>CM035849.1:258779647-261179647 GCA_020510985.1 Pholidichthys leucotaenia | reverse complement strand
ATGTTCTGTTGGTCCAACTTTAATTCCATATATTTGTGAATGTAAACGTATCGCTATCGCTAAAGGTTCAATTGCCATAGTAAACAGTAAAGGTGAAAGTGGACAGCCTTGTCGACATCCTCTATTGATTTTTATTGGTTTTGAAATATTGTTATTTGTTAGGATTTCTGCTGTAGCATTATTGTATATTATTTGAACCCATTTTATGAAATTATTTCCAAGTCCAAACCTTTGTAGGACTTCAAAAAGAAAGGGCCATTCAACTCTATCAAAGGCCTTTTCGGCGTCCAATGATAGGAGAGCTGTATCCGGTGCTTCTTTATTAAAATAAATAATATTAAATAGTCTTCTTACATTATGGAAGCCTTGTCTACCCTTTATAAAGCCATTCTGATCTCGATTAATAATATTTGGTAAAATTTCTTGTATTCGTCTTGCTAAAATTTTACAGATTATCTTAAGGTCGGCGTTTAATAGGCTTATTGGTCTCATATTTTCACATTTATTAGAGGGCTTACCTGGTTTTGGCAGCAGTATAATTAAGGCATTATTTATGTATGATGGTAAATTATTATTTTGAAATGCTTCTAAAACCATTTCCAAAAAAGGTTTTATTAATTTATTCTTAAATTTTTTATAAAGGTCAACTGGAAGACCATCTGGTCCTGCACTTTTTCCTGATTTCATATTATCAATGGCTAGCCCAACTTCTTCTTGACTAATTTTAGACTCCAATATCTCCCTGTTTTCATTTGGAATACACGGTATAGATAGTTCGTTCAAAAACCCATTTAGTTTTGTTAAATCAGGTTCATTTTTTGGTATCATATAATTTTTCATAGTAATCTCTAAAGGCTCTATTAATTTCTAAAGGATCTATAACTACCTGTCCCTTACTTATAATACTGGTAATTGGTGTTTTAATTTCCAATTGTTTAATCTGCCATGCTAATAATTTTCCTGATTTTTCACCTTGTTCATAAAAAGATTGTTTCAATCTTAGAAGACTCGAGGCAGCTCTATTCGCTGATCTTTTGTCGTATTCAGCTCTCAAAATCAGTAATTCATTCTCCAACCTTGGGTCACTTCCTGCATACACTTTTTCCTGAAGATTTTTTATTTTATGTTCCAATTTAGCTCTCTCCTCTCGAGTCTTCTTAGATTTTGATCCTGTATAACTAATAATATGTCCCCTAATAAAAGCTTTGAAAGCCTCCCACTTTACACATGCTGATGTTTGTGTAGTATTGATGTCAAAGAACTCGTCTATCTGTTTTTCTATATACTTGACAAATTCCTCATCCTGAAGCCATTTATGCTGAAATTGCCATCTACCTGATTCCTTTGTCAATTTTTTATCTACATATATTAGACAACAGGGTGCATGATCAGAGATCACGATGTTATCATAAAAGCAGTTTTGAATCTTGGACCTTAATTCTGTGGAAATCAAAAAATAATCAATACGTGAGAATGTCTTGTAGGTACTGGAATAACAAGAATAGGCTTTAACTTGTGGTTTCATTTCTCTCCATATATCTAACAATCTCAATTCTTTCATAAAATGATTAATAGTCATCCTACATCCAATGTGCGTACAATCCAGTCCTGTTGATCTATCCACACCTGGATTCAATGTACAATTAAAATCCCCTGCTATTATATGTTGCCCTGTAAGTGATGATAAGATGAGAAATAAATTAGCAAAGAACTTCTGATCATCTATATTGGGACCATATAAGTTCACAAGATTTATATTTTCTAATAGCAAAGAACCTTGAATGATTACATATCTTCCAAATTTGTCTCCAATTACATTTTTCACTTGAAAAGGAACTGATTTATGTATGAGAGTCATAACTCCCCTGGCTCGGGATGAAAATGAAGAGGTGAATACACTTCCCTGCCATCTACTCCTAATTCTTTTAACATCCTCCTCTATCAGATGAGTTTCTTGTAAAAACACAATTCTTGAACCCATGTCCTTTATTTTATTCATAACTTGTTTAAGTTTTTTTAAATTTTGTAGACCTCTGCAATTCCATGAAGTTAAATTAAGATTAACACTTTGGTCCATGATCAATAGAGAGTTTGGGATTACCTTGCAGTGTAAACATGCTCATACAGAGAAGCAAAAACATGAGTGGTTGAACATTCATCCTACAAACTACACACAAACAAATTTCCCCTTCCCACACTTGTGGCAAACCCCCCAAAATCAAAAGAAAAATTCTGTCTCCCGATATAGCCATCGACCGTTCCACACCCACGGGGAACAGCCTAAGCCACTCCTTCTTCATCCTCCCAATCACCCTAACTCTACTGCTTTTAATGATGTAACATTAACTCTCCTCTGTAGTTTTCCAACTTAACTCCAACATTTTTAACAACTTTGTACATCATAGGTTTTTTTTTTGTTTGTTTGTTTTGTTTTTGTTTTGTTTTTTTAATATATAATACAATCTATATTTTGTAAACTTACTATTTACTTCAAGTCAGTCAGATGCCTGTGCAAATGCTTAATTATTCTACCTTATATTTTGTTCATGCTTAGCTCCCACCAGTCTCTTCTTCTTCTTTGATCTTCTTGATGAACTCCTGCGCCTCCTCTGGGGTCTTGAAGATGTGGGTTCTGCCCTCATACGTGGTCAGCAGTCTCGCAGGATAGATCACACCATGACGAATCCCAAGGTTGCGCAGCTCCTTACGTACGGGATCAAACTGCTTCCTCAATTGCTGGATTCCTGTGGCCAAATCTGGGTAGAACCGCACCTGCTGGTCCTGGTGTTTAATCTCTCCTTTAGCACGTGCAGCGTTGAAGATCTTCATCCTGTCTCTGTTGCTAAGAAACTTCATAATTAAGGTCCTCGGCGGTCCCTTATCTCTCCGTGGGCCAATACGATGTGCTTTTTCCAGAACCACTGCTGATTGCAACTCCTCGCTGCCCAGCACCTCCGGAATCCACTTTTCCAGAAAGGAACATACGTCCCGACCTTCTGATTCCTCTGGAAGACCCACCAGCCTCAAATTATTCTGTCTCGACCGAGATTCCAAATCCAAAATATTATCTTCCAGAGATTTATTTTTTTTTTCCAAAGTGCGCACCTTTAATTGAAGACGGGTGACGTCATCTTCAGCACTAGCGAGACGGAGCTCCATCTGCGCCGTTCGTTCTACACAGTCACCCAATTCCTTTCTTATTCCTTCCAACGCTGTCATAATCCCATCAAATCTAGAGGAAAAGTCCGCTCTCATTGAACTCATGGCTGCCATCAGCGCATCTGCGCCATTCCCCGCAGAAATCGCAGCGTTGCCAGCCTCCTCCGCCATATATGGAGTTTTGTTTGCTGCGTCACAGACCTGAAAGTCCGTTAATTTGGACTGTTTCGGCGGCTCGCTTTTTCCTTTTCCTGGTTTTCCAGCCTTAGGCTTCGCCGACATATCCTCGCCCAAATGCTGGGATACGTTCTGTCCCAAATGAGAGAGTTATTTGCCGATTTTTTTTTTCCAGGAGCAGAGCAGAGCGAGACACGTCCGTCCTACGTGGCAGCCATAACCGGAAGTTTGGTGACTACTTTTACTTGAACTCGAGTAATCAGTATCATAAAGTAACACTTCTTTTACCCAAGCACAGTTTCTGGCTACTCTACCCACCTCTGTGTGAGAGTGAGGCCTGACTGTGAAACAGAAAGGGATAAAGGATAAGGACCTGTACTCGCGCTTTTTCTAGTCACAAAGACCACTCAAAATGCTTCACTAGTAGCTACTGTACATCAACCCTCTATTCCAGCACAGGGACAACATTCAAACTCCATACAGAAAGGTTCCCACACCTGTCAACCTGGGGATTCAAACCTGGAACCTTCTTAACCACTGTACCATTGTGCTGCTAAAGAAACTCTTATAGTCTCATCTACTGTGTAAAAGTTATTACCCACTTCATAATCTCAAAAGGATATTACAAAACATACTGTTTAAGAAGAGTGGGTAATGCAGATATTTATGTGGCACCAGTTCATAACTTTATCTGTATCAAGGCGCTTTGAATTATGAGGAAAGAAATTCTAAACAATTCCAGCAATCAGGTGATCACTTGTTTGCAAACAGTAGGAACAAGAAGCAGAGCCCTCCAACAGACACTACTGGTCATTTAAAGAGGGAAAAGGAGGATTAAAAACAAGAACACTATAACAACACAAACATCACAGGCCACTTTTTTCTCTCTGTGTCATGTTTAATCAGATACTAGTTGCTAGTATAGTTATGCTTTTTACTTAACAGCAGATCAGTCTTGCTTTTGCCTTCTTCCTGCTCACAACGTTTCAGAGCACATTGTTGAACAGGTGAACAACAGCGTGAAAAGTTGAAGAGGACATCCCACTGACGTAGTGTTTTAGCTGCGGCCTCTGCCAGTGGTCAGTCTGTTGGCATGTCACCATCAGACACTTTGCAAGCAGAGGGGGCTCTAAAGCAAAGAGGACAGATGAACATATGGATATTTAAAATGTTTTAACAATGTGCAGTTGTTTGTAAATCTTACAAGTAACTATACCAATCATATTGTTAACTGCAGCAACTATTTGGATGTACAAATAATCTAGTCTAGTTTTGTTGGCACCCAAACAATAGTAGGGATGGCACTCACCAGAGGCTGCACAATACGTTATTATTGCAGTCTTGTGATATGTTAAGTATTGCGGTATCATACATAGCAATTTCTCATTCCGATGTCTGTATTGTCCAACCCCCGGCTGGATATCTCAGGAGTCACTCCTTTGCAGTTCTGACCTAACCAGACAGTGTGCATTTAGCAACACCTAGTGGATTGAAAAGTTAGTTGGTTTTTCTTACTCTGGTACTTAAAAAGCTGTTGTATCGTTTATATTGGAAATATTTGTTATTACTTTTAGCAAAATAAAGAGATACTGGTGTGTCAGAATCAAGACAATATTGCCAACACAGAGTATTGTGATACGGCATTAGAAAGATATTTTTCTCCCCTACCCCTAACAATGCTCTGGTTATGTTAACTGAAATAATATAATACCAGCATACTCAACCTTCTCATTAATCTTAATGGTGGTATAATTGGGTAAAGTTGTTTGTTTTTTGAGCTGGCCAGTTACAGTTAAGGAGGCAGTAAACCCAATCAGGGGATCAAACTCACCCCCCCCCCCCCCACACACACACACTCTAGAGTACTGCACTCTACTTGTCTACCAGATTTTGACATTGCCCTGATGTCAGAGGTGCATTTAAGCTTTCGGGATTCCCTAAGAATGTCTGCCTTCTGACACCGGTGGTACTGGGGGAATGGGACTGAAGCTCAAGTTATACACCTGTGTCGACACGACATAGCTGTGATGGTGTCAATGCAGCAGCGATATGTGTTCCTATTGCGTCGCCCGACGTGCACCTCTCCATTGGCGATGCAGGCCATAAGAGCTGTGATTGGTCCGCTTTGTCTCCTCCTTCACATTTCCTGGTTTGCAGGATTTGATGAAGTTCACACACAAAGACTTCTTAAAATTCACAGAACAATTTAGACAAAAGAAAACTACAAAGAACTCTGAAGCAGTGAAATCAAAAACTTTCTTTTTGTTCTTTTTCCGATCTAGATCTTTTCTTTTCTTGTAACTTTTTCATCTAATTTCTCTTCCTCTCCTCCTACTTTTTTTTTTCCTCTCATGCAGGGCAGCTCTCATGCATTTAACTGAAGCACGCTGCTGGGTCAAAAACAGGGCCGGCCGCAAGACAGGCCAATCATCTTTCATAAAGAGGAGTTTGAATAGACTTTTGTCCAATGAGGGAACATCTCTTTGTTTGGGAACAGCCAATCAAATGAAAAGGGGCATTATCCAGTGGAAGGTAGTCTAGGGAGTGGTTATCATGAATGATAGTGTACGGAGATTGATACCCATTCCGTTCTTATGAAATTATGTGCTCAATGTAAAATCTAACTAAATTAAGTGACTCAGCTAATATTCAGTGATCATACATTTATACCATTACTAATAATATTAACATTCACTTGAATAACACTCATGAAAATAAACATTCCTAATACATGCACTCACATTTAAATCAAGGATTAATGAATTACTGCAAACCCTGGTCGGTGATCAAAAGGGTGATGAATTTCCACAGTGTCCTTGGAATCCCGGTGAGATGATAGCTGGAAGAAAATAATGTTTAGTCAGAATGGACAGTCAGATTACACAATGAAACATATTCCATAGATGTCTACTAGGAGGTACTGTTGAGCTGTAGATGATTTTGTAGATAATTGTTTTAGGTCTCTGACAGGTGAGAGGATCCTGGGATTCGTCCAAAGGAGGAAGAAGGCCATATATCTGCCCGCTTAAGAAGTTTATGACTTTTTAAGAGCATCAGTTCCTGTAGAGCGGATACTATCAGCATGAACTGTCCATTTTGGGGATCTGGACTTCACGAGTTTTATGGTCCACTTAAGCCTTTAAAAGCAAATCCTTATCAAGTCTATCTCTACAAAAGTGAAGTTATTTACACTGGGGTCCTGTTGAAGACAGCATTCTTGACCAGACCTTGAGTGAGAGTTGCTTTAAAATGAAGAAAAGTGAAATTTCTGTAAAATGAAGAAAAGTGATCTCCTGGATTGGCCTGAGGAGACGTTGATGCTGCACTGGCTTGTTATTGATCAATAGTGATAATGACATTTCCACATAAAATTCTTTCCTCATGACCTAGTTTGTGAAGTGCACCAGTCCTTCCTGCAGCAAAACACCCCCACAACATGATGCTGCCACCCCCGTGCTTCACAACTGGGATGGTGTTCTCAGGCTTTTTCCTCCAAATGTAACAAGGGTCATTATGACCAAACAGCTCAATTTAGTTTCATCAGACCACAGGACATGTCTCCACAAATTAAGGTCTTTGTCCCCATGTGCATTTGCAAACTGGAATCTAGCTTTTTTATGTTGGAATAATTATAAAAATAAAAATATTTTGGAATAATGGCCTCTTCCTCACTTAGTGGCTTTTCAGCCCATGTTAGTACAGGATTTGTTTCACTATGGATAAACACACTCTTTTACCAGCTTCAGCTAGCATCTTCACAAAGTCTTTTGCTTTTGTTCTGGAGTTCTGGGACACAGAACCCATCTCCTTCCTAAGCGGTATTATCGCTGGACATTCCTGTGGTGTTTATACTTGCATATCATTTGTTTGAACAGATAAATGTGATACCTTCAGGCATCTGGAAATTGTACCCAAGGATGAACCATACTTGTGGAGGTCCATAATCTTGGCTGATTTCTTTTGATTTTTCCCAAGATGTAACACAAGGAATCACGTTGTTTGAGGTGAGCCTTAAAATACATCCACAGGTGTGCCTCCAGTTAACTAAAATGTTGTCAATTAACCTATCAGAAGCTTCCAAAGTCATGCCATCATCATCTGGGCTTTCCACATTGTTTAAAGGCATAGTAAGCTTTGTGTATGTGAACTTCTGACTTTGAAGAAAGTAAAAAAAAAAAAATTCTAAAAAAAAAAAAAAAAGACAAATAACTTTGGTAATCTTAGCTGCCCTAAAACAGGAAAAGTTTAGTCTGACTTAATGCCAGAAAATGAGGGAAAAAAGTTATGTGTCTTTTTATACACTGTATATAAATATCTGGTTTCAACTGTACATACATTGGAATTCATGTAAGAAAATGTTAGTTTCAGTATGAGTAAATCCCTGTACTTTGTTAGTAAGCCCTGTTGGTATTAACAAGCCACTTCAGATTCAACAAATGCTCATATGTACTACAAAACTGTAAACAGCCTATGCAAAAATGATAAATGCAAGTAAGCGCATGTTCAAGAGAGTTGAAGATTTGCATAATTGATGACTTAATACTAATATACAGTATTTGTTACACAATGGCATCACTGTCAGATTAATGTAATAATAGGATACCATAAAATTACAATCATAATTATAACTTAAAATTACAGTATGTCAGCTAGATAGTGAGTTTTTAGGGTTTTCACTCTTAAAATTTATTCAAATGAATTAAGTATAGCATAATGGCAAGCTATTTTCACATAACTCTTACCACTGGTCTTGACCACTCATAAATGTTGTTAGTATATGTATGAAATTTCAAAATTCTAAAACATTGGTGAATGCCACAAGTTCACTTAAATTACTAACAAATTTCTACACATTTCTTGCACGAGAACCATTGTTTATAATTGTGATTTTTTTAAATCATTGTTTATAATCAAGTGTTCAATCACTGACACAGATAAGACAGAATTAGAACAGGCTTGGCTTTTATGTGTGGATAATTTTGAGAATTTTATAGAATTGTTCAGCTATAACATATGTATTCATGATGTCTTTGTCTTCAAACTATCTATAATTGTTATCATAATTTTGTTCCTGTCCTAGTAGGTAAGACACACTAATGACTTGTCACATGTGAGGCAGTTTTGACAATGTTATAATTTTTTCTGCATTGACTCAGACTGGCAGTCTTGGGGGTTTTTTTCTGTTTTTTGTTTTTGTTTTTGGTTTTTTTTTGAATGCTGACAGCTTGTGCTAATGGTCCATCCAGTCCTTCTCTATGTTTATTTTAAATAAATCCTCAAAACAAAATGCATCAGTTCCTGTGAGTGGGAGGATTTCTCATTAAACAGCTAGAAGACTGGCAGGTATTCAGAACGTTAAGTGCACAAATCTCTACTGATTATTCGATTAATATTGAGTTCAGGTCAGTTTACGTACCATATACCAGTGGGGAAAAAAGTATTTAGTCAGCCACCAATTGTGCAAGTTCTCCCACTTAAAAGATGAGAGAGGGCTCCAATTTTCATCATAGGTATACCTCAACTATGAGAGACAAAATGAGGGGAAAAAAATCCAGAAAATCACATTGAAGGATTTTTAATGAATTAATTGGTAAATTCCTTGGTAAAATAAGTATTTGGTCAATAACAAAAGTTCATCTCAATACTTTGTTATATACCCTTTGTTGGCAATGAAAGAGGTCAAATGTTTTCTGTAAGTTTTCACAAGATTGTCACACACTGTTGCTGGTATTTTGGCCCATTCCTCCATGCAGATCTCCTCTAGAGCAGTGATGTTTTGGGGCTGTCTCTGGGCAACATGGACTTTCAACTCCCTCCAAAGATTTTCTATGGGGTTGAGATCTGGAGACTGGCTAGGCCACTCCAGGACCTTGAAATGCTTCTTACGAAGCCACTCCTTCGTTGCCCGGGTGGTGTGTTTGGGATCATTGTCATGCTGAAAGACCCAGCCACGTTTCATCTTCAATGCCCTTGCTGATGGAAAGAGGTTTTCACTCAAAATCTCACGATACATGGCCCCATTCATTCTTTCCTTTACACGGATCAGTCGTCCTGGTCCCTTTGCAGAAAAACAGCCCCGAAGTATAATGTTTTCATCCCATGCTTCACAGTAGGTATGGTGTTCTTTCTCCTCCAAACACGACAAGTTGAGTTTTTACCAAAAAGTTCTATTTTGGTTTCATCTGACCATATGACATTCTCCCAATCCTCTTCTGGATCATCCAATTGCTCTCTAGCAAACTTCAGATGGGCCTGGACATGTACTGGCTTAAGCAGGGGGACACGTCTGGCACTGCAGGATTTGAGTCCCTGGCGGCATAGTGTGTTACTGATGGTAGCCTTTGTTACTTTGGTCCCAACTCTCTGCAGGTCATTCACTAGGTCCCCCCGTGTGGTTCTGGGATTTTTGCTCACCGTTATCGTGATCATTTTGACCCCACGGGGTGAAATATTGCATGGACCCCCAGATCGAGGGAGATTATCAGTGGTCTTGTATGTCTTCCATTTTCTAATAATTGCTCCCACAGTTGATTTCTTCACACCAAGCTGCTTACCTATTGCAGATTCAGTCTTCCCAGCCTGGTGCAGGTCTACAATTTTGTTTCTGGTGTCCTTTGACAGCTCTTTGGTCTTGGCCATAGTGGAGTTTGGAGTCTGACTGTTTGAGGCTGTGGACAGGTGTCTTTTATACTGATAATGAGTTCAAACAGGTGCCATTAATACAGGTAACGAGTGGAGGACAGAGGAGCCTCTTAAAGAAGAAGTTACAGGTCTGTGAGAGCCAGAAATTTTGCTTGTTTGTAGGTGACCAAATACTTATTTTACTGAGGAATTTACTAATTAATTCATTAAAAATCCTTCAATGTGATTTTCTGGATTTTTTTTTCTCATTTTGTCTCTCATAGTTGAGGTATACCTATGATGAAAATTGGAGACCTCTCTCATCTTTTAAGTGGGAGAACTTGCACAATTGGTGGCTGACTAAATACTTTTTTGCTCCACTGTATATAAATTTTAGAATATTACACTATTGTAGAAAAGGTTTTGGGATGCATTATTATCTTGTACCTCCCATTGTACTTCTACACTCTAAGTAATCTTGCAAGCATATTGCATATTCTCTCTATCTATCGGTCTGTCTGTCTATATTAATGTACTAGTGCATGCCCGTAGAAACCCATGCATGCCCGTAAAGGGGATGCATTGGAACAGAATTCTTAGTTCAAGTAGGTTCATTTTGTCTTCTTTTAATTATGTACCTTTTGTTCTTATTAAAGACAAAAATCGAAAAGAGATGTTTTTACCTTCTATACATGTTTCGACTGTGCACTGCAGCCTTCGTCAGAAGAGTCAACTGATTGTTGCCAGGTGTCACTTTATTAGCTGACTTTCGTAGGCGGGGCCAGCCCAGCAGACCTGTCAGATCCACCGAGCCGGCCCCGCTTTCCGCCGTCCGATGGTCTCTGGAGAATGTGGTCCCAGGTGTGGGAAAGCATAAAGGCCCCCTCACCCCGGTTCATGGTATCTTTTCCCCACTTCCTAATTTCTATGGCCTCCTTGTGTCATGGATGGCCCTCGCGAGCCATCATAAGACGCCACAAATCGCCAGTGAGTTTGCACGGTTTATTAAAGGAACAGAAAAAGGGACAAAATAACCAGCCACGGGGGGCTAAAACATACTGTGACAACAACCATCGAAGACAGGGAATAACGGGCACATAAGATAACACACTTACAGTCACTGAAGAAGAATGGTGAACGAATGAACAGAGTGATGCTCCAATAACGTCTGACCATGGGAAGATTCTCGACGAGACTGCTGCACATTTCGCTCTCAACTGCCCTCTTAAGTAAGGAGCCGCTGATGAGACGAAATGTGCCTCAGCTGACAGCTCTGACAGCCGGAAGCCCCTCCGAGCACTGTCACAATAACAGCTCGGAGAGCAAAAGGGGCACACAGCTGTCAGATTGCCGGGAATGGTGCATGGCTCGAGCGCGGACGAGATCAGCGCTCGAACCATAACACCTTGATCCAGCGTTTGTGTCTGCTGCTCTCCGATCCAATAATTTTTGTGTTGTCCCAGTCCATGATGTGATTATTTCTTTTGCAGTGATCTGATATTGCTGATTAATGTTTCTTGCTCTGCCTTTTCTTTTTGTGATCTTGTGAGTCGTCCTTGTGTTTCCTTCTCACATTCCTTCTGGTGTTCTTTTTTTCTTGTGGTGAATGATCTCCCGGTTTCTCCAATGTAGGTTTTGTTGCATGATCTGCATGATATTTCATATATTACATTGCATTTTTTGTCTTGTTCTATTTTGTCCTTGGGGTGTACTAATAACTGTCTTAATTTTTTGTGTGGTTTTACTGCTGTGTTTATTTTGTATTTTTTCATGATCCTTTGAATTGGTTCCATTATCCCTCGGATGTATGGTATAGTTACGGTGTCCTTGTTTTTGATTTCGGCTTTTGTTCTGTGTCTTGTTTCCTCTTTGTTTTCTTTGTTTTTGACTTGCTGTTTCCCTTTGTTTATGGCCCATACTGGATATTGGCAGCGTTTGAGTGCATGTTTTAAGTGGTTTTCCTCCTCCTGTCTGTCTTCTTGGTCTGTGATGATGGTGGCCCATTCATATAACGTCCTGACAACTGATAGTTTGTGTGCTGTGGGGTGTTCTGATGTCCATAGTAGGTATTGATCTGTGTGAGTTGGTTTCCTGTAGACTGTGATTTTTATACTGCTGTCATTGTTGTGGTGGATTTTCATGTCCAGAAAGGCTATGGTGCCATTTTCTTCCTCTTTGTATGTGAATTTTATATTCCCAGTGCTGTCCGTGCTATTCAGATGGTCAGTGAGTTCTTGTGTGTGTCCTTTCCTTATTTTCTCCAGAATGTCATCAACGTATCTCTTCCAGAGGGTGGGTTTACATCGTGTAGGTGCTGTGTTGATGGCTTTGTTTTCCAGATCTTCCATGAAAAAGCTGCTCATGATGGCTGATAGTGGGTCTCCCATTGCAAATCCTCCTTTTTGTCTGTAGATTTTTCCTCTGTATTGAAAATAGGTGGATTTTGCAACAAATTGTAATAGTTCAGATATGTTGTGAACTGTGAGATTGGTGCGTCTTTTTAGGGTTCTGTCATTACTGAGGCGTTCTTGCACTATATGTAGTGTGACATCAACAGGGGTCTTTGTGAATAATGAAATGACATCATGTGAAATGAGGATCTCGTCTGATTCTATTTTCATATTTTGAGTTCTTGTACCAGCTCTTTTGAGTTTTTGCAGTGGTATTCTGATAGTCCAAAGAGGGGTTTGATGATTTCAACCAGGGCTTTTGATAAGTTGTATGTGACTCATCCTATACTGTCTATTATTGGCCGCAGTGGGATATCCTTCTTATGTATTTTTGGAAACCGATGGAAACCATGTTGACAGATAACAGCACATATGAAATCATTATGACTGGCGCCTAGCGGCTGCCCCGGCCTTAGATGCGCTCTGCAGAGCGTGCCCAAATGCCAAGTCACGTTTCGTTACCTTGTATTCATACATGTGTAATGACAATAAAGTTGAATCTCATCTCATCTCATCTCATTAAAACAAACCCCACAGAAGAGAAAAAACAATGCTAAAAGCCCTTCTCAAACCCCTATTAGAAAGCAAAAAAATCACAAAGGATGCATATGATCACCTGATACTCACAGCCAGCATCACCCCCCGGATCTATGGGACCCCCAAAGAAAGAATCTGGAAAACAAAGCCATCAACACAGCACCTACACAATGTAAACCCACCCTCTGGAAGAGATACGTGAATGACATTCTGGAGAAAGTAAGGAAAGGACACACACAAGAACTCACTGACCATCTGAATAGCACGGACAGCACTGGGAATATAACATTCACATACGAAGAGGAAGAAAATGGCACCATAGCCTTTCTGGACATGAAAATCCACCACGATGACAGCAGTATAAAAATCACAGTCTACAGGAAACCAACTCACACAGATCAATACCTACTATGGACATCAGAACACTCCACAGCACACAAACTATCAGTTGTCAGGACGTTATATGAACGGGCCACCATCATCACAGACCAAGAAGACAGACAGGAGGAGGAAAACCACTTAAAACATGCACTCATACGCTGCCAATATCTAGTATGGGCCATAAACAAAGGGAAACAGCAAGTCAAAAACAAAGAAAACAAAGAGGAAACAAGACACAGAACAAAAGCCGAAATCAAAAACAAGGACACCGTAACTATACCATACATCCGAGGGATAATGGAACCAATTCAAAGGACCATGAAAAAATACAAAATAAACACAGCAGTAAAACCACACAATAAATTAAGACAGTTATTAGTACACCCCAAGGACAAAATGGAACAAGACAAAAAATGCAATGTAATATATGAAATATGCAGATCATGCAACAAAACCTACATTGGAGAAACCGGGAGATCATTCACCTCAAGGAAAAAAGAACACCAGAAGGAATGTGAGAAGGAAACACAAGGACGACTCACAAGATCACAAAAAGAAAAGGCAGAACAAGAAACATTAAAATCAGCAATATCAGATCACTGCAAAAGAAACTAGAAAAGCACTCGGAGAGCGCAGACCTCCGCCAAGCGCCACAATTCCCCCCATACAGTGCTTGTGTGTACGTTTTCAGATTCCTTGAGCATGTAAACATATGACTAGCAATTGGATTCACAATGATTATTTGTTTATTTGACAGGGACAGTGCAATAAACACACAATTAATCAATGACAATCAATCTGATAGTGATAGGATTAGTGGTTCAGTAGTAAAAGCATTGCCTCCTTGGCGGAGGTAATAAACTGAAGTGTTGCTGTTGTGTCCATCTCCTCCACTGACGGATGCAAATTGGATAGACAGGTTGCCGTGGGTTTTATATTGTATTATTTTGGGGTTGCGCTCCGTGGCAAACGAGAATGTAGAAGCTTCGCCGGCAGAGAGCTCGTTTTTGCGCAGCGCCTATGGCTGGCCGGTGAATTTCTGCCAAATGCGCAGCTCCTATGGCTGGCCGGGGAATTTCTGCCAAAGAATCCGTCGGCGGACAGCTGGCCGTGTGAGGTTTTGCAGTTGCGCGCAAACACAGGCACGCTGGCGGGCCCAGGCCAGCAGTGTTTTCCGCGTGCTTTTGTGCCTAAAACGTTGAAGAACGCAGAGTTTGTGTTGCAGACACGACAACCAGCGCCCTCCATTGCGCCTGCGCACATGTTGAAAATGGCTGTATGTCACAGTGTTGAAAAATGCTTTAAAAAATTCCTGTATCCAGACGGTGAACCGGATCACCCCCAAAATTTAATCAGTTCTTCCTTGTACCATTTCCAACAACGCCTGAAAGTTTCATGGAAATCTGTCCAAGACTTTTTGAGTTATCTTGCTAACCAACAGACAAACAGACAGACAGACAGACAGACAAACAGACAAACACACAGACAAACCCCGGCAAAAACATAACCTCCTCCTGGCCTTTTCGGCCTGGCGGAGGTAATAATCACATCATGGACTAGGACAACGCAAAAATTATAGGATCGGAGAGCAACAGACACAAACGCTGGATCAAGGAGGCCATAGAAATCAGGAAGCGGGGAAAAGATACCATGAACCGGGATGAGGGGGCCTTTATGCTTTCCCACACCTGGGACCACATTCTCCAGAGACCATCGGACGGTGGAAAGTGGGGCCGGCTCGGTGGATCTGACAGGTCTGCCAGGCTGGCCCCGCCTACAAAAGTCAGCTGATAAAATGACACCTGGCAGCAATCAGTTGACTCTTCTGACAAAGGCTGCAGTGCACAGTCGAAACATGTAAAGAAAGTAAAAACATCTCCTTTCGATTTTTGTCTTTAATAAGAACAAAAGGTCATGGGGGTCCGGTGCTATGTGGATTAGGTGGCGGTCAAAGGCGGAGACCTTGGCGGACCGATCCCAAGCTTTCTAAACTGGCTTTTGGTACGTGGAATGTCACCTCTCTGGCGGGGAAGGAGCCTGAGCTGGTGTACGAGGTTGAGCGATACCGGCTAGATATAGTCGGCCTCACCTCAACACACAGCTCCGGTTCCGGAACCAGTCTCCTGGAGAGGGGCTGGAGCTTGGCCTTTTCTGGAGTTGCTCCGGGCGAGAGGCGACGAGCAGGGGTGGGTATTCTTGTATCGCCCCACCTTGCTGCCTCTATATTGGAGTTTTCCCCGGTGGATGAAAGGGTTGCTTCCCTGCGCCTTGGGGTTGGGAAACGGGTCCTGACCATCATTTGTGCCTATGCACCAAATGATGTTTCAGAGTACCACCCTTTTTGGAGTCTGTGACTGGGGTGCTGGAGGGTACTCCTCCTGGAGACTCCATTGTCCTACTGGGGGACTTCAATGCGCACGTGGGCAACGACAGTGAAACCTGGAGGGGGGTGATTGGGAGGAACGGCCTGCCCGATCTGAACCCGAGTGGTGTTCAGTTATTGGACTTCTGTGCTAACCACAGTCTGTCCATAACGAACACCATGTTCAAGCATAAGGGTGTCCATATGTGCACCTGGCACCAGGACACCCTAGGTCGCAGGTCGATGATTGATTTTGTTATCGTATCATCAGACCTGCGACCGTATGTCTTGGACACCCGAGTAAAGAGAGGTGCAGAGCTGTCAACTGATCACCACCTGGTGGTGAGTTGGATCCGATGGCAGGGGAGGAAGCCATTCAGACCTGGTAGACCCAAACGTATAGTGAGGGTGTGCTGGGAGCGTCTGGCTGAGGCCCCTGTCCGGGAGGTCTTCAACTCCCACCTTCGGAAGAACTTCAACCACATTCCGAGGGAGTCTGGAGACATGGAGTCTGAATGGGCCATGTTCTCTACCTCTGTTGTTGAAGCGGCGGCCCAGAGCTGCGGCCGCAAGGTGGTCGGTGTATCTCGTGGTGGCAACCCCCGAACCAAGTGGTGGACACCAGTGGTGAGGGGGGCCATTAAGCTGAAGAAGGAGTCCTATCAAGCTTGGTTGGCTTGTGGGACTCCCGAAGCAGCTGAGGTGTACCGGCAGGCCAAGCGGAGTGCAGCTCGGGTGGTTGCTGAAGCAAAAACCCGGGTATGGGAGGAGTTCGGTGAGGCCATGGAACAAGACTTTCGGTCGGCTTCAAAGAGATTCTGGCAAACTGTTCGGCGGCTCAGGAGGGGAAAGCAGCTCCCCGTCCACACTGTGTATGGTGTGGATGGGACACTGTTGACTTCAACTGGGGATATCGTCGAGCAGTGGAAGGAATACTTCGAGGATCTCCTCAATCCCACTGATACGCTTTCCACAGAGGAAGCAGGGTTTGTGGACGAGGGGGATGACTCGCCTATCACAGGGGCTGAGGGCGCCAAGGTGGTTAAAAATCTCCTTGGTGGCCGGGCCCCGGGGGTGGATGAGATTCGCCCTGAGTACCTCAAGGCCCTGGATGTTGTTGGGTTGTCATGGCTGACACGCCTCTGCAACATTGCGTGGAGGTCGGGGGCAGTGCCTTTGGCATGGCAAACCGGGGTGGTGGTTCCTCTCTTCAAAAAAGGGGACCGGAGGGTGTGCTCCAACTTGAGAGGGATCACACTCCTCAGCCTCCCTGGGAAGGTCTATGCCAAGGTACTGGAGAGGAGAGTCCGGCCGTTGGTCGAACCTCGGATTCAGGAGGAGCAATGTGGTTTTCGTCCTGGCCGTGGCACATCGGACCAGCTCTTTACCCTCTCGAGAATTCTTGAGGGTTCGTGGGAGTTTGCCCAACCAGTTTACATGTGTTTCGTGGACTTGGAGAAGGCATTTGACCGCGTCCCTCGTGGATTTTTGTGGGGGGTGCTTCGGGAGTATGGGGTATCGGGCTTGTTGTTACGAGCTATTCGGTCTCTGTACGACCGTTGTGAGAGTTTGGTTCGTATTGCCAACACTCGGTCGGAGTCATTCCCAGTGAGAGTTGGACTCCACCAGGGCTGCCCTTTGTCACCGATCCTGTTCATAATTTTTATGGACAGGATTTCTAGGCGCAGCCAGGGAATGGAGGGTGTCATGCTTGGTGACCACAGGATCTCATCTCTGTTGTTTGCAGATGATGTTGTCCTGTTGGCGTCATCCAGCAATGACCTACAGCTCTTGCTGGGACGGTTTGCCGCTGAGTGTGAAGCGGCTGGGATGAGAATCAGCACCTCCAAGTCCGAGTCCATGGTCCTCAGCCGGACAAAGGTGGATTGTCCTCTCCGGGTTGGGGACAGGCTCCTGCCCCAAGTGGAGGAGTTTAAGTATCTTGGGGTCTTGTTCACGAGTGAGGGGAACATGGAGCGAGAGATCGATAGACGGATTGGAGCAGCATCTGCAGTGATGCGGACGTTGTACCGGTCTGTTGTGGTGAAGAGGGAGCTTAGTTCTAAGGCAAAGCTGTCGATTTACCAGTCAATCTACGTTCCTACTCTCACCTATGGTCACGAGCTTTGGGTAATGACCGAAAGAACGAGATTGCGGATACAAGCGGCTGAAATGAGCTTTCTCCGTAGGATTGCTGGACTCACCCTCAGAGATAGGGTGAGGAGCTCAGTCATCCGGGAGAGGCTCAGAGTAGAACCGCTGCTCCTCCACATTGAAAGGAGTCAGTTGAGGTGGTATGGGCATCTGATTAGGATGCCTCCTGGACGCCTCCCACTTGAGGTGTTTCAGGTACGTCCCACTGGGAGGAGACCCCGGGGCAGACCCAGGACTCGGTGGAGAGACTATGTCTCCCAGCTGGTCTGGGAACGCCTTGGTATCCCCTCTGAAGAGCTGGAGCAGGTGGCTGGGGAGAGGGAAGTCTGGGCTTCTCTGCTTGAACTGCTGCTTCCGCGACCCGGACCTCTGGAAAAGCGGTAGAAGATGGATGGATGGATGAAGAACAAAAGGTAAATAAGGAACAGAATTCTTGCCAGTTACAGGACAGTTGGTATAGCAACACAGCACTAAGTGGCAATCACATGTGACGGCTTTTGTAAGAAACAAAACATAAAAATCACACAAAATATGCCCTGCCATCTGGGGCTGTTTGCCCCTGCTTGTTACTTCTTGTCCTGCCTGTCACTGTTCTGTGTTATGTTGCTTTCCTGTGTCTATATACCGTGGGGTAAAAAAGTATTTAGTCAGCCACCAATTGTGCAAGTTCTCCCACTTAAAAGATGAGAGAGGTCTCCAATTTTCATCATAGGTATACCTCAACTATGAGAGACAAAATGAGGGAAAAAAAATCCAGAAAATCACATTGAAGGATTTTTAATGAATTAACTGGTAAATTCCTCGGTAAAATAAGTATTTGGTCAATAACAAAAGTTCATCTCAATACTTTGTTATATACCCTTTGTTGGCAATGACAGAGGTCAAACGTTTTCTGTAAGTTTTCACAAGGTTTTCACTCACTGTTGCTGGTAATTTGGCCCATTCCTCCATGCAGATCTCCTCTAGAGCAGTGATGTTTTGGAGCTATCGCTGGGCAACATGGACTTTCAACTCCCTCCAAAGATTTTCTATGGGGTTGAGATCTGGAGACTGGCTAGGCCACTCCAGGACCTTGAAATGCTTCTTACGAAGCCACTCCTTCATTGCCCGGGTGGTGTGTTTGGGATCATTGTCATGCTGAAAGACCCAGCCATGTTTCATCTTCAATGCCCTTGCTGGTGGAAGGAGGTTTTCACTCAAAATCTCACGATACATGGCCCCAATCATTCTTTCCTTTACACGGATCAGTCGTCCTGGTCCCTTTGCAGAAAAACAGCCCCAAAGTATGATGTTTCCACCCCCATGCTTCACAGTAGGTATGGTGTTCTTTCTCCTCCAAACACGACAAGTTGAGTTTTTACAATAAAGTTCTATTTTGGTTTCATCTGACCATATGACATTCTCCCAATCCTCTTCTGGATCATCCAAATGCTCTCTAGCAAACTTCAGACGAGCCTGGACATGTACTGGCTTAAGCAGGGGGACACGTCTGGCACTGCAGGATTTGAGTCCCTGGCGGCGTAGTGTGTTTCTGATGTAGCCTTTGTTACTTTGGTCCCAGCTCTCTGCAGGTCATTCACTAGGTCCCCCCATATGGTTCTGGGATTTTTGCTCACCGTTCTCGTGATCATTTTGACCCCACGGGGTGAGATCTTGCGTGGAGCCCCAGATCGAGGGAGATTATCAGTGGTCTTGTATGTCTTCCATTTTCTAATAATTGCTCCTACTGTTGATTTCTTCACACCAAGCTGCTTACCTATTGCAGATTCAGTCTTCCCAGCCTGGTGCAGGTCTACAATTTTGTTTCTGGTGTCCTTTGACAGCTCTTTGGTCTTGGCCATAGTGGAGTTTGGAGTCTGACTGTTTGAGGTTGTGGACAGGTGTCTTTTATACTGATAACGAGTTCAAACAGGTGCCATTAATACAGGTAACGAGTGGAGGACAGAGGAGCCTCTTAAAGAAGAAGTTACAGGTCTGTGAGAGCCAGAAATCTTGCTTGTTTGTAGGTGGCCAAATACTCATTTTACTGAGGAATTTACCAATTAATTCATTAAAAATCCTTCAATGTGATTTTCTGGATTTTTTTTTTCTCATTTTGTCTCTCATAGTTGAGGTATACCTATGATGAAAATTGGAGACCTCTCTCATCTTTTAAGTGGGAGAACTTGCACAATTGGTGGCTGACTAAATACTTTTTTGCCCCACTGTACAGTATATGTCTTGTAAGGAGTCATGTGCTCTGTCTATGTGCCATCATATAGACATCATCTGGTGGGTCTTCTGCTTCTTCGTTCAGACCAGTGAAGGGTCTCCTCCTGTCTCAGACGGCTGTGTTGTTCACAGTCATGCCTGCGGCGTACTGGTGGAACCTGAGGTGTTTCATGTTCATGGCATCCTTTCTGACGTGCAGCAGTTCTCCTCATTCTATTGCTCTCCATCTGGTGGGTCTTCTTCTTCTTCGTTCAGACCACTGGTTGAGGGATGGGTGCGTCGTAATTCCAGTTTATGGGCACGATCCTGAAAAAGTGGCTTTCGACCCTGTTCAGGAAGGCCATGCATGCCTATAGAAACCAAGAAACCAGAGCACCCGGAGAAAATCAGCGCTTTGCTTGGCATTTTGCACATTTGTAGTGTAGACTGGCATTTGTCAAGGTTACACATTTGCCGTCATGTAGGCATGGCGAGTCTTCCTATGATGCCTGAGTTCATAGGACGCACTATGATGATGAGGCAGAGATCATAGGCCATCCTATGATGTCCTAGAAACGTGCTTTAAAGTCGGTCGTACCCTATGCTGGTGAAGGGTGTCCTCCTGTCTCAGACGGGTGCGACGTACTGCTGGAGCCTCAGGTGTTTCATCTTCATGGCGTCTTTTCTTATGTGCAGCAGTTGTCGCCATTCAGGCAGAGATCATAGGCCGTCCTATGATATCCTATGAACGTGACAGACAGACACACAGACAGACAGACACAGAGATTTCTTGCTTTTATAGAGTGATACATACATTAATATATTATTGTTGTAATGAGGTAACTATTATAAATCACATTTTAATTTTATATACAGTATACACTACCAGTCAAAAGTTTGGACACACCTATACATTCATTTTCATTGGGTAGATGTGTCCAAACTTTTGACTTGTACATATACACACAATGAAAAATATACTTTATAAACTGTAGTAGTAGTTAGAAATATACTCACTGCCATTGAAAACACAATACTCTAGAAAAGTTTGATATTTTTACAAATGTTTATGGAAATGATCAATTAAAGGATGCAAACTATTTTTAGACATCTTCAAAACAATATCCGAGATCGACAAGTGAAAATCTGTCAGCAATTTTCAGAATTGAACAAAACAGAAGTACCCTGACTTTCCGAAATCACCACAAAACGTCTGTCTTAAAAACAAAGTTCAATATGGCCTCCATTTGCGTTAATGCAGGCAGTAATATGCCTTTGCATGGACCTCACGAACCATCTTAAAAAAAGCATACAAACTGTAATTTCCCGGTTTGGGATCAATAAAGGACATCCATCCATCCATCTATCCATCTATCTAATGTTGTCCTGGGGGATATTTAGCCGCTCCTCCTGCAATGCCATGACCAGTTCCTGTCTGCTCTGCTGCACCAGTACTCTGGCTGAAACATTTCACCCAGGTTCATCCTACAAATGTTCAATGGAGGATAAATCTGGAGAATAAAAAGGCCAAGGAAGGACATCAAAGTACTGTTGCTGCAGGTACTTCCTGGTGACTTGGACGGCATGTGGACGAACATTATTCTGCTGGAACACCTGGAAGTCAGGGTGGTCCCGAAAGAGGGGCGCCACACAGGTTGCAGAACGTGGTCAATATACACCGCGTTCCATTTTATTATGTAAATCATATTTGTCTCTGATTTTCCTAAATACAGTGGTGTGAAAAAGTATTTGCCCCCTTCCTGATTTCTCATTTTTTGTATGTTTGTCACACTTAAATATTTCAGATCATCAAACAAATTTAAATATTGGACAAACATAACCCAAGTAAACACAAAATGCAGTTTTTAAATGAAGGTGTTTATTATTAAGGGTAAAAAAAAATTCCAAACCTACATGGCCCTGTGTGAAAAAGTGATTGCCCTCCCTTGTTAAAACATAAATTAACTGTGGTTTATCACATCTTTAGAAAGCTGAGTTCAATTTCTCTAGCCACACCCAGGCCTGATTACTGCCACACCTGTTCTCAATCAAGAAATCACTTAAATAGGACGTGCCAGACAAAATGAAGTAGACCAAAAGATCCTCAAAAGCTAGACATCATGCTGTGATCCAAAGAAATTCAGGAACAAATGAGAAACAAATTGACATCTGTCAGTCTGGAAAAGGATATACTGCCATTTCTAAAGCTTTGGGACTCCAGTGAACCACCATGAGAGCCATTATCCACAAATGGCGAAAACATGGAACAGTGGTGAACCTTCCCAGGAGTGGCCGGCCGACCAAAATTACCCCAAAAGCGCAGCGACAACTTATCCAAGAGGTCACAAAAGACCCCACAACAACATCCAAAGAACTGCAGGCCTCACTTGCCTCAGTTAAGGTCAGTGTTCATGACTCCACCATAAAAAAGAGATTTGGCAAAAATGGCCTGTATGGCAGAGTTCCAAAACGAAAACCACTGCTGAGCAAAAAGAACATAAAGGCTCGTCTCAGTTTTGCCAGTAAACATCTTAATGATTCCCAAGACTTTTTGGAAAATACTCTGTGGACTGACGAGACAAAAGTTGGACTTTTTGAAAGGTGTGTGTCCCATTACATCTGGCATAAAAGTAACACAGCATTTCAGAAAAGGAACCTCATACCAACAATAAAATGTGGTGCTAGTAGTGTGATGGTCTGGGGCTGTATTGCTGCATCGGGATCTGGAAGACTTGCTGTGGTAAATGGAACCATGAATTCTGCTGTCTACCAAAAAATCCTGAAGGAAAATGTCCAGCCATCTGTTCATGACCTCAAGTTGAAGCACACTTGGGTCCTGCAGCAGGACAATGATCCAAAACACACCAGCAAGTCCACCTCTGAATGGCTTAAGAAAAACAAAATGAAGACTTTGGAATGGCCTAGTCAGCGTCCTGACCTGAATTCGATTGAGATGCTGTGGCATGACTTTAAAAAGGGGGTTCATGCTTGAAAACCCTCCAATGTGGCTGAATTACAACAATTCTGCAAAGATGAGTAGGCCAGAATTCCTCCACAGCACTGTAAAAGGCTCATTGCCAGTTATCGCAAACTCTTAATTGCAGTTGTTGCTGCTAAGGGTGTCCCAACCAGTTATTAGGTTTAGGGGGCAATCACTTTTTCACACAGGGCCATGTAAGTTTGGATTTTTTTTCCCCTTAATAATAAACACCTTCATTTAAAATCTGCATTTTGTGTTTACTTGTGTTATCTTTGTCTAATATTTAAATTTGTTTGATGATCTGAAACATTTAAATGTGACAAACATACATTAAAAATGAGAAATCAGGAAGAGGGCAAACATTTTTTCACACCACTGTAGTCGATGCAAATAACAGTCAGTATAATTTTCAAGTCATCAACCGTTAGAGCATAATTCAAATTTTATTGAACAAACCTCCCAATGATAACTATTTTTTTTTTCAAAAATAAAAAAAAAAATCAAAATGCACTGGTCCAAATTATTATACACAACAGAGTTTCAAAACATTTTATTGGTTGTAAAGAACTGAAAATGGTCATTTGTTGAATTTGTGGCATTAGGAGGTCATATTTACTGAAATCAAAAGCTATTTCAATCAAAAACATCTTAACAGGCCAAGTTACATGTTAACATAAGACCCCTTCTTTGATATAACCTTCACAATTCTTGCATCCATCGAACTTGTGAGTTTTGGGAGAATTTCTGTTTGAATTTCTTTGCAAGATGTCAGAATAGCCTCCCACTGCTGCTGTTTTGGTGTGAACTGCTTCCCACCCTCATAGGTCTTTTGCTTGAGGATGCTCCAAAGGTTCTCAATAGGGTTGAGGTCAGGGGAGGATGGGGGCCACACCATGAGTTTCTCTCCTTTTATGCCCATAGCAGCCAATGACAGAGAGGTATTCTTTGCAGCATGAGATGGTGCATTGTTATGCATGAAGATAATTTTGCTACGGAAGGCACGGTTCTTCTTTTTGTACCATGGGAGAAAGTGGTCAGTCAGAAACTCTATATACTGTATTTTGCCAAGGTTATTTTCACACCTTCAGGGACCCTAAAGGGGCCTACCATCTCTGTCCCCATGATTCTGGCTCAAAACATGTCTCCGCCACCTCCTTGTTGACGCTGCAGCCTTGTTGAGACATGGTGGCCATCCACCAACCATCCACTACTCCATCCATCTGGACCATCCAGTGTTGCACGGCACTCATCAGTAAACAAGACTGTTTTAAAATTAGTCTTCATGTATTTCTGGGCCCACTGCAACCATTTCTGCTTGTGAGCATTGGTTACGGGTGGCCAAATAGTAGGTTTAAGCACAACTACAAGCCTCTGACGGATCCTACACCTTGAGGGTTGTCGGATTCCAGAGGCACCAGCAGCTTCAAATACCTATTTGGTGCTCTGTAATGGCATTTTAGCAGCTGCTGTCTTAATCCGATGAATTTCCATCCATCCATCCATCCATTTATACCGCTTTTCCGGAGGTCCGGGTTGCAGAGGCAGCAGTTCAAGCAGAGAAGCCCAAACTTCCCTCTCCCCAGCCACCTGCTCCAGCTCTTCAGAGAGGATACCAAGGCATTCCCAGACCAGTTTGGATATGTAGTCTCTCCAGCGAGTCTTGGGTCTGCCCTGGGGTCTCCTCCCAGTGGGACGTGCCCAAAGCAGCTCAAGTGTCTGATGAATTTGTCTGGCAGAAACCTTCCTCATTATGCCTTTATCTGCACAAACCCATCTGCGCTCTGAATCAGCCACAAATTTCTTCACAATATGATGATCACGCTTAAGTTTTTGTGAAATATCTAATGTTTTCATACCTTGTCCAAGGCATTGCACTATCTGATGCTTTTCGGCAGCAGAGAGATCTTTTTTTTTTCCCCATATAGCTTGAAACCTCTGGCATGCTTAATAATGTGGAACATCCTTAAGTAGTTTTTCTTTAATTGGACTCACCTGACAAACTAATTATGACAGGTTACTGAGATTGATATCAGTGATCCAAAGAGCCCTGAGACACAATACCATCCATGAGTTTAATTGAAAAACAAAAAATTTAATGTTTATGACACTAAAATCCTATTTGCATAATAATTTGGAATGCGATGTATAGATCAAAAGGGTGGGAGCTAACCCATGCCTTGCTTCCTGTCTGTTAGCTCTGATTAAAGATTTGCTGGAGCAATGTGCATGCAGGTATGCAATTCTAATACAGTTCAAGCGAGTTCTGTCGGGCAGTTAAAGTGCCATCAAGGATGACCTACTGTGTCCAGTAGTTATCTGAAATGCTGGCCCACACCATAACTCCAGACACAACGTGAGGCTCTGGATTGGCAAAATTGGGATTCGTCAGAGAAAAGAACAGTGTTCCACTGCCGTAGGGTCCACCTGTTGTGCTTACGAGCCCACTTGTGGTGATTTTGTTGTCGCTCTGCTGTCAGGATCATCCCTTGAAAGGGTCTTCGGGCTCATACGTCCTGACGCCTGAGCTGCTTTCTCACGGTATTGGCTGAGATCCTTGGCTTGCATCTCCCTGGAGTTTCCTGGGCCATCTGGGTGTCTGTGCGGAACTGATCTCGAAGGTGCTGCAGCATGATGTACCAGTCTTGCTACATGGAATGACAATGGTTGATGCATTGCAGCCCAATCGGAGCGCCACCTGTCATGCCAACATTTCGCCCTCAAAAAGGTCCAAAGCATAGTTATGTTCGTCACATGACAGTTGTGGCATCGTGGAGATGTCACAACATAGTGCTATGCATTTTTGTTTATCTTTTTACTGTATAGAGAAAAGATGGCCACTCCTTAAAATCACCCATTTTTGACTTCTGAGTACTAAAAACAAACAACGAGCTCAAAAAGACTATTGAGCCAGAGCTCAAAAGCAGCGAGTTGTGACAGTGAGTACAACCACTGAAAATGAGTTCTAGGCATATTTTGAGTCATACAAACACTATTACTCAAGTTCAGATAGGATGGATCCAAAAATATTTATACAAAATTTGTGTTGCGTTTTCATTGGTAGTGAGTATATTTATTTGTGTTTATGTGCATTGTTGATTCCTAATGTTCTATATATGTTTATACATTGCAATGTGCACATGAAGTTCTCCTATGACTTGCTTCTCACATGACTACATCGTTAACATTAGGATGCTTAGTGTTGTTTTTAGCCATTAGCACTCATTTGGAGTGAGTCCCACTCTTTTGCCCTCTCTCTCGCACACCACAAACCTTATTTCTCACTCCAAAATGAGGACGTTACTGCCAATATTGTGTTGACTTTCTAAAGATTTTTCCACAGTAAGAGCTCTCAGTGCAGCATAAAGAAATCTGAACATGTTTTTGTCATGATCTCCTCGTGCACTTTTACACGGTGCACAGAGGAAAGGAGAAAACCCACTCGCAGGAGTATGTTGTGCATTTTTATTAACAGGTGGTGAATAAACAGTTCAGGATAACAGTTGCGTTACTCAGGAAATACAGGGAAGTCCTCCAGGATGCTCTACAGACAAGGTGAGAATAAACCTGGGAAAATGTCCTTAAACGTGACAGGCAGAACTAAAGCGGAAGACAGACAGGGGGAAGCCCAGGAAAAGAACCTCCAGGCGGAGCTGGATGGCAGGGGCGAAGCAGTTAATACTCACACAGGCTGGAGCAGTCCGAGTCGGTCCGAGTAATTATCCCGGTGAAACAAAGCCAACAGTGAGAGCAGACAAACGCCACCCAGAGTGATGCGGTACCTAGAGACTGGCAGGGCATCTAGTCATGAGCGACAGGACACTAACACTGAGTAGAAGCTGACAGTGTTGGACAATGATCCGGCAGTCCCTCCCAGCAGAGGCAGGGCTAAATAATGCCAACCCTAATGAGGAAAGAGATTGCCGGTGTGCGTAGTGAGAGTGAGTGTGGGAATGAGTGGGCAGGACAAAGTGGAAACAGCTGTGGGAAATAACGTCCGTGAGCATGAGAGTGAGGATGAATGGGTGTGTGTGTGTGTGTGTGTGTGTGTGTGTGTGTGTGTGTGTGTGTGTGTGTGTGTGTGTGTGTGTGTGTGTATGCATGTAGGAGAGTGCATGAGCGTGAGAATGAAAGGAAGCGTGTGTGTGTGTGTGTGCGTGAACAGAGAAGTACAGCGCTAATGACACCCAGCTGATCAGATTGGCAGGAGAGGGAGGCGTGGCCGAGGTGTCAGGGAGCCAAGCGGACCCCAGAGGCTCCCTGAAAGTGCCTGATGGAAAATAAGACATAAAAGTACACAAAAGAGTAAACAGCCACCGCGTCACAGAACTGGGCCTGACATCCGGCCCAGTTTATGACTGTTTTAAAACTTTTTCTGAGGTTAAACAAAGTGCATGTGTTAAATAACTGTTTATGGGTATTAAGCATATGCACACTTACTCCACCTCTACCCCCCAGTCTTCCCCACAATTCCCTCTAAATCTCAGTCCAAGCTTTCCTGAACATTTGGCAGCTCTGTGCTCGTATGGCTGTCTCAAACTTTAACTTTGCAACGTTTAAAAACTTGGCTTTTATACGACAGATAGTTTGAGTGATGTACCCACTAATAAAACCAGATTTTTAAAAGAAAATATCACTTTAGATGTTAATTCCCCTTCCAGTCACTCACCGGCAAGTCTTTTAGCACGCTTGCTAGGAAAAGTGCTAGAAATTAGGCTTACTTAACCAGATCAAACTGTAAAACTGGGAATGCCTGTCATCATCAAAAATGCTTATTTGATCAGTTTATTGGTTTTAGAATTTGGATGGTTAATAAAACATAGCAGCATGTGCGTCCTTAGCCTGTACCACTCATTTGCAATAATGCTGCTTCTCTGTTTTGGCTCCACTAATAGGCCATAACCTATGACCAGTCAAATAGCGCTGTGGATGGGCTACTGCTATGCTGCTTACCCTCCTAAAGAGGAGCCAGAAGATCAACACAACATTAGTGGACTACAGTGCAAGATTTTTAAAGCTTTGCATTGCTGAAATTTCCACACCTCTGCAGCCAGTGTTGCAGACTCTTCAGTGCATCCACCATATACAAAAGAGTGTGGTTCCTGCTCTGTCCGTATGTCATTGTCTAGAAATGCTGGTCAGTTTTAGAAGGGAAATAAAAAGTTAGATTGTTGTGAGATGAGACAGATGAGTCTGTTTGCTTGCATGCAACAAAAACTTGCCCACACGACTGGTCAATGATATTTGCACTATATATAAACCACCCCTCCCCCCAAAACAATCTTAATTGGTTCTGTATATTTATTTGTTGACTCTCAAATCTCAAATGAAAGACTAGAAGAGCTGCAAGCTGAAGTTTACAATCCTTCCGTTCCAGCTAGCCACATATACTAGGTCATTTTGTAGACGTGTAACATGCACTTCCCCTGACAATGGGGCTAACAGATGGCATGTGCAGTCTTGCATGATCAAAAGCTTTGTTGCTAAGGCTTCCTGTATGGTAGCATGTATCTGCAAGAAATCCATCGTCAGATCCTTGTGTGGCTCTTTCAGATCTGTGCTCTTTGTTTCTTCATTTACATCTCTCCATCTCGCTCTCACACGCACCACAACATTTTCCTCCTTGCTTCCCCCCTCCTCTCCTTCTCTGCCTCTCATCTGATATATCTCCCGGTCATTGCTGAAGGATAAATCAGATTTTTTTTTTTTTCCACCACATTGCTGACAAGCAGAAAACTTTATTTGAAAGGGTTCTTATACACATTAGAAGATGTGTAAAAGAGTTTAGGACTGCAAAATTTGCAGTACTGGAAAACCTTGTGTGCATCATTGCGTGACAAAAAAATAGAATACTAGAACTAGTAGCAGACTAGTTGCCAGTTACCAAGAATTACTGGAGCCTCACAGCTTTGTCATCCTTTGTTAGCCAGTCTGTTTGGGCCCCTGGATAACAGGATGTAAATAAGATTGCTGTCTGTAGACTTTCTGCGAAGCTTGTTCACTTTAGAGATGTGTAGACTCTGATAAAAAGCACAGGATCTCATAAAAGACACTTATGAATCTGCTCAATAGCTGCAAATCAGCTGCTCTGTACGCGCTGGCAGCCAACAAAGAAACTTTTAACAGCTCTGAAATTCAAGGTAGGATTTGCGAGTTCTTTTTGTGCCGACCACGGAAACCTATAATCTCCTCTACCCTGAAGGGGAAAGTAATGCTGTACTGCAAAATTGAGTCTGTAGGTTAAAGTGGAGGACAGCGCATACGGGAAGGCATCCCAGCTTAAACACAGTGTGGAGGTTAAAGTGGAGACGTGCACACAGAAGCCCATCGCATACACACCCATTCCCGCACCCCCGGCCAGCTGTGAGCAGGGTAAATCTGGCTAACTCAGTGTTCCCATGTTGTGTTGCATGAAGTTACAGATAGCTCATCTGGTTGCTCTGAACTCGGTAAGCTCCAGCCTGAAAGCCACCGGAAAAAAAGCATTCACTATCCCAGCTATAGGTTGAAAAGGCCCAAATTTCCCTACAGATCAATACGTTAACGTTAACATAATCTCATCTAATCTCCAAATGCCATGATCTAGGCTGAACAAAATGTCCTTGGCTGTCCCATGTTTTTGTCTCTTAAATTTGATGAGCCTGTGTCGTGAATAAAGAAAATAAATCATAGGTGTTGCTTTTGGTTAAATGGTTGAAACTAAAGGAGTGCAGCCTTTTTTTCTTTTTTCATGTTCTCTGGGCTGAAAGAACAGTACAGTAGTGGTGGGGAGGAGAGGGAAAGCACTAATAAAAAGAAGAGGGGAGCGAGAAGTTAAATAAAGGAAGAAAAGAAATGATATACTGTAAAAGCTTTGCTGAGTAGGGCTGCTTCTGCACCCAGTGTCTCCCACCACTCCCCCACCCCCCACCCCCCCACCGCTCTTTCTCTGGGCTATTTATATCTCTCTGGGAAATTGCTGAGTGGGCTCTACTGAGGGTTTTTGCTGTAATTGATTCAAAATGCAAGTTGTCTCTTTAGTGGTGAGAAAGAGGGGGAAAGGATACCGAGTCAAGTTATACGGACCGCATACGCAGAATAGGACTGCTCTTTGCATTTTTCAACCTGGATTTGTTGGCCTGACACTAACTCGGTGTAATAAATCCCGCACAGTCATTACTCAGGCTCGGTGGAATTGCCAGACAGCTTCTGCTCTCCTGTAATGGCTGTAATGGAGGCCACACCCATGATATCATAAAACTGAGGTCAGTTGTTGCGATTTATCTCCAGTATAATGTGCACTGCAGAAACATTACATACTCCATAACATGTCAATTATTATTATAGAGAAAATATATAAATAAGACAGCAAAAACGCCAGTGCTTCAGACTGTGTGTTTCAATTTTCCACTTGCTGTGATGCAGTCAGGAACCTACTTGTTAGTTTCAGTGTTGTGAGTTTGACGGCTGATGCCAGAATATGAATCATATTCAGCCCGTGATATCGCTGACAGCTCGCCACCCATCCAGAAACAAAACACTGTATTCTGCAGCTGCATGTAAGCTGTTGCTGTTATTTATGCTCAAGAAATACCAAAACCCGTTCCAGCCATTTTCCTGTTCACACACTATTCCTCTTTCTCTGTCTCTCTGTATGCATTTTTTGTGCAATCTTTTTTTTTTAAAATTTATCTATCTGAAAGCCACCTTTAATAATTATTTAAGGAGTCCACACACATAACTCAGATCAAGGACATGGCATTCAGCAGAAAATGCATCTCTGTGCTCTCCTAAGGAGCTCCATGACTACAACAACACACACACACACACACACACACACTGTAGAAAGAGACTTACCACCCTTCACCTGGAGTTCTTCAGTTTGATTTTGCAGAGCTACCTTTTTTTTGTTCAGGTGTGCTGTCAAGAATAAATTACAAGTAACGGCATCTTTTTAGTGAAAAGATTCAGAATAAATGTATGCTGTTTGTGTTGCAACAAAGAACATAGCTTGTAAGTAGCTGATTACTGAAAATGAACAGTTTGTTGAGTGAGCATTTAAAGGAGATCTGTGAAATATTTCAAAAATGTTAGTACTTAGTGACCCATGTGTTCATTAAGTGAACTGCAGAACCAGTCTACCTGCTCAAGGTGATATGTGTGCTTGTACTCCGCTGTTAGTCAAGTGCGAGGAGCAGTATGCTATATAAAAACAAAACCCGGTCCATAATCAGCTGTCTCTGAAGCAGAACGCGTTTATGGGTGTTTTCAAGTTCATTTCCTTATCACAGGGGCGCAAAAAACAAATTTTCTGCCCGGCGCAAGGTGTAAAAGAGGCTTGTCTAATTATTCAGAGGTGTATTTTGAATAATCCAACACAAAGCACTCCTGCCCATCCCTTTAATGCACAGAGGTGCATTATGTAAAGTGAACTCTTATCATGACAACTTGTTTAAGATGGGTTTTGCACTGGCCAAAGGGCGTGCGCGTGAGCGAAAATGCACGCAATAGCAACACTGTTTGGTAATGGTGTTTACTTGGTGTTCACTGGCATAATAAGGAAGACATCAATCACAGTTGATACCGAGTTAGTTATTTTAGAGAGAACAAATGGGAAGCGATAATGCTGGATGTAAACATCAAGCTGAATGGTTTAACATAGTACACACGGATGCAACGCACAGACATGAATGGGTTTGAAACTTCAGGAAAAGAGGATGATGCCTGTGCAAACTTTTATAAAATGGAAAGATCATTAATGGTGGCGCGGAAGTCGCTCCCGGCCCGTGTGGAGATGGAGTGTTCCCTCTCCTGTTGCTTTCGCCAACCGAGGGTCCCCCTGTCTCGTGTGGGGGTCTGACAAGGTTGGTGGCAGGAGGGAAGAAGGAGATTCAGCAGGATGTCCTGTCCGCCATTGACCCTCGCCGCAAAGCAAGCCTATTTTCAGCAGCCCCTCCCGGGGGCTGATGGTTGACAGTCAGAGCACCCACAGATTAAGAACCCAGAGTGTAGGAGTGTGATGCAGGCGGCCTCGGCCCAGCTGGAAACTCAGGGGTGTGAGGCCATAGGCAGATGTGGATGCATCTCCTGTCTTTCTGGGGAGTTACAGTGAAAAGTAACACCCTGTTCATTCATTCCTTCAATCATTCCTAAATTCCCCTAAAAATAAACACATTAATGCCTAATAAGTCCATGATGAAAAGGAAAATGGGGATGGAATAAAAATCTTCAGACTGACACGCCTCCCCTCGTGTGCTGCATCCACACCAGAACACACACATGCTCCCTGTTCATTCAGTCATTCCTCTAAATGAGAATGAGAATGTGGATGGAATGAAAAAAATATTTAGTGTATCATCATATAAATAAAATGACGGGCGATTATATTATGACTGTTACCACTCTCCAATAAAATAACATTAAATCCCAGTGCATGCTGTTTCCTCATAAGCTCTGGAGCTACACAATTTCAAAACATACCACTGAAATAGCATTAAACAATGCACTTCTGATGACAGACCTCTGTTTCCTTGATCAAAAGCACGTTGTCTTAACTTGCACCATAATACCTGTGCACATGGGATTGCGGCGCCACACCTCTTTGAAATGACTCTCCACCTCCCAGCGCAAAGCGGGTGCACTGTTAACTGGTAATTAGATGGCATGACGCAACGCCTAAAAAACAGACAATGCGCTGACAAAAACTAACAAAAACACTGGCGTACAGCAGAAAGTCTGGCGCAGAAGTCCACTGATGACCGTCAAAATAGGGCCCATTGTGTTTCTGATGGAACAGCTGGTTGGACAATACATTCAAGCCATTTCACAAGAAATGTGGAATTTCATCTGGAAAAAAAAAAAAAAGGAAAATTAATTTGAAAAGCTTGAACGTTTTCATATGAGCATACAGTGATCCCTCGCTACTTCGCGCTTCACCTTTCGCGCCCTCAGTGCATCGCGGATTTTTCAAAAATATTCATCAAAAATTCAAAATTGAGAAATAATGGGCGGGCGCTAGCAGAAGGCAGGGAGACTACATTAGACCATCAGGTATCAACACTGAGAGCCCCACCTCTCTGTTCGCTGTTCTCGTGTTGGCTCGGCTCGGGAATCTCGCAAGCTGATTGGCCGAGACGTTTCACCCAGCTTCTGTCCCTGCCGAGCGCCAATGCATCGAAGGAAGACCGCATTCATTGCTTTTTATCGCTCGTGTTGCTTTAGTCTCGCCGCGTGGAACTTTTTGCTGTTCTCTTGTGCCATTTTGTGCGAAATAGTCTTCCCGTCGAGCCACTATGCCGCCTCCTGCAGCTTCTCCAGCTCTATCGGAAGCTGCCCTTGACGATCCTGCGCTTCTAGCACCTGACGATGAGGCGTCACCTGAGGAGCAGTAAAGCTCTCATTAACCTGTGCAGTAAATCATCTTCATCTTGAGTTACGTATCTTGTTATAAGAATAAAAGAGTTCTAAAAACATATTTATGTACACTTTATTTACATCTACGTATGTATGTACACTTACACACACACACACGTATCACACGAGAGAGAGAGTGACAATGAACGTACGTATTATTTATGGGTGACGTCATTAGGGGTGACGCTACTTCGCGGTTTTTCACTTTTCGCGGTCGGTTCTGGAACCCATTAACCGCGATAAGTGAGGGATCACTGTATACGCACTTTGGGGGAACATTTTTGCAAGTGAAAAAATGTCTGTAAGAAGCTACATGATGATCTTGGTATGTAGCTGTTTACATGAAAACCCTATATATTGATACAGAATGAAGCTAATGGTAGCCACAACAGATAGCATATAGAGTCACATCTGATATTCATAGGGAACCTAAAAACCTTCATCACCGGTACAACCACCAGAGCAATCACTGGAGGAGACTGTGAGGTCCCCCACAGATGCACCACATTTGCTCAATCTGTGCTATCACTGAGGGGCACCAAGATCTGGAATAACATACCACCTGCAATCAGAGAACGTACCACACTAAACACTTTAAAGACTCATTTGTAAAAATTGGCTTTTAAACAATCAAAACTGTACCCTTAACTAGTGGTTGCTCTGCGGCATATGCATGTATGTGCCCTTGCGTCACACACATACTGTATGCCGCGCCTCTTGTCTGTTGCTGTTTGTTGTCGCTGTGAGGTGCTTGGGTGCATGTGTGTGTATGCATACTCAGCACTTCACTCGTGTGACATTTGAATGTTTTGTTTTGTAACACCTTAACTCTTACACTTTAGCATATCCACTGTGTACAGTTTCATTGCAGTTGTTCTGTTCATGTATGATTGCTTGTTTGTGTGTCTTTGTGGCCCGCCAGGGACTACAGATGCAAATTGCCAGTATTGCTAAATCTGGCATACCTACATTTGTATTAATGTATATTAGTATGTAATGTCCCTTTCAAATAGACATTAAACTAAACTAAATTTCATAGCACTGTTATGGGCTGGGATGTACATAAGCTTGTGGTTAGCATGTCCAGACTGCTCCACTGTCAGCTGAAAATATTGCTGGAAGTGGCCAAAGTGGAACAAAAACTTTGTACCTGACCAGCAGTGTTGTAGTCGAGTCACCACATTCCGAGGCCAAGTCCAAGTCACCACATTCCGAGGCTGAGTCTGAGTCTGAATCACCATATTCTGAAGCCAAGGCCGTCCAAGTCACCACATTCCGAGTCTGAGTCACTACATTATTTCAGAGGCCAACTTCAACGTGCTAAGCAAAATTTGCAATTCGCTCTGTGTTTCCTTCTCCCTTTCTCCTCGTCCTCCTCATGATCGGTGAATCCAAACTGAACAATTTGTGATTTGGAAGACATAACTGACTTCGGCTGATACGGCTTTTTTTCTCGATAAGAAGCAGCATCGCACTGCGGCAGCACAGCAACTCACCCTTGGCCAGGGATGCTGGGTTCGATCCCAGCCCCCAACCAACAGTGATCTGTGTGGAGTTTGCATGTTCTCCCCGTGTCTGTGTGGGTTTACTCTGGGATTTCTCCGGTTTCCTCTCACATGCCAAAAACATGTACGTTAGGTTAATTGGCATCAAACTGGTGATTCTAAATTGTCCTTAGGTATGACTGTGAGAGTGAATGGTTGTCTGTCTCTCTGCGTTGGCCCTGCGATGGACTGGCGATCTGTCCAGGGTGTACCCTGCCTCTCGCCCAAAGATGCTGGGATAGGCTCCAGCACCCCCGCGACCCGAAAAGGATTAAGCAGAAGAAGATGAATGGATGAATGAAAGAAGCAGCGTCGCAATAACTTGTGCAAGAGAGGTCAAAATTAGGCATGTACTGCACAACACGGTACTACTTGCAGAGGTCATTTATGCATGCACTGTATAATGTATGCATGTGCTAAGCGCAGCCAGTGTAGCAGCAAAGTAGTGCAGAATGTTTTCATATTATGTACCGCGTACTGTACCACAAGCGCATTTGTATAGTGAGTGGATACATGCACATTGTGAGCGAATCAACAAGCAAAAAGATTAATCTGCCTCAGCCAAATCTTATGAGTGCACATAATACCAGTATACAGGAAAGCCAGCAATAAGCGAGACAGAGGTAGCAACAGGGGCATTTAACAGGGTTAAACATTGGTGAGGGTGGGGGTTAAGCTCTCTGCCCATATAAGGATTTTTTAAAGCAAAAAAGTCAGCATGTGTGTCCTAGCCTAGTGTGGAGGAAGAGTGCAAAGTCATTGATAAAAGGACAAGGCTAATTTACCTCTTTATTTTGCCATTCTAATATTAATTTCAGTCATTTACCAAACATATTTTCAGCCTTGTAATGGTTTATTTATGCTACTATGAAGCAGAAGACCTACTGAATACCTATTATGTGTTAAATATTTCAGCAGTGGCAGAAATCAAGCAAGCAAATTTTGACTATTGTTACCTGGTCACGATGTGTCTCCTATGTCACCTCTCTCTCTCTCTCTCTAGCCATCAGTGCTGTCTCTCTCTCTCCCTCCATCTTTGTTCATCATGCTGCTGCCACATTCATGCTCCTGATATAAAATAAACTCAATTATTGTTCACATAGTTTAAAAGAGGTACTTCACTGACAGTTTTGGAGGATATAATTCATGCTTGATTTTTTCACACCAAAAAACTTGGAAAGATGTAAAATGTTTTTTTTTTTTCCCATCCTTCTCTCTTAAGCTAAATTCAGGGTACTTTTCCTCTCTGGTCTGCTGAGGTGCGTGTCCACTTTGAACGAGGCCGGCACGCACACAGTTGTGTATATGCTTCACTTTTTTCCTCTACCAAGCCAAGCGGTTTACGCATGGGGACAACTGTTATTTGTAGTTTCGCTGCAGCCTTATGGGTAGCGCAAATGCGCTAACATGCCACTTTGTTCACTGGCTATAAACGTGAGAGGGACGCACACTTTTTGTAGCAACAACAACAATAATAATAATAATAATAATAATAATAATAATAATAATAATAATAATAATAATAATAATACATTTTATTTGAGGTGCCTTTCAAGGCATTCAAGGATGCTGTACAAGAATAAAACAAACAATAAAACACATTTAAAAACACATCACAAGTACAAAAAATCACACAGAATAGGCCTTAGTAAATAAAAAAGTCTTGAGATGGGATTTGAAGGTGGAGAATGAATTTAAATTCCTGAGGTCCGGTGGGAGGGAGTTCCAGAGGCGGGGGGCGGTGCAGCTGAATGATCGAAGGCCCATGGTGGTCATACGTGTAGGAGGGACAATGAGATTGATGGTAGTTGATGATCTGAGAGTTCTGGATGGTATATGAACGGAGAGGAGTGCAGCCAAGTATGGGGGGCGAGGCCATGGAGGGCTTTGTAAGTGAGAAGGATGATTTTATAGTCAATGCGGTGTTTGATGGGGAGCCAATGGAGGTGCTGCAGAACCGGGGTGATATGATGGGTGAATGGAGTTCTAGTAATGATCCAGGCGGCAGCGTTCTGAACCAGTTGAAGTTTTTTAAGAGTTTTGAGGGGGAGACCAGAAAGAAGAGAGTTACAATAATCCAGACGGGAGGTAACAAGAGAATGGACCAGGATAGCGGTGCTGGCAGGGGTGAGGGAGGGACGGAGACGGTTGATATTACGTAAATGAAAAAATGCTGACCGGGTGACATTATTAATATGGGATTTGTAGGAGAGGGTGGTGTCCAAGATTACCCCAAGGTTTTTGACTTGAGGGGAAGGGGAAACAGTAGTATTATCAATAGTGATGGTGATATTGTTTGACTTTGAAAAGGTGGATTTTGAACCGACTAAAAGGACTTCTGTTTTATCACTGTTAAGTTTAAGAAAGTTAGAAGAAAACCAGGAAGTGAGTTCATGGAGGCAGTCACAGAGGGAGGTGGGAGGGAGGTTGGAGGTAGGTCTGGAGGAAAGATATAGCTGGGTGTCATCAGCGTAACAATGGAATTGAATATTAAATTTACGGAAAATATGACCAATAGGAAGAAGATAAATGATGAACAGAATTGGACCAAGGACTGAACCTTGGGGGACACCAGAAGAGATGGACGATGGCTGGGATGTGTATGATTTTAACTGGATGAATTGGGAGCGATCAGAAAGGTAGGATGTGAACCAGTTTAAAACAGTACCAGAAAAACCGAGAGATGCCAGTCTATGGAGGAGGATGGGGTGAGAAATGGTATCAAAGGCTGCAGTCAGGTCAAGAAGGATGAGGATGGAGAGGAGTCCAGAGTCTGCTGACATTAACAAGTCATTTGTGATTTTAAGAAGGGCCGTTTCTGTGCTGTGGTGGAGACGGAAACCGGACTGGAACTCTTCATAAATGTTATTAGAGGAAAGGTAGGAGTGGACTTGGGCTGCTACTGATTTTTCCAAAATTTTAGACAGAAATGGCAGGTTGGAGATGGGACGAAGGTTGTTTAGATTGTTGGGATCCGGACCAGGCTTCTTGAGTATAGCGGTAATGGCAGCTGTTTTTAGGGGTGAGGGGACTAGACCAGTAGTGAGGGAGGAGCGGATGATATGAGTAATAAGAGGTGCAAGTGAGGACAGAGATGCTTTGACGAGAATGGTTGGAAGGGGATCTAGACAACAGGTAGATGATTTGGATTTGCTTATCAGTTTAGAAATAGCAGTGATGGAGGGAAGAGTAAATGCAGAAAAGGAGAAGGTAGGAGACACAAGAGGAAATGTTGATAAAGGATTATGAGAGATCATTGGGACGAGCTGTTGATGAATATTCTGAATTTTGAAGGTAAAAAATGAAATCAAATTATCACAAAATGCAGGGGAGACCATGTGCGGCGGAAGGGAGTCCAGCGGTTGAGTGATGGTTTTCAGTAAGGAGAATAGGGCCTTAGTGTCATCTTCATATGAACTGATCAAACTGGTGTAGTAGGTGGATTTGGCGTGTTTGCAGCAGTCCTTGTAATGAGTGATATGATTTTGGTACATTTCTTGATGAGCAGTTAAACCAGTTTTCCTAACGAGACGTTCCAACTGGTGACCCTTGGCTTTAAGTTGTCTGAGAGCAGGAGTGAACCAGGGTGAAGAATGGGTAAATGTGACTGATCTGGTTTTCAGGGGGGCCAAGTTATTGAGAAGACTCTGGAGACTGTTATTATAGTATGAGACAAGTTCATCAGGACTGGAGAGACTGTCAGGGTGGGGTAGAGAATTAATACCGGCTGAAAGAGTGTCCAGATTAATGTCCTTGATATTACGGAAGGAAATGTCACGGGAGGACTTGTTTTTTGAAAGAACCAGATTAACATCAAAAGAAATTAACATATGATCAGAGAAGGGAAGCACATCTGTTTTGCAACCGGTAGGAATAACACCTAAACAGCAAATTAAATCAAGGGTGCGTCCTTTTGAATGAGTTGGAACAGTGATAAACTGTTGAAAACCAAAACTGTTAAGACAGAACATAAAATCCCTGGTAAGGTTATTATTTACATTGTCTATGTGTATGTTAAAATCACCAAGAATTACTATATTGGGAGAGCATGAAGAAAGCTCAGCCAAAAAAGCTGAAAATTCATTTATGAAGTCCTTGTTAGGCTTAGGTGGACGGTAAATTGCTGCCACAATTGTAGGAACAGGACCAGGCAGCACTGAGACCATAGACTCAAATGAGGAGGAGGCAGGGACAGACACCGGTGAGACTCTCCACTGCTCCCGGAAAAACAGCACGAGACCTCCTCCCCGGCCAGAGTCACGTGATTTGCAATTGTAAACAAACCCAGGCAGATTAGCTTCATTCAAAGAAACGTAGTCATTTGGCTGTTGCCATGTTTCAGTCAAACATAAAAAATCCAACTCACGGTCGACGATGAGATCCTGGACGAGTTACCCCTTACCAGTCAGCGAGCGGATATTCAGCAGGCCGAAACTTACGGCAGTATTGGTGTTGACAGCAGGGCTAGCCGACCTAGCCAGGCTGGCTAGCACACTGTGATCAGCAGTCCGACCGGTGTTCCGATGAGGGCGTCTAGATGCGGACCAAATAGACTTTATCTGGTTGGAGTTGTCTGAGTGGTAATTCCGACGAGAGCCCCGGTGGATGCACTTCGCCGGGGGAAGACAACAATGTCCGGGTGGAGATGAAGCACAGATGGCGGCGGTCCAGCCTGCAGGAAGCGGAGTCGGAGGACCTCTGCCTCCGAGTACTGGAGGATCCCGGTCACAGGGAGACGGATGAATGACAGGAAAACCCAGGCGAGCACAAACCAGAGGTAAATCCCTCCAGAAGCGAGAGAAAAACGCATGTTAACTGCAGGTTAACTCCAGTAGCCGATGGCAGCCGATGGTGTAGCAGCAGTTAACTCCGGGTTAGCTTCCGCTAACCCGATCAGTTAATAATCAGTTGGTGACTTTAGCAAGCTATAATGAGTCACATAGGAATCCAAAAACTCAAGAAGAGTATCGCTGCAAAGGACAGATGTCCAGGGAATACAAGCGTCAGGAAGTCAGAAAACACAGGGAGCGCGAGTGTCGGAGCGGCAGCCAGTATGCGCCAGCTCAACGATACATAGACAATGGCATCGTTTCAAGGAAAAGGAGTAATTACTGTTTTTCAGTGCTGTTCTCTGCTCAAGCTGCTACTGCTGCAAAATGATTCATGTATGTTTATTCTCGTCTTCTTCTTCCTCATTGTCTTCTTGGCCTACTTTGACTTCGTATGCTATGTGGTAGCACCACCTTGTGAATGAGAGGTTCAATCTTGCGCATGCGTAGTCAATGCAGTCAGGCAGTGTGGTCAGAAAATTTGGGCTGCACGTGGACACCCATGGAGGGGCTCTGCGGACATCCGTGGATTGGAGACAATGACGTAATTTTCGTTACACAACCCTCATGGTCGAGCAGACGCAGACAGCGGAGGTGCAGCATGAATCCAGCTATATAATTGATGCTAGATTTTAGCACACCTAAAAACGTCGAAAGAAGTAAAATATTTTTTTCCTATACTTCCCTCTTAGCAGCGTTATCTGAGGTTAATGCAGCCACTGAATGTGGATGAGGCTTAATTGGGTCACCTGTGATTAACCACCATTATTTTTAACTTATTCGAGGCAAGGCTGAGATGGTTTGGACATGTGCAGAGGAGGGATATTGGATATATTGGACAAAGGATGTTGAAGATGGAGCTGCCAGGCAGGAGGAAAAGAGGAAGACCACAGAGAAGGTTCATGGATGTAGTGTAGGAGGACATGGAGAGGGTTGGTGTTACAGAGGAAGATGCAAGGGATAGGGTGAGATGAAGGCAGATGATCCGCTGTGATGACCACTAAAGGGAGAAGCCGAAAGAAGAAGATGATTCTGATCTCGTTTTATTTTGTTATTAATCAGTTGTGGCTATTAACACATTTATTCTGACTAATGTTTATCCATTAATATATTATATCACCACTTCACTCTGGGCTATTTCTCACCAAGCAGATGACCTAAGGACAGGTGCGGCAGCACGGTGGCGCAGTGGTTAGCACTGTTGCCTTACAGCTAGAAGGTTCCTGGTTCGAATCCCCAGGCTGGCAGGGGTTGGAACCTTTCTGTATGGAGTTTGCATGTTCTCCCTGTGCTGTGTGGGTTTACTCCGGGGGCTCCGGTTTCCTCCCACAATCCAAAGATATGCATGTTAGGTTAATTGGTTGTTCTAAATTGTCCCTAGATATCTGTTTCCTATAGGCCCTTAGAATAGAGGGTTAGTACTAGTGAAAGCGCTTTGAGTGGTCTTTGTGACTAGAAAAGCGCTATATAAGTGCAGGTTAGTTAGTAGTTAGTTAGTTCATGATTTAGTCAGCTGGAAGGGTAAGTTATCCAACCTGCAGAGGCATCATGAACACAGCACACCACACCCTGTCATTAACACAATGCAGAGACCAAATTTACTTGAGAGAGAAAAGCTGATCATTTCTCAGAAATTATCAAAATAGTCAAAACAATTCAGAGAAGTAGGCCCCCTATCTCATTCCAAAGCAAAACTGGTCAAAAGACATGGAGAAATGGGCTAGCATCACCTATCTAGGCATTGTTAATTTGTTACTGTACAGAACCAGTGCTTACACTCTGAAACAACTAAGATCCTACAAAGGTCTAGAAGCTTACAACCAGTTTGTAAGTGGCTGGGTCTGAGACATGGCAGTGTGTGAAATCAACACCCTTTGTGTGCCCGTAGCCATAAATAAAACATTAGACTTTTTTTTCGGGGGGGGGGGGGTAGAAAAAAAATGGATTGTTCACTTGCAAATATTTTGTAAAGCTTTACACGAAATACTTAAAGGCTATAAAACTAGAGCCTAAGTACCTTTTATGTTTTTTTAATGTTAAACATGTAAAAATTGAGGAAAACGTCAAATTAACCCTTTAACTGTCCACATTTCATGGACGGGCCATGCGCCCCCAGTGGCACAGCGTAGCAACTGTACCTGTTAACTTACTGACGTTCCCCGACTATACTGAGAATTTGTACTGATCTGTATTGATCTGACAGTTCAGAAGGTGGCAGATACGCGCCAAAGGAATTATGGCTGAATACAGCAAAGAAGAAGAAATCTTCATTATTATTCTTCCTTTTTCCGCTTTAAGCTCCCCAGCACCAATGTGGTCACCGCCATGTTCGGTCATGGCGACAGCGATTCTGACTGAAACTCCATCAAACAGGAAAAATAGCAGCGTAATACAAACGAAATTTACGTGGGATAATCATAAGAGTTTGAAGATGCGGCAGAGAGTGTAAATGACCGAGCAAACGCGAAACTACGACATGATGGGCGAAAAACTGAGTTACCAGCACCAAGATGGCGGTGCCCATGCCGTCATGGATTCTCACAGAAAAAATGCATCAAACAGGAAAAATAGCCGCGTAATACAAACGAAATTCACGTGGGATAATCATAAGAGATTGTAGATGTGGCAGAGAGTGTAAATGACCGAGCAAATGCAAAACATCGACCACGATAGACGAAAATGGGCCGGCCATGCGGGCGAGTGAGCCCCTCCCCCCGGCAACAGGTAAGAGTTTTTTACATTTTATTGATTTTCTGGTTCGTATACTTTGAAGATTAGATAAAACATACCCCTGTAGACAAAACAGCATCAACAAAAATGAACCATTCTTTGTGTAAATGTGTCCAAAGTCCACTTTTTACTGAGTTATGTAATTTATATAGCTGCTGCGACATTATGCAAATTTGATGCGTAAATTTATTCCTGTCTGAAACTTTGGATCATATTTTACATCTTTCTAATTGACAGTAAGCCATTATCTCTTGCAACTTTCAAGTTATAGCCTTGGAAATCTGAACTATTTACCACTCTTGACCACTAGGGGTTATGTTTACCCCTCAACCGTTCCTGTCACCATGCGGCGCCTGGGACAGCTAAAGGGTTAAAATTAGATTCGTGTTTCTGTAGGCTAGTCAGTACCATTTTAAAAACCAGAGCAATATTTATACAAACAGTAAAATATTCTTTTATCATGCATGTTTATCCATATACGTCCATCCATCCATCCATCTTCTACCGCTTTTCCGGAGGTCCGGGTCGCGGAGGCAGCAGTTCAAGCAGAGAAGCCCAGACTTCCCTCTCCCCAGCCACCTGCTCCAGCTCTTCAGAGAGGATACCAAGGCATTCCAAGACCAGCTGGGAGACATAGTCTTTCCACTGAGTCCTGGGTCTGCCCCGGGGTCTCCTCCCAGTGGGACGTGTCCGAAACACCTCAAGTGGGAGGCGTCCAGGAGGCATCCTAATCAGATGCCCATACCACCTCAACTGACTCCTTTCAATGTGGAAGAGCAGCGGTTCTACTCTGAGCCTCTCCCGGATGACTGAGCTCCTCACCCTATTTCTGAGGGTGAGTCCAGCAATCCTACGGAGAAAGCTCATTTCAGCCACTTGTATCCGCGATCTTGTTCTTTCGGTCATTACCCAAAGCTCGTGACCATAGGTGAGAGTAGGAACGTAGATTGAGTGGTAAATCGACAGCTTTGCCTTAGAACTAAGCTCCCTCTTCACCACAACAGACCGGTACAACGTCCGCATCACTGCAGATGCTGCTCCAATCCGTCTGTCAATCTCTCGCTCCATTTTCCCCTCACTCGTGAACAAGACCTCGAGATACTTAAACTCCTCCACTTGGGGCAGGAGCCTATCCCCAACACAGAGAGGACAATCCACCTTTTTCCGGCTGAGGACCATGGCCTCGGACTTGGAGGTGCTGATTCTCATCCCAGCCGCTTCACACTCAGCGGCAAACCATCCCAGCAAGAGCTGTAGGTCATTGCTGGATGAAGCCAACAGGACAACATCATCTGCAAACAACAGAGATGAGATCCTGTGGTCACCAAGCACGACACCCTCCATTCCCTGGCTGCGCCTAGAAATCCTGTCCATAAACATTATGAATGATCCATATATGTATCAGCCCATAAATTATTCACAGAGCCCTCAACTTAATTTCTCCTGTTTGTTTTTGCTCTCAGTTTTTAGATATGTGATCTAATTTGAATTAGCATTAGCTAAAGGGTAGCTTCAGCACACTCACCTGTCCAGGTGCTTTCAGATGAAGTTAGACATCGTTGTCTTGGTGTCTGATCATTATGTTCGGTGTGCTGACATTTTGGCATAACTATCAGAAGAACAGCATACCTTGGGTTACTTGTCGTCGTCGATCGACTCGTGTCTGAGCATTCGTGACCTTAATAAAGTTTCCCCAATAGTGTCGGTTTTGGGCCATGTTGCAACAGGTGTAAATAGACTTCTTGGAGAGTGACACAATTCCATCTGTCCACCATAGTTTTTGTCTCCCTCTGCTCCTTTTTCCTACAACTATACGAAACAATTAGTTTCTCCAGATTTTCTCCTTCTCATCTGACAATGTGTCAAAAATATTGCAATTTTTGTTTTGAGATTGCCTTGAAGAGATTGATCCCTCCACCAATTTCACGAAGGACACTCTCATTGGTTCTTTTGGCTGTCCAAGGAATGCACAGAAGCTTTCTCCAACTCCACATTTCAGATGCTTCAATCTTCCTTCGATCTGCAGCATTGATAGACCAGGCCTCACAGGCATATGTTGCAATTGGGAAGATCAAGGTGGAGACTAGCCTGATTTTGGTTGTTCTGTTAATACTTCTGTTCTTCCATATCTTATTCATTGGGCACATACAGTAGAAGTTTTTGCCATTGTGATTCTACGTTTTATCTCAATGGAGCAACCCCCTTGGTTAGATATCATTGAGCTAAGGAAATTGAATTGGTCGATGACTTCAATTAAATCATTTCCTACCTTGATAGATGGATTCTCTTCATTTTGGTTCACTGCCATCACCTTTGTCTTACTAACATTGACAAAGAGATCATATTTGATCTCTTTCTCACCTTTCTTTGAGCTCTCTTTCTTTTTTTGATCACTGCGCCGCCCAACATATTGGGCGGCGTGGTGGTACAGTGGTTAGCACTGTGGCAGCACAGCAACTCACCCTTGGCCATGGGATCCCTGGTTCGATCCCAGCCCCTGACCAACAGTGATCTGTGTGGAGTTTGCATGTTCTCCCTGTGTCTGCGTGGGTTTACTCCGGGAGTTCTCCGGTTTCCTCCCACAAGCCAAAAACATGCAGGTTAGGTTAATTGGAGACTCTAAAAGTGGCCCTAGGTGTGAATGTGTGTGTGAATGGTAAAGTGATAGCGCCGTACCGTGGCTGCTTCATCCATCCAGGTGGATGCCCCCAATTTCCCCTCTGGGGATCAATAAAGTATACAAAATCAAAAAAAAAAATCAAATCATCTTTTTCACTTTCTGCTCTTCCTCTTTCTATCATTGTCTCCAGATCTTTTACACTGCTTGCCAACAGGGTCGTATCATCATATCATCAGCATATCTCAGGTTGTTAATTGTTCTGCCTCCAATTCTTATTCTACCAGTAAAATTTTGGGTTACTACTCCCTTATTTTCTGTCTTGCCCATGTGGACAGCTGATGGTACAGACCACAGTCAAAGGTAAAAACATGGCAAGGATGGCTAAATAGCTATTTGGATCTTTATAATTTTCTGTAGCTTGAAAGTGTTGCACTTAAGTTGGCTCTGACAGGTCCCCGACAGGTCCCGTTACACTAACAAGTATGTGTGTTTAGCTGTCTGTGAATGTGCTACAGGCAGCAGCTGAGCTGATCAGAACAGAGAGCGGGTAAATCTGTGACAATGCCCACGGAGCATTACAGACTCTTTAATAATATTAGTCAATTATTTCTACAAACCTATTACAAAATGTTCAGAGCACACCCACAAGTTGGGATACAAGGAAAGCGCCTCCGGAACTCAGCGGAGCAGCACACCGAGACACCGGCACACACCTTTCAAGGGAGGGGCAGGACACTGACGGTATGAGGAGCTTTGCTGAAGAAAAAATATAAATGTTGTTGCTATAATAATGATTGTAACATTCGTTTTTGAAACTATCAAACTTGGTTTAATCAGTGATCAGTGAGTCAGTGAGGTTTGCTGTCCCAAAAAGTAGAACCCAGCGCTACAAAAACAGCTTTGTCCCTGCTGCTGTCAAAGAGTTGAACAAGCTATAAAAATTATATTGTACATATTTTATATTTACCTATTTTGTAAGATGTGTGCCTGTGTTTGTGTCTATGTTGAATGTAATTAGTGGCTTGTAAATATGGATGTCACCAACTGCAAAACAAATCTACCTACGGGTACAAATAAAGTAACCTGAACCTGAACCTGAACCTGATCAACGGCAAGGAGCAGGCTGGGTGATACCAAATCTTCAGCAGCAGGGGGGGAGGGGGGGCACATTGTCAAATTATGAAAAATGTTACATTTCCCGAAATTATGAGGTGGATTTTGATTTATATTCATTAAAAAGTAATATCTGAAAATCATTTAAGGAGAATTGAATCTAGAGTGTGCTGAGTGTGAAGCAGCTGGGATGAAAATCAGCACCTCCAAGTCAGAGTCTATGGTCCTCAGCTGAAAAAGGTGGATTGTCCTCTCCGGCTTGGGGACGAGCTCCTGTCCCAAGTGGAGGAGTTTAAGTATCTCGGGGTCTCATTCACAAATGAGGGTAGAATGGAGTGAGAGCTTCACAGACGGATTGAAGCAGCATCTGCAGTGATGCGGACGTTGTACCGGTCTGTTGTGGTGAAGAGGGAGCTGAGCTCTAAGGCAAAACTGTCTATTTATCGGTCAGTCTATGCTCCTACCTCCACCTATGGTTATGAGCTTTGGGTAATGACCGAAAGAATGAGACCGGGATCATGGGGTGAGAGCTTGTAGGCCCCTTTAAGCCTTATTCATGCTGCATTTCCCCTCTAGTCCTCTTTGGTCCGCGTGCGCTTTGGACGAGCCCGGCACGCACGCAGCGCTGTTTATGCTCACTTTTTTCATCTACCCAGGTCAAGTGGTTGATGCATACTCACGACCATCATTTGTAGTTTTACTCCCGCCCGATAGGTAGCACCAATGCGCTGATGCACCAGAATTTTCACCAGTGAAGAAACGCTACTTGCTTTCTGCTGCTTGACTTCCCAGTTTTCACTCCTTGTCCATTAAGATGCTGCTGCTGCTGAAGTATTTATGTATGATTCATATATGTTCACTGTCGTCTTCCGCTTCCTTGTAGTCTTCTTCGTCTACTTTGTCTTGGTATGTTGTGCCAATATCGCCACCTTGTGAATGGGACGTTCAGTGTTGCGCATGCGCTTTTCATCACATGAAGGTCGTGGGCAGGTGGCACGGTCACAAAATTTGGGCTGCACGCAGTCGTCCGAGGTTGAGTACTGCAGACACTAGCGGAGTGGAAACTATGACGTAAATTTCGTCACACGAGGTTTCTGGTTACACGTACGCAGACAGCAGAGGTGCAGCATGAATCCAGTTTAGGATCCCTAAAGTTGTGACAATGACCTCAGCAAAGTATACAGAGTTTCTGACTGACCACTTTCTCCCATGGTACAAAAAGAAGAACCATGCCTTCCGTAGCAAAATTATCTTCATGCATGACAATGCACCATCTCATGCTGCAAAGAACACCTCTCTGTCATTGGCTGCTATGGGCATAAAAGGAGAGAAACTTATGGTGTGGCCCCATCCTCCCCTGACCTCAACCCTATTGAGAACCTTTGGAGCATCCTCAAGCAAAAGATCTATGAGGGTGGGAGGCAGTTCACATCAAAACAGCAGCTGTGGGAGGCTATTCTGACATCTTGCAAAGAAATTCAAACAGAAACTCTCCAAAAACTCATAAGTTCAATGAACGCAAGAATTGTGAAGGTTATATCAAAGAAGGGGTCCTATGTTAGCATGTAACGTGGCCTGTTAAGATATTTTTGATTGAAATAGCTTTTGTTTGGTTGATTGTATATGACCTCTTAACGACTTAACGACTTCAGACCTGTAGCGCTCACCTCTGTAGTCATGAAGTCCTTTGAGCGCCTGGTCCTGTCTCACCTCAAGTCCATCACCACACCCCTCCTAGACCCGCTGCAGTTTGCCTACCGTGCTAACAGGTCTGTGGATGACGCAGTCAACCTGGCCCTCCACTCCATCCTGCAGCACCTGGACTCCCCGGGAACCTACGCCAGGATTCTGTTTGTGGACTTCAGCTCCGCATTCAACACCATCCGCCCCGATCTGCTCCAGGACAAGCTGTCCCTGCTCAACGTGCCTGACTCCCTCTGCAGGTGGATCACCGACTTCCTGACGGACCGGAGACAGCATGTGCGGCTGGGGAAGTCTGTCTCAGACTCTGTTAGCATCAGCATTGGATCACCCCAGGGCTGTGTACTTTCCCCCCTACTCTTCTCCCTTTATACCAACTCCTGCACCTCCTCCCACCAGTCTGTTAAGCTGATTAAGTTTGCGGACGACACCACCCTCATCGGGCTCATCTCCAACGGCGACGAGTCCGCCTACAGGGAAGAGGTGGCCCAGCTGGTGTCCTGGTGCAGCCACAACAACCTGCAGCTGAATGCTCTGAAGACAGCGGAGATGATTGTGGACTTCAGGAAAGTCACAACCCCCCTGCCCCCCCCTCACCATCACAGGCTCTCCCATCACCATTTCAGATTCCTTCCACTTCTTGGGCACCACCATCACCCGAGACCTCAAATGGGAGCCAACCATCAGCTCCCTCATCAAAAAGGCCCAGCAGAGGATGTTCTTTCTGCGGCAGCTGAGGAAGCTCAAGCTACCCACTAAGATGTTAGTGCAGTTCTACACGGCCATCATCGAGTCCATCCTCACCTCCTCCATAACTGTGTGGTATGCAGGAGCCACTGCCAGGGACAGACTAAGGCTGCAGCGCGTCGTGCGCACTGCTGAGAAGGTGATAGGCTGCGAGCTCCCATCTCTCCAGGACCTGTACATCTCCAGGACCCGGAGGCGTGCTGGCCGGATCATAGCCGATCCTTCACATCCTGGTCACGTACTGTTTGCTCCCCTCCCCTCAGGTAGAAGACTTCGGTCCATTCGGACTAAAACCTCCCGGCACATGAACAGCTTTTTCCCCTCTGCCATCAGACTGCTGAACATTAAGTGACTTTTTGACTCTCGTGCACTATGTACAGCAGCTCAACCAGACTCACGTCATTCATCACTGTTTTCTGTTGCATTATCGACTGCACTATGTGGTACTTCACATTATCTGCTACTTGCTAATTTTTTAAAACTGCCTTGACTAGTACTACTCATTATTACTAGTATTGTTATTATTATTATTATCATTATTACTTATTATTACTTATTTTTCTACACTTATTGCACGTTTTCAGTCCTTTAGTTTTTTAGTTTATCTCTTTTTCTCATCATGTTTTTAATGTTGCAGCATGGCATCGAGACAAATTCCTAGTTTGTGTACTACATGAACAATGGCAATAAATCTGATTCTGATTCTGACCTCCTAATGCTGCAAATTCAACAAATGACAATTTTCAGTTCTTTACAACCAATAAAATGCTTTGAAATTCTGTTGTGCATAATAATTTGCAACAGTGCATTTTGAGTGGTTTTTTTTTTTATTGTTGCAAAAAAAATAGTATTGGGAGGTTTGTTCAATAAAATTTGAATTAGGCTCTAACGGTTGATGACTTGAAAATTATACTGACTGTCATTTGCATTGACTATTTGGGAAAATCAGAGACAAATATCATTTGCATAATTATTTGGAACACAGTGTATAAGCTCCCCATCATTACAAGCATAGTCAGTTACTCATCACCAAACCCAAGAGCAAGCCAGGGCTGCGGCAAATTGCACTGAGTTTCCCTCCTATGGAGAACAGGCATTATGTTTGTATCCTTTCCCTACACTTGGTCCACTCGGTACAATGGTGTAGGTCTTGTATAAGCATCCCAACGGACATTCAAAGGAACAAAGACTTGATGCCTGCACCACAGGGCAGTGGGCCACAGATGGAGCTATCACATTCAAAGAATTGTACTGGACAAGAGTATGCAGTTTTTGATGAAGTGGCTGCAGCATAAATGTCAGTAAAAGATGCTCCCCTAAACCAATGTATGATCGATAAATCTTTTATCCATAGTCTGTGCCCTCTACATCACCTGATATTGTGTATATGCATATCGGAGGTAATGTTATGTACTTTATTTGTATAGCCCTTTAAAACAACCCATAGGTGACCAAAGTACTTTACAGAAAAATTGAACTGCACATACAGGTACAGGTACAAACAGCGATCTGTATGTGTGATCTGGGTAAATTAAAGTTTTTGTTATTCACCATCTTTATAGTGATGTACTGTATTTCACAAACTTATTTCACAAATATCCACCCACTTGAAAGCAGCCTGTCCTTACAGCTGTAAAATTCATTTTTTTTTTTTTTTTTTTTTTTGTTACTTATTTGTACCCGTAGGTAGACTTGGTTTGCAGTCTGGTGACAAGCCACCGGCTGCTGGTCGCTGCGTGTGCGAGCGCCCTAAACCTACATGTTTTTTTGGTATGCGGGAGGAAACCGGAGAAATCCCGGAGTAAACCCGCGCAACACGGGGAGAACATGCAAACTCCACACAGCTCACTGTTGGTCGGGGGCTGGGATCGAACCCACGATCTCATGATCCCCGCGGTCCCCCGGCCGAGGGTAAAACTGTGCTGCCACAGTGCTAAACCACTGCGCCACCGTGCAGCCCACGGTGGCGCCACCGTGCAGCCCCATTTTTAATATACTTTTTAATTAAAATCACTTATGACCAGTGGCAAGCCGTGTACTTTGCACCTAAGCCTTTGGTTGGGGGGTGGGGTAGTAGTATTGACTACTAACAATAGTTTAATACCAGTTTTGAATTCCTTATGCAGCATTTCAACAAGCACTGTCCTTGCATCAAGTCCGGAGAGTCTATTGTTAATTGAGACCAAAATATCAGTGATCTCTGTGCAGCAGGATTTTTGGGGAGGAGCTGTAAATGGAGTCAGACTTCTGGGCTGGATGGCTGTACTGGAAGCAAAGTTGCCCTTATCGCTGGGTGTTGCATCAACCATGGTGAAATATGTGTTGATGTAGACTTCAAGATTCTGGGTGAATGCTGGCTATATTCAGAGTAATACAAAATAGGAAATAGAATAATTTTATTAAAGGGGTCATTGACTGCACTTTTTCACATTTTAACGGCTCACACATGTCTTAATGAAGTGTTTGTGGCATATTTTGTTCACATTTTCTTAATTTTTTTTAATTATTGAGGCAAATTAGTTTTTTTCTGTATTTTTCCTGGCTTTCTTGAAATTGCTCTGATTTAAAGTCTGTCACTTTAAGAAACATCCTTCAGCTGTTCAACTCCGCCCTTCCTCGTACGTCAGTTAGCCATTAGCTGACTAGCTTCTAGTCTCCTTCTAGCTTGGATGAGCGGCACTGGTTCTCTGATCCACAGTCATGGTGTAACTTGCCGATGCTGGCGATTTGCTGTGGAATCACGGTGAAATTATTGGGAGCAGGAGTGATGCGAGGTATATTGTGGACTGTGGATTGGTGTAACAGGGATGGCTATTAGGGTGACTAAATCAGAAGAAAATAGCAATATAAGCCACACTTGGTGTGGGTCTCCTGGTACTAGTGTTGCCTGGGAGGTTAATAGCTCAGGGGCTAATAGACTCCCTTTAACACCCCTTCCATCTACATGACAGACAGCTAGGCGGGCCAATAATAGAGCAGTAGGTAAGTCTCAAGGACAGTGGTGGGTCGGCTTTTTTCTAATCATGACATGTACGATTTACCCGCAAGAGTCAAAAATGTTTCAAGTGTTTCTGGGAAAGAAAAACAAGATAAAGGCTGTGTGGGTTTTTTTTTTAAAGAATTGACTGTTTTGATATTTTTTGGATAGTTATGTGACCAACAGACACATTTCAGACAGTTAAAACATACTAACAAACCATTTTTCAGTCAATGACCCCTGTGAGACATCTAAAAGATGTACAGTGCATCCGGAAAGTATTCATAGCGCTTCACTTTTTCCACATTTTATATTACAGCCTTATTCCAAAATGGATTAACTGTATTTTTTCCCTTAAAATTCTACACACAATACCCCATAATGACAACATGAAAAAAGTTTTGAGATTTTTGCAAATTTATTAAAAATAAAAAACTAAGAAATCACATGTGCATAAGTATTCACAGCCTTTGCTCAGTACTTTGTTGATGCACCTTTTGTCATGAGTCCTCGTGCGCCATTGTGCGGTGCACAAGCGAGGAAATGAGACACCCAATAACAGGAGTAGAATGTGCACTTTTATTAACAATCCCCATGAAAATGACAAGTCCAGCAATGTCCACAAATACAGAGAATTGTAATGACGAACAAAATGGCCACCAGACATACAGGGCGCCGCCTGGATGCTCTACAGCCCGGCGACGGTAAAGTCTAGTGCCGCAGAGCTGCTGTCAGCACAAAGAGAAAGGAGAACATGACACTTACGGGGCTGGAGCGATCCCGGGGCAGTCTGGCGGATGAGGGAAAACAAGCTGGGTCTGCTGCTAACATCCAGGAAAGAACGTCTGCAAATGTCAGGCAGAATGTGTAAAGGAAGTAGTACAACATCCGTAGAGAACTAGCTGCCATGAACGAGGGCGAATGCTGCGACGATCTCTTCCTACTAACTCCTCACTTAAATAATAATAAACTTAACGAGGAAAGAGATTGCCGGTGTGGGAAAGCGTGGGCTGGACAAATGAACCTCAGGTGTGCATGAGTGAGTGTCTGCGTATGTGAATGAGAATGAATGGAGCATGTGCATGTGTGTGTGTGTTTGCGTGTGAACACCCGTGACAGTACAACTGATGGCACTTGACAAGAGGAGGGGGCGTTCCCACGCTGTCAGAGTGGAGGCGCAATAGCTCCCTGAAGCGCCAGGTGGAAAATAGGGCAAAACATACCAATAAGTCAGAACTGCGTTTGGAACAGCCAAACCCAGATTCATGACACCTTTGGCAGGAAGTACAGCTTCAAGTTTTTTTGAATATGATGCCACAAGTTTGACACACCTATCTTTGGGCCATTTTGCCCAAGCTTCACCTGTCTAGCTCCATCAGGTTGGATGGGAAGCGTCGATGCACAGCCATTTTCAGATCTCTCCAGAGATGTTCAATTGGATTCAAGTCTGGGTTCTGGCTGGGCCACTCAAGGACATTCACAAAGTTGTCCTGAAGCCACTCCTTTGATGTCTTGGCTGTGTGATAAGGGTCGTTGTCCTGCTGAAAGATGAACCGTCACCCCAGTCTGAGGTCAAGAGCGCTCTGGAGCAGGTTTTCATCCAGGATGTCTCTGTACATTGCTGCATTCATCGTTCCCTGATGAATGACTAGTCTCCCAGTTCCTGCCGCTGAAACACATCCCCACATGATACTGCCACCACCATGCTTCACTGTAGGGATGGTATTGGCCTGGTGATGAGCGGTGCCTGGTTTCCTCCAAACATGACACCTGGCATTCATGCTAAACAGTTCAATCTTTGTCTCATCTTACCAGGGAAATTTGTTTCTCATGGTCTGAGAGTGGTTAGCACTGCGGCAGCACAGCAACTCACCCTTGGCTGGGGGATCCGGGTTTGATCCCAGCCCCCGACCAACAGTGATCTGTGTGGAGTTTGCATGTTCTCCCCATGTCTGCGTGGGTTTACTCCGGGATTTCTCCGGTTTCCTCCCACATGCCAAAAACATGCAAGTTAGGTTAATTGGCATCAAACTGGGGATTCTAAGTTGTCCTTAGGTATGACTGTGAGAGTGAATGGTTGTCTGTCTCTCTGTGTTGGCCCTGCGATGGACTGGCGATCTGTCCGGGGTGTACCCTGCCTCTTGCCCAAAGATGTTGGGATAGGCTCCAGCCCCCCCCCCCCCCGCAACCCGAAACAGATTAAGCGGAAGAAGATGAATGAATGAATGGTCTGAGAGTCCTTCAGGTGCGTTTTGGCAAACTCTAGGCAGGCTGCCATGTGCCTTTTACTAAAGAGTGGCTTCTGTCTGGCCATTCTACCATACAGGCCTGATTGGTGAATTGCTGCAGAGATGGTTGTCCTTCTGGAAGGTTCTCCTGTCTCCACAGAGGAACACTGGAGCTCTGACAGAGTGACCATCGGGTTCTTTGTCACCTCCATGACTAAGGCCCTTATTTCTTTGATCGTTCAGTTTAGATGGCTGGCCAGCTCTAGGATGAGTCCTGGTGCTTCCGAACTTCTTCCATTTACGGATGATGGAGGCCACTATGCTCATTGGGACCGTCAAAGCAGCAGAAATTTTTCTGTACCCTGCCCCAGATTTGTGCCTCGAGACAATCCTGTCTCAGAGGTCTACAGACAATTCCTTTGACTTTATGCTTGGTTTGTGCTCTGACATGCACTGTCAACTGTGGGACCTTATACAGGCAGGTGTGTGCCTTTCCAAATCGTGTCCAGTCAACTGAATTTACCACAGGTGGACTCCAATGAAGCTGCAGAAACATCTCATGGATGATCAGTGGAAACAGGATGCACCTGAGCTCAGTTTTGAGCTTCATGGCAAAAGCTGTGAATACTTACAGTATGTGCATATGATTTCTAAGTTTTTTATTTTTAATAAATTTGCAAAAATCAGAAAAAAACTTTTTTCACATTGTCATTATGGGGTATTGTGAGTAGAATTTTGAGGAAATAATGAATTTAATCCATTTTGGAATAAGGCTGTAACATAAAATGTGGAAAAAGTGAAGCGCTGTGAATACTTTCTGGATGCACTGTGTAAGTGGCACATTCAGTTGTGCGTTTTGATTATGTAATTTCAACTACATAAAACATTTCACAGTGATGCAGTAATGTAAAGTAGTTAACCACACTTGCTTGAAAAGCTGTCACTGCCTCACGTTGTCAGTCCAGTTTCCCGTGCTGCTATCAGAAAACAGCAGCGGACGCTCATCATTTGCCTCTGGCTGCTACAGTAATAGTGGCACCGCAAGATGGGGCAACACACAAATCAGTTGCTCGTTTGATCTATAGTGATGAAAAGATTATATACACTGGAGTAGAAGTCACTCTACTGGACAAACTAAGAAATTATGTTATTTCCTTGTTTTGAGCAATTTTTCCTTTATTAAATCCAGGAAAACAGCAGTGGAGATAGTTAAAAAAAAATGACTCAAAATATAACCTGTGGATTATTAATGGCTAAATAATGTACTGAATGTATCTTAGTCATCCAACATTACACTCGTAGTCCCCCCATTGCTTAATGTATTTCACATTGTCTGTCGCTTTAAACAATGGCTTTCTTGCTCGTTGTTTTTTTTTTTTTTTGTATTTTTGCACCTTAATGGAGTGTTCCATTTTGATATACTGTATGTATCAAGGTTCATAAACTAAGTGCACTGATTTTACACTCTACTAAAAGTAACTTTCTATGTGTGTGTCTGTGTGCCTATGTGCATCTGTGCTCTGTGTGTGTGTGTGAGAGAGAGAGAGAGGGGGGGGGGGGGGTTGGAGGTTAATGACTGTACGTTTGATCCCTCCTATCTCCTGCACCACCATCACATGGCCCTCATGACTGTGACAATGTCTGGACTGTAGCAGTGATGTCATGTTGATGGTGGTGATGTGACAGTATGCAGGTCATCTCTCTCTTTCTCTGTGTAGTTGGTGGATTGTGCTGTTTCTAATCCCTCATCTCTGCTCTCTTATGTCTCCCTCCTTCCCTTCTCCTCTCTCCTGCCCTCTCCTTACCTTTTCTATCTTTGTGTATTGCTCCTTCTACTCTCTTTCCTCTTGTTTTACCCTCTTTCTTCCCTCTGTATATTTATCCCACCCCTCTTTTTCTCCCTTTGTGTCTTGTTTTCCCTCCATCAGGTGTCCCAATGATTATACGGGGGACCGCTGTGAAAACTCCGTCATGGCCGGTTTCTACAGTATGTCCATTTGCTCTTGTCTGTCCCTTTCCCACTGAGATGCTGCATGCTACATTGGAGGGGTTGAATGGAGGAGGTGCTGTGTGCGTGCGTGTGTGTGTGTGTGTGTGTGTGCGTGCGTGTGTGCGGTTGCATGTCTCTGTGTCCACCCCTACCTCTCTTTGTCTCCCCTGGTTCCTCTGTGATACTCAGAGCCGTTTCTGACAATAAAGCAGGGTACTCAAATGCGATGCGTCGCCTCAGCCGCTAGACCCCCTAACTACAAGTTCAACCCAGAACATTTTTGGGGAGAGAATTAGAATCCTTCTCAAAAACTGCAAACTTTTTTCTCATAAATTTACAGCTTTTTCCCTTGTAAATGTGGAAATTTTTTGCTCATCAATTTGCTGCTTTTTTCCTTGTAAAATTGCTGCTTTTTCTTGTAAATATGTATTGTTCATATGGATGTTGGTTAAATTTTTGTTTGATTTTTTTTTTCTTTTAATGTAGACTCAAACTGATTTTTAAAATGTTTGTTATTCAGAAGTGAGAGATTTATTTCCCTCATTTTAAATGTTTGAACTTGTCCTCGTTCAAAAAAAGAGGAGCCCCAAAAAGCTAGAAACGGCCCTAGTGGTACTCCTCTGGTAACCACAAAGAAGCAAATTTAAAACCACATTTATCGTGTGACATGTTATTTTTTTTAACTTTGTGCATAGCTTTAAAATAGTCCAGCTTGAGCCAGAGGATCAGAAACAGAGGAGACAGAGAAACAACCTAACAAGCAACACTAGAGGTTGAAGCTATTTTCTGTGACTGCCTCACTTTGTCAGTTTCCATTGTAGATGGTCCATCGGTGCTGTCTGTTTTCTTGCAGAGGAAAAAAAATATTGAGGCAAAAACATAAGGAGAAATGCTATCAATGCAAAGCAGTGTCTCTCATCGATTTTAGTTTTGGAGCAGGACTAAAAAAGTGAAAGCTTAGGATTGATGATGTTTAGTCCCTATGACGTTCTTTTGAACCACTGCCAGTCTTTACTGAAACAGAAAGTGTGTTCAAAACCAAAACAATTTGGCAAGTGAATGATAGCAATATATTTAATAATATTTCAAGTCTTCAGGTTGTGGGATCTGAAAGCATCACCCATTCTCTTATTGTGATATTGGTCATCAATCAGAGTTTCTGAACAGAACATGCCAAACTGATTGTATAAATATTAAACTAGAGAGTCCAATGCCCTGTTGTGTTTACTCAGCACCTATGGATCATCTGATAAGTTCTCTTTATGACGTATAGCTAAATGATGCTAAAATATTTGTTGTTTATTCTGCTGTGTTCAGAAGTCTTCACTTTTTTGCATCTGATCACAGTGTTGTTGAAGAAAGAATATTTTGACATTTGGGAAATTTCCTTTATTTGCTGAAAGATGCTTTATTCAAGAAGAATGTGAAAAGATTGATACCACTCATATGTACAGTATGTGTACACAATAAAGGCACAGTACACCACAAAAATTGGCATGTTTTACAGTATTTATAACCTGTATTGCTTTTTTATCTGTCAAGACTGATTTGTTGTAAGTTGTCCAATTTGGGACATATTAGTAGTACATACAGCAGGAAAAAGTATTGAACACGTCAACATTTCCTCATTAAACATATTTCTGATGGAGCCAGTGACTTGAGTCTTTCACCGGATATCAGTAGCAACCCAGGTAATCCATACAGACAAAGAAATCAAGGCAACTGTGTTCACAAAACAAGTTATATTTAATACAATGGAATGACACAGGGAATAAGTATTGAACACATGACTAAAAAGAGGTGCAAAAAGGCATAGAAAACCAAGAAACCAGCTGAAACCCATCAGAATTTAGGAAGCCATCCCATCCCCCATCAGTGCAAATTAATTTCAGCTGGTTAAGTCCTGACTGATAACCTTTAAAAAGGTCTGTGAATATCGGATTGTCACACCACAAAGAACTCATGATGGATAGAAGCAAAGAGTTCTCTCTAGACCTTCACAACCCTATTCTTGCAAAACGTAATGATGGCATTGGTAACAGGTGCATTTCTAAACTGCTAAATGTTCCGGTAAGCGCTATTGAAGACATCATTCAGAAGTGGAAAGAACATCATTTTACCATAAACCAGCCATGGCCAGGAGCTCCTCCCAAGATTTCTGACAGAGGAGTCAAAAGAACTATCAGAGCAGTTATCCAAGAGCCAAAGACCACTTGTGGAGAGCTCCAAAAAGACCTGGAGTTAGCAGGTACTGCTGTTTCCAAAAAAACAATAAGTAATGCATTCAACCAACATGGGCTCTCTCACCTTGCAAGATTCCATTGCTGAAGAAAAAAGCATGTTGAAGCTCGTTTAAAGTTCAGCCCAAAAACGTCATACCAACAGTGGTTTGGAGGTGGGAGCATCGTGGTGTGTGGGTTTTTTCAGCACATGGTACAGGCAAACTTCATATAATTGAAGGAAAGATGAATGGACAAATGTACAGAGACATCCTTGATAAAAATCTATTGCCATCTGCCAAGATACTGAAGATAATATGAGGGTGGACATTTCAGCAAGACAATAATCCCAAACACACAGCCAAGGAAACTCTCAACTGGCTCCAGAGAAGGACAATAAAGATGCTAGAATGGCTTAGTCAGTCACCTGACCTGAATCCAGCTGAAAATCTATGGAAAGAACTGAAGATCAGAGTTCATAGAAAACACCCACGGAACCTTCAAGATTTGAAGACAGTTTGTGAGGAAGAATGGGATAAAATCACTCCTGAGCAATGCCTGTGCCTAGTTTCTCCATACAGGAGGTGCCTGGAAGCTGTAATTACCAACAAAGACTTTTCCACCAAATATTAAATGAAGTTCACCAAACATGTTCAATACTTATTACCTGTGTCATTCCACTTTATTAAATTTAACTTGTTTTGTGAACACAGTTGCTTTGATTTCTTTGTACTATGTAGTACATTGCCCGTGTTCTTTGTCAGACCCCAGATCCCCGCTGGCACCTTCATGTTTTCCACATATGCCGAGTTATCCTTTAGTTAAGTTATTTCCTTCCACAGCATGTGGGACACCATGTGGTGTATGGGGTGGCACCAAACTCCGTTTCTCTGACCCTAGGCCACACAGCTACTGTGAGTAGTGAAAGCTACAGTGGGGGGGGTCAGTCCTTTGGTAGCTCTGTGCGTTAACTTTCCTTTCCCTGTTCTGTTATGCTGAGCACCAAGCTAGAAGGCGGAAAGTACCATTTTTATATGATCTATGGTATGACCCGGCCAGGATTTGAACCCACGACCTCCCGGTTGTGGGGTGGATGCTCTACCAACTAGGCCACCACTCTGGTGAATTATCCTTTAGACCTACGCAATCACAGCAACTTTATGGTATAATTTTTTAAAGCATCAAATCTTCAGTATTATTTTTTCTTGTCAAATTTGTCATGTTCACTTCCTTGTTTTCTTCAGTGAGCACTGTGGTGACTGACTGGTCATGATGCCATGTATTATCCAGTCAGCATGGTCGTGATGCCGCATATTAGCCAATCAGCATGGCCGTGATGCCACGTATTATCCATTCAGCACGGAGTCAATCCGAAATCCCGCCCACACTTCCTGAAGCCAGGGCATGAGGAGCAGAGCGGTGACTAAACTTTTATTGATAAAAATTACATATTTTTACTGAGCAACTCCATACTCTGGGATGTACACCCTTGTAACCTCGGCAAAGCACTTATAAAATCTGAGGCCAGTCTAATGAACGGTTTGGGAGATATCTGAGGAACACCCAGACACACACACAGACAGAGATTTGGTGCATTTATAGATAGCTGTACGGATTACTTGGGTTGTTACTGATATCTGGTGAAAATCTCAGGTCAATGGCTCCATCGGAAATATGTTTAATGAGAAAAATGTTAATGTGTTCAATACTTATTGTCCTCACTGTATGTCTAAGTTCTCTTGATTACAGAAGGACTTAAACACATTTAAATTAGAGTTCTTATCAGATCATCAATGACGGAGTAGCTCATTCCGGCCTGGCAAAATTACCCCAAGAGTGCTCAGATCTCCTGACTGTTGACCTTAACCTTAAGCACAGCATAGATACAGACCCATCTAGGGTGTGCTTAAAGTCAAGGTCAATGGCCTAGGAGGAATTATGTTTTGTGTGAACTCATATATGCCCAGATCTTCTGACCTTTGACAGTCACCTTGAACTTGACCTCAACCTACCTGAGGGTCATTGTGAGTGAGTTTCTTGAGAATTGAGGTAATTACCTCTGGTAGTAGTGATTCTTCTAAAATCATGTAAGTGCCCAGATCTCCTGACCTTTGACCTTGACATTGACCTTGAGCACAACCTGGATGCAGACCCTCCTGAGATCATTGTGAGTGAGTTCGGTGAGCATCACGGGAAACACCTAGGAGGAGTAGCAATTCCTGTGAAATGTGGATTGACGGATGGACAAGCGGACGGGTAGACAGATGGATGCCACATCATCGCATTCGCTCCTTTTGAATTCGCTGCAATGAGCTAAAATCTAGAGCAGGGTACTCAAAAGGTGAAAAAAAAAATCTGTAAACTTGTCTCTGCAGTAAGTACTTTCCTTTTTTTCTCCAATGATTAGACAGTTAAATCCATGTCAACATTAGCCTCATTTCATCCACCAGGAATCAGGAACAAATTTTGCAGGAACTTCCCCAATGTGAATGTCTTCACTACTTGGAACCTCCCCGTAAGAGTGTTTTCAGGAACCTTTAGTTGCCGAAAAATGGCCCTGGTCAAGAGTAGGTACTTCAGAGTGGCCCCAAAAACTGCTGGATGGGGTTTAGGATTGACTCGGCCAGAGGGCTTTGTGCAGCACTTGTGTCCAGAACAAAACACAGAAATGAAAAGTGGCAGATTTGACCAGAAAAAGATAATAGTGAAGATCTAATGCTTTAAAAAGTTCCGATATAATTCTGCCGTGATTGTGGAGGGTCTAACCGACTATTCGGCATATGTGGAGAACTCGAGCGGAGCAGTATGGTGCACACACCGGCTGCTACCACTGTCCTTTCCCAGGACATGAGCCCATAGGGCCGGCCAATAGCAGACTGAAAGCCCATACTGGTGCTCCTCCCAGTGTGCTCGCCTGTAATATCTGAAAATTTAAAAGTTAATACCACCATGAGTGGTATCAAAAAAAAAACTGTCAAAGTTATGAGACGTCTGACATTAAAAAACTAAAACATTAAAAGAAGGACTAGATGATGTCCAGGTCCCGCCCACAGTGTTTGACTGACAGCTGATCTCTGCAGAAATGCCACACCAACGACGGAGAGAAAATAAAAATAAAAAACAGAGAGTTAAACCCACCACCACTGGACTGACTTCAGTCTAGTTGACTTTAACTAACTCAGCAGTGCTTCCACAAACCCAAACCCCAAGTCCAGCATAGCGGGGCTGTGTGAAGGTGGTCTGGACTCTGTGGAGTCCTCTCATGGATTGTCACCTTATCGTGGTGGGGGGTTTGCGTGCCCCAGTGATCCCAGGAGCTACGTTGTCCAGGGCAATTTGCCTCTGATAGGGTCACCCAAGACAAACTGGTCCTGGGTGAAGGGCCAGACTAAGAACGATCCAACGGTGGAAGGAATACTTTGAGGATCCCCTCAATCCCACTGATATGCCTTCCACAGAGGAAGCAGGGCTTGTGGACAAGGGGGACGACTCACCTATCACAGGGGCTGCTGTCGCCTAGGTGGTTGAAAATCTCCTTGGTGGCCGGGCCCCAGGGGTGGACGAGATTCGCCCTGAGTACCTCAAGGCCCTGGATGTTGTAGAGCTGTCATGGTTGACACGCCTCTGCAACATTGCATGGAGGTTGGGGACAGTGCCTTTGGCATGGCAAACCGGGGTGGTGGTTCTTCTCTTCAAAAAAGGGGACCGCAGGGTGTGCTCCAACTTGAGAGGGATCACACTCCTCAGCCTCCCTGTGAAGGTCTATGCCAAGGTACTGGAGAGGAGAGTCCAGCCGTTGTTCGAACCTCGGATTCAGGAGGACCAATGTGGTTTTCGTCCTGGCTGTGGCACATCGGACCAGCTCTTTACCCTCTCGAGAATTCTCGAGGGTTTGTGGGAGTTTGCCCAACCAGTTTACATGTGTTTTGTGGACTTGGAGAAAGCATTCGACCGCGTCCCTCATGGTTTTTTGTGGGGGGTGCTTCAGGAGTATGGGGTGTCGGGCTTGTTGTTACGAGCTATTCGGTCTCTGTACGACCGTTGTGAGAGCTTGGTTCGTATTGCCAACACACGGTCAGATTCATTCCCAGTGAGAGTTGGACTCCGCCAGGGCTACCCTTTGTCACCGATCCTGTTCATAATTTTTATGGACAGGATTTCTAGGCGCGGCCAGGGAATGGAGGGTGTCATGCTTGGTGAGCACAGGATCTCATCTCTGTTGTTTGCAGATGATGTTGTCCTGTTGGCTTCATCCAGCAATGACCTACAGTTCTTGCTGGGATGGTTTGCCGCTGAGTGTGAAGCGACTGGGATGAAAATTAGCACCTCCAAGTCCGAGTCCGTGGTCCTCAGCCAGAAAAAGGTGGATTGTCCTCTCCGGGTTGGGGACAGGCTCCTGCCCCAAGTGGAGGAGTTTAAGTATCTTGGGGTCTTTTTCACGAGTGAGGGGAGAATGGAGTGAGAGATTGACAGATGGATTGAAGCAGCATCTGCAGTGATGCGGACGTTGTACCGGTCTGTTGTGGTGAAGAGGGAGCTTAGTTCTAAGGCAAAGCTGTCGATTTACCAGTCAATCTACGTTCCTACTCTCACCTATGGTCACGAGCTTTGGGTAATGACCGAAAGAACAAGATCACGGATACAAGCGGCTGAAATGAGCTTTCTCCGTAGGATTGCTGGACTCACCTTCAGAGATAGGGTGAGGAGCTCAGTCATCCGGGAGAGGCTCAGAGTAGAACCACTGCTTCTCCACATTGAAAGGAGTCAGTTGAGTTGGTATGGGCATCTGATTAGGATGCCTCCTGGACGCCTCCCACTTGAGGTGTTTCGGGCACGTCCCACTGGGAGGAGACCCTGGGGCAAACCCAGACTTGCTGGAGAGACTATGTCTCCCAGCTGGTCTGGGAACGCCTTGGTATCCTCTCTGAAGAGCTGGAGCAGGTGGCTGGGGAGAGGGAAGTCTGGGCTTCTCTACTTAAACTGCTGCTTCAAGACCTGGACCTCCGGAAAAGCGGTAGAAGATGGATCGATCGATCGATTGACCACCATGATTATGCAGTGGAATGACCAGATTAACTGTTTATCATATGCATCGGGGTAGCACGAACACAGCTGAGAGAGAAGGCCGACAGCTCAGGCTGTTTGTAGCCGTAGAGTGGACACACGATTGGCCCCGCTCCAGTCCTCTCCGCATTTACTAAACAATGACAGGGTGGTCACATACACTCCTCTTTACATTCATTCCCTGTATAATCATTTCTGTATTAGTATCACCATATTTTATTTTGAAACTCTGCTTCGTGGCTGAAATGATCAAATGATTACATCACCAACATATCCTCCAGAGATTGACAGTTCTTACCCCCTAATGGAGACAGTACGGGTGACGGGACCAAATAAAAGAACAGCGGTGAGGAAGTTCCTGGCCCCCTCAATTTGTTCCTGGTTCCTGGTAGTGGAAATGGGGTTATTGCTTTAAACACTGAGGTCTACACATTAAACTAAGTTATGGCAACTAGCTGCAGCACTTCTAAGTTACTGTCTGTTGCTGATAACTATAAAACTGAATAACCCACATTAAAATAATCATCCAGACCAAAAATACAATAAGTGTATTTATTTTACAACAAAATACAATTTGAAATAGTCACCCTGAGTCAAGAGTAACCATGCTGTGGCAAGCTTAGATACAAGTGCATCTCAATAAATTAGAATATCATTATGAAACTCATATAGATTCATTACACATAGAGTGATATACACTACCGTTCAAAAGTTTGGGGTCACTTAGAAATTTCCTTATTTTTGAAAGAAAAGCACTATTTTTCTCAATGAAGATAACTTTAAACTAATCAGAAATACACTCTAATATCTAATATACATTGCTAATGTGGTAAATGACTATTCTAGCTGCAAATGTCTGGTTTTTGGTGCAATATCTACATAGGTGTATAGAGGCCCATTTCCAGCATCTATCACTCCAGTGTTCTAATGGTATAATGTGTTTGCTCATTGCGTCAGAGGGCTAATGGATGATTAGAAAACCCTTGTGCAATCATGTTAGCACAGCTGAAAACAGTTTAGCTGGTTAGAGGAGCTATAAAACTGACCTTCCTTTGAGCAGGTTGAGTATCTGGAAAAAATTATTATTTCAAATACAAATCATTATTTCTAACCTTGTCAATGTCTTGACTATATTTTCTATTCATTTTACAACTCATGGTGGTAAATAAGTGTGACTTTTCATGGAAAACACAAAATAATTGTCTGGGTGACCCCAAGCTTTTGAACGGTAGTGTATTTCAAGCATTTATTTCTTTTAAATTTTGCTGATTATGGCTTACAGCTCATGAAAACCCAGAATTCAGTTTCTCAAAAAATGTGAATATTACATAAGATTAACTTTTAAAAAACTGATTTTTAATAGAAATGTTGGCTGACTAAAAAGTATGTCCATGTACACACTCAGTACTTGATCGGGGCTCCTTTTGGATTAATTACTGTATCAATGTGGCGTGGCATGGAGGTGATCAGCCTGTGGCACTGCTGAGGCGTTATGAAGGTCCAGGTTGCTTTGATAGTGACCTTCAGCTCATCTGCATTGTTGGGTCTGGTGTCTCTCATCTTTCTCTTGACAGTACCCCATAGATTCTCTATGAGGTGTAGGTCAGGAGAGTTTGCTGGTCAATCAAACACAGTGGTACCATGGTCATTAAACCTGATTTTGGTACTTTTGGCAGTGTGGGCAGGTGCCAGGTCTGGCTGGAAAATGAAATCAACATCTCCATAAAGCTTGTCAGCAGAGGGAAGCATGAAGTGCTCTAAAATTTCCTGGTAGATGGCTGCACTGACTTTGAACATAATAAAACACAGTGGACCAACACCAGCAGATGTTAACACTGTAATTTAAAAACTTTTAAGAATTAGGTGCACAATAAATTCAAAATGAAGAACTCAGAAGTAACTCACAGCATTGGTCAGAGTATAACCAATTTTAAAGGAGTAAAAGTACAGTGTTGTCTTCATAAATTTATTTAAGTAAAAGTAAAACAGACATAATCTAACAACGCTACTCAATAAAGTACAACACCAATTCTGGTGGAGTTAAGACATTGTGTAAAACATGAACGAAAACAAAATATAATGATTTCAAAATCCTTTTCAACCTATATTCAAATGAATACACTACAAAGACAAGATACTTAATGTTCAGGCTGATAAACTTTAATGTATTTTTCAAAGTATCCACTCATTTTGAATTTGATGCCTGCAACACATTCCCAAAAAGCTGGGACATGGGCATATTTACCACTGTGTTACATCATCTTTCCATTTAACAACACTCAATAATCGTTTAGGAACTTGCAACACTACAGGTACATCTCAAAAAATTTGAATATCATGAAAAAGTTCAGTATTTTTTGTCACTCATTTCAGAAAGTGAAACCCATATAGATTCATTACACAGAGAGTGATATATTTCATGTGTTTATTTATTTAATTTTGATGATTATGGCTTAGAGCCCATGAAAACCCCAAATTCAGTTTCTCAAAAAATTAGAATATTACATAAAATTAATTATAAAAAATAGTTTTTTAATAGAAATGTTGGCTGACTGAAAAGTATGTCCATGTACACACTCAACACTTGCTCAGGGCTCCTTTTGCCGTGGCATGGAGGTGATCAGCCTGTGGTACTGCTGAGGTGTTATGAAGGTCCAGGTTGCTTTGATAGTGACCTTCAGCTCGTCTGCATTGTTGGGTCTGGTGTCTCTCATCTTCCTCTTGACAATACTCCATAGATTCTCTATGGGGTTTAGGTCAGGAGAGTTTGCTGGCCAATCAAACACAATGATGCCACGGTCACTAAACCAGGTTTTGATAATTTTGGAAGTCTGTGTGTGGGGGGGTGGGGGGGGCAAGTCCTGCTGGAAAATGAAATCAGCTTCTCCATAAAGCTTGTCAGCAGAGGGAAGCATGAAGTGCTCTAAAATTTCCTGGTAGACAACTGCGCTGACTTTGGTCTTGATAAAACACAGTGGACAAACACCAGCAGATGACCTCTGTTCAGATAAAAGTAAATTTTGCATTTCATTTGGAAATCAAAGTCCCAGAGTCTGGAGAAAGAGTGGAGAGGCACAGAATCTAAGTTGCTTGAGGTTTAGTGTGAAGTTTCCACAGTCAGTGATGATTTGAGGAACCATGTCATCTGCTGGTGTTGGTCCACTGTGTTTTATCAAGACCAAAGTCACTGCAGTTGTCTACCAGGAAATTTTAGTGCACTTCATGCTTCCCTCTGCTGACATGTGACATGAATGCCCCTTTCAGGGCATTAATGAGGCGCCAGATGCCAATAGTAAGTTTGCTTGTTTATTTAACAGAAGGACAAAGTAAAGAGCCACGTGGGGCAAAACACATACATAGAACTTGGACACAAAAAATAAAGAACACTAACAACAAAGCTAAAGTGTAGCGAGGGCGGAAACAGACACGAACGACTAACACTTACGCCTGAAGAAGCGAGGATGAATCGAGGGTAGAAGGAAGACTAGAGCCGGGGACAGGGACTCCAGTCCTGGAATACAAATGTAGGTCACAGCAAGGAGTGAGCCTCAGCTGCTCCCTTAAATACTGAACACAAAAGTAAAGCAACCACACAGGAAGGGGGACGTAATTAACGAAATCAAGAACAGCTGTCACGGCGCCAGCTCGGCTTTGACAGCTGGAAGTTTGGCCGTGACGCTGTCACAACAAAAGCCCTGGAAAGGCACTAATAAGAAGCCAGAAATAATATAGGAGGAAAAAGGGAAATACTGAGTAACCCAAGCGTGGATGGGTACAGCGCTAAGATCACCACAGTACCCCCCGTTCAAAGGGCGCATTCCAGGCGTCTAACGTAACATCCAATGCCACCACCCCCCCCCCCACCAACCAGAAGGCTACCAGGATTGACCCAGGGAGGACGGAGGGGGATACAGGCTAGGAGGGAGAGAAACAAAAACCCAAAAGTGTCTATAGTGGCATACACCGAGAGAAAAGGAGAAAAAAAAAAAAAACACCAGGAATGAATAACAAGGGTCAAACAAAACATGGTGTGGCTTAAACATAGATATGTCCAAAACGAAATAAACACTTTAACTAGCACAATACTCAAGCACCACAGCATAAAAAACAAACAAACAAAAAAATATATACACTACCGTTCAAAAGTTTGGGGTCACCTCAGACAATTTTGTGTTTTCCATGAAAAGTCACACTTTTATTTACCACCAAGAGTTGTAAAATGAATAGAAAATATACACTACCGTTCAAAAGTTTGGGGTCACCCAGACAATTATTTTGTGTTTTCCATGAAAAGTCACACTTATTTACCACCATGAGTTGAAAAATGAATAGAAAATTTAGTCAAGACATTGACAAGGTTAGAAATAATGATTTGTATTTGAAATAATAATTTTTTCCTTCAAACTTTGCTTTCATCAAAGAATCCTCCATTTGCAGCAATTACAGCATTGCAGACCTAACATGATTGCACAAGGGTTTTCTAATCATCCATTAGCCTTCTGATGTAATGAGCAAACACATTGTACCATTAGAAAACTGGAGTGATAGTTGCTGGAAATGGGCCTCTATACACCTATGTAGATATTGCACCAAAAACCAGACATTTACAGCTAGAATAGTCATTTACCACATTAGCAATGCATAGAGTGTATTTCTGATTAGTTTAAAGTTATCTTCATTGAAAAAAAGTGTTTTTCTTTCAAAAATAAGGAAATTTCTAAGTGACCCCAAACTTTTGAACGGTAGTGTAGTCAAGACATTGACAAGGTTAGAAATGATGATTTGTATTTAAAATAATAATTTTTTCCTTCAAACTTTGCTTTCGTCAAAGAATCCTCCATTTGCAGCAATTACAGCATTGCAGACCTAACATGATTGCACAAGGGTTTTCTAATCATCCATTAGCCTTCTGACGCAAAGAGCAAACACATTGTACCATTAGAACACTGGAGTGAGAGTTGCTGGAAATGGGCCTCTATACACCTATGTAGATATGGCACCGAAAACCAGACATTTGCAGCTAGAATAGTCATTTACCACATTAGCAATGTATAGATTGTATTTCTGATTAGTTTAAAGTTATCTTCATTGAAAAAAGTGCTTTTCTTTCAAAAATAAGGAAATTTCTAAGTGACCCCAAACTTTTGAATGGTAGTGTATATATACTGTATATATATATATATATATATATATATGTATAGTCCTACCCGGCAAGGAAAACAAAAAAGATTACCACAAAACACTGATAACATTCATCTTACAAATTTATGAAAGCAAAAGTGCCTATTAAAGAGAAAAAAAAACTACTATCACATAGTTTGACAGGGCAGTTATACTTATAACTTGCCAGTTTATATTAATTTTAAGACTCAAACATGCAAAATCTTCTGGGGCAAAAATGTTCAGAATGGCTCTTACCATAGTCAATGTTGCTGACCTCGAACTAAGAGCCATCATACACGGTAAATTACAAAATATTTTCAAGTCAAAACAAATGTGCCCACAGTTTTAACTGCAGTTGCACTAGTTGCAGTTGCACCCTCTTTAGGATGAGAAGCAATATTTGGCTCATTTTGACATCTAGTATTTTGGAATAAATTCCCACAAAGAAACATGATTAATTAGCTGTTAACTGCACGTAGAGTTAATATGAAACAATCCTAGGGGAGAAAAACATTTACATGCGATAACTAAGAAGTGCAGCTAGGTCTGAAATTGTTCTATAAGGATGGTAATAATGGAGACCATACTCAGCAATCTTGACCAAAATCAATTATTTTGGTCATCCTAAATACCAACAAAACATTGTGAGCTTACTCCCTGGAAGGTCAGGGTCAAGTTAAAAAATCACCATCTGACACATGAAAAAGTGAAACTCAAATTCCAACCCGAACCAAACATTAAACACGGTAACGGCGTCCTTTACATGAACTGTATGGCTTAGAACACATGTCAGCAGATCAGACGCGGCCGGCCCCGGTCGCCGAACCAACGAAGTAGTCCTTCAGGCAGCCAAACCAGGATGCCGGACCGACAGAGCAGTCCATCAGGCGGCCGGCCCGCGTCCTCAGGCCACCAGGACTGGAGGGGGGAGGCTCGGAGGTGACTTCTTTACGGAAAAACACCATGAGAAGAAGCCAAACCGGATGAAGGAGACCCCAGCGGCGTCCGGTGGTGGAGAATGGGGGGGGGGGGGCACCAGTTAGGTAACGGGTGGAAGGAGCTCTGTAGCTCCCTAACCTTGAACTGGGCCGGCGCAGCACCCTCGGAGGACCCGGATTGGGCCGGCGCAGCACCCTCGGAGGACCCGGATTGGGCCGGCGCAGCACCCTCGGTGGACCCGGATTGGGCCAGCGCAGCACCTGGGGTGACCTCCAGACACGAACCCGGAGCCTCGTCAACCACGACTGGAGCTGACTCATCTCCAGTGACCCTGGAAAAAGGCTTGGACAGACAGAGAAAACAGGGGTCAGGATCACCGGCAGTGGCAGAGCCTGGCAAGACGAGCTCGGATGCAGCAGCCGGCTGCACCCGGCTCTTCTCCCCAAGAGACAGGCAAGAATGCTCCAGAACAGAAAGCAAGAAGACAACATAGAACACTTGCCTGAGCTCGGGCTCTACCACCGTCCAGGACTCCGACAATCCAGGCTCAATGATCTGGAGGTCCATTACTGGTTCTGACTTGACTGCGGTGGGCTCCGCAGCTGGTATGGTGATCTCCATAGTCCGGGAACCCCCTGGCGCTGAAACCCATGCCAATGGCCCACACAGCGTGGTGGCAGGGGATCCGTAGCCCGCTGGGGCCGACTGCTGCTCCATGGAGACCCTGGGATGCTTTATCGTCGGCACAGGCTCCAAATGGCGGTCAGCCTTCCTCCTCTGCCCGTGACACAGCTGTGGGGCCGGAACCAGGCTCTCCAGGCCCGCAAGCTCCTCCTCCGTCCGGCGGTCTACTCCTGGCACTGGGGAGCGCTTGGAGAGAAGGGGAGGAAACACAGAGGTAGCAGGTTCAATGTTTATGGCTGCAGCAGATGGTGGGAGCTCAGAGGACTGCAAACCCTGAGCTCCACCCCCAGGAATCAGACAAGGCAATTCATTATACTGAGATTTAGAATGAAAAAACACTTGCCTGTTTTCCCGGGGAACGATGGTGACTGCTGCATCGGGCTTGGTTCTCTCCTTTCCCCTAATGATGGTGACGGAGGGCCCCCTGGGAAGACGAGGAGGAACCTCCCCCACAGGATCGATGATGGGCGGAGCCAGAGCAGTACTCGCTGGGCTCACAGCAGCTGAAGGGAGCGCCGAGGAGGAGGGAGGAGCAGCCGAGGCAGTCCGGGGACAAGGAACTGACGGAACAGCGGAAACAGGTGACCCGGAGGCTGGGGCTGCTGTCTCTACCTTCTGTCGTGGCACGGGGGAAACAGCTGGCTGGGAGGCGGAGTTCTTACGGCGGGCCGGGACAGGACAGGAGGTTGATCACGGGCAGGGCGGCTGCGTCTTCCGGCAGAGGGCGAGTCTAAATTCAAGTCAGGAAAGTGCCACTGCTGCGCAGAAACTGAGGCCAGCAACTCGGCATACTCAGGATAGTTGATGAGTTCGGGATTGGCCCCCACCAGTCTAACTGCTGCCACCACGTTCCTTAGGATTCTGCTGGGATGGGAGGAAGAGCGTGCTTCAGCCACGCGGCCCCTGATGAGCTCGGCTGCCCACTGTGCCTCTTCACAGGGGGCCCCGGCTGCCCTCTTCCTCTACTGCGTAGGGAGACGATCATTCGGTGACGCAGAACTTAGGGCTGGACTTGTGGCAGGAACCTGATCTTGAGGCAAGGAGCGGGGATGCCTCACCGTTGGCTCTGACTTCGGCTTCCTGCTGGGATTCTTCACCAGCCCACGGTTCTTCTGCTGAAGTGCCGCAGGTTTGGCCATCCTCTCCATGCCCTCGGCATGCTTGGCCAGGTGAGGATGGCGTTTTATAGCAGCCTCTGCGAGGTCCGGGTACCAGTGCGCATTTACGGAGGTGGCGAACATACGAGCGTTGGACAGGAGACCGTCTATCTCCATCAGGGCCTGAACTAGCTCAACCCCTCATCGAATATCTGGTCCTAGATGACGCCATAACTCCAATACGCAGGCACCCGGAAAAGGGGAAAAACTCAAGCCTAAAAAACAAACTTACTGTGACTGGCACCTCTCTTGGCTGCTTCCTACTGACATGAATATCCCTTTCCAGGCATTAATGAGGCACCAGATGCCAGTAGTAAGTTTGCTTGTTTATTTAGCAGAAGGACAAAGTAAAGAGCCACGTGGGGCAAAACACATACATAGAACTTGAACACAAAAAATAAAGAACACTAACAACAGAGCTAAAGTGTAACAAGGGCGGAAACAGACACGAACGATAACACTTACGCCTGAAGAAGCAAGAATGAATCGAGGGTAGAAGGAAGACTGGAGCCGGGGACAGGGACTCCAGTCCTGGAACACAAATGTAGGTCAGAGCGAGGAGTGAGCCTCAGCTGCACCCTTAAATACTGATCACAAAAGTAAAGCAACCACACAGGAAAGGGGATGTAATTAACAAAATCAAGAACAGTTGTCATGGTGCCAGCTCGGCTTTGACAGCCGGAAGTTCAGCCATGATGCTGTCACAATAAAAGCCCTGGAAAGGCACTAATAACAAACCTGAAATAATACAGGAGGAAAAAAGGGAAATACTGAGCAACCCGAGAGCAGATGGGTACAGTGCTCAGATCACCACAACAAGCTTTATGGAGAAGCTGATTTCATTTGCCAGTAGGACTTGGCACCCCCCACACTGCCAAAAGTATCAAAACCTGGTTTAGTGACCATGGCATCACTGTGTTTGATTGGCCAGCAAACTCTCCTGACTTAAACCCCATCGAGAATCTATGGAGGATTGTCAAGAGGAAGATGAGAGACACCAGACCCAACAATGCAGATGAGCTGAAGGTCACTATCAAAGCAACCTGGACCTTCATAACACCTCAGCAGTGCCACAGGCTGATCACCTCCATGCCACACCACACTGATACAGTAATTAATCCAAAAGGAGCCCCGGCCAAGTATTGAGTGTGTACATGGACATACTTTTCAGTCAGCCAACATTTCTATTAAAAAACTATTTTTTAAAATTAATTTTATGTAATATTCTAATTTTTTGAGAAACTGAATTTGGGGTTTTCGTGGGCTATAAGCCGTAATCATCAAAATTAAAATAAATGAACACTTGGAATATATCACTCTCTGTGTAATGAATGTATATAATATATGGGTTTCACTTTCTGAGATGAGTGACAAAAAATATTGAACTTTTTCATGATATGCTAATTTTTTGAGCTGTACCTGTAATTGTTGAAGCTTTGTAAGTGAAATTCTTCCCCATTATTGCTTGATGTTTCAGTTGCTCAGCAGTCCAGGGTGTCCATTGTCATATTTTGTGCTTCATAATGTGCAACATATTTTCAGTGACAGACAGGTCTGGACTGCAGGCAGGCTAGTCTAGTACCCACACTCTTTTACTACGAAGCCACGCTTCTTGTAACATATGCAAAATGTGGCTTGGCATTGTCTTGCTGAAATAAGCAGGGACATCTCTGAAAAAGACGCTGCTTGGATGGAAGCATATGTTGCTCCATAGAATGTATGTACCATTCAGTATTAATGGTGCCTTCACAGATGTGCAAGTTACCCATTCCATAGGCACTAACACACCCCCATGTCATCACAGATGTTGGCTTTTGAACTTTGCGCTGATAGCAATCTGGATGGTCCTTTTCCTCTTTAGCCCAGAGGACATGACAGCCATGATTTCCAAAAACAATTTGAAATGTGGCCTCGTCATTACCACAGCAAATTTTTCCACTTTGCATCAATCCATCTCAGGTGAACTCAGACCCAGAGCAACTGGCGTTTTTGGCTGTTGTTGATATATGGCTTTCCCTTTGCATGGAAGAGTTTTAACTTGCATTTGTAGATGTAGCGATGACCTGTGTTAACTGACAATGGTTTTCCAAGGTGTTCTTGAGCCCATGTGGTAATATCCTTTACAGAATGATGTCGGACTTAATGCCTGGGGAATTTAAGGTCATGGGCATTCATTGTTGGTTTTCAGCCTTGTCGCTTATGTACAGAAATTTCTCCAGATTCTCTGAATCTTTAAACGCTACAAACCTCTGCAGACACGTGAGTGGTATCAGTCATCTCGTCTTTATCTGCCAGTGTAACCTAAAGTTTAGTGCCTGAAACTCAGTCATATTAATGTTTTAGGCTAAAAGTCAAATAAGGAAATTTCCCAAAATGTTAAAAATGTTCTTTTAAATCATGAGAACATAAATGCTGTACATTTTGTCACTCTCCTGTGATTGAATGGGCAGTGATGGTGAAGCATATTTAACCCTTCTCAATTCCATATCATGAGGCACAGAAGTCAATATCAAGGCCCGGAGACCAGATACAGCCCACCAATATATTTAGACTGGCTGCCTAATGAATTAGCAATTTTTGTCCTAGTCTAGTAAATTTGAGACTTTTTCTCCATTTGTGATTTTTCAGTCTTCTCATAAATTTTTTTCCCTAAGTTTGTTACTTTTCAGCCAAACTTTTTCCTGTTGTCATAAATTTGCAACTTTCTGCTTAAATGTACGATGTTTCAGCCATCTTATAAATTTGAATTTTTTTTTCCCGATTCTTTCACATCTGCACCTTTTTCCCTAAATGTGGAACTGTTCACCAGTCTCATCTGATAAATTATCGAACAAGCCTCCTGAATTTACTAATTTTTTTCCCGTATCTCGTAAATTTACATTTTTTCCCCAGTCACATAAATTTCGACTTCAGTGTCCCTAACTTTCTGACTTTCTTGAATTTGCAACTTTCCCCCTCATAAATTTGCTTTTTTTTTTCCTGTCTTTCTAATGTGCTTTTTCCCCTCTTGCATGTTGGAACTTTTATTCCACATGCATGATATATATATATTTTTTTTAAGTTACAATGTTTAAAAAAATCTGAAAAAAATTAAAAAGTTGGCCACTGGTTTCATTCATTACAGCCTTGTTGGGCCCTCATTAAGACTGAATTTCCCACTCCTGGCATGAAGCATTAGCTGATTCAAAGATTCTGTACAATATGCTCTATCTGTTGAGGATCTCCTTCTCACATTGCTGTCCAGTCAGTCACAAATGACACTCTTCCTCTTGTTTCTGGTGGTTAAACATTGTTGCCTCATGCATTGTGGTTTTGCTCCGCTGTTTTACATGCTGAATAAGCATTACATTTACACCAAGTGTGGGTGTACATTGCAAAACTATCACACATATTCTATGCACATAATGTCTACCTGTTTTTGACCCCATCATCAAGCTTTGTCCATGTGCTGAAATCTGTCTGTGTAACACCGTGCTTTTATTTTTTGCGTTGGGATGGTGAAGGAATCTGTGCTGATTTGTTACCACCTCATTTCTCTTAACACTGTAAATGTAAAGTTACTGCAGGAATACAGAGTATTATTTAAGGCTAGGGTGGACAGGAGATTGGATCACCATTCCTCTGGCTTGTATTGCATGCAAAGCCGTGGGAATCGAGAATGCCGAGGTGATTCTTCTGTAAATGATATAAGAGGTTATAATAGCTATATGCAGCAGTAACAGGACAAAGTGCTACACAGAAGGTCTGCTGTAATCAGCCCAGAGGCACACAGTTGCCATTAGTCAAAGGAGCTACAGCACCCACCCCCATTTGCTGTGCCAGCCTCATTGACTGTACTGTGTTTCTTTCTGTTGGACTGTAACTCACTGCCTCTTTATCTTTTGTGTTCTTGTTTTATTTTCCTTTGTCTTTTTTCCTTTTGTTTTGTACTTCTGTCCAATGTTGTTTACTCCAGAAATGAGGTCTAGTAAATATAGCAGTAAGTGATGTGGCTTCTTGTCTTGCTGTCCTTGTCTTTCTTTGTCGCTGCATGCTTTTTCCTCCCTTCGCCTGCTGCTTTCTCTTTCCTTCCAGCCTTCGGTTCATTTTCTTCTTTTGATTTCTGTTTGCTGATGTTTCTTTTTTCCCTGTCATTTCTGGGGCGGTCACACAGCTGAGGCTGTCTGAGTTGTCTGTCTGTTACTGGACGGTGAAGATGTCAATCGCCATGGCCGCACTAATTACTTTATATCCAGTGCAAACAGGAATACACCTGCTCCAAAGTGGACATTAAACTTGACCCTTTGTGTCTCTTTCTTTCTTTTTTTTGTTTTTAACCACGTCAACTTTCTGTGCTGGCAGAGCTTCTCAGAATTGAATTTATGGGTATGAACCATTATTATTCATTTTGCTGTGCTCAAAGGCTGTGCCAAGATCCTCTCACAGTCACACATTATTGTGCCATTTTCTTTCCAAAACCAACAACTGGATCTCTCTCAACCTGTCCCTCTTTTTCTTCTGCCCACTAACCTGGTTTTAAGACACCTAACCTCCCTTCTTTTTTGCATGCTTTGTATTCTTCTTCTAATCTGACAGAATTGGAAAAAAGCAGACAATAGAGAAAGGGATAGAAGAATGGGATGAATGCATTATGAGAGTAACGTATATCGTTGAAGGGACTGCAGCTCCACAGCCACATGTCTCTGTTTGGCCCGTATGCGGTGGCTCCTTGTGGATTGAAAAAATATTTAAAAGTTAAAATTAAAGGTTGGAATTTTTTTTTAAATTGTTGCAAATACAAGAGAAAAACATCACAAACCTATGAGGGGGGAAAAGGGAGAAGCAGAATTTATTTAGAACCCTATAATGCAACTTAATAAAACACAGAATTTGCAAAAATGTTGAATACATACTGTAAGAACATTTTAAATTTATCAAAAAAGCTGTAAATTTGTAAGGAAAAAAGTCTAAAATTTATGAGAGAAATCTCAAATTTAGGAGAAATCGATTTCTAAAAAAAAGAAAGAAAAACGAAAAAAGAGCACAGCCCCAGGGGGAGCGCACAAGCCATTTTACTCCTAGTGCTGGTCCATGATGGGGTAAATGTGTCAGGAAGAGCATCTGGCATAAAACCTTCACCAAATCAAACATACAGATCCTGACAAATGAGACTATACCAGGTCAGTCGAGGCCTGGTTCAACAACTACCACCACCAGTGATGCAACCAACAGGGTGCTGGTGTAAACTGGGCTACTGTTGGTCAAACATCCAGGAGGAGGAGAGGGGAAAAGCTTTTTTGAAGGCAGAGAGAGAAAAGAAAAGGTAGGAATGTGGAGGTGAGAGTAGGAACTTTAAATGTAAGGACTGTGACTGGTAAAGGGAGAGAGTTGGCTGATGGAGAGAAGGAAGGTAGACATACTGGCCCTCATTTATCAAAAATCCTTTGAAATCAGCACACATTTGGGTGGAGAAGTGATCGTCCACATGGCATTTTTGAAATCATGCATATCTGGTCAGTCACATCGTACAGTGATCACTCTTTGATAAATCTGATGGATGGAAATAATCGTAATTTACATACCATGTCCATGCCTTGCTCTCAGCACGTACGACACGGCAGAACATATAACAGCAAAAAGAGAAACTTTTCCAAAGTACAAATGGGCAATATTATAAGAGAAGTGAAAAATAATTAAGTAAGCCACTTTAAATACAAAAGAACCACATTTTGGAGGAGATTAGTGCGTCGCAACATTGTTGGTTTGACCAGTTGATCTCCAGCTGATTAGGTCTTATAATCTAAATTTATATTCTTTGATTTAGATGATTGTTTGACTAAATGTTGTTCATTTTGCCATTTTAAAGCATACATGTCAAACATAAGAATTTATTCCAGAAAGACGTCCCTTCTCCAGAACAGCTGTCTGCTCTGTGCTGTATGCACTTGCTCAGCTCGGCCACGGCTCTGTGGTACCCAGCAATATTGTGCAGAAATGCACAGGGTAAAATAAAATAATTTCCCCACATTTTCTCTGGTGTATACAGCAGAATTCCTCGATGGTCAGAACAGTTTTTTTTAAACCCCAGTGCATCGCATCACTTTGGCCAGTGCGCTCCTGTTGTGGTTTACCAGTGAGTTAACAAATAATTTGTAAGGGATAACTACAGTTACAATAAAAATTATTCAACCCCCATTGCATTTTATGTTTATTGGCAAATTTTTCAGGTGTTTGCAATAAACAGATTCCACAAGAACAATTTAAATAGTTAAATAAAACTAATATTACAAGGATTTTATCCAAATTCAACATTAAATCCTACTTTCAATGACTACTGGAGTCTCAAAATTATTCAACCCCTAAATAAAATTCCTCATAAGAGCACATATATACAAATCAGGTGTGGTCTTAAGCACACCTGATGCAAACAATCAAGGGCTTTATTAGTTGCATTAGGTGTGCTTGAGATAGAACACCTCAAATACGTGGACTGTTGACAGTGTCATTTGATTGCATGTTAGAAATATGTCTAAGTCAAGAGAATTGACCAGAAAGTTCAGAGAAGAGATCATTGCCTTGCACAAACAAGGAAAAGGATTCAAAAAGATAGCAAAGGCACTGAATGTTCCTAGAGATACAGTTAGAAGCATAGTTTGCAAGTTAAAAGTTGAAGGAACAGTAGCTACACTACCTGGACGTAACAGAAAGAGGAAGCTATCAATGACTTCCATCAGAGTCCTGAGGAGTCAGGTGGTTAAAAACCCTCAACTGACAAGATGGATTCAACCAAGTATCAGGAAATCCTGGGAGAAAATGTCATGCTGTCTGTGAGGAAGCTGAAGCTTTGGCATCATTGGATCTTCCAATAGGACAATAAACTCAAGCATACCTCAAAGTCCACCAAGGCTTTGTTTCAGAAGAAGTTCTGCAAGATACTAGAGTGGCATCACAGTCACCTGACTTGAACCCCATCCAAAATCTCTGGTGGGATTTGAAAAAGGTGATTGCAGCATGCAAACCAAAAAATATTAAGGAACTGGAGGCCTTTTCTCATGAGGAATGGACTAAGATTCCTCAGGAATGCTGCCAGAAGCTGGTGTCTGGCTTTGCATCACATTTGCAGCAGCATAAGGGTGTTCTACTAAGTACTAAAGATGCTTGTCATAAAAAATGTCATTTTGTGTTGAATTTGGAGAAACTACTTGTAATATTAGTTGTGTTGAGTTATTTAAATTGTTCTCGTTTGGTTTGTTTTTTGCAAACAGCTGCTAGTTTCTACATTTTGCCAGTACACCTAATGTGCAGTGGGGGCTGAATAATTTTGATTGCAACTGCATTATCAGATACTACATAACACAAAACAGTCAAAGAAATACTTTTTACAGTATTATTTTAATACAGTACTCACACAGGAGACTTCCTACAGTACAAATATAGAGTGGATATAAAAAGTCTGCATACCCCTGCTCAAATGCCAGGTTTTTGTGAGGTAAAAAAAATAAGACCCAAGATAAATCACTTCAAAACTTTTTCCACCATTAATGTGACCTATAACCTGTACAACCCAATTGAAAGACAGACTGAAATCTTTTAAGGGGAAAATTAAAAAAAAAATTACAATAACCTGTTTGCATAAATACGCACACCCTTAAACTAATACTTTGTTGCAGCACCCTTGGCTTTTATTACAGCACTCAGGTTTTTTGGGGGGTAGGAGTCTATCAGTGTGGCACATCTTGATCTGGCAATATTTGCCCACTCTTCTTTGCAAAAACGCTCCAAAACTGTCAGATTGCAAGGGCAAGTCCTGTGCACAGCCCTCTTCAGATCACCCTACAAATGTTTGATCGGATTCAGGTCTGGACTCTGGCTGGGTCATTCTAAAACCTTAATCTTCTTCTGGTGAAGCCATTCATTTGTTGATTTGGATGTGTGCTTTGTGTCATTGTCATGCTGAAAGGTGAAGTTCCTCTTCATATTCAGCTTTCTAGCAGATGCCTGAAGGTTTTGTGCCAATACTGACTGGTATTTGGAACTGTTCATAATTCCCTCCACCTTGACTAAGGCTCCAGTTCCAGCTGAAGGAAAACAGCCCCAAAGCATGATGGTGCCACCACCATGCTTCACTGTAGGTATAGTGTTCTTTTGATGATGAGCTGTGTTTGCATCAAATATACCTTTTGGAATTATGGCCAAAAAGTTCAACCTTGGTTTCATCGGACCATAACACATTTTCCCACGTGTTTGGGAGAATTCAAATATGTTTTTGCAAAATGTAGCCGGGCTTGGATGTTTTCTTCATAAGATAAGGCTTCCGTCCTTGCCATCCTAGACAGGAGATTGTTGTCACATGTACTAAACAGCCAGTACGTGCCAGAAATTCCTGCAGCTCCTTCAATGATGCTGTCAGCCTCTTGGCAGCCTCCCTGACCAGTTTTCTTCTTGTCTTTTCATCAATTTTGGAGGGATGTCCAGTTCTTGGTAATGTCACTGTTGTGCCATATTTCCTCCACTTGATGACTGTCTTCACTGTGTTCCATGGTATATTTATTGCCTTGGAAATTCTTTTGTACCCTTTTCCTGACTGATACCTTTGAACAATGAGATCCCTGTGATGCTTTGGAAACTCTCTGCTGACCATGGCTTGTGCTGTAAGGTGTGACTACAAAAATGTCAGGAAAAGCCTACTAGAACAGCTGAACTTTATTTGGGGTTAATCAGAGGCACTTTAAATGGTGGCAGGTGTGTGCTAACTCCCATTAACATGAGTTTCAATGTGATTGGTTAATTCTGAATACAGCCACATCCCCAGTTATAACAAGGTGTGCATATTTATGCAAACAGGTTATTCTGAGTTTTTTTTATTTTTCCCCTTAAAAGATTTCAGTTTAGTTTTCAATTGGTTACAGGTTATAGGTCATATTAATGGTGGAAAAAGTTTTGAATTGATTTATCTTGGTCTAATTTTTTTACATCACAAAAACCTGGCATTTGAACAGGGGTGTGTAGACTTTTTATATCCACTGTATAAATACATTAATAAAACGACAACTGGAAAAACCCTGGGCTCAGTTGCATCAGTGAAAAATATTTCAGAAGCTAAAAGTTTAAATCAGTTTTCTCCATTCCATCAAATAACTATAGTTTTTAAACATGTTTTAATATTTGCTGCAGTGACATACAGTAAATATGATATACAGTAAATACCTTTATAATTACTAAAAGCAGCCTCTTAGTCTTTGAAGTAAATCATCAAAACTCTCATCTAAATAGAATACAAGGTAAACATATCACATGAAAGCTTGCATTGCTCATTATAATTTGATAAGATCAATTAATTTTCCCTCACACCCAAGTATAACTCTGCTGCATTGTGAGTCTACACAAACTTGTGTACCTGAGCTCAAACCTGTCGTAGGATTTGGGCGTACTGTAGGATCGCGGTTAAATTGATAAATACCAATTTTTACATTTAAATGTTTGCATGACCAGTTTTCTGACTTACACATTTGATAAATGAGAGCTACTGTGTGTACAAGAAAGTGAAGTGTCCAGGAGGTGAAGAGGGAGTCCAGCCAGTCGCAGCAGACGACTGCCCCTCCCTGAGCCTGGTTCTGCTGGAGGTTTCTTCCTTCCAAATGGGAGTTTTTCCTCTCCACTGTCGCCTAGTGCTTGCTCATAGGGGATCGTCTGATTGCTGGGTCTTTCTGTGACTGTGTGATTTTTTTATCTGCACTGTGGCGCCACGAGACGGCTTTTGTTGTGATGCGGCGCATTATAAATAAAGCTGAATTGAATTGAATTGAGGGAGTCAAACAGGATCATGAGTTTGAAGCTAGAAATTGAAGGTGTGATGTTGAATGTTGTTAGTACATGTGCTCTACAAGTTGGATGTCTGGTAGAAGAGAAAGAGGAATTCTGGCGTAAGTTTGATGAAGCGGCAGCGTGTTCTCGGGGGGAAGAGAGTGGTGATTGGAGCAGACTGTGCATGAAGAAGAAACGAGTGAATGCAGAGCCAAGGATTAAATGAGGGAAGTTACAGAAGGTAGAAGGTTGCACAGAGTTCAGGAAGGAGTTGATACAGGCTCTGGGTGGAAGGGAAGAATCACCAGAAGACTGGGAAAGTACAGCAAAAGTATTGAGGGAAATGGCTAAAATGGTATGTGATGTATCCTTTGGACAGAGGAAAGAAGACAAGGAGACTTAGTTGTGGAATGAGGAAGTACAGGAAAGTATTCAAATGAAGAAGCTGGCAAAGAAAAAGTTGGATAGTCAGGGAGATTAAGGCAATAGACAGGAGTAGATGGGGTCTAGGTGTATGGCATAGAGAGAGGTAGAAAAGGAAAAGGCATGCAGTGAGTTATGAGAGGCTGGACAATAAGGCTGGAAAGGATGTGCAGCAATTAGGTTAGGGACAGATAGTAATGTACAAACCATTGAGGATTAAATGGGTAAGGTGTGTGTTGAGAAGATGGGAGGAGTACTTTGAGGAGCTGATGAATGAAGAAAATGAGAGCAAGAGAGGAGGAGGGTTCGAAGTATTAGTGAGGTGGACGTGAGAGCAGCTATGAAGAGTGGAAAGGCAGTTTGTCCAGATGACATACCTGTGGAGATATGGAGATTTTTACAAGAGGTGCTAGTGGACTTTTTAACCAGATTGTTTAACACAATCTTGGAGTGCGAGAGGATGCCTGCGAAATGGAGAAGTGTAGTAGTACCAATTTTAAATACCAAGGATGATGCTAAGAGCTGCAGTAATGACAACCCCAATACCGGTGAAGTTGGGATGTTGTCTAAAATGTAAATAAAAACAAAATAAAGATATTTAATGTTCAAACTGATGAATTTTATTGTTTTGCAAATATTCACTCATTTTGAATTTGATGTCTGCAACACGTTCAAAAAAGGCTGGGACAGGGATATGTTTACCACTCTGTTATGTCATCCTTTCTTTTAATGGCACTCAATAAACTTTTGGGAACTGAGAACACTAATTGTTGAAGTTTTGTAGGTGAAAGTCTTTCCCATTCTTGCTTAATGTACAATTTCAGTTGTTCAATAGTCCAGGGTCTCCGTTGTCATATTGCGCAGCACATTTTCAATAGGAGACAGGTCTTGGCTGCAGGCAGGCCAATCTAGTACTTGCACTCTTTTACTACAAAGCCATGCTGTTGTAACACATGCAGAATGAAGCTTGGCATTGTATTGCTGAAATAAGCAGGGACATCCCTGAAAAAGACATTGGTTGGATGGTAGCATATGTTGCTACAAAACCTGTATGTACCATTGAGTATTAATGGTGCCTTCACAGATGTGCAAGTTACTCATGTCATGTGCACTAACACACCTCAGTACCATCACAGATGCTGGCTTTTGAACTTTGAGCTGATAACAACTTGGATGGTCCTTTTTCTCTTTAGCCCAGAGGACAAGATGTTCAGTATTTCTAAAAACAATATGAAATGTGGACTCATCAGCCGCAGCATACTTTTCTACTTTGCGTCAGTCCATCTCGGATGAACTTGGGCCCAGAGCAACCGGTGGTATTTTGTGGATGTTGTTGAGATATAGCTTTCACTTTGCATGGTAGAGTTTTAACTTGCACTTGTAGAAGTAGTGATGAACTGTCTCAACTGACAATGGTTTTCCAAAGATGATGTCGGTTTTTAATGCAGTGCTGCCTGAGGGATCAAAGGTCATGGGCATTCACTGTTGTTTTTCAGCTTTGTCACCTATGTGCAGAAATTTCTCCAGATTCTTTGAATCTTTTGATGATATTATGAACTGTAGATGATAAAATCCCTAAATTCCTTGCAATTGTACTTTGAGAAACATTGTTCTTAAACTGTTGGACTATTTGCCCACACAGTTTTTCACAAAGTGGTGAACCTTGCCCCATCCTTACTTGGAAAATGACTGAGCCTTTTGGGAATGTTCCAAAAAGGTGGTTTTGGAGCATTCCTCATCTTTCCCAGTCTTTTGTTGCCCTGTTCCAGTTTTTTGGGAGTGTGTTGCAGGCATCACATTCAAAATGAGTGAATATTTGAAAAAAACAAAAAGAAATGAAGTTTATCAATTTGAACATTAAATATCTTGTCTTTGTAATGTATTCAATTGAATATAGGTTGAAAAAGATGGTAAATGGGGTTCACTTATATAGCGCTTCTTACTCATCTCTGGATGACCAAAGTGTTTGACAGATCCTGCTATCCACCCATTCACACAATGGTGGTGGCAGAGCTGCCATGCACCGGCACTGGCCTTACCCATTAGGAGCGACTGGGGGGTCAGTGTCTTGCTCAAGGACACTTCAACAGATGGCAGACAGAGCAGAAGTCGAACCACTGACCCTCCAATTAGTAATCGGCTACGCTACACCTGTGCCACAGCCGCCCCCCAGGGTTTCTGTTAAATGATTGTATTTTGTTTCCATTTATGTTTCACACAATGCTCCAACTTCACCGGAATTGGGGTTGCACAGAAGCATAGAGCTGATCAGCCACACTATGAAGATTTTAAGCTAGGTTAAGGAGAGAAGTGACAATCAGTGAGCAGCAGTACGGTTTCATGCCAAGAAAGAGTACTACAGATGCAATGTTTGCTCTAATATGTTGATGGAGAAGTATAGAGAAGGTCAGCAGGAGTTGCACTGTGTCTTTGTGGATCTAGAGAAAGCATATGATAGGGTGCCAAGAGGGGAAATGTGGTACTGTATGAGAAAGTCAGAAGTGGCAGTGAAGTATGTGAGGGTGGTTCAGGACATTTATGAGGACAGTGAGACGGTGGTGAGGTTTGCTGTAGGAATGACAGATAGATTTAAGATGGGGTGAGGTTACATCAGGGATCAGCTCTAAGTCCCTTCTTGTTAATCATGGTGATGGACAGGCTGACAGATTAAGTCTCCATGGACTATGATGTTTGTAGATGACATTGTGATCTATAGGGAGAGTAGGGAGCAGATGGAAAAGACCCTGGAGAGGTGGACGTATGCACCAGAGAGAAGAGGAATAAAAGTCAGTAGAAGCAAGACAGACTACATACTGTATGTGTGAATGAGAGGAAAATAGGTGCAATGGTAAAGAGGTAAGGAGTAGAGGTAGTGAATTTAGATGAGTTTAAATACCTGGGGTCAACCATCCAAAGCAATGGAAAGTGCACAAGAGAGGTAAAGAGGAGAGTGCAGGCAGGCTGGAGTGGGTTGAGACGAGTGTAAGGGGTGATTGTTTTAACAGAAGGATAGCAAGTAGAGTCAAAGGGGAGGTATTGAGACCTGCTATGCTGTATGGTTTGGACACAATGGCACTGACAAGAAGACAATAGGCAGAGCTGGAGATGGCAGAATTGGCAATGCTAAGATTCTCATTGGGAGTGACTAGGAGGGACAGGATTGGAAATGATTATATCAGAAGGACAGTTCATGTTGAGCGGTTTGAAGACAAGGTAAGAGAGGCAAGGCTAACATTGTTTAGGCATGTCTAGAGGAGGGATAATGGAGATACTGGACCAAGGATGTTGAAGATGGAGAGCCAGGCAGGAGGAAAAGAGGAAGACCACAGAGGAGATTCATTGATGGAGTGAAGGAGGACATGGAGAGGGTTGGTGTTACAGAGGAAGATGCATGGGATAGGGTGAGATGGAGGCAGATGAGCTGCTGTGGCGACCTCTAAAGGGAACAGCTGGAGGAAGAAGAACAGTTTTAAGAAAAAAGAGCATTGTACATTTAGAAGAAAATTTGACAAATTACAAGTAATAAGATGCAAGTGTAAAGGGAAAAGTGCTTGCCCATTACGTTTGTTGACAGGCTAGGCTACACTTATAACTCAACTGTTTTACCTTCATTTTTAAAAGTGCAGTGTGTCAACAAAAACAAAGGTCTGACAAAAAAAACTGAACATAATATTCAAAACTCTATTTCTATTACTATACAGTCACCTCACTAAATGAACTGTTATGTTTTCATTCTCACAATGTCTTGCCTGGTCCCAGAGGTGGGTAGTAACTAGTTACATTTATTCAAGTCCATGTACCTATGTAACTTAAAGGTGATAGAGACAACAGTCTGACCTCCTGACCAGTAGGTGTCACACTACTCTTGCCCCATCTGCTTGGTAGAGACACATGACATCAGCCCAGTTGTGCTATTGGCTGTGACCAGCTGTGACATCCTTACTGGCCATAGATATACAGTGGATATAAAAAATCTACACACCCCTGTTCAAATGCCAATGTTTTTGTGATGTAAAAAATGAGACCAAGATAAATCATTTCAAAACTTTTTCCACCATTAATGTGACCTATAACCTGTACAACCCAATTGAAAAACCAAACTGAAATCTTTTAAGGGGAAAAATAAAAAATAAAAAACTTAGAATAGCCTGTTTGCATAAATATGCACACCCTGTTATAACTGGGCATGTGGCTGTGTTCAGAATTAACCAGTCACATTCAAACTCATGTTAAATGGGTGTCAGCACACACCTGCCACCATTTAAAGTGCCTCTGATTAACCCCAAATAAAGTTCAGACGTTCTAGTTGGCATGGATCTCCCCACCCCCACCCCATGGATTGTCACCTTATCATGGTGAGGACTTTGCATGCCCAAGTGATCCCAGGGGTTATGTTGTCTGGGACAGTTTGCCTCTGGTAGGACAAACTGGTCCTGGGTGAAGGGCCAGACTAAGAGTGATCCAATAGATTGTGATGATGAATAAAAAAATCAAGGATTCAGTGTACCCCGCCCGGTATGGGGTTACCGGGGCCCTACCCTGGAGCCAGGCCTGGGGGAGGGGCTTGATAGCTAGCACCTGGTGGCCAGGTTTCTGCCCATGGGACCCACCCGGGCTCAGCCCAAAGGAGTTACATGAATCCACCCTCCAGTGGGCTCACCACCTGCAGGAGGAACCATGAGGGTCCAGTGCTATGTGGATCATGTGGCAGATGAAGGCGACCATCGTGGTCTGATCCTTGGCTTTCGATTCTGACTTTTGGGATGTGGAACATCACCCCTCTGGTGGGGAAAGAGCTGGAGCTGGTGCACGAGGTTGAGAGATACTGGCTAGATATAGTTGGGCTCACCTCAACGCACATCTCTGGTTCTGGAACCAGTTTCCTGGAGAGGGGCTGGAGCTTGGCCTACTTTGGAGTTGCCCTGGGTGAGAGGTGAGGGGCAGGGGTGGGTATTCTTATTTCCCTCCGCCTTACTGCCTCAACATTGGAGTTCTCCCCGGTGGCGAAAGGGTAGTTTCCCGGCGTCTTTGGGCTGGGAAATGGGTCCTAACCATCATTTGTGCCTATATACCAAATGATGGTTCAGAGTACCCACCCTTTTTGGAGTCTCTGATTGGGGTGCTGGAGAGTGCTCCTCTTGGAGACTCCATTGTCCTACTGGGGGACCTCAATGCACACATGGGCAATGACAGTGAAACCTGGAGGGGCGTGATTGGGAGAAACAGCCTGCCCGATCTCAACCCGAGTGGTGTTCAGTCATTGGAGTTCTGTGCCAACCACAGTTTGTCCATAATGATTACCATGTTCAAGCATAAGGGTGTCTATATTTGCACGTGGCACCAAGACACCCTAGGTCTCAGGTCAATGATCGATTTGGTTATCGTGTCATCAGACCTGTGACCACATGTCTTGGACACTCGAGTAAAGAGAGGTGCAGAGCTGTCAGCTGATCACCACCTGGTGGTGAGTTTGATCCGATGGCAGGGGTGGACGCCATTCAGACCCAGTAGACCTAAATGTATAGTGAGGGTGTGCTGGGAATGTCTGGCTAAGGCCCCTGTCTGGAACGTCTTCAACTCCCACCTCCAGAAGAACTTCAATGACATTCCGATGGAGTCTGGAGACATGGAGTCTGAATGGGCCATGTTCTTCACCTCCATTGTTGAAGCAGCTGGCCAGAGCTGTGGCTGCAAGGTTGTTGGTGCAGCTCATGGTGGCAACCCCCGAACTAAGTGGTGGACAACAGAGGTGAGGGGGGCCATCAAGCTGAAGAAGGAATCCTATCGAGCTTGGCTGGCTTGTGGGAATCCTGAAGCAGCTGAAGTGTACTGATAGGCCAAGCTCTGGTAGCTCGGGTGGTTGCAGAAGCAAAAACTCGGGTGTGGGAGGAGTTTGGTGAGGCCATGGAACAAGACTTTTGGTCGGCCTCAAAGAGATTTTGGCAAACTGTACAACGACTCAGGAGGGGATAGCAGCTCCCTGTCCACACTGTGTATGGTGCAGAAGGGGCACTGCTGACTGACTGGGGATATCGTCGAGCGGTGGAAGGAATACTTCGAGCATCTCCTCAATCCCATTGACACGTCTTCCATAGAGGAAGCAGGGTTTGAGGATGAGGGGGATAACTCACCTATCACAGGGATTGAGGTTGCCAAAGTGGTTAAAAAACTCTTTGGTGGCCGGGCCCCAGGGATGGACGAGATTTGCTCTGAGTACTGGAGAGGAGAGTCTGACCACTGGCCAAACCTCGGATCCAAGAGGAGCAATATGGTTTTCGTCCTGGCCGTGGCACATTGGATCAGCTTTTCACCTTCTCGAGAATCCTCGAGGGTTAGTGGGAGTTTGCCCAACCTGTGTTTTGTGGACTTGGAGAAAGCATTCGACCGCGTCCCTTGTGGTCTTTTGTGGGGAGTGCTGCGGGAGTATGGGGTATCGGGCTCATTGATACGAGCTATCCGGTCCCTATACAACCATTGCAAGAGTTTGGTTTGTATTGCCAACACCAAGTCAGACACGTTTCCAGTGAGAGTTGGACTCCGCCAGAGCTGCCCTTTGTCACCGATCCTGTTCAGAATTTTTATGGACAGGATAGCTAGATGCAGCCAAGGATTGGAGAGTGTCATGCTTGGTGACCACAGGATTTCATCTCTGCTGTTTGTGGATAATGTTGTCCTGTTGGCTTCATTAAACAATGACCTAGATGTAACACCACTAACACCTACTTACTTTAGGTGTAGTACCCTTTTGGTAGTGTTGTGTTATGGCAGTGCAGTTACCTTAACTTTACTACCTGGTCAAAAGGGATAATTGGGCCAGATCAGACAGATTACAGGTTCGTAGGAGCCTGGAGGGCGTAACAACAGATGACACAACACAGAAGGTGTATGGAACTTGCAACTATATATATTTTTTCAAGTTGTGTACACATAAACAGATGTAGAGCGCTGATCACAATAATGATTCAATAATAAAAGAAAATACAATCCATATACTCCAAATATATTTACAATATTTACAATATATACAGTCCTTCTAGTATCAATTCCAGGTGACCAGTTGGGTCACTTTTACCAGATGATTAGGTTCGGGCAATTCGGCTCGCCATCCAGGTCTGGAGATTCACGGTTTCTTGATCCAGGAAATCAATAAAAAAAAAACCTGACCTACAAAATAGGTCAGAACACAAAAACTTAAGCTATTATCCATTGTCATACCCGGCTCTAGGGAGCCGGGCAATCAGAGCCAGGGACAAGCCAGTGAGTCGAGATGTTTTATTAAGGGTGAGGGATAAGGGATGAGGAGAGCACAGATACTCATGCAGACGTACACTCACAGGTTGCACAGCGCAGAGGTAAGCAGCTCGTACCGGACGTGGGGGTAGCAAGACGTACATACTCACAGCGGGATACAAACACAGGAATGCTGCAAGAGGAGTATAAGCTGACACCAGACGAAGGGGCTTCAGCTTAGCAATGTGTTTATGTCGCAGCCCCGAGTCATCGAGGCTGCTCCTATTTATCCTCATTGGCAGCGCCCCAGCTGATGAAGACTAATTGGCCCCAGCCGTCCATAATACTGCCAGCTGGGGGCCAGCTGAGACGCTGCTCAATGGGAAGCAGGGATGAGGGAAAACATGGGCTGAGTGCCGAGACGGCATCTCAACCCATGGTGACAGAGCCCCTCCTTCAAGGTCGGGCTCCTGAACGACCAGGAACATCCCAGCCCCCCCCCCCCCCCCCACCTAGGGTGGGAGGAAGGGAGGCGGACCGGAGGGGAAGAAGCCAAGGGAAGGACAACACCAATGGGGCAATGTAGGGTAGCGGGAAAGAAAAACCCAAATACAATACTGACAAAACAGAATAATTAACCCAGGTACAGATGGGGAGAAGAACTGGGTCAGCACGCCGGTTACATACTACCCAGAGAGTACCAACCATGCGTGACCCAGAGCAAGGAAAAAAGAACCACCAAAAAGGTACAGGGCAAAAAATGCTGAGTACGGTTAAATAAAGGGGAACCTATACACAGTGCTAATTTAAGTACATACACACACAGTCACCAAGAAAAGTGAGGGTGGCTGGAACAAATGACAATTATAGAGCAAGGTGTTACGGAAAACAAGGCACATGACTCTATAATGAACCAACAGGACAAAAAAGAAATACTGAGTGCAGGCAAAGAAAAACCCACACACACGAATATATAAATACCCAGTCACCTAAAGAAATGAAAGTGACTGGAATAAATGGATAACTGCAGAGCATGGTGTTACGGAAAACAAAACATAACTCTACAATACAAAAAACGAGGCTAAAAACATGGCACAAAAAGTAAAATGCTGAGCATGAGCGATGGAAAACACAGCACTATAAAAACGAATCCACCAACAGGACAACACATTACACCCGAGTGACCTTAATAACAAAAGAAAAAGTGACACCCGAGGTGAATGGCAGGCAGAGTCCAAAAATGGCCGAGATGGCTCCGGAGATCTCCCCGCCCATTGTCCAGCTGGCGAGTCAGGGAAAGAAGTGTTCGGACGGCGAACTCTGGACCCAGATCCCAGGAATCCAGTCCACCGGCAGCCGAACCAGGCTGCCCAGAGGGAAACACAGACCAGTGGGGGGAACCAGATCACCGAACCGAAAGTTCTGTGGGTCGGGTCGTCGACCCGCATCACTCAACCACCAGGACCGTTGAGACGGGCGAAGGATCAGAGCGGATCCCGGTGGAAGAGGCTCAGGGGAGAGCCGATGACGAGGGCGGCGGGCGTCAGGCCCCAGGAAAACGGCCACCTCCTCACCGGACCTGGACAATACTGGGGCAGCACCCACGTCGGACCCCGATCGGGCCTCAGGCGAACCCACGTTGGACCCCAACTGGGTCTCGGGCGAACCCACGTTGAATACTGCACCAGAACCGACCTCCAACGTTGAACCCGGACCCTCCAGCACCACGAGGAACAGCAACTCCTTGCCGGTGACCCTGGAAGAAGGCTCAGAAGAGAAAACAGAACCGGGATCAGGATCACCGGCAGCGCCAGAACCCGGCGAGACGAGCTCAGACGCAGCGGACGGCTGCACCCGGCTCGTCTCCCCTGGAGATAGGCTGAAGTGCTCGGGGATAAAAAGAGAGAAAAGAAAGGAGAGCACTCGCCTGATCTCGGGTTCTGACGCCGTCCAGGACTGCGAAGATCCAGGATCCGTCGTCAGGAGGTCGTTGTCAGGCTCCCATCTAGCCGCGTCGGGCCCCGCAACCAGCACGATGGTCAGCGCAGCTTGAGATCCCTCCAGCTCAGGTAACCCCGCCGACGATCCACTCGGCGTGAAGCCAGAAGAATCTCGTCCCGCTGGACCGAACCGCTCCTCCGTGGAGACCCGGGGACGCTCAGTCGTCGGCGTAGACTCCACGCAGCAGTCAGTCCCCCTCCTCCGTCCGCAATGTAGCTGCGGAACCACAGGCCCTCTCCATATCCCACCACGTTGACCCGGAGCCGGGGACCGCTCGGCGGAGAGAGACACAGAGGATGCGGGATTAGGCATACAGGTTACAGCAGGTGGGGAGAGTTCAGGGAGCTGCGAACCCTGAACTTCTCCTCCAGGGATGTGACAGAGCAAATCATTAAGCAGGTGTGAAAAAACAATGACTTGCCTGCCCCCTGAAGGTTGAGTATCGCCTGCTGTAGTGGAATCTGCTTCTTCCTCTCCCCGCCCGGCGATAACGGAGGACCCCCCGGGAATTCGTCTGAGGGTCGCTCGCGTTGTCTCCAGCAGAGAGCTCACCAGGCCGGGATTCCAGGCACACACAGCGGTCAGGAAGCGCGTCGAGGAGGAGGGGGAAACAGCCGGGGTGAGCCAGCCCGAATGTCCAGGAATGACAGCGGGGGAACGAGGCTCAGGGGACGAGGCTGTAGAGTCTCCACACTGACGAGGCGAAGGGATGACAGCTGCGTGGGAGGAACGGTCCTGACGATGACCCAGAACTGGATCCGGACGAGGTTCGTGCAGAGGTGACTCGGCGATGTGATGACGACTACTCCCAGGGGACGAAGTGAGGGGGAAACCCAGGATTCGCCGCTCCAGATCGGAGATCGAGACGAGGAAGGCGTCGAGCACGGGAAAGCTTCGTAGCCCTGAAGTCCTCACCATCAATCTCACTGCCGCCGCCACATGCCTGAAGGTGGTGACAGGAAACACAGTAGAGCTCGCGACAGCCACTCGACCCCGGACATAACTGCTGTCAGCTGCGGCTCCTTGAAGGGAATCCCGAGTGACGTGGCGCAGGTCGGGGGAAGTCCTCTGGTTGGCGCGAACTCCCGGACTGGAATGGCGGCAGGAACGGGACTCCGAAGCGGGGAAAGACGTCGCCCACTTCGACTCCCTGCCGGGATTTCCATCCACCCCGTGGAGCTTCTCTCGCTGTGTACCTGCAGCGTCTATCCTGGCACTGTCCTCCAGATGGTACAGAGAGTGAGGGTGACAGTCCAGGAGTTCCTCAGCACAGCCCGGATGCCAGCGTCTCGCGTTGGAGGCGTCGTGCAGGGTGAAGAACGTCCCGTCGACAGCCTCCGAGATGGACCTCAGCTCGTCGCCCTGGCGCCAGAAGTGACTCCTGGGAAACGGCATGCTAGCAGCGCTGACACCCGGACAGAAAGGTACATTTCCACGGCGACTCACGGCCGCCGGTAGCTCTTCTGGCTGCGACATACTGTCATACCCGGCTCTAGGGAGCCGGGCAATCAGAGCCAGGGACAAGCCAGTGAGTCGAGATGTTTTATTAAGGGTGAGGGATAAGGGATGAGGAGAGCACAGATACTCATGCAGACGTACACTCACAGGTTGCACAGCGCAGAGGTAAGCAGCTCGTACCGGACGTGGGGGTAGCAAGACGTACATACTCACAGCGGGATACAAACACAGGAATGCTGCAAGAGGAGTATAAGCTGACACCAGACGAAGGGGCTTCAGCTTAGCAATGTGTTTATGTCGCAGCCCCGAGTCATCGAGGCTGCTCCTATTTATCCTCATTGGCAGCGCCCCAGCTGATGAAGACTAATTGGCCCCAGCCGTCCATAATACTGCCAGCTGGGGGCCAGCTGAGACGCTGCTCAATGGGAAGCAGGGATGAGGGAAAACATGGGCTGAGTGCCGAGACGGCATCTCAACCCATGGTGACATCCATAGCTATTACATGGGTTTCAAATAGTTCTAAGTTATACAATAATAAGTCAATTTCCTTAAATCAATAAATGTGCATAAAATAAACACATCTATTATTCAAACTTATCAACATGGTGCCATAACAATGAGTAAGTGCATTTGGAAGGCACTTGACATCAACAGGACATTTGTGCAGTGTGCTACACCAAGCTAGCATCACATCTAGCACAACACTATCTCAATTTGACACATTAAACACATATAAACCACAGGTTCAACATTCACCATTAAATAGCAATCAATGGCAAGGGAATTGGGACCTTTGCTAACTGTTACAGCTTTGAAAAATAGCTTTTTCTCATGAAAAACCTAGCCGAAATTAGCATCGGCGGTTAGCATTTCAAGCTAGCTATTAGCATTTCCCATACACACTAAATGGATAGCACTCACCATGCTAATCGACACGTGCGTCATGGGGTTCCCGCGCTCAATGGCGTTAACAGCCTTTGGATCCAAATCTTAAAATTTAACAAACAGGGTATTAGAATTTGATAGTACAGCAATGTCTCATTGCGGGTATTAGTTTAGTCTTACCAATCTCAAATTTTATCCAAGACAAAGACTGCTATTAGCACGTTAGCTCACCGTCTCCGTAAGGGAACGCGCTCTCTCGGTCGATGTCTGCTGCGACTGAAAGCGTTCTGCAGGTTACACACAGACCGAGCGAGGGAGCACGTGACCCCATTGGCTGGTGTGACCCCATTGGCTGTTGCTGCCAAACAAAAGACGCAGCCATTGGTTGCTCGATATACCTGATAAAAACATATGGAACTTTATCAAAACTCCCCAGAAAATGTTCCCTACTGTTTTATGAATATATATTTATTTAAATATTCATCGTTAAATTATTTACTCCCATTGTGAAATGGGTGTTTTTCTCTTCAATAGCGGCATCAATATTCATATTTCCATTTGCGTTTTTAACACTGGGGTACACTATCACCCCTTAGAATCATGCAAGTCCCTTTGCATGGGATTAGCTAAATGGTATTGACGGGAGAACTAGTGTTCATGGGAATATTCCTAAGATCTGACTCTGTTAAGGCTCTGGTAAAAGCCAGGTTTAGTCCTTGAAACAGGGACTGGGCAACAGTTATGAGAGGATTTCCCAACTGACTATACTGCAGCCTTTCTGGCTGGGCGGTTGTCCTCTCGGAGCGTCTCACAATCTTTGGGATTTCCCTTTCAGATTCTCTGTCTTCCACAGGTTCATCACAGGTACTTTTATCAGATAAGTTGGTTTCACTTTCAGTTCCATTCTCATTGTTTGATGGTTCCACATTTGTTTCAGTTTCCTCCAGGTTCCCATCATTCGGTAAGTTGTCACATCCAGGTGAATTGTAGTTTAAGTATCTTGGGGTCTCATTCATGAGTGATGGGAGAATGGAGCGCGAGACTGATAGACGGGTCGGAGCAGCCTCTGCAGTGATGGGGACATTGTACCGGTCTGTTGTGGTGAAGAGGGAGCTGAGCTCTCAAGCAAAGCTGTCGATTTACCGGTCAATCTACGTTCCTACCCTCACCTATGGTCATGAGCTTTGGGTAATGACCAAAAGAATGAGATCACAGATAGAAGCGGTTGAGATGAGCTTTCTCCATAGGATTGCTGGACTCACCCTTAGTAATAGGGTGAGGATCTCAGTCATCCGGGAGAGGCTCAGAGTAGAACCGCTGCTCCTCCACATCAAAAGGAGCCAGTTGAGGTGGTGTGAGCATCTGATCAGGATGCCTTCTGGACGCCTCCCACTTGAGGTGTTTTGGGCACGTCCAATGGGGAGGAGAACCCGAGGTAGGCCCAGGACACGCTAGAAAGACTACGTCTCCCAGCTGGCCTGGGAACAGCTTGGTATCCTTTCTGAAGAGCTGGAGCAGGTGGCCAGGGAGAGAGAAGTTTGGGCTTCTCTGCTTGAGCTGCTGCCTCCGTGACCCGGACCTCCGGAAGAGGGGTAGAAAATGGATGGTTGGATGGATGGATGGATGGATATTCTAGTAGAATTTTCCTGACATTTTTGTCGTCACAGCTTACAACACAAGCCATGGTCCGCAGAGAGCTTCCGAAGCATTAGACGGATCTCATTGTTCAAAGGTATCAGTCAGGAGAAGGGTACAAAAGAATTTCCAAGGCATTAAATATACCATGGAACACAGTGAAGACAGTCATTGTCAATTGGAGAAAATATGGCGCAACAGTGACATTACCAAGAACTGGACATCCCTCCAAAACTGATGAAAAGATGAGAAAAAAAACTGGTCAGGGAGGCTGCCAAGAGGCCGACAGCAACATTGAAGGAGCTGCAGGAATTTCTGGCAAGTACTGGCTGTTTAGTACATGTGACAACAATCTCCCATCTGTGGTGGCAAGGACGGAAGCCTTATCTTATGAAGAAAAACATCCAAGCCCAGCTACATTTTGCAAAAACACATTTGAAATCTCTCAAATGCATGTAGGAAAATGTGTTAAGATCTGATGAAACCAAGGTTGAACTTTTTGGCCATAATTCCAAAAGGTATATTTGACACAAACACAACACTGCTCATCTCCAAAAGAGCACCATACCTACAGTGAAACATGGTGGTGGCACCATCATGCTTCGGGGCTGTTTTTTTCAGCTGGAAGTGGGGCCTTAGTCAAGGCAGAGGGAATTATGAACACTTCCAAATACCAGTCAGTGTTGGCACAAAACCCTCAGACTTCTGCTAGAAAGCTGAAGATGAAGAGGAACTTCATCTTTCAGCACGACAATGACCCAAAGCACACATCCAAATCAACAAAAGAATGGCTTCACCAGAAGAAGATTAAGGTTTTGGAATGGCCCAGCCAGAGTGCAGACCTGAATCCTATCAAACTTCTGGTGGGTGATCTGAAGAGGGTTGTGCACAGGAGGTGCCCTCGCAATCTGACGGATTTGGAGCATTTTTGCAAAGAAGAGTGGGCATATATTGCCACATCAAGATGTACCACGGTGATAGACTCCTACCCTAAAAGACTGAGTGCTGTAATAAAAGCCAGTGGTGCTGCAACAAAGTATTAGTTTAAAGGTGTGCATATTTATGCAAACAGGTTATTGTAAGTTTTTTATTTTTCCCATTTAAAAAATTCAGTTTGTCTTTCAATTGGTTGTACAGGTTATAGATCACATTAATGGTGGAAAAAGTTTTGAAGTGATTTATCTTGGTCTCATTTTTTTACATCACAAAAACCTGGCATGTGAGCAGGGGTGTGTAGACTTTTTAAATCCACTGTATATAAACACTAGATAAGACATGGCTAGCCACATTCCATATACATGGCTTACGTCTAAGATTACAATAAATACAATAAACAATTACTTGTTTGTCCTGTTCTCACAATTCTGCAGATGCTGTCAACTATTATAATTACCTAGAAAATATGGCACCTCCTTTTGCCATGAAAATGTTAGCAATGTCCTATTTTGGGGTCATATACTACATCTATGTGACCAGCCAATCATCATCCAGCTGCTCAGATCTAAATATAATTATTTGGAACTCATATTAAAAAATAGAAATATGTTTTCACCAATATATTATTATTTTGATGAATATAAGGACTTTAGTCACACACCTTTCTAAACATTTTGTTGGCGTAGTATTTAAAAATATACTTGTTTTAAATATACTTGTTTTCATGAGGTCACATTAAAATAAATTTTCACAAAACTGTCTATTCCTGAATAGTTTTTGTAGGTTACTTTATACTGTTGCTTGAGTAATTTTTTTGAAGGAAACACATACTTTTACTCAAATAAACTTGGTTGGACTGACTTACTTTTGATTCAATCAGAAATGTTCTCATTAGTACTGTTGTAATTCATGTTTACCAGCTATGACTCCATCTTTATTCATTTTGGTAATTTTATCATTTTATTTCTACCTTAGTTCCAAAAGAACAAGAACAAATTTACAAGTTTATGTTAAAAAAATGACAATTTTATCACAAAAACTCACTAGTTGTTAAAAAAAGGTGTTAATTAAAAGAAAAAAACCCTCAAATTTATGAGACAAGACTCACAAAGTTAGTGTCTCAAATACACAAATTTTAAAATATGTTTTAAATTAATTTGAAATTACGTACGAGTTGCACATTTCTACCAAAAAAGTTTAAAGTTCACGAAGAAAAAAGTCCTAAATCTATGTGCAAAGTCATAAATTTATGAAAAGAACTGTAACATGTTAGTGAGAATAAAGTCATCACTCACTACTTAAGTAACTTTTTCAGCTGATTTTCTTAATGTTACTCAAGTAACTTTTCAGTGACTACTCTTATTTATACTTGAGTCATTAATGTCAAAAGGTAGCTCTACCCACCTGTGCCCAGTCCATATACACTAACAAACAGCCATGAACAACCAGCGAGACAAGTGAGAAAGAATTTGATTCAATTAAACTAACTTTATTTTTGTAGCACCAAATCACAACAAAAAGTCATCTCAAGGTGGTAAATACATAAAACCATCAATCACATAATGAATAACACAAAGAAGCCCAGACAACCCCATCAACTGAATCCCTAGGAGCAAGCATTTGGGGACAGTGGGAAGAAAAAACTTTCTTATCGGAAGAAACCTTCAACAGCTCAAGGCTCAGGAAGGGACAGCCATGTACTGTGATTGGCTGGGGGTGAATTACACATACAATGTTGAAATATTTGCCTGTAGTGTAGTCATCAATGGAAAGGCTGTTGTATCCAGTTGCAAATGAAGAAATATTACCCATTTAAATCAACACTGGGTAACTTTCCTGTTCTTGGTAGGAACACTGAAAAAAACTACAGCTGGCATGCTTCATGACCCCAGTCCTTTTTTTTAACCTGTCATGTCAAGCAGCTTGGAAAACTATGGTCACAAATGCTGTTATGAACGTCTTAAATCACTATACAAACGATTGTGGGACCATTTTATATGGCCTTCTTAAGGCAGCCGTAGGAGAATCTAGCATTCATAAATCATTCGTAAGTTTGTGGCCAGGTCGATGGTCTTGTCCAAGATTTCTACAAATGCCCCACGAAAACCCCTCATCATAGGGCAGCCTTACGAATGCTGTAGGAACAATGTAAGAACTATGCAAGATGTTGGCTGTAAGTATGCCTCAAGAACACCTTAAGTTGTTCTTGAGGACCCCTTACAGCGGTTGTAGGAAATGCCGATTCGTACAGCATGCATAAGGCGGTAGTGAGGCATTAATAAGGCAGAAGTACGTCATTCGTGTGACATTTGTGTCAACAAAATGTGCCAAAAACTGTAAGATCTTCCTACCAATGACTTGAGAGTGTCGCAAACCAAGCCAGTGTTTTCCTGTAGGCTTGGTTCTGACCATTCTCTGTGGCTCAGGCATCAGGGTTTATGTATTGTTACCTTTTGAGTTCTGGTTGTTTTTATGTCTGTGTTCCTTTTCTTTTCCATGCCTGTAGCTGCCGCTCTGGCCGGCAATTGTCAGGCAACCTCTTTTGATCCACTTTCTGGTGGGTGCTGTCTAACATTTGCCGGTCCGACCACACCCCCTCTCTTTGACAGCCAGCTGATTCGTCCCGGTAATTATCTTTCCCACACCTCGCCCAGGTGTGTCCAATTTGCCATTCCAGCAGTGTTTGTACTTGGGCGGCTCTTGCCAGTCAAACACTGTTGGACCATTGCGCATCACCGTGCGGACGTTAATCGCCGCATGATAGTACTGTCTATTAAGGGAAAGCTACACGGTCGCCATTCCCCTCAGTGTAGCTGTGTTTGTGTATGTTCATCAGAGACTTGGACTTTTTGGACTGCTCCTGTGCCGTGAGTACAAACTGTTTAGCGTAGCCTAGTTTTTTCTCCAGCTACAGTAGAGCGTCCTGGAGAACTCAAGGTCTTCCCCGGGCTGTTTATGTTTTGTTTGTATCATCTGCCATGTTGTCAGCTAGCAATTATTGCCAACGCTATCACGATGTGTTAGCCACTCCACACAGCCGTGGTTCTGTTGCGCCCCTTGAAGTGATGTCGGCCCTGGAGCACAACCATGGTTAACACGTCTCCTCTCCATGTGTTCGCTGGGCAGTGTCTGTCCCGAACGCCAACTGTAAGTGTCTGTTTATTTTTGTGAGTCTTCACCTTTTTGGGAACTGTTGTCATCAATGTTTGTGTTCAATAAATGTGCTGTGGTGAATCCTGCGTGTAGATCCATTCATCCTTCCCCTCCGTGCGCTGCGTGAAAGCGCACAAGGAGGCTTGTGACAGAATGGTCCAGCCAGCCGGGATCTAGCGGATTCACCCTCACATCTGTTTTTTCTTTTAGAACTGTTTTTTCCTTTTTCTACCCGTCTGTGCTGAGGTGGTCATGGAGGCCACAAGCCGAAGATATTGTTTGAGTTTGGGGTGGGTATGCTGTCGGACCTTGATGAACATTGATGGGCTTATCTCCTCGGCTAGCGAATACTCTACCCCGGAAGACATTCTGTGGTACGTGGGTCTGGTGGAGGCAGAGGTCCGGCAATGCCCGCAGCTTTCTGAACACGCTGAGGGTATTGAGAGGATCAACTTGTTGGCAGCGTTATGGCGTGAGAACGGTGGGAGGGAGAGGAATTCCCCGAGTAAGACCGGGCTCGCACCAAAAGGGAAGCGCTCCTGGGCCCCCGGCATTCCTGCTTCACACCAGAGTACTGCGCTCACTCCCGCTCCGGCCAAACCAGCTCCAGCATCTGGCAGACAGTATTGTCTGGCGGGCAGACACCGGGAGAAGCCTCCCTCATCCTCGGCAGCTATTTCCCCTCCAGCTGCCGTGAGAACTGCCAGGGGTATCGCACCCAAGCCCACCTCCACATCATCGGGGCCGGCTCCTATGTCATCCGCTGAAGGGGCCGGGAGCACCATACACACAGAGAGGGATGACTGTTAGCCTTCTGCAGCTGTCACCAACAAGCACCGGAATGACAGGCAAGTGTTTTTTCATTCCATCATTCCATCCATCCATCCATCTTCTTCCGCTTAATACTTTTTGGGTCGCGGGGGAGCTGGAGCCTATCCCAGCATCTTTTGGGCGAGAGGCAGGGTACACCCTGGACAGATCGCCAGTCCATCGCAGGGCCAACACAGAGAGACAGACAACCATTCACTCTCACAGTCATACCTAAGGACAATTTAAAATCCCCAGTTTGATGCCAATTAACCTAACTTGCATGTTTTTGGCATGTTGGAGGAAAACGGAGAAATCCCGGAGTAAACCCACATTCCAATCAATTAAATTGTGATAAACCTTGTCTGTCTCCCGAAGGGGAGGCCCAGTCTTTGCAGTCCGCTGGGTCTTCTCCTCTAGCTGCAATCAGTAACTCTTTTTCTATGCTCTCCATGTCTCCTTCAATTTTCCCTGAGTGTCTGCTGGCCTTGGAACTTAGCCACCGGATGATGGAGGAGCCTGAGGCTCTGGAGGATCCCGCTCCAAAGCCTGCACGAAGCCAGCCCTCAGTCCCCTCGCTGGATCCATCTCCAGTGGGGGTTACTTCACCTGAGGATGTAAAGACTGTTTTAACCAAATCTTGCCAGCTGCGGAGACGGTCGCAGTGGAATGGGAGCCGGAGTTGGACCTCTTGGAGGCCGGGCCCGAGTCTTCATCTTCTGGATCGACAGAGTCCTGGATGGCAGTGGAGCTCGAGCTCAGGCAAGTTATCTCTCTTGTTTTTCTAATGTCAGTTTTGGAGAGATCTTGCCTGGCTCTAGGGGAGGAGAGTTGGATGCAGCCCTCGGCCGCATTTGAACTCACTTCGCCGGGCTCCGCCACTGCTGGCAACCCTAACCACTTTTCTTCTCCTGCTATCCCTGAGCCTTCGTCTAGGGTTGCCGGAGAGGGTGCGCCATTGCCAGAGGTCGTTGTGGGTCCAGTCTGACCGGCAGAGGACGCCGCTGTTCCAGTTCCTCCTGCCAGGGTCATCAGGGCTCCCGCCATCAATCGCCTCCTCAGCTTGATGCTCCGGCGGGTTGGCCCACTCACCGTGGGTGCAGCATTGGCCTGGTCGGGGTCCATCACGGGTGCTGCTGAACTCCAGCTGGAGTCCACCGCGGGTGCTGCAGAGCTTCAGCCGGGAGTCACCGCGGGTGCTGCAGAGCTCCAGCTGGGAGTCACCGTGGGTGTAGTGTTGGCCCGGTCGGGGTCCACCGCGGGTGCAGCAGAGCTCCAGCCGGTAGCCACCGTAGGTGCAGCGTTGGCCTGGTCGGGGTCCACCGCAGGTGCAGCTGTGTCCCAAGCTGGGACCACCGAGAGTGCTGCGGACCAGCCTGAAGACGCCGCAGCCTTCTTCTTCTCCCTGTCCGACACCATGGTGGTTCCCTCCTTTCGGTCCGGTCACCCACCAGCGAGCATCTCGGCGGGCAGGCCACCTCCTGCGTCATCCCGCCGGCCCTGGTAGCTGAACAGCACTGGCCGACCGCCAGAGGAACTGAGTCTCTGGGCCAGATGGGCCGTGTTTTCCGGCATGCCACCAGGCTTTGTTCATCGGACTGCCTGCTGGGCCCGGGACTCTGGGCGGCCTCCCGAGCCGCCACGTCTTTGGACTTGGGGGAGTTAATTGTGGACCCTGGGTGGGGGTATTGTGTTCCCTCCTTTCCTGTTCCCCCTACCTCCCACCCGGGTTCGTGTTGCTGTTCCTGTTGGGGTTGGTGGGGAAGGGGGGGGATTCTTCCTTGTGATGCTACCATGGGTGTCTAGAATCCACCCCTAGAAGTTTTCCTGTAGGCTCGGTTCTGACCGTTCTCTGTGGCTCAGGCATCGGGGTTTATGTACTGTTACCTTTTGAGTTCTGGTTGTTTTTATGTCTGTGTTCCTTTTCTTTCCAATGCCTGTAGCTGCCGCTCTGGCTGGCGATTGTCAGGCAACCTCTTTTGACCCACTTTCTGGTGGGCTCTGTCTAACATTCGCCAGTCCGATCACACCCCCTCTTTTTGACAGCCAGCTGATTCGCCCTAGTAATTATCTTTCCCGCGCCTCGCCCAGGTGTGTCCAATTTGCCATTCCAGCAGTGTTTGTACTTGGGCGGCTCTTGCCAGTCAAACACTGCTGGACCATTGCACATCACCATGCGGATGTTAATCTCCACAAGGTAATACTGTCTATTAAGGGAAAGCTACACAGTCGCCATTCTCCTCAGTGTAGCTGTGTTTGTGTATATTCACCAGAGACTTGGACTTTTTGGACTGCTCCTGTGCCGTGAGTACAAACTGTGTAGCGTAGCCTAGTTTCTTCTCTAGCTACAGTAGAGCGTCCTGGAGAACTCAAGGTTTTTCCTGAGCTGTTTATGTTTTGTTTGTATCATCTGCCGTGTTGTCAGCCAGCAATTATTGCCAACACTATCACGACGTGTTAGCCACTCCACACAGCTGTGGTTCTGTTGCGCCCTTTGAAGCAATGTCGGCCCTGGAGCGCAACCGTGGTTAACACGTCTCCTCTCCATGCGTTTGCTGGGTGGTGTCGGCCCCGAACACCAACTGTAAGTGTCTGTTTATTTTTGTGAGTCTTCGAAGACCTTATTGGGAACTGTTGTCATCAGTCTTTGTGTTCAATAAATGTGCTGTGGTGAATCCTGCGCGTAGATCCATTCATCCTTTCCCTCCTCCGTGCACTGCGTAAAAGTGCACGAGGAGGCTTGTGACAGAGAGTGCCGTGAGTGGAACAAAAATTTTCACAAGATGACAGTAAGTATGTCATAGGAAAACCCCAAGGCATCCTTATGAAGGCAAGGCAAGTTTATTTGTATAGCACATTTCGTGTACAAGACAATTCAAAGTGCTTTACATAAAAACATTAAAGCATTAGAGCAAGAACATAAGAAGGTCATTGTATGACAGAAAAGCGGCTCATTTCTCAAGAATGCCTCAAGTTGCTCTTGCGAATTGAACGGCAGCCGTAAGAAACTATGCCACCCCTCCCTCCACGAATGTCTGCGAACTCCAGAATTTGTAGGAACTGGGAGATTCTTAAGAAACCATTATTTGTAAGAATCTTTGTGGCTGCAGCTTAAGCAGAACAAATATCTGATTGCCTTGTTGGGCAAAACACATTTACTTTGCCCAATGGAGCTTTCCTCGTATATGATGCTGCATATAAATAGTATGTATAGGCTCTTTTTGCTGTATAACAACTTTAATATGACCTGGGTCCCAATAGCCATTTACAGGATGCTTTGTTAGTTGGTGGCTAAAGTCATGTCCTGTGATTGGCTAATGGGATTCAGTTCTGTAAAACGTTCCAGTTGTAATCTTTTCAGTATTCCTACCAGGAACAGTAAAGTTACAATGTGCTGTTGCAGGTTGTAGGTGGTAGAAGTGACATTAATTTAGCCAAAATGATTTTGGAAACATGTTAAGGATATTTTTAGCTGTATTGCTTTAAGTTTGGAAGAATTTTTGATGCCTGATGGCTGCTGTCCATCCCCAGCTGATCTTAGAGAGGCGGGGGCAGCTCAAGGGCTTTTGAAATTGTTGCCATCTCGGACTTGACCACTAGGTGTCAGTAACTGTTATACACTGTAGTACCTTTGAGGTTCAAATTCATGCCCAGAATGGTTCTCCCATTGCTGAGGTGGCTAACCCTAATTAAAATAAAATAGTGTTCAAATAAATCCTTGTCATTAGGACACAAGTTTAGAGCAAAATCTACTTTGTCTAAAAACGTTTAATACCATAGAGAATACAATCATCTGGCTCATCCTCTGGGCTTCGGCAGCCTGCGATTTACCTTCAGCAGCCCTGTGTAGTAAAAACATGTGAGTGGCTTGTATTTTTCAGAAGTGCTGCCAAAGTCGAACGACGGACACATGGTCTGTCCTTATTATTTTGCCCTTGGTGGACTCAGTGTCAGAGCAGAACGCCGGCCTGTCCTAAATCACCATCTCTGCTGGCCCCACTGCGCCAGGCCAGCTTGCCTCCCCATTTCCCCTTTGCCTTTCTGTATCTGCATCCCATGACACACACAACGCCGAGCTGAGGCTCTCATCGGCTAGTTGGTCTCCACAGAGACTTTTATTTGGAGACTCTCCTCCTCCTCCGCCCATCTTCCTTCCTCTTCAGTGGTGTGTCTGGTGATTTTTTTCATTTGAGTGTAGCTAACAATTCAAGGACATGGCTAATCCAGGGAGTTGGTAAAGGATCAGTGTCAGGTCAGGATCTCGTTCTGGTGGGACTCCCTGAACTCTTTTTTTTTCCGGACACGCCCCTGCTCCCCTTTGCAGTCTTCTTCTCCATCTTCCTCTGTCGCTCCCTCTGTGTTTCCTTCTGCTTCTCCTCCTCCTCCCCCACCATTGTCTTTTTATTACCTTCCTCTTCTCCTCATGTTCCGTTCTGTTTGTTGCTCCCTCTGTCATCGTGTCGTGGCGCTTGCCTTTCTGGCACAAAGTGTTACACTGCAGCAGCAGCACCCCCCCCCCCCTCCCAAAAAAAGTCTGAGCTGACTCCTACTAGACAAACCAGGAGAGCACAATGTTCACACAGCATCAACATAGATGCTGAGATCATTGAGAGATCACTTCCCTTTGGAGAAATTGTTTTGGACTAAGTCAAAACAATCTCTCAACTGTGAAGACCATGGAGATCACTGGAAGGTCACTGAGAGATCTTGTCGATTGCTGAGAGATCATTGAAAGACTGTTGAGAGATCTGACAATTTTTTTCATCCCTCAGTGGTCTCTCAATGATCTCCACCCCTATGGAAAAGCTGTTCTCAACCTTCTGGAAATGTTTCTTCTTCAGAGATAAGACTCAGAGGCTCCCTGTCGCCCAAGAAATGCCCAGTAGTCTCCATGGCCACCCAAGGAAGTCTCAGTGATCCCTCAGTGATCTCTCAAGGATATTTCAAAGATCTCTGTAGATATCCATGAAAATCTTACAACGATCTCCCAAACATTTATACTGAAACAGCTTTTTTTGAGGCTTTAGGACAGGGGTCACCAAATAGTGGCCTCCGGTGTCGATCCACACCCCAAGAGTCCTCCTTGTGGACCCCGAAACTTTTTGATACAATTTAGGAAAACAAAGGGATAGTGTTTTGTTTTGATGCGAAAAAAGCAGAATTGAATCACTGTATTGGCAGCCACCCAGACACTTTAAGGCGTGACGCCTTGGGCACTCTCTGCACCGCAAGGATGCCGTGGAAGGTAAAATCACCGTTTGCTGCGGACATCACATGAGGTGGTAACCCCGTTTGTGCCCGCGGAATGAAACGCTGCTTTGAAATTGTAGCTACTGCCTCTCTGGCTGCCTCCGATGGTACGTGTCCACCTAGGCATCTGTTGACAGAAGGTCCCCACACCTCTTCCGCATCTTCGTGATTCTGCCGAGAGTAGTCCGTGCTGGGATGCATGGCTGAGGTCGCTTTGTGCCGGACCGCATCCACGTTGGGTCCACATGATGGCGGTTATGGATGTGATTTCCATGACCCTCCGATACCCCGTAAGAACAATAATGTGCTCCGTGTGGTACTGAACATGAAAAGTTAGACACACATCCACCTCCTCTCTCCCTGTGACAGAGTCACCCAAACAGACAAAAACAGCTTGGAAAGAAGAACATTGATGACATTAAAAAAAACTCTGTAGTGTGGAATTATATTTTACGCCCATTTTTAGGCATTTTTAGAGGTAGACTCTGTGAGATTTTGTTCTAAATGTATGCAATTTAGTTTGTATTCTCCTGTAAAACTTTACATTTTTAGGATTTAAGTTGTAGATTTTAGAATTTTAGAGCTATTTATTTAGAGTCAACAAACACATTTAGTGTTCTGTATTATGATTAAATTATTACACTTTTTGTGTGAAATTGTGCACATAATTTATTAGATTTTTTTGTTTAAAAAAATTAATACAGAGCTAAAAGCAGCTAAAACATCTTAATAAAATAATGTGTAAAAGTAAATGGTACTGGCCTGCCTGCAGACAGCTGTGGACATCTGAAAGACTGCCCATGAAAGGATAAAAAATAAATTTGTCCTTGTGGCTTGTCACATTGCCATTTGTTTTATTAAAAGATGTTGGAAGTAAATTCATGGGTCACTGCAAACACTTGGCTTTAAAGTACCAAGTTGTCACACAGTGGGAGGAAAGGAATCCTGACTAGAAAAAAAAGATGCATCAAGAATAATTTTAGAATCATATCGGAGAGCCTGAATCGTAATCAAATCGTGGTGCCTAAAGATTCACTCCTCTAGTTGGAACCTCAGCTCCGGGGGGGGGGGGGGGGGGGGGGACTGACCTGTCGGACCTCTTGCAGTTTTAGTTGGTGACCCCTTCTTTAGGAGATCGTTGAGAGATCAGGTCAATTTTTAATCTCTCATTGGTCTCCCACTGTAAAGGAGCCTTTACTGGCGGATGTTTTTACAGTCCTGTGACTGCCCCACAAAATGGAATTTGTTTCTTTGTTTTCTCCCTCCCATCTTATTTGTTGATAGCTGTCTGTATGTGAAGAGAATTTCTCTGCATTTGACCAAAAAAAGCATCTAGAATATACTATCAACTGAGGCGTCCTCATCACCAGACTGCCAAAGTACCTCAGATAGACTTTGTCAACTTATAAGACAAAGTCCTAGCTTTAAGGGTCAGCGCTGTCCAGGACAAGTGGCTAATCTCAATAAAACCCTCAGCACTGTCATGGAGGATAGTTTTTCCAGAGTACAGCACTTTTGAGACCGTATCCCTCCACTGTAGGGCTGTCACTGCGACACCACAATTTGGGAATCACCCTTCTTGCTATATATAAAAGAATTTTGGCACCACTAATTTCTGAGGAGACATCCAGCCCGAAGACCTTCTAGGAAATGAACGGATTGCGCGGGAATGCAATTCACTCATACAGTAGCGCCAGTGCTAAAAGCCAAACTACACCTTTAGAAATGATGCTGTTTACCATTTGTGTCCAAAAAACAAACGACCACCACAGCTGCATACTCTAAAGGACATTAGAAAGTAGGATTAATATTAAAATAAGTTATGCTGAGCTGTGTCTTTAATCTCGGACCCAGATCACTGCAGTGTCAACACTTTGAACTTGTTCCTTTATCCTGACAGCCTGTCTTTTGTCTCTGTCTCCCATACAAGCATGCAGTTAGACCCCTTTCCCAGTCACCTGTAGCATTACATCCCCATGGCCATTATAAATACAGTTGTATAAGAACAGCAGCAAGTGTGTGTCAGGACATGAGTTTATGTCTAGATTTCATTGTCAGTTTTAATCCTCTGTGTTGTTACGACTGCAGTACAGCTAACAGTGAAATGGTAGAACAGGCAGCATAGGCAGTGTGATGGCAGCAGATAATAGTGAGAAAAGCTGTATTGGTAGTTCTTTGTTGTTAATGGGATAACACTCATGCTCTGTGTGTGTGCGTGCGTGCGTGTGTGTGTTCTGCAATGCATGAATGTATTTGTCTCTGTGTGTGTGTGTGTGTGTGTGTGTGTGTGTGTCTGCATCCACAGAGGCTGAGGAGCTCTATCAGAGGCGGGTGCTGACCATCACGGGCATCTGCGTGGCGTTGTTAGTAGTTGGCATCGTCTGTGTGGTGGCCTACTGCAAAACCAAGTATGTCTTTGAAGGACGAGCAATTGTTTCATTTTTAGGGAAGGCTGAATGGACCTCTTGCACAATGTAGAGTGACGTACTTCCACATTCCAGTCCTCCCACAGTTTCGCTTCCATTATATTTTCCCATTCCCTGGTGCTTTCTCATCAATAAATCAGTTAGCACTTTCACTTATCGTTGTACATACTGGAAATAGGGCTGTGCAATGTGGCAAAAATTTCATATCACGATATACAGCAAGTCATCTTATATCACAATAAGGATAGACACTACTCACAAAAAAGTTAGGGATATTCGGCTTTCGGTGAAATTTCAGGGTGCATCTAGAATACACTATAACCTTTACAAGTGAACTTAATTTGACCTTCTCTAACCTTTTGAACGCACATGTCCAACTGTTCAATGTTTCAGTACTTTTTGCATAACTTGCTGTTCTCTAACAAGGTGCTTAACGCCAAAATTCACAACAGATGTTTGATCCATGAATTGACCAATAAATTTTCTGGTTCAATGAGAATTGCTATTTAAACAGTCCTCTTTGTCATGTTGTTCACATTTTGACATCATGAGACAAAGACAACACCTCACAATTGATCAACAGTACCTCGCCATTGCGAGGCTTCAAACAGGATGTTCTCAGAGGGAAGTGGCCACTGAGCTTAGAGTGTCATCAGCAGGTTGCAACTGAGATACAGAGAGACTGGAAGAGTCACAGAAACGCATAGAAATGGATGTCCTTTGGCCACATCCCGCACTGATGACTGCTTCATTGTGAACAGTGCCCTGCAGAACAGGATGATGAATGCCACTCAATTCCAGGCACATTTAAGGGAGATGAGAGGCACCCAAGTGTCACGTCACACCATTCAAAACCGCTTACATCAGTGTGGTCTGCGTGCTAGACGACCTGCAAGGGTACCTGACCACACCACCAGGCACAGGCATCATCATCTTGCTTGGGCCAGGGAGCATTTACGCTGGACAAGGGACCAGTGGGCGGTAGTGGTGGTGGTGGTGTTATAGTCTGGGCAGGTGTGTCTAGTCCATACAGAACTGCCCTATATCTTGTGAATGGTACAGTGACAAGCCGATTCTACCTGAATAACATCATTAATCCAGTTATTGTGCCCCTGCATGAACAACACAGGCCTAATTTCATCTTCATGGCGGGCAATACTCCAGCTCATCGAGGTCGTGTCATTAGGGAATGGCTGCTGTGGAGGCTGGGGTACATCAAATGGAGTGGCCTGCACTTTCTCCAGACCTGGATCCCATAGAAAACCTATGGGATCAGCTGTGTCACCGTGTAGAGGTTCGTAACCCTGCACCCCACAACCTCAACAACCTGAGGGCCGTCCTTCAAGAAGAGTGGAATGCCATGCCTCAGCAGACAATAAGTCGACTTGTGAACAGCATGAGATGTTGTTGTCAAGCTGTAATTGATGCTCAAGGGCACATGACAAGTTATTGAGACGGTGACATTTTTTGTTGTGGTATACACACCACTGTTGTTGGCTTTTGTTTCAATAAATTGTTTGAGATGAGGAAATCACCATTGCATTCTTCTACTTAAATGCCCTACTTTCGTGATATATCAGTGTGGTGTGAACTTTTTACATTTTCCACAAATTTCACCCAAAAGCCGGATATCCCTAGCATTTTGTGAGTAGTGTGTATCACAGTATACATTTTATGGAAATTCTACAGTTTAGATAATCATATAAAAAGGAACATCTCTCTTTTTTTACATGTACCATTTTCCCTCATAATTTTGCAGTGTTATAAAATAGTTTTGTAATGTGCACTTGAGACTTGATTCTCATAAATTTCAGGTTTTTCTTTTAAATCATATATGAATAAAAAGTAAACATCAACTAGAAAAGCACTCGGAGAGCGCAGACCTCCGCCAAGCGCCACAGTTCCCCCCATACAGTGTTTGTGTGTACGTTTTCAGATTCCTTGACCACGAAAACATATGACTAGCAATTTGATTGACAATGATATGATTAGTGGTTCAGTAGTTATTCACGAAAATGACATTTTCTGTAATGGCGGCCACAGTTCCCCCATACAGTGTTTGTGTGTACGTTTTCAGATTCCTTGACCATGAAAACATATGACTAGCAATTGGATTGACAATGATAGAATTAGTGGTTCAGTAGTTATTCAGGAAAATGGCATTTTCCGTAATGACGGCCACAGTTCCCCCCATACCGTGTTTGTGTGTACGTTTTCAGATTCCTTGACCATGAAAACATATGACTAGCAATTGGATTGACAATGATAGGATTGGTGGTTCAGTAGTTATTCAGGAAAATGGCATTTTCCGTAATGGCGGCCACAGTTCCCCCCATACAGTGTTTGTGTGTACGTTTTCAGATTCCTTGACCATGAAAACATATGACTAGCAATTGGATTGACAATGATAGAATTAGTGGTTCAGTAGTTATTCAGGAAAATGGCATTTTCCGTAATGGCGGCCACAGTTCCCCCCATACAGTGTTTGTATGTACGTTTTCAGATTCCTTGACCATGAAAACATATGACTAGCAATTGGATTGACAATGATAGGATTGGTGGTTCAGTAGTTAGTCATGAAAATGGCATTTAATTGGATTGACAATGATAGGATTGGTGGTTCAGTAGTTAGTCACGAAAATGGCATTTTCCGTAATGGCGTTTTTCTTCTGGACGGTGATCCGGATCACCACCAAAATTTAATCAGTTCTTCCTTGTACCATTTCCAACAACGCCTGAAAGTTTCATCGAAATCCGTCCAAAACTTTTTGAGTTATCTTGCTAACCAACAGACAGACAGACAGACAAACAGACAAACCCTGGCCAAAACATTACCTCCTTGGCGGAGGTAATTAAGTTATATATTTCCTGAGCCAGAGGAGGATAGCAAAAAAAAAAAAAAAAAAAAAAAAAAAAAAAAAAACAATGTCTGAAAGTGAAAAAATTACCCATGGCTGCCATCCATAGATATAAATTAGCTATTAGTTTAAATCAGTGAAAATTTAAATATAGACCTGCAGTCTGCCATTCTGGCCTGATTTAACCTGTTTGCTTCTTAGTAAAAATATTTCAGATTGGTCATGATCTGAAAATCAAAGACACAAAAGGTAATGTAATAAAATACATGTGATGTGATTTATGAATAAATGTGATTTATTCATTATCACTATTTGACTAATTAAAATGATTAGAAATCAAATAAATTACATTAAGAGCCAACTTGCTTCTCTGACCAGTTTTAATTTAGTTATTATTTATTTTGCGTGTATGTGCTACCATCATGCACTTGTGCAGCTTTAATACATTTTTTTTCAGACAAAACTAAGAAACTCAGCCGTAATTTAAACCAGCGAAACGATGGTCTGCTACGGTTTCCAGTTAGCACAACTTAGCATCGTCATTTAGCATTTTTATAATTAGACACGGTGTTAACGTTACTTACCTCCTATTAAAACGAGGTTAGCAAACTATCTGTCACGAGCCGAGCCAGTTTGGTTTTCCCGTGCGTGTATTTGTACAATACTTCCACATCCATAGCCACTGCTTGACCGGCAGCTGTTAGTCAGCATTCTGACCTACTTTCTCCCACGCTACTGACAGTCTGTCAGTCTGGCCACACCCCCTCGCTCTTCCTTGACTCCATCAGCTGTTTCCTACCCCGGTAACCATTTTCCCCTTATCACTAACTGTTCCTTTATTTTGGACTAACCCGTGTTGGAGTTCATTATGCCCCGGTCCCGCCAGAGAAAGGGAGCGGCAGCGGGGTCTCCGAGTGAAGAGGAGGAGTTGGCAGCTGTCTACATCCGGAGCTACATGGATGAGTTTCTCGCTGCCAGCAGACCCGAGAGGGATTGGTGGTGCGTCCACGGAGCAGTGGGGATTCTGGAAGAATACCCCGGGCTATGGATCTACCCACAGTACGTCGACTTGCTCTCCACAGTCTGTTCGCTCCAGCGCTCCTCTCCGGGTCTGGCATTTCCCGCGACGCCGGAACGGAGGCCCGCTTACCTGCAAACTGGCAGCCTCCATGGCGCGTTGCTCGACCCTCCACTCACTTCAGCACGGTCGATTTGGCCACATAAGGGACAGCGTCGTCCCACAGGGGGACGCCAGGAGAATGCCTCCTCTTCTCCAGCGGACATCATTGCTTCAGCTGCCGAGAGATCCGCAGGATTCACCCCGGCCACGCCTACCTCCGTTGTCAGGGAGACGGCTCCTCCAATAGCCTGCGGAGGGGTCAAAGCCATCACTGGCACGGAGAGGGGCGAATGCCTGCCTTCTGCAGCTGCAGATGTCAACGACCGGGATGACAGGCAAGTATTTTTCCCGTCTATTCCATCTAATAGTATTAAATCTTGCCTGTCTCCCGAGGGAGAGACCCAGTTTAAGCAGTCCGCTGGGTCCTCTCCTCCAGTTGCAGACACTAACTCACCTTTTCTCCCCTCCGTGCCTCCTCCCATTCCCCCTGAGGGCCTGCTGGACCAAGAACCAGGCCGCCAGATGATGGAGGAGGTTGAGGCCCTGGATGATCCTGCCCAGGAGCCCACACAGAGGTGTTCCCCTGCAACTACACCGACGGACGAGGAGTGGGCGGATCTGCTCGCTGTGCTCAACCGCCGGGTCGAGGAAGAACGTCGAGAGAGGGAGGTCCACGGACACGCTTCATCAGCAGTGAGGGTCTCGCCTCCTACGCCTGCTCAGCCCACGGATTCACCCTCAGACGAGGAGTGAGCTAATCTGCTCGCCGCACTCAACCACCGGGTTGAAAAGGAACGCCGTGAGAGGGAGGTCCGTGGACGCGCACCGGCGGTGAGAGTCTCATCTCCTACGCCTACGCTGACCCTGAATGCACCATCTGACAAGGAGTGGGCGAACCTGCTCGCCACAGTCAACCGCCGGGTCAAGGAAGAGCGTCGTAGAATCAGGACTGTCAAGACCAACCCGCCAGTTGGGAGACACCGGGAGAACTCCTCTTCACCTTCGGCAGCCCTCTACCATCCAACTGCCATGAGGTCCGCCGAGTCCACCCTGGTAACACCCTCCCCCGTCGTCGTGGAGACAGCTCCTCCGCAAGCATCCGATGGGGCCGATGTCACCATGGACACGGAGAGGGAGGGTTGTCTCCTGCCTGCAGCTGGGAACGATGATGACCGGGAGGACAGGCAAGTATTTCTTCATTGTTTAGCAGCTAATGACACAGAATCTCGCCTGTCTCCCGGGGGAGGGGCCCAGTATAAGCAGTCCGCTGGGTCCTCTCCTCCAGCTGCACGCACTAACCCATTTTTTCCCCTCTCCGTGTCTCTTCCAACTCACTCTGAGGACCTGTCAGCCCAGGGTCAGGGCCAACTGACGGTGGAAGAGCCTGCAGCCTCGCCGGAAGAATCCCTAGCATTGGAGCTGCTGCAGGTGGACAATAGGACTGCAACCACCATCATGCCTGCTGCAGGGACCGCTGCAGCAGAGCCACCCCTTGGACCTGACCCCCGCTGACGGGATCCGGACCATCACCGTTGACAGCGTCAAAGTCCTGGACGGCGGTGGAGCTCAAGCACAGGCAAGTTATCTCTCCTGTAGTTCATTTATCAATGATTGAGAGATCTTGTCTGGCTCTTGGGGAGGAGAGCTGGGTGTTGCTCCTGGCCGCACCTGGACTCCCCTCACTGGGCTCTGCCGCTGCCGGCAACCCTAACCTTTTCTCCACTCCCATGCCTGTCGAGCCCCTCATTAGGGTCGCTGGAGAGGAGCTGCCATCACCGAGGTTGCCAACCGACGACGAGAGGTTGGCGGCACTAGAGGAGGTCGGCGGGGGCACAGCACCGGGCACAACGATGGAGGCTACACACCCCAAATCACTGGAGTCCTGGACGACAGTAGAGCCCAAGTTCAGGCAAGGGTGCTCCTTTATGTCAATTCGTCATTTGTCTATGACACACTGCCCGACTCATGCCGAGGGGGACCCAGGGCAGCTCGTAGTAGCCCTCTGGGCCGCCTTGCCGGGCTGTGCCGCTGCCGGCGACCCTGACCCAGTCTCTTTTTCTCTCCCTCTGGGGTTGGAGTCCCCAGCCACGGTCGCCAGAGAGCAGCTGATTTCGCCAGAAGCCGCCGAGGATCAGGATCCAGCGCCAGGTGGCATTAGGAGCACCACCTCCCTTGCTGGGGAGGCCACCGTGGGAGCAATGAGGCCCCGATGGGGGTCACCGCTGGTACAACGGTGCTCCAACTGGAGCCCATCGTGGGTGCAGCCACGTCCCAGACTGGGACTGTTGTGGGTGCCGCTCTGGCCCGATCGGGGCCCACCGCGGACGTTGCGGAGCCACCGCCGGAGAGCACCATGGGTCTGGTCCTGCTGAGGGAGGACGTCGCTGCTTCAGCCCCTCCTGCCAAGGTCATCAGGGCTCCCCCTATCGATTGCCTCCGCCACCTGGTCTTTCTGCAGATCAGTCCTCTCACCGTGGGTGCAGCTTCAACCCAACCGGGGTCCACCGCGGGTGCAGCGGAGCCGGTCCAGTTGGGGGTCCATCGTGGGTGCAGCGGAGCCGGCCCAGTTGGGGGCCATCGTGGGTGTAGCTGAGCCTCAGCCAGAGGCCACCGTGGGCGCAGTTAGGTTCCCGCTGGAGTCCATTGTGGGTGCAGCTGAGCCTCGGCCAGAGGTCACCACAGCTACAGTTAGGCTCCCGCTGGAGTCCATCACGGGTGCAGCATAGCTGGCCCAGTCAGGGGCCACCATGGGTGCAGCTAGGCTTCCACCAGAGTCCATCGTGGGTGCAGCGGAGCCGGCCCGGTCAGGGGCCACCACGAGTGCCACCGCGGACCACCCGAAGGACGCCATGGAGGATCCCTCTCTCTGGTCTGGGTACCCATCGGTCAGCCTTCCGGTGGACAGGCCGCCTCCTGCTTCACCCCTTCGGTCCTGGTGGCTGAGCAACATTGGCCGGCCGCCAGAAGAATTGACTCCGTGGGTCAGGTGGCCCATGTTTCCCAGCAGGCCGCTGGACGCCGTCCACTGGACCTTCTGCTGGGCCTGGGACTCTGGGCGGCCTCCTGAGTCCCAACGCCTGTGGACTTGGGGGGGTTAATCATGGACCCTGGGCGGGGTATGGTGTTCCTTCCTTCCTGTTCCCCCTACCTCCCACCCGAGTTCGGGTTGTTTGTTGTTGTTGCTCCTGGGGGGGGGGGGGGGGGGGTGATGTACCTGGGGTGTCTGGGAATCCACCCTTTAAAGGGGGGGCTCTGTCACGAACTGAGCCCGTTTGGCTTTCACCGACTCGGTCTCGATCTCTTTGGGGGTTCTGGTTTACTGGTTATGTGCATTTTTGGTGTATTTGTACAATACTTCCACATTATAGCCACTGCCTGACTGGCAGCTGTTAGTCAGTATTGTGACCTACTTTCTCCCACGCTACTGACTGTCGGTCTGGCCACACCCCCTCGCTCTCCCTTGACTCCATCAGCTGTTTCCTACCCCGGTAACCATCTTCCCCACGTCTCGCCCAGGTGTTCCTTATTCGCTGCATTAGCGGCGTTTGCTCATAGGTAGCTCATTATTGGACAAACGTCGCTGGTTCATTGTACGTGTTGGATGGTTGGTCGTTCCAATCTAACCGTCATGTCAGGAAGGACTGCACCCATGTTTGCTTGCTGTCGTCGCTGTGACTATTCGGCCTGCCCCCACACTGTGAATATCTGACTGTGTGCTGTCCGCCACTGTATTCCTCCAGTGTGCGTGTTGTGCGGCTTTGAGAACTCTACGCGTATCTGAGCTGTTTTGTGTTTGTATGTTTTGTGCCAATAAATGTGTGTGTGGTGTAACCCAGCGTTTAAATCCTCGTCCTTTTTTCTCCCCTCGCCGTGCGCCATGGAGAGGCGCACGGGGAGCTTATGACACTATCCTCTCTAATGCAGCACGATGGAAAATAGTCCCACATCCTTGGCAAAGAGAAGTAATAGCTATCTGAACTGGTAGTTTGGAGTTAGCATTAGCAATCACCGGACTGAAGCCTAGCCACCACACACCTGTTCCGTTGCGCACATTCGCGCACTGCAGGGAAGAGGCGGGGCACTGACAAGTTGTGTGAGGAGCTTTACTGGGTAAACAGGAATATGTGGATTTTAAATCACTGTATAAACATACATATGTCAAATACAAATGTCATATATAGACATTTTTATATTGTCATCCGATATATATTGTCATATCGAAAAAATATATATATATAATAATATATACATTGTGTTGGTGTGATGGACATGTATTGTGCAAAGTCTTCACACGAGCTCGTTCACATTCACTTGAGTCCATGCACTGTTACTAGGACTGAGTCAGTGTTAATTACAAGAATAAATAACACACTAGCAACTGGGAGCTAACTAAGCTAATATCAATAACAGTACTGATTACATCAATAACCGAGGGATTCTGCATACACAAAGTAATATTAAAACAAGTCTGGTAACAACTGGGAGTCAGACATACAGTCATGTGAAAAATTAGGACACCCTGTATAAGCCTGTGCATTATTTTAACATATTTGGACATATGGATATTTAATACCAATGTTAAAAATACTGGGAGATTCACATAATACAGCTAAACAATTAAAAATGAATTAAAGACTTTTTTCAGATTTTCTGTGACATGTAATACTAAAGAAATAGTGAGGAATAAATTAGGACATCCCCCATCTTTTTTAGGACAGCCCCACGGTCTTTCCCACTTACAATGGCTAAAATAAATGTAAAAAATGCAAATAAAAACAAAAACAAGGTTAGCCATAGATCTGTGAAAATTTCTTAATAAAGAAATGAATATTTAAAGAGGTGTCCTAATTTTTTCACATGACTGTATGTTTCAATGAGTTTCACAGGTCTATTACAGCCCATGCAGTGGTATTTAAAATGACAGTGATACAAACAATGTAATAGCTGCTAGCTGCTAAGCTAACTGGGTAGGGTTGCCAGCTGTCCTGGAAAATACAGTATCATCCTGTTTTTTACATTAAAATAATGCGTCTTGTGTTGAATACAGAACAGAGTTTGTCCTGTATTTACTAGGTGGCTTTAACACAGCATCATCACATTCTGCAAGTTGCCCTCCTTCTCAGTAGTTGTTGATGATTTGTTTACTTTTATGCACCACACGTGAAGTCATTGCTCGACAGTAATTGGGCAAGAGGTAGCTAGGCGGGCTCAGCAGCAGCCGCAGCAGCTTGCCAGCTTCTCACAGACCAGCATGTCTATGGCTTCACCGTGTCCCAATAGTCCACTCTGTGCATCATCCATCCATCCTTTTTCTACTACTTTTCCGGAGGTCTGGGTCGCAGACACAGCAGTTCAAGCAGAGAAGCCCAGACTTTCCTCTCCCCGGCCACCTGCGCCAGCTCTTCAGAGAGGATACCAAGATGATCCCAGGACAGCTGGAAGACGTAGTCTCTCCAGCGGGTCCTGGGTCTGCCCTGGAGTCTCCTCCCAGTGGGACTTCCATGAAACACCTCAAGTGGGAGGCATCCAAGAGCAATCCTGATCAGATGCCCAAACCACCTCAACTGGCTCCTTTCGATGTAAAGGAGCAGTGGTTCTACTCTGAGTCTCTCCCGGATGACTGCGCTCCTTACCCCATCTCTAAGGGTGAGTCCAGCAATCCTACAGAGAAAGCTTCGCAATCTCATTCTTTCAGTCATTACCCAAAGTTCATGACCGTAGGTAAGGGTAGGAACATAGATTGACCGGTAAATCGACAGCTTTGCTTTAGAGCTCAACTCCCTCTTCAACACAACAGACCAGTACAACATCTGCATCGCTGCAGATGCTGCTCCGATCCGTCTGTTAATCTCTCGCTCCATTCTCCCCTCATTCGTGAATGAGACCCCGGGATACATAAACTTCTCTACTTGGGGCAGGAGCTTGTCCCCAACCCAGAGAGTACAATCCACCTTTTTCCGGCTTAGGACCATGGACTCGGACTTGGAGGTGCTGATTCTTATCCCAGCCGCTTCACACTCAGTAGCAAACCATCCCAGCAAGACCTGTAGGTCATTGCTCGATGAAGCCAACAGGACAACATCATCTGCAAACAGCAGAGATGAGATCCTGTGGTCACCAATCCTGACACCCTCCATTCCTTGGCTGCGCCTAGATACCTTGTCCATAAAAATTTTGAACAAGATCAGTGACAAAGGGCAGCCATGGCAGAGTACAACTCTCACTGGAAACGAATTTGACTGGGTGTTGGCAATACGAACCAAACTCTTGCAATGCTTGTATAGGGATTGGATAGCTTGTAACAACAAGCCCGATACCCCATACTCCTGCAACACCCCCTACAAGAGACCACAAGGGACACAGTTGAATGCTTTCTCCAAGTCCACAAAACACATGTAAACTGGTTGTTCAAACTCCCACAAACCCTCGAGGATTCTCGAGAGGGTAAAGAGTTTGTCCGATGTGCCATGGCCTGGACAAAAACCACATTGCTCCCCCTGAATCCAAGGTTCAACCAACAGCCAGACTCTCCTCTCCCGTACTCTGGCATAGACTTTCCCAGGGATGCTGAGGAGTGTGATCCCACTTAAGTTGGAACATACCCTCTGGTCCCCCTTCTTGAAGAGAGGAACCACCACCCCGGTTTACCATGCCAAAGGCACTGTCCCCGACCTCCACGTAGTGTTGCAGAGGCATGTCAACCATGACAGCCCTACAGCATCCAGAGCCTTGAGGTACTCAGGGCTAATCTTATCCACTCTCAGGGCCCGGCCACCAAAGAGTTTTTTAACCACTTCGGCGACATCAGCCCCTGTGATGGGTGAGTCGTCCCCCTCGTCCTCGAGCTCTGCTTCCTCTGTGGAAGGTGTGTCAGTGGGATTGAAGAGATCCTCAAAGTATTCCTTCCACCACCCAATGATATCCCCAGTCAAAGTCAGCAGCGCCCCATCTGCACCATACACAGTGTGGACAGGGAGCTGCTTCCCCCTCCTGAGTCGCCGGACAGTTTGCCAAAATCTCTTGAGGCCGACCGAAAGTCTTGTTCCATGGAATCACTGAGCTCCTCCCACACCCGACATTTTGCTTCAGCAACCACCCAAGCTGCACTCTGCTTGGCCTGATGGTACACCTCAGCTGCTTCCGGAGTCCCACAAGCCACCCAAGCTCAATAGGACTTCCTTCTTCAACCTGATGGCCTCATCACCTCTGGTGTCCACCACGTAGTTTGGGGGTTGCCACCACGAGATGCACCAATGACGTTGCGGCCACAGCTCTGGGCAGCAGCTTCAACAATGGAGATGGAGAACATGGCTCATTCAGACTCCATGTCTCCAGACTCCCTCGGAATGTTGTTGAAGTTCTTCCGGAGGTGGGAGTTGAAAGACCTCCTGGACAGGGACTTCAGCCAGATGTTCCCAGCACACCCTCACTATACACTTGGGTTTACCAGGTCTGAATGGCATCATCCTCTGCCATCAGATGGAATTCACCACCAGGTGGTGATCAGTTGACAGCTCTGCTCCTCTTTTTACCTGAGTGTCCAAGACATATGGTTGCAGGTCTGATGACACAATACCAAAATCGATCATCGACCTGCAACCTAGGGTGTCCTGGTGCCAAGTGCACATATGGACACCCTTATGCTTGAACATGATGTTCGTTATAGACAAACTGTGGTTGAAACAGAAGTCCAATAAGTGAACACCACTCGAGTTCAGATTGGGCAGGCCGTTCCTCCCAGTCACACCCCTCCAGGTTTCACTGTCGTTGCCCACGTGTGCATTGAAGTCCTCCAGTAGGACAATGGAGTTTCCAAGAGGAGCACTCTCCAGCACCTCATTCAGAGACTCCAAAAAGGGTGGGTACTCTGAACCATCATTTGGTGCATAGGCACAAATGATGGTTAGTGTCATAAACTCCCCATGCGCTCTTCCATAGTGCACGGAGGAGGAGGGAAGGACAAGGATTTACGCGCAAGATTTAACACCACACACATTTATTAAACACAACAATGCTGGCACACAGTTTCAACAATGGTTTCCTTCGAAGCTCAAGGAGTCCTCAAGGATGCTCCACAGTTTACAGGTGAGGATGACCGGGGAACACACACACAGTAAATACTCACAGAACAGGAGCTGTCCGAGTTAGTCCAAGTAAGCACAGAGAGAAACACAGTCCTTCAGCAACTTAGACCATCATACAGCGATTAACGACTGTATGTCTAGCGCAATGACCCAGCAATGCGTGACTGGAAAAAGGCTCCTTAAGTACACGCATTGCTGGGGATAGTAGATTGGACGCACCTGGGCGAGGACCAGGAAAGATGATCAATGGGGCTGGGAACAGCTGATGGTAATCAATGAGGGGACGTGGTCGGACCGGCAGACTGTCAGCAGTACACACAGCTGCCGGCCCCAGAGCAGTGGCTATGGATATGGTAACACACTGGAAATATATACTAAACATGCATACACAACGGCACCGAGACCCACAGAGAGATCAGGACCGAGCCGGGGGAAACCATGTTGGCTCGGCTCCTGACAGAGCCCCCCCTTTAAGGGGTGGATTCCCAGACACCCAAGGAAACATCCCAGCCCCCCCCCCCCAACAGGAACAAACAACATGAACCCGGGTGGGAGGTAGGGGGAATAGGAAAGGTGGGAACACAACACTCCACCCATGATCCACAATAGCCCTCCTAATTCCAAAGACATAGAGGCTCAGGAGGCCGCCCAGAGTCCCAGGCCCAGCAGGCAGTTCAGCTGACAGAGTCTGGTGGCCTGCTGAAATGCATGGGCCATCTGACCCAGAACCCCAGTCCCTCCAGCGTTCGGTCAGCGCTGTAAAGCCACCAGGGCTGGCAGGATGAAGCAGGAGGCGGCCTGCCCACCGGGAGACTCACAGGGGGGTGACCAAACCATAGAGAGGGAATCCCCACTGTGCCGGACAGAGAGGAGAAGGGAGCCACGGCATCCTCAAGCAGATCCACAGTACCCTCGAGGGTCCTGGCTTGGGGCATGGCTGCCTCCACGGTGGACCTCGACCAGGCTGCTGCACCCATGGTGGACCCCAACTAGGCTGACTTCGCTGCACCTGCGGTGACCTCCGCCAGGGCCGGCTCCGCTGCACCCACAGTGAACTCTGGCTGGAGCTTTGCTGCACCCGTGGTGAACTCTGGCTGGAGCTTAGCTGCACCCGTGGTGGTCTCCCCAACAGGAGGAGGTCATGCTCCCCTTGGACCCTGGCACTGACCCCTGATCCTCGAAGGCTTCTGATGGGATCAGCTGCTTTCCGGCGACCCTGTCAGGGGGCTCCGAACCCAGAGAAAGAGAGACCGGATCAGGGTCGCCGACAGCGGTAGAGCCCAGTGAGGTGGCCCCGGGGGCTACTGTGAGCTGTCCTGGATCCTCCTCACCATGAGTCGGGCAGTGTGACATCAACATTGACATAATGGAGCACGCTTGCCTGAACTCGGGCTCCACCGCTGTCCAGGACTCCGGCGATTTAGGGTGCGTGAGTTCCTCTGGTCCACCGGGTGCTGCACCCCTGTCGACCTCCTCCGGGACCCCTGGGCCCACATCGTCATTTGTGGGCAATTGTGGGCCATTTGTGGCATTTGTGGCATTGTGGGCCCATTGTGGGTCATTTGTGGCATTGTGGGCCCAGGTTGTGATAGCTCCTCTCCGGCAACCCTAGGAAAGAGCTCGAAGGGGATAGGAGAGGAGGAACAGTTAAGGTCGCTGACAGTGGCAAAGCCCAGTGAGGGGAGTCCAGATGCGGCTGGCGGCCGCACCCGGCTCTCCTCCCCAAGAGCCAGACAAGATCCCTTCATCATTGACAAATGAACTACCGGAGAGGTTACTCGCCTGTGCTCAAGCTCTATCACCGTCCAGGACTCCAACGATGCCGACGATGACGTTCCGGGTCCCATCGGCTGGAGGTCTGGTCCCAGGGATGACTCTGTTGCGGTGGCCCCTGCCGCAGGTGTGATGGTGGTAGCAGTTCTGGTGCTCCCGTGCACCATCTTCCACGCCACTGGCTCCTCTGGTGTAGCGGCCGAAGACGGCCTCTCCACTGAACCAAGAGCTGGACCCTCCCGGGCCTCCAGTTCCTCTCCCCTCGAGCAACCTGAATCCGGCACCGGCAAGCTGTCCTCCTGACACGAGATGTCCTCAATGGCCTCCGAGACGTCTCCCCCCTCCAGGTGTTCCTCCTTGTGCAGTGCCGGCAAGACCGGAGGCCTCCTCCGGTGGGGGTTCCTCCTCCTCTTCCTCCCTGATGGCTCAGGGACCAGATAGTCCGGGATGCGAAGCGCCACGCTGGACAGCAAGTCAGTTGTGCCGAGGAGCTCCGTCTTCTCCAGAGGGGCAAGTGGAGTGGTCACAAGGAGCTCGAGCATTGGGGGACCCTCATCTGACTCCTCCTCGACCCGGCAGTTGAGCGCGGCGAGCAGGTTCGACCACTCCTCTTCCGTCGGCAAGCCCGGGGATTGAGCAGGCGCGGGGGATAGAACCTTCACAGCCGGGGAAGCGCGTCCTCGGGCATCCCTCTCACGGCGCACCTCCCTCTCACGATGCTCCTCCTCGACCCGACAGTTGAGTGCGGCGAGCAGGTTCGACCACTCCTCGTCCGTTGGCAAGCTCGGGGATTGAGCAGGGGACTCCACCGGCGTGGCCGCAGGGAAGCACCTCGGTGCCGGCTCTGGAGCAGGGTCCTCCAAAGCCACTGGCTCCTCCACCGTCTGACGGCTCCGATCCTGGACCAACAGACGCTCAGAAGAAGATGGAGGAGACACAGAGGGGGTAGAAAAAGAGTTATAAACTACAGCTGCTGGAGGGAGCCCAGCGGACTGCTGAAACTGGGGCCCTCCCCCGGGAGACAGACAAGGTTTATTATTATTAAAATGAGTTGAATGAAAAGACACTTGCCTGTCATCCCGGTCTTTGAAGATTACTGCTGCAGCTGGCAGGTTTGTCATCCCTCTCTGTGTCTATGGTGATTCAGCCCTCTTCAACAAGTGGAGGAGGAGCCGTCTCCATGGCTACGGAGGAGGACATTCCCGAGGCGGCCCAGGCAGGCCTCATTACATCTGTTGGAGAGATGATGACTGCCGAAGACGAGGAGGGCCTCCCCCGGTGTCCTTTCGCGGGATGACGCCGCGTCTGGGCAGCTGATGCTGATGGCAAAGCGAGTGAAAGAATGGCTGCAGGCTCTGCGAGGAACGCCGCTCTCCCCACACCAGGAAACATGTGCTGGAGCGCCTGGACCGAAGTGAGCAGGTCTGCGTACTGAGGGTAATCCCAGAGACCAGGATGCGCTTCCAGGATTCCCTCCGCTGCATCCAGGCTGCTCCACTTCGCCTTGGGTCCCCGGGCTTTATGGGCCTCATCCATAAAGTCCTGGATAAAGGTCGCCACTCATTCTTCCTCCACCGTGGGATGCCTCGCCACTGATTTCCTCTGACCGGCGTGGGAGCTGCACGCCGAAGGCGTAGTGGGGCAAACCGGTGGGTGAAAAACAGTTCAAAAATAGAAAAAGAGCGATATGTGGGTGTACCCGCTAAATCCTCTTTCGGGGCTGGGTCATTCTGTCGTAAACTCCCCTTGCGCTCTTCCAAAGCGCACGGAGGAGGAGGAAAGGACACGGATTTACGTGCAGGATTTAACACCACACACATTTATTAAACACAACAATGCTGGCACACAGTTTCAACAATGGTTTCCCTCGAAGCTTACAGGTGAGGATGACCGGGGAACACACACACACAGTAAATATTCACAGAACAGGAGCTGTCTGAGTTAGTCCAAATAAGCACAGAAAGAAACACAGTCCTTCAGCGTCTTAGACTATCATACAGCGATTAGCGACCGTATGTCTAGCGCAATGACCCAGCAATGCGTGACTGGAAAAAGGCTTCTTTATTACATGCATTGCTGGGGATAGTAGATTAGACGCATCTGGGTGAGGACCGGGAAACATGATCAACGGGGCTGGGAACAGCTGATGGTAATCAATGAGGGGGCGTGGTCGGACCGGCAGACTGTCAGCAGTACACACAGCTTCCGGCTCCAGAGCAGTGGCTATGGATACGGTAACACACTGGAAATACATACTAAACATGCATACACAATGGCACCGAGACCCACAGAGAGATCAGGAAACCATGCCAGCTCGGCTCCTGACACTTAGGACCCATTTCTAAACCTGAAGGCACAGGGAAACAACCCTTTTGTTCGCCGGGGCAAACTCCAGTGTGGAGGCAGCAAGGTTGGGGGAAACAAGAATACCCACCCCTGCTCGCCACCTCTTGCCCGGGGCAACTCCAGAGTAGGCCAAGGTCCATCTCCTCTCCAGGAGACTGGTTCCAGAACCGAAGCTGTGCATTGAGGTGAGCTTGACTATATCTAGCTGGTATCTCACAACCTCGTGCACCAGAAAGGTGACATTCCACATCCAAAAAGCCAGTTTAGGAAGCCGGAGGTAAGACCGCCAAGGTCTCTGCCTTTGACTGCTGCCTAATCCGCATCAGTAAACCGTGCATCAGTCAAACAAATGTTTGCAAATGTACCGATGTGAGTGGGAAGAGCTCATTGATTGGCTTGATAGCGTCAAAGACAACAAGTATAAGGCAAACTGCAGGTTGTACTCTACACAAATAGAAAACAAGTTGTACAGTTCTAATGTTAAATAAACTGTTATTTGCAGACCCAGATTTTTTGAGGGGGTTCTTTCATTTGTAATAAACAGGAACATTTTGACTTTCGGGCTTGAAAGTTATAAACATTGTCAAAGAAGGACTTGAAACTTTGGCCTATGAATACTACTTTATTTATAATTAAGTTATGATAAACCACAACTAGCACCCCACACATCACCTTGGGGTGGGACAGGGTGGTGGTGGTGTGTGTGTGGGGGGCTCCTTTATTTTTCTGCATTGAAGGTGGCAACCCTGTAACTGGTGGAACTATTAAACAGCTCAGTATTGTTACAAAAATGATCAAAATATGAAACACAAACTTTATAAAGAAAAAATGATCTGCCCGCACACTATTTCCAGTATGTACAATGATAACTGAAAGTGATAAAATTGATTTATTAACAAGAAAGCACCAGGGAATGGGAAAATATAATGAAAGCGGAACCGGATCTGCGGGAGGACAGGAATGTGGAAGTATGTTGTTCTACATTGTGCAAGAGGTCCATACCTTTAAAATTTATCTTCTTTTTAAAAAAAATGAAACTATTAAAGCACATCTGAGGGTATTTTCCCCAGATATCAATAGAAAAAATTAATCTTATGTCATTATAATAGCCCTTTCAAATTTCATCTTGTGAATAACTAAAACTTAAAGAATTCTCCTCAATAAAAGTAGCACTAGCAAAAAAGTAACTAAGTAAAAATATAAATAGCAAAATCCTAACTTTTAACTAAAAGTGGCATGAACAAAATATTGTTTAGCAAAAACTGACTGAAGAAAAAAAAACGTTGAAATAAAAATAGCATTGGCTATTGAATAAGAACATTCTGTAATTTGCCTAATTTGTACATTCATAAACTGTCTACCTTTTTAAAGCTAGTTTTATTATTTATTAGGATTCTTATATTATTTAAGTCTACCCTCCTGATTTCATAAACTAGAGACACACCAAGCCAACATTCATCGCTGACAAAACCTGGTGAACGAGGTTCTGCTGCCTCCTCTTTTGTGAAGTTTGTCGCCATAAAAAAGCTTGCTTTTACTTGCTGCCCGGTAGGGAAACCAGAAGTTCTTTGATGACTGCTATAAACAAAAGGTTAGAAACTCTTAATGGTTACAGTGGTCATACAGAGCTGGCCTCTCTTGAATTAAAGCTGATCAGCTGATCATCAGTTTCTTTATTCCAGATAGCCATGAGTGTTTTTAAATCAGCTGAGTTTATTTGTTTTCATTCATCGTATCCATTTCTCTTCCTGCAGCTAATGGGAGTGCTCTCTTTCAATGACAACCAGACACTGATTCAACATGTCCAATTGGCAAAAAAATTCAAATGAGGTTTGGTTTGTGGTGATGATGGTAAAATGAAGGGAATACATTGGCATAAAATCAAATCACACAGTCTCCTTCAACATGGCATGCTCGTAAAAGGGTTTTGGATAGACTCCTTCACAGTCCACGGGTCTTTTGTGGTGAGAAAGTAACAATGACTGTTTTTTATTCATTTTAGCTTCATTATATTAATTTTACACAGCAGTTAGTTCCAACTGGGCAATTTGATTGGACAATAGGGATTCCAGGAATTACTGTATTCCACGATAATTGCACTCCAACGTTTCACTGGATATGTATCACTCCACTTCAAAGATGTTTTAGTAACCGTTAATTGCTAACAGTAATTTACTGTCAAGTCTGCAGACATGAGAACTGCAATATTGTGTTGGATACCTTAATTTCCACAAAAAGGTGCTGTTTGAAAAGAATTATACATTTTGAAAGAAAACCTCAAGCAGTCGGCAGCAAAACTGGGTCTGGGTCATTGCTTTGTCGTCCAACATGACAATGACATGGACAAATATGTTGGTAACCTTTTGTTAAAGAAAGAAAATCCCACAATGGTCACTGAAATAACTTGAAGCTGACAAAAGTAATAATACATTTAAAAAATTCTAAAAATTAACTAATGAAAATCAGACATTGCATTTGAATTTTGGTTCAACAGAATCATTTAAAAAAAAACCCTCATGAAACGGGTCTGGAAAACAATGATAATACCCTTAACTTAATATTTTGTTGCACAACTTTTTGATGCAGTCACTGCAATCAAGTGAGTTCTGTAACAGCACCTGTCAACAGGTATTTTGACCCACTCCTCGTGAGCAAACCAGCTGTCTCAGGTTTGAAGGGTTCTTTCTCCAGACTGTATGTTTCAGCTTCTTCCACAGATGTTCAACAGGATTTAGGTCAGGGCTCATAAAAAGCCACTTCAGAATAGTCCAGTGTTTTGTTCTTAGCCATTCTTTGGTGTTTTTATCTGTGTGTTTTGGCTCATTATCCTGTTGGAGGACCCATGACCTGTGACTGAGACAAAGCTTTCTGACACTGGGCAGAACATTTCGCTCCAGAATGACTTGATAGTCTTGAGATGTCAGTGGACCCTCACAGATTCAAGACACCCTGTGCCAGATGCACCATTGCTGCCCCCTCCCTCTGGAACTCTCTCCCCCAACACATCTGTGACTGCACAGATGTAAACTCCTTCAAATCATTACTCAAAACCCACCTCTTCAGACTTGCTTTTAATCTTTAATTTTAATTGTGCGGTTTTGTTTCTCATGTAAAGCGTCTTTGAGTGCCTTGGAAAGCACTATACAAATAAAATGTATTATTATTATTAAAACATAACCGAGCCTTCTCCATGTTCCATAGTAGGTATGGTGTTCTTTACTTTTAAAGCTTCAGTTTTCCTTCTGTAAACAGAGTTGATGTGACTAGCCAAAAAGCTCCAGTTTTGTCTCATCAGTGTAAAGGACAACCTCCCAGAAACTTTGGGGCTTGTCAGCGTGCATTTTGGTTGGCTTTTTGATGTTTTTCTGTTAATAGTAGAACCCCCCTGGTCTTCCATGGAGTCCATTTTTGTTCAAAATGCGACCCATGGTGGGATCAGAAAATGACGTACCTTGACCTTGGAGTTCAGCTGGGTTTGCATTTCCTCATATGTCCACATCCTGAGGTGTTGGCTACAGTCCCATGAACTTTATCCTATAATAATAGCGGCATGGAGATGGTCTCATAGCCTTTATCTTTAACATGGTTCTCTATAATCTTCTTTCTGAGCTCCTCAGACAGCTCTCTCTGGTTTCTCTGGTCCATGTTCAGTGTGGTACACACCATGATATCAGAATACACAGTAGCATGTTTTTTCCCCTTTGAATGGCTGATGAAAAGCTTGAAGACACCTGTGATGCTCATTACAGGACACACCTTAGTTTAATCTTTTCTAGGAGTGCCATCATTTGTGTCCAGGCCCATTGCATTAGTTTGTTTTTTTAAATGATTCTGTTGAACCAAACTTCTAAAGCAATGTCTGATTTTCCTTAGTTAATTTTCAGAAAATGTATTTATTATTACCTTTGTCAGTTTCAAGTTATTTCAGTGACCACTGTGGGATTTTCTTTCTTTAGCAGAAGGTTACAAACAAATGTGTCCATGTCTGTACGTCACTCCTGGTGAAGAACTACCTCCAGAAGACCAAGCTAAATGTTTTTGACTGACTTGCACAGAGCCTCAACTTGAATCCCATTGAAAATCTGTGGGGTGAACTGAAGACCAAGGTCCATGCCAGAAGACCATCAAATCTGGAGGAGCTTGAAAGATTCGCCAAAGAAGAATGGGCTGGGACTGCTTATGAGACGTGTATGAGACTTGTTGACAACTACAGCAAACAACTGCAGGGCTGTTATCCAGTGAAAAGGATGCACAGTTGACTATTATCACACAACTAGGATGTTTAGAAAAGCTGATAAAAATTCTTTGTGCTGTTTAAAGCACCTGTCCTCAGGTGTATCTATGGCAAAATGAGTAAACTTCATAAAAGAGCTGAACTTTCAAAATAAAAGTGAGAAAATTGTCAGTAGTAAATTTAATTGGTGATTTATTTATTGGCAATTGATCTGAGGTCCCATCGCCCAGCAGCAGCAAGAACTCAGATTTGTGTTGGATCAGATCCCCCAATTAAATAATGTCAGACACTGTATTCATTTGGCAAGAGACGTGTACCACAACAGTTCAGTACTAATATGCACGTTACACCCATACATTGGTTACACAGTTGCACCCAGTAGGCAATTTATTATTTTATTTATCAAGAAGAGGGGTGGGTGGGGGCGGGTTTTTGGAGAGTCATCACTTATTTAGCAGAAGCAACATGCAGATGTAAATTAAGTTCAAATTTGCAAGAGTAAAGGTGCAAAAATGTGATAAGTAATGCTTATTTATGATTAAAACGTCAGAAATTTACTATGAGCAAGTCCAAGAAGAAAAGAAGAAAAAAGGTTCTAATTTTCTAATTCATGAGAGGAAAAATGAATAGGGAACAGATTTCCATGGAAAAAGTCATAAATTTACAAGAATAATTACAACTTCACACAAAAAATCACAACTTTACAAGAAAAAAAGCTGCATATTTACAAGTAAACATACAAATTTACACAAAAAATCACAACTTTACAAGAAAAAAGCTGCATATTTACAAGTAAACAGACAAATTTACAAAAAGAAACAACTTATTATTAATAATGGCTAGTTTATTGTTGTATGAATACATTTATTGCCCTGTACAGAGCACAGCGCTATTTAAAGCTTCCTAATGAATTTTGTACTTTTTTCCTATAAATTTTTCACTTTTTTACCATTTTTTAGACCTTTTTCCAACCAAACTTTTTCTAGTGAATTTGCAACTTTTTCCATCGTAACATTTCAACATTTGCAACTCACCAATTTGTGACATTTTCCTCTTAGAACACGTCGGAACACTCTAAAACGTGTTTTCCTGGTAGATTGGCAGTAGAAAAGCTGCTGGGAGCATAAAAGTCTGTGGGCTCTTAAGATAAGATAAGATAAGATAAGCCTTTATTAGTCCCACAACGGGGAAATTCCAGGATTGCAACAGCACAGGGATAGCAACACTCAGAGCAACAATCAGAAGGCAAGAAAAAACAAGCAAGCAAGAGCAGCTAATATACATATGTACATATTACTATAAAATATATATATACACACACACACACAGACACACAGTGCAGAGCATTGTAGCTGGATGGAATAAATATGTAAATATATAAACACCCACAATACGGAGCATTGCAGCTAGGTGGAATAAATATGCAAGTATATAAACACACAGTGCAGAGCATTGTAGCTAGATGGAATAAATATGTAAATATATAAACACCCACAGTATGGAGCATTGCAGCTAGGTGGAATAAATATGCAAGTATATAAACACACAGTGCGGAGCAATGTAGCTAGATGGAATAATATGTAGATATATAAAAACACAGTGCGGAGCATTGTAGCTAGATGGAATAAATATATAGATATATAAATATAAACACACCCAGTGCAGAGCATTGTAGCTAGATGGAATAAATATGTAAATATATAAACACACACAGTGCAGAGCATTGTTGCTAGGTGGGATGAAACAGCATAACCGTCTATTTAGTTATCCTACATGGTATGATTATGTGCCCATACATATTCTCACCCTCCATAGCGACCGGTATGTTCCTAGTTGTATGCCGGAGAGGACCATTGTGTAAGTCTATTGCATCTTTTGCATTCAAAAAAAAAAAAAACTATTAGTTTTTTTTCTTCTTCTTCTCTTCCTGCCATTTCCCTCATTGTTCATTTATTTCCCTTTTTTTCCTCATTTCTATGGTATTTCAGTTTTGACAGCGTCCAGCTCTAATGACCATGTGACCCACAAAACAGACTCAAACTTTCATTAATATATTAAAGAATAACATATAAATGACGGCAACACATACAGTATGAAACAAAACAAAAAAATATAAGCAAAAAGTTACATTATAAAAAACAATGTATCTTTTTATGTATAAGTGGCATAAGCAGGAAGTGTGAATAGCCAAATCAAGTCAAAAAGTAACTTTAATTTAAATTTTATTTTATTTTTATCAAATTTAATTAAAAAGAATACTGTATATTATAAAATGCTGTGTACGCAGGATTTTATTACTGTTGGTGGTTGGCATTGATCACTGTTATATATAGTGGTTTTTGATCTATGGGTGATCCTTTCTGAAAGCCCCAGTAAACCTGGTAGCTTCTAGATGATTCATGTAATAGAATAGATGTAAAGCTCAGGTCTGCCTGTCGCTTATTTGTGAAATATTTGACATCATTGAAATTTTGTAAATTGAATGAAGTGAGCAATTTTAGAGAAAAAAATCTTTTCAAAATATTGATTAAAGCACCAATATCTCATAGATACAGTATTATAAAGTGAGGGGGGAAACTAAAAATTCAGTTATTTCAATACTCACCTTGAGTCAAGTGTTTTAGTAATTTACAATTCTTGCTTTTTTCATGACTGTAACTTAGCCTGTAATATTTTACTGGCTAAATGCTAACCGCCTATTATTACTTCATCATCACCACCCCTTCAGGAAGCAGAGAAAGAAGATGCAGAGTCACCTTCACAAAAACCAGAATCAGTGTACGGAGCAGCCAAATCGCATGTTGGCCAACGGGCCAAACCACCCAGGGCCTGGACCTGAGGAGATCCCCATGGCTGACGTGAGTCCACAGAAACACAGCAGACATCAGACACAGCTCGCTGACCCTCATTTGTCAAAAGTGTGTCGAAATCAGCACACATTTGACTGTTAATATGGTCGTGCAAAAAGGTCTGCGTGGTATTTATGAAACTGCGCGTATCATCTCGTGTCACCAACGGATGGATCTGAGCGTCATTTCAATTCCATGCCCACGTCTCACCCCCAGAATTTATGACGTAGCGGAACATGAGATGGCAACAGACAAACTTTTCCAAAGTAGAAATTGACTATATTGTGAGAGAAGTGAAAAATAATTATATAGTATAGTCTGTTAACCTCAAAAGTCGCTTTAAATGCAAAAGGGACACATGATGGTAGAGACTGGTGCTGCACAGCCCTGTTGGTGTGATCAGCTGTTCTCCATCTGAGGATTATACTTACTGTTTAGGAGTGCACAAAGACGTCCCCTCTCCAGAAGAGCTGTCTGATGCGCTGTGCACATTGGCTCAGCTCAGCCAGCATGCCCCTGTGGGCCCCACCATAGCTTTAGCGTGGATGAGCAGGTTTCAGTAAGACTAGCGCCATAGATAAAAGTCTATGTGGACAAACCCCCATGGGGCCCATAAGACAGCCCAGGTTAAACCTATGGTGGGGCCCACATGGACATGCTGGCTAGGCTGTCATCTCTCAGTAATGTGAAGAAACACACAGGACAAAATGAAATAATTTCCCTGGCACTTTTAAAAGGGCGTGTACATCCACTCAAGGGGTTTAACAACACACCACCCTGTGTTTGGTCCAGTCTGGGAAGAGCTTTTTTCTATTAAGAAAACAAGTTGAACAAATGCATGTAGGGCAATTCCCAACATGTGGGATTTGGTCATGCCTGACTGATTAAGTAGTCCTGCATCTCAAAGCAGTTTTGGGTAAGAAGTCACAATGTCTCAATGTATGGTGCTTATGTTTCTTGGCAGTTTGTTTGTTTTGTCGCTGATTAGCTTTGGATAGTCATTGACAGGTAATGAGAAGCAGTATATGAGGGGTCATTTGCATACAACACAAAGTACACCAGTGAATTTACAAACAGATGTAGTGGTGTGTTATTAAATCCCTTGAGTGTATTTACTATCCACTGTAGACAGAAGGTCTTTCCTGGCCTCTTTTTAACACCTGTCAGCTATGGGGAACCTGATGTCACCTGTAAGTTACATTATTTATACCAGTACCCTTTAGGAGGCAAAATGACACTAAGATAAGATAAGATAAGCCTTTTTTAGTCCCACAACGGGGAAATTCCAGGATTGCAACAGCACAGGGATAGCAACACTCAGACCAATAATTTAGAAGAAAAGTCTGACAGCTGTAGTTAGGATGGACCTGTGAAACCTCTCGGTCGCGCACCTAGGATGATGTAGCCTACTGCTAAATGAGCTCTTCAGTGCGTTCAGTATGTCCTGCATAGGGTGGGACTCGGACTCCAGCAGTGATGACAGCTTAGACACCATCCTTCTCTCTCCTATCTCCTCCACTGGGTCAAGGCGTTTCCCCAGGACAGAGCTAGCTTTCTTGATCAGCTTATTCAGTCTCTTCCTGTCGACTGCTGTGATGCTGCTGCCCCAGCAGATCACTCCAAAAGTGATGGCTGATGCCACCACTGAATCATAGAAGGTCTTCAGGAGCACCCCTTGTACACTAAAAGACCTGAGCCTCCTCAGTAGGAACAGCCTGCGCTGTCCCTTCTTGTAGAGTGCGTCGGTATTGTGTGACCAGTCTAGTTTATTGTTGAAATGAACACCCGGGTACTTGTAGGATGTCACCATCTCAGTGTCTGTTCCCTGGATGTGTACTGGTGCTGTGAGGGGTCGTCCCTGCCTGCGGCAGTCCACCACCAGTTCCTTAGTTTTTCTCGCGTTGATCTGAAGGCAGTTCTGGATAAGTCCTCTGTACTCAGCTTCATCTCCGTTGGAGATGAGGCCGACGATCGCAGAGTCGTCAGAGAACTTCTGTAGATGGCAATGTGTTGTGTTGTGTGAGAAGTCCACAGTGTAAAGGATGAACAGGAAGGGAGCCAAAACTTCCCTGGGGGGGCCCTGTACTGCCGATGCTCGTGTCGGACACACAATCCTGGGTTCTCACAAACTGTGGCCGGTTTGTGAGGTAGTTCAGGATCCATGATGACAGGTGCTGGTCCACCCCTGCGCACAGCAGCTTGTCCCTCAAGATCATCAGTTGGATGGTGTTGAAAGCACTGGAGAAGTCAAAGAACATGATCCTCACCACGTTCCCAGGCTTCTCTAGGTGGAACAGGGAACGGTGTAGGAGGAAGATCACTGCATCCTCCACCCCGATGCCATGCTGGTAGGCAAACTGGAGTGGATCCATCGCTGGTCCCACCAGGGGGCGGAGGTGAGCAAGGAGCAGTCTCTCCAGGGTCTTCATCAGGTGAGAAGTCAGGGCCTCTGGTCTGTAGCTGTTCAGGTCTCTGGGGTGGGAAGTCTTCGGTATGGGTACCACACAAGATATTTTCCACAACTGTGGTACCCTCCCCAGCTTCAGGCTCAGGTTGAAGATGTGCTCCACAATCCCACACAGCTGGTCTGCACAGGACTTGAGGAGCTTTGCGCTGATGCAGTCTGGACCCGAGGCCTTCTTTGCCTTGATCTTCCTCAGCTCCGCCCTCACCTGGGTCTTAGTGAGGGTCAAGTTGGGGCTGGGGGCTGTGTGCTGGGAGTGGGGGGGGTGTTGGTCGAGGGGTGTGGACAGCAGGTCTCAATGACAGTAGAGGCAGCAGTGGTTGTTGTGCAGGTGGAGGGGAGGGCGGTTGGTCAAACCTATTAAAAAACAGGTTCAGATTGTTCACCCACTCCCTGCCCCCGTGGCCTGGGAGGAGGTATTCTGGAGCCCAGAGATGGTTTGGGGGTCTCTCCAGACCCCGCCAATGTCGTTCTGTTGCAGCTTGTCCTCCATCTTCTTCCTGAAGCTGTCCTTGCCTTCTCTGATCTTCCCCCTTAGCTCCTTCTGTACGGACTTCAGCATCTCCCTGTTCCCCCACTTGAAGATCCTCTTCTTCTCTCTCAGTAGTGATTTTATCTCAGGGTTGATCCAGGGTTTGTTGTTTGAGCAACACCATATGATCTTGGTGGGTACGGTGTTGTCCACACATTAGTTGATGTAGTCCGTGATGGTGTGAGTGAGGCCGTCGATGTCCTCACCATGTGAGCAGAGCCGCTCCCAGGCAGTGATTTCAAAATAGTCCTTTAGAGCGTCCATTGCCTCCTCAGACCATATCTTCACCGTGCGCATAACCGGAGGTTGTCTGTGTACTAGGGGTTTGTACACCGGCAGGAGATGAACTAAGTTGGAATCCGATCTCACAACTTGGTCACTACTGACTCAAAACATTTTTTATTAAGTTCTAAAAGTTAAAGAAAGTCTTTCAGTAAACCGCCTGAGGACCCATGAACAACCTGCAGCTCTGAGGGCTTCTTGTGCAGTTTGCTCAGGTGAGGCTCACATTTTACGGTCTTCTTTTTCCTCTCTTCCTAATTTAGCAGTAATGAAAATGAGGGTATTCAGAAGATTCAGTCACCAAAATCCTGTTGATAGGTTGGTGCTACGACCCACTTTCTGGGCCAAGGCCAGAACTGCCTATCTCAGCCTGGGATCACAAATCACTTAATCACAAAGTCCGTTTTGACCCCCCAGTCAAGGTGGACAGACCTATGTCACTTTCACCCTCAGGCAAGGTAGACACACACCTCCTAATATCCCAGACTGAGTCTCGAACCCATGACACCGTGATCTGAAAACCTCTTACTCTACCACTGAGCCAAAAAGGAATTCCTCCACTAGCGCTTGGCTAGTAACAGAGGTGTACTCTAAGGTGTCAGGGGCCGCACCACTGACTAATTCCCCATGGAGGGGGCCTTCACAGTTGGTTATACTTAATTAAAAGCGCTGCCACATCTAGTTTGATTTGAGCAGATGCAATGTGATTTTATATAGAGAAAGTGGTGTTGCATGGGATTTGTGCAGCTATCGCTGCACAGTCTGCAAAAAGAAATGTCGCTGCAAAAAAAAATGTACAATTTTGTTGTGCACATGTTGCCGGAATGCATTGCCTGTATTCAAACTCCCAGCAAATTTTGGCCCAAAATTCACCAGGAGTTTATCTGACAATTGTCTAGTATTCATGCGACACATGCCAATGTACCAATGCAGTGTGATTCCCAGTGAAAACTGATACTAATTCATGTATTTGTCACAATTTTTTTTTTTATCTGCAACTAGCCCAATGAGATAAACACAGCTTGACATTAACGTTTTTGCTCACCGGGCACTGTGGCTAGTGATTTTCCAAAGTTACCAGCCACTCAGCCTTTTCACTAACCACAATTTTTTGGTTGGAAAATTATGTTTAATATGATAAAATTTGACTATTGCATGCTAAAATTGACTTGAACTAAATTTACAAACTTTTTAAATGTAAATGACCCTCATACATATATAAAAATAGCAAGAGAAGCACTTTATTTTTTTATGAACAACAGTAAACACTGTAAAACAGCAGAGAAAAATATTTGTAGTGTGGAATGAAGTACATATAGATTTGGGGTCTGTCCCAATTCTCATTTGTACCCCTGCCCCTTTGCCTAGGGGTTGATTTTGGCCTGGCAGCTAGTTTTGGCCCACGGGCCATATGTTTGACACCCCTGGACCAGCCCATTAAAAATATATATTTAGAGGGTATGTATTTAGAAGGTAAATGTGAGCTTCTCGCTCTAAAAATAATCATGCTTAACCACAGAGGTAGGAGCTGATATGGGGGGAGCACAGGGATTAGCACCTCACCGCTGGGACAGTGGGGGATCGGGGCAGTTCCCCCCATAATATGATCACTGAGAGCGCGGACAGGTGTGTTCTGCCGGCTGCTGTCTTTTCGTTGCCATTCATCCAGACTGACCACAAAATTAACTCACCATGGGCGACGTCTGGCTCTGCTCCAGACTCGGTACAGGAGAAGCATGACTCACATCCATGTTCTGATTTTTTTGTATGATACTTATATTTAGAAAATAAGTCAAAATAATCCATGTTTTTTTTTTTTATCTTTTTTATGTTTTCTGCTTGTTTCCTTTTTTGCAGTACATCTCCAAGAGTGTTCCTACAACTGAGCGTGTGATCAGTCATGGAGCAGAGGGAGCAGGAAACTATGCAGGCAGTCGAATGTCAACACGTTCCCACCACTCTACCACTGCCTCACATGGTTCCAGGTACAACACACTCACGCACGGCAGCCAGGATGTTTGCATATTCCTCTAAATAAAACTAAAAAAAAATGTCCTTTATTCGTGTTTTTTTTCCCTTGTTTTTGGCCCCCAGAATAAGTGATTTTGTAATTATACTCAGAGGTGGGTAGCACTTGCACACTTGCATTCACTCAAGTAATTTTTCCACAAAGTTGTACTTTACCAAGTAGTCTTATTGTAGGATACTTTTTACTTTTACTTGAGCACATTTGTGAGGAAAAAACTGTACTTTTACTTAAATACATTTGGTGGTACTCTTCAAGTTATTTTTGATTTTACTAATTTCAGTATTGGTTAGAAATGTGTTTGTTTATACTGTAATAATCAAAAATGTATATTGTGTTGCGCACAGCTGCTAAATGTCAATCTGGTATCACCTGTGACACATAACGGTCCCTACCGGGCAAGAAGTTCCTACTCCTAGCATCATAAACCCCCTTAACACCATTCACTGACTTTGATTTCACCTGCTGGGCCATAATTTTTCTTGCAAATTTATATCTAGTAGTTTGTAGTTGCTGTCTAGACTTGCAGTGTAGCACCCATGAACGCACCCCTTACCAGTCAGTTCCGGTTACCCACTAGTGAAGAAAGGAGCCACATTAGAGAGGAACATTAGAACGATGTATCAGAAAGCAAAGCTTGACAGTATCAAACAAGAAATGAAGAGAGTGAATCTCATGTTGTGGATTTTTACTTGTTTATAAATAGTCCCTTATTAATCTGGTGAAAGAATAATGAAAGATGAAAAATAAAACAGCTGGATGCCTTTTCTGTATTTTATTATCTTTTGCAAAAGGGAAGATTTCAGCAGAAGTTACAGTGAGCGTGATTCCACAGAAATATTCAAACAACAGCCTTGTGTGCAGGCTTTTATGGGAACAGGAAAAGCAAAGATAACAGATGTGGGGGGGATGGGGGCTTTCCAGGATTTATGGGAGACCTGAGCCTCTCTGAGGCTCCAACCTTGAGGTCCAGAACAGGAAGGTACTTGATAAGAAGTTGTTTTGAGAACAAAGTATTCATAGAATAAAAACGTGATATTGTGGTGACGCCAGACACTGTGGGTGGACATTATCTCACACCCAGAAGCAGACAGAGGGGCTGAACAATGGACTGAGAGGGGTAGTCCCCCACAGGGGTAATCAGACCAGACTTTAAGGCGCCTTCACCACCTGCTGCTCTAAGCTACAGCGCAGGGAGGCGAATGTATTGTTATGAAGGTAACATGTATTATGATAACCGTGCCACACATGGCCTTTGTCAAACCCCATGTAATATGCGCCAGCCCCTAGTTTCTATGCACAGGTCAATAAAGCTATATAAGAGATCGCAGAGAAACTGGGAGAAGGCTTTCCAAGGCTGACAGGATTCAGGGCTTTTCCAGACACACGGCCCCAGTGTCCACGCTGGGGTCATAGGCTGTACATTTATGTTAGAGGGTTTAATAAAGACTCTGTGTCAACCTATGCTCCTGCCTCGCCTCCACATCCTTTCCCTTTTACCCTCTACAATATAAAGAATTAAATATAATGAAAGAAATCTTCCATACTCAACATTCTAGGCCTTTTGTAAATGCATTGGAAAGGAGCAGATATAATTAAGTCAGATGACTATACCAATTGTATATTCAGGTGGAGACGAACATCAAAGCAGCATAGAGATTATTTTAGACAACTGTCATGCAAGAGCTCTTAAAGGATCTTGGGATGTCAGTGATAAAGTAATTGTGCTGAACAGACAGGTGGGGTACCTCCTGGCCTCGTGGGTCACCACTGCATGGGGATGGTGGGGGGAATGTTGGCTTTTTCCCACGGCTCCTCACTACTTGGTGCTGCCTCCTCTGAGCATGGGTGCCTGGTAGCTACCGGGGAGTATGTCTGGGACCCTGGGGTGGGGACGGGTCTACTCTGCATGAGCGTGCCAGGGATGGGGGTCTCCCCGGTTCCCAGGGCCATGAACCCCTCTCCTTTGCCTTCCTCCTGGGGTGGGTGCCTGGCTGTCCTGGGGCTGGGTGGCCTCAGAGCATTCGTGCTCTGTGGGGGCTGCGAGTTGCCCGAACGATTAATCACAGTCCCTCATTTGTTTTGGGGTTTATTTTGTATGTTTACTGACAAACCACACACACACACAGTTTCTCTTGCGTGTGTACACATACATGCACTCACACACACACACACACACACACACACACCTGTCTGTTCTCTTTCAGCTACAGATGTCAGACTCATGCTGAGATCTCAGAAGGATCGATTGTTTCTTGTGTTTTCTCACCCTTAGTTTTTCTTTCTTTCACGTAATAGCTCAAGTAGGTTCATTTTGTTTTCTGACGAAGGCTGCAGTGCACAGTTGAAACATGTAAAGAAGGTAAAAACATCTTTCTATTTTTGTCTTTAATAAGAACAAAAGGTAAATAAAAAATTTTCTTTCTTTCTCCCTCCCTCCCCATCCCCTCATCCCTACTCCTTTTGACCACTTCATATCCCTTCAATTTCCTCCCCAACTCCCCCTGTCAGGTCCAGCATAAGTAAAACAAGTTAAATAAAGTACTGAAGTTATTACACAGCAAGAGGAGTCTATAAATACTTTATATATATATATATATATATATACTGTATAATGGAATAGAATAGAATCTTTATTGTCATTGTACACAAAATACAATGAAACTCTGTTCAGCAGTCTCTTATCGGCAGCTTGAAATACTTCAAATACAATCATCATACTAATAAATAATAATAAAAAGATAAAATACTAGTGCACTCTACATATACGTATATGACTGTATGCATACGTGCTAAAAGGATTATGAGTGCAAGAGTCTGTCTGCTGCTCTAGGAAAAAAGCTCTCTTTCATTCTGCTGGTCCAGGTTTTGATGACTCCGAGCCTACTTGAGGGAAGGGTGGAAAACAGGTAATGTCCTGGGTGTGTTGGGTCATTCTTTATGTTTTTAGCTCTTCTGAGGAGGCGTGTGGAGTAAATGTCCTCCATGCTCGGGAGCAGGGAGCCCACAATCCACTGGGCTGTCTTTATGACCCGTTGCAGCTCCTTCTTTTCTGCCTCTGTACAGCTGGAGTACCAGACAGTGCAACCATACATCAGGACACTCTCTACTGTGCAGCGATAGAAGTTCTTAAGCAGAGCTGGAGGAAGTTTGCTGCACTTCAGGGTTCTGAGAAAAAAGAGTCGTTGCTGGGCTTTCTTGATGTTGTGAGTTGTATTCGCACTCCAACTTAAATCTTTGGCTATATAAACACCCAAGAATTTGAAGTCAGCAACCTGCTCTACCTCCTCCCCTTCGACGCTCAATCCTGCATGCCGTGCTTTTGATTTCTTGAAGTCTATAATTATTTCTTTAGTCTTCTTTGTGTTTAAGCACAGGTTATTGTCTCTGCACCATGCCAACAATGTCTGAATCAAGATACATATATATACACAGTATCTCACAAAAGTGCCCTTCACAGTTTTGTAAATATTTTATTATATCTTTTTATGGGACAACACTGAAGATATGACACTTTGATACAATATAAAGTAGTCAGTGTACAGCTTGTATAACAGTGTAAATTCAATTCATTAAGTCCAACTCCTAGCCTGCCCGTGTGGTTTAGTCTGTAAACCCGGCGGAACTGCTTTTACTAATAGGAGAAGGGGCGAGGGCGGATCTCTGGCGCCTTAAAACCAGATGCTTTGGGTAGATGGTGGCTCGTCAACCTGGGAAGGTAGCCCATCTAGGGGAAGGTAAACCCTGATTTCAAACCTCCGCTGCCTTGCGGCACACCCGGTCACGGGAAAGGCTTCGGGAGTCAACCCTGAGGAAAAATCCGGAGTCGGAGCCCCTAAGGCAGTTCTCTGTTGTGCTCAACATTGTTCTGGCAGCTCCTGCGATGGCGCTGGTGCCAAACTGTAGCAGCCCTGCTGTTCCTTTGGATTTATCAGTGACGTGGAGAGGGGGGACATGCTGCATGGGTAACATCTTGTCCTCCATATCTTCCTGCCCAGGCTTGAATCCTACCAATGCCCAACGCTGGAAGGTAGAACACCGGTGCGCATCGGCCTGTTCAGCCACAGGCGGTGCTGTTCCAGCAGAATAGATGTTTAGGATTCTCTTCCATGGTCATCATAGACCGACGGAGGCCGACGACAAGCAGCAGCTGGGTCTTAACTGGTCAGTGCCTACTATCATGATTTGCCCCGCAGGGTAGGAACAAAGACCCAAGCGCTGGACTGCAAGTTGTGCAATTTATTAAAGAGAACATAAAGTCAAACAGTAAGTAAATAAACTTACAACAGAGGAGTGCGGGTAACGGCAAGAAGAATACAGGAGTCCACACCAGAACGGGGAAAGGGTTCTGGTGAAGGACATAATGTTGACAACCATGAGGCACTGACAATTGGGTGGCAGGAAAAGCATTCTTAAATAAGGCAGGTAATCAAACACAATGAGTGCTATCAGGTGTGGATCTCACAAGTGGGCAGGTGACCTAATTACCGAGCTGCGTGCACAAACGAGATGAAAAGGGAGGAGGGAGTGTCTGGAAGAGGAGAGCTCATGCCACGGAGACTACACATAACAAAACCCACACACAGAGAAATAATATATAAACTTGAGAAAACACAGGATAATAATAATAATCACAATAATGACATGAATGTATAACAGAATGACTGACAGCTAGGAACACGTCCTAAACCAACATACAGTAAAATAAGCACACAACACTGGGAAAATACAGGAAATAATCAGAAATAAATTAAGAGGCTGAGCACAGTGACACACCGCGCTCAGCCTCGTGACAGTTTCCTCATGAGCTCCAGAGCTGTGCAATTTCAAAACATGCCAGTGAAATAGAATTAAACAATGCTCTTCTGACGACAGACCTCCTTTTCCTGATCAAAAGCAGATTGTCATGAAATGCACCATAATAGTGATGTGCATGAGATTGTTTGCCACCAGACCTCTTTGACATGAGCCTCCACCTCTTCAGCACAAAGCAGGTGCACTGTCTACTGGTAATCAGATGATGTGACGCAAAGCATAAAAAAACAGACAATCCGCTGACAGAAACTAACGAAAATAGTGGCGAATGGTGGGAAGTCTGGCACAAAAGTCCGCTGATGACCATCAAAGTAGGGCCCATAGTCTCACAAAATCAATTTACAATATCTGTTCGAAGCCCTTGTTGCCCTTGTTTAACTCTCAGAAGCGGAAGAAAGATGGCAAAAATTGAAAGAAAGAATTTTGGAATCAACAATTGAACTCATTCCAGTAAGAACTCACAAAGAACATAAGAAATGGATGACAGAAGAAATTCTGAATTTGATGAAAGAGAGGAGAAATGCAAAACATGACCAAGAGAAATATAGAAAACCAAACACGTGGATTGCGGATCAGTGCAGAAAAATAGACTGATTCCAAATGTCCTACTGTATATGCGCTTCAGGGCAAAAAGCCAGTATAACAACAGGCTGCATCAAATCTAAAGACAGCAACATCCTAATGGGCAAAGAGGACATAATCATTAGATGGTCAGAATATGTCACAGAACTATTCAATGATGACAAAGCACCACCATCACTAATCAACAATCTGGAGGGGTTATCAATAATGAAAGATGAGGTTTGATCAGCCTTAGGACAAATTAATAAAAACTGCAAAGCAGTGGGCCCAGATGAAATTCTTGTTGAAATTTTAAAAGCTCTAGACGAGATGGGCATAGAAGCACAAACCAAATTTCTGAACATTATCGACAATGCAGGCATGATATCCCAAGACCTAAAGAAATGCATTTTTATTACCCTTCCTAAGAAACCCAGAGAGACCGAGTGCAAAAAAAGATCGGACAATTAGTTTAATGAGCCATACCACAAAGGTCCTTTTAAGAATCATAATTGACTTTCTAACAGACAAAGGCAACAGAAATGCTATTTTCACATTCTCAGTGACAATGGAGAGATCCATAGAAGTTCAGAGAGATCTCTACCTATCTCTCCTATGTTTCATAGATTACGCAAAAGCTTTCAGTAAAATCAGACATACAGACCTTTTCAAAATTTTAGCTGGACTCACTGATGACAAAGATTTTAGAATGCTTAGAAATTTATATTGGGAACAAGAAGCAGTTATTATAATTGACGGTGAATTCATTCAAAGTAAACTGATTCCCAGAGGTGTAAGACAGGGATGCATACTGTCCCCCAGATTTATTCAACTTATACAGCAAGATAATTCTTCATGATATCAAAAACCTAAGACACACCAACGATACTGTGCTGATTGCTGACAGGAGCTTCAAACTTTTCTCAGTACTGTCACAACTGCATCCATCCATCCATCCATCCATCTTCTACCGCTTTTCCGGAGGTCCGGGTCGCGGAGGCAGCAGTTCAAGCAGAGAAGCCCAAACTTCCCTCTCCCCAGCCACCTGCTCCAGCTCTTCAGAGGGGATACCAAGGCGTTCCCAGACCAGCTGGGAGACATAGTCAGTCCACCGAGTCCTGGGTCTGCCCCGGGGTCTCCTCCCAGTGGGACGTGCCTGAAACACCTCAAGTGGGAGGCGTCCAGGAGGCATCCTAATCAGATGCCCTGTCACAGATGCACTGTCACAACTGCAAGTGAAGCAAAAGGGACTAGAACTCAATGAAAGATCGAATGTATGGTGGTATCAAAGAAATCGCAAATTCCAACATGTAATCTAATTCCTAAAGGTACTAAAATCAAACAAGTAGATAGGTTTAAGTACCTCAGATACCCGTTGACATCACAAGGAAAACTGCAATCTGGAAATTAAAAAGAGAATCACTATTTCCAAAGCCGTCCAACAAGTTGAAACTGATCTTTACCAACAGGAACATCATGACACAAAGATTGAAGTTCTGAAAACATGGATAGTCTATACTTCTCTAATGTTGTGAATGTTGAACAGTCAGCAGGGAAATGACAAAAAGACTCAAAGGAACAGAAATGTGATTTCTGTGAATAATTTTCCATGTTTTCTGAACTGAGAAAAGTCAAACGAAGATACTACAAATGACAATCACACTTTTTACCAACGATTCCAAAAAAAGACACTTACAGTTTTTCAGTCACATAGTCAGAAATTATGGACTGGAAAAGTTAACACTAAGTGGTGAAATTGAAGGGAAAAGATCATGAGAATAAAGAATGCTACAAATAAGGCTGCATGTGCTTGACTTACACTTGGCATCATATAAACTAGATCAAATAAATCACTTTAAAATAGGAGCCTACTATGCATGCAAATTTTTGAAACAATAACTTAGAACCACCATAGTATATGATGTCATTAAAAATTATAGCTTGCAACTCAGGCTGTGCCTGAAAACTACCTGCAGCCAGGCATTGTGGAGCAAGGCTTAATGAAGTCCACAAATCTGTTGAGCCCGACATGACAGAAGACAACTGCATAAGGTTCTGAGTAATTCTTTTAGCCCTTGGATGGCCACGGTCACTGTTGTGTCTTTCTGGTTTTGGTCAGGTTGATGGCTTTTAAGATGAGAAATTAAATTTGTAGTATTAAAGGAATGTGTTTCTGCCTCACCTCACATAACTATCACTATATTTGTGCCGATGAATAATTTTAGATGTTTTATCAGCCGATACCGCTAACATACCATTCTGGTATCAGTCTGTTCAGCTTTTGAAGGCTTTCTATGCTTTCACTTTTCTTCTTCATAACTGTCATACTTTTTATGACATTTACACTTTCTAGCTAAAAAATATACTGGAAGTAAATGGTGAAATTATTCAATCTCATCAGCTTTTAAGGCTAAAAACTTTTGCATACTTTCAGCTAGAGAGGCCATTTTAATATACTGAACTATATTGTTTCAGCTTTTACTACAACCTCATTCAGCTGTAAGACATTTTAAGCTAGCAGTTTAAGCTTTAATCTTTTATTTAGCATTTTAAAGGTGGTTTTCTTTTTTAAGCTGTTTTGCCTTTGTGTTAGCATTGTATAAGGTTAGACCAGTTTAATCTTTAAGCTAGCATTTTAAGCTTAGTTCATTTAAAGGTGATAGGGACAACATTCTGACCTCCTGGCCAATAGGTGTCACACTTACACTTGCCTCAGACGTTTGGTAGAGGCACATAACATCAACCCAGTTATGCTATCCACCTTATTCCTAGGCCCCATGATGCCTTGCATGAATTATGGTAGCAACTTCCAGTACTAGTTTAGAACATATGGTTGTCACTGAAATGGGACACTTCTCCTTGTTAAAAAACAATGACTTCGGCATCAGAAATGTGAGAACACGGCCTCTTGCACCTCAAAACAGTAATATAATCATACCACTTCCCACGACTATCGAGGGATGGGAAGATGACCTTAAAAAATGGCCTTGTACACAGTAGCTCCGTTAGTTAGGAGCTAAGATGCTAACGGTGTAAACAAATGACCCGTGTTGGCAAAATGAGTCACTTTAAGGACATTTTCAAAACTGATGTAACGTTATTTCCATATTCTGTATTGAAAGACCTTCAAAATGATATTTAATTTGTAGGTAGTGCGCAAAAACTGACCCAGAAAAAGACGATTTGTTTATATTTTAGCTAGGTTGAAAACTCACGTTCGATCGGTCGGGAGTTACGTCTTCCGCAAAAACATAGGTATGTTTAGTAAGTACGATTTCTAAGCTTTACAATGATACCAGACACTCATGGGGTTTTCCTGGGACTTGCCCTACCAAACAAAGAAAGAGTCATGATTTATGACTTCTCATTGCCTGTAGCTCATAATGACGCGGTGGGCATTCCAACCAGCACGTCTCCACCGTAATAAAGTCGGCTGCATTTTGTTAAAATATGTTGGCCATAATCAACTTTACCTTAGAGGAGACGTACGCCACAACACCGTGCTTGGATGTCGTCTGTCACCATGTGGTGAGAAGCCTCCATTTATCCAGTCTATGGCACAACCATGAACAGCAGCAAGTACCAGAGCTACGCCAAAACATTCAAAAAATACAAAAACTAGAAGAGCTGAAATTAGCTGCCACTTCAGTGCAAAACACGTTCAGGTTCAGGTTCAGGTTCAGGTTACTTTATTTGTACCCGTAGGTAGATTTGTTTTGCAGTTGGTGACATCCATATTTACAAGCCACTAATTACATTCAACATAGACACAAACACAGGCACACATCTTACAAAATAGGTAAATATAGAATATGTACAATATAATTTTATAGCTTGTTCAACTCTTTGACAGCAGCAGGGACAAAGCTGTTTTTGTAGCGCTGGGTTCTACTTTTTGGGACAGCAAACCTCCGTCTGGGGGGAAGAAGCTGAAAGTTGCAGTGCAAAGGGTGGGAGTCATCATTTAAAATCGAGTCGGCCATCCTCTGTACTTGTTTGGCGTACAGGGATGCCAGGCTCAGCTGTGACTCAACAAGCAAACGTTTGTGGACTATACATTAAAATGAATTTGAAAAACTTTTAAAAATGCTATTTTACATGCCCCTGCTACTCCACTCTCACTGACTGATTTAACACTAGGTCAGCTGAAACCGGAAGCTCCGCCCATAATCGCTGCTACAGCGGCACCCCAGAAATAAGGTGGATTAGCTGTGACCGGCTGTGATGTCCTTACTGACCATAGCTATATATAGAAACACTAGATAATGCATAGCTGACATTTTCAATGGCAAACTGAGGTGCCACATTCTGTAGGTAATAAATGAATTAGAATAAAGAAACACAGTACAGTACATGCCTGTGTGTCACGATGATTTGTTTGTGTTTCTTCTTCTTCTTTTAGATTTGATTGGAGGTTGGCAACCAGCTTACAGGTGCATTACTGCCACTGACTTTACCTGGTCAATACGGTGGCTGCGCTTGTCCAACTGCCATAGGCTGGTGGCTAGGCATGTCCTATCTAGTGTGTGTGTGTGTGTGTGTGTGTGTGTGTGTGTGTGTGTGTGTGTGTGTGTGTGTGTGTGTGTGTGTGTGTTTTGCAGACTACTGTAGCATAGATATATATATAAAAACTAGATAGGACATGATTAACACTTTCATGGTAACTATAATGGTTGACAGCACTTGCAGCATTGTGATAACAGGATACACAATCGTTCATTGTATTTATTGTAATCATATAAATAAGATACATACATAGGGAACATTACGAACACAAATATATAGACTCTTTGCAATTCTTTTTTCCTCCCTTAATTTTTTACCAGTTTCAGGCATTGAAAGTGACAGTGAGTACCGTATATTTCATATACTGTTCAACGCCCTGAGCTAGAATTAAGAAAATGCAGTACATTGTATGTGGCACAATGACTTGTTTGTGTTTCTTTACTAGGTCAATATGGCAGTCGTGCTTGGCCGACTGTGACTAGCCTGGCAGTTTGCCATGTTCCATCTAGTTTATATATATATATATATAATCTATATAATATATATATATAATATATATATATATATATATATATATATATATATATATATATATATATATATATATATATATATATATATATATATATATATAATATATAAATATATATATATATATATAATAATAGATTTGACCAACCGCCCTCCCCCCTGACTGCACAACAACCACTGCTGCCTCTAAAGAAATCAAGTCCTGCTGCCCACTCCCCACTCCACCAACACCCCCCCACTCCCAACACACAGCCCCCCATCCTGACCCTGACCAGGACCCAGGTGAGGACGGAGCTGAGGAAGATCAAGGCGAGGAAGGCGTCGGGACCGGACGGCATCAGCGCAAAGCTCCTCAAGTCCTGTGCAGACCAGCTGTGTGGGATTGTGACGTATATCTTCAACATGAGCCTGAAACTGGGGAGGGTACCACAGCTGTGGAAAACATCTTGTGTGGTACCTGTACCAAAAACTTCCCACCCCAAAGACCTGAACAGCTACAGACCGGTGGCCTTGACGTCCCACTTGATGAAGACCCTGGAGAGACTGCTCCTTGCTCACCTCCGCCCCCTGGTGGAACCAGCGATGGATCCACTCCAGTTCGCCTACCAGCATGGCATTGGGGTGGAGGATGCGGTGATCTTCCTCCTTCACCGTTCTCTGTCCCACCTGGAGAAGCCCGGGAATATGGTGAGGATCATGTTCTTTGACTTCTCCAGTGCTTTCAACACCATCCAACCGATGATCCTGAAGGACAAGCTGCTGCGCGCAGGGGTGGACCAGCACCTGTCATCATGGATCCTGGACTACCTCACGAACCGGCCTCAGTTTGTGAGAACCCGGGACTGTGTGTCCGACACGGTCATCAGTAGCACGGGGGCCCCCCAGGGAACGGTGCTGGCTCCCTTCCTGTTCACTCTTTATACTGCGGACTTCTCACACAACACAACACATTGCCATCTACAGAAGTTCTCTGATGACTCTGCGATCGTTGGCCTCATCTCCAATGGAGATGAAGCTGAGTACAGAGGGCTTATCCAGGACTTTGTGGACTGGTGCCATCGGAACTGCCTCCAGATCAACGCGAGGAAAACTAAGGAGCTGGTGGTGGACTGCCGCAGGCATGGGCAGCCCCTCACAGTACCAGTAAATATACAGGGAACAGACATCGAGATGGTGACATCCTATAAGTACCTGGGTATTCATCTGAACAATAAACTAGACTGGTCACACAATACTGATGCACTCTACAAGAAGGGACAGCGCAGGCTGTTCCTGCTGAGGAGACTCAGGTCTTTTGGTGTACAAGGGGCGCTGCTGAAGTCATTCTATGACACGGTGGTGGCATCAGCCATCACTTTTGGAGTGGTCTGCTGGGGCAGTGGCATTACTGCAGCCGATAGGAAGAGACTGAACAAACTGATTAAGAAAGCTAGCTCTGTCCTGGGGCAGCGCCTTGATCCGATGGAGGAGATAGGAGAGAGAAGGACGGTGGCTAAACTGTCATCTCTGCTGGAGTCCGAGTTCCACCCTATGCAGGACATACTGAATGCACTGAGGAGCTCATTTAGCAGCAGACTACATCATCCCAGGTGCACAACCGAGAGGTTTCGTAGGTCCTTCCTACCAACGGCTGTCAGACTGTACAACCTAAGCAGGGCTGCTCGCAGAGATAGCAAAAAGACGTAACAAACTAATAGTTTTTTGAATGCAAAAGATGCAATAGACTTACACAATGGTCCCCTCCGGCATACAACTAGGAACATACCGGTCGCTATGGAGGGTGAGAATATGTATGGGCACATAATCATACCATGTAGGATAACTAAGTAGACGGTTATGCTGTTTCATTCCATCTAGCAACAATGCTCTGCACTGTGTGTGTTTATATATTTGCATATTTATTCCATCTAGCTACAATGCTCCGCACTGGGTGTGTTTATATATTTATATATCTACATATTATTCCATCTAGCTACATTGCTCCGCACTGTGTGTGTTTATATACTTGCATATTTATTCCACCTAGCTGCAATGCTCCGTACTGTGGGTGTTTATATATTTACATATTTATTCCATCTAGCTACAATGCTCTGCACTGTGTGTTCATATATTCATATATTTATTCCATCCAGCTACAGTGCTCTGCACTGTGTGTCTGTGTGTGTGTGTGTATATATATATATTTTATAGTAATACGTACATATGTTTATTAGCTGCTCTTGCTTGCTTGTTTTTTTTCTTGCCTTCTGATTGTTGCTCTGAGTGTTGCTATCCCTGTGCTGTTGCAATCCTGGAATTTCCCCGTTGTGGGACTAATAAAGGCTTATCTTATCTTATCTTATCTTATCTTATATATATGCACCACAGTCTTGTCATCTAGCTGCTCATATGTAAATATTATGATTATTTTAGACCCATAAAAATTTTCAAAAGTATTTTTTTCATCAATATATTATTTTTGAAGAATAGCCGTACATCCATCTTCTACTGCTTATCCAGGGGTCCGGGTCACGGGGGCAGCAGTGCAAGCAGAGTAGCCCAGACTGCCTCCCAGTTCCCATAGCACTATGATCCCTTCTGCAGGTGGTGAACCCACTGGAGGGCGGACCGATGTGGCTCCTTTGGCTACACTGGGTCCTTGTAACTTTTTTTCATGGAGATCCACTGGACCACTCTTGGTCTGGCCCTTCACCCAGGACCAATTTATCATGGAAGACTCTACCAGGGGCAAGTTTCCCCAGGCAGCATAGCTCCTGGATCCCCTAGGGCACACAAACCCTTCTACCATGATATGGTGGTGATCCATGGAGTACAGTACTTTTGAAGAATATAAAGACTTTAATTCTGCACCTTTCTAAACACTTTGTTGATGTATTATTTTTTAAAATAATTATATTCATGAAAATACTATCTAGTACATCTTTAACTTTTAACTATTTCCACTTTTATGCTAATGTGGTGTAGGGCTGTGCGATATGACCAAAATTTCATATGACGGTATAAGTAATCTTATTTGGCGATAATGATATATATCACGATATACTGTACATTTCCATTAAATTCTATAGTTTATATACAATAACCAATAAAAGGACCATTGTGGGGGCATGGTGTGGGGCTTCATGGAGCCGGGGGGGAGAGGGAACAATGCGCTGAAGGAGGAAGTGCTACCGGGGGGGGGGGGGGGGGGTGTCTCAGCCGGGACAGAAAAGACTGTTCGCCCCCGCGGAGTTCAGGAAGCTGTGAGGAGCAGTTCTGGCACTTTGTGTTGTTAATGTTCCATGCATGTCTTTGTTCCACACATTGTATGATTGTCGCGATTCCTGGGTCTTAATACAGAGAATTAAAGGTTATAAAAGGAAGGTGCATGAATACCTGGGGGCTTTTGACTGTACTGAATGTTGGAGAAGGAATAAAGTTCATGTGTTGTTCAGCTCGTTGCCTCACCTGCTTCCTTTCTCCACACCATCACTTTTTCTACATTTAAATTACTGTTGGGTAAAAAAGTATTTAGTCAGCCATCAATTGTGCAAGTTCTCCCACTTAAAAGATGAGAGAGGTCTCCAATTTTCATCATAGGTATACCTCAACTATGACAAACAATGGAACACATCATAGAGGTTTGCCCGCTCCAAAGACTGGAAGGAGGATTACACACCCTCCATACAGCAAACCAGGAGGCAACTGCTTGGCTTAAGGACTTTGCATTCGCTAAATAAATAAATAACTATGACAGACAAAATGAGAAAAAAAAATCCAGAAAATCACATTGAAGGATTTTTAATGAATTAATTGGTAAATTCCTCAGTAAAATAAGTATTTGGTCACCTACAAACAAGCAAGATTTCTGGCTCTCACAGACCTGTAACTTCTTCTTTAAGAGGCTCCTCTGTCTTCCACTCATTACCTGTATTAATGGCACCTGTTTGAACTCGTTATCAGTATAAAAGACACCTGTCCACAACCTCAAACAGTCAGACTCCAAACTCCACTATGGCCAAGACCAAAGAGCTGTCAAAGGACACCAGAAACAAAATTGTAGACCTGCACCAGGCTGGGAAGACTGAATCAGCAATAGGTAAGCAGCTTGGTGTGAAGAAATCAACGGTGGGAGCAATTATTAGAAAATGGAAGACATACAAGACCACTGATAATCTCCCTCGATCTGGGGCTCCACGCAAAATCTCACCCCGTGGGGTCAAAATTATCACGAGAACGGAAAGCAAAAATCCCAGAAGCACATGGGGGGACCTAGTGAATGACCTGCAGAGAGCTGGGACCAAAGTAACAAAGGCTACATCAGAAACACACTACGCCGCCAGGGACTCAAATCCTGCAGTGCCAGACGTGTCCCCCTGCTTAAGCCAGTACATGTCCAGGCCCATCTGAAGTTTTCTAGAGAGCATTTGGATGATCCAGAAGAGGATTGGGAGAATGTCATATGGTCAGATGAAACCAAAATAGAACTTTTTGGTAAAAACTCAACTTGTCGTGTTTGGAGGAGAAAGAACACCATACCTACTGTGAAGCATGGGAGTGGAAACATCATACTTTGGGGCTGTTTTTTCTGCAAAGGGACCAGGACGACTGATCCGTGTAAAGGAAAGAATGAATGGAGCCATGTATCGTGATATTTTGAGTGAAAACCTCCTTCCACCAGCAAGGGCATTGAAGATGAAACGTGGCTGGGTCTTTCAGCATGACAATGATCCCAAACACACCGCCCGGGCAACGAAGGAGTGGCTTCGTAAGAAGCATTTCAAGGTCCTGGAGTGGCCTAGCCAGTCTCCAGATCTCAACCTCATAGAAAATCTTTGGAGGGAGTTGAAAGTCTGTGTTGCCCAGCGACAGCCCCAAAATATCACTGCTCTAGAGGAGATCTGCATGGAGGAATGGGCCAAAATACCAGCAACAGTGTGTGAAAACCTTGTGAAAACTTACAGAAAACGTTTGACCTCTGTCATTGCCAACAAAGGGTATATAACAAAGTAGTGAGATGAACTTTTGTTATTGACCAAATACTAATTAATTCATTAAAAATCCTTCAATGTGATTTTCTGGATTTTTTTTTCTTATTTTGTCTCTCATAGTTGAGGTATACCTATGATGAAAATTGGAGACCTCTCTCATCTTTTAAGTGGGAGAACTTGCACAATTGGTGGCTAACTAAAAACTTTTTTACCCCACTGTACATATTGAAAAAAAATCAGTTGTACAAATTCATCTGTCATTAATTTAATGCACTTTTCCCTCTTAATTTTGCAGTGTTATAAAATTATTTTTCATGTGCATTTGAGATGATTTCGGCTTTATTCATTACCGCTACTTGACTAATTAAAAATTATTAGAAATCAAGTCAGCCAGTTTGTTTCTCTGACCCGTTTTAATTAATTAATTATTTATTTAGTGTGTATGCAGCAGCTGTCATGCACTTTTGCAGCTTTAGTAATATTTTTTCAGACAAAATTAAGAAACTCAGCAGTGATTTAAACCAGAACGATGGTCTGATGCACTATAATGTTTCCTGTTAGCAACAAGTTAGCATTGTCATTTAGCATTTGCCATTTTATAATTAGAGAGAGATGGTGTTAATGTTACTTACCTCCAAATAAAATGAGGTTAAGTCCCACATCCCTGGCACAGAAGTAGCGGTTACACACTAGTGGCAAAACATTAGCTTGCTGTTAGCTGCTGTGGCGCTAACCACCGAAACTCACCTGGCGCACTACGGGGGAGAGGCGGGGGCGGTGACAAGTAGAAACGGTGTTATGACTCCCGTGCGCTTTTACGCAGCGCACGGAGGAAAGAGACAAATCCACTCACAGGAGACGTTGTGTGCAATTTATTGTGCATTTAAAAAGGCAAACAGTTCAGCAACAACAGAAAATACCAAAAATGCGAGGAGACTCTGGGAAGCTCACGAGACACTCCTCGGCTCGACAGTGAGTAAGCCCAGAGGACCCAAAACGCTTCAGGCAGGACTGATAGCAGAGGAAGGCAGCCTAGACACCCGAGCGCTTCCACGACGGGACTGGAAGCGGCGGGCACAACAATACTCACTGGAGCTGGAGACAGAGATGTCCGTAGAAGGAATCCCAGAGCCAGCCTGCAAACAGAAGAAAAAAGGACAAGATGACATGCAGAGTGAAGCAGTACCAAGATGAGGCAGGGCGTCTAGTCATGCATGCATCAGTATGCTGTGGAGAACACACAGATCCAAACAATAATCCGGAAGTTCGCTCCCGTGGCTACAGGCCTAAAATAATGCCACACATAATGACAGGAGTGAACGCCGGTGTGCATAATGAGGGGAAATCATGTGAGTGTGTGCGTGTAAGTGACAGCCAGCTGGCAAAACCTGGCCAGAGAGGGGGCATGGCTGTGAGTTGTCAAAGAGCCGGAGGACCTCAAGGCTCCCAAGGAGGTGCCTGACAGAAAAAGGAGTATCAAAACACACTCCAGACAGGGCAGCCACCGTGCCATGAAGCTGGGATGGAAGTCCACCCCAGTTCATGACAGACCCCCCCTCCCCAAGGGGTGGATTCCAAACACCCAAGTAACATCAAAAAGAAAAAAGGGAACCCCCCCCCCCCGCCCCCCCGGAGGAACCCCCAAACAAACCAGGGTGGGCGGTGGGGGAAAACAGGTCAGGAGGGAAATAAAGAATCCAAGCACCAACAAGAAAACAAAAATGAATACCCCCCCCCCAACCCCAAAACCCAGATTAACCCCCTAAGACCCAAAAGTCCAAAGGTTCAGGGGGCCGACCAAAGTCCCAGGTCTACGAGGCGGAGAAAGGGTGCCGGTCAGGTTGTCTGTCTAAGTCCAGGACCAGACGGACCGGTTCCGGTGGCCAACCAGGAAAACTGGGACACCTCCCCCCACGGCACAGTTCGCCGGGTGGACGACCAGGGTCCTTGAGCCACCAGCTCAAAAGAGGCGACCCGGGAGGCGACCCCCCCCCCCCACGGAAAGACCCAACGTGGGATGGGGAGGCCAAGGAAGGGGAGCCCCGGCATCATTATCCAGCGACAAGGGAGGAGCCCCCCTGTGCTGGCTCTGGACCATGAACCTCCAGAGCCACAAGCTCCTCCTCTCTCCAGGAAAAAAGGGGGGCAACGCGGAGGGGATAGGTAAGACTTTAATTATAGCAGCAGAAGAAGAGCACTCAGGTGACTGCCTAACCTGAGGCTCTCCTCCGGGAGATAGACAAGGTTTATCATTATTAACTGAAATAGAATGAAAACACACTTGCCTGCTCTCCCGGGTCTGGATGTAGACTGCTGCTGACGGCAAGCTGTCATCCTCCTCTGCGTCCACGGCCATTCTAGGCCCCCCCAGAGGATTGTGGAGGAGCCGGCTCGGCTGATGCAGGAGTGGGTGTGACGGGGGAAGCCCTGGAGGTCTCCCTGGCGGTAGGATGGGACGTCTCGTCAGGAGATGCTGCAGCTGAAGCGGAGAGGGCGCGGGCTGACGTGACAGCTGGCTCAGAGAAAGGCTTCGCCGCAGAAGTGGACGGGTATGACGTCGGGAATTTGGTTGCCAATGAGGTGATGGGCTTCTTGCAGCACTTTGCTGCAGAACGATCCACCCACCATGGTGTTTACTCCTCAAGGTCCTCTGGCTCCCTCAGCGTCTGGCTGCTCCTTCCCGGGACCTGCAGGGAATTAGGGAAGACAGAGGGAGAAGATTGAGGAGCGAGGACAGTAGCTGACTGGGGAGCTCCAGCTTACTGTAAGATCTGGAGCTCCTCCACAGGAATCTGGCAAATAATATCAGGCAAAAGTGCAAGAGATTGAAGAAGCACTTGCCTGAGTTCCTGACTGGTGATGACATCAGCTGCTGTATCGAAGTCCTGCTCCATCTCCCGGGGAGTAGGACGGGAGGTCTAGCGGGGAGAAGGGGACACAGGCTTGGGAGGTGAGTGATGGGTTTTCGGCTTCCGGGAGCGCTTCTTTGGCTGCCTCGATGGTAATGCGGAGGACCCACTCACCACTCCGTCCAAGCGCTGCCGTGCATCACAAATTTGGGTCAGCAGCGGCACCAGCCCCGGATAGTTCCAAAGGCTGGGATACGTCCGCATCAGCCCGACGGCAACATCCATTAAATAAAAATCCATCTCCGGAGAGTGGGTGACACAAGCCCAGGAAGCGAAGTTAACCATTCGCTCGGCCACCGCACACTCCTCCGGGTTGAGTCCAAAAAGTGACAAGTCCATGATGGAGGGATTACTGGCAGGTGAGGAAAAAAAAACCCCACAAAAAGTGAATAAACACATGCACACAACGCCTCCGCTGGATTTTAACCTGGCCAGATTATTCTGTTATGACTCCCGTGCACTTTTACGCAGCGCACGGAGGAAAGAGACAAATCCACTCACAGGAGACGTTGTGTGCAATTTATTGTGCATTTAAAAAGGCAAACAGTTCAGCAACAACAGAAAATACCAAAAAGGCGAGGAGATTCTGGGAAGCTCACGAGACACTCCTCGGCTCGACAGCGAGTAAGCCCAGGGGACCCGAAATGCTTCAGGCAGGACTGATGGCGTTGGAAGGCAGCCTGGACACCCGAGCACTTCCACGACAGGACTGGAAGCGGCGGGCACAACAATACTCACTGGTGCTGGAGACAGAGACGTCCATGGAAGGAATCCCAAAGCCAGCCTGCAAACAGAAGAAAAAAGGACAAGATGACATGCAGAGTGAAGCGGTACCAAGATGAGGCAGGGCGTCTAGTCATGCATGCATCAGTATGCTGTGGAGAACACACAGATCCAAACAATAATCCAGCAGTTCGCTCCCGTGGCTACAGGCCTAAAATAATGCCACACATAATGACGGGAGTGAACGCCGGTGTGCATAATGAGGGGAAAACATATGAGTGTGTGCATGTAAGTGCATGTGTGCGTGCGTGAAACAATAATGACAGCCAGCTGGCAAAACCTGGCCGGAGAAGGGGCATGGCTGTGAGCTGTCAAAGAGCCGGAGGACCTCAAGGCTCCCAAGGAGGTGCCTGACGGAAAAAGGAGAATCAAAAGACACTCCAGGCAGGGCAGCCACCGTGCCATGAAGCTGGGATGGAAGTCCACCCCAGTTCATGACAAACAGGGTATGTGTCCCTATATAAACGATAAAATTTCATGTGAAACGGTAGACATTTTTTATCGTGTCACCAATATCGTCATATCGCACAGCCCTAATATGGTGTAAACTTAGGTCATTTTTTTTCCACAATATTTTTTATTGAACCTTTTCTCACAAACATGACACAAACAATCAAACACCAACACCAAAGCAATTCAAAAATAAAGGAAAAGAAAAAAAAATTGCACTAAAAACACCAACAACCATTAACAAAAGCAAGTCATCAACATTGCTCCTCTGTTTAGCCTAGGCAATCCATCACACAAGTACACATACTATACATTCACCAATTTGGAATCCACAAGGTCCACACACATCATTCACCTTCTTCTTCAGAGGCTATGTTTAATGTCTTTACATAATCAATGAAAGGTCTCCATATATTCTCAAACACATTTTCCCTTGATTTCAGTATGTATGTTATTCTTTCTAGTGGAAGGTTTGTTAACATCTGTCTTAACCACTGAGTCACATCTGGTCTATGAGTCTTTTTCCACAGTAGTGCAATACATTTTTTGGCATTAAGCAAACCGAGGTCTATGAATGCTCTTTCACTCTTATTAAAGTTATGTTTTTCTGGATACAGACCCAACAAAAACAATTTAGGGTTCAATGTGAATTGTTTTGAAATTATTTTTTCAATTGTTACCCTCACCTCTTCCCAAAACATTCTAATTTTTCTACATTCCCATAAACAATGAAATAAGGTTCCTTTACTTTCCATACATTTTGTGCATGTATCTGGTATGTTTTTGTTATATCTATTTAACTCCACTGGTGTAACATACATCCGCATTAACCATTTAAAATGTATCAATTTAAGACGTACATTTATTGATTTGGTTTGAGCTTCTGTGCAAGCCAATTCTCATTGTTCCTCTGAAATTTCAGTTTGCAGGTCTTCTTTCCAATAATTCAATCTTCTCTGTGAGTTTTCACTTGAGGATAGTGTCAATGAGTTATAAAACTCTGAAATAATACCCTTTCTCTTACTATCTTTCGTCAAAATTTTTTCCAAGGATGAATAAATAGGTCGGGTGAGAACATTATTTTGATTTGATCGAATAAAATTCCTAAGCTGAAGATATTTTAAAAAAATGTGTTCTATTAAGATTAAAGTTGATCCTCAGTTCTTCAAAAGACATTATGTTATCTGAACGTGACAAATATAAGTCTTGAATCTTTTGAATCCCTTTTAAATTCCATACTTTAAATACAGCATCTGCTCTCCCTGGTGTAAAATATTGATTACCCCATATTGGGCTAAATTGTGACAATAACTGTGGTTCTTTTAAATATTTTTTGATTTCACACCATATTTTAATCATATGCTTTACAATTGGATTTTTAACTTGTTTCTGTAATTTTTTTGCCGAGTCTGAGTATATGAATAAGGGAAGAGGTAAAGGTAAATTATATGATTCCATTTCAGTCCAGTGAGGGAGATCATTTGATGAAAAATAATATGTCATAGACCTCAGTTGTGCTGACCAGTAATACAACATAAAGTTTGAACATTTCAACCTCCACGATCAAATGGTAAATATAGTAAGGACAAACGTAATCTAGCCTTCCTATTGTTCCATATAAATTCCACTAACTTTTTTTTAATTCTTGAGAATAGATCTGAAGGTGGTGGTAAAGGAATATATTGAAATAAATAAAATATTTTGGGTAAGATATTACTTTTAAGTATATTAATTCTCCCGATCATCGACATTGGTAGTGACATCCGTCTCTGAAGCAACTCATTAATATCTGTCATTAAGGCTTCATAGTTGACACTGGCGACTGATTCTAATTTAGGCACAATTTGAATTCCTAAATATTTAAACTGATTTACAACATTGAATTGATTTACCTCAGGAGCTGGGTGATTTCTCTGGGTCTCATTTAGCATTAATATTGAAGATTTAGTTTTATTTATTTTATATCCTGATATTTCCCCAAAGTTCTTTATTAAATTTAACAAGGTCAGAATCGATTTTTTAAGATTCGATATAAACAAAATTATGTCATCAGCATACAGGGAAATTTTATGTTCTATTGGTCCTACTTTAATTCCATATATTTGTGGATGTAAAGGTACTGCCATCGCTAAAGGTTCAATTGCCATAGTAAACAGTAAAGGTGAAAGTGGACAGCCTTGTCGACATCCTCTATTGATTTTTATTGGATTTTGAGATATTGCTATTTGTTAGGATTTCTGCTGTAGCATTATTATATATTATCTGAACCCATTTTATGAAATTATTTCCAAGTCCAAACCTTTGTAGGACTTCAAAAAGAAAGGGCCATTTGACCCTATCAAAGGCCTTTTCAGCGTCCAGTGATAGGAGAGCTGTATCCGGTGCTTCATTAGAATAAATAATATTAAATAGTCTTCTTACATTATGGAAGCCTTGTCTTCCCGTTATAAAGCCACTCTGATCTCGGTTAATAATATTTGGTAATATTTCTTGTAGTCGTCTTGCTAAAATTTTACAGATTATCTTAAGGTCAGCATTTAATAGGCTTATTGGTCTCATGTTTTCACATTTATTAGAGGGTTTACCTGGTTTTGGCAACAGTATAATTAAGGCATTATTCATGTATGGTGGTAAATTACTATTTTCAAATGCTTCTAAAACCATTTCCAAAAATGGTTTTATTAATTTATTCTTAAATTTTTTATAGAGGTCAACTGGAAGACCATCTGGTCCCGCACTTTTTCCTGATTTCATATCATCAATGGCTAGCCCAACTTCTTCTTGACTAATTTTTGACTCCAGTATCTCCCTATTTTCGTTTGGAATACACGGTATAGATAATCCGTCCAAAAACCCATTTAGTTTTGTTAAGTCAGTTTCATTTTTTGTATCATATAGTTTTTCATAATAATCTCTAAAGACACTATTAATTGCTGAAGGATCTACAACTGCCTGTCCGTTACTTATAATACTGGTAATTGGTGTTTTAAATTCTAATTGTTTAATCCGCCATGCCAGTAATTTTCCTGATTTTTCACCTTGTTCATAAAAGGTTTGCTTCAATCTTAGAAGACTCGAGGCAGCTCTATTCGCTGATTTTTTGTCATATTCAGCTCTCAGAATCAGTAATTCGTTCTCTAATTTTGGATTACTTCCTGCATACACTTTTTCTTGAAGAATTTTTATTTTACGTTCCAATTGGACTCTCTCCTCTCGAGTCTTCCTAGATTTTGAACCTGTATAACTAATAATATGCCCCCTAATAAAAGCTTTGAAAGCCTCCCACTTTATACATGCTGATGTTTGTGTAGTATTGATGTCAAAAAACTCATCTATCTGTTTTTCTATGTACTTAACAAATTCCTCATCCTGAAGCCATTTATGCTGAAATTGCCACCTACCTGGAACCTTTGTCAATTTCTTATCTACATATATTAGACAGCAGGGTGCGTGATCAGAGATCACGATGTTATCATAGAAACAGTTTTGAATCTTGGACCTTAATTCTGTGGAGATCAAAAAATAGTCAATACGTGAAAATGTCTTGTAGGTATTAGAATAACAAGAATAGGCTTTGACTTGTGGTTTCATTTCTCTCCATATATCTATCAATCTCAATTCTTTCATAAAATGATTAATGGTCATCCTGCATCCATCGTGCGTACAGTCCAGTCCTGTTGATCTATCTATACTGGGCTTCAATGTACAATTAAACCCCCCTGCTATTATATGTTGCCCTGTGAGTGATGATAAAATAAGAAATAAATTGACGAAGAAGTTTTGATCATCTATATTGGGACCGTATAAGTTCACCACATTTATATTTTCTAATTACAAAGATCCTTGGATGATTAGATATCTTCCCAATTTGTCTCCAATTACATTTTTCACTTGAAATGGGACTGTTTTATGTATGAGAGTCATAACTCCCCTGGCTCGGGATGAAAATGATGAGGTGAACACACTTCCCTGCCATCTTCTCCTTATTCTTTTTACATCCTCCTCTATTAGATGAGTTTCTTGTAAAAACACAATTTTTGAACCTATGTCTTTTATTTTATTCATAACTTGTTTAAGTTTTTTTTAGATTTTGTAGACCTCTGCAATTCCATGAAGTTAAATTAAGATTAACGCTTTGGTCTATGATCAATGAAGAGTTTGAGATTACCTTGCAAAATAAGCATGCTCATACAGAGAAGCAAAAACATGGATGGTTGAACATTCATCCCACAAACTACACAAAAACAAGTTCCCCCTCCCCACATTCGTGGTACTCCCCCCAAAATCAAAAAAAAAATTCCGTCTCCCGCTATAGCCAGTGACTGCTCCTCACTCACGAGGATCAGTCAAACCACTCACTCTTTCTCCTCTCAATCACCCTTACTCTGCTACTTTAAGTGACATGACAATAACTCTCTTGTGTAGTTTTTCCAATTTAACTCCAAAATTTTATAGCAACTTTATACATCATAGCTTTTTTTTTAATATAATACAATCTATATTTTGTAGACATGCTGTATGTTTCAAATCAGTCAGATACTTGTACACATGCTTAAATATTCTACCTTTATATCTTGTTCTTGCTTCATGCTTAGCTCCCACCAGTCTCTCCTTGGATCTGCTTGATAAGCTCCTGTGCCTCCTGAGGGGTCTTGAAGATATGGGTTCTCCCTTTATATGTGACCAGCAGTCTTGCCGGATGAATCACTCCGTGACGAATCCCGAGGTTGCGCAGCTCTTTACGGGCGGGGTCAAACTGTTTCCTTAATTGTTGAATTCCTGTGCCCAAATCTGAGTAGAACCGCACCTGATGATCCTGATATTTGATTTCTCCTTTAGCACGCGCTGCGTTGGTGATCGTCATCTTGTCTCTGTAGCTGAGGAACTTCATAATCAGCGTCCTCGGTGGTGTCTTATTATCTCTCAGTGGGCCGATTCGGTGAGCGCTCATCAAGACAACCGATGACTGCAGACCCGCGTTGTTCAGCGCCTCTGGAATCCACTTTTCCAAAAAGGAACATGTATCCCGTCCCTCCGTACCCTCCGGGAGGCCCACCAGCCTTAAATTATTCCGTCGCGACCTGGACTCTAAGTCCAGGACGTTATCTTCCAGACGTTTATTTTTTAATTCCAATGTTTGGACCTTTAATTGTAGGCTGGTGACGTCATCTTCAGCGTTGGAGATTCGGAGCTCCGCCTGCGAAACTCGTTCCATACAGTCGCTTATTTCTTTTCTCATTCCTTCTATCGCTGCTATAATCCCATCAAACTTAGATGAAAAAGTCTGCTCTCATGGAGCTGATGGCAGCCAGCACCGCATTCGTGCCTTCTTCAGCAGACGCCGCTCCGCCACTAGCTTGCTCCGCCATAGTCTCTGGAGATTTACTTGCTTCGTCACGAGCGTGGAAGTCTGTTAGCTTGGATCGTTTCGAAGAATCGCTTTTTCCTCCGCCTAATTTCCCAGCCTTCGTCTTTACCATATCCGCGCCTAAACGCTGGGATAGGTTTTTGTTCCAGTTGAGAGAGTTTTAGCCTTCTTTTTATTTTTAGGAGCAGAGCAGAGTGAAACACGTCTTCCTACGTGGCCGCCATAACCAGAAGTCCCCAACTTAGGTCATTTTAGTTTTTAAGCTTACTGAGTTTAACTTGAAGTCATACCAGCATACATTCTATTTTACACACATCTTTAAGCCATTTTAGCTTTTTAAGCTAGCATTTACTGTATATGTTAAAAATTCAAATTCAAATTCAAATGTTTATTTCAAACTCAGGGTTCATATTAAGAGCAAAACTAAAACGAGTAGAAAATAGATAAATAAATAAATAAAAGTATATACAGATCAGCAGACACTCGGCGCTCTTGTAACAACAATAACATACAATAATGGGCTCAGTATAAAATGGAACGCCACCACTTCCAAATGCTGCAATGAAGTGTGAGTGACGAGTTGACAATTGCTGATATAAGATGACTGTTACATGCCAGCAACCTTCTCATAAAACTGTAAACATTCTTACGTAACAATTCGCCAAAAGACGGAATGTTCACAGACACAAACATCTTGCTTGCACTCGACCTTCGTGGTACATCTAACAACCTTCTTAGGGAGTTATTATATGCAATGCGGATTTTGTTCCTAACAGCAACATTGCTATTAAACCATAAAGGCGAGCAGTACATTGAGGTACAGAAGGTCTTGAACAACATACATTTGACATCAGGAGAACATCTATGGAAATTTCTCAACAGTAAATTTGTTTGAGCATACAGTTTCCTGAGATGCCTGTTACAATCAACATTGGTCTTATCAGATTCAATCCACACACCTAGGTATTTGACTTTTTCAACAAAGTTCAAGCTATTACCACAAAGTGGCATAACAGGATTCGACGTATTGACACCCTTTGGTTTGAAAGCCATACACATAGATTTAGTACAGTTGAACAAGATGTCATTTTTTTCACCAAATTTTTCACATACCGAAAGGAGATGTTGCATCGCTGCAGTAGACAAACTTAACAAACAGAGGTCATCAGCGTAGAAAATGTGATTTAACAGTGCACCGTTAAAGGAGCCGCCCACATTAGTATTGTTCAACAGTACACTGAGATCATCAACATAGACATTAAACAACAAGGGTGACAGTATACCACCTTGTTTAACACCGTTGGTCACATGAAATTTGGATGAGGTGACATTGCCCATCTAACAACCATAGACTGCCTTCTGTACCAGTATAACAGGATGCTAACAATGTAAATAGGAATACCTCGATCGATCAATCTTCTGAACAAACACCAGTGGTTAATCCTGTCAAAAGCTTTGCTAGCATCTAGGAACGTAGCATAGACACTAGTGGAATGGCTTCTGAAGTAGTCAACAAATTCATGGAGTAGGTAAACAGCCTTGTCAGTTGAAAGAGCTGATTTGAAACCAAACTGATTGTCGTTTGTCCACAGATAATCCTCAATTCTGTTCAGGAATAAACCCTCTAACAGTTTAGATATAACATTTGCAATAGCTATAGGTCTGTAGTTGTTCATATCAGAAAGACTGGCACACTTGTTTTTCACCAAAGGAATAATAACAGAGTCCATCAACATATCTGGCATGTAACCATGAACAAACATACAGTTAAAACACAATGACAACAGAATACACAAATTGAAATCAGCGTTGATGAGGCATTCACTGGTGAGACAGTCAGGGCCAGCAGATTTGCCTTTCTTGAGAACTTTGATCAGTGAATCAACTTCAACAGGAGTAACAGCAGAAATATCAGAGGCATCAAACATGTCGTTATACAGACGAATATTGTGCATAACAGACCATTATTCACCATTTTTAAGTTAACTTTCTTCCACTTAAAGCTATTTTCACTTACAGCATCCACACTGTATTTTCTTCAAATTATCTAATGCAAATTATCTCATTAACTGATGCTACTTGGGTCCCTTTATTTGATAAGAACACCTTGTGGCAGTTGCGTCTCAGCTTTTATTTCTGCTCCCGTCTCTTCAGTGCAGTTGTACCCTGTATATTCTTACAGACATGAGGAGCAGACGTGGAGCATGGAGCGAACAGAGAGCATGAACTCAGACTGCCAGTCAGGTGGGCTCTCCAGCTCTGTGGGAACCAGCAAGTGCAGCAGTCCAGCATGCATGGCACGAAGGGCTGCCCACTGGGGCTGTACAGATGTGTCCGGACCAGGAATGCAGTACGGGGACTCCTACGACTCTCTAAGAGACTCACCTCACAGCGACAGGTACAGAGAGTGGAAGTGGTAGTTTGGGCTTGGTGGGTAGAGTATCCAGAAATTGTACTCAAGTAAAGCAGCATTGCCTTATGATATTAATTATTCAAGTATACAGTCATGAAAAAATTTGGATATCCCTTTAAATATTCAGTTCTTTATTAAGAAATGTTCACATATCTACGTCTAACCTTGTTTTTGTTTTTATTTGCATTTTTTAAAATTTATTTTAGCCAATGTAAGTGGGAATGAATGTGAGGGTGTCCTAAAAACGATGGGGGCGTGTCCTAATTTATTCCTCGCTATTTGTTTAGAATTACATTTTACAGAAAATTTGAAAAAAAGTCTTTAATTCATTTTTAATTGTTTAGTTATACTACGTGAATCTCCCAGTATTTTTAACATTGACATTAAACATCCATATGTCCAAATATGTTAAAAAAACACACAGGCTTATACAGGGTGTCCTAATTTTTTCACATGACTGTCAGTGTCGTTACCAAAGAAGTTACTTGAGTAAGAGAGTATCTATTAAAAAGTTACTAACGTTGTGAGTCGTAAACTCACAAACTCATAACAGTTTGTGAAGTCTTTGTCTTAAAATTTGCAGTTGTGGTCCCATTCATTTGCATTTTTTGCTTATAAATTTGTAACTTTTTTCTTGTAGATTTGAGAATTTGTCCTCATAAGTTTGTGACATTTTTTCTTTTAAGTATTCTAACATTTTTGTGGTCAAGTGTCATTATACTGTATAAGAAATTAATTTGAAATGTGCATTTTGGAGGTAATCAATCCTTGATTTCAGGCTTCGAGTGCCAGAGACAGAGAGCTGTCTGTGATAGTTAAAAGGCTTCTGGGAGACGTTAACATCTGAGCTTTCTTTGCAAAGATCTGCACTCTCCCAGTGCTTCTACATTAGTAAATATTTTTTTAGTGTAAAAGAATATACAGTGGCCTCTATCAGTTAATCAGACAGAGATGATAAACTATTTCAAGGCATATTTTTATCCATATGTCTTTTTACTGCTGTGTACCTACTAGTCCTAAACTGATGTAAATAGTCAATTTTATGAACTAGGCTATTCATCTTAAGACTCAACAACAGTTAGGTTGTTGTTTTTCTGGTTGTTGTTTTTTTTCCCCCCAAAATGAAAGAGGACAGACCTAACTGAGTAGTAATCATAGTAGTGGATTAAAAATGTTATACTAGAGTTGTGGTTAAATGTGACCTCTTGATGTAGCCTTGGTCCGTCAGACGCAACTCTGTTTTTTCTGTTTGTTTGTTTTTTCTCCAGGTATGTGTCAGCACTGACCACTCCAGCACGCCTGTCTCCAGTGGAGTTCCACTACCCCCCACTACCACCCCAGGTGCCCACCTTCCAGATCACCTCACCCAACACAAGCCACGCCCTCTCCCTTCCTCCTGCTGCTGCCGCCTACCACAGAGACGATGATCAACCACTGCTACGATGCCCCGATGTACGTAAGGATGTGCAAACCAGTTTTGTAATGTATAATAATAATAATGTACATATTTTTACTGCAAAAAAATCCAATAGAGAGTGAAACCCACAGTGACCACCATGCAAAAATGCATGGTCACACTTGGTCACAAGTGTACTGCAGCTCCGTTCACTCCATCCATTTCTTTTGTGAAACAACCACATCTCAGTTTGGGCTTGTAAATATACAGGGTGTCCACAAAGTCTCTTTACAATTTAAAGAATTTATTACAAAAGTCAATTGATGAGACATGTTAATCAGATTTGTTCTGTGTACTCAGTGGTTATCCAAGTTTTTAATCACATTGTATTTGTGTGTTTCAGGTACCCTGTTATGAAATAAGTTCTGTTAAATAAACCCCTAAAAAATGGCTACTCCTCAAGAAAATGCACAATGTGTATCATGGTTTATTGAAACAAAATCGGATATGCGGACTCAGCAAAAGTACAGGATTAAGTAAGGAAGACATCCATCGTCACGTCAGTCAATTTGTGCATGGCACAAGAAATTTATGGAGACGTAGACAGTGTTGGATAAAAGGGAACATGGCAAGAAATTGAGTATTGTCTTGATGTGCTTTGTGGAGCTAATGGTGCCCATATAGAGGTGTATTAAAAGAGGAAAAAAAATTCAATATCTACTTTACATTTTTTAATAATTTCCACAGATTTGTCTAGTCATTTGCTTTTGTAATAAATTTGTTAAATTGTAAAGAGACTTTATGGACACCCTGTATTACTGTTAAAGTCAAGTCAAAGTCACGTTTATTTATAGAGCACATTTAAAAACAATCAAATTGACCAGACTGCTGTACATTGAGACGGAGCCAAAATTAAACTGCACAACCTAAGATACACAACAAATAGAAATAAAATGCATCAAAAAATAGAATAAAAACAGCTCGGAATTCAGCCAACTGTTGAGTTTTCACTCTCTGCTTAAATCAAATGCCAATGAGAACAGATGTGTCTTCAGCAGTAATTTAAAATCATTTAATGTCTCAGCAGTGCGTATGTGGACAGGTAGAGTGTTCCACAGTCTTGGAGCAGCTACTGTAAAAGCTCGATCACCTCTCCGTTTTAACTTAGATTTTGGTACTTCTAAGAGCATCTGGTTATTTGATCTCGGTGCTCTTACAGGTGAATGAGTGGAAACAAGTTCTGACAAATAGGATGGTAAAAATCCATTTAAGGCCTTAAAAATAAACAATAAAACCTTAAAATCAATCCTAAAATGGACAAGAAGCCAGTGAAGGGAAAATAAAACAGGAGTGATATGTTCACGCTTTTTTATACCAGTTAAAAACCAAGCTTTGCTGCATTCTGGACTACCTGCAAACGGTGCACAGAGGACTGTTCTACTCCAAAATAAAGTGAATTACAGTAGTTCAGTCGTGAGGTGATAAAATCATGTATCTCTTTTTGTAAACCTCTAGGGGGAAGATAAGACTTCACTTTAGCAATCATTCGCAGTTGATAAAAACTAGTTTTGACAACTGAACTAATGTGTTTGTCCATCTTAAAAGAATTGTCAATAATGGCACCCAAATTTCTGACAGTCCTGCTACGATAAGGAGCCAAAGGTCCAAGAATACCAGTAGGGTTGCCAGTTTTTCCAAAACAGATAACCTCAGTTTTATTTTCACTGAGGTTGAGAAAGTTCAGCTTTAGCCAAGTCTTTATGTCGCCTAGACACTTTAGCAGAGGCTGTAATGAATTACTGCTGTTTTGTGTGAGGGGCATATAGACTTAAATATCATCAGCAAAGCAATGAAATGGAATATTATATTTCTTGAAGATGGACCCTAAAGGCAACATATACAGGGAAAACAGGATTGGACCCAAAACAGACCTCTGAGGGACGCCACAAGTAAAGGGAGCTGCTGCAGAAGAGAACTTTCCTATACTAACTGAAAACCTTCTGTCTGTCAAATAAGATTTAAACCAAGCTAGTGCAGTGCCTTTGATACCAACAGCACGTTCAAGTCGAGACAAAAGAATCTGGTGATCCACAGTATCAAAGTTAGCAGACACGTCTAAAAGCACTAAAACAGCAGAACTGCCAGAATCAGCAATTAAAAGAAGATGCCAGAATCAGCAATTAAAAGAAGATCATTAAACACTCTTAAAAGGGCCGTCTCAGTGTTGTGGCAGGATCTTAAACCAGACTTAAGAGTCCTTGGTGTCACTGTATGAAGCCATCTATTGTGTACGTGCTGTTTGGCTTCATATATTGATGCATTTGGCTGTTGTATTCGTAATGCAGTCTTAAGGCGTCACATAACATGCAGGATTACCGATGTGAAGGGACGTGTTTAAAGCTAACCTACATTCTCTTTAAAACCGAACCAATGAAAGTGAAAACAGGAAGTAAAGGAGTCTTCAGCTTCAAAAAAGAAGAAAAAACAAACAATACTGGGAACAAACGCACGTCTTTAAGTTGACAGATTGCTGTTTTATGCCATCTAGGTCTGTCATGATAATTACTACAGGTGCATCTCGATCAATTAGAATATCATCAAAAAATTTATTTAAGTAATTCAATTCAAAAAGTGAATCTCATAGTATAGACTAGCAGCAATACCCAGTGAATAAGGCATGCAGTTTTTAGTCCTGATGATACTACAACAGTGATATGAAGGACCTGCTGACCAACATCTGCTCCTCCCAGAGTTCAGCTGGGCTGCAGTGAATATATAGCTTATGTTGACCTGACGAGTCTCTCCAGAAATGTAACTACACATCGTGGCAACGTTTTGAATGGGATGGCCTTCCATACAATTGGTCCCTTTCCCAGACACCACCCTACATGTGACAGTGTCGGCATTACATAATGTGTGTCAGCATGACTTAAAACACTGATGTTTCCAAATGTTGGTAATGCATTGGGGGGGTTTTATAGCATTTGGGGAGATTTATTGCTCCAGCATTCCTACATTCTCAAGGGTATATAAAACATTCAACATGTATTAATTTTTTTCATTAGTTTTTTTATTGCACAAAATAAAATGCACCATGGGATGATAATAGCATGTAGGCATAATTTACATTTATTTACCTCATTTACTTAATGCATCACTTTATTCTTCAATTATGATATAATGTTTTACTCTTGTATGTTCTGTCATTTTTACTACTATTTCACTTTAATGAAATTAATTTCTGTCAGAAAACAACCTCCAGCAGATGGGATAGATGACTCCTTCAGGCAGGTAGGACTTTAAGTGCAAAATGATTTATTCACAATCTAAATATTCCAACTGTAATAAAGATAGTGGAGGGAGAATACTGAAATGTCCTGACAATGGGCAACAGAAATTGACAACTTAAATAGGGAGCAAATAATTAGCTAACACACGACAGCTGAGACTAATCAAGGGTAACTGAAAACACACGTGTGGCTACAGGTATGGAAAATAATAAGGGAGACTAGAAAATGGGGCTGAAACAAGAAACTAAAGGGTAAACCAACAAACTAATGATAACAGAATAAAGATGCAAACAGATCAAAAACAACAGACTCTTGATTCTCTCCCGGCATACACCTCCACCGGTAAAGGTCGGTTCAAAAAGGTCAGCAGTCAGTGAAACCATGTCAGGTGCTGTGGCATCACCATGCAATAATGCATGCAGGCATGAGTGTATCTTGCAGTTTGGGGAATTGGAAGTCTTTGGGTGCAGTTGGAGAAAAGAACCTCCAGGGGGTGACATGGTACAGTGGACTTTGATGGCAAAATCTCCAGATTATTATTGTGTTTTTGAGTAAAAAATTATCAATTTTCGGTGAAGTGGTCAGTGAAACTTGTCAGGTTCACTCTTCAGGTATTGTAGCATCTCCGTGCAAGAGATGAGAGCCTGCGATCAAGTGGCTTCTGAGTTAGTAGGGGGACAAAGTTCCTGCCACATACATATTCACACCACAGAATCCCTTTTATATACACTACTCACAAAAAGTTAGGGATATTTGGCTTTCAGGTGAAATTTATGGAAAATGTAAAAAGTTAATGCTACAGTGATATTATATCATGAAAGTAGGGCATTTAAGTAGAAGAATGCAATGGTGATTTCCTCATCTCAAACAATTTATTGGAAAAAAAAAAAAAGCCAACAACAGTGGTGGGTATACCACAACAAAAATGTCAATGTCTCAATAACTTGTCATGTGCCCTTGAGCATCAATTACAGCTTGACAACGTCTCATGCTGTTCACAAGTTGACTTATTGTCTGCTGAGGCATGGTATTCCACTCTTCTTGAAGGGCGGCCCTCAGGTCGTTGAGGTTGTGGGGTGCAGGGTTACGAGCCTCTACACAGTGACTCAGCTGATCCCATAGGTTTTCTATGGGACTGAGGTCTGGAGAAAGTGCAGGCCACTCCATTTGAGGTACCCCAGCCTCTAGCAGCCATTCCCTAATGATGCAACCTTGATGAGCTGGAGCATTGTTGTCCATGAAGATGAAATTCGGCCTGTGTTGTTCATGCAGGGGCACAATGACTGGATTAATGATGTTATTCAGGTAGTATCAGCTTGTCACTGTACCACTGCCCAGACTGTAACACCATCACCACCACCAAAGGCTCATCAGGTGACAACAGTGGCTGATGCATAGTGATCTCCTTGACGTCTCCAACATCACTGGCAGCTATCATTTCTGCTCAGCGGGAATCAACTTTCATCAGAGAGCAACGCTGAGGCCCACTGGTCCCTTGTCCAACATAAATGTTCCCTGGCCCATGTAAGATGATGATGTTGCCTGTGCCTGGTGTGGCCAGGTATCCTTGCAGGTCGTCTAGTTGAGTGGCATTCATCATCCGGTTCCGCAGGGCACTGTTCACAATGAAGCGGTCATCAGCGTGGGATGTGGCCAAAGGACGTCCACTTCTGTGCCTTTCTGTGGCTCTTCGAGTCTCTCTATCTCAGTTGCAACCTGCTGATGACACTCTGTGACACTCTAAGTTCAGTGGCCATTTGCCTCTGAGAACATCCTGTTTGAAGCTTTGCAATGGCCAGGTAGTGTTGATCAATTGTTAGGTGTCATCCTGGTCTCATGATGTCAAAATGTGAACAGCATGATGAAGACAACTGTTTAAATACCAACTTTAATTGAACCAGAAGATGTATTGGTTGATTCATGGATCAAACATCTGTTGTGAATTTTACCGTTAAGCACATTGTAAGAGAACAGCAAGTTATGCAAAAAGGTACTGAAACATTGAACAGTTGGACATGTGCATTCAAAAGGTTAGAGAAGCTCAAATTAAGTTCACCTGTAGAGGTTATAGAGCATTTTAGGTGCATCCTGAAATTTCATCTGAAAGCCGAATATCCCTAACTTTTTGTGAGTAGTGTATATAGATTTTTTTTTTTTTTACATTTATTTATACAGGGTAGTTCCATTGAGAGGAAACCTCTCTTTTTCAAGGACATCCTGTTCACATTCACACCAAGAAGCTGCCCAGTACAACCACAGACTGACCTGTGGCCACTGAGCAGCTCCACTGGAGCAGTTGGGGTTAAGGGCCTTGCTCAAGGGCACCACAGTGGGGTTAAGGAGGGTGGAGCAAACACTGCTGTGTTATCTGTCCCACCCAGATCTGATCCTGCCGGTCCAGGGATCGAACTCGTGACCCTCCGCTGACCAGTCCACATCGTTAATCATTAGGCCACCACTGCCCACACAGATTCATTACACACAGAGCAATATGTTTCAAGTGTTTATTTCTTTTCTGTTTGATGATCATGGCTTACAGCTAATGAAAACCCAAAATTCAGTTTTTCAGAAAATTAGAATATTACATAAGACCAATTTTAAAAAAAATGGATTTTTAATAGAAATGTTGGCCCACTTAAAAGTATGTCCATGTACACACTCAACACTTGGTCACGGCACCTTTTGCATGAACTATTGCCAGCAATAATGCAGTTTGGCATACCGGCAATCAGAGGATTATGGAGGCCCAGGTTGCTTTGATAGCTGTCTTCAGCTCATCTGCATTGTTGGGTCTGGTGTCTCTCATCTTCCTTTTGACAATAATACATAGATTCTCTATGGGGTTTAGGTCAGGCGAATTTGCTGGCCAATCAAGCACAGTGATACCATGGTCATTAAACCAGGTTTTGGCAGTGTGGGCAGGTGCCAAGGCCTGCTGGAAAATGAAATCAGCATCTCCATAAAGCTTATCAGCAGAGGAAAGCATAACGTGCTCTAAAATTTCCTGATAGACTTGATAAACAGTGGACCAACACCAACAGGTGACATGGCTCCTAAAATCATCACAAACTGGAAACTTCCCACTGAACCCCAAGCAACTTGGATTGTGTCTCTCCACTCTTCCTCCAGATTCTGGGGCCTTGATTTCTAAATGAAATGCAAAATTTACTTTCATTTGAAAAGAGGACTTCGGACCACAGAGCAACAGTCCAATCTGTTTTTTTCTTAGCCCAGGTAAGATGCTTCCGACATCTCTGGTTCAGGAGTGGCCTGACGCAAGGAACGTGACAGCTGTAGCCCATGTCTTGGATACGTTTATGTGTGGCGGCTCTTGAAGCATTGACTCCAGCCACAGTCAACTCCTTGTAAATCTCCCCCAAATGCTTGAATGGGCTTTGCTTCACAATCCTCTCAAGGCTGTGGTTATCCCTGTTGTTTGTGCACCCTTTTCTGCCACACTCTTTACTTCCACTCAACTTTCTATTAATATGCTTGAACAGAGCACTCTTTGAACAGCCAGCTACTTTTGTGGCTTACCCTCCTTGTGGAAGGTGTCAGTGACGGTCTTCTGGACAACTGTCAAGTCAGCAGTCTTCCCCGTGATTGTGTAGCCTACTGAACCAGACTGAGAGACCATTTAAAGGCTCAGGAAACCTTTGCAGGTGTTTGGAGTTAATTAGATGAGTGTGACGCCATGGCCATCATTTAACAAAAATGCATAGAAATCGGCACACATTTGGGTACAGAAATGATCGCACGAAAAGGTCCACATGATATTTATGAAACCGTGTGTATCTGGTCAATCTCGTACGAGACAGATGGATCTAAGCATCAATTGAATGCCATGCCCACACCTTGCCCCAGGCATTTACGACATAGCGGAACAAACAAAAAGAAAAGAGAGAAACTTCTCCGCCATAGAAATTAGACTTAGTCAAAGAAATGTCTCTTTAGAATAATTTACTCCAGTTTATCTTTGTAGAATTAATTTACCCCAGTACTCGGGGCTGCCTCTCTGCATTCTCGTGCGCATATAAAGAAAAAGATGAAAACTGCTTGAAAAAAAACTTATTGAAAAGTTCTGAGTCCAATCACAGATGTATGAAAAACATTTTAAGTTTCATAAGCTAAAAGTTTAATTCTGGTTTCTACATCCAATCAATTAGATTTTCTGCTTAAATCCACTATATTGGCTGCAGTGATATAGATGCAGATGGAATGTTTATAATTACTAAAAGCAGCCTCTTTACTCTTTAATGTAAATCATTAAAGCACTCATCCAAACATAACCTGAGATCACCTGAGAGGATGCACTGCTCAGTATAACCTGATATGATCAAATAAATCTCTGCTGTATCACCAGTCTAACAGCGACTTTAAAATGTGCACAGTGGTACACAAGCTCAGAGCTGTTGTGAGATCTGAGTGCACCGTTTGGTCATGTTCAGATTGATAAATACTGTTGAAATAACTGTAAGACCACTTTTCTGTCTTATGCACATTTGATAAACGGGGGCCCTTGAGTCTACAATATTGAACTTTTTCACAATATTCTAATTTTCTGAGATACTGAATTTTGAGTTTTCATTAGCTGTAAGCCATAAGAGCATCCACCCCAACAGCCGAGAGGTTGTGAGTTCAAGCCTCAGCAGGTCATACCAAGGACCGTATAAAAATGGTACGTCCTGCCTTCTAGCTTGCTGCTCAGCGTAATAGAATGGGAGAAAGAAAGTTGGTTACCCAGCCACAGGGGAGCACAAGCCATTATATTCCCTGTGCTGGTCCCAGTGCCGGATAGATGGGATTGTTGCATCAGGAAGGACATCTGGCATAAAAAAAATCCTTACTAAATCAACATGCAGATCATCACAATATCAGGTACACTGTGGTGACCCCAAAAAAGAACAAGGCAAGGCAAAGCAAGTTTATTTGTATAGCAGATTTCATGTACAAGACAATTCAAAGTGCTGTACATAAAAATATTAAAGTATTACTGGAAGTTGCAAAAGAAATGCGTTACAATTTAAAAGCAAACTAAAAAATAAATTAAAGAGAAACAGAAACAAGCTAAAATAGAACAAGACAGATAAAGTGCAAGAAATAAAAGTTACAGTGCATTGTGGGAGATTAACAATTGTGCTACTGAAAGGCCGTGGCAAATAGGAAAGTTTTTAACCAGGATTTAAAGCAGCTGAGAGTTTCAGCAGCCCTGATGCTTTCTGTGAGGTTGTTCCACATGTGAGGAGCATAAAAACTGAACGCTGCTTCACCATGTTTGGTTCAAACTCTGAGCACAGATAGTAGGCCTGACCCTGATGACCTGAGGGCTCTCTGGGTGGTTCATAATGGACCAGAAGATCTAAGATGTATTTTGGCCCTAAACAACTGAAAGCTTTATAAACCATCAGGAGTATTTTGAAATGTATTTGTTATAGAAAAAAATTATTATTCCCTTTTAGCCTGGGTCCTGAAGAAATTAACACCAAAGATCTGCAAAAGTTGGAGTGCCTTTATTTTCCTGCCGGCAGAGAAGAGGGCTGCTGATATATGTGTCCCCCACAGTGTACCATCAAAGTAATTTTGTTGTCATTATTTTGAGGTAAAATATACAGTTCTGCAAGGTGCCCATATCATTGTCTTATATGGTAACATATTGGAATTTCTGGCATGGAAACAGAATAAAACATCACATCAACAGTAATATTAATACATTTCCACTTCATATTCTTTGACGGACAGGAAGCCAGTGTAAAGATCTGAGGACTAGAGTTATATGACCTACTTTCTTGGTCTTAGGGAGGACTCAAGCTGGAGCGCTCTGAACCAACTGCAGCTGTCTGATGGACTTTTTAGGGAGACCTGTGAGGACAGTGTTACAGTAGTCCACTTTACTGAAGATAAATACGTGGACAAGTTTTTCTAGATCCTGCTGACACATCAGACCTTTAATCCTCGCTATGCTCTTTAAGTTATAATAGGCTGACTTCACTTCTGTCTTAATGTGGCTGTTAAAATTCACGTCTGAGTCCAGAACCACACCCAGATTTCCAGCTTGGCTGTTTATTTTTAGCATCACTGGTTGAAGCTGAGTACTAACTTTGAATCGTTCTTCTTTGACTCCAAAAAACATTATTTTAGTTTCGTCTTCCTTTAACTGAAGAAAATGCTGGCACATCAACTCTTTACTTTGATCAGAGTATTTGATCAGGGTTTGAATTGGACTGTAGTCTCCTGGTGAGATGGTTATGTAGATTTGTGTATCATCTGCATAATTATGGCAATATATTTTGTTGTGTTTTATAATTTGAGGGAGTGGGAGCATATAGATGTTAAAAAGCAGAGGTCCTAAAATGGAGCCTTGGGGAGCTCCACAGGTTATTTTTGTTCACTCAGCTTTGTAGTTACCTATCGACGTAAAATAGTCCCTGTCTTTTAAATAGGACTCAAACCAGCTAAGTGCTGTGCCAGAAAGTCCCACCCAGTTTTTCAGCCTGTCTAGTAAGATGTTATGGTTGACCTTGTCGAATGCAGCACTGAGGTCTACTAGAACCTAGAATGAAATGTTGCCGTTATCTGTATTGGAGCAGATGTCATTAAGGACCTTAAACTAGAGCTGTCTCAGTGCTGTGGTGTGGCCGAAAACCTGATTGGTAGACATCAAAACAGTTATTTAGTGTCAGGAAGTTGTACAATTGGTGAAAGACAACTTTTTCTATTATTTTACTAAGGAAGAGGAGGTTTGATATGGGCCTATAACTGTTTATGAGTGAGGTGTCTAGGTTGCGCTTTTTTAGAAGTGGCTTGATAACAGCTGTTTTTTTACACACTGAGACAAAAGAAGATTAGCTGTAAGCCATAATCATCAGAAATAAATGCTTGATATATACCACTCTGTGTGTCATCAATCTATACGAGTTTCACTTTTGGAATTGAGTTACTGAAATAAATTCACTTTTTGATATTCTAACTTCTCGAGATGCACCTGTACGAACAGCAGATATGTTTTCACATTTCAGTTCCACCGCTGAATATTGCTAAATAAAAGTTCAATGCTATTTGAAAAGATGTACATAAAATATTATATCATTATATCAGTGGCATAAAATCCTTCATGATGTTAACAATATCATTTATCATGTTAATTTTGGGGATAATTTATCATCCAACAAAACTTGCTTGTTACAAGCCTACCATTAGTAAAGGGGAGGAAACTGGACTCCAATAGGGGTACCTAGATAAAGGCTGATCCTAACAAAGTGGCGGGGTTGGAGTTTGTCCCACTACTAGTCACTCCAGATACCAAAGTAGATGAGCAAAAGCATGGAAAAAGGGAAATATTTATCATATGTCCCCTTTAACCCTTTGTACAGATTGCGATACTGCGGTGTAGAGGAATCTGCTGATCAGGGGATTGACAAAAACTGTCATATTTTATCCCTCGTCCTTTTGTTGACATCATCCATCTGAAATTGAAGATGCACAGTGTGCAGTTTAGTCTGTTGATGTACAGTACCTTAAACAAATTTCTGCTTTTATTTTTAGGATGGAAGTTTATACAGACAGCCCCGACATCCACGGCGACCCTACCTTACAGAGAGCACAGGAAGTCTACCATCGAGTCCCTACCGGCTTCCTGACGATGAGGCATACGAGACGACGCAGGAGTATGCTTCCTCACGGGAACCCATCCGGAGTCGACGCCGCTCGCGACGCAACCGCCTCAACGGACATATCTCCCAGCGTTTGGGGGGCCTACTGAACTACAGCTCGCAGAGCTTCAGCCAGTCAGAAGAGGAAGAAGAGGAGGAGGAAGAGGACGCTCACGGAGAGAGCACGCCTTTCCTTAGTATGCAGAACATGAACATGGACCCACCCCTAGCCCCCCCGGGTTTCCGCTCATCATCTGGCACCGACACAAGGACTCACCGTGGCCTGAGTCGGCCGGGGGCACGAAGCAACGGGCAGAGCCGCAGCTCCCAGTCACAGCGCTCCAAGGCCGACAACATGGCCCTTTAAGACTGAACACCCGCCCATACACCCCACCACCACCACCTCCCTCCCTCTTCACCTTACACGCCCCCTCCCTCCCACTTACAACCAGTGGACTAGAGACCTGCACCTAGGAGAAATATTTTTATTTTGTATAACAGACAGATATTCTAAACAAATGAAATTTATTTTCATTTCAGCAAAAATTGTCTACTAGCTAACAGCAAAGACTTTTTTTATATTGGGGGGGTATTTCTATGTAAAGTTTTTTGATTTACAGCATTATGAGAGAAGAAAAAATAAGAGAATTATGTGCCAATTTTTTCACAAGTTAGATAAACAGAATAATATTGTGGTGCCTTTTGCTGTATGCTGAAGTCGGAGGTCCCATTGAGTTTTTGTAGCCTTTCTTATAAAGACTCCTTGTTTTTATAGAGACCGACCCTCTTCCTTCCTTTTTTTTAAAGTTTGCTTTGGTTCTCTGATTTGGGATCTTCCTCTTTTTTGAACTGTGATCTGATTATGTCATCATGCAATATTGATTCCTCCTGTGTAAAAGGTGTCTGTTTACATGAGTAATGGTCCACACGACGATGCGTTTCACAGGGACATGCTAGTTACCGGATGTGTAGGGTAGTTTCTTCCTCGGACGAAAACACATCAGTCCTTTCATGTCCTCGCGTGCTGCCTGTCTGTCATTTGTCATTATTTCCTGTGAAGACGAGAGAGCATTAGGGAGTTGTCAAGGGGAGGTGACTCCAGATTTCTCACGAAGGCATTCAGGGTGCTGCCATGAAATCGGTGGGGTGTGTGTGTGTGTGTGTGTATGTGCGCGCGCGTGGATGCATGCCTGTATACAGAGCCGTTTCTGGCTAGAAAGCAAAGTACGGAAATGCTACGGCCCCACTCAGCCACTAGGCAGCCCCCAAGCTACAAGATCACCTTCAGCTTTTTTTTTTTTTTTTCAAATTTCAATTTGTTTTCCATTGTAAATTTGCAGCTTTTCTAATAAATTTCTGACTTTTTTTCTTGTAAATTTGCTTTTTTCATAAATATGCAACATTTTTCCTCATAAACCTGCAACTTTTTTCTCTTTGATTTGCTATTTTTTGTAAATTTTCACATTTTAACAACTTTTTCCTTAAACTTGCAACATTTTTCTCATAAATTTGTGACTTTTTTCTTGTAAATTTGCTACTTTTTCTCATAAATATGCAACATTTTTCCTCATAAACCTGCAACTTTTTTCTCTTTGATTTGCTATTTTTTGTAAATTTTTACATTTTAACGACTTTTTCCTTAAACTTGCAACACTTTTCTCATAAATTTGTGACTTTTTTCTTGTAAGTTTGCTACTTTTTCTCATAAATATGCAACTTTTTTCTCTTTGATTTGCTATTTTTTGTAAATTTTTACATTTTAATGACTTTTTCCTTAAACTTGCAACACTTTTCTCATAAATTTGTGACTTTTTTCTTGTAAGTTTGCTACTTTTTCTCATAAACCTGCAACATTTTTCTCTTTGATTTGCTACTTTTTTGTAAATTTGCACATTTTAATGACTTTCTTAAACTTGCAACATTTTTCTCATAAATTTGTGACATTTTTCTTTTCATTAGACTTAGACTTAGACTTAACATTATTAATCCCTTTGGGATGACTCCCTCTGGGAAATTTAAAATTGTAATTTTGAACATTGTAAAACATTGTAAAGTTTCATCTTTTTCTCATAAAAGTTTCAAATTCTCCTCCATTTTAAAGGCTTCAAACTCTTTCCCGTTACTGAAATAGGGCCCCCAAACACAACCTCGCATAGCGCCCCCGAGAAGTTGGAAACGGCCCTGCCTGTATACGCCTCATGAAAGCCTTGTTTGTTTGGCGCCTCTGTTCACCTTGGAGGGTTGCAGTCTAATGCTGGACCGGCATCACTCCTCTCACCAATCCTCACGCTGCCAGAAGCTCCATTGCACTGTAAGAAGCTCCCTCCATGAGCAGTTATTGGCCAGGGAGCTGCAGATCCCAAACCCAACCCTAACCAATCCCGTCGTAATCCAGCCTGACTCTGGCCTCCCGTGGACTGCCTATAGCCCAACCCGTTTTCCTATGCCAGCAGCTTAGAGCCGCACTGTGTCTCAGGACTTCCCCATCGCATCATACAAAGACTCAAAAGCAGAGAACACATGCATCATCCCGGTCACAGTTCAGTCCGCAGGTCAGATCCATCCAGTCAGATACATACTGCCCCCCCATCCCAGTCTAATCCTTCTCCATCACTTCACATTTGTTTTTGTTTTTTTACTTGTGGCCTCATCAGAGGAGTAAATCAGGAGGGACATTCAGTTGCTTTTGATTTGAAGAGAAAAATGGTGATGTGAAAGTCGGCATGTGTATAAAGATGCATCTTACTGCTGATGCAGGGGCTTACCAAGAGATTCTGAGAGGAGGATATCCCTCTGGGTCCCCTCCTTTATTTTCTTTCTTTTTAATAATACTGGAAGCCCACAGGCTGTATATGCCTTGTTTCACCACACTAGTGATGGCACTGCTCTGAAAAGAGGGGAAATTGCTTGGGTGCGAGTTCCCACTGCTAAAAAAAAAAAACAAAAAAATGTGAGTTTCTGAATCTGATTCTGTTTTGGTTGACCTCACAGCCAAAATGATACATGATGATAATCCTGCATCCATGATTTGTATTCTTGTACCTTCTTAACAGACTGAACCTCCTTTGCTTGGTCATGTCGACTGAAATTGTTCTGTTATGCGTCAGTCTCCATCTTGCCCCTCTTTGCCCCCTCCCCTTCTTCCTGTCTTCCTCACCCTCTTGAGAAGCAACTAGCGGGTAAGTTTCAAGCCCCATGTACCAGATGAGCACACAAAGTTATCATGTCAGAGACTCTTCCACTTCAGATTTAGAGACCCTTTCAGGCTCGCTGGGTAAAATGACGCCGTGTTAGATACTATGTGTCCCTATTCAAGTTACTTTTCAATGCATAGGTTTTTTACCACACAGATGATGCATGGATCACAGAATTTTAGAGAGCATCCCCTCGGGTCGAGAGGAATCTTAATAGAAATGTGTGAACATAATATTTGGGTTTATAGCCCAGTGGTCTGTTAGTTTTGTCTATCACTGTAATCAATTTGGGATTTGCAAACGTGGAAATTTAACTCCAAGTGAGGGTAGCGTGCTTCTAGAGCTAGTTGAATTGTTATAAACCTCACTCTCCTCCTCCTCACCCACTTTCTACAAAAACACAAACATGTCACACGTGCATACCAACACAGTACATGATGAAGCACACATGCACACACATACACATGCACACAGCCCTCCATGTTTGTTTGTCGAGCAGTTTGTCTTTTTTTTTTTTTTTTTTTTAACCAGGTCCCTTTTTCCTTCTCCTCTCGCCCTCAAATCCCCCCTGCATGTCCTAGTGGTACTGGTAGTTGGGTGCATGGAAAAAGCAGCAAGCAAATTGTTTTTTTGTTTTGTTTTTTTGTTTTGTTTTTTCCACTCGCTGAAAAAAAAAAAAGTTCAAATTAAAAAAATGTGTCTTCATTTTAACATTCAGCAATAAATCCCCTTCTCTTCATGTCCATCATTCTTGGGATATGCTAGAAGATTTTTTGCAAGTTTTATCAAAAACATATTACTTGTAAAAGAAGAAAAAATCAAAAACCACCCCTTCATATGAAAAATAAAACTTAATTCCTACCATTTTGAAACAGTCCTGTCGTCCTTCTAATGGGTATTTTACTCGTTACAGGTGCGATTATTTGGAGAGAAGAAAGAGGAGCAGCATGAAGCAGAATGAGGGGATAGCAGTTACAAAGGGGAACACTAGGTGGCACCATTTCACTTTTAAACTGCCCTGAATGCGGCCCAGTGAAAATGTCTCCACTGTGCATTCACATAAATGAGCAAGACAGTTCTACATTGTCAGACACTTTTTCATGCATTTCTACCATGATGCAGGTCTTTGGAAGGAAACTGCAGCACCTGGAGTAAATGCACACAAGCAAGTGGAGAACATTCAACTCCACAAAGAGGGACCCTGCGTTAAACCCCAACCCTCTTGCTGGAAGGCTGCAGTGCTAATCATTGATCTACCATGATGACACAAGCTTAACAGCATGAGTCAATACCCTCCATTTCATGTCTTCAGAACCTTTTCACCCGAGGGTCATTAGCCCTGCCTCTACATCAGAAGTGAGTTTACTCCCGGAGGCCACTGAGGGCACAACAGTCGGCCTCAGGGGGGTCCCTTTCAGCCCCTGACCAGCTCCTCACTGGCCCACTGTGTGGAATTTACACATTGCTTACTGGAATGTGAAGGCAAGCCAGAGAAAGATGGATTTTCTGGAAAGCTCCTAGACTGCAAAAAATGAAATCTTACTAAGATGAAATATCTTAAATCAAGGCAATATATGCTTGTTGGTTTTTTTTGTATCACAAGATGATTCTTCTTGTGCAGTTTTCTATAAGAAAATTTTATTTTAAGACAGCATATACTCCGGTTTCCTCCCACATGCCAAAAACATGCAAGTTAGGTTAACTGGCATCAAACTGGGGATTCTAAATTGTCCTTAGGTATGACTGTGAGAGTGAAAGGTTGTCTGTCTCTCTGTGTTGGCCCTGCGATGGACTGGCCATCTGTCCAGGGTGTACCCTGCCTCTCGCCCCAAGATGCTGGGATAGGCTCCAGGCCCCCCACCCCCACCCCCCGCAACCCAAAAAGGATTAAGCTGAAGAAGATGGATGGATGGATATACTTGCTTTAAAGGCGATAGAGACAAGATTCTGGCCTCCTGGCCAGTAGGGTGTCACACTTACTCTTGCACCAACTGCTCAGTAGAGACACATGACATCAATCCAGTCATGCTATGACCCTCTTTCACAATGTAGTGACGTACTCCCGTAGTCCTGGTTCCGCTGCCGTTCTATTTCCCCATTCCCTGGTGCTTTCTCATCAATAAATCAATGTTATCACTTTCACCAGAGTTGTCAGCTTTTCAGAAAAGCTTACAGTGAGATTTAGATGGAATTGTGCATGGGGAGACTGGGAAGGGGTGGGGGGTAGCGGTGGAGTGAGCGTGCATATAGAGTTGTGTTTTTTTTTTCCAAGGCATACACTTCTACGTATCCACCTCATTCCTAGGCCCCATGATGCCTTGTGTGAATTATAGCAACTTCCAGTACTAGTTTAGAACATGTGGTTGTCACTGAAACGGGACACTTTTCCTTGTTAAAAAACAATGACTTCAGCATCAGAAATGTGGGAACACGGCCTCTTGAACCTCAAAACAGTAATATAATCATACCACTTCCCACGACTATCGAGGGATGAGAAGATGACCTTAAAAAGTGGCCTCGTACACAGTAGCTCCATTAGTTAGCGCCGCTGCTAAGATGCTAATGCTGTAAACAAATGACCCGTGCTGGCAAAATGAGTCACTTTGAGGACAGTTTCAAAACTGATGTAACGTTATTTCCATATTCTGGATTGAAAGACCTTCAAAATGATATTTAATTTGTAGGTAGTGCGCAAAAACTGACCAAGAAAAAGATGATTTGTTGATATTTCAGCTTGGTTGAAAACTCACGTTTGATCAGTCGGGAGTTACATCTTCCACAAAAACATAAGTATTTTTAGAAAGTACAATTTCTAAGCTTTCCAATGATACCAGGAACTCATGGGGTTTTCCCAGGACTTGCACTACCAAACAAAGAAAGAGTCATGATTTATGACTTCCCATTGCCTGGACTCATAATGGCGTGGCGGGCATTCAGACCAGCACATCTCCATCGCAATAAAGTCGGCTGCATTTTGTTAAAATATGTTGGCCATAATCAAATTTACCTTAGAGCAGACGTACGCCACAACACCGTGCTTGGATGTCGTCTGTCACTGTGTGGTGAGAAGCCTCCATTTATCCAGTCTATGGCACAACCATGAACAGCAGCAAGTACCAGAGCTACGCCAAAACATTCAAAAAATACTAAAACTAGAAGAGCTGAAATTAGCTGCCACTTCAGTGCAAAACACGTATGTGGACTATACATTAAAATGAATTTAAAAAACTTTTAAAAACGCTATTTTAAATGCCCCTGCTACTCCACTCTACTGACTGATTTAACACGACATCAGCTGAAACCGGAAGCTCCGCCCATAATCGTTCCTACAGCGGCACCCCAGGAATAAGGTGGATACCTCAGAATAAGTTTTAGAGCATGTTCAGTCTGCTCTGTGCTGCTTTGAGAGCTCTTACTGTGGACAAATCTGAAGAAAGTCAATGCAATATTTGTGGTAATTTCTTCTTTTGGAGTGAGAAAGTGGGTTTGTGGAGTGAGAGAGAGAAGAAGATTGACAGTCACTCCAAAAGAGAGTTGGCAACACTGCTTTCAGTCATCATGGTACTTATTAGAAATAGTACGCAGGCAGATGGTTTTTTTCTTTATGAAGTTCCTGTTTCACATTTTGATCATTTGTGTAACCATAGTGAGCCATTTAATAGTTCACCCAGTTAGTTTAGCACAGCACAGCTATCGTCTTGTTTATGTCTCTGCCATTCCAAATACCACCGCGTGGGCTGTAATAGGCCTGTATAATGGACGTGTATTGTGCAAAGTCTTTACACGAGCTCATTCACGTTCATTTGCAGGGCTTAAACTTTTTCGGCACTGTGCCGGATTTCCGGCATGTGCCGTTTGGCTGCAGGGAAAAATGATACTCGTATAAAAACGCCAGGCTAAAGGGTTAACCAGGTTCTCTGAAACATGAGTGAGGTATCTCACTATGGGACATGCTCCCCCGCCATGTCCCCAGAAGCCCTGTAACACTACGCCAGTCTCTGACCGGCAGGCAGCGTGACGTCTGCTCCCTGGAGGAGACACCTCCTCCTGTAAGAGTCTGACTGTGACACAAGCCCCCAGTCTTGTAAGCTCACCTCTTCCTTGCTCCAGGCAAGGAGGGGGTCTGGTGAGATACCTCACTCATGTTTCAGAGAACCTGGTTAACCCTTTAACTTGTCGTTCTTTTTCAACATTCGTCTTGGTATCTCACTATGGGATGTAAAAGCTCCCGTATTGCCAGACCAGCTTACTCTTAGACCAAGTATCATTACAACATGTTAGATGCTGCAACCTTGTGAACCTGTAGAATCTTGTGAAGGTGTGTGGCATCGCCCAGCTGGCGGCTGCACAAACCTCCTCCACAGAGACACCACAAAAGAGTGCCCACGATGCGGCAATACCACGTGTGGAGTGAGCACGCAGACCTGGCGGGGGCTGTAGGCCTCTGCACTCATCGTTTTGCTTTGACAATAACGTCCACGATCCAGTGCGCTAGATGCTGCTTCATGATGGGTTTTACCAGACTGGATGTGGCCCATGACACAAACAGCTGATCAGATTTCTTAAACCCAGCTATCCTGACCACGTATGCACGTAGTACACGGACAGGGCAGAGTGCATTAAGCCTCTCATGCTCCTCACCGGAAAAGGGAGGATGACAGAAGGCCGACAGCTCAATCGAGTGGTAAGAAACCACAGGATTGAAGATCTTTGGCACAAAGGCGGGGTTAGGTTTGAGTACAACCTTAGAGTCCGCTGCCAAGAACTGCATACATGACGGGTTCACCGACAATGCATGAATGTCACTCCTGTGCTTAGCAGAAGCCAGCGCTAGCAGTAACACAGTTTTTAAGGAGAGTGTTTTGAGATCAACCTGATGGAGGGGCTCAAAAGGCGGGCATGATAAAACTGTCCAGCAGAACAGTGAGGTCCCACGGGGTCGTTTAGACTCCTCATGACCGGCCATAGATACTGCGCTCCTCTCATAAACTAGCAAACAAGCGGGTGGCGCCCTGCAGTTTTCTTTCCAAAGCCAATGTGGCATGCTGAAATAGCAGCTAAATACACCTTGACTGAGAAGAAGTCCAGGCCTTTATCCAGCAACTCCTGCAGGAATGTCAGAATAACAGGAATGGGGCTCTGAAAAGCCACCGCACCTTCCTTTCCACACCAGTTCTTAAACGCATACCTTTTGCATTCATATGCAAAGCGTGTAGAGGATGCCCTGGCATTCTGAATAGTGGCGATGACACTAGGTAGGAGTCCACTAGTGGTCAGGTTCGTCCTCTCACAGGCCAGGCCCATAGGGCCATTTGCTCCCGGTGAGGATGAAAACTCTCACCCTGTGCCTGCGACAGGAGATCCCTCCGCAGAGGCAGGACCCATGGCTGATCATATAGTAGCTGGAATATCTCTATATTTTTTTTTTTTTTTTTTTGCATTCACTTATATAGTGCTTTTTCTCATCTCTAGATGGCCAAAGCACTTTACAGATCCTACTGTCCACACATTCACACACTGATGGTGGCAGAGCTGCCATATACAGGCGCTGGCCTGACCCACCAGGAGCAACTGGGGGTTCAGTGTCTTGCTAAAGGGACACTTAAACATGAAGACTGCAGATAGAGCGGGAATCAAACCCCAGCCGCCCCCTTGTAACAGGGGTTGCCCCTTGACAACAGATCGGTCCCCCGATTCAGAATGCCTGGTACATGGGTGGCTCCCAGTGACAGCAGCTGAGTGCTGTTATCATCTGTGTGCCAACATGTGCAGATGAGGAGCGTGCAGCCCTCCCTGCCTGTTGATGTATGGCACCAGTCATATTGTCTGTTCTGACCAAAACATGCCGTCCCTTTAGATGGGCAGGAATTGCTTTACAGCCAGAAAAACGGCCGTGAGTTCCAGTTTATGTGAACTGACTGCATTTGTGGGCTCCATGTGCCATTCACTGTTCTGCCTTTGTGTGTGGCTCCCGAGCCCAGACGAGAGGCATCTGTTGTTCCCATGGTGATACCGGCTAGCAGAAAAGCTGGGTTGTCTCCAAGGTTTCAGGGTGCGGGTGCAGGCTGAAGTGATTAAAACTCTGCGGTGGCTGTGACGCATCAGGTCCAGCCCGAGTGATGCAACCCACCTCTGAAAGGGCCTCATATGAAGATGGCCTAACCTTGTCACTACCAGTGCTGACGCCATAAGGCCCAGCAGCCTGAGACACAGTTTGAATTTTAGCAGTGCCCCTCTGCAAAAAAGGTGCCACACAAGCCTGGAAGGCTTCCACCCTTTCCGCTGTTAAGGTGTGTTCACACAAAATGCGAACGGGCGAATTTTTCGGGCGGTGCGATTACGTTATAACTCCATGTAAATGCGCGAATAAACGTGAATTCAGCATCTGAGTGAGATGCAGACTGGCAAAGTTGCCTTTATAACTTCAGCCTACTGTGGAAATCCCCAAAATAGCGTCATGCTTTAGGTTTACATTATCTGATGGAGGGTTCACCTGAAAAAGTTGCCCGTCTCCAAAACTTTATGAGTGTTTCCGTTGCTAGCTTGCTAGCCTCGTCAGCACGTCCGTAGCAGGAAACCGTGAGTAAATAACTCCCGGTCCTCCTGTCTCCAGGTGAGTGAGGGCGCATTCACACAGCCACTGTTTGGTCCGGACTAAAGGACCAAAGTGTGTATTCCGTGGATAGTTTGGTTTGCTTGGTGCCATCTGAATGCACCTGGAACTCTGGTGCAGCACCAAGCAAGCGAATGCTGGTCCACCTGAACGGGGGGGGGGGGGGGGGGGGGGGGGGTCTTGGTTCACTTGCAAACGCAGTCTGGTGCGCTTTGCTTGCCGTGTGAATGCAAGCGGAGTATCCAGCGGACCAAAGGGCGGACGTGCCCCTCTGCGTTTGTGTAACCACAGCAACACACAGTGAGAAGAGAAAGTGGCGTTTACTGTTAGACATCATGCCATCAGTGTGAAACGGCTACATCTTTCCTTTGTGTAGTTATCATGTTACAAGATTTAGGGACAACTGACCTCTGGGTTCAGAGGTCACCCAAATTCAAACTCATCTGAGATTTTTTATAGATATATCCATGGTATCAATTTGAAAAGCCCACCTCCTTTCTTTCTCTAGTTATCACATTCACAAGGTAAGCATTGATGCTGACGCTGCCACCCATCCACCCGGCAGGGTGATGACAAGACCTCTTCACCCTTTAAAGGGTGAGGGGGAAAAAGCATCAGCGTTCCTCAACTTTCCCAGTCTTTTCTTGCCCCATCCCAGCTTTTTTGGAATGTGTTGCAGGACTCAAATTCAAAATGAGTGAATATTTAAAAAAAAAAAAATGTATCAGTTTGAACATTAAATATCTCGTCTTCGTTGTGCATCCATTTGAATAGATGTTCAAAAGAATTTGCAAATTGTATTTTTCATTTACGTTTTACACAACATCCTAGCTTTATTGGAATTCAAGTTTGCAAATAATGGGCTCATTAACCTGAAAATTCACAGGCACACATTTTAGTCAGTAGAAAAACAACCTTGGTGAAGTTATGCACTTTCTAAGTACCCTCTATTCTCTTTGCAGCCAATAAAATCAGACACATTGAGCCTAGTTACATGGCCACAATAATTCAATAACAGGGATTAATCAAATAACTAATAATCAGATGTGAGGCATTTATATGCATTGAATAAATGGATTATTGGACAGTAAACTGTGTTTGTGATTTCTCATAACCCATCCATCCATCCATCCATCTTCTACCGCTTTTCCGGAGGTCCGGGTCGCGGAGGCAGCAGTTCAAGCAGAGAAGCCCAGACTTCCCTCTCCCCAGCCACCTGCTCCAGCTCTTCAGAGGGGATACCAAGGCGTTCCCAGACTAGCTGGGAGACATAGTCTCTCCACCGAGTCCTGGGTCTGCCCCGGGGTCTCCTCCCAGTGGGACGTGCCTGAAACACCTCAAGTGGGAGACGTCCAGGAGGCATCCTAATCAGATGCCCATACCACCTCAACTGACTCCTTTCAATGTGGAGGAGCAGCGGTTCTACTCTGAGCCTCTCCCGGATGACTGAGCTCCTCACCCTATCTCTGAGGGTGAGTCCAGCAATCCTACGGAGAAAGCTCATTTCTGCCGCTTGTATCCGCGATCTCGTTCTTTCGGTCATTACCCAAAGCTCGTGACCATAGGTGAGAGTAGGAACGTAGATTGACTGGTAAATCGACAGCTTTGCCTTAGAACTAAGCTCCCTCTTCACCACAACAGACCGGTACAACGTCCGCATCACTGCAGATGCTGCTCCAATCCGTCTGTCGATCTCTCGCTCCATTTTCCCCTCACTCGTGAACAAGACCCCAAGATACTTAAACTCCTCCACTTGGGGCAGGAGCCTGTCCCCAACCCGGAGAGGACAATCCACCTTTTTCCGGCTGAGGACCATGGACTCGGACTTGGAGGTGCTGATTCTCATCCCAGCCGCTTCACACTCAGCGGCAAACCGTCCCAGCAAGAGCTGTAGGTCATTGCTGGATGAAGCCAACAGGACAACATCATCTGCAAACAACAGAGATGAGATCCTGTGGTCACCAAGTATGACACCCTCCATTCCCTGGCTGCGCCTAGAAATCCTGTCCATAAAAATTATGAACAGGACCGGTGACAAAGGGCAGCCCTGGCGGAGTCCAACTCTCACTGGGAATGACTCCGACCGAGTGTTGGCAATACGAACTAAACTCTCACAACGGTCGTACAGAGACCGAATAGCTCGTAACAACAAGCCCGATACCCCATACTCCCGAAGCACCCCCCACAAAAATCCACGAGGGACGCGGTCAAATGCCTTCTTCAAGTCCACAAAACACATGTAAACTGGTTGGGCAAACTCCCACGAACCCTCAAGAATTCTCGAGAGGGTAAAGAGCTGGTCCGATGTGCCACGGCCAGGACGAAAACCACATAGCTCCTCCTGAATCCGAGGTTCGACCAACGGCCGGACTCTCCTCTCCAGTACCTTGGCATAGACCTTCCCAGGGAGGCTGAGGAGTGTGATCCCTCTAAAGTTGGAGCACACCCTCCGGTCCCCTTTTTTGAAGAGAGGAACCACCACCCCGGTTTGCCATGCCAAAGGCACTGCCCCCGACCTCCACGCAATGTTGCAGAGGCGTGTCAACCATGACAGCCCAACAACATCCAGGGCCTTGAGGTACTCGGGGCGAATCTCGTCCACCCCCGGGGCCCGGCCACCAAGGAGATTTTTAACCACCTTGGCGACCTCAGCCCCTGTGATAGGCGAGTCATCCCCCTTGTCCCCAAACCCTGCTTCCTCTGTGGAAGGCGTATCAGTGGGATTGAGGAGATCCTCGAAGTATTCCTTCCACCGCCCGACGATATCCCCAGTTGAAGTCAACAGTGTCCCATCCGCACCATACACAGTGTGGACGGGGAGCTGCTTTCCCCTCCTGAGCCGCCGAACAGTTTGCCAGAATCTCTTTGAAGCCGACCGAAAGTCTTGTTCCATGGCCTCACCGAACTCCTCCCATACCCGGGTTTTTGCTTCAGCAACCACCCGAGCTGCACTCCGCTTGGCCTGCCGGTACACCTCAGCTGCTTCGGGAGTCCCACAAGCCAACCAAGCTTGATAGGACTCCTTCTTCAGCTTAATGGCCCCCCTCACCACTGGTGTCCACCACTTGGTTCGGGGGTTGCCACCACGAGATGCACCGACCACCTTGCGGCCGCAGCTCTGGGCCGCCGCTTCAACAACAGAGGTGGAGAACATGGCCCATTCAGACTCCATGTCTCCAGACTCCCTCGGAATGTGGTTGAAGTTCTTCCGGAGGTCTCATAACCCAATAATGGAATTTATCTGATTGTTTTCTGTTTACATGACTACTTGAATAATCAGATAACGCCAGAAATCTGATTATAATCAGTTTATTAGCGTGTATGTAAACATGGCCATTGTTTTATTTTGCAGTATAAGGTTTGACTAGATAACATTACCCTACAGCCATAAAGAGTGGCACAAGTACAATGTATAAGACTTCAATTCAACTTTATTTATATAAAGAATGGGTTTGTGTTGCCAGCAAAAACTGACAAAAAATGAAACAAAAGCAGGAATGACTCAGTTCTGTGAACAGCAGAGGGAGCTGCTGCATGATGCAGCATCAGTCAATGATTACAACAGAACTTTACATGTTCACAGCTCTGGAGTGTCTGTGCCTTCAGTGCTGCACATATCAGCTACTTGTCCTTGGTGCACCCCTGTTGTCCTTTCCTCACAGTCCTCCTCCTCTTCCTCCTCCTCCTCCTCCTCTTCCTCCTCCTCCTCCTCGCTCTCACTGTATTGGTAGTTACGGCGGTTGGTGTTCACAAAGAGGTCACTCTCGTCATCTTCAGAATCACTGTCATCCTCCTCCTCATCGTCTTTCTCCTCATCATCGTCTTTCTCCTTCATCGCGATCTTTTCTGGCTTCTCGTCTGTCTCCTCCTGTCCCAACTGCTCCTTCATGAACCCATCTGGCCTGGAAGGAGTCAGTCAGATGAAGAAAACACACACAGTTTAAAAGCTCCTCTCACTTTAATACAGTTTTAGCAGGTCTGTCAGCTTGATAGACTGCACGTCTGTGTTTACTGCAAATAAAGCCATTTTCTCTATATTACGGGTCTACAATTTGTGATTGCACACAATAGTCCTACCTGGCCCTATGTAAAAAAGTAATTACCTCCCTTGTAACATCATGAATCAACTGTGATTAACAACATTTTTTTAGAAAGCCAAGTTCAATTTCACTAGTCTCACTCAGGCCTCATTACTACCAGACCTGATGAATCAAGAAATCACTTAAATAGACCTGTCTGACAAAGTGAACTGGGCTAAAAGACCTCAAAAAGCAACACATCATGCCACACTCAAAATAAATTCCAGAACAGATGAGAAACAAAACCCCAAAACAACGTCTAAAGAACTGCAGGCCTCACTTGCCTCAGTTTGGACACTGGTCTATGATTCAACAATAGGAAAGAGACTGGACAATAATGGCATCCATGGGAGAGTTCCACGGCGAAAACCACTACTGACCAACAAGGACACAAAGACTTGTCTCACATTTGCCAAAAAGCATTGTGATGATCCCCAAGATTTTTGGGGAAATATTCTGTGGACTGACGGGACAAAAGTTGACCTTTTTGGAAGGCATGTGACCGCTTACATCTGGTGTAAAACTAACACAGCATTTCATAAAATGAAGATCACACCAAAGGTCAATCATGGTAGTGGTAGTGTGATGGTCTGGGGCTGTTTTGCTGCTTCAGGACCTGGATGACTTACTGTAATTGATAGAACCATGAATTTTGCTCTCTACCAGAAACTCTTGAAGGAATGAATGTCTCACCATCAGTTCATGACCTCAAGCTCAAGCTCTCCAATGTGACTGAATTAAAACAATTCTGCAAAGAAGAGTAATTCCTTTACTGCAATTGTCTCCCAATCAGCACACAATTTTCATGCAAGACAATGCCCCGTCACACTGCAAAACAGGTTCAACAGTTCCTTGAATCTAACAATACTGAAACAATGAAATGGCTAGCACAGAGTCCAGATCTAAACCCCATAGAGACTCTCTGGAAAATCCTTGGTGACAAAGTAATGGCTAAGAAACCCACTACAGTTCTTCCTGCCCTTCAGAGAGAGCAGACGCATTTTTTCTTCCTCTCCCTTCTAATCCTCTCCCTTTTGATTCCAGCTTGCAATGTTGTGTTTTTAGTCGCTCTTCTCCTGCTGAATCTTAATCTAAACGGAAATTATGGATTTGGAATGCGGCTTAAATGTGCTATTGTCACCACTTTTCAACAAGAACCGGGCCAGGGGGAGCCCAAGAATTGGAGCCTGCGTGATTCGACTGGTTTGGCATGATCACAGGATTTTTCTGTTTGGCCCTGGAGTTCCTGGTGTATCAAAATTATATTCGGGTGAGCTAATCAAAATGCCGACCCCGGCGTAGCTCCCCCAACAATTTCCAGTTGGGGCGAGCACGGACAGCGGCATATGGATTAACATGGATTTACCATCTGGCATGCATTGGAGAGAGAATGGACTCTCTTGGACATGTTTACCTGTGTTTCGGTAGGTGGACAACATCTGGAGCCGCTGAGTGCTTTCCAGAGAATGACATTAAAGTTTAAGCCTGTATGGAAATTATGAAGCGCAGAATCGCAAGAGATGAAAATTCTTGCTCTGAGTGATCTGTGCCTATTTGACCTTGAATTCGGCGCCCTGTCTGTTTACATTCCTCCTCGATGAAGATAAGCGGAAGAAACGGCTCTGCTAACCCAATCGACACAATTGTTGTTGTTTCAACAGATGGCCGCTCAAGGACAGTGCACCATGTGACAACTTACCATCTGCAAGTAAGAGAGACTCTGGACTGCTTTAGATCACATGACTATAACATCCATCCACTGCCAGGAGGCGCCCTCTGCTGTTCACTAGCAATTGACACACCTACACTACTGCATTCAACATTACACCACTGATACAATTACTGATACATATTTACAATACACTGACTCTCTCAACTTGCTTTGTCATTGTGTGAGCTCTATTGTCTGCTAATTGTGCATTAGAGAGTTTTTTTCTTGTAATCACAATTTTGGTCATAAAAGGACCTTTATTTTGATTAACAATGCTTTTTTCTCTCTGCCTATTGTGTTTCCCTATTTACCCATCCATCCCCTCCCCCTCTTTACCCCCTACTGTTATGACAGGCGCCTCATGGCTGCCGCGTCATTGGATGCGCCTTCGTGTGCACCCAATGTCAAGTCAAATTCCTCGTATGTTTACTTGTAAATGTGCTTGGCAATAAAGTTCTTTCTGATTCTGATTCTGATTCTACAGTTACTGAACTGTGGAAGAGAATGCAAGAAAAATGGACCAAGATCAAACCAGAGCAGTGTGAGAAGCTACTGACGTCCTGTAGGTCCAGATGTGCTGAAGTCATTCAAAGCAAGGGCCTCTACACTTCCTATTCATTTTTGAATCATATAGCCCTAAAAAAAGTGATGTTTAAATTTTCTCTTCTGACACAGTCACTGTTCTCTAATTTTGTTCAGTTGTTTGTTTGTTTTTTACAAAATAAATGCTTGTGTTGAATTGCCTTGGTTACTTAAAAGAAAACATGCTGGTACAGCAGTGGTATAGACACAGATGATATTCTGTAAAATTCTGAACAATGAAGAATAACACATTTTAGAATAAATCAAGTATTAAGCCATTGTTCTGTAATTTTGATCTCCACTACATACGTGTATTTTCACTAAGAAAATAAATGAAAAGATGTCACTCTGCAAGCGAACAACACACACCACAGTCACTCACAGCACTGGGAGCAGTAGGAGTTCGGGAGTGTACTTTCCTCTACTGACAAGCTTTATGGAGACGTTAATTTCATTCTCCAGCAGGACTTTGCACCTGCCCACACTGCCAAAAGTCCCAATAATTTAATGATAGTTTAATGATCATGGCATCATTGTGCTTGATTGGCCAGCAAGCTCTCCTGACCAAAACCCCACAGAGAATCTATGAAGTATTTTCAAGAGAAAAATGAGAGACAGCAGACTCAACACTGCAGACAAGCTGAAGGTTACTATCAAAGCGACCTGGACCTCTATAACACCTCAGCAGTACCACAAGCTGATCAAAACCATGCCACACGGCACTGATGCAGTAATTCGTGCAAAAGGAGCCCCGACCAAGTATTGTGTACATGGACACACTTTTCAGTCAACCAACATTTCTATTAAAAATCCATTTTTTGAAATTAATTTTATGCAATATTCAAATTTTATGAGAAACTGAATGTGGGGTTTTCATGAGCTATAAGCCATAACCATCAAAATGAAAAGAAATAAACACTTGAAATATATCACTCTGTGTGTAATGAATCTACAGTGGTGTGACAAAGTGTTTGCCCCCTTCCTGAGTTCTCATTTTTTTTTGTATATTTGCCACACTTAAATGTTTCAGATAATCAAATAAATTTAAATATTAGACAAAGATAATAGATAGACGTACTTTATTGATCCCAAACTAGGAAATTACAGAATTACATAACACAAGTTAGTACAAAATGCAGTTTTAAATGAAGGTGTTTATTATTAATGGTAAAAAAAAAACAACAACCCAAACCTACATGGCCCAGTGTGAAAAAGTGATTGCCCCCTCCCGTTAAAACATAAATTAACTGTGGTTTATCACATCTTTGTAAAGCTGAGTTCAATTTCCCTAGCCACACCCAGGCCTAATTACTGCCACACCTGTTCTCAATCAAGAAATCACTTCAATAGGACCTGCCTAACAAAGTGAAGTAGACCAAAAGATCCTCAAAAGCTAGACATCATGCTGTGATACAAAGAAATTCAGGAACAAATGAGAAACAAAGTAATTGAGATCTATCAGTCTGGAAAAGGTTATAAAGCAATTTCTAAAGCTTTGAAACTCCAGCAAACCACAGTGAGGGCCATTATCCACAAATGGCAAAAACATGGAACAGTGGTGAACCTTCCCAGGAGTGGCCGGCCAAACAAAATTACGCCAACAGCGCAGCCACAACTCATCCAAGAGGTCACAAAAGACCCCACAACAACATCCAAAGAACTGCAGGCCTCACTTGCCTCAGTTAAGGTCAGTGTTCATGACTCCACCATAAGAAAGAGACTGGGCGAAAATGGCCTGCATGGCACAGTTCCAAGATGAAAACCACTGCTGACCAAAAAGAACATAAAGGCTCATCTCAGTTTTGCCAGAAAACAACTTGATGATCCCCAAGACTTTCAGGAAAATACTCTGTGGACTGACGAGACAAAAGTTGAACATTTTGGAAGGTGTGTGTCCCATTACATCCGGCGTAAAAGTAACACAGCATGTCAGAAAAGGAACATCATACCAACAGTAAAATATGGTGGTATAGTGTGATGGTCTGGGGCTGTTTTGCTGCTTCAGGACCTGGAAGACTTGCTGTGGTAAATGGAACCATAAATTCTGCTGTCCCATGTCTGCTGATGTCTGCTGGCCATCTGTTCGTGACCTTAAGCTGAAGCGCACTTGGGTTCTGCAGCAGGACAATGATCCAAAACACACCAGCAAGTCCACCTCTGAATGGCTTAAGAAAAACAAAATGAAGACTTTGGAGTGGCCTAGTCAAAGTCCTGACCGGAATCTGATTGAGATGCTGTGGCATGACCTTAAAAAGGCAGTTCATGCTCGAAAACCCTTCAGTGTGGCTGACTTACAACAATTCTGCAAAGATGAGTGGGCCAAAATTCCTCCACAGCACTGTAAAAGACTCATTGCCAGTTATCACAAACGCTTGATTGCAGTTGTTGCTGCTAAGGGTGGCCCAACCAGTTATTAGGTTTAGGGGGCAATCACTTTTTCACACAGGGACACGTAGGTTTGGGTTTTTTCCCCCTTAATAATAAACACCTTCATTTAAAAACTGCATTTTGTGTTTACTTGTGTTACCTTTGTCTAATATTTAAATTTGTTTGTTGATCTGAAACATTTAAGTGTGACAAACATACAAAATAATGAGAACTCAGGAAGGGGGGCAAAGACTTTTCACACCACTGTATATCATTATTGTGATGTAAGATGACTTATATCGTGATGTGAAATTTTTGCCATATTGCACAGCCCTATGCTCAACAGTTCACAAATATTTTTCATAAAGCGGGGATAAACGGTTTTGTACTATGTGCAGCATAATGTAGGAACATAAAATCTGACGATTGATAAACAATTTTTAAATGGAAAACACACGGAGACCGACAACAGACCAGAGAGGGAGACTGTTGCAGCTGCTGGGGGCAAGTAAAATATTGTTGTTGTTTTTTTATATTTGTGTCGTAAATTAATAATTCATCCAGCATGATGGTGTTTTCTTTTACAAACTATGGATACAGTTGTTACCTGTTGGTTAACTGCTGTAAATAAATGCAGACTAAGGCTGTGTGTCCACCAAACACGTTTTTTACCTCTGTGGGCGACTATTTTCTATTTATTCTCTATGTAGTCCAGCATCTACATCCAGTCTACAGCACTGAGTGCCATCGGCGCTGAAATGCTCTCGGCAGTGGCCACTTTTTGTCGCAGCGCTCAGGGTGCTCAGAGTTGAAAAAATTTCAACTTTTCAGACTACAGCTGAGCTCGTCAATGTCAGACCTTTCCAAGCAGCCAATCAGAATAAGGAAGGGTTGGACATAGGACACTGGTACAGTCTGTACTCAGACTCCTGTTTTCCATGTCATCATATTTTGCATCCAGAGCTGCTACCAATGCTAGAATACATTTCCTGCCCATTGTTATTTAGAGACTCTTATTAAAAATAAGTAGAAAGTCTGACCATACAAAAAGCGGAAGTGCTGAGCTGTGAGTGACAAGCTGTAGCTGAGATACAGGGCACAGACTATTTTTTCCCAGAGCGCAGTGCACAAGCGCTGAAAAAAAAAAAAAAAAGACATTCAGAGCGGTCAGGCGACAAAAACGCGTTTGGTGGACATGCAGCCTAAAGGTATATTTTTAGTCAGGACTTCATGATGGAGGCAGCTGCCTTCGTGTAACTTTTTTATTAAATGACACATTTAATACTGAACTTCCAGCACTTAAGTAAGAGATTTAAAGATGATAATAATAATCACAATAAAGACAAAATGGCAGAATTAATAAAGGCTGCAGTACAATGAGCCATTTTTACTCAATAGAAATAAACTGAAATGACCAAATACTCCAGGAAATGAATTGAAACCCTTTTCAAAAAATGAAAGTTAATTTGTAGTTAAACTACAAACAAAAAATAAAAGAACCTAAATTATTAAACCCTACTGTGGTGTGGGGATCTAAAAATGATTATTAATTTTACTTTGAAATCTGTTCTCCTTTTCATCTCCCCTTCAGACCTGTGAAGACTGGGTTTCCTCTCCAAGCTCCATCCTGCACTGAGACGTTCTGAAGGGAAGAGGTTGTCAGTGGAGGAGCAGCTCTGCTTCGTTGTGGGTTTCAGCACAGAAGACCTCAAAGTTTTCAGGGGTCTTAGTTTTCAAATTCAAGATTCAAGAAGGTGCTGCTATAATATTCTCCATACCCTAACATGCATTCAATGCAGTTTATAATGGCTGTAATGGCCAATTCTTTTATATATCTTTTTTCTCATCAAGAATACAATGCTGGTCATTTTTTGACAACTTTACTGAGCATTTAATTCTAAATAAACCTCTGTTTAACAGGAAATTTTTTGGCAATCCTGTGCTTTCATTGTGGTGTTACATAGAATATCATCACTGACTGTAAACTATGGAAAAAGCAGCTTCTTTAAAATCTGTATTTCCTCACACAACTGTCAGTGCAAAAACCTCTAAAAATGTTGCAATTTTTATCGCAACCTTTTGGAAAAGCTCCCACAAATTCAGGCTTTTTGGGCCACAACAATCACAAAAATAGCCAACGAAATCCTGGAGGGACTGAAATACAGTGAGATTATGTCTACATGCTTCATGCACTGAATTTGTTTACTTACTCTGGGTCGTTAACTTGACACTACACACCCTTTGCACTAAAGAAAGCACTTGTTAGCACTTTGTGAAATTGTTATAAGTTAAATAACAAAAAGTGCATTATTGTAATTGATTTGGGGTCAGTTCTTCATGTGATAATGTATGTATTAAAGAGTATTCCTGCTACAATTTGCAGCATTAGGTCTCTAAGATTTTTGTTTTCCTCACAAGTAAAATAGACATTAAAATGGTAATTTTCCTGATTGAATTGGGATCAGATTGAATCAGAATTGAATCGATTCAGAACCCCAAGAATCGGAATCAAATTGATTCTGGAAATCAATGATGATTCCCGGCCCTAGCTATCGTAAGTCTACAGTGGGGCCAAAAAGTATTTAGTCAGCCACCAATTGTGCAAGTTCTCCCACTTAAAAGATGAGAGAGGTCTCCAATTTTCATCATAGGTATACCTCAACTATGAGAGACAAAATGAGAAAAAAAAAATCCAGAAAATCACATTGAAGGATTTTTAATGAATTAATTGGTAAATTCCTCAGTAAAATAAGTATTTGGTCACCTACAAACAAGCAACATTTCTGGCTCTCACAGACCTGCAACTTCTTCTTTAAAAGGCTCCTCTGTCCTCCACTCATTACCTGTATTAATGGCACCTGTTTGAACTCGTTATCAGTATAAAAGACACCTGTCCACAACCTCAAACAGTCAGACTCCAAACTCCACTATGGCCAAGACCAAAGAGCTGTCAAAGGACACCAGAAACAAAGTTGTAGACCTGCACCAGGCTGGGAAGACTGAATCTGCAATAGGTAAGCAGCTTGGTGTGAAGAAATCAACTGTGGGAGCAATTATTAGAAAATGGAAGACATACAAGACCACTGATAATCTCCCTCGATCTGGGGCTCCACGCAAGATCTCACCCCGTGGGGTCAAAATTATCACGAGAACAGTGAGCAAAAATCCCAGAACCACATGGTGAATGACCTGCAGAGAGCTGGGACCAAAGTAACAAAGGCTACATCAAAAACACACTACGCCGCCAGGGACTCAAATCTGCAGTGCCAGACGTGTCCCCCTGCTTAAGCCAGTACATGTCCAGGCCCGTCTGAAGTTTGCGAGAGAGCATTTGGATAATCCAGAAGAGGATTGGGAGAATGTCATATGGTCAGATGAAACCAAAATAGAACTTCTTGGTAAAAACTCAACTTGTCGTGTTTGGAGGAGAAAGAACACCATACCTACTGTGAAGCATGGGGGTGGAAAAATCATATTTTGGGGCTGTTTTTCTGCAAAGGGACCAAGACGACTGATCCGTGTAAAGGAAAGAATGAATGGGGCCATGTATCGTGAGATTTTGAGTGAAAACCTCCTTCCACCAGCAAGGGCATTGAAGATGAAACGTAGCTGGGTCTTTCAGCATGACAATGATCCCAAACATACCGCCCGGGCAACGAAGGAGTGGCTTCGTAAGAAGCATTTCAAGGTCCTGGAGTGGCCTAGCCAGTCTCCAGATCTCAACCCCATAGAAAATCTTTGGAGGGAGTTGAAAGTCTGTGTTGCCCAGCGACAGCCCCAAAACATCACTGCTCTAGAGGAGATCTGCATGGAGGAATGGGCCAAAATACCAGCAACAGTGTGTGAAAACCTTGTGAAGACTTACAGAAAACGTTTGACCTCTGTCATTGCCAACAAAGGGTATATAACAAAGTATTGAGATGAACTTTTGTTATTGACCAAATACTTATTTTACTGAGGAATTTACCAATTAATTCATTAAAAATCCTTCAGTGTGATTTTCTGGATTTTTTTTTTTCTTATTTTGTCTCTCATAGTTGAGGTATACCTATGATGAAAATTGGAGACCTCTCTCATCTTTTAAGTGGGAGAACTTGCACAATTGGTGGCTGAATAAATACTTTTTTACCCCACTGTATTTGTAGACTTGGGCTTGTTAATACTGTGAAAAATCATGCAAATTTATATGTTACAATTATGACAGCTTTATTTGAAGGTTAACTCTAAAATTGTGGTGCATTTTAATCTGTAGTCAGACAGTCATTTACTCGATTATTAACGAGCTCAGTAGTTATCATTGGTTTAATTTTTTAATATTAAACTTGGTATTAATGAGCTGGGGAAAATTCTAACAATATGCACTCTTACATTATCTGTTGTCCAGAAAACTCACAATCCCTCCTTTCCTCTTAACTCTTTCTTCTCTTCAGTGGGTCAGGAAAATAAAGTCTTTTAATATAATCTATTAGCTTTGTTATAGTTGGGTATACTCCAAATTCTCAGCTGACGCCAGCAAACTCCATCCATCCATCTTCTACCGCCTGTACGTGGGTCCGGGCAACAGGGGCAAAAGTCCAAGCAGCGGACCCTAGACTGCTGCACTGTTCAAATGCTATGCAAACTCCATTAACTCAACCAACTTACTGTGGAGACGTCACATATTTCCACAAATGATGGAGGGAGGACGCCTGAAAGTATTTTCCCTCTGACACGGCCTTTCCATTTCTCCTCCGGTTAAATCATCGTAGTTTTGGTCTCCATAATGTTCCATTTTTTCCCCTATTTGCAAACTTTAGATGTTGCTGTTGTTGTTGTTTGTCCGTCGTTCTCAACGATGACTAAGGACATCACAGGGAAGAGGACTGGGTGAGGTGTGTTCGGCTGTGGCTGATCAGTCCAATGCGGGCATGGAAGGCTCTGCTGCAGGTCGGGCACAGGTGGTCTGTGCAGGCAGAAGATACAGGGGTGGCTCTGGACTTGCAAAGCTCATGTTTTCTCTGGGCCTTGGCAATCCTGTTCAGCTCAAAGGAGGCAGCACCTTTGCTGGTACGGCTACACCAGTCTGGTCGGCCTAGCGCTAGGGTCTCCCAGGTGTCAGGACTGATGTCAAAGCTCTACAGGGAGGCCTTAAAAGTGTCTTTGTAGTGCTTCTTCTGACCACCTTGTGAGCGCTTGCCCTCTGCTAGTTCACCGTAGAACAGTCTCTTTGGTAGGTGTGAGTCAGGCATACAAACAAGGTGGCCAGCCCACCTAATCTGGGCTCTCCTGAGTAGGGTGTGGATGCTAGGCAGCTCAGCTCGGGAAAGGACCTCTGTATCAAGATTTTGTCCAGGCAGGTGATCTTCAGGAGCTTTCTGAGGCAGTTCAGGTGGAAGCGATTTAGCTTTCTGGCATGGCACTCATAGACTGTCCAGGTCTCACAGGCATACAGTAGGAAAGGCAGGACAACTGCCTTGCACACCTTCAGTTTTGTGGTCAGCCTGATGCCTCTCCTTTCCCACACTGTTGCATGTAGCCGTTCAAATGCTGAGCTTGCCTTGGCAATGCGCGAATCGACCTCGTCATCAATGTTGACAGACCTGGAGAGTGTACTGCCAAGGTACGTGAACTTGTCAACAGCCTTGACCCTCATTGACAGTGATGGCTGGTTCCACATAAGTCTTCTGTGGTGTGGGTTGGTGCAGGACCTCGGTTTTCTTCGTACTGATTGTGAGCCCAAAGTTGTCGCAAGCAGTGGAAAAGCAGTTCACACTCTGCTGCATCTGGGCCTCTGTAGCGGCATTGAGTGCACAGTCGTCTGCGAAAGGAAGTCACGCACTGAGTCCCCTTTCACCCTGGTTTTGGCTTGGAGCCTCCACAGGTTGAAGAGCCTGCCGTCCATCCTGTACCTGATCCTGATGGTGCTTTCTTCATCGTCGCAGAAGGCATCAGACAGCATGGCTGGGAACATCATGCTGAAAAGTGTGGGCGCGAGTACACAGCCCTGTTTGACCCCGTTGGTGACTAGGAAAGCTTTGGAGGAGTCTCCATCGTCCAGTACTCGAGCAAGCATGCCATTGTGAAACTGGCACACCATGCTGATGAACTTGTCTGGGCAGCCGAACTTCGCCATGATCTTCCACAGCCCCTCACGACTGACGGTATTAAAAGCCTTGGTCAGATCTACAAATGTTGTGTAGAGGTCCCTGTTCTGCTTTTGACACTTCTCCTGAAGTTGGCGTGCGGCAAAGATCATGTCAGCAGTTCCACAACCCTCTCTGAAGCCACACTGGCTCTCCGGCAGGTGACCGCCTTCCATGTGCTGAATAAGGCGGTTGAGGACTCTTGCAAGGTTCTTGCCGGCGATGGCGAGGAAAGCGATCCCACGATGGTTGTCGCAGGACTGCCTGTTTCCTTTTCTCTTGTAGAGATAGACAATGGAGGCGTCCTTGAGCTTCTGGGGGATAACTTCCTTCTGCCACATGGTCTGAAAGAGCTTGGTGAGTTTCTGTATTAGAACTGGTCCTCCAGTCTCTGAAAGCTGCCCAGTCTTCTTCTGCTCCGTACGCCCTGAGATTGAGCTGACTAGGCTTGCTGTCCAGGTCCTCACTGAGGTTGTGTCGCACAGAGTGCTGCTCCAGCTTGCTGGCGTTGAATCGCTTGTTTGCCTTTTTCCCCTGTGGATGCCGTTTGGGCTGGATGTGCATGTTGAGCTTTGAGAGAATGAGTCTGTGATCCGTCCAGCAGTCTGCGCCACACATCGCCTTCATCACTCTAACATCCTGCCTGTCTCTCCTTCTCACAATGATGTAATCGATCAGGTGCCAATGCTTGCCGTGTGGATGCATCCAGGAGGTCTTGTTGCGATTTGGCAAGCGGTAGCCGGTATTTGTGATCAGAAGGTCATGAGAGGGGCATGTTTTCAACAGGAGAAGAAGACGCTGTTGCACTTTCCAAATCCATTTCTCCCAAGGACTCCTTCCCATGTCTGGTAGTCTGTACCAACTCTGGCGTTAAAGTGTCCAAGAACAATGAGTTTGTCCTCCGGTACGTCTTCAATGAGAGTCTCTAAGTCCTCGTAAAACTGGTCTTTGATCTCATCTGGGTTCGTCATGGTAGGGGCATATGCACTGATCAATGTGGCATGGCGTTCTCCTCGGAGGGGGAGCTGCAGGGTCATGAGGCGGTCATCGGTTCCTTTGAGGAGGCTGGTAAGCTTACTGATCAGATTAGATCTGATCGCAAAACCTACTCCTGCTTCACAGCATTCTTCGCTGCCTCGGCCGCTCTGGAAAAAGGTGTAGCCGGCTTTGACTTCTGTCAGCTGACCTTCGTCTGCAAACCTGGTCTCGCTCAGAGCTGCGATGTGGATGATGTACCTGCTGAATTCTCTTGTGACAAGTGCTGTCCATCTCTCAGGTCTATCCGCTTTGGAGCTGTCCAAGAACGTTCGCACACTCCAAGTGCCAACGGTGAGTGATGTCACCTTAGTTGATTTCTTCTGAGAATTTTGACCGCTAGGGTGGGATCCCTGCCAGCTGCAGCTTGCTGGCCAGGATGTAGCAAAGCAGGCTATGTTTAGGGCATCTTTTCTAACCCCTTCCTCAGGCCATGAAGGTAAGCAGAGCGAACCCTAACGAGCGCTGCTCAGACACCCAGGGGGCTGCCGAGCTCCACTGCTGCTTCGGTCCAGTAGAGAGCAACCCTATACCCTGGGCCGCCCATGTGTGGGATTGTGGCTACAGCTTCCAGTGTATCTGCACCTGCTGCTTCATCACTTACCCATCGCCATAGGACTTGGTGGTGGGGGGGGAATTTGGTGGGGGGGGGGGGGGGTGATGTCTTGACTTGCGCGTGAATTTGATTTAAGTGAGGGAGAGTTGCGCAGGGTCATCAGCCTCACTTTCTCGTCCCAACCTATCTGGATCCAGTGGCAAGACACAGTCAAGATGGCTGGAGATAGGTAGGATGCAGTGGATGGCCAGCAGTGTCCTACATGTCTCACTGTGCCCTAGTTGCGCTCCATAACGCTTTGCTGGGTCTGCCTTCCTGCCCGCTAAGCCAATCTGGTGGTTTCCTCCGCGCAGTCCGCCAGGTCCAGTCTGCGTATGCATAGGTAGACAAGCCCTACCTCAGTAAGGGTTTCTAAATTGAATAACTTTAATAGTAGAGAAACCTGGAGGTGAGCAGCTGTAATCAGCTGAAACTCTGAGCTCCTCTGTGTTGAAGTGAAAGTTTCTATTCAAGAAAATTAAAATGTTCTGATAACCCGAAGACTGGTACTCCCTGCTCAAACACTATAATTAATACTACCACCAGTAGATCAATACAGTAACAGTTTACTACCACTGCTGTTGCACAGAGCACTGATGCAGATGTTTCCCTCTTCATGTAAAATGACACATTTTGGGAAAAACAGAGCTGTTTTAGGAATAGTTATGAAAACTGAAACTTCAAATCAAAATTTCTACCTTTAACTGTTATAAACAAAAAATTAAACCTGTACTAACATTTAATGGGTAAACTTCCAAGACACAGTGACCATGTTTACATGTATATGAATAAACCGGTTATGACTGTTTCTGGAGTTATCTGATTATTCAAGTGGCCATGTAAGCAGAATAATCCGATAATGGCCATGTAAACGGGATCATTAACTCAAGTGGTTTACCCTCCAATAATCTGTTTATTCAGTGTATGTAAACATGACAAAAAAGACTATTGCCATTATTGGTTTATTCCCCATAATCGGTTTATTGCAACAATGTAACCAGGGTCATTATGAACAAATGTCTTAAAAATTTTAACCTGAAATGTGCAATTTGAATATGATTTAATAAAAGTGCAATTGTTTTTAATATGACATATTCTGTGTTTTGCAGACTTGGAGAAAGCATTTGACTGCATCCCTCATGGTTTCTTGTGGGGGGTGCTGTGGGAGTATGGTGCATCGGGCTTGTTGTTACGAGCTATCCGGTCTCTGTACAACCGTTGCAAGACTTTGGTTCATATTGCCAACACCTAGTCAATCTTGTTTCTAGTCAGAGTTGGACTCCACCAGGGCTGCCCTTTGGCACCGATCTTGTTCATAATTTTTATGGACAGGATAACTAGGTGCAGCCAAGGAATGGAGGGTGGCATGCTTGGTGACCACAGGATCTCATCTCTGCTGTTTGCAGATGATGTCGTACTGTTGACTTCATCCAGCAATGACTTACAGGTCTTACTGGGATGGTTTGCTGTTGAGCGTGAAGCAGCTGGAATGAGAATCAACACCTCCAAGTCCGAGTCCATGGTGCTCAGCCGGAAAAGGGTGGATTGTCCTCTCCGGGTTGGGGACAAGCTCCTGCCCCAAGTGGGGGGGTTTAAGTATCTCAGGGTCTCATTCACGAATGAGGGGAGAATGGAGCGAGAGATTGACAGATGGATCGGAGCAGCATCTGTAGTGATGTGGACGTTGTACCAGTCTGTTGTGGTGAAGAGGGAGCTGAGCTCTAAAGCAAAGCTGTCAATTTACCAGTCAATCTACCTTCCTACCCTCACCTATAGTGATGAGCTTTGGGTAATGACCGAAAGAATGAGACTGCAGATACAAGCGGCTGAAATGAGCTTTCGCCATAGGATTGCTGGACTTGCCCTCAGAGTGAGAGGCTCAGAGTAGAACCGCTGCTCCTCCATATTGAAAGAAGCCACTTGAGGTGGTTTGGGCATCTGATCAGGATGCCTCCTGGATGCCTCCCACTTGAGGTGTTTTGGGCACATCCCACTGGAAGGAGACCCCAGGGAAGACCCAGGACATGCTGGAGAGACTGCGCCTCCCAGCTGGCCTGGGAACATCTTGGTATCCTCTCTGAAGAGCTGGAGCAGGTGGCTGGGGAGAGAGAAGTGTGGGCTTCTCTGCTTGGGCTGCTGCCTCCGTGACCCAGACCTCCAGAAAAGCGGTGTGTGTGTGTGTGTGTGTGTGTGTGTGTGTATTCTGAACCTTGTAAAATCTTTATTCAGAAGACATAACTAAAAAATCTTGCATAACCTGGGCAAAAAGTACCATCTTCAATTGATTTTTATACTTGAGCAATAGTACACAAAAGAGTACGATATCAATGATCATATAACTGCCATGATTCATTGTAGGCCTGATGATAAAGCCCTTAAAAGATAGTGTAAATCAATCAAAGATAGTACTTTCAGCACTAGCTATGCATTTTTTTGCATAACATGTAAAAAGACAACTGATCAATTACTTCCTTCTGAACTGCAGGTTGTTTCATTGCTGTTGTGACAAAGTCAAAATGAAACCATGAGAAATCAATAAATGCATTTCAAAGGCAATCAAAGGCAGCAGACACATGTACTTGGTGTCCGGATAGCGTGTGTTTGAGTGTGTTCCCACCTACCAGAGCTCTTGTTTTTGGAGATACTGAATGTGGTCTTTGTAGAGAATGAAGTTGATCTCTGCCTTAACCTTCTCTCCTTCCTCAATGGGATCCACAATCACATAGTCCCCTTTAAAATCACACAACAAGAATTTAATAGGAACCACGTACTAAAGGTTAATACAACTACAAAGAAACAGATCTTCTGTTATGAACAGCATCAGAAATCAAAAACTAACTCGACAACCTGTCCCTGGATCAATACTAGTGTTACTACAATATCAAACGGCCAGGTACCTCTCTTGATCCAGATGTTTTTGCGGAACTTGGTAGGCATGCTCACAAGGAAGGTCTCTCCCTCAGCCGTGGTGACTTTGTGGAGGTTGTTCCCACAGCTACAGATTACCTGTAGAATGCATGGTTACAGAATAAAGATGGAGAAGGATCTCTTGTTGTTTCCTAAAAATAGGATGCTTTTTAAATGCCACAGTTATATACACACATTAGTGTTCTGTTTAGTAACAGGTTGGCAAAAGACAAACAAATCCCAATAGAGAACTACTCCTGTCTACAGAACAACTCACTCATTTGTACGAAACTGCAACAGGCAAGGTAAGAGATTAGTCTGAAATCTGAGATGAATAACTATCTGATCCTTACATACTCATTAACGTACAGTTGTAATCAAAATTATTCAACCCCCACTGCATTTTAGGTTTATTGGCAAAATTAAAAAAATTTTTAGTTGTTTGAAAAAAAAAATTAGACAAGAACAGTTTAAAGAGTTAAATAAAATTTATATTGCAAGGACTTTGTCCAAATTCAACACTAAATCTTACTTTCAATGACTACTACAGTCTCAAAATTATTCAACCCCCTCAACATAATTCCTCATATGAGCACACATTTGCAAATCAGGTGTGATCTCAAGCACACCTGATGCAACCAATCAAGGGCTTAATTTAGTTGCATCAAGTGTGATTGAGATAGAACACCTCAAATACCTGGACTGTTGATAGTGATGCTTGACTGCATGTTACAAATATGGCAAAGTCAAGAGAGTTGTCCAAAATGTTCAGAGAAGAGATCACTGCCTTGTACAAACAAGAAAAAGGATACAAAAAGACAGCAAAGGCACTGAATATTCCTAAAGATACAGCTGGAAGCATAGTTTGCATGTTTAAAGTTAAAGGAACAGTGGCTACGTGGCAGAAAGAGGAAGCTATCCACAGCTTCCAACAGAGTCCTGAAAAGGCAGGTGGTCAAAAACCCTCGGCTGACTACAAAAGACCTGCAGCAAGACTTGATGGCAGCAGGCACTGAGGTTTCAGTTGCCACAGTAGGCTGCATATAAGGCGCTGAAGGGTTCCATGCCCAAACTCCAAGGCGTACACAACTACTGACCCAAAAGCACAAGAAAAGTCGGCTCCAATTTGCTCAAAACTACAACCCCAATTCCGATGAAGCTGGGATATTGTGTAGAATGTAAATAAAAACAAAATGCATTCATTTAAAAAATTCTTTTCAACCTATATTCATTTGAATACACTACAAAGACCAGATATTTAATGTTCAAACTGATAAACTTTACTGTTTTTTTTTTTTGCACATATTCACTCATTTTGAATTTGATGCCTGCAACGCATTCCAAAAAAGATGGGGCAGGGGGCTGTTTACCACTGTGTTATATCATTTTTCCTTTTAACAACACTCAATTATCATTTAAGAACTGAGGACAACGACTGTTGAAGCTTTGTAGGTGGAATTCTTTCCCATGCTTACTTGATGTATGACTTCAGCTGCTCAACAGTCCAGGGTCTCCACTGATGTATTTTGTACTGCATAAAGCGCCACACATTTTCAATGGAAGACAGGTCTGGACTATAGGCAGGCCAGTCTAGTACCCACACTCTTTTACAATGAAGCCATTCTGTTGTAACACGTGCAGCATGTGGCTTGGTATTGTCTTGCTGAAATAAGCAGGGACGTCCCTGGAAAAGACGTTGCTTGGACAGAAGCATTTGTTGCTCCAAAACTTGTATGTACTGTTTAGCATCAATGGTGTCTTCACAGATGTGAAAGTTACCCATGCCATGGGCACTAACACACCACCATACCATCACATATGCTGGTTTTTTAACTTAATGCTGATAACAATCTGGATGGTCCTTTTCCTCTTTAGCCTAGAGGACATGATTTCCTGAAACAATTTAAAATGTGGGCTCATGCGACTACAGCACACTTTTCCACTTTGTGTCAGTCCATCTCAGGTAAGCCTGGGCCCAGAATCGGGAGGCATTTCTAGGTGCCGTTGATCTATGGCTTATGCTTTGCATGGTAGAGTTTTAATTTGCACTTGTAGATGTACCAACATACTGTGTTAACTGACAATGTTCCTGAGCCCATGTGGTAACATCCTTCACAGAATGACAGGGATGAGAATGGGGTTTTGGAAAAAAAGAGGAAACCTAGCCGGGGGTCTTGGGGGACGCAGGCCCCCAATCCGGATCCAAGGCAGAGCCTTGGTGGGGGGTCTGGGGGGCGTTGCCCCCCAGAAGCTAACAAAATCTGGTGTTTTAGAATGCTCAAATGTGGTCTTATATTTAAAGTTAGAAGTAAGTACAAATGCATTTATAGTTTATCTTTTTAATCTGCTGCTGCATCACATGTGTAATCATGTTCAATACTGTTTTGATTCAGTGTCACACTTTATTGAGAAGCAGAAAATGTCACTTCCATATTTACATGCCTGTGCTACTACTCTATGAACTTATGTACAAGTCAACGTATTCTTCACATCTAATTGTGCAATTTTTTCTTCTTGGCTACCAAAGCCTGGAGCCGTTCTGTAGCCTTCCTCTTCTCTGATTTTCTCAAGAAATCGTTGCAATAAACACACTGGGCTTTCCCTGGTACATTGCATTTCGCTATAAAGTCGGCCATTTTTTCAACCACAAAATAAAGTGAAACACAGTACATATGTATTGAATTTATGATATCTGAATAGTATGTTGATGTAATAATACTAAATTATATTTTACTACTATCTAATATATTTAGAACTGACACAGAATTGCATTTACATAGTTCTAGAACAGACAAAATAATTTAACCAAGTAAAATAAATTATAAATATTAACAAAATTATTCTGCAAACATTTTGATTTATTAATGTGTGCATTTGTTAGTGTTACTAGGAATATAAAAAAGTTGAATATCAGTATATTTTAACCCCTTGAACTCTTGTGAATTCAGCGGGCAGTCACGTCTCTGCATCTCAGTGCGCACTGAAAAAAAAAAAAAGCTGTATTTCCGGTCTTCCAGTACAGACACAGCCTTGTTACAACCTCAGAAAAAAGCTGTGTAATATATATTCATTTTTTGTGGTATTTTTACAAAATTTTGACCCGAGCTTGAAAACACTTGGTTCTACATTTCTGTTGTGTTTTCCAGCCAGTATCTGACAGCTGTATGTTATTTGCAAGTATTTGTATCTAAAAAAAACACCCAGGCGAACTTTCCTGTTACTCAGTGGCAGGAGCACTTACAGAGATTATGACTGTTTTGCCAAAAAATTCAGAGTATTTTCTTTTAAATGAGACTAACCCCATGAAGATGCTGCAAAGGGTTGAAGAACAGCTTTTGATTTACTTTGGGCATTTTATTTTTAGGCGTTTTTAGGGAGGTTGAACAGAGTTCAACAGGTTAATATTTGAAAGATAATCTAAAAAAGTAAGTAAAACCTAAAAGATGTTTAATATTTTTATGCAATGACCATAAAGAAATTATGTTTACTAATAAAAGCAAAGATATCTTAGGAAAGGCAACCCATCACCACATGACAAAAAAAACCTTACACATGCATTATGTAACTCTTCCTAGTGAAACAAAAAATGATAAATTATATTCAAAATTCAAACTGTGAGAAAATATGTAATAACATAACAATCGATAATCAGCATTCAAATGCAATTAGTGTTTCAAAACAGGCATGCCATCACAACTTACACATGCTATTTCATAACAAATTCATTACGCGAAAATTCTCAAGTACATTACTTAAACGAGAAAAAAAAAATCTTACCTCGGAATGTGTCTTCCGATCACTAATTGCTGTAATCGGGGGCGACTGTGATGAACTTTGTTTGACTGGCATCTGAGTTTGACCGTGTCCATCGATCGTTTTGAACGCAGCACCGAGTGAGTAGTTCGATCTCCTTGTAGCCACAATTTTGAGATGTTTCTGTTTTGAACAGTGCTCAACTAAGGCAACACAACCACGAGATCCATAACTCAAGAAATCGTTGCAATAAACACACTGGGCTTTCCCTGGTACTTCGCATTTCGCTATGAAGTCGGCCATTTTTTCCAACCACAACTTCGGTATTTTTACCGATCTTTACAGTCATTGACACAGTTTTTTTCAAGCCATTCCCAACGAAACTTGTTCTTTATCCCTTTGTCGATTTCTAAAATTCTTGCTTTGTTGTCTTTCGTAAGTTTTAGGTTCACCATTTTGACGAAATCGGGAAAACTCAGTTGATTGAACTGAACTGTCTGCCACTTGCATTTCGCTCCGCGTGTTATCCGGATATGACATAGGAAATCTAACAACATCGCCGATTGGTTGCTTCAATAAGTATCAGCCTATCAGTGGCCTTGTTACATTACATTACTGATCTCGATGGGTAGCGCGTTCTGCGCGGTGAATTTTCACAGCCGATCGAAAATACGACTCGCCGCCAGACCCCCCCCCCCCCCTAAAATTTTCTCCTCAAATTTAGACGAATCACAAGAATGACCCTAGACATGATCAAATCCGAGGAATTCCTCGGATCCGCGGAGGATTCTCATCCCTAAGAATGATGCCGGATTTTGAAGCAGTGCTGCCTGAGGGATCAAAGGTCACAGGCATTCAATGTTGTTTTTTTTGCCTTGCTGCTTATGTGCAGAAATTTCTCCAGATTCACTTAATCTTTTGATAATATTATGGACTGTAGGTGATGAAATCACTAAATTTCTTGCATCTGTATATTGAGAAATGTTGTTCTTAAACTGCTGGACTATTTGTCCACGCAGTTGTTCACAAAGTGGTGACCCCATCCTTGTTTGTGAACGACTGAGCCATTCGGGGATGTTCCTTTTATACCCAATTATGACACTCATGAGGCATACGCTGAAAAGAACACCCAGCCTACAGTGAAGCATGGCGATGGCTCAGTGATGCTCTGGGGCTGCTTTGCTTCCTCTAGCAGTGAAAACCTGCAGCATGTGGAGAACAAGATGGATTCAATCAAGTATCAGGAAATCCTGAGAAAATGTCATGCCATCTGTGATGAAGCTGAAGCTTGGGTGTCACCGGACCTTCCAACAGGACAATGATCCCAAACATAGGCCAGAGTCCACCAAGGTTTGGTTTCAGAATTCCTGAAAGACTGAGTGGCCATCAGTCACCTGACTTGAACACAATTGAAAATCTCTGGTGGGATTTGAAAAAGGCAGCTGCAGCATGCAAACCCAAGAATATTAGTGAACTGGAACTCTTTGCCCATGAGGAATGGACTAAGATTCCTCAGGAATGCTGCCAGAAGCTGCTGTCTGGCTATGCATTACATTTGCAGCAGGCCATAACAGCAAAAGGGTGCTCTACTAAGCACTAAAGATGCTTGTCATGAAGGGGTTGAATAATTTTGAGATTGCAGTAATCATTAAAAGTGGCATTTTGTGTTGAATTTGGAGAAACCACCTGTAACATTAGTGTGCTGAACTATTTAAATTGTTCTTGTTACCTCCGCCAAGGGAGGAGGTAATGTTTTCAGTGGCGTTGGTTGGTTTGTGGGTTTGTCTGTTACCAACATTACTCAAAAAGTTATCGACGGATTTTGATGAATTTTTCAAGAAAGGTGTGTAATGGCATGGGGAACAGACGATTAGAATATGGTGATGGTCTGAGAGTGTATACCTCCACCAAGGGTTTTGTTTGTATCTGTACAACAGGATTACACAAAAACTACTGGATGGATTTGGATGGAATTTTCACCAGAGGTGCTTCTTGGGCTACAGACGAACCCATTACATTTTGGTGGTGATCTGAGAATGCATACCTCAGCCAAGGCTCTTATCTTCTCACAGTGTGTCAGCAACAATGCTCCAAAACTAATGGACAGACTTTGATGCAATTTTCACCGCAAGTGGCTCTAGGCCTACACACAAACTCATTACATTTTGGAGATGATCCATGAGAGACGGAAGGAGCCTTGGTGAAGGTATGCGCTCTGTGAGTGTTTTTCTAGTTTGATTTGTTTATTGCAAACAGCTGCTAGTTTGTACATTTTGCCAATAAACCTAATTTGCAATAGGGGTTGAATAATTTTGACTGCAACTGTATCTATAATCAAAGTCCATACAGCCAATTACCTTGACGATTTGCTGGTTCTCTGTGGGCGTGACAAAGTCTCCGAGCACTTCCTTGACAACGTGCTTGCGTTTGGTGGCCTGTGACATTATTAACAGTGACCTGCTGTTCCTTCGACAGCTGTGAAAAAAACAGTAGAACATGTAAATTCTGGCAGGAAAACTATCACCAATTCAGGAGCTGAACAGGTGAGCAAGAATACAAAGCAACAGGAATGACGCTTGAGCTCAGTATCATGTCATAACTTTAACATCACAACACGACTAGTGGCAGATAGTGAAAAATGCCTTTACAGAGATGCTGCTGCTCATTAAATGACCACACTGAGCCCAAGACTTTAATGGGTAGAGACCAAGTCAAGACCAGGATCGCATACATGCATTTGTGTCTTGGTCTTAACTTGGCCTTGACTCCTTAATGTCTTGATCTTGTCCTGATCTTGCTAGACTCTGGCAAAGCTGTTTATGCTTATAACCCAAGTGCAATGCCCCCCCCCCCCCATTCTGCACCTTCACCCCATGATTCACCTAGTGATGTTTTGTTTGAGCCACACCACTCTATACTGTATCAAGCATTTTAAGCAGAAGTGTTGTGGAGATGTAATTCAATACCTGCTTCAGGTTGCCCAGAAATCATTTGACCATTCCAAAACAAGACCTATTGGCATCATCTGTGTGTCAAATTATATTATGAAGGACATATATGCATTTTACCCAATTTTTAGAAAATAACTTTTACTGCACCCTTGATCAAACTGGATTCTGTGAGACCATGGCATTCTGAATCTTATTACAGGCTTTCAACTCTCAATCAGATGCATTATTCAGGCACAGCCAGCAGGTGTCACTTTTCAAACCTGCTATAACGATACACTGCTGTGAAAAAGTATTTGCCCCTTGCTGATTTCTTATATTTTTGCATATTTATCACACTTAAATGTTTCAGATCATCAAATAAATTTTAATATCAGACAAAGATAGCCTGAGTAAATACAAGATGCAGTTTTCAAATGATGATTTCATTTATTAAGGGAAAAAAACTATCCAAACCTGGTCCTTTGTGAAAAAGTGATTGCCCCTCTTGTTACATCATGAATTAACTGTGATTAACCATATTTTTTTGAAAGCTGAGTTTAGTTTCAGTAGCTACACAAAAGCCTGATTACCACCAGACTTGTTGATCAAGAAATCACTTAAATAGAGCCTGCCTGACAACCTGAAGTAGGCTAAAAGATCTCAAAAAGCAACACATCCCACTGTGATCTAAAGAAATTCAAGATCAAATGAGAAACAAAAACCCAGAACAACATCTAAAGAACTGCAGGCCTCACTTGCCTCAGTTTGGACACTGGTCCACGATGGAACAATAAGAAAGAGACTGGGCAAAAATGGCATCCATGGGAGAGTTCCAAGACAAAAACCACTGCTGTACAAAAAGAACACAAAGACTCATCTCACATTTGCCAGAAAACATCTAGATAATCCTCAAGACTTTTGGGGAAATATTCTGGGGACTGACAAGACAAAAATTGAACTTTTGGAAGACATATATCCTGTTTTATCTGGCATAAAACTAACACAGAATTTCATAAAAAGAACATCTTATCAACAGTCAAACATGGTGGTGGTAGTGTCATGGTCTGGGGCTGCTTTGCTGCTTCGGGACCTGGACAACTTGCCCTAATTGACAGAACCATGAATTCTGCTCTCTATCAAAAAAATCCTGAAGGAGAATGTCCAGCCATCAGTTCATGAAGCCCTCCAATGTGAATGAATTTAAACAATTCTGCACAGAACAATGGGTCAAAATTCCTCAACAGCGATGTAAAAGACTCATCGCCAGTTGTTGGCGCCAATGGTGGCACAACCAGTTATTAGGTTCAGGGGGCAGTTATGGGGCAATTACTTTTTCACATAGGGCCAGGTAGGTTTGGATAGCTTTTTTCCCTTAATAAACTAAATTTTCATCTAAAAACTGCATTTTATATTTACTCAAGTTATCTTTGGCTAATATTAAAATTTGTTTTATGATCTGAAACATTTAGGTGTAACAAATATGCAAAAATATAAGAAATCGGAAGGGGGCAAATACTTTTTCACAGCACTGTATCTCTGTGGTTGCAGTAGTAGCAGCAGCAGCATGGCCAGAGGAAAAGCAAAATAATAAGGATCTGCGAACTCACAAAATGGATTCTTCTTTTTAAATTGCGACTGTCTCTTGTATAGCTGGTGAACAAACTAGCTCGTCTGCTCCTTGGTGCTACCCATCAAGCTGGGGTGAAACTGCAGCATCCGCTTGGCCTGGCAGATGCAAAAAAGAAGCCTTTGCACAGACACATCTCGTCCCTCAGTTATTCGTGATAGTGTGTTTTATCAGTGACCTGTACAAGTGTACACAACAGACAGCAGAACGTAGACCAATTTAAATTAGGAAACTGGATTTGCAACTGGAAAGCACCTTTTCTCTCACTCTCTAAAGTCATTTCTACTTGTAATGTACTTTTTTCTTATAAATACGTAATGTTTTCTCATATTTCTATTTTTCTCATAAATTAGTTTTTCCTCATAAATCTTCAGTTACTTCATATAATTGTGAGTTTTATGTACATTTACAAGTGTATTAATGTAAACCTGTAACATTTAGAAATCATCAATTTGATATTTTTTTTATGTGAGTTTTTCATGTATTATTTTTTTTTCTGGTTCCAAGGTTGTCATAGCCAGGAGCGGCACTGGTGTTAAGCTCCCAGTGCTCATAAAATGCTCCTTATGGCGTGCGTCTCGAAAAGCCTCTGACAACTAAGTCCAACTCCTAGCCTGCCCGTGTGGTTTAGTCTCTAAGCCCGGCGGAACTGCTTTTACTAATAGGAGAAGGGGCGAGGGCGGATCTCTGGCGCCTTAAAACCAGATGCTTCGGGTAGATGGTGGCTCGTCAACCTGGGAAGGTAGCCCATCTAGGGGAAGGTAAACCCTGATTTCAAACCTCCGCTGCCTTGCGGCATACCCGTTCACGGGAAAGGCTTCGGGAGTCAACCCTGAGGAAAAATCCGGAGTCGGAGCCCCTAAGGCAGTTCTATGTTGTGCTCAACATCGTTCTGGCAGCTCCTGCAACGGCGCTGGTGCCAAACTGTAGCAGCCCTGCTGTTCCTTTGGATTCATCAGTGACGTGGAGAGGGGGGACATGCTGCATGGGTAACATCTTGTCCTCCATATCTTCCTGCCCAGGCTTGAATCCCACCAATGCCCAACGCTGGAAGGTAGAACACCGGATCACTGGAGAGGACACTCCAGCTTCGCCTTTGGCGTAGACAAAACACGGGGAATGACAGTTACCAGTTATAAGCCACCGCTCAATTGGCGTAGAGCGCCAGGGGTTGCTCCTGATGGTGGGAGGGATCATCGGATCTCACTGGACAGCTACCGCCCGCCTCAAGCTGGGCAGCCCCCAGCCAATAAGGTGTTGTCCCGTCACAGCTTGCTTTCCTCATTGGGTGCATGGGGATGAGGAGAAGTCCGAACAGCAGGTTGAGAATCTTCGCACCAGGCAAGACAATAAAACAAAAGAGACCAACTCTAAAACTGGGAACTTGGAACGTCCGCACTATGATGACAGGACTCGCTGCTAACCTCAAGGACATCAACGACACCAGGAAGACTGCCATCATCAATAATGAGCTGAAGAGACTGGGAGTGGATATCGCCACTCTCCAGGAAACACGGTTGGCTGACGCAGGCACACTGAGAGAGAAGGACTACACGTTCTACTGGCAGGGAAAGGGCAGTGATGAACAAAGGGAACACGGAGTGGGCTTTGCAGTGAAGAACACCTTGCTGAAGATGGTGGAACCGGGCAGCACTGGCTCTGCACGACTCCTCACCCTCCGCCTGAACACCACTCAAGGCCCAGTCACCCTCGTCAGTGTGTATGCCCCAACACTGACAGCCACACCAGAGGCAAAAGACGAGTTCTACGAGAAACTCGCAACAACTGTCAGGATCATCCCCAACTCTGAACAACTCATTCTCCTTGGAGACTTCAATGCCAGAGTGGGTGCTGACCACGACTCCTGGCCCTCCTGTCTTGGACCTTTTGGAGTGGGCAGAATGAACGACAACGGACAGCGGCTGCTTGAGTTCTGCACATATCACGATCTGTGCATCACAAACTCGTTCTTCAAGACCAAGCCCCAACACAAGGTTTCCTGGCAACATCCGTGCTCAAAGCACTGGCACCAGCTGGACTTGATCCTGACCAGGCGCACCTCACTGAAGAACGTGCTAATCACCCGTTCGTTCCAGAGTGCAGATTGCGACACAGACCATTCATTGGTGTGTTGCAAGGTCAAGCTGCAGCTGAAGAAATTCCATCGTGCTAGACAGCCTGGAAAGGCACGGACTGACACCAGCAAGATGGCTCAACCAGAACTTGTTGAGCAGTTTGCCTCCACCTTTGAGAAGGAACTTGGTGTACCACAAGAAGGAGAATCTGCAAAGCAGAAGTGGGAAGAGCTGCGCAACACCATCCACCGCACAGCCTTGGCTACCTTTGGGAGGAAGACCTCGAAGTCACAGGACTGGTTTGATGCCAAGTTGACCGAGATGACCCCCGTCATTGAAGCCAAGCGCTCAGCACTTGCTGAGTACAAGAAGTACCCAAACGAGAAGAATCTCCAGATTCTCAGGGCTGCGAGAAGCAAAGTTCAGCAGACTGCTCGGCGCTGTGCCAACGAGTACTGGACTCAGCTCAGCCAAGACATTCAAACCGCTGCCATAACAGGGAACATCCGTGGTATGTACGATGGCATCAAGAAAGCACTTGGTCCGGCTCAGAGCAAGACGGCCCCCCTCAAATCCTCCACTGGGGAGATGATCACAGAAAAGAACAAGCAGATGGAGAGATGGGTGGAACACTACTCCGACCTCTACTCCAGACAGAACACCGTGACACCGTCAGCCCTTGATGCCATCGACTGCCTGCCATCCATGGACGAACTTGACGCAGAACCAACCATCGACAAACTCAGCAAGGCCATTGATAGCTTGGCCGCTGGCAAGGCACCCGGCAACGACAGCATACCCCCTGACCTAATCAAGCACTACAAGACCGCCCTACTGCTGCCATTGCATGACGTCCTCTGCCAGTGCTGGAAGGAAGGTGCCGTACCACAGGACATGAGGGACGCCAAGATCATCACCCTCTACAAAAACAAAGGGGAGAGAAGCGACTGCAACAACTACAGGGGCATCTCCCTCCTCAGCGTTGTTGGCAAAGTCTACGCACGAGTTGTTCTCGTTCGTCTGCAGAAGCTTGCCGAACGTGTCTACCCCGAGTCTCAGTGTGGCTTCCGCGCTGAGCGATCGACAGTAGACATGATATTCTCCATCCGCCAACTCCAGGAGAAATGCAGAGAACAGAACATGCCCCTGTACGTCGCCTTCATCGACCTCACCAAAGCGTTCGATCTGGTCAGCAGAGAGGGCCTTTTCAAGATCCTGCCAAAGACAGGATACCCACCAAAGTTGCAAAGCCTCATCGAATCGTTTCACACCAACATGCAGGGGATAGTGCAGCACGATGGCAACGTCTCAGAGCCATTCAACATACGCAGCGGAGTGAAACAGGGCTGTGTACTTGCGCCAACCCTCTTTGGGATTTTCTTTGCTATGCTCCTGAGGCATGCCTTCAGCACAGCAACAGAGGGAATCTACCTGCACACAAGATCTGACGGCAGGCTTTTCAACCTCGCCCGCCTGAAAGCCAGAACCAAAGTACGCGAGGCTCTAATCAGAGACATGCTGTTCGCAGACGACGCTGCAGTCGCAACCCACACACAGCAGGAGCTTCAGACCCTGATGGACTGCTTCTCCCAGGCATGCAAGGACTTCGGGCTTACCATCAGCCTGAAGAAGACTAACGTCTTGGCGCAAGGCACGGAAGCACCACCAACCATCACCATCAACGACTACGAGCTGGAGGTCGTGAATCAGTTCACGTACCTGGGGTCCACGATCAGCAACAACCTCTCCCTTGATACAGAGATCAACAAGAGGATTGGAAAATCAGCCTTCACACTCGCTTGCCTCACCACACGAGTGTGGGAGAATCCCAAACTCTCTGTCAAGACGAAGATGGCAGTGTACAACGCCTGCATCATCAGCACACTGCTCTATGGGAGTGAGACGTGGACAACATACGCCCGGCAGGGAAAGAGACTGAACTCCTTCCACTTGCGCTGCATTCGCCACATCCTGGACATATCCTGGCAGGACAAAGTGCCCAACATAGAAGTTCTGTCCCGCGCCGGCCTTCCCTCCATGTTCACTCTACTCAGGCAGCGCAGGCTCCGCTGGCTAGGCCACGTTCACCGTATGGAGGATGGCAGAATCCCCAAAGACGTCCTCTACAGAGAACTGGCGACTGGCAGGAGACATTGGCCACCCACAGCTGCGCTTTAGAGACGTCTGCAAGAGAGACATGAAGGCCCTGGAGATCAACACAGAGCGCTGGGAGGACCTTGCAACGGACCGCTCCAAATGGAGAGGCACCCTGACCAGACAGCTCAAGGCGGGTGAAGAGAAACTGACTGCTGCAGCAGATGAAAAAAGGACCCGCAGGAAGAACCGCCACAGACCCAGCAGCACGGAGACCACCCACAAGTGCGACCTGTGTGACAGGGACTGCCATTCGCGCATCGGCCTGTTCAGCCACAGGCGGTGCTGTTCCAGCAGAGTAGACGTTTAGGATTCTCTTCCATGGTCATCATAGACCGACGGAGGCCGACGATTTTTTTTTCTACTTTTATTTTTACATTTTCCTACAAATATACCTTTATCAAAATTGGACAGTATGGAGAAAAAATTAAATACCCAAATATCAAATTTGAAACTCAAATAGCAACTTTGCAAATTAATATCCAGATAATGGAACATTTGGGCAAAACTGACGCGGATTTTTGTTTCATGGTTGTTTTTAGTCTCGTGGATAAACTCTTATTTTTAGAATAGTCACCGGTCTGTTGGCTATTCATGTCACTGGATTTAAGGGAAGTTGACATGCCACCACCGGGCGGTGCGGTGGCGGAGTGGTTAGCACTGCGGCAGCACAGCAACTCACCCTTGGCCGGGGGATCCTGGGTTCGATCCCAGCCCCCGACCAACAGTGATCTGTGTGGAGTTTGCATGTTCTCCCCGTGTCTGCGTGGGTTTACTCCGGGATTTTGCCGGTTTCCTCCCACATGCAAGTTAGGTTAATTGGCATCACCACTGGGGATTCTAAATTGTCCTTAGGTATGACTGTGAGATTGAATGGTTGTCTGTCTCTCTGTGTTGGCCCTGCGATGGACTGGCGATCTGTCCAGGGTGTACCCTGCCTCTCGCCCAAAGATGCTGGGATAGGCTCCAGCCCCCCCGCGACCCAAAAAGGATTAAGCGGAAGAAGATGAATGACATGCCACCAGTTAGTGAACAGGCAAAACCCCTACACAGAGAACAGTGAAATGTTCAGCTGTGGTGTCTGGTCTAATCTCTTCCTGAACGTGGGAAAAACCAAGGAGATTGTGGCTGATTTCAGGAGAGGACACACACAGCACCCTCCTCTGATCATCGATGGAGAAGCTGTGGAGAGGGTGAGCAGCACCAAGTTCCTGGGGGTGCACATCTCTGAGGACCTCTCCTGGTCCAACAACGCCACATCACTGGCCAAGAAGGCTTGCCTCCATTTCCTCTGCAAACTGAGGACAGCACGAGTCCCATCCCCCATCATGTGCTCATTCTACTGGGGCGCCATTGAGAGCATCCTCATCAGCTGCATCACGGTGTGGTATAGAAGCTGCACCGCCTCATGCAGGCACTACAACGCACAATGAAAGCAGCCAGCAAGATCATCGGTGCCCCTCTGTCCCCCCCCTCCGACATCTACCTCACCCGCAGAGCCATCAACATTGCAGGCGACACCTCCCACCCCTCTTCAGCCCCCTGCCCTCAGGGAAAAGGTACCGGAGCCTCCGGGCTGCTCCATCAGACTGCTAAACAGCTTTGTTCACCAGATCATCAGGACCCTGAACTCTGTCCACCACTGAAGAGAGAGAAACTACATTTTGATTCTCCTGTATGTCCTGTACGTATAATAGTATTGACAAATAAAATCTTTGAATCTTGGCGCCCAACCATGTGCCATGGTGGCCCAAGACCCTGCGCGTTTAACCTGCCACCAGTTTTCTTGTGATTTCACTGAATTTCTTCCCACTCAGCTCAGTGGAACTCAGTCATTGGTAACTCAGCCAAACAAATTAGCACATTTGAAATTAGCACATTAACACACATACCTTGAAATACCGAAGAGAGTCTGTGAATCTGGTTGAAGAACAATATAGTTCTCTCCTACAAAAACAAGCCGGTGCGAACAAAAATATACAAGTTATATTTGATCAGAAGCAACCCGTAGCTCATGCGCTTTTGTTTTACAGTAAACACAGAGTAAAGACCGGATACTGCTTCACTTCCGGGATAAAGGGGCAACATTTTCACTATAAAAGGGATTGCAGTTTATTTGTTAATATTCTCCAAAACATCTAATGATAGATAACTTTTAATTCTTTAAGTAGGCATAAAGAGCTATAGAATATCTACTGTAGCTCCATATATAATGTACTGTCGGATTGCATTTGCACATTAAAAACATGTTAATTTACTTTGAAATCCCCACACTCCCGCATTTCTTCCGTGGCTCTACTATTGCATTGTGGGAAACTGAGTCTTCTGCTGATTAGAGCAGCGTTCTGCTCGATCGCGGACGACCGCGTGCAGCCCAAATTTTGTAACCGCGCCGCCGGCCCACGACCTGAACGCGTTGAAAAGCGCATGCGCAAGACTGCACGAGGCGGCGATATTGGCACAGCATAACCAAGACAAAGTAGACGAAGACAACGAGGAAGCAGAAAACGAGAATAAACATACATGAATCATACATAAATACTTCAGCAGCAGCAGCAGCATCTTTGTGGAAAAGGAGTGAAAACGAGGAAGCAGCAGAAAGCAAGCAGCGTCTCTTCGTTGGTGAAAATCCTGGTGCGTCAGCGCATTGGCGCTACCTATCAGTCGGGAGTGAAACTACAAATAATGGTTGTGCGCATGCGTCAACCGCTTGGCCTGGGTAGATGAAAAAAGCACGAACAGCGCTGCGTGCGTGCCGGGCTCGTCCAAAGCGCAGGCGGACTAGAGAGGAAATGCAGCATGAATCAGCATCCTGCAGCACCGCCCGCCTAAGGCACAATTACTCAAGTACAAGAGTCCAGGAAGCGCAAGAAGCACCTACTCAAAGTTACTTTAGTAATGGCCTTATCCAGTGTTTTTTCTTGTAAATTTGTGATTTTCTTTTAAATTTGACATTTTTCTCATAAGTGTGTGACTTTTTTTCTGAAATTCACAACTATTTGTGATAAATTTGCCACATTTTGTGATATTTTTAAAAAAAAATTATGCAGAATTGCAGATCTACAGCTTTTATAAATTTGTATTTTTTAAAAAAAGAGCTTTTTTCCTCTGGGATTTTTAGGTTTTTCTTGCACATTTGCTGCTTTTTTAAATTGTTAATTTTCAAGTCCTTTGTTGTAAATCTGCAATTTTGAAGTCTGTTAAACCATCCACATATGCTCTCTAATAAAAATCATGTATAGAAATGGTAAAAAAAAAAAAAATCAAATGTTCATTGAACCAGAACATACAGTATACACAATTTCAAATCTGACTGAAGAAAAAACAGATAAGGCAATCTTGACTGACACTCATTTCAAATCAATCATTCATCTTCTGCAGCTTAATCCTTTTTGGGTAATCATGTTAGTAATCATGTTGTTCCTTTGCATGTTCATGTGCACAATGTCTTCCTTTGTCATTCTCATCTTAACCATATACTGCTAGGTTTAAACATTTGAAAATGGTTTAGAATTGAAAACATTCATTAGAAATTTTGAAAAGTAATCAGAAAGTAACTGGATATAATAAGTTACACAGCCTTAATAAAGCAATCAAATCAGTTAAATAGGGCAACTTGTAATTGATAACCTGTTACATTTTCAAAGAAACCTTTCCATCACTGTCTCCAGCTGATTGATTTATACTAACAAAATAAACACAATGAAACAAGTCAATGCAATTAATCACTGTTTTATTCCCACATTTAATAACAATGTCTTATAGCAGCCACTGCATTCATATTGCCTCAAGAGTTGTGTAATACGTGTGCAATAAACCGCTTTAAAGTCAAACTTTAAAGCTTTTCAAAAACAACAAAAAAGGAAGGAAAAACCAGACTTATGAGTTCATAAGACTAGCAAAAACACCCAGCATCAAAATTCCAAGACTAGCATCAAAGAAAATGTAAAATACTTTAGAACTAGCTTAACTTCCAGCATGTGGTCAATTACTTTAACAAAACAGAAATAATACTGCCTTAAACATCAGTCATTAGTAATAATTAACATTAATAAGCTTTAGTTACTACAGCACTAGCAGCATAAATGACCAAAACTCATCTTGATTTCAAACACTGAAGGATTTAGTATTTAGCATGAGATGAAAGCTCTTCAGAGCTGGGAACGCTGGTGAGGGTTCTGAGGTATGCAGGTAAAACAACGGTCTGGTGTGCTGGACAGGAACCTGGGTCGGGCTTTGATCTTGCGCTCTGCATGTGAGAAGTGCTGTAGCAGGGTGTTGTGTGAGGATACGTGTGCGTGTGTGAGGTGTTTTCGTTGGCTTAGTTGACTACAGCGGAGGAGCACATCTTGTTGATCCCACATGCATTGGACCCCCTGTATAGGTAGTAGTAGCCCTGTAAGACACAATCATAAATCGTAAGTCTGAAAAAGAACAAAATGGATATTTTTTTATACACATAAATTAAACACAACATGACATTTTACTTAGATTATACAAGCAGAAATTTCAGGGGCCTGTATTGTGCAAAATTCTATTTTAGTGGTTTTAAGCTTATTAAAACAAACACCCATGGGTCACGTCAGCTGTGTTAAAATATTAAAACACTCACTTCACAAGGATATGCACACTGCCTTTTATTTAGTTAAGCTTAAATGGGACATGTCCACTTTTTTCCACATGTTGACACATTTCCCATACAGTCATTTGAAAAAAAATTGGACACCCCTTTAAATATTCACTTCTTTATTAAGATTGATTGATTTTAATTAGATCACCCTCAGTGTAATCTGTCAAATGACAGACAGCTTTCAGTGTTTCAATGCTGAAAAAAAATCTTGTCAATGAAGGGCAATTTTCAGTTAACACAAACCCTGGTCTCAAACAAACAAGCTCCACCCTCAGTTCTCCCCAATCTCAGTCCTATTGACTCTGCTTCTGCTACAGGCTACACCTCATTACTTGTGATTGGCTTAGAGTGCCGCAATCCAAAAAACCTTTACCCAATCAGATTAGACGTTCATTAATATCAGTGTGATGACTTGTTTCTGGGAGAGCTTTACAGACAGCCTTTTTGAGGACGGGGAACACAACACAGAAATTGTTTTTTGTTTTTAAAACTACACATACTGTATACAGTGGAGGGAATAATTATTTGATCCCCAGTTGAATTTATAAGTTCACCTCCTTACAAAGAAATGAACAGTCCATAATTTTTTATGGTAGGTTTATTTTAACAGAGAGAATATTAAAAAAAAAAAAAAATCCAGAAAAAAATACTAAAACTAGAAAAGCACTCGGAGAGCGCAGACCTCCGCCAAGCGCCACAATTCCCCCCATACAGTGTTTGTGTGTACGTTTTCAGATTCCTTGAGCATGTAAACATATGACTAGCAATTGGATTCACAATGATTATTTGTTTATTTGACAGGGGCAGTGCAATAAACACACAATTAATCAATGACAATCAATCTGATAGTGATAGGATTAGTGGTTCAATAGTAAAAGCATTGCCTCCTTGGCGGAGGTAATAAACTGAAGTGTTGCTGTTGTGTCCATCTCCTCCACTGACGGATGCAAATTGGGTAGACAGGTTGCCGTGGGTTTTATATTATATTATTGGGGTTGCGCTCCGCGGCAAACGAGAATTTAGAAGCTTCGCCGGCAGAGAGCTCGTTTTTGCGCAGCGCCTATGGCTGGCCGGTGAATTTCTGCCAAATGCGCAGCGCCTATGGCTGGCCGGGGAATTTCTGCCAAAGAATCCGTTGGCGGACAGCTGCCCGTGTGAGGTTTTGCAGTTGCGCGCAAACACAGGCATGCTGGCGGGCCCAGGCCAGCAGTGTTTTCCGCGTGCTTTTGTGCCTAAAACGTTGAAGAACGCAGAGTTTGTGTTGCAGACACGACGACCAGCGCCCTCCATTGCGCCTGCACACATGTTGAAAATGGCCCTATGTCAGTGTTGAAAAATGCTTTAAAAAATTCCTGTATCCAGACGGTGAACCGGATGACCCCCAAAATTTAATCAGTTCTTCCTTGTACCATTTCCAACAACGCCTGAAAGTTTCATGGAAATCCGTCCAAGACTTTTTGAGTTATCTTGCTAACCAACAGACAAACAGACAGACAGACAGACAGACAGACAGACAGACAAACCCCGGCAAAAACATAACCTCCTCCTGGCCTTTTCGGCCTGGCGGAGGTAATAAGGGTTATAATAAATTAATTTGCATTTGATTGAGGGAAATAAGTATTTGATCCCCAAGCAAAATGTGACTTGGTGAAGAAACCCTTGTTGGCAAGCACAGAGGTCAGACGTTTCTTGTAGTTGCTCACCCCCCCCTGCATCACGCACAGTTTGGGTTCCGTGCCCACCCATTCAAGACAGTCTGCAATAAGCTTGTTTTTAGAGAAAACTAAATCTTTTTTTTAGGTAAGTGCAATTGTGTAGGTGCTGTGTTTTTAGATCTGAAGAAGGCATTTGACACCGTTGACCACAACATCCTTTTAACCAAACTTACTTAGTTTAATTTTTCAGAACACACTATCAGATAGATGAAATCCTATTTAACCGACAGACAGTAATGTGTAATGGTCAACAGTGTCAAATCGCCGTATTTGAAATGTCAAATGGGTGTCCCACAAGGCTCCATACTTGGACCAATATTATTCTCCTTATACATTAATGAATTATCAAATGCATGCAGAGACATTCATATACAAATGTATGCAGATGACATGGTAATATTCACACCTGCAAAAAACACAGAAGAAGCCACCTTACATCGCTTACAACAGCGATGACTCAAATCCATGACTGGCTTAATAATTCACGTCTCCTACTAAACACTAAAAACTGTTTGCATGATGTTTACCAAACAATGATCAAATATTACAAACTCAAACATTTTCTAAAAAAGGGAGGAGCTGCAATTAGTCAGGGAATTTAAGTACCTCAGTGTGATTTTAAGATTCCTCATTAGCCTTTAAAAACACATAAAAAAAATCTCAAACATAATCAAATTCAATCTGAGAAATTTTACACAAATTAGACCATCGCTGACAGTTAATGTGGCCAAAATGTTCCTGCATGCAATCTCATCACACATCAATTACTGTTTTACCAACTGGTCTCTCACTGGTATAACCATAATCAAACCCATTGAATCTTAATACAACAAGCCATAAAAACCTTTGATAAGAAAGATCCTACATATCATTGTTGTCACATTTACAAGAAATACAATTTTCTGTCTTTTGAAAATTATAAAACTCTAAAATTTGCCTGTTCAGTTTATAAAATATTAAATGGCTATGCACCACCACCCCTGGGAGAATACTATGTTAAAATGAGGACTGTCACTGGCACAACCACCAGAGCAATCACTAGAGAAAACTGTGAGGTCTCCCACAGATGCACCACCTTTGCTCAATTTGTGCTATCAATGTGGGGCACCAAGATCTGGAATAATATACCACCTGCAATCAGAGAACGTACCACACTAAACACTTTTACGACTCATTGTAAAAAATTGGCTTTTAAACAACCAACACTGTACGCATAACTAGTGGTTGCAATGTGGCATGCGCATATACAGTGTATACAGTATATACACGTATGTGCCTGTGTGTCACGCACATATGCCCCACCTCTTGTTTGTCACTGTTGTTTGTTGTTGTTGTGAGGTGCTTGGGTGCATGTGTGTGTGTATGCATACACAGCACTTCACTTGTGTGACATTTGAATGTTTTGTTTGAATGAATGAATGAATGAATCTTTATTTCGGATAGATTAAAAGTAAAGATTAAAAGAAACAGAATAATATAACAAAGGGGAAAAAATCCAACAAGGTCAAATTAAACAATAACTCCTCTGATTATACAGTTCAACATAAGTTATCCGAAATGGGTGATGGTTGAAGCCGCAGGTTTTGTAGCACCTCAACTCTTGCACTTTAGCATATCCACTTTGTACAGTTTATTGTAGATGTTCTCGTGTATGACTGTTTGTGTGTTTTTGTGACCCGCTGGGGGACTACAGATGCAAATTAGCAGTATTGCTAAATCTGGCATACTTACATTTGTATTAATGTTCATTAGTATGTAATGTCCCTTTCAAATAAACATTAAACTTGAACTCCTTTGTTGCCTTGGCCGTATGTTTTGGGTCATTGTCATACTGGAAGACCCATCTATGACCCATCATCAGTCCTCCAGATGAGGCAGGAGGTTCTCGTCCAAGATTCTACGGTACATGGCCCTATTGATCGGCCCCTCAATGTGGTGAAGTCTTCCTGTACCCTTAGCACAGAAACAGCCTCGAAGCAGAATGTTTCCACCTCCATGTCTGACAGTGGAGATGGTGTTTTTGGGGTCATATTCAGCATTTTTCTGCCTCAAAACACGGTGAGTCAAGTTGATGCCAAAGAGCTCAATTTTGGTCTCATCTGACCATGCCACATTCTCCCAAGCCTTCTCTGCATCATTCAGGTGTTCATTGGCAAACTTCAGATGTGCCTTCTTGAGCAGGGGGACCCCTGCGAGCACTGCAGGATCTGAATCCATTACGACGAAGTGTGTTACCAATGGTTTTCTTGGTGACTGTGGTCCCAACTCCCTTGAGATCATTAACAGGCTCCTCCCATGTAATTCTGGGCTGATCCCTCACCTTTCTCAGAATTATCCTTACCCCACGAGGTGAAATCTTGCATGGAGCTCCAGAGCGAGGGCAATTCCATTTTCAAATTATCACACCAACAGTGGTCTCTTTCTCACCAAGCTTCTTGCTGATGGTCTTGTAGCCCATTCCAGTCTTCTGCTGGTTTACAATCTTGTCTCTGACATCCTTTGACAGCTCTATGGTCTTGCCCGTGGTGGTGAAGAAGTTTGAACTGAAGAGATTGATTCTGTGCCTCATGGATACATAACTGGTCTGTGCGGGTCAGAATTCTTGCTGGTTGGTAGAGGATCAAATACTCATTTACCTCGATCAAACGCAGATTAATTCATAACCCTTATTTGATGTTTTTTGGGGAGTTTTTGTTGATCTTCTGTCTCCCTCTGTTAAAATAAACCTACCATAAAAATTACGGACTGTTTATTTCTTTATAAGCGGGTAAACTTACAAATTCAGCAGAGGATCAAATACTTATTTCCCACAAGGTATATACCCTTGAGAATTTCAAAACTTAAATACCTGGAAAATGCACACAATAGGAGGACCTTTAATTTGTAAGTATCACACATGGCAGGATGCAGGCTGCATTTGATTTATCTTAAAATTGTAAAGTTGTCATTTTCCTAGGGGTTGTTCCCTTACCTGTTCCCCATAATCCTCCCCCCAGCTGTTTTTGATGGCCCAGAAAGGGATACCTTTACCTGAAAACATAAAAGCAGACATTCAGCGTACTGAGCTGCATCCTAAATCTTAAAATTAGAAAAAAAAATCATAGGGTCAAAAAGGATAAGCAAATTAGTAAGCGAATGAGTATTCATTTTTGGGAGCACTTTTGGGTGAGATTAAAATAACGCAGAAAAAAACCCACTTACGTTCTCCATATCCCACCAACAGCACAGCGTGGTCGATCATCCAGGGGTTGCAAAAGATCTTCCAAGGATGAGACACACCCTTCTGATAGAACTGCAGAAATGGTAAAGGTAATTGACACACATTTTTTAAAAACAGCTGGATTGCACCGTCAGTAGCACGAAACATGGTACAAAACAACATAGATGCAAAAATAGGAAAAAATGTTACAATTCAAGGGAGAAAAACAGCAACAAAAATAAACAGTAAGAGGTCATTACCTGCATTGCAAATGCATTCAGAGCAACAGAGACAGGTCCATTCTCAGCCAGCCAAGCTGCTATTTCTAAAGAGGAAAAAAAATATTACTATGAACAGGTCAGTAAACAGATTTATGCTTCAAGGTACCACAAATACTGCTGAATATTTGTGCCACAAGGTCTGAAACCTGTGGCTCCAGAGCTTGGCTTTGACCAAAAACAAAACCTTACAAATTTAAGAGATAATGATCTGAAAGCCATTCGGGTTACCTTTTTTCTGAAGCCTTAGGATGTCCACTACGTGAAATGAAGAGGTAACATTGTATAAATTCATTTGCATTATATTTTTTCAGTCCAAATACACCACCTTCACATATGTGTTTTGGCACTGATTTTAGGTACAAATAGTTCACTATGTTGGTTCCTTCAGTTTTCCACATTATTTTCATCCAACCCAAATAAATTTTACCTTCAAGATAAATTTCTCTAAAATATAACTATAACTTGATATTGCTGAATATTGTTTAATCCTGTTTCAACTATGTATGTCACTGTATATGTGGCTATTTAGGTTTTGAAATGAATATTAATGTTTTGCAAACAATTATCCAAATGATAAAGAAACATAAGAATAACTGCCAAGATAATAAGTCTTTAATAAATACCCAACAAGTCCAAATATAGAAATACTGTGATCAATCTGTCAACATACAGTATGTAGGGCATATATAACTGTATATTCTACATTTATAACCAAGCCACAACAGCAGAGAAATCATCCAATTCACAATAGGTATCATAAGACATACGTACATTAATAATGGAGTTAGATTTAAACATACAGTACTCACAAAAAGTTCAAAAGTTCACGCTACAGTGATATTACTGTATATCAAGTACGTACGTAAGTACCTGGGTGTTCATCTGAACAATAAACTAGACTGGTCACACAGTATTGACGCACTCTACAAGAAGGGACAGCGCAGGCTGTTCCTACTGAGGAGACTCAGGTCTTTTGGTGTACAAGGGGCGCTGCTGAAGACATTCTACGACACGGTGGTGGCATCAGCCATCACTTTTGGAGTGGTCTGCTGGGGCAGTGGCATTACAGCAGCCGATAGGAAGAGACTGAACAAACTGATCAAGAAAGCTAGCTCTGTCCTGGGGCAGCGCCTTGACCCGGTGGAGGAGATAGGAGAGAGAAGGACGGTGGCTAAACTGTCATCTCTGCTGGAGTCCGAGTTCCACCCTATGCAGGACATACTGAATGCACTGAGGAGCTCATTTAGCAGCAGACTACATCATCCCAGGTGCACAACCGAGAGGTTTCGCAGGTCCTTCCTACCAACGGCTGTCAGACTGTACAACCTAAGCAGGGCTGCTCGCAGAGATAGCAAAAAAGACGTAACAACCTAATAGTTTTTGAATGCAAAAGATGCAATAGACTTACACAATGGTCCCCTCCGGCATACAACTAGGAAAATACCGGTCGCTATGGAGGGTGAGAATATGTATGGGCACATAATCATACCATGTAGGATAACTAAGTAGACGGTTATGCTGTTTCATTCCATCTAGCAACAATGCTCTGCACTGTGTGTGTTTATATATTTACATATTTATTCCATCTAGCTACAATGCTCCGCACTGGGTGTGTTTATATTTATATATCTATATATTTATTCCATCTAGCTGCAATGCTCCTTACTGTGGGTGTTTATTTATCTACATATTTATTCCATCTAGCTACAATGCTCTGCACTGTGTGTCTGTGTGTATATATATATATATATTTATAGTAATATGTACATATGTATATTAGCTGCTCTTGCTTTTTTTTTTCTTGCCTTCTGATTGTTGCTCTGAGTGTTGCTATCCCTGTGCTGTTGCAATCCTGGAATTTCCCCGTTGTGGGACTAATAAAGGCTCATCTTATCTTATCTTATCTTATCATGAACATAGAGCATTTAAGTAGAAGCATGCAATGGTGATTTCCTCATCTTAAACAATTTATTGAAACAAAAGCCAACAACAGTGGTGGGTATATCACAACAAAAAATGTCAGTGTCTCAATAACTTGTCATGTGCCCTCGAGCATCAGTTACAGCTTGACAACGACGTCTCATGCTGTTCACAAGTCAACTTATTGTCCGCTGAAGCATGGCATTCCACTCTTCTTGAAGGGTGGCCCTCAGGTCATTGAGGTTGTGGGGTGCAGGGTTACGAGCCTCTAAACGGCGACTCAGCTGATCCCATAGGTTTTCTATGGGACTCAGGTCTGGAGAAAGTGCGGGCCACTGCATTTGAGATACCCCAGCCTCCAGCAGCCATTCCCTAATGATGCGACCTTGATGAGTTGGAGCATTGTTGTCCATGATGATGAAATTAGGCCTGTGTTGTTCATGCTGGGGCACAATTACTGGATTAATGATATTATTCAGGTAGTATCAGCTTGTCGCTGTACCATTTACAAGATGTAGGGCAGTTCTGTATTGACTAGATGTACAGATGCCCAGACTGTAACACCACCACCACCAAAGGCTCGTCTGGTGACAACAGTGGCTGATGCATAGCACTCTCCTTGATGGGGGCACGGTGGCGCAGTGGTTTAGCACTGTGGCAGCACAGTTTTACCCTCGGCCGGGGGACCGCGGGGATCATGAGATCGTGGGTTCGATCCCAGCCCCCGACCAACAGTGAACTGTGTGGAGTTTACATGTTCTCCCCGTGTTGCGCGGGTTTACTCCAGGATTTCTCCGGTTTCCTCCCGCACACCAAAAACATGTAGGTTTAGGGCGCTCGCGCACGCAGCAACCAGCAGCCGGTGGCTTGTCACCAGACTGCAAACCAAGTCTACCTACGGGTACAAATAAGTAACAAAAAAAAAAAAAAAACATTGTTGGTGGCCATCATTTCTGCACAATGCAAATCGACTTTCATCAGAGAACAGCACTGAGGCCCACTGGTCCCTTGTCCAGCGTAAATGCTCCCTGACCCATGCAAGACGTTGATGCCTGTGCCTGGTGATGTGGTCAGGTACCCTTGCAGATCGTCTAGCACACAGACCACGCTGATGTAAACGTGAATGGTCTGATGTGACACTTGGGTGCCTCTCACCTCCCTTAAATGTGCCTGGAGTTGAATGATATCCATCATCTGGTTCTGCAGGGCACTGTTCACAATGAAGTGGTCATCAGCGTGGGATGTGGCCAAAAGACATCCACTTCTATGTCTTTTTGTGGCTCTTCCAGTCTCTCTGTATCTCTGTTGCAGCCTGCTGATGACACTCTGTGACACTCTAAGCTCAGTGGCCACTTCCCTCTGACAGCATCCTGTGTGAAGCCTCGCAATAGCGAGGTAGTGTTGATCAGTTGTTAGGTGTCGTCTTGGTCTCATGATGTCAAAATGTGAACAGCATGATGAAGAGGACTGTTTAAATACCAATTCTAATTGAACCAGAAAATGTATTGGTTGATTCATGGATCAAACGCCTGTTGTGAATTTTGCTGTTAAGCACCTTGTTAGAGAACAGCAAGTTATGCAGAAAGTATTGAAACACTGAACAGTTGGAAATGTGCATTCAAAAGGTTAGAGAAGGTCAAATTAAGTTCACCTGTAAAGGTTCTAGTGCATTTTAGGTCCATCCTGAAATTTCACCTGAAAGCCAAATATCCCTAACTTTTTGTGAGTGGTGTATATAATATGGACATAACATGTCTGACTGGAACATAAAACCATGATGGGATAAAACACCCATATCAGCCATCACAGGATTTTATTAACATCTACATGTAAATCTACAGCATCAAATAAATCATCCATGTCACAACAAATATCCTTTCAACAAAATCTAAATTTATATCATATGATATAAACACATATTAGGTTAACAGGCATTAAAGATGCACTGCGGTGGATATAAATCCCCTTAAAAACAAATCTACATTGCCTAAAATGTGTTGTGCTCTTTTTTTACCAAAAAAAAAAACAAAAAAAATAAAAAGAACTGTTCATAGTCTTACAATTTCTTTTGAAAATCTTTTCCCCTTTCCTCCTCCTTCAAATGCCAAAATCTATCAATATTCTAAATAGGCCCACCCATAGCCCATAGGCCCATAGCCAGTGCTTAGTCCTGACTGGTTCATCTGTTATAGGGACATCATAAAAACAGTCTGCCTAACTTGCCTTTTTCCAAGGGAAGAAGCTTGACTGAACTTTAACAGCAGAAAAACACAGACATGACACATAAGAGTGATTATCTCATGATACGTCTTGTAAGTCATAAAAACATGCTGCAGACATGTTAATTGGGAAAAAAAAAACACCGGTTGTACCCTGCCTCTCACCCTAATGGTGCGTTCTGACCAAACATTTTTTGCGCGGCGCAATTACATGTTAACTCAAAGTAAACACGCAAATAGACATGAATTCACTGTCTGAATGAGCTACAAATGGGCAGAGTTGACCTTGACCTTGAGCACCACTTGGATGCACACCCACCTGAGGATCATTGTGGGTGAGTTTGGTGACCATCGGGGAAAATGCCTAGGAGGAGTAATGATTCCCGTAATGGATGGATGGACCGCGCCATTGCAGTACCTCCTTTTGGCTTCGCCAGAATGAGCTAAAAATCATAAATGTATGGGAACAAACTCACACATTTATGAGAATAATGTAAATTTAAGAGAAAACATTTACAAATAAAAGAGAAAAAAAATGGTAGTTTAAAAGAAAAAAAAAAGTCCCACAACATTGGAAGTTCCAAATTTACTAGAAAAGTTGCAAATGTATGAGAAAAGTTTAATATTTAACAGGAACAAACTCTTGTTATTAATGTTGACAGGCCAGATCATTTTTATAACTATTTTACCTTAATTTCAAGGCTCAAATATATTTAGTGGGTCTGTGCATTTTTTTGGCCTTAAAACTGGTGAAATGTCTCTTTCCATAGTAGACCTCTGTATTAGTACTTTTCACATGTTTGCAGCCATGGAAAAAATGACATGAAGATGGTATGATATGCTTCCCCTGGTAGTAAAGAGATTTTCATGCAGTGTCCAAAGTTTCTGGCATGACTACAACCATGTAATTTGACTACTGTTATTTATTCATTATTATTTGATTGGCATTTTGCTCCTTTCACATTAAAAGCACTCACTAAGGTCCATTTCTCTGTGACGTATTTACTAAGCTTGACTTCACTTGGCCCGCTCACCTTTCTCATCTTTTGACAGTTCCACAGAGCTGTTGATATAGGCAGCCACTTTGCCAGAGGCAAAGCCACATCGCTGCTTGTGCCCGGTGTAGGAGTAGTCACTTTCAGTCTCCAGACCACCTTAACCACACATCAAACAGTGACAAGACAGTTCATTGTTTAAATGTTCCATATGGTGAAAAACTGTGTTTTCATGAGTTTTAACCTTAGAAAATACTGTATATCCATGGTTCAAATGGCTATTGTTAAAATATTAAAATGCTCACTTCACAAATACATACAGCCTGGCTTTATTTAAGAAATGGCTTTAAGAAATTAGTGGATTGTACTTCCTGGAGTTTATGATGTCTCAAACAATCAAGCCCCGCCTTCAGTCCTCTAAGTTAACAAAACACACACAGGCCGCCTCTTAATTTGTCACTGGCCAACTCAAAAAACCAAAAACATTTACCCAATCAGATTAGGGGCCCATTAGTATAAAACAAACAGAAATATATCTGGTCTTTAAAACTACATACAGTATATGTGTCCTTGAGGATGCCTAAACTTAAAGAAATTAATCCCTGGAAAATGCACAATATGGGACCTTAAACATGTTGCAATATGGTTTCACACATCTGTTCTTACCCAGCTTCTCAATGGCTTCGTAAGCATTTGATGGAAGCCCGCCTCTGCACGCCTCATCCAGCCCATCACAGTCAACCAGCTCTGTGGCAGACAAATCATTTAACCAACTAGAAAAATTTGCAGAAATACCTAGCAGAAATGCGGTGTGAATGCTGTTAGCTGAAAATGCATTCCTGAAATGCTTAAAAATGCAGAAATATGCTGGCATAACATAGCTTGAAAAGTATATATGTAGACATAACTTAATGTTGCCTGAATTTAGCGTCATTTTGCTAAATATGATCTTAAAAACTAAAAACATGCTAGCTGAAAGGCTAAATTAGCATAATCATATAAAGTTGCAAATTTAGAAGTTGCAAAACTAAGAAAAAAGTTGCAAATTTATAAGAAAAAAGTTGCAAATTTATTTTTAAAAAAAAGCTGTAAATTTATGAGAAAAATTTACAAATCTTAGAGAAAAAAAATTCTACATTTTCATTGTTTTCAGTGGAAAACCCACTGAATATAATAGGGGAGAGAAAGTTCGTAATTTTTTACAAAAAACTTGGAACCCGAGGGAAAATCAATGTGCATATTACCACTGGCAGCAGGATTATTGTCCATGATAAAAAAATTTGGTGCAAATCGGAAATTGCGTATCTGAGATACAACTGAGTTTTTTTTGGTTTTTTTTTTTGGTTTTTTTTGTTACTTATTTGTACCCGTAGGTAGACTTGGTTTGCAGTCTGGTGACAAGCCACCAGCTGCTGGTCGCTGCGTGCGCGAGCGCCCTAAACCTACATGTTTTTGGTCACTTATTGTCACTGTCACGTACTTTACTGTCACGTATTTTATGGCAAAGCATCAAAAGTTGAAAGTAGGCCGTCACCATGGAAACAGTTATGTAATAGATACACGTTCAAGACCCATACAGGACTATAGAGGGCCGTCAACTTGACTTATGTTCCAATTTTCATGAAGCCATGACTTTCGTAACCCTTGAATGTAAAAAATGGATTGAATGGTGACGAATGCGTTACCATGGCAACAGCGGTGATAACAGGAGAAATTTGACTTCCATGGAGGGTCATCCAGTGCACTGTGATAAACCTCTGAAAATTTCATGTCATTGTGGCTACTGGTCTTTGAGTGAAAATTCAAACAGTTTTGTGCAGTACCTCATGTCACCACTAGGTGTCACTGTGAACATTTATTGAATATTAATATAGAGATGTGTTAAGAGTGGCATTAGAGGACTTCCGGGAAGATGGCGGAGAGACATAACACTTAAACAAAGAGCTCTCCCTAGCCGGATTAAAAATCATCGGTAAATGGCCAACTCGACATAAACGAATCAATAAACTAAGGGATGAAAACACGAAGGAACTGGGCACAAGGACAAAAACAGGGTAAAATTGAAGAATTCCTCTCCAACAACGCAGGAAAAACCGCTGTACGCAAAGCCCAAAAAAACGAGATGTCTACAGCAGAGAAAATGGAGGACACCAGACTCGACAACATGAACGCTGGCATCGCCAGTTTGGGTGAAGAGTTAAGAGAATTCAAGCGACAGCTACAACAGGATTTAGCGGCTCTTAAGGAGGAACTGAAAAAAGAAATTAAGGAGGAAATCATGGACCTCCGAAGAGAAATGGAGCGTAAATTAACGGAAAACATGGAGGAGCTGCGCTCCCAGCGGGCGTGTATGACAGAAGCGCAGACCCGAATTTCGGAACTAGAAGATTGGAAAAGCGAGGCAAACGAACAACTACAGACCCTGACGACGCAAACGCAGAGGATGCAGGAGAAAATAAACAACTTGGAGAGCAGATCCCGACGAAGCAATATGCGCATCTTTGGAATTCCGGAGGGCATTGAAGGCAACTCGATGACAAAATTCATGGATCAGTTCTTAAAAAAAGAACTGGAAATACCCGGAGAAACGGATCTGCAGATTCAACGGGCGCACAGAACACCGGCACAGAACCCGAAAACAAACTCTCCACCCAGGTCAGTTGTGGTAAACTTTGTGAAATATGACATAAAGGAAAGAATCCTGACGCAAGCATGGAAAAAAAAGATACGAATCGGCGACAAACAGGTATTTTTTGACCATGACTACCCGACAGAAATCGTGCAGCAGCGGAAGAAATATGCCAACATTAAAAAAACGCTGAAAGAGAAAAAAATTAGATTCCAAACGCCGCTAACGAAAATGAGGATTCATTGGGAGGAAGGCACAAGAACCTACAACACGGCCGAAGAGGCAGCGCGGGATATGATGGAGCAGGGCCTTGAGGTGAGCGTGCCGAAGGAGACGGCTGGAGCAGCGGCGGCCCTGAACGCACCACGACAGACGGAGTGGAGACGAGTGAACGGCGGAAGAAGGGGGAGAGACGTAGAGCAGCGGGCCCAGGACAAGCTACAAGGCTTTCAACTGAAAGCCTAGATCATAACAAAGATTAAGAAAGGCACAGAAGAAATGAAGGCCAAGAAGACAAGGTAAAAGAGAAACAGACGGCTAGGAGAGGTTTAAGTGATATTTGTTGGACATTTCTAGACTTATGACTATTACTTTGATAGTAATTAGAAGTCTAGGGAGGGCCCTTCACTCTGTGAAGACAAACCCCCCACCCACCAACAGGGACCAGTGGGCAGAAGAAAGGCCCAAAGTACGGAGGTCGAGTTTTTTTAATGTGTTTTTATATAAATATGTGTTATTTTTGTTGTTAAAGGGGCTAGGAGCACAAGTTAAAAAAATGGAAAAACATGAATATGGGTAAAAATCTTAAGATAATGACACTCAGAAATTGAAAGAATAACCAAAGACACTGAAAAAACCAGAAGAATTAAGAGATGGAAACTAAAAACTTGATGCTCCAACATTTGTCCCCCCCCCCTTTTATTTTTTTTATTTTTTTTTTTCTTTTTCCCTACCCTAACCCCTTTGTTTTTTAAATGTAGAATGTGATCTGAATGCATTATATATGATGAAAAATGAATAAAAATCTAAGTTACAAAAAAAGAGTGGCATTAGAATCCATTGTGCAAAATTTGGTCCAAATCCGACGTTTGTCTGAGTTGTAACTGTCCCGTTTTGTATGGCGAGCACGCCGTCAATGTGTGCCGGTCGTCATGGAAACAGTTCTGTACTATGTACATGTTCTGTTAGTGAGTCCTAGCAGAAGACCACCCTTTAAATCCAGCTCCATCAATATTATTATACTCACAGTGTGATTTTTTACATTGGTTTCTATGACAATCTTAATTTATAGTGATTTTAATGGGAAAACCATAGTCGCCATATTGGGAAAAAAAAAAATTAGTATTTTTTTAAGAAAAATTCAGAACCCCAAGATAAAAAGTAACTTCGTAGTTCTGTCAAGGGTCCAATCACTATCCATCATAAAAAATTTTGGGGGCAAATCAGAAATTCCCTGTCTGAGATACAGCTGTAACATGGGAAAATGGCAAAGCATCAAAATTAGGCCGTCGCCATGGAAACAGTAACATAGTAGCTAGATCTTCAAGACACATGTAGGACTACAGCGGGCGGTCACCTTGACGTATGTTCAAATTTCGTGATACCACGATTTTTGTAACTCTCCAAACAAACTCACCGATTTGATGGCAAGGAGGGCATTATCATGGCAACAGCAGTAACAGATTGGTAAACGTAAGTTACATTTAGGATCATCCATACACTGTGATAAACCTCAGAAAATTTCTTGTCATTATGGCAACTGGTTGTTGAATTATAAATAAAACAATTTATGCAGTTTGATGCAGCTGTGTCAGCTGGGGTGAGAAATCCAGATTCATCCAGTCAGAGGATCACATCAATAATGCAGGCAAAACCTTGAAGCACACCCCTCAAACAACCATGAATAGAACAGAAACCATAAGACTGACGGATATAAGTTTGGCACCGTGAGAATCCTGAGACTCTGAGCTACACGGTGATGTAAATTTTATGTTCTGAAATGCAGAACTGTGCTCACACTCGCAAGTTAAAAACCGAGAACAATTTTGGATCAGTATTTTTCTGCCCCATTATAAGGTATGGCAGGATTCACCGTTTTTTCTCCTCTTCAGGGCTCCTGGAGCAAAAAATACAACACTTATGGCTTAGACAAAAAGTTTGTGAGCGTCAGGACATCTGTGGCTACGTTTTTGGAAAAAATGAAGTCAGTAGAGCAAAAATTGTGGCCACAATCGCGATTTATCCAGAAATATTTTCGAAAGGTTCTACACTCTAGCGATGATGTCACGCACTCCAAGCTGCCAGGATCCCCCCCCCCCCACTGACTTCAATGTTAAAGGGTGATTTTTAATGAAAAACCTACCTGACTTTAGATGCAAATATTTCAAAAACTGTACAAGTTATCGAAAAGCTGAATGGAAGTTAAGTAGCTGACACCTGCGTAAATAAAATAAAGGCAGAATGGTTTCTGTAACTGCAAAATTACAGAAGTTATTAAGCATAGAAGCAGAAGCTGAAAAAGTTGAACTTTTGGAAGTTTGCCATAGGAATGAATGGGATTTAAAAAGCTGAAAAATAGTCATTTTTACGAAAAGTATCCACCTTATTCCTGGGGGTGCCGCTGTAGGAACGATTATGGGCGGAGCTTCCGGTTTCAGCTGACCTAGTGTTAAATCAGTCAGTAAGAGTGGAACAGCAGGGGCATTTATAATAGTGTTTTCAAAAGTTTTTCAAATTCATTTTAATGTATAGTCCACATACGTGTTTTGCACTCAAGTGGCAGCTCATTTCAGCTCTTCAAGTTTTTGTATTTTCTGAATGTTTTTGCGTAGTTCTGGTACTTGCTGGTCGTGGTTGTACCAGACTGGATAAATGGAGGTTTCTTCACACACTGTGACAGACGACATCCAAGCACGGTGTTGTGGCATATGTCTGCTCAAAGGTAAATTTGATTATGTCCAACATATTTTAACAAATGCAGCGTCATTATGAGTACAGAAAACGAGAAGTCATAAATCATGACTCTTTCTTTGTTTGGTAGGGCAAGTCCCGGGAAAACCCCATGAGTGCCTGGTATCATTGAAAAGCTTAGAAATCATACTTTCTCAAAAATACCTATGTTTTTGCAGAAGACGTAACTCCCGACCGATCGAACGTGAGTTTTCAACCTAGCTAAAATATAAACAAATCGTCTTTTTCTGGGTTAGTTTTTGCGCACTACCTACAAATTAAAAATCATTTTGACGGTCTTTCAATACAGAATATGGAAATAACGTTACATCAGTTTTGAAAATGTCCTCAAAGTGACTCATTTTGCCAGCACGGGTCATTTGTTTACACCGTTAACATCTTAGCAGTGGCGCTACCTAACGGAGCTACTGTATACGAGGCCACTTTTTAAGGTCATCTTTCCATCCCACAATAGTCGTGGGAAGTGGTAGGATTATATTACTGTTTTGAGGTGCAAGAGGCCATGTTCCCGCATTTCTGATGCCGAAATCATTGTTTTTTAACAAGGAAAAGTGTCTCATTTCAGTGACAACCACATGTTCTAAATTAGTACCGGAAGTTGCTACTATAATTCACGTAAGGCATCATGGGGCTTAGGAATAAGGTGGATAAAACTTCAGAAGAAAAAAATGCAAGCACACTTCTCCTGAAAAAGCCAAACGTTTTGATACTAGAATCAAGTCTGTAGCACAAAAACTGTGGGACTAGTTAGATGACAAAAAACAGCGGAAGAAGTTAATAAACAAAGTGAGTGGATAACACTGACCATGTAAACAGGGTCAGTGTCAGCATTCACACAATAAAACCAGAGCTTGGGTCATGATTTTTATTTCATCTGTGTTACCTTGCTCAGAAAGAGACAGCAGGGAGCCGTTTTTCAGGAACCACTGGCCTTCAATGTTGCCTGTTACAGAAAAGGCCCAGCATGATCCACACATGCCCTGCAACACAAACGTAAATGAATCAGGATGAAGTAAAAGCTTTTCTTTATCAGTTCCTGTAATGTGCTATTATGCTTTTTGGGGTTCCCCCTTTATTTTAGTGTGTTATTTAAGAGCAGGAAGAGCAGCAGGAATCGAACAAACTTAGCAGTTGGCTTACAGAAATGTTTTATGGCTATGGAAAGCAAAACAGTCCTTAAATGTGACTCCAAATAATTACTAGCTTTGCCTTACGTCTAGTGACTGTGGTAGCCCAACAGACACTAATTATATGTATTGTCATTGGGTCTAAAAGTTGCTGGTTAAGCCATCAATTCGCGAGCTAGTAAAAAAAATGTTTGCTTATGTAAAAGTGTATCTCTTTGGCCATCTCCAGCCTTGCATTTGTGGCATGTTAAACTCATCTAAGGTAAACAGGTTGTTTATTTGAAGCAACACTATGTGAGATTTTCACTTTAAAATAATGTTTACAAAATTGATTTGCTGGTACACCAACCCCCCTCCGTGGATCGCCATCTTATCATGGCAGAGGGGTTTGCATCCCTCATGATCCCAGGAGCTACGTTGCTGGGAGCAACTTGCAGTTGGTAGGGTCTCCCAAGGCAAGCTGGTCCTGGGTGAAGGGCCAGAGTAAGAGTGGTCCAGTGAATCTCTATGAAAAAAGATACAACAAGGACCCGGTGTCCCCAAAGGAGCGACATGAGTCCGCCCTCAAGTGGACTCAGGAGGGGAGGGATCATGGTGCTAAGTGAGCCAGGCAGCAGTCTGGGCTACTCTGGACTGCTGCCCCGGTAAACCCAACCTCTAGCTAGCTAGCTAGGTCAGTCGGTCAGTAGCTAGCTAACTCGGTTGGTCGGTCAGTAGGTAGGGATGGATGAATGGATGGTAGGCAAGTAATAAAGTGTGGATGGATAGATGATCAACCTTTGACCAGGTGAATGTCACTTTGCCCACAGCCTGAGTGGGCTCACAATTGCTGTGTTTCAATTCATGGGTTGTGTCCTCCCTAGTGTGCATTTGTAGACCAGTTAGGTCACTGCACTGCATCGAAAGCTGTCCCATTCCATGGGCCCCTTCACATTTGGCCAACAAATGCAGCCTTCAAAACCCCCAAAACAAAGGATGCATACAGACTATCCCTGCGGCCCTACCATATCCCAGCAGTCAGTGCGTGGGTCAGCCAGCCTTTTTTCATTTCTTTCTTTTTCCCAACTCAGCCAGGCTGAACTTTAGAAGCAGAGCGAACAACAAAAACTACAAAGCAGTATTTGGGCCACAATGAAAATTAAAAAAAAAAAAAAAAAGTTTAGTGTTTTGAGAAAAAAAAAAAAATCAAAATTTTGGGAGAAGAGTATTTTGAGTAAAAAGTCGAAATGTGGAGAAACAGAACTAAAACAATCAGATGTTTGCATGAGCCATTAAGTTTAATATGACGACAAGCAGAGGGCTTCTATCTCGCTCTACTCAGTGTAGTTATCGCTACAGTTTGACCACTTCAGAAAAGATGGAGAGGCATCTGGATGCACCTCCAACAGCCAACATATGTGGACACTCTGCACACGACTTTTTTTTCCTCAAAATACTCCAACTCGACTTCCGGTCTGGACGCCATGGCGACTGCAGCTTAACACTGAAGCTCTCAGACTCAATCCAGGATAACACCTTGAAAATCAAACTTAACGGATTTTTGGAGGAGTGAAAATCAAAAGACAAAATCATCATGTCTAAAGGAAAACAGAAGAAACTGAAATTCTCCAGGCTAGGACACGTATCGGCCGGAGAATCTGAACTGGAAGATCCCCGTTCAGAAGACGAGGAGCTGGTGATAGCTAACAAAAGGGTTAGCCTGAAATCACTATTTGAGGAACTACGACGATTTCGCCGAGATGTTACGGCCGAATTTCGGGAATTCAGAGAAGAATTGAAAAGGACAAACAGCAGAGTGGACCAGGCCGAGAACCGAATCTTGGAAACAGAGGATCGAATAAAAGTGCTCGAAGATTCTGTGCTGGACCTACGCAAAAGACAAGCAGCTATAGAGGCTAAGCTAACCGACCAAGAAGGAAAACAAAGAAGAGACAACATAAGAATTCATGGTCTGATAGAAGGAACCGAAAATGGTTTTAACTCAATGGCAGAATGCGTGGAATCCTTACTAAGAGAGAAATTGGATATTCCACAAACCACCGACTTGAAGATAGAAAAGGCACATCGTTCATTAGCCGCTAGGCCGGCGGCGGAAGCGCCCCCACGTTCGGTGTTGGTAAGATTTTCCAATTTCAAAATAAAACAAGAGGTTGTAAGACTGGCCTGGCAGAAAAAAGGATTTATGCACCAGGAGAGAAAAGTCTACGTGGAACACGATTACGCCCCGGAGGTCCTTAAAAAGCGCAGGGAATACAATGACGCGAAAAAGGTGTTAAGAGAGAAGAAATTGCGCTTTCAGACACCATTTCCTGCGAAGTTAAGGGTCTTCTACGGCGATGAAACGTGTCTCTATAATTCGGCGGAAGAAGCAACAGCTGACATGGCGAGAAGAGGGCTCCCGGTAACGGTGTTTAAACCCGCAGCAGACCCGAGTGAGAAGATCAAAGCGCAAACATGGACAACACAAAGACCCTCAAAATCCACGGACCAGCAGCGGGAAACCCAGCACCAGAGCGTCGCGGATAAACTATCTGTTTTCAGGTTGGAATAGCGACCTTTTTTTTTTTTTTCCCTTCCTCTTGAATCAATCCGCACATCCAACCCCCCTCATACAAGGTAACAAACATTAAAGGAGATGCATATTCAGCATGTGGTAAAACATTTCATGGAACAATCATATTATTTGAAACAAATAAGTCTTTGTAATAAAAAAAAAAAAAAACTTGTTAAAATAGAAATGTGACAATAATCCACATGTTCTGCTCATACTAACAAATACTGTTTTTGCGTGAATGTTTGATGTGATGGGGGTGGGAGGGTGCACACAATTTCACAGGGTTTAGGCATAAAAGGAAAAAAAAAAAAAAAATCATTACAAGTTTGGATTGGGTTCTGAAACTCACGTTAAAAGCATGGGACTACTTTCAGTGGTACGAGAGGGCCCTCAACACGTAACAGAGTTTGAGGAATTTCCCTCAGGGCCTTCACTCCATCAAGGCTCTTACAGGGTCTTTAAAAAGACCTCAGCTCAGGAAGTTCTTTTGACAGTTTTTTGTTTTAAAGTTTTTTACACTATGTTCTTAATGTTTTTCTTGTTTTTAATGTTCTTTCAGTTTCTGAGTAGCACAAAAGAGGGCCACCACACAGTTATACTAAACAAAACAACACAATGGAGAAACAGGGTGTAACCAAAATAATTTCATATAATGTAAAAGGGATCCTGAATCCAGTTAAAAGATCCAAGATTCTAGGCAAAATGAAAAAAGACAAAGCAGGAATAATACTTTTACAAGAAACCCACCTAACAGACGTGGAACACAATAAACTCAGTAGACAAGGGTTTAAAATGATCTCTTCATCTTCATATAAATCAGGGAGGAGGAGGGGAGTAGCGACATTGATATCAACCAAAATTACATTTGAAAAAAAATCAGAACACAAAGATAAAGAAGGGAGATACAGTTTGGTAACTGGGCGGCTAGAGGGAGAAGATATCACCCTGCTGAATGTGTATGCTCCCCCAGGGGCTAACTGGAAATTTTATAAAAATGTATTCGACCTAATGATAACTAAAGCTCAAGGTTTAGTGATATGTGGTGGGGACTTCAATCTTAGACTGAATCCATACTGGGATGCTTCTGGTAATTCCCCACATCAAAATAACACCCAAAACAGGAAGACTCGGATGCTACTAAAAGAAATGGGAATCTGTGATGTGTGGAGGGAACTCAACCCCAGTGTAAAAGACTATACATTTTACTCAACTCCACATTCATCTTACTCAAGGATTGACTATTTTTTTATGTTTAATAGAGACATTGGTAGAGTAAAAACATGTAAAATAGGACTGATGGATCTCTCCGACCACAGTCCGATCTACATGGACTTAAATATCCAAAAATACACAAATAATACATTTTCTTGGAGGTTAAATTCAAATGTCCTGAAAGGACCATTGAAAGATGAATTGGAGTCAGATATTCTCAGATATTTGGAAGATAACGATAATGGAGAAGTATCCCCTTTAATACTGTGGGATGCATGTAAAGCTGTAATAAGAGGAAAGATTATTGCAAAACTGGCAACCCAAAAGAAACTAAGACAAGAAAAACTATCCACATTAGAGTCAGAACTTAGGAACCTAGAAAAAGAACACAAAGGCAACACTCATTCTACTGACTCGCTCAAGATTAAGGAAATTAAAAACCAAATAAATGAGATCTACACAATAGAAATCCAGAAGAAACTTACATTTCTGAAACAAAAATACTATGAAGCAGGCAGTAAATCGGCAAAATTGCTAGCCTATAAATTGAGGAAACATCAAACAGAAAGAGCAATCTACAAAATCAGAGACCCAGTATCAAAGGAAATAAAATTCAGAATTCAGGATATTCTTAAAAACTTCGAGAATTACTATAAGAACTTATACTCCCACAAAAAACATAAAAACGCATCCGAGGCATTCCTAAACACATTAAACCTTCCCCAACTTACGGAGTCACAAAATAAAACACTACTGTCAGAAATACATTCTAAAGAATTGGAAAAAGCAATTATGAAACTTAAAGCTAACAAATCCCCAGGAGCTGATGGCTATACAGCAGAGTGGTACAAAACCTTTAAACAGCAACTATCTCCTCTCCTCCTGAAAACATTTAATTATGTCCTCCACACAGGGGAAATCCCCCCCTCCTGGAGAGAAGGGGTCATTGCAGTTATACCTAAACCTGAAAAGGATAAACTAGAGTGCTCCAACTACAGACCAATCAGTGTACTAAATCAGGACTATAAGCTTTTTACCATTATCCTTGCCAAAAGGTTAGAGAATATACTGACAGACCTAATTCATTTAGACCAAACAGGTTTTATAAGACAAAGACAGACACAAGACAACATTCGACGCACTTTACACATAATTCATCATATAAAAAAATATAACTTAAATGCAGTCATATTAGGATTAGATGCTGAAAAAGCATTCGATTCGGTTGACTGGTCTTTTCTATACAGAATCTTATCCAGTTTCAATTTTCATAACAACTTCATTAGAACTATACAGGCATTATATAAAAAACCAACAGCTAAAATAAGGATTAACGGTAATTTATCATCATCTTTTGAACTGGAAAGAGGATGTCGTCAGGGCTGCCCCCTGTCTCCACTGCTCTTTGCAATCTTCATAGAACCTCTGAGCCAATGGATAAGACAAAACCAAAAAATTCAAGGTATTACACTTGGTCAGAAGGAACATAAAATAGCACTCTTTGCTGATGACATTTTAATATACCTAGGGCAGCCGGACACTTCTTTACCAGAACTAACCTCAGTTTTTTCAGAGTATGGAGATTTATCGGGGTACAAATTAAATATGCATAAAACCCAAGTTTTAACATTCAACTATGACCCAAATCATTATTCACTAAGCAAACTCAAAACTAACTGGGAGTCGGAATCTATGAAATATCTGGGGGTCAATATCCCGAAACAACTCAACAAAATTATATCACTAAACTATGATCCACTGGTGACAAAAATAAAATCTGACCTAGCAAGATGGAATATGATACCATTCTTGGGTATTGCACAAAGAATTGAAGCAGTCAAAATGAATATACTTCCACGTCTTCTATACCTTTTCCAAACAATACCGGTAGAACCTCCCAAAAAAACATGGCAGGAGCTGGACAGAAGGATCTCAAGATTCATATGGCAGGGCAAGAGACCTAGAATCAGATATAGAACCCTACAGCTAAACAAAGACAAAGGTGGGCTCGCGCTGCCAAATATCAGGGACTACTTTAAAGCCGCACAAATTAAAACTTTAGTAGAGATATGTAACCCAGTCTACTCTGCACAATGGAAGGAGATCGAATGCCAAATAACAAGTGACATCCCCCTACAGGCGATAATAGGTAACAATGTCTTACCTAAGCTTTTGAATAACACTAACCCGTGGATAGAGACCCCGCTAAAAATTTGGTTTAAGATAGTCAGAGAGAATCAAACTAAAGAGCCCTATCGACTTCTGCAATGGATCGCCTATGATCAGGACTTTACTCCTAATAAAACAGACACCAGATTTAAAAAGTGGAAGGAGAAGGGGCTGATAAAATATTACGATTTTTTTAAAGGGCAAATCTTAAGAAGTTTTGAAGATTTGAAAAAACAAGGCCTAATAAATCAAGACCTTTACAGGTTCTTCCAGCTTAGACACCACATAAACAATATACTTAAAAAGGAGGTTTTGGAAAGGGCCCAGTCAGGTGTTCTGAAGGTCTTCTTAATGGCATATAAAGGGATCCCAGGGATCAGATACATTTCTAAAATATACCAAGGTCTTCAAGACTTAAAAGGAGACAACACATCTTATATAAAAGAGAGATGGGAAAAAGAGGGGAATTTCACTTTACATCTGGAAATATGGGAAAAGCTAAATAAACAGCAATGGAAAAGTACCTCATCCCTGCAGTGGAGAGAATTTGGATGGAAAAACTTGGCAAGATTTTTCAGAACACCTGCACAAATCAAATTTACCCATAAGGGATTGAACTGTTGGCGCTTGTGTGGTGAAAAGACTGCAAATCATTTTCATGTGTTTTGGTCATGCCCAGTTATCCACCAATATTGGACCAATGTACAGACAATATTGGGGAAAATATTCAAAATTACAGTTCCCTTTTCTTTTGTAACTTTGTATTTGGGTTTACTACCGGACTCACTGGAAAGACGAGGAGAAAAATACTTATTCAATGTTTTAATATTGGCAAGCAAAAAAGCTCTAACTAAAAAATGGATGTTGAAGGACTGTCCTACACCTGAAGATTGGACTAACGTGATCCAAGACATTTACTCGATGGAAAAGTTGACATTCGCACTGAGACAGGACATGGATGGGTTCATGAACTTTTGGCAACCCTGGACCGCATATGTGTCTTCCATTAGATCTAATCTTTGACAAATACCATTTCAATAATGGTTCTGCTCTTTGTTCCAATGCTACTCAGATGCTCTTTTATCTTTATTTACTTACTTTTTCTTTTTGTTTGTTTTTTACTGGTTTGTTTGGTTTTTTTTTGTTTTTTGTTTTGTTTTTTTTTCTCTTTAATTTCACTTTTTCTTTCACTTAAAAAAAAAAAAAAAATAAGGGGTGTTGTAAGAATTAATCTTCCAATGTTGTCAGATATCAGAAAATAAGGGAACATGTGATGAAAATGTAAACACTGCATTGCTGTAACGACCTGTATACCCTTTACAAAAACTTAAATAAAAAAAAAAAAAAAAATACTCCAACTCGTCCTGCATGAAGGGCCAGACTAAGAGCAGCCCAGGGGATCTCAATGAAAAACATTACAGTAAGGACCCAGTGTACCCAAAGGAGGCACAAGGTTCCATCCTCCAGTGGGCTCACCACCTACCAGAGGGATCACAGGGATCATGGTGCTATGTGAACTGGGCAGAAGTCTGGGCTACTCTGCCTGGACTGATGCCCCCGTGACCCGGATCCCCAGATAAGCAGTAGAAGATGGATGGTGGGATGGATGGATGGATGGATGGGTTTGGATAGCTTTTTACCCTTAATAAATGAACTCATCATCTGTATTTTGTATTTACTTGGGTTATCTTTGTCTAATATTAAAACTGTTTGATCTGAAACATTGAAGTGTGACAAATATGCAAAATAAGAAATCAGGAAGGGGGCAAATACTTTTTCACGGCACTGTGTACTACACACAGAGCTAAACATTTCAACCTTGATTTAACATTGATGATTATGGTTGTAGTTTTTGAAATTAAATTACAAAATCATGATTTTCTAATTTCCTAATTTCCTAGTCTTGTCTCTGATTATCCCCAGCTGCATCTCATCTGCTCACCTGCTGCTCATGAATTCCTCTCCCATAAATACATACGCACAGTCACTCGGTTTGTGGGATTGTCTCGGCACTACAACTCCTCACTGTTGCTCTTGAGATCTCCTGCTTCATGGTTCCCCGTGTGTCCCTGAATGCCTGCTCACTGCCTGCCCCTCCAACATTTCCCCCTTGGATTGCCACCACATTAAATACAGCTGAAACCAGGTATTTACATATACTGTATAAAAAGACACAACCTTTTTTTCTCACAGTCTGACATTAAATCAGACTAAACTTTTCTTGTTTTAGGTCAGTTGGGATTACCAAAATTATTTCTCTTTGACAAACAGTCATTCATTCATCTTCAATGGCTTAATCCTTTTTGGGTTGTGGAGGGGCTGGAGCCTATCCCTGCGTCTTTGGGCGAGAGGCAGGGTACACCCTGGACAGGTCACCAGTCAACACAGAAAGCCAGACAACCATTCACTCTCACATTCATACCTAAGGACAATTTAGAATCTCTAGTTGATGCCATTTAACCTAATGTGCACGTCTTTGGCCTGTGGGAGGAAACCGGAGTACCCGGAGAAAACATGCAAACTCCACAGTGAAGGGTCACTGCTGGCCAGGGTGTCGAACCCATGACCTTCTTACTGTACTAACACAGTGCTATCCACTGTGGCACCAAGCTGCCTAAATATTTTTTAAATTTGTTAAATATTTCTTTCGAGAATTTTTTACACAGCTCAAACACTTTGTGTGACATTATAGGAAAATGAAAAGAAATCAGCCAAGATATCAGGAAGAGAATTGTGGACCTCCACAATTTTGTTTCATCCTTGAGTACAAGGGCCAATTTTACCTTAGTTTACCTTCAACATATTTAGTAAAAACAAAATAAAAACTCTTTTTTCTCCCGTTTATAAACAGCAGCTCAGGATGGGTTTCAAATATTTTTTGTTCTGTATCAGATATTACAAGAAAAAAAAAATATAAACCCCATCGTAAGTGAACTTACGTAGTCGGGGTTTTATGCTGAATGAGTCTACCTGCATCAATAGTCTCCATTGCATGGACATCTCTGGGACTTTTTGGCTCTCGTCACACTGAAGGGATGTTTTGTTTTGTGTGTTGTTGACGCGTTGTACGTGTGGAAAAAAATACGAGCAGGTTATCCACATTGCTGCACCATTTTTTTTGTTTGTTTGTTTGGTTTTTTTTTTTACACATGGCAGCAGTCTGAAACTGCCTTAAAACTAAACCATTTCAACACAACCAGACAGAGACACTCTGACCACAAAGCGGTAGCTTCCCGTGCCATGTTTGTTCTGCTATTTCTATGGTAATGCGTAACTTCCGTCAGCAGCGTAATGGTGTGGTGTCATCACGCAGAAGGCCCCAAATATTGTGATATTCATTTTTACACCAGTATAAAAATCTATACTGGTATTATTGTGAATGATATGATATGGCACACCCCTACTAGCTACCATCTACTACTAGCTACCATCACCCAACATCGCATTTAGTAACCATCATGAGCAGCTACAGTTTCTCATTCTCCCTTCTTTTTCTTCCAATGATTTAGTTCTAAGATTCCTATGGTTACACATGAACAACACATCCACTGATTGGTCACAGGACAAGATTCAAAGAGTATAATGGGAGATGGATGCTTTCAGTTATCAGGCTCCTCTCCTATGGAACCAGATGCCCATAGGGCTAAAACTCTCCTTTTTGGCAAAGCTTATAGTTAGTCCCCACAGGCCCCCAACTGGAGGAGGGGGAAACACAGCCATGACTACCACAGCCAACCAGTGGACCACCGAGCAAGCGATGCCAGAGCCAATGCCAAAAACAGAAAGGGCACCCGCACCCCACTGCTGAGAACCAGGGCCCCCGTGCCACACTGCGTACCCAAGAGTCGCAGCATAACACCCCACCACAGAGGCAACCCATGCACACAGTGGCCCCCACACCTCACAACGAAACCAAAACCAAAATCACAGAACCGCTGAAGACAGTGGATAGGATTGCTTCTATTTTTCATTAGAAGTCTAATATTTATGTTAGAAATGCTGTTGTTGGGAGGGGGAAAAACCTAATAGTAATAAAAAAAAAAAAATCCACATCGAGAATCACTTTAGAATCAAACTGAAGCCCCCGGAATCATAATCAAATTTAATCTTGAGTTACGTACCTAATGATACCCACCCCTAGCCAACATGTGGGAAAAAAGGCACAATGGGACACTTTAAGGGTTACTGCACCTCACCTGGTTCTTCACAGGACTGACAGCTCCGTGATCCCGCCAGTCCCAGCTGTCAGGGGTGGGGCCTTTGGCAAGAGAAGCTGGTTTCATTGGTCGATGGAGAGTCCACTGACTCAGCAGAGGGTTGAGGTATGTAGAGCGGAACTCCTCCTCTGGAGGAAAAAAGCAGAAGAATTAGTCAAACCTCAGTGTCTAGGCTGAAACAACATGTGGAAAGCAGAAGATGCATTATTTCACAATGTGGAAACTCAACCAGACTGTGAAACACAGTCACATACCTGTTAAGTCACTGAACTTGGTGACTCCGTACTCAGCTGAACCTTGGTCGAGAGACTGGATCTTTTGGGCAATCTGCAGGTTCTCATTGAAGATGTGCAGACGACGATCAGTCTCTGCAAAGTCAAACGTGAAATAAATCTTTGTGAGCTTGATCAAAAAACTGTTTACCAGTCTCAGATTCCACAGGCTTTTGGGCGGTGTTGTGTTCATGTGGTTAACATCAGACATTCTAAAACACAAAATGTTTAGCATGTATCAGCAGGAATAAAGAGCATTTCTCCTTTGCCATGATAATACATCCACCTGACAGGCATCACATATCGACATGGTGATTAAACAGCATCCGTAGACCATCGGTGACCCTTCTGTGTGGAGTTTGCATGTTCTCCCCGTGTCTGCGTGGGTTTATTCCGGGTACTCCGGTTTCCTCCCACAGGCCAAAGACATGCAGGTTAGGTTAACTGGCATCACCACTGGGGATTCTAAATTGTCCTTAGGTATGACTGTGAGAGTGAATGGTTGTCTGTCTCTCTGTGTTGACCCTGCGATGGACTGGTGATCTGTCCAGGGTGTACCCTGCCTTTTGCCCAAAGATGCTGGGATAGGCTCCAGCCCCCCCGTGACCAGAAAAGGATTAAATGGTAGAAGATGGATGGATGGATAGATTAAACAGCTGGGCTGTGGGTTGTGCAGTTGTGCCTTGGGGCTGACCTTGTAGAGTCTGAGTGAAATAGCTATTTTTTTTGATCGAGTCTCCTTGGGAACAAGTGTTCCTTTCTATAGCTTATACAGGACAGGGGTTGCCACTCCTCTCTGCCCGCCTTTCCCCGTTCTATTATGCTGAGCACCAAGCTAGAGGGCAGAAAGTACCATTTTTACCTGGTCTTTGTTATGACCCGGCCGGGATTTGAACCCCAGCCTCCCGGTTGTGGGGCGGATGCTCTACCAACTAGGCCACTACTCCGGTGGTAGAGCATTGGCCTGGTCCGAAACAGCTATGCAAAACAGAGATTTGCGGTTTCCACTATAATAACTGGTATTTTGTGTATTCACACACTGATGCCACCATCAGTGTGTGAATGGGTGGATTGCAGGATCTGTAAAGCGCTTTGGTCATCAAGAGATGAGAATAAAAGCGCTATATAAGTGAATGCCATTTACCATTTACCATTTTGAAACTTTATAAGTATGCCAACTGTGATATTTCTCCATGTATTAGCCTTCAACTGATGCAGACAGACAGGCAGACATGGAGGCCAACTTGCTATTATTATCTAGGACATTATGCAGATATATTTATTTTTTGTCTTAACTTAAAGGTGAACTGGGCTGTCCATCCATCCATCTTCGACCCCTTATATCGTGGGTCTGGGTCATGGGGGCAGCAGTCTAAGCAGAGCAGCCCAGACTGCTGGCCGGTTTACATACCACCCAGATCCCTCCTGCAGGTGGTGAGCCCACTGGAGGGCGGCCCCATGTGGCTCCTTCAGGCCCCCAAACCAGATGGGGTAAACTGGATCCTTGTAACTTTTTCATGGGGATCCACTAGACTGCTGTTGGTCTGGCCCTTAATCCAGGGCCATTTGACTTGGGAGATCCATACCAGGGGCAAGCTGCCTCTGACAGCATAATTCCTGGGATTATTAAGGCACACAACCCCTCCACCATGATAAGGTGGCAAAGTGGGTTGTGTTTTCATGAAAATAAACTTTTTTTTTAAAATAATACATCAACAAAGTATTCTGAAAGATGCAGAATTAAAGCCTTTATATTCTTGACAAAAATATGTTAATGAAAAAATAATTTTCAAAATTTTTATGGGACTGAAACAATCATATTATTTTCATCTGAGCAGCTGGATGATGAGAGTATAGTGGCTGGTATCACAGATATACGATTTGCTAGATCGGACATGGCTTATGTTTTTTATAACAAATGGAGGCGCCATATTAATTAATAGTTGGCAGCCTTCAGCACTGTGATAACAAGATACACAAACAAGTCTTCATTGTTTTTATTGAAGTCATATAAATAAGCCATGTATATGAATGTGACTAGCCTTGTGGCTAGCCATGTCCTAGCTAGTATTTACATATCTATGGCTGGTAAAGATGTTACAGCTGATCACAGCAGATAGCATAACTGGGTTGATGTCACGTGTCTCTACCAAGCAGTTGGTGAGTAAATGTGACACCTACTGGCCAGGAGGTCAGAATCTCTTACACCTTTATAGTGAACTAAAAAAATACTGGTGGCTGCCAATGATAGCCCTCAGCCTCTGTCTTTGTTAGTGAGATATAATTTATATAGCATGTTGACCTTGACCTTTTGACCTTGCGATCCCAAAAGCATAATGATAGTTCAGGATCACAGGGTGAACCTGTGTACAAAGTTTGGTGACCCTAGCTTTACTCGTTCTATAGTAATAGGGGACAGGGAATGCTGGCCTTAACCTTTGGCCTTTTGACCCCAAACTACAGTTCAAGGAGAGGATCCCAAGGTGAACATGTGTACCAAGTTTGGTGACCCTAGTTTTCTTTGTTGAGCTATAGTTTATATGGCATTTTGACCTTGAAATCCCAAAACCATAGTCACAGTTCAAGGTCACCAGGTGAACCTGTGTACCAAGTTTGGTGACCCCAGCTTTACTCGTTCTATAGAAATAGTGCAAAGGGAATGTTAATGTTGACCTTTTGACCCTAAACCCATAGACAGAGGTCAGGGTCTAAGCCATCCAAGATTTGTCTTGGATACAACTATGATATTGATTTGAAAATCCTACATTGTTTCTTTCTGTAGTTATCACATTAGGGAAAACTGACCTCTGACCTCGGCCTAAAGGTCAGAGGTCATCCAAATTCAAACTCATCTGAGATTTTTCATAGATACAACTATGGTATTGATTTGACAAGCCTACGTCATTTCTTTCTATAGTTATTGCGTTCACAAGGTAGGAGTTGACACCAACGCCACCCATCCACCCGGGGGGTGATGACAATACCCCTTCAACCTTTTAGAGGCTGAGAGGTAAAAATTACAGTGAGTGCACTATATAATCTTACATTTGAACTTTATAAAATAAAACCTTTTTTCTGTAATTCATAGTATATAAATTTGAGGTTGTATACTTCAGTGGTGGGCCATCAGGACCACCAAGGCCTTCTCTGTTAGCCAAGACACTAGTAGAATCACTGACCTACATTTACACCTTAAATTCTTATATTTGTTCCACGGGGATGTATTAAATTATTCCCAATATTCTCTTCTCTTCATCTCATAGCTTTTTTTCTTGGATGCACTACTTCCAATAGTGTAATGTACGTTGGTTTTTGTCCAATCATATTTCAACCATCATATGTTGCCGGGGTTAAAGAAATCTGCCTTGAGGCCTTCAGGAATCAAGAGTGCAGAAGTCTGTAGCTTAAAATAAATGGTAATGTGATTGTTGCTTTAACCAATCAGATTTTGAGTTTGCCACAGGGGGGCAAGCTAGCAGGCGTTCATTAACAATGGCATTTTCATGTCCTCTGATTGGATGGTTATGGTATGTGTCCACTGGTCCATTACTTGATGAAAGGAATTGTACAACAGTAACTGAGTAGCCAGCAAGTGACAGAAAATATCTTACACTGTGGAAAACCAATAATTAAAGAGTTCTGTCCTAGGGGAAAGACTCTGATTGGACCTGCTGCTGAAAACACAGAAGCTGCACCTGAATAGTCGATGCATCCAGCCATGGGCAGTTTTTCACTAGATTTTAGCTGCCAAACAACATAGGTGGAGTTAATGAATTATTTGGCATAAACTGTTGGTACGATTGATGGTACGTGTCCACCTTGGCGTGCATTTTTCCACTTCCAATTCACTGTCTATGCAGGATGCCATGCAATGCATTATGGTAGCATCATATCTAAAATCTTAATCGGTGTCTGCTGAACATTTAAAATAGCAGTTGTTAGTAAAAACTAAACCCATATTTAGCACCTACACCATTTATTTTTCACCTGGATTGTTTTCAGAAACTTGTTTTGCTGTTTACTTCTGAAGATATAGGACAAAGTTCCGACACCATCTTTGATGCGGGTGAAGAGAGTTGAACCACCCACCAGAGGACACGTCGACCAATGAGGTGCTTGTGTGCTTTGCCAAGCAGTGCACAGAATCAATCATTTGTTGTGGCTCTGGTGTCTACGCCCCAGTCATGCTCCTGAGGAAGCGGAGGCGGTGCGGGGATCGAGCATCAGAAGACGCCGAGGTGAACATGTATAGTCAGGTAGGACACCACACTGCTCGCCACTGGTACATTTACAGTGACTATTGTGTGGATTGTCTTCATAGAACTCTAGACACTGGGGATAAACTTATGAATTTTCTCCATGGGTAGGCATTTTTGGATACAGGTGAGGATATAAACATATCGACCTTGGCAGTCTAGAGGAACTGCAGATGGAAATTAGCTCAGACAGCTATAATCTGGTACAAGGCATATTTTCCTCTGATTAATGCTGTTGTACATTGTCCCTGTTCAATACACTAAATACAATAAACTAAACCTAATAGATTTTTTTTAATCGAGCTGATTGTGATTACCCATATGTGGATGTATTTGACACTGAGAAAAGTTTTTCTTGCGTGTTTTTTAACTTAGTGCTTTGTAAGATTTGTATTTTTAATAAGTGAATGAAATAGGTTAATTTCTGGATAAAAATGTTGATGTAAACAAATTATTTGCATAAATGTTGTGATATGATGACTGGTTATTTTGATTGCCACTCTTCATTTAAAGTGATACTTCACAAAAAAAAAAAATCAAGTTTTTTTCTGCTGTTAACGTGTTTGTAACGTTTTTTGTGACTTACAAGACATATCAAGAGCAAAATCAGTTCCAAGTCCATGTTTTTCTGCTGTGAATGTCCAGTAAAGCCCCCCCCCCCCCCGCCAAAAGGGTGACTTTGGACAGAGTGTTTCTAGCTAGGTAAACATTCGTGCTTAGCCTGACTGGTTGTAACATTAACCAATCAGACTAAGTACTAGGCATGGCTAAACACCTGAGTTCATTCCCTCAGGGGAAGAAGGAGGCGCTGATGTGGCTCCGTGGACAGAGGCTCACGGTCTGAAGTCAGCGTCCCTTCCCGGGGACGGCGTGAAACTGACTGTGGTCGCCTGTAGTTTTCCACCACTGGGGCTCCTGTATTCCAGAACCCCCGTAGCGCATGCGGTGCACGGTCAGCTCGGAGACTGGAGTCCACTGGCTGCTGTGTCCGCACATGTGGGGTCCTGGAGGCGTGCCAGGCTGGTGGAGATGGAGGAATGGGAGGCACACAGTCAGAAGGCCAAACCAGAGAGAGATGTCTGCTCTCAGGGGATGAAAGTGCCAAGACCGCCACCCGTCCGTTTTGGATTCGTTTGACTCGGTTCGATGAAGGCGGAGCGGTGGGGGGGGGGGTGTTAACAGGTGAACAAGTGCCATGCCCCCCAGGTTGTGGTTCCACGGTAGCAGGCGGGTGCACCAGACCGCCGGCCTCCAGCGAGCTGCCCAGTGAGCACCCATCAGCCCCCAGGTGGGACCGCCGAGACCCAGCTCGCTTTGGCGGGTGGCGGTGGCGGATGGGACAACGCGCCCACTGGCTTGCCTCCTTCATTCCCACGTGGGAGAGACTCAGACAGCAAGCTGGAGAGACCCTCAGCAAGTGGGCAACCAGAGACTGGCAGTGAACCCTCCAGCCTCCACGCAGGACCAGGCAGTGACTCTCCACCTTGTACAATGTCCTCTTCTTCCAGTTCTTCTTGTGAGTCACTCTTGGGTTCAAACATGTACGGCTGAATCACTCCGATGTTATGACTAGCCATGTGAGGCAGTCTTTGGTGTTCCCAGGTCAGAGAACAGTGGAAGACTGACCTTGCAGCATCTGCTGCTGATGGGTGGGAGTATAGTTGGAGCTAATTAGAATATTCCTAGATCCACACATAATTAGGTGGAAGATGTTTTGTGGATAAAAAACCACAATATACTATTCTGAGCGATACACATTTGTTTTTGAGGTGGTTTTAGAGCCACCGGAGTGTGTCTTTAAGATGGCTTTTCTTTATAAAAGAACTGTTTCCCTGATGACGGACTAATACCAAAAGTCGCAATAAAGTTTTTCTTGCAAGCTTAGACAGTGTGTGGGATCTTTGTCTGTCTGCTAAAATAAAACCTTCACATGATCATAACCACTGTTTTAAGTAGACTGACACATCCAGTGTTTCCCCTTGGTTTACAGGGTGAATATTTGCAAAAAAACACTAAAGTTTATCAGTTTGAACATTATGTCTTGTCGTTGTAGTGTATTCAATTGAATATTGGTTGAATAGGATTTTTAATTCATTGTATTTTGTTTTTATGTACGTTTTACACAACGCCCCCAACTGCACCGGAACTGGGGTTGTAATAAACTGTGCTTGTGCAACTGTTACATAAAAGCAATATTACACTCAAGGTCTTACTGTGTCAGTGTTTCCTCAAAGTTTTTTGAGGAAATGTACATTTTATGTAAATAATTTCTAATTCATTTCAATTAATGTAATATATAACATTTTTTCCAAATTTGTGATTCTTTTCATGCATATTTGAGACAATAAATTTGAGGATTTTCTCAAATGTGAGATATCACTCTATTAAAGCGAGAAATCTGTGTGTGTGCGCGTGTCACGTTTATAGGACGGCCTATGATCTCAGGCATCATAGGACTCACGATACCTATGACGACACATAAACAAATGTGTCTTTATAATGTCATATAGGACTCTCATGTCTTTATAAAGTCAGCTACAGTGAGTCCATGCCCGAAAGCCTCTTTTTGCTCAGATCTATTTTCATGATCTTGTCCGTGAACTAAAATTACGACGCACCTATCCCTCAACCAGTGGTCTCAACGAACAAGAAGAAGAAGACCCACCAGATGGACAGCAATAGAATGAGGAGAACTGCTGCACGTCAGACAAGATGCCGTGAACATGAAACACCTGAGGTTCCAGCAGTACATCACACCCCTCTGAGACAGGAGGAGACCCTTCACCAGCAAAGGGTACAACAGACAAGGGACGCACAAACAGACAGGAAACATGTGGCAGTGCGCTATACACGTGCTGAGTCACTTGAAGCCCGAAATGTCCACAAAGAGAGCAACGCTGCATGCCAGGCAAGGCACAGACAAGCTGAGACCGAGGAGATGCGGAATAGTCGGCTGGCCGCCAATGCTGCATGCCAGGCGACGCACAGAGAAGCTGAGATGAAGGAGATGCGGAATAGTCGGCTGGCCGCCAACACTAGAATTACGATGCACCTATCCTTCAACCAGTGGTCTGAACGAAGAAGAAGAAGACCCATCAGATGGAGAGCAATAGAATGAGGAGAACTGCTGCACGTCAGAAAAGATGCCGTGAACATGAAACACCTCAGGTTCCAGCAGTACATCGCAGGCATGACTGTGAACAATACAGCTGTCTGAGACAGGAGACCCTTCAGCCACGGACATGCACAAATACTTGCTTATACTTTGATTTTATCGGCATGGACGGGTATGTACTAGTTTTTACAAATTAACACTTTTTTTATAAATAGTTTTTGTGATATACAGTACATTTTATTTTTTGAATACATTTGCAACCTTTTCTTCTTTCACAACTCAGCTACAAACAGATTAAACTAGTAAAATGAAAAAAGTTGAACAATTGACAAATACCAGTTTATCATCACTATAAATTCAAGAAATCTCAGTTTGTGTATGTCACGATCATAGGCCGCCTATGATGTTCCTATGACGTCTGCATGATGTCCTATGATTTTCCTATGATGTCGGCAATCATGACGTCAGATAAACCGTAAGGCTGCTGTTCTGATGATCTCTTAAGGATGTCTATATGATGTCATACAGACCGCAGGACTCGCTAAAAGGCTATAAATTCAAGAAATCTGTAACGATCACAGGACATCATAGGATGGCCTATGATGTCTGCATGATGTCCTACGATGATCCTATGACCTCAGGCTACATAGAACTTGCAATTATGTCATATAGGCAATGCCGTCATATAGGCAATAGGACTGGCTACCTACGATGTATTGTCCTATGATGCCCGTCTAAGATGTCTGCATGATGTCCTATGAAGATCCTATGATCTCAGGCTACATAGGACTCGCAATGCCATCATATAGGCGATGCCATCATATAGGCAATAGGACTGGCTGCCTATGATGTAGTGTCCTATGATGCATGCCTTGATGTCTTTATGATATCATATAGACCATCATTCACGATGCCTGCCTTGATGTATTTTACGACTGGCTACCTATGATGTAGTATCCTATGATGCCTGCCTCAATGTCTTTATGATGTCATATAGACCAACCAGACACTAAATAAATGAAGAGCAATAGAGTGAAGAGAACTGCTGCATGTCAAGAAAGATCCCGTGAAGATGGCACAGCTGAAGTTCAAGCAGTACCTCCCAGGCATGACTGTGTTGCACGTCAGAAAAGATGCCGTAAAGATGAACACCTGATGTTCGAGCACGTCATACTGTACGGTACGACAGACAAGGGATGCACAGACAGACAGGAAACATGTGGCAGTGCGCCATGCATGTGCTGAGTCATTTGAAGCCCAAAATGCCCGCAAAGCGAGCAACGCTGCACGCCAGGCAAGGCACAGACAAGGTGAGACCAAATAGGACACACTACTTTAAACCACACCCATTCGAAACAGTAAATCTGGAAATCTCACTCAGTAAGGCAGAAGGCACTCTATAAATTCAACAAATCTCTGTCAGTGTGTCAGTCTGTCACCCCATTAAGAATAAGACACACTACTTTAAACCACACCCATTTGAAGCAGTACCCATGAAGAATGGCAGTCTACACTACAAATGTGTAAAGCCAAGCAAAGCGCTGATTTTCTTCGGGTGCTCCAGTTTCTGGGTTTCAACAGGCATCCATGGGTCTTCCTGAACAGGGTCGAAAGCCACTTTTTGCTCAGATCTATTTTCATGATCCGGTCCATGAACTGAAATTACAACGCACCTATCCCTCAACCAGTGGTCTGAACGAAGAAGAAGAAGACCCACCAGATGGAGAGCAACAGAGTGAGGAGAACTGCTGCACGTCAGAAAAGATGCCGTGAAGACGAAACCCCTCAGGTTAGAGCAGTACGCCGCAGGCATGACTGTGAACAACACAGCAGTCTCAGACAGGAGGAGACCCTTCAGCAACGGCCATGCAGAAATACTTGCTTATACTTGGTTTCTCCAGACATGGATGGGTATGCCCATGCATACCCAACAGACAACAGAGACAACACCAAGGCAATAATGATAATGATAAGACAGGATAAGAATAATAACAATAATAGCAACCCAGGATAATAAGAATAAGGTGAAATACAGAAAATCCCAACTTAAAGTGAAGATGTGGGCTGGGACCCATGCCCTGGAGACAAGGAATATCACTCTATAGGGGAGACAAGACCAAGGCAATAATGATAATGATAATGACGATGATAATAATAATAATAATAATAATGCTGATAAACTAAGAGGAAGACCAATGAAGAAATAAATATGCAAGACAGAATAATAATAATAATAATAACAGTAACAGCAACCCAGGATAATAATAAGGTGAAATACAGAAAATCCCAACTTAAAGTGAGGATGTGGGCTGGGACCCATGCCCTGGAGACAAGGAATATCATCACTCTTATATATAATTCAAGAAATCTCTGTCTGTCACGATGTCATGATGTCACGATCATAGGACTCACAAACAGATCATAGGACTTGCTATGAGATTAAAGGCGGGCTGCACTCACAATCATAGGACTTGCTATGACATCATCAAAAATCAAAGGCAGGCATTACTCATGATCATAGCACTCACTATGACATTATCAAACATCAAAGGCAGGCATCACAGATCAAAGGCAGGCATCAACGAACAAGTGGTGACATCAAAGATCCAAGGCAGGTTTCACCATGGTTGCTGTTGCCATGGTAACAGTAACTTTTTTTTTTTTGACAGCCTTGCAGAAATGTTTGCTTACACTTGCTTTCTGTGGGCATGCACGAGTATGCACGGGCATGCACAGGTATGCACTAGTACATATAACAATAGGTAAGTATCAGTACTTATTTTTTTATACTTTTTCCACCGATTATACCCAAGCAGGACAGAATTCATGCATTCGGTGATTCAAAAGCTGAATGACTTGTGAAATTACATGAAATACTCGAATGACTCGAGTCATTTGAGTAGATTCAGGCTGACATTCATGTTGGTGATTATAACCATTGTTTATACAGAGAATTCCTTGTGCTGAGCAATGTGCTCATGTTGGTACGTACACTGTATGACTGTGTTATTCACTCACCCTCTTGGCTGCTGTAGACCTTGTTGTGTTTCACCATGAACTCTTTAAACTGGCCCAGCAGCTCCACCGACTCCTGACACAACACAAAAGTCATCAACATACAACTTTAGACCAGAGGGGTATTGCATAAAACCAAAATAAGGGATTAAGCCAGGATTTTCAAGTAATCCTGTCTGAATTTACACTTGACTTGGTTGCATAAAAGTAGGACAAGGACAAATGATGCACCAGGCTAAGATTGATCCTAGTGACTTGTCTGTCAGTGCAGGGGTCAATCCAATGAGAAATCAGTGCTTTTCACTGTCATTAAATGGTCTACTGTAAATACGTAGCAACATTTTAATTATCCTGCATTGAATAAAACTCAAAGAGATGAAGAAAAAATGTATCTTGCATTAAAATAATACAGATATATTGTCATTCATTTAAGTATGCCCACTGTTATTTTAATTGTGCCTATCATTTTTATAATTATCCATGTGGTAGTCAGTATTACTGTCAGGCCCAGTGTTACCCTTTTTATGAAGATGGTCATTTATATTACTGTCTGAGGTGTGATGATACACAGCCTATATTACTGCAGACACTGACATCATGAATGTCTGGTGACATTCCTGTATACAGTGGATATAAAAAGTCTACACACCCCTGTTCAAATGCCAGGTTTTTGTAATGTAAAAAAATGAGACCAAGATAAATCATTTCAAAACTTTTTCCACCATTAATGTCACCTGTTGATAAATTTCTATGATGTCCTTGTTTCTCTTGAGAATGTTGGTTATTCTGCAACTATGTTTCTCCAACCTTCATCCTGTTTGCTTTGAGAATGTCAGTTATTCTGTAACTATGGTTTTCATCCTTCATCCTGCTTGCTTTGCATGCCACACTGCAGCTGTTAGATTACACCCAATGACTCACTCGCTGAAACCAGATAGAATCAGCTCTGCCCTCAGCTGAGCTGGCACATGGTGGAAGGATACTGATACATGTGAGGGGAGCCCCCCATCCTGTGTGAGGGAGTGGCAGAGTTCTTTAAAAACTACAGGACCCACTTTTTGGGTAGCATTCTCTTCTGATACGTCATGAGAGTTATGCTCCGGCACTGTATTTTGTACCATATCTCAGCTTCAGTAAAATAAGTGGAACTATACTCCACCTCTCTGTCTGGTTATTTAGCCTTCGTATAAAAGAACTGGAGGTTAAGATATTTTAGCGCAACAATTTGGTGTTTCCACCCGGTTACGAGGCTAAATTTTAGTTTTGTAGACCGCGTGAGGATTTTTTCTCTACAGTTCGGCGGCCGCAAACCATAAAAGATAAGCAGAAACCTTTTTCAACAAACTTCTGCCTGTCCCTTCGGGGACAGACCTTTCTGTAGAGATTAAATATTCACGTACATGTGATTTTATTTGTGGATTGAACCTGAGATATGGTCTTGGATTTATATGTTGTTTTAAGGAATATTTACTGAGTTTGACATATAAGAGAAAGATAAGGGAATCTCCAAACGGTTTTAACCCCGTGGGATAAGTCAGACATGTTAATACTGTCCCTAAAAGTAGAGTTGGAGATAGCTTGGGTAAACGGTTTTAACCCCACAGTGGATATAGTATATGTGGACCACTGAAAAGCAGAGTTACCCCGTTGAGCATTGCATAGCCTGGGTAAAAGGTTTAAACCCAAAGGTGGCTGATATAGGGCCACCGAAAAAGAAGTGTTATCCAGTTGTGCATAGCTTTGCCAAAAGGTATGAACCCCTTGGAATTATTGCTTAATTCCTAAAAGTACAGTTGGCACCCCTAGCGTATTTAGCTCAGACCAAAACGTTTTAACCCCTAGAGAACTGCAACGGGCGCGTCTCTAAAAAGTAGAGTTGGTCTTAACACAAATAGTTTATCATAAGGAAATCCTGCTGTGTGCAAAATAAACACATAAGTATTAAGTAAACTCGATGCTATCGATGATAAACATAGGTGATATATAATAACTAAACTAATTATAGTAAAATACATGGATGTGTGAGATAAGTGTTAGATAAATTATCATTAAAAACAGATATATAATAAAATAACTAATCATAGTAAAATATAATAGAATCAAAAAATTCATAAAATGGTGGAGGAGGCAAATAAAAATAAAATGGAGGATGAAAAACACAGTTTTGATTACCCTCCGGGGACCTTGGGCTATGCAATGAAACAAATGGATGGAGTGTTAAATGCTACAGCGCGTCGCGAGAAATTGGAAGAGGAACGCAAACAATTTAAAACTTGGGTAAAGTGGCTACAAAGGGATGGCATATTTGGACATTTAGGGGATCCCCTACCAAACAAAGCAGACAAAGCCGCTTATGTGGGAAGACTGTACAGACAACAAGAACAGGCTAGGGAGGAGAAAAAAGGCAGGTCTCCTTCAAAAGGGTAAAAAACGCGAGGCAAAAATAATTATACAAGACAGATAGGCATTAACACAACGTTATTTCAGTGAATCCCCTTTTAAACAGGCACCGGTGACGGTCCAGGCACTACTGGAGGAGAGCGAGAAATCCCTAGATCGTGGAGAAACGGGTAAGAATCCACAAGAATCCAGGCACACAGAGGAGGGGTTAACGTGACTGTTGAAATATTTTATTTTATGAGTTTTAGATAAAAGCTACTGCAGTCTGGGTTGTTTTGTCTCTGTGTAATCTGCTCCGGTGTGGAAGTAAAAAGGTGAGAGTTCTCCACGGAGGCGGAAAGAGCAGGTTGTAAAATTGCTGTTTTGTGATTTTTTTTCTGGTATTTGTGAATTTTGAGCAAAAGGAGTTGACTAGTGTTGTGTGTGTGTCACGGCAGTGTAGAAAAAAATGGGAGGACCTTCACGCTGCAGTAACAGTGTATGTGTGTGTGTCCGACCTTGCGGAGGTAACGGAGAAAGAAGCATTTCTCTGTGTGTGTGTGTGTGTGTGTGTGTGTGTGTGTGTGTGTGTGTGTGTGTGTGAGGAAAAAAAAGAGAATGAAAAAACACAGGCTGTGTGGGTGCTGACCTGTGTGACAGCGAAGTGAAAGGGAAGTAATTTATATATGGGTATTTTTGCAAAGTTTTGGGATTCTACTTTTTCTTTCAGTCTTAACTTTGTGGGTTTTCACTCTAATGTTGTATACGTGATGAATTATTTACATATTTTTAAAGCCAATATTTTCATTCCCTCCAGTTTCTTTTTTCCTTTGGAAAATGAAAAACATTGAGCTATTTTTTTTTAAAGAACTGGAGGTTAAGATATTTTAGCGCAACACACCTACAATCTGTACAACCCAATTGAAAAACAAACAAATCTTTTAACGAGAAAAATAAAAAACTTACAATAACCTGTTTGCATAAATATGCACACCCTTAAACTAATACTTTGTTGCAGCAACTTTGGCTTTTATTACAGCACTCAGTCTTTTTGAGTAGGAGTCTATCAGTGTGGCACATCTTGATGTGGCAATATTTTCCCACTCTTCTTTCCAAAAATGCTCCAAATCTGTCAGATTGTGAGGGCATCTCCTGTGCACAGCCCTCTTCAGATCACCCTACAGATGTTCGATCGGATTCAGGTCTGGACTCTGGCTGGGCCATCCCAAAACCTCAATCTTCTTCTGGTGAAGCCATTCTTTTGTTTATTTGGATCTGTGCTTTGGGTCATTGTCGTGCTGAAAGATGAAGTTCCTCTTCATCTTCAGCTTTCTAGCAGAAGCCTGAAGGTTTTGTGCCAACACTGACTTGTATTTGGAACTGTTCATGATTCCCTCCACCTTGACTAGGTCCCCAGTTCCAGCTGAAGAAAAAAAGCCCCAAAGCATGATGGTGCCACCACCATGCTTCACTGCTGGTATGGTGTTCTTTTGGTGATGAGTAGTGTTGTGTTTGCACCAAATATACCTTTGCGAATTATGGCCAAAAAGTTCAACCTTGGTTTCATCAGACAATAACAGATTTTCCTACATGCATTTGGGAGATTTCAAATGCGTTTTGCAAAATGTAGCAGGGCTTGGATGTTTTTCTCCATAAGGTTTCCGTCTTGTCACCCTAGACAGGAGATTGTTGTCACATGTACTAAACAGCCAGTACTTGCCAGAAATTCCTGCAGCTCCTTCAATGTTGCTGTTGGCCTCTTGGCAGCCTCCCAGACCACTTTTCTTCTCATCTTTTCATCAATTTTGGAGGGATGCTCAGTTCTTGGTAATGTCACTGTTGTGCCATATTTTCTCCACTTGATGATGACTGTCTTCATTGTGTTCCATGGTATATTTAATGCCTTGAAAATTCTTTTGTATCCTTCTCCTGACTGATACCTTTGAACAATGAGATCCCTCTGATGCTTTGGAAACTCTCTGTGGACCATGGCTTGTGCTGTAAGATGTGACTACAAAAATGTCAGGAAAAGCCTACTAGAACGGCTGAACTTTATTTGGGGTTAATCCGAGGCACTTTAAATGGTGGCAGGTGTGTGCTGACTCCCATTTAACATGAGTTTGAATGTGATTGGTTAATTCTGAACACAGCCACATCCCCAGTTACTATAACAGGGTGTGTATGTTTATGCAACCAGGTTATTGTAAGTTTTCTTATTTTTCCCTTAAAAGATTTCAGTTTGTTTTTCAATTGGGTTGTGCAGGTTATAGGTCACATTAATGGTGGAAAATGTTTTGAAATGATTTATACTGGTCTCATTTTTTTACATCACAAAAACCTGACATTTGAAGAGGGGTGTGTAGACTTTTTATATCCACTGTACATGCCTTATCTGATGCTCAGCCACTTCAGTTATTTCATTAAACAAATGTAAAATTCATATAGGTGATGCCTATGTCTCTCCATGCCTCCCTCTCATCCTCCTATCAATCAGGTACAAACTTCCAATGAGAAGCTTCTCTCTTTCATATGACTCCCAAAATCACTAAGCAATGTCATGTCAGCTGTGAAGCCAGGTCACTGTCTCCGAGATGGGGTTGGTGAGATCAACATGGACACCCTCAGGTGGTCCAAGGACAGGGTTAGATAGATTAGTTTATTTGACAGGGACAGTGCAATAAACATAGACAATTAATCAATGACAATCAATATGATGTGTTGCACATAGAGTGTATAGCTATTAGCTAATTTGCAACTCTTGTCCCTGGCACTCTAATAAGACATGATGTGCTGTCTGCTCTGGGTTGCCACAAATAAAAGCCGGTGACAAGCAAAGGCGGTCCCAACAATACATGCTGGCATTGAAACGGGTGACTCCCATTCGCAGACGGTTAAGTATAACCCAATCTCTGCAGCCAAGCTGGGCACCTGGTGGTAATTTTGTGCTTGAAGTGACATTGAGCTGAGGTGGTTTTCTTGTCTCTTACCAAGTGAGTCTCCAGCTTTCCAGAAGATTAAAGTTGGAGATTTCAGGGGAGACAGCATATCTACTGAAGGGTCAATCTGCTGGATGGGTGAAGTCAATGCCTTGGACAGTCTCTTCCCAACGTTCCCTATGTTTCTGATCCAGACAATCTATCAGGACAGAGGTCTTGTTGCCTACATCATCACTTCCAGGTTCAGCTTGAAGGAAGTAATCACAGAGCATACAACACTCTTCATCCCAAGTAGGACTGTATCTACGACAGAAACCACGAGGGATGGAAGACTTAGCTGCACTGAGGAGTAACTGGCAAAAGAGGGAGTAAACATGGTTCAGATCAGTGGAAGGACTGGGGGGGTAGGTTGTCGATCCCCGATTCCACGAGCTGTCTGAACTGGAGTCAGTTAGCCTTGCGGAAGTTCCATCTATTCACTGGCTTGGAGGGAATTGAGGAGATGGGGTTGTTTGAAATGATCAGCAAAGGTCTGTGCTGTGACTTGGGGAAAGGGTCAAGGATGATCCGTTGGGGGGCAGGTCCATCCATGTTAGCAAAAGCCAGGTCAGGATTGGAGATGGTACTCCAGCGGCCAGAGTGGAAGCTATCTGGTTGCTTTGGATCGTAGAAAAGAAGCATGCTAGCAGCAGATGCCCGATCTTCAAGAGCATTACCATCTGGATTGGTGGAACTGTAACCAAAGTGGTGCTGTGGCGGTTGAAACCCCCAGCGTACAGACATGGTTTGGGGAAGATGGGAATGGAATTAGGCTGTAGATGGAGTGATGGTGGCTTGTAGATATTAACAATAGCGATGCCTTCCACTTCAGTAGCTGAGAAGCTGTCATTATATTATGTTGCTATAATGAGAAACATTTCTCATATTCACGAGAAAATTGTCTCATCAAGAAAAAACATCTCCTCATGACATGAAATTATCTTGTTAAAAGCAAGAAAACAAAGCTATAATTACGATAATTGTTGCATCTTGTTACAACAAAAAACAGCTTCATTTTTTTCTCCATTGTGGCAGCTCAATATTCTCACATGCGTGAGAATATTGTTATTCTCGTTGTCATTAATAAAAATGTGACATTACTCTCACCTCCATTGGCTCAGCAGTAGATGGATTCTCTACTTTGTTTGTTTTCTCTTCTACCATGGGTTCAGCTGAGAAAAGAAACATCCAAGAAAGCACAGTAAGCATTCAAGCACTCAGCCCCTAAATTTGTATTACATGTGCATAAAAATGTTATAATAAATCAATGGACTGCTGTAGACAAGTTTATGACATATCACTTGCTTGTAGGAGCTATATGTATGAAATAGTATGTATTAAACAAAAAAAATCCATTAAGTGTCACCAGAGAATAATTAATAATCTCTGATAAACCTTTTACCTCAGTAACACCTAGGACAGGGGTGTCCAACCATGTGCCATGGAGAGCCAAGACCCTGCAGGTTTTCTCTTCTACCCAGTCTCTTCAGCAGGTGTTTTCACTTATCAGCAATCAGTGGGAAGAAGTTCACAGAAATCTGCTGTTGAAGACACTGGTTGGAGGTAAAACCTGCAGGGTCTTGGCTCTCCATGGCACATGGTTGGACACCCCTGACCTAGGATAAGAATCACTATTTGACCAAATATTCGCAAAGAAAGGTTTGCACAACCAGACGGGTTACATTTATCAAATATGCCTGTGTGCATCAGGCTGATTTAGGCTGTTTTGTTAAGATCCGATCAGTCAAGAGAAATAAATTATGTAAAACAGAATTCTAAAGGTTTGGTTTTTGTTTTGTTTTTTTGCCATATTCAGAAAATACAAGCCAATGAAAGAATCTTAATGAGATCACATACCTCACATGTCTGTATAACAGGAGCCCCTAATGAAAACTGTGATCAACATAAAATGGACTGACCCCCCCACAAAAAAAATAAATAAAAATAAAAATGGAACACCTCATTTGAGTCAAAGCTTCTGTATAAATAGGAAGTCGATCCTATCAGAAATGGAGAAGCTATACTGGTGACAACAGAAAATGGAGTGGAAAAAGTACAGTAAATGTTAAATCCATCCATCCATCATCTACTGCTTATCTGGGGCTATGGGTTGCAGAGGCAGCAGCCTAAGCAGAGAAGCCCAGACTTCCCTCTCCCCAGCCACCTGCTCCAGCTCTTCAGAGAGGATACCAAAATGTTTCCAGGCCAGCTGGGACACATATAGTCTCTCCAGCATGTCCCGGGTCTGCCGTGGCATCTTCTCCCAGTGGGACACATGAGGCATCCAGGAGGATCCTGATCAGATGCCCAAACCACCTCATCTGGCTCTTTTCGATGTGGAGGAGCAGTGGCTCTACTCTGAGCCTCTCCCGGACAACTGAGCTCCTCACCCTCCTGACCCTATCTCTAAGGGTGAGTCAAGCCACCCTACAGAGAAAGCTCATTTCAGCTGCTTGTATCCATGACTCCATTCTTTCAGTCCTTACCAAAAGTTTATGACCACAGGTGAGGGGTAGGAACGCAGACTGACTGGTAAATGGAAAGCTTTGAGAATACATGTTCTCTGTGCTGGTTTATTAGTTTAATGAAATAACACTGAGATAGTCATCAACAATTACAATAAGCTTCTCAAAGCCACAGCAGAAAGTTGTGCATTTGGAATATTCGGCAGCACTTGTTCGACTTCATGCTGCTGACTGACCTTTCGGCTGACACTTCTGTTTGAGCAAGGTTGAAGTGCCCTGCCAGGGAATGTCCCACACTTCAAAGACACACACTTCTGTCTGAAATGTAGAAAAATCAAAACACATCTCAGAGGACAGGGGTGAAAACTTTAACATTTTGTTTTCACTCACAGAATTACAGAGGAAAACAAGTAGTGTAAGTTAATGTTGCGTGCATGAGGAACAGCTGGGTTTACTCCAAGTAAAGACAAGTCACAGGACCAACTGACTCATGGCATTGTGTCAGAAGAAACAGAGTTACAGACACAGAAGGATTCTCTCTCTCTCTCTCTCTCTACCTTCGGCTTATGTGTCTCCGGATAGAAGTCACATGTCCTCAGCATGGCCGACTTCTTACACTGAGTGTTGCTCAGTTCAACTGTTAAAGTGTAGCGGATTCCTTTCACCAGCTAAAAAAAAAAGAAAAAAGAATTAAACACATTGCAAACATTTTGATGGCCACAACAGAGCTTTGTGTTAAATATAGTGATCTCAAACCTACACATTTAGTTGAGTGACATTTAGATTCATTTTTGTGGGAATGTTAGGCCTTCTTTAGGGGTGCTGCAGCACCCTTAAATTTAAACTCAGCACCCCTTAAAATTGGAGTGACAAAAGTTGTCCATCCATCCATCCATCCATCTTCTACCGCTTTTCCGGAGGTCCGGGTCGCGGAGGCAGCAGTTCAAGCAGAGAAGCCCAGACTTCCCTCTCCCCAGCCACCTGCTCCAGCTCTTCAGAGGGGATACCAAGGCGTTCCCAGACTAGCTGGGAGACATAGTCTCTCCACCGAGTCCTGGGTCTGCCCCGGGGTCTCCTCCCAGTGGGACGTGCCTGAAACACCTCAAGTGGGAGGCGTCCAGGAGGCATCCTAATCAGATGCCCATACCACCTCAACTGACTCCTTTCAATGTGGAGGAGCAGCGGTTCTACTCTGAGCCTCTCCCGGATGACTGAGCTCCTCACCCTATCTCTGAGGGTGAGTCCAGCAATCCTACGGAGAAAGCTCATTTCAGCCGCTTGTATCCGCGATCTCGTTCTTTCGGTCATTACCCAAAGCTCGTGACCATAGGTGAGAGTAGGAACGTAGATTGACTGGTAAATCGAGAGCTTTGCCTTAGAACTAAGCTCCCTCTTCACCACAACAGACCGGTACAACGTCCGCATCACTGCAGATGCTGCTCCAATCCGTCTGTCGATCTCTCGCTCCATTCTCCCCTCACTCGTGAACAAGACCCCAAGATACTTAAACTCCTCCACTTGGGGCAGGAGCCTGTCCCCAACCCGGAGAGGACAATCCACCTTTTTCCGGCTGAGGACCATGGACTCGGACTTGGAGGTGCTGATTCTCATCCCAGCCGCTTCACACTCAGCGGCAAACCGTCCCAGCAAGAGCTGTAGGTCATTGCTGGATGAAGCCAACAGGACAACATCATCTGCAAACAACAGAGATGAGATCCTGTGGTCACCAAGCATGACACCCTCCATTCCCTGGCTGCGCCTAGAAATCCTGTCCATAAAAATTATGAACAGGACCGGTGACAAAGGGCAGCCCTGGCGGAGTCCAACTCTCACTGGGAATGACTCCGACCGAGTGTTGGCAATACGAACTAAACTCTCACAATGGTCGTACAGAGACCGAATAGCTCGTAACAACAAGCCCGATACCCCATACTCCCGAAGCACCCCCCACAAAAATCCACGAGGGACGCGGTCAAATGCCTTCTCCAAGTCCACAAAACACATGTAAACTGGTTGGGCAAACTCCCACGAACCCTCAAGAATTCTCGAGAGGGTAAAGAGCTGGTCCGATGTGCCACGGCCAGGACGAAAACCACATTGCTCCTCCTGAATCCGAGGTTCGACCAACGGCCGGACTCTCCTCTCCAGTACCTTGGCATAGACCTTCCCAGGGAGGCTGAGGAGTGTGATCCCTCTAAAGTTGGAGCACACCCTCCGGTCCCCTTTTTTGAAGAGAGGAACCACCACCCCGGTTTGCCATGCCAAAGGCACTGCCCCCGACCTCCACGCAATGTTGCAGAGGCGTGTCAACCATGACAACCCAACAACATCCAGGGCCTTGAGGTACTCGGGGCGAATCTCGTCCACCCCTGGGGCCCGGCCACCAAGGAGATTTTTAACCACCTTGGCGACCTCAGCCCCTGTGATAGGCGAGTCATCCCCCTTGTCCCCAAACCCTGCTTCCTCTGTGGAAGGCGTATCAGTGGGATTGAGGAGATCCTCGAAGTATTCCTTCCACCGCCCGACGATATCCCCAGTTGAAGTCAACAGTGTCCCATCCGCACCATACACAGTGTGGACGGGGAGCTGCTTTCCCCTCCTGAGCCGCCGAACAGTTTGCCAGAATCTCTTTGAAGCCGACCGAAAGTCTTGTTCCATGGCCTCACCGAACTCCTCCCATACCCGGGTTTTTGCTTCAGCAACCACCCGAGCTGCACTCCGCTTGGCCTGCCGGTACACCTCAGCTGCTTCGGGAGTCCCACAAGCCAACCAAGCTTGATAGGACTCCTTCTTCAGCTTAATGGCCCCCCTCACCACTGGTGTCCACCACTTGGTTCGGGGGTTGCCACCACGAGATGCACCGACCACCTTGCGGCCGCAGCTCTGGGCCGCCGCTTCAACAACAGAGGTGGAGAACATGGCCCATTCAGACTCCATGTCTCCAGACTCCCTCGGAATGTGGTTGAAGTTCTTCCGGAGGTGGGAGTTGAAGACCTCCCGGACAGGGGCCTCAGCCAGACGCTCCCAGCACACCCTCACTATACGTTTGGGTCTACCAGGTCTGAATGGCTTCCTCCCCTGTTGTGATTATAAAATTTTAGTTCGTCCTTGACGAGCTGAAATCACATCCAAAACATATTCAGTAGTTTGATGTTTAAACTTTTTAAAAATAAAAATGAAAAATACCCCCGCCATGCAAATGGTATGATCCGTCCTCTCACACAAGCTCTCTTCCCTGCACCTGTATATGTTGCAGCAGCCTGCCGCGCACACACACAGAGGTCCCCCCCCCCCCATCCCAACAGAGGGGAAAAACGAGGGGACGGAGGCTGCCTGCTGCAGCTGTTCTACAGGTAGCAAACTCATAATGCTGTATGACGCCAGCCTCAGCTGGAATATTCTGCAACGTTATGAATAGTTTTGAGGTCTGTCTGAATTCATTCAGTAAGAGTATGATGCATACCTGCTAACATTTAAGTTTCAAAATATGTGAGTTTTGCATGGGGTGGGGGTTAGAAAATAGGCTATTAATAGCCTATAATAACAGAAAATACTGCATCTTTGCTCATTTTATTTTTGATTTTTAATTTATGAGGGAAAACTTCACAAATTTATGAGAGTAAAGTCAAATGTACAAGAAAAAGCCCTAAATTAGCACTAAACACAAATTGTGAGGAAAAAGTTGATTTAAGTGGGAAAAAAAAATCTGTCAAATTTACAAGGAAAAGGTAGTAAATTTAGAATAAAAAACTGCTATGAATCCAGGAGAAAAACCTCAAACTGTCCAGACTAAAGTCACATCTCAGTAACTTCTTAACTATTTTGGGGTAACTCCTCTTATGTATATGTGAGTAGATAACCTAGGTGCGTTTGCTTGTGTACAGTTTCAGCCTACTCTACCACTTAAGAGGTTTTTTTTAATTGAAAATGAGGACATTTTTTAATGTGAATTTGGAGAGTTCTCATAAATTACCTACTTTTTTCTTATGATTATTTTTATTCTTTTTTGATTATAGACTTTTTAAGAAACTTTATGAAATCTGAAACTTCCTGAAAAATTTTGGCTCGTGGATTGACATTTTTTTCTTGAATTTGTGACTTTTGCATCATAAACTGGCATTGTTTTTCTTCCATCTTTGCATTTTTGCCTCAATAATTATCCATCATCTTTCATGGATTTTTTCCTTAATTTTTTTAATTACTGCAAATGAGTTACATTTTTCTGGTGATTTTCTGACCTTTGTCTCAGTTTATTAATTTTCTTTTTCTTAATGAATTTATTAAATCTTTTAAATAACTTCCTGTGTTTACATTCTCTATGACAAACTGTACATATGTGAATTTTTTCCTCATAAATTTGCAACTTTTGCCATGAATTTGTAACTTTTATCTTTTAAATCCAAGGTTGTTTTTCTTGTAATTTTGCATTTTTTCTCTCATGAATTTAGTACATATTTTAAATAAATGGGCAGTCGTCCCTATAAATCTATTATGTTACTCTAGCAAATTTGAAACTTTTATTGTATGTGTGTTTGTGATGGGTTTTTCCTTGTCATTGTGTAGCTTTATCTCAAAGTTTTATTCCTTTGGAAAATTTTGAGACATTAAATTTATGAGAAAATGCTTGAACTGCTGCCCCCACGACCTGGACCTCCGGAAAAGTGGTAGAAGATGGATGGATGGATGGATGGATGGAAAATTATGAGAAAATATTTATGCAAAAAGGATAATAAAGTAACTTTCTTTCTTTCTTTCCTTAAAACCACAGGGATTCACTTGTTAAGGGCAAAAGTGGGATAATTCTGACCTCTGTTAGACAATTAAATGTGATGGCTGAATGTTGCTACCTAAATTGGACCAACAATGCCAAGGCTGATTTTTTTGACCCAGTCCAGCCGCGGCTAAGACGGCTAGTAGCAGACGTTTTTCTTTAATGGTTGCATTGTCAATCAACCCCAGTGTGCTGTTTGCATTTGAGAGAAAGAAACTGTTGTCGTTTTGGTATAAGCAAAATATTAAAATACAAGCTGTCATTGTTTTTATGTATCCTCACATACCATGTTTACTAACTAGAAGCCAGGGAGGAGATGTATGAAAGATGATGACTAACAAAATAGCGTGTGTGTGTGTGTGTGTGTTGGAGCTCATTGGGTGCTCAGCACCACTAAAGCTTTGATCCTAGAACCGCCACTGCATGGTCTAACTACCCTAATTACTAACTAACCTGCACTTATATAGCGCTTTTCTAGTCACAAAGACCACTCAAAGCGCTTTCACTAGTACTAACCCTCTATTCTAAGGGCCTATAGGAAACAGATACCTAGGGACAATTTAGAACAGCCAATTAACCTAACATGCATGTCTTTGGATTGTGGGAGGAAACCGGAGCCCCTGGAGTAAACCCACACAGCACAGGGAGAACATGCAAACTCCATACAGAAAGGTTCCAACCCCCGCCAGCCTGGGGATTCGAACCAGGAACCTTCTAGCTGTAAGGCAACAGTGCTAACCACTGTACCACCGTGCTAATGGACAGATATTCACATTTGTGATTAGGTATACTAGTGCATACTCGTGCATGCCCGTGGAAAGTAAGTGTAAGCAAGCATTTCTGCATGCCTGTAGAAAGTTACTGTTACCATGGCAACAGTGCCATGGTGATCCCTGCCTTTGATCTTTTGACATGGTTAAGCAAGTATTTCTGCATGCCCGTAGAAAGCAAGAGTAAGCAAGCATTACTGCATGCCTGTAAAACGAGTGTTCTGACCTCACAGGGTGCCTATGATGTCTGTATGACATCATAGGAGTTGTTCAGAACTCTTTATATGGTCATATGACATCATAAGAACACAGTGTGCACCTGTGATGTCAGCTATGAATGCCCACCCACAGCTCCCCTATGGATCCCCCATGGATGTTCATTAAAGATTTCTCCTCCCAAACTTCCGCATATCCGGGGAGGCTGAAATTGGGGGATGTTGACATGGTACCCGTGCATGCCCATATAACCCCTGCTGCATGCCTGCCTTTGATCTTTGACATGGTTACCATGGCAACACAAAGTCTTATGATTGTGACACACACACACAGATTTCTTGAATTATAAATATGATGACTTATTCACCTTGCCAATTTTGAGTCATATGACATAACCCGTGCATACCCATCCATGCCCATAGAAACCAAGTATAAGCAAGTATTTCTGCATGCCCGTTGCTGAAGGGTCTCCTGTCTCAGACAGCTGTGTTGTTCACAGTCATGCCTGCGGCGTACTGCTGGAACCTGAGGTGTTTCATCTTCATGGCATCTTTTCTGACGTGCAGCAGTTCTCCTCATTCTATTGCTCTCCATCTGGTGGGTCTTCTTCTTCTTCGGTCAGACCACTGGTTGAGGGATAGGTGTATCGTAATTCCAGTTCATGGGCAGGATCATGAAAATAGATCTGAGCAAAAAGTGGCTTTCGACCCTGTTCAGGAAGGCCCGTGCATGCCCGTAGAAACCAAGAAACCGGAGCACCCGGAGGAAATCAGCGCTTTGCTTGGCATTTTACACATTTATAGTGTAGACTGGCATTCTTCAAGGTTACACATTTTTACTGTGTCAGCGCCTCTTTAAAAACGACATTGCTGAGAAAGCGACGCTTTTGTTTAGTTTCTTTATCTTGAGCAAGAATACGAAGACTGCTTGAACTGGCAACTCTGCTTGCGGCAACGTAGAATTGGCCATGGCTGCAGAAATCTGTTGTGCAGAAAACACCAATGTGCTGTTTAAAGACTGGCCCTGTGACTTATTCACTTTGCCAATTTTAAGCCATATGACATCATAGAGACACATTAGTCTAGGCATCGTGAGTGATGGTCTATATGACACCATAAAGACACATTTGTCTACGTGTCATCATATAGACTCATATCTTTATGACGGCATTGCGAGTCCTATGATGCCTGAGTTCATAGGACATCCTATGATGTCCAGGCAGAGATCGCAGGCCGTCCTATGATGTCCTGTACACGTGACACACAGATTTCTTGCTTTAATAGAGCGATGAGTATATTTTTTCAAGACCCATTTGAAATCTTTAACACTGGTTATCTAAGTAGTAATGAATTGACATCTGCATGTGCAGATGTGGCCATCTAGACTAGATAGCTTAAAGCAAACAAAAGTAGTGGTTAGTCTGGCTTCAAATTATTGACACTTAGGCCAAGGTTCAGTGACACGTGGGACACTTTTGCTCATAATCACTGGTTATGGGAAAAAAAATCCCAAATAACAAGAAACTTGACCTTTGGGGAGGAGATGCTAGTTAAAAAAAATTCTTGGAAATGTATTACCTTTTTTTGGAAATGTGGGTTTGTTTTTTCCCCTTTGTGATTATCCTCTCATTAATTTATAACCCTTTTTTCTTATGAATTTGAAATTTGCTTATGGTAAATGTTTTGGCCTGAATCTAGCCCAAGCTAAATGACTTATTATATTTCTGCACTTTTATTCTTACAAATATCAACGTAATTTACATTTGCATCTTGCTTCTGCTAAATAGGTGACGACTCTCCAACAGCGCAGCCCCCCTGCCAGTAAACAAAAGGGCCGCTCAGCTGAAGGCGCAGGTTCGATTCCTGGCCAATGCAAACTAAATTCTTTTCACATTTCTAAATGCTAAGTTTGGGGGGGGGGGGGCTTACCGAAATTAAGTGAATGCCAATGAAAGCTAACTTTTAAGCCTCTTTAAGGCAATTCAGCTGTAATCGTGGATAATGTCACCTGTTTGGTGGCAGAGATGAACCGGCTGACTCTGCGGAGGTGCATGGCGTTAGAGCCCCGGTTGTAGTGCTCCTCTGCGAACGCCACTGCACTCTTCACGCCCGGTTCGGATTCGAGCAGCCGAATGGGGGATCCCGGTGGCCCGAATAGAGGCCGGTCGAGGTCCTCTCCCAAACCGAGCACCGAGCCCAGCACGGCGGCCAGGACCAGCCAGAGGATTACCGGGCAGCTGACCTCCATGAGGATGATGGTCTGTGTGGGAGACTCGGTGTTCGGTCGGCCCTCAGTTTAAGAAGAGCAGCGTCTGCTCACCGAGATGAAAAAATTAGAAACAGAAGAATGTCCCTTTACGTTAAGTCCAGATTAATCTGATGTTATACAAGACTGCTGTTTAGTAATCGGGAGGAAGACTGTGGGAGGAGCCTGTGTCCAAAACAACTACCACTGACTAAGCACGTGACTCTGTCAGGAAATACGCACACAAGAAAAGTTGCAGCTTTTATTTTGAAATTCAATGCAAACGGTTTTTGTTTTTTGTTTTTTTTCCAAACTTTATTGAGAACAAGGTAAAGGTACAGAAGTGTGACATAGATGGTGGTAAACATGGCAGTTAACATTTTTTTTTTCAATTGTGTAGTTCAGTCAACAGTCGTACAAGAGGTACGAAGGATAAAATAAAATAGTAAGGGTAGTAAATAATAATAAAATAAAGTAAATAAAAGCATAATAGAGTAGACGGGGGGGGGGGGGGGGGGCATCTTTTCAGTCCAGAGCGCTGGGGTTTTCCATGAGTTTCCGATCATGGACCAAACAGTGGAGTTTCACAGCATTCCGCTTCTTCATGTGTTTCAGTGATGAGGAAAAAAAGGCAGAGTTCTTTATGAAATACATTAAAATTTGGCTTGCAATATTTTAAACCAGGGAGAGCAGACGCTGTATTTAAAGTATGGAATTTAAAAGGGATACAAAAGATTCAGGATTTATATTTGCCATGTGCAGACAACATAATGTCTTTTGAAGAGTTGAGGATCAAATTTAATCTCAATAGAACACATTTTTTTAAATATCTTCAACTTAGAAACTTTATTCGATCAAATCAAAATAAAGCTCTCACTCGACCTATTTATTCATCCTTGGAAAAAATGTTGATGAAAGATAGTAAAAGAAAGGGTATTATTTCAGAGTTTTATAACTCATTGACACTATTTTCAAGTGAAAATTCACTGAAAAGATTAAACTACTGGAAAGAAGATCTGCAAACTGAAATTTCAGAGGAACAATGGGAATTGGCTTGTACAGAAGCTCAAACCAAATCAATAAATGTACGCCTTAAATTGATACATTTCAAATGGTTAATGCGGATGTATGTTACACCGGAGGAGTTAAATAGATATAACAAAAATATACCAGATACATGCACAAAATGTATGGAAAGTAAAGGAACTCTATTTCATTGTGTATGGGAATGTAGATTAATAAGAATGTTTTGGGAAGAGGTGAGGGTAACAATTGAAAAAATAATCTCAAAACAAATCATATTGAATCCTAAACTGTTTTTGTTGGGTCTGTACCCAGAAAAGCATAATTTTAATAAAAGTGAAAGAACATTCATAGACCTCAGTTTGCTTAATGCCAAAAAATGTATTGCACTATTATGGAAAAAGACTCATAGACCAGATGTGACTCAGTGGTTAAGACAGATGTTAACAAACCTTCCATTAGAAAGAATAACATATATACTAAAATCAAAGGAAATTGTGTTTGAGAATATATGGAGACCTTTTATTGATTATGTAAAAAATTTAAACATAACTCTTGAAGAAGAAGGTGAATGATATGTGTGGACCTTGTAAATTCCAAACTGGTGAACACAATATGTATACTTATGTGTTGGATTGTCTAGACTAAACAGAGGAGCATTGTTGAAGATTTGATTTTGTTGGTGGTTGTTGGTGTTTTTTAGTGCATTTTTTTTTTTTTGTAGTACTTTAGTGTTAGTGTTTGACTGTTTGTATCATGTTTGTTTAAAAAAAAAAAAGGTTCAATAAAGATATTGTGGAAAAAAAAAATTTGGCTTGCATTTTAAAAATCTATTTTTGTGTACATAAAATTTTTCCCAAGATTACGAGGGTGTTAATAGACATATCATGCAATGAGTTCTTAATAATAAAGCCATACAAAATATTCTGACAGTTAAAAATGGGGGTTGGTACATGTTTAGATAACCAGTGATAAAAATCATCCCGAAACGCATTGGCGTGCATACAGTAAAAGAAAATGTGATCTGTACTTTCTATATGTTCATTACAAAAGGAACAGTTACTGTTCTCAAAGCCAAAACGTTTACTTAGAAACTCAGCAGAAGAATAAATTCCATTTAAAACTTTGTAATGGATCTCTTTTGCTTTTGGTGAAATAGGAAATTTAAAGAATTTAGATCTTAGAATTTGAGCTTCTTTTTTGGAGAAAAAAAAATTAAGAATAGCAGCTCTAGATACTGTTGAAGATTTCTTTATTAAATATTTTTCTAATAGCTAAATTGTTTAATTTTGAGTCACCTAGGTGGAAACCATTTACCCAAAACAAAGGGAGATTTGGGCATGAACCAAATCTATTTAAAGTTGAGGCCATTAGTATAATTGTCTGAGGTATTGCCTCAATTACCTGGTTATATTCTCGTTTATCATTTATGTTATATTTAGCACAGAAATTTTCAAAAGTTAAAATGTTCCCTGTGCCGTCTAATAAGTATAGTACAGACCGAATGCCCTTATTTTGCCAGTTTTGTAGGAATATTGATTTGTGTTTATATAGTACATATCTACAATTCCACAGAGGGGTCATATGAATGGCTAAAATTATATTTATAAATTAATCTCCAATATAGTAAGACCTGTTGATGAAATGAGGAGAGTTTATAGGGGAGCTTTTTTGGGTCATAGTCACATCTGAGCAGGAATTCAATGCCCCCAAATTTAACAAAAATTTCATTGGGAATATGAAACCAGAAATGTTTGCGTTGTTTAATAAATTGTCTCAGCCAGTTAATTTTGATGGTGTGGTGCACATATGTAGTTTCACGGGCTCACATGTATATGACTGTTCATATTCTCTCATGTATATCCGAAGAGGAACAAAAGGTCTGGACCTCCTGGGGACAAGAGGAGGACGAGAGAGTTGGCCTTTTGATATGCAAAGAGATGGACATGAATGATTTCCTGACCACCCAGGTTTGGGTGGAAGAGAGAGGAACTGCAGGGGGGATGCATTGTGTTTGGGATTTAAAGACAATGGGATTTTGTACTTTGATGTCAGGGGTATAAGACTGGTAGATGTTGGGGTTTTTCCTTCTTCTGCTTTTGAATGTTGGAGAGTGTGTTGTGAATAAAATGGAACCTGAGAAATAACTCTGCCTCATCCTTTCCACACTATTTCCACACTGGTGACCTTAAGACGTATTATGGCCGGAGATGATTCTCCTGCACCGGACTCATCAGGAGCCAGCCAAGCTAATGCAGCTATCACAGTCCAGCTTCCGGACTTCTGGCAGAACAGTCCGCGCTCCTGGTTTAACGCAGTTGAGGCACAGTTCCATCTTCAGAAGGTTTCGGCAGACGCCACAAAGTTCTACCATGTAGTTGCAAAGCTGGACAACCACACAGCCCAGCGTGTGGAGAGCCTGATCAACCACCCGCCAGACGACAACAAGTACGGCACTTTGAAGGCTGCTCTCATCCGTTTTTTCACCCCCTCGCTGGGAGAGCGAGCAGAGAAGCTCCTGGCGTTGACTGAGTGTGAGATCGACAGACCTGCAGACCTGATGGCGAAGATGCTGAGTTTGAGAGACGCCGAAGATGATGGCTTTATTTTCGCCCACCTTTTCCTCAGGACACTACCGCCAGCGGTGAGAGTTACCCTGGCCAGTTCACAGCTGCTGGCCCACCGAGACTACCACGAGCTGGGCCAGGAGGCACAACGACTCGTCAACGCCCATAGACGACACACGGCCACGACCGCAGCAGCGGAGCTGGGCACAACATCCGGAGATGGCAGGGGGCCAGAGGCTGCAGCACCAGACTCACCGACGACGGCAGCGACGGGGGCCAGGTGGCGCGGAGCGGACGACGTCCTTTGCTTGCGTTTCGCCGAGAGGGCACGCAAGTGCATTCCACTGTGCCAATTCAAGCGCTCGGGAAACGCCAAGACCGGGAGTTGGTAGCAGCTGCGGCTCTCGGTGAGGAGAACAAGCTGCTCTACTTGAGGGACGCGCGATCGGGGAGGCACTTCCTCGTGGACACAGGCTCCAAGCTGAGTTTCATCACACCTTCCTACGCTGACCGGTTGGCATCTTCCAGTGGCCCTGTGGTGTCAGCAGCAAACGGCTCGGCGATTAAGACCTTCGGGGAGAAGACCCTGTCCCTGTCGTTACACGGCCGCACATTCGAATGGACTTTCGTCATAGCGGCAGTCAATTTCAACATGTTAGGTGCTGATTTTTTGTGCTCACATGGTTTGTTGGTCGATCTTGCTAACAGACACCTGTTTAATGCACTCTCTTTTTCTTCTATTCCCTGTACAGCGCGAGTGGCCCCGCCAACAGCACAAGCCAACGTCACAGCTGCAGGTGGTAAGTTCCACACACTCCTCACTCAGTTTCCAGCACTCACGGTGCCAACGTTTTCGGCGTCCGTGGCTAAACACGGGGTGGAGCATTTTATTACTACCACTGGACCGCCCGTTTTTGCAAAAGCTCGGCACTTGGATTCAGCTAAACTGGCCATAGCGCGCGAGGAGTTCGCCAACCTGGAAAAATTGGGCATCATCCGACGTTCAAAGAGCCCTTGGGCTTCACCGCTTCACATGGTCCCTAAAACTGATGGCTCGTGGCGGCCGTGCGTTGATTTTCGCAGGCTGAACAATGCTACAGCACACGACCGCTACCCAATCCCACATATCCAGGATTTTTCAGTTCATTTGGCGGGGACGCGCATTTTTTCTAAGATAGACCTGGTACACGGTTATCATCAGGTCCCAGTCCGCGCTGAGGACATACCCAAAACAGCGGTAATAACTCTTTTCGGGCTTTTTGAGTTTTTGCGCATGCCGTTTGGGCTTAAAGGCGCAGCGCAGACTTTCCAACGCATGATGGACGCGGTGTTGCGCGATTTCCCTTTTGTGTTTGTCTACCTGGACGACATTTTGGTAGCCAGTGCGTCCGAAGACGAACACGAAAACCGCCTCACGGCAGTTTTCCCGGAGGTTGGCAGAGCACGGGCTAATAATCAACCCAGCGAAGTGTCAGTTTGGGGTGGCGCAGATTGATTTTTTGGGGCATCGCGTCTCTCCCGAAGGAGCAGTTCCTCTGCCTGACAAGGTGCGCGCGGTGGAAAATTTTCCCCAGCCACAAACGGTCAAAGCGTTACAGGAGTTTTTGGGAATGGTGAATTTTTATAACCGTTTCCTCCCCTGCGCGGCGCAACTCATGCAACCATTGTACGCTGCGCTTAAAAAACAAAAACCCGCAAATAAAATTGAATGGTCTCCCGAGCGGGAGCGCGCATTCTCTGAAGTCAAAACAGCCCTGGCAAACGCTGCGTTGTTAGCGCATCCAGTCCCAACGGCCCGCATAGCGCTCACTACTGATGCGTAGGATGTGGCCATAGGGGCGGTTGTGGAACAGTATGTGGCTGGAGCCTGGCAGCCGCTCGCGTTTTTCAGCACGACTTTGCGCGATAGTGAGCGAAAATACAGCGCATTCGACAGGGAGTTGTTAGCTCTCCATTTGGCTATTCGTCACTTCCAGTTTTGGCTGGAGGGACGCCGTTTCACCGTGATCATTGACCACAAGCCGCTGACTTTTGCGATGGCCAAGATTTCGGAACCTTGGTCGGGCCGGCAGCAGAGACAGCTGGCCGCAATTTCGGAGTTCACTACCGATATCCAGCATGTAGCGGGTAAACTTAACGTAGTGGCAGACTGCCTCTTGCGTGCCGTGGCTGCTCCAGCCCGCGTAGAGGTAGATTTCGCAGCTGTTGCCACGGACCAGGGTAGTGGCGCAGAAGTGCACGCGGCCCCAGTCCGCGTAGGGATCGATTACGCAGCAATGGCCACGGAGCAGGGCGGCGACGCGGACGTGCGCGCGCTCCAGTCTGGACCAACAGGGTTAAGGCTGGAGGACAGGGTGCTGCAAGACGGTATGCCCCCCCAATCTGCGATGTTTCCACCGGGCGACCCTGTCCGGTGGTTCTGGCCTCGTGGCGCCGCCGCATTTTTGACTTGATCAATTCGCTGGCACACCCGGGGGTGCGCGCTTCGGTCAAAATGGTAGGGGAGAAATTTGTATGGCCGGGCCTGCGCAAGCAAGTTAGAGAGTGGGTGGCAGCCTGCATGGTCTGTCAGCGGGCCAAAGTGCATAGACACACGAGAGCTCCTTTGGAGCCGTTTCATATTTCAGCTGAAAGGTTTGATCATGTCCATGTGGACCTCGTAGGCCCCCTACCTCCCTCACAAGGGTGCACACATCTTCTGACAATGGTTGACCGCACCACACGCTGGCCAGAAGTGGTTCCCCTGCCATCAACCACAGCCGAGGAGGTGGCGCGCGCTTTTTTAACTGCATGGGTGGCGCGTTTTGGAGTTCTGTCAGATATTACGTCTGACAGAGGCCCACAATTTGTTTCCGAACTTTGGTCAGCGATGGCCCACAGCCTGGGGGCAACGATCCACCGCACGACCGCGTATCACCCACAGGCTAACGGGTTATGTGAACGTTTTCACAGGTCGCTGAAGGCGGCTCTCAGAGCGTCGCTTATGGATGCAAATTGGGTTGACAAACTACCATGGGTTCTATTGGGGTTGCATTCTGCACCTAAAGAGGATTTAGACGCCTCCCGAGCGGAGCTAGTGTTCGCACAGCCACTTAGGCTGCCTGGAGAATTTCTCCCTGACAACCCAGCGCCAGAGTTCTCCTCAGCTCAGCGGTTGCAGAATAGCAATGGCCCGAGTGTCCTACCAGGCCCCGTTCACCACAGTTTTCCGTGTGTTTTTGTGCCTAAAGCTTTAAAAAATGCGGAGTTTGTTTTTGTCAGACATGATGCCCACCGCACAGCTCTGCGACCGCCTTACGATGGACCATTTAGAGTGCTAGAAACAGGTGATAAGCATTTTTTGCTAGATTTGGGGGGCAGAAAGGAGATGATTGGCATAGACAGACTCAAACCTGCTTTTGTGATGGCTGACGAAACTGTGCAGTTGGCGAGGGCCCTGTGACGGGGTAGACCCCCTAGGGAGCATTCCCCAGTACACTCACAGAGATTGACTAACAGTTTTAATCCCCAGACAGCAGCTCCACAGCAGGAGGACGCCGCAGAAGAGGTTAGGCCCGCCTGCAGCAGATACAGCAGACGGTTGAGACCAAGACAGCATGTGGACTGATGTGTGGCGATTTTATTATGACATGCAATCTGTGTTTGTGTGTTCCATCTTAGACGTTTGGGGGGGGGGGGGTTATATGTGGTGCATATATGTAGTTTCACGGGCTCACATGTATATGACTGTTCATATTCTCTCATGTATATTCCTGTGTGCTTATTTTGGCTTCACGTCTGAAGAGGAACAAAAGGTCTGGACCTCCTGGGGACAAGAGGAGGACGAGAGAGTTGTCCTTTTGATATGCAAAGAGATGGACATGAATGATTTCCTGACCACCCAGGTTTGGGTGGAAGAGAGAGGAACTGCAGAGGGGATGCATTGTGTTTGGGATTTAAAGGCAATGGGATTTTGTACTTTGATGTCAGGGGTATAAGATTGGCAGAGGTTGGGGGTTTTTCCTTCTTCTGCTTTTGAATGTTGGAGAGTGTGTTGTGAATAAAATGGAACCTGAGAAATAACTCTGCCTCATCCTTTCCACACTATCTCCACAATGGTGCCATTAATCCATTCAAAGTCTATTGCTTTAACACCACCTTCCTCATATTCTTGAATCATGGTACCTTTTTTAATATAATGTGTTTTCCCTTTCCAGATATAATTGAAAATAGTTTGATTGACGGCTTTAACGGCATCTTTGGGCATTGGCAATGAATGTGCTGGATAAATAAATCGGGAGATGCATTCCATTTTTGTCAGAAACATTCTTCCTATAATGGAAATATCTCTTTGAGACCAGGAGTTGAGATAAGTTATGGATTTCTCCAAGCAATTCCATATATTGAGCTTGACTAATTGATCAACATCTTTAGTGATATGCATGCCCAAATATTTCACTGTTTGTTTGACGGGAATGGTATGAATGGCTGATAGACTGCAATCATGAATAGGTAATAATTCACATTTACCTAGATTCAGTTTAAGCCCAGAGGCTTTAGAGAAGACATCTACATAATTGAGAATTTTAGGGACTTGATCAGAGTTGTGCATGAACATGGCTGTGTCGTCAGCCAGTTGGCTGATTGTTAGTTGTTTTCCAAATACTGTTAATTTATCAAAGTCAGAATTTTTTATAAAAATTGAGAGCATTTCAGCTGCTGCAATGAACAACAGTGGCAAAACCGGGCAGCCTTGTTTTATTCCTTTGCCTATTGAAAATCTAGGGGAGGTACCATGTGGTGATAGAACTGAGCTGTTAGCATCTGTGTAAATTAGCTTTATGAAGTCTAAAAAGTGCTCCCCAAAACCAAAAAGCTCTAAAGTCCTAAACATAAATTTGTGTTCAATCATATCAAAAGCTTTTAAAAAATCCCAAAATAAAATAAACCCCTCGTCAATTAGGTCCCTATAGTCAAGTAAGTCCAATACCAGGCGTATGTTGCTGTGTATTGAGCACCCTTTGATAAAACCTGATTGTGTCTCTGAGATAATATCAGTGATGCCAGTTTTGAGTCTGTTGGCATAAATATGTGTTTGTGGAGCGTGTAAATGAAGAGGCGGATTTGACTCAGATGATTTATTACACATCTCACACAACAAGCACAGACAGAATGATATCTCAGCAGAGACTTTTCTCTTAAATAACATGGCATTCCTCTAGAAGCTTCTAACACACAAAAGGTCACATTGCATTCACTTCATCCATCCTTCACACCTCCCTGTTATCTCACCAGGGAACCTCTGCTCTTTGTTCTTGTCTAAGATGGTACACAATTATGCTCTCCCCATGTGCCGCTATATGTTAAAATTTTGTAATCATTATTAAGTAAAGTAATTGGTCTGAGATTATCAATTATTTTTGGGTCCTTGCCAGGTTTGGGAATTAGTGTGATGACTCCTTGTTTCATAGTATTTGGTAAAACTGATGTAGCACGGATTTCCTTTAACATATTAAAAAATAAATCTTTTAGGTTAATCCAGAAGTGCCTGTAAAAATTGGTTGTTAAGCCGTCTGAGCCAGGTGATTTGTCTAGAGCTAAGCATTTTAGAGCGTTTTCTACTTCCTTCATCTGGATCTCTGAGTCACATAATTTTCTAAAACATTCATCAATTTTCGGTATCTGTCCTGAAATGGACTCAAAGAAACCCTCTGCATTAGTGTGTGAGTAAGAGGAGGAGTATAATTCACTATAAAATTTAAATATTTCCTTAGAGATCCTCACAGAATCAGTACATTCCTTGCCATCAATTATAAGAGACTTAATGGCATTTCGTTCTTGTCTTCTTTTCTCAAACCTACAGAAGTATGTTGAGCTTCTCTCTCCCTCCTCTATCCATTTCGCTCTCGACCTAATATATGCTTTTTTGGCTTTATTAATATAGATGTTATCTAGGGAGGAGTGCAATAAAATCAGTTTTTGTTTGTCCTCTTCACATAAGGAATGTTTGTTGCATATTAAATGGATCTCATTTACAATATCCATTTCTTTTTGTTTATTGGCTTGGCTTATGACTTTGCTGTATGAAATGGAAATCTGAAAGATTTTATACTTAAGAAATTCCCATTTCTCCCTGTAAGTTGACAATAATGTATCTTTGGTTATTCTGTCGATTGTCCTTTTAACATCTTGACAGAATGGGTCATGTTTTAGAAGATTTGAGTTAAATTTCCAGTAGCCTTTATTTCTTCTGACTGCGCTAGTGGGAGTTATGGTTAACTTGATCATACAATGATCTGTAAGCGGAGCTGTAGAAATTGAGGTATTTATATCTATATCAGGTTGGAATTCAGAAATAAGCCAGTAGTCTAATCGCGATTTAATGGTGCCATCAGGTTTAAACCAAGTAAAGATTTGGGTATCTGGATTTAGCGCACGCCATATGTCACAAAGCTGAAACGTGTTACAAAAATCTAGTAAAGTGGTATTATACTGATGATTAGGAAATCTTGAGGGTTGCCTATCAAGCCATTCATCCATAACCATATTGTAGTCGCCACCCAACACAAAAACAGGATTGATATACACTCACCGGCCACTTTATTAGGTACACCATGCTAGTAACGGGTTGGACCCCCTTTTGCCTTCAGAACTGCCTCAATTCTTCGTGGCATAGATTCAACAAGGTGCTGGAAGCATTCCTCAGAGAGTTTGGTCCATATTGACATGATGGCATCACACAGTTGGCGCAGATTTGTCGGCTGCACATCCATGATGCGAATCTCCCGTTCCACCACATCCCAAAGATGCTCTATTGGATTGAGATCTGGTGACTGTGGAGGCCATTTGAGTACAGTGAACTCATTGTCATGTTCAAGAAACCAGTCTGAGATGATTCCAGCTTTATGACATGGCGCATTATCCTGCTGAAAGTAGCCATCAGAAGTTGGGTACATTGTGGTCATAAAGGGATGGACATGGTCAGCAACAATACTCAGGTAGGCTGTAGCGTTGCAACGATGCTCAATTGGTACCAAGGGGCCCAAAGAGTGCCAAGAAAATATTCCCCACACCATTACACCACCACCACCAGCCTGAACCATTGATACAAGGCAGGATGGATCCATGCTTTCATGTTGTTGACGCCAAATTCTGACCCTACCATCCGAATGTCGCAGCAGAAATCGAGACTCATCAGACCAGGCAACGTTTTTCCAATCTTCTATTGTCCAATTTCGATGAGCTTGTGCAAATTGTAGCCTCAGTTTCCTGTTCTTAGCTGAAAGGAGTGGCACCCGGCGTGGTCTTCTGCTGCTGTAGCCCATCTGCCTCAAAGTTCGACGTACTGTGCGTTCAGAGATGCTCTTCTGCCTACCTTGGTTGTAACGGGTAGTTATTTGAGTCACTGTTGCCCTTCTATCAGCTCGAACCAGTCTGGCCATTCTCCTCTGACCTCTGGCATCAACAAGGCATTTCCGCCCACAGAACTGCCGCTCACTGGATATTTTTTCTTTTTCGGACCATTCTCTGTAAACCCTAGAGATGGTTGTGCGTGAAAATCCCAGTAGATCAGCAGTTTCTGAAATACTCAGACCAGCCCTTCTGGCACCAACAACCATGCCACGTTCAAAGTCACTCAAATCACCTTTCTTCCCCATACTGATGCTCGGTTTGAACTGCAGGAGATTGTCTTGACCATGTCTACATGCCTAAATGCACTGAGTTGCCGCCATGTGATTGGCTGATTAGAAATTAAGTGTTAACGAGCAGTTGGACAGGTGTACCTAATAAAGTGGCCGGTGAGTGTATATTTGAGATAACTCCTTCAATATATTAGTCACGTCTGTAATTAATTGTTTGTTCTGGCTGCAGTTAATAAATCCATAAATGTTAACAAGAATCAAGAATTGGCTGTATATTTCAAAAACGCAAATAATCCAGTGTCCTGTGTCATCTCTTTTGGTTGTAACTACTTTCCCAGGAAAGTTATTTAGGAGTATGGCGACCCCTGCTGACCTATTTGTGCCATGACTATAGTATATTTTTTCTCCCCATTGATTTGTCCACATTTTTTCATCTGTATCGTTGCTGTGAGTCTCCTGAATAAGACAACAATGTGCTTTTTCATTTTTAAGGAATAGAAATGTAGCCTTTCTTTTTATAGAGTCTCATAAACCCCTAGCATTAAGTGATGCAAAAGAAAAAGTTGTAATAAAAGACAGAGGATGAAAGAGAATAAGAAAATAATAATAATAATAATAATAATAATAATAAAATAAAATAAAGATAACAAGTAGATAAAAGGTTTAGGTTGTTACTTTTGACCAAGTACACTGAAGAAAGCCCCCTGATTAAATTGCTAAATATATGTTTTAACTCATAACTTTTTTCCCCTTCTTCTTCCTTCTTTCCCCAAGCTGCATGCTTGTTATGACAGAATCCAAGAATCTGATTTATAAGATTATTGAAAATATGTAATGCAAATTATCAAAATGGCATTGAAAAAGAGCTGCCTTATAAATCTACCCTTCAAAGAAGAAAAAAAAAAAAAAGGCAGGAACCTGAGTAAAAAATCCGCATGTAAACATTTCCAAATGACAGCTGCCAGGAACACAGCGTACTTCAAAAGGGGACTATGAAATGACCCCATATAAAGTAAACATTGAAGTAGGTTAGCAACATGTACAGAACATTAAAGAGTCAAAATGCTTATTCAGCCATAGTTGTGAACCAGACCCTTAGATGCTGACTCTTCTACCGTCGATGTATCCCACATGGCCTTTGTACCAGATGTTTTTCCCAGCTGCACGGGCTTGCTCCATCTGTGGCCATGCTGCTGCGCGGGCATCCCTGTCGGCTTTACAGAAATCTCGCTTGAATCGGATCCCGGCTATTCTGCAGAATTTGGAGTTTTTGGTCAGCCTCCAAATTTCTTCACAGTGGTATCTCATAACAAACTGGAGAATAACCTGGCGGTTTCTTCCATTTTCACGTTTTCCCAGGTGGTGGACATTATCAACAACAGTGCCCATGGTCGTTGCCCACTGCGGTGCGATTTCGGACAGAATGTGGATTACCTCCTCACGGATCTTTTCGTTATCCTTTTCTTTGATCCCGTGTATTTTGAGGTTCCAGCGCCTCTTGTACCTCTCCAGCTCAATAATCCTTTCCTTTAGCTCTTCGTTTTCTTGTATAAGCTTGGGGATGCCTCTCTCAAAGCTCTGTAGTTTGGTCTGGCAATTTTTGATGTCAGCAGTATTGATTTCAACAAGACGGGTGATGCTGGCTACCATTGTGGCGGTCTCCCTTAACTGCGTTCCAAAATCATCAACTTTGGTGGTTAGCTTTGTGATAGCATCTACCAGGTTGTCGTAAGATTGCTCTTGGGCGGTTTTCATCTTGGAAAGTGGCGGAGCAGAGGACTTTGTTGGAGTGACGGGAGAACTTTTTCTCTTACCAGGACCGCTACTAACAGAGGTTTCCATCGGGGTGTAGTCATGATCAGTAGTAGTTGTTGTTAGCTTAACATTCGTTTTCCCGCCGGACATGTTAGTTGGATTTGATTAGTTTCCCGTGACAGAAACTTGCATTCAAATTCGCCAATCGAACTTACTTGCTTTAAAGCTGGCAGCTCTGAAAATGTTTTCAGTCTGAATATGAGTTATTGTCCAAGTTCTCGGGGCTGGAGAGTGTGGGTTTAGAAGAGCGAACTGGTCAGGATCGCCATCTTCCGGAAGTCCCAATGCAAAAGTTGAGGGCTACGGTCTCTTTGAAGCAACGTTGTTGACAGAAGTCTCCAAAGGACATACTGAGCAAAACTCAAAACATCACTACTGTATCATTTTTACCTAAAAACATTCTAATGTTATGTTTCTCTTTGAAAATTATTCATTAAATCATCATGTTATCAGAGGTGGGTAATCCCAGGTCCAAAGAGTAAAAGTCTGATGGCATATTTGTTCCAGCCCTTGACTAACTCAGCTGATTCTGATAAGCATAGACGTGCTTATCAGAATCAGCTGAGTTAGTCAAGACTCTTTGGGCCTGGGATTATCCACCTCTGATGATATCTCATTTAGGCAAAAGGAACAATAATGACATCAAGCCCACAGCGTCCTCCATATCAAACTAGTGCATGCTGGCAGAAAGCAAGTATTCCTGTCTGAAACAGAGATCCCATTCAGGCTTTACAGGCTCAAATGTAGGCTGTGTTTGAAAGTGGAATACAGAGGTGTAGCTTATATGGAGGCAATCACACGTTAGACTTTGACAAATATGAAAGGGAGTAAATGGCACTAAGATTTATTTGATTGTGTGAATATTAATTACAGAATAATTGAAAATGAATGGAACATCCAATGTTAGCCACTGTTTAAGAACCGCTTGTTTTTTTTTTTGGTTTTTTTTTCAGATCACTTATTTGGTGACCTTTCATGAGTCATATTCATAATAGTGTATTGTAACGTCGGGGCTGTGTTAAGGGGGGCAGGGATTTTCCCAGCATGCGTTACCAGCAGAGGACGTTATATTTTCGTGTATGTTTAGTGTTATTACTGTGTTATTATACTGCTGTGTCATTATAACGCAGTTATAATGACACAGCAGTGTTATAGGTAGAATTAGAGCAGGAGTGATTATGTGTTGTGTAACCCTGATATAAACGGAGGTCGGTGAGGATGACCTCCCCTCCTATCTGTGTTCGTTGGTGTGTGTCTTCAATAAAGCCTGTTTTGTTGCAGCCATCTGCTCCTCTTCTTGTGTGAACCTCACATACATCACACTGGTGTCAGGAGTGGGAGATGGAGCAGATGGAAGCCAAGATCCGAGCGGAGATCCAGCAGCTGGAGCGATCCATCGCTCAGCTGGAGATGGATGACAGAGCTGAGACACCGACCCCCAGAGTTGCTCGTCGGGATGAACGGAGCAGCGGACCTGATGGGACCAGCGTACCCCGCCTTCTGCCTTTTTCAAGGCAGGGTGGGCGGAGCAGAGCAAACCAGCCCCACTCCCTGCCCTTTTCAGGGCAGGACGGGCCGGCGATTCCACTGCGACCAGGGGCAGCGATCGACAGAGAGGCGACCGTCCCATCCACCCGGCAGCGGGTCAAGATTCCCCGCTTCAACGGCGAGACCCTGCTGGACGACTACCTGGTCCAGGTCGAGCTGGCAGCCGCTCTGAACGGCTGGCCACCAGAAGAAACCGCCGTGCAGGTCGCGTTGGCCTTGGAAGGGAGAGCTCTCTGCACGTTGTCTGACCTCCAGCCCAAGGAACGCCGCAGCTGGCCAGCGCTACAGGGAGCGCTCCAGAGACGGTTTGGGAGAACGGCCGATGCTGAGCACGCCCAGGAACAGCTGGCCAACCGCCGTCGAGGCAGCCAGGAGAGACTAGTAGCCTACGTGGCGGACATACGGCTGCTAACATGGCGCAGCCACCCGGACTTCGAACCGGAGGTAGTGGAGAAGCTCGCCCTCCGGAACTTCATCCAAGGTCTCCGCCCGGCCCGGCTCCAGAACCATGTCCAGATTAATGCCACAAGCAACTGGGAGACTGCGGTGGCAGAAGCAGAGCGGGTGGAGCCGCTGATGAATCGTACAGCCGAGCCAAGACAAAGAGCCTTCCAGGCCACGGCTGAGAGCGAGGAGGAGCTACGGTGGACCACTGCAGCGGGTCCATGGAGAAGACGGCCTCGGCGGCGCGAGGAAGGGTGCTTCCGCTGCGGGGAGCCAGGACACATCGTGCGGTACTGCCCTGCACCCACCCCACGACAAACCGATGAGCTGTCGCCACGTGTGGGCCGAATTGGACGCTCGCTAGGGATGTATTTACAGTGCAGCCTGGACAAGACGGCGATCCGGGCTCTGATTGACACCGGTTCCACTATCTACTTGGTCCGACCCGGTGTGCTGCCGGGCACAGACGAGACGAAACCACGGGGGTGGGAAGCCACCGAGCGCCACGTCACCACAGCTACCAGTGAGCGCGCCAGATTGGGGGGGCGGAGAGTTCTCGTGGTGGGAGTGGCCGGTCAGAACATAAAACATCCGTTCTGGCTGGCTGACATCCAAGACCCCTGTATTATTGGACGCGACCTGCTCGCAGCATGGAACGCCAAGATCAACACCACCAGATCGTCCCTCCAGCTGGGAACCCGGACCATCACGCTCCGCAGCAGAACCCAGAGAAGGAACACGGAGGCCTGCGCGATCGAAGGACCGCCAGGATGGACTGGACCAGGCAGGCCACCGCGAGGACTGGACACAACGGCGCCACCAGCACGAGCAGAGGGAGCACGAGCACACACAGGGGCAGCAAGGGGAGGGGTCAACATATCGGCAGGGACACAGCAGGCGGTCAAGGAACTATTCCAGCAGAGCTGCAGCGGGCTGGAATCAGGACAGACACGCCAGCTGCGGGAGCTGTTGGACTGTCGTCACTGCCAGCGGGCAGAGGATCGAGACCAGGCCGTCCCATGGGCTGCTGCTCTCCGGACCACTGTGAGCAGGAATAACACAGCGGCACACAGTTCCCCTTGGATAATCAGGCAGCTCCCCCCCAGCAATGATGTCACAGAGGCCCTCGGCATGCAGCAGATGTAGAACGAGCAGGACAGAGATCCGGTCATTTCCCGGGCTTGGCAGTGGCTGGACACGGACCAGCGGCCCGCCTAGGAGGCCCTGGAAGCAGTGGGGAGTTGGCAGAAGCGAGCGTATGACTCCCACTGCCAGGGGAGGGACTTTGCACCAGGAGATCGAGTCTGGGTTTTCTGCCCGGAGAGGAAAAGAGGACGGTCACCGAAATTGGCGAGCCATTGGTTGGGACCGTGCGTGGTTCTGCAGAGACTGTCGGATGTGGTGTACAGGGTGAGGCTTAAGAAAAGGGACCGGGTCATGGTACTTCACCGTGACCGTCTCGCCCCGTACCAGCCATCCGCCCCGCTGGTGGTTGAACCGGAGCCTTCACCCCGGCCAGACATTCCGACCGAGACACAAATGGACACTGGCGGGCCTGTACGTGCTGGTCGTCTGCACCGGAGGCCGCCCCGACACCTGGACGGGTTCGTGTTGGACTTTTGAGTTGGACTTTCATTTTTCTGGGGACAGAAACCAGTCCGGGGGGGAGGGGCAGTGTAACGTTGGGGCTGTGTTAAGGGGGGCAGGGATTTTCCCGGCACGCGTTGCCAGCAGAGGACATTATATTTTTGTGTATGTTTAGTGTTATTACTGTGTTATTATACTATGTTATAGGTAGAATTAGAGCAGGAGTGATTATGTGTTGTGTAACCCTGATATAAACGGAGGTCGGTGAGAATGACCTCCCCTCCTGTCTGTGTTCGTTGGTGTGTGTCTTCAATAAAGCCTGTTTTGTTGCAGCCATCTGCTCCTCTTCTTCACAGTATCTTGTACTTTTGAGAATGGGAGTTGTTCAGTCACCATTATAATTTAGTTTATATGTGTAGTTTATAGTCTATCATCAATAAACTCATGCAGTACTATAACAGGATACATTTACAAATATTTGTTACCCATTGTAGTGCATCCTTTTATATTTTAGCAATAAGTACAAAACACCGAACATTATTATTATTTTTGTATTTTGTATACTTTATTGATCCCCAGAGGGAAATTCAGGGCATCTACCTGGGTGGATGAGGCAGCCACGGTATGGCACCAATCCCTCCACCAATCACACCTACGGCCACTTGAGTCTCCAATTAACCTAATTTGCATGTTTTTTGTACACAGCAGAATGATCCGTTTGGCTGCAACTGTCGCATCAGTGTTGCCAATTTGTCTGTAAATATTTAAATAAAAATTATTTATTTTGTTATTTGGAAATTTTTGCGGCTTGTTGTCTCGTTGTTGCATATGTGTCCGCATATGATATGCAGTTAATCTGGCCATTCCGCTCCACAGTGAAGCAGCAGTCGGGACTGCCGTCTGCCACTGACCGGGCAGGCTGGGCATGCTTCCCTGCGAACGATCGTGGAGCAGCCGGTCGGACACCGGTGTGGGAGAAGCAGCAGCTGAACCAGCAGATCGCGGTCATTCGCAGGGAGCCAAATCCAGACTGGCCAGTTAACGGGTGTCTCAGCTGCTGTTTTACCAGTGTGCCAGTGATATCCTTTGTGGCACCATGGGTCCCAGCCAGACCCCCACCCACCCACCAGCGCACCCGCACACTTCATGTTCTCCATGCTGAATTATCCATTAGACCTACACAACCACAGCAGCTTTATGGAAGAATTTTTTTAAGCATTAAATCTTAAGTATTATCTTTTTCTAGTTAAAACCTGTCGCTTCCTTGTTTTGCTCATGCTGGAGCACTGTAGTTACTGATGCGGTAATGCTGCATATTATCCAATCAGCACAGAGTCAGTCCGAAACCCCGCCCACACTTCTAGAACTCTGGGCATGAGACAGAGCGGTGGATAAACTTTTATTGATAAGAATTACATATTTTGACTGAGCGACTCCATACTCAGGGATGCACAAATCTTTGTTTGCCAAGTGCTGTGGTGACTGACTGGTCATGATGCCGTGTGTTATCCAATCAGCATGGCCGTGATGCCGCATATTATCCAATCAGCACAGAGGTGAGCCAAAACCCCACCTACACTTCTAGAACTCTGGGCATGAGACAGAGCGGTGGATAAACTTTTATTGATAAGAATTACATATTTTGACTGAGCGACTCCATACTCAGGGATGCACAAATCTTTGTTTGCCAAGCGCTGTGGTGACTGACTGGTTGTGATGCCGTGCGTTATCCAATCAGCATGGCTGTGATGCCGCATATTATCCAATCAGCACGGAGTTGAGCCAAAACCCCGCCTACACTTCCTGAAGCCAGGGCTTTTTTTCAACTTTATTGAACAAAACAATTTACAAACTCTCATAGGGTAAACAATACTGCACAAACAACTGAACTTAGAACAACAAAACAATGAGGGTGTTAAAATTCTTCAATAAGGCTATAATATAAAATCAAAACAAAAGACAGTTAGTGTAGATCATTTGGTAAATGATCCTGCTTGATCCTAGGCAGCCGCCATAGTCGTAGTTCTGTACACAGACAGCTTGCACTTGCAGTCTAGTTCTTCTTCAGCCATGCTGCAGATTGTGTCCTCCTGCTGTTTGCCTGTCCATGCTCCTGCCGCTTGATAAAATAAAGCCAACAGTTCATTCAAAGTGTGATCCTTGACTCACAGACCCGGTGACAAGTCACTACATGGTGTCAGAAGACAGACTGACCTCCTCATCTTCCAGTATTTTTTTCCATCTTCAAAAGGTTGTTTTTCTTTTCAAACGCCACCTGGACTCGCCTGTATGTAGCCTGTGGTGTCCATAATGCACTCTATAAATGAGCAGGCTGGAGGTGCAGCAAACACACGTTTATTAACAATATTAACACCTATACAGTGCTCCATACAAGTCAAAGGGTCAACAGCAAAAAAGGGCTACCCTTCCCTGCCGTGCCCTTTATACTCCAGGTGACGCCACCACTGGAAAGGCGATGCGCCACCTCCCAGTATTCCCCGGTTGCTCTGGCCGCCATCTTACTACTTAACACATAACATATTCCGCCCCCCCTGTAGAAAATGCCAAGCACTCTAATAAGGTCTTCCTGAAATTTATAACCCGACTCACACCCTAACAGCAAAACGTATGTACAAAAATAAATAAACAGACCTATCCATTCACACAACAAAAGCTAGCGGGGCCAGGTAGATTACGGTGCCCCCTCCACTGCAAGGCGGGTTATTCTGTCACCTTATTCAATAAAGTCCAAACTAAAAATCAGCCGTGTTCCTAAAACTTTAAATAATCCCATGTGGCGTAACATTATGTAGCTCACATATTCCTTGGCAGAGACCCAGACATGAGGGAACTTTGAGCTCGCAGTGTGTATTGACATCACGCCTCAACCGGACATTGAGTCTGGACCCCCTGCGGACTGGAGAAGAAGTGAGAAGATCTGAGAGTGGACCTGAAGAGACTGTCTGACTCCTGGGGTCAGACAGAGAAGCCGAGAGGACAATGGGAGGATTAGATGTGAATGGAATTCTGTGTTTGATGTGAATGTGATTTGTGTCTGATGTAACAGTATAAAGGTATGTGGTTTACCGCAGCTCGAGCTCTTCATTCCCTGACTGAGAGAGGAGCTGTAGGACTTGAGATGAAGTAAACCAATACTGAAAAATCATTCAGTCTCTTCATTTCAAGTTTCCTACATTGGTGACCCACACGTGAGAAGATTGGAAAGGCTTGGAGGTCGTCTCTCCGACTCCGAATCTGATTCACCGGAGACCGCCCGCACCGGCGTAAACACCATTAGATTCCCTGAGTTCTGGCAAGAGGACCCGCACTCATGGTTCCAACACGTGGAATCGCGGTTTGTGCTTAACGGGGTATCAGCGGATGACGTTAAGTTCTACAATGTCATCGCAAGACTCGACAGCCGCACAGCCCGGTGTGTGCGGAGCCTGGTGCAGCAGCCGCCCGCTGCTGGCAAATACGACGCCCTGAAAGCCGCCCTCATTCGGAGCTTTGTGCCATCAGCCGAGGTGAGGGCCAGAACACTCCTGGACCTGCGCGACAGAGGAGGACGCAGGCAGACCGTCCTCATGGAGGACATGCTGCAGATGATCGGGGCAGACAACGATGCATTTTTATTTAAACACATCTTCTTGAGGACCCTTCCAGCGCACATGAGAGGCTCCCTGTCCAGCATGAGGTGTGTGGACCAGCAGGACTTCCGCGCGCTGGCTTTGGAAGCGGAGCGGCTCCTGGACGCATGCGGCGAGCAGGAGATGGCAGCGGCAGCAGCAGACCTCGGCGCGGCAGCCCAGGGTGACGGAGAACCGGTGGCAGCAGAGCTGACCCCAGCGACAACAGCGGCAGCGCGGTCCCGCAGCAGAGGAGAGGACGAGATGTGCTTCTACCATCGACGCTTCGCGCACAAGGCTCACAGATGTGTCCCGCCATGCAACTTCAGGAAGCAGGGAAACACAAGAGCCGGAGGTCGTTAGCAGCTTCGACCCTCAGCGAACGGAACAAGCTGCTTTACCTGACAGACGCGAGCTCCGGACGGCAATTCCTCGTTGACACCGGAGCACAGAGGAGTTTCATCACCGCAACCTACGCGGACCGGGCAGCCGGTCCCCGCGGAGATGGAGCAACAGCCGCAAACGGCTCGTCGATCAAGACTTTTGGCGAAAGAACTCTGCGCCTGTCCTTGCACGGCCGCATCTATGAATGGACCTTCATAGTAGTGGCGGTGAGTTTCAACATGTTAGGCGCCAACTTTTTGTGCTCACATGGCTTGTTGGTAGATCTGGCTAATAGACGCTTGGTTAATGCACTCTCTTTTTGTTCTATTCCCTGTGCAGCGCGAGTGTCCCCGCCGCCAGTACAGGCCAACGCCGCCGCAGCAGGAGGTAAGTTCCACACTCTCCTAAACCAGTTCCCAGCACTCACAGTTCCCACATTTTCAGCTAAGGTGGCGAAGCACGGGGTGGAGCACTTTATAACCACAAGTGGCCCACCGGTTTTTGCGAAGGCTCGGAGCTTGGATGCAGCTAAGCTCTCTATTGCGCGTGAGGAGTTCGCCAACCTGGAAAGGTTGGGCATAATTCGCCGCTCGAAGTCCACTTGGGCTTCCCCCCTCCACATGGTCCCTAAGGCGGACGGCTCATGGAGACCGTGCGGTAATTATCGCAGGTTAAACAATGCCACAGCGCAGGACCGCTACCCAATTCCGCATATCCAAGATTTTTCGGTGCATTTGGCCAAGGCGCGAATTTTTTCTAAAATAGACCTGGTCCGCGGTTATCATCAGGTCCCGGTCCGATCAGAGGACAGTCCCAAGACAGCGGTAATAACCCCTTTTGGGCTTTTTGAATTTTTACGCATGCCTTTTGGCCTTAAGGGCGCTGCGCAAACCTTCCAACGCATGATGGATGCCATTTTGCGTGACCTCTCTTTTGTTTTTGTCTACTTAGATGATATTTTAGTCGCCAGCGCCTCTGAGGAGGAACACGAAAGTCACCTCAGAACTGTTTTTCAGAGGTTGGGAGCGCACGGGTTGATAATCAACCCAGCCAAGTGCCATTTTGGTGCAGCACAGATTGATTTTTTTAGGGCACCGCGTCTCCCCAGAGGGTGCAGTTCCGCTGCCCTCCAAAGTACGCGCAGTGGCTGAGTTTCCCCAGCCACAAACGGTAAAAGAGTTGCAAGAATTTTTAGGTATGGTAAATTTTTACAACCGTTTCATACCTCACGCGGCGCAGCTCATGCAACCGTTTTATGTCACGCTAAAAAAACAGAAGCCCTCCAATGCGATTGAGTGGTCCCCGGAGCGGGAGCGCGCATTCACTGAGGTTAAGAAAGCACTAGCGAACGCAGCACTGCTGGCTCACCCAGACCCGGCAGCCCGAATAGCGCTAACCACAGACGCGTCAGATGTGGCCATAGGGGCCGTGGTAGAACAGCAAGTCGCCGGGGCTTGGCAGCCACTCGCTTTTTTTAGTAGATCCCTACGCGATGCTGAGCGAAAATATAGCGCGTTTGACAGGGAACTGCTAGCGCTCCACCTGGCCATTCGCCATTTCCAGTTCTGGTTGGAAGGGCGGCGTTTCACCACGTTTGTTGACCACAAACCGTTAACCTTTGCAATGTCCAAAGTCTCTGAACCATGGTCAGGCCGACAGCAGAGGCAGCTGGCTGCAATTTCAGAATTCACCACCGATATACAGCACGTAGCCGGTAAATTTAATGTGGTGGCGGACTGCCTCTCGCGAGCGGTAACAGCGCCTGTCCGCGCGGATGGGGGCTGTAGCGCCGCAGACGCGGAGCGCGGTAATAGCGCGGACGCGGACGCGGCTCCGGTGCACGTAGGGATAGATTACGCGGCCATGGCAGCAGAGCAGGGCGAAGACAGACGTGCGCGCGCTCCTGTCTGGACCAACAGGGTTAAGGCTGGAGAACATAAGTTTACAAACCGGTTCACCCCCGCTTATTTGCGATGTATCCACCGGGCGACCTCGCCCAGTGGTACTGGCCACGTGGCGCCGTTGTGTTTTTGACGCGGTGCACTCCCTAGCACACCCGGGAGTACGCGCTTCGGTGAAAATGGTAGCAGAGAAGTTTGTTTGGCCGAGCCTGCGCAAGCACGTGAAGGAGTGGGCGAGAGCCTGCATGTCTTGCCAGCGGGCCAAAGTTCACAGACACACAAAAGCCCCTTTAGAACCTTTCCACATCCTGGCTAAGAGGTTTGATCATGTGCACGTAGATCTAGTGGGACCCCTGCCGCCCTCGCAGGGGTTCACACATCTCCTGACAATGGTGGACCGGACCACGCGTTGGCCGGAAGTGGTCCCATTGCAGTCTACCACAGCAGCAGAGGTAACTCGCGTTTTTTTAACAGCCCGGGTAGCGCGGTTCGGAGTCCCGTCGGACATTACGTCCGATAGGGGTCCACAGTTCGTTTCAGAGCTATGGTCAGCCATGGCCAGCGGCTTAGGGGCAACAGCACATCGCACCACCGCTTATCACCCACAGGCCAACGGTTTATGCGAGCGTTTTCACAGGTCGTTGAAGGCAGCCCTCAGAGCGTCGCTCACGGATACAGATTGGGTAAACAAACTACCATGGGTTTTATTGGGGTTGCGTTCGGCACCCAAGGAGGATTTAGATGCCTCACCGGCTGAATTAGTTTTTACTCAACCTCTCAGGCTGCCAGGAGAGTTCCTGCCAGCCCATGCAGCACCCGAGCCCCCCCCCCCCCGGTGCGGGGACCTCTACGCGGCACGGGGGCAGAAATGCTCCCGGCCCCCGCTCATCACACTTTTCCGCGGGTTTTTGTTCCCAAGGCTTTGCAAAACGCAGAGTTTGTTTTTGTCAGGCCCGACGCCCAGCGTCACAGCCTCCGCCCACCTTACGGTGGTCCGTTCCGAGTGCTGGAAACCGGGGAGAAATATTTTGTGCTGGACTTGGGGGGCAGGAAAGAGACAATCAGTGTTGACAGATTAAAACCTGCTTTTGTGTTATGTGACGAACCTGTACGGCCGGCGGGGGCGCCTCGACGCGGCAGGCCTCCCAAGGGACAGCCCCTAGTTCCCCAGCAGGGGGTAAATAACCCTTCTCCCCCTCATTCCACAGGCGCACCGCAGGACGGCACAGCACAGGCTGCGAAGCCTGCGTTCAGCAGATTCGGGAGGAGATTGAAGCCTAAGCAACGGGCAGAGTGATGTGTATTTTGACCAACCCGTGTAAATTATGCTGTAGATCCTGCAAAGGGGGAGGGGGTGATGTAAGGGTGTAATGTGTATGACTGCCCATTATGGACATGAAGTCGGTGTGTGTGTCCATTCTTGACATAGTGTGTATGACTGTCCATTATTGACATAAGGTGTATAGCGGGTACAGTAATGTTGGTGTATGTCCGTTCTTGGGCGTTTCGGGGGGAGTGATGTGGCGTAACATTATGTAGCTCACATATTCCTTGGCAGAGACCCAGACATGAGGGAACTTTGAGCTCGCAGTGTGTATTGACATCACGCCTCAAACAGACATTGAGTCTGGACCCCCTGCGGACTGGAGAAGAAGTGAGAAGATCTGAGAATGGACCTGAAGAGACTGTCTGACTCCTGGGGTCAGACAGAGAAGCCGAGAGGACAATGGGAGGATTAGATGTGAATGGAATTCTGTGTTTGATGTGAATGTGATTTGTGTCTGATATAACAGTATAAAGGTATGTGGTTTACTGCAGCTCGAGCTCTTCATTCCCTGACTGAGAGAGGAGCTGTAGGACTTGAGATGAAGTAAACCAATACTGAAAAATCATTCAGTCTCTTCATTTCGAGTTTCCTACACCCATAATATTTTCAACAAATATATATACAACTGCAATTTACAACAATACAACCTATTGGTGCCCCCCCGCCCACCCCCACCACAGCACACCCACCCAAAACTCAGGCACATCACACCACTACACAAAAACAGTGCTGGGGAAATCACATCGCATTTTCTACCTTTTTTTTTTTTTTTTTACACAAGGCACACACAATAAATCCCAACAAAACTATATACACTGACCTGGGGTAATGAATTAATAAACCCACCCCAGTCACTTCACCGACTCAGTGGAGGGACCAACCTGCGGATTGCCAACTAGTGGATCTCGCCCCGAGCGCCTCCTCTTCCTCGCCTCAGGAGATGAGCTGTGCCACCCCCTCTTCCACACCACGTGCCGCAGCTCATTTGGGTGCCTCCACAAATCAGTCGACAGCCCTAGGTAGCCGTCCTGTCGGGCAGACAACACTGTAAGCTGCACCTGGCCATCTCTTTGTCTTCGAGCCTTGTGGATGCCCTTCAGCCGAGCTTCTACCCTCGGGCGAACCTCGTCACCAATATGCAGGGGAGCTCTGTCGTACTCGTGCAATCCACTATGTTGTGCTCCCATCTCTCTCCTGGGTTGGGATAACCCACCAACCCGGTCCAAAACACTCCATCGATGTCGATGGTCGGTGCGTTTTAGAACCGCACCCTCAGGTCTTGCTCCTGTTTCCTCTTTTCTCAGTGCTGGCGCAGCCTCTGTAGCTCCTCGCTCATTGGTACCACTCGGACCTGTTCTGGAAGACAAGTGAGCCGACACTCTGGCTCCAGCTGCACCCCGGGGGTCCCACAGTGCTGTCCAGTACCCACATCCAGGGCCACTTGGACACTGGCATCAGGACTGTCCTGGGTCAGCATGCCATGATGCTGGTCCTGCACACCTCCCATCACACCAGGCCAATCACTGTCCCACACAGCATCATCTTCTACGTGCAGAGGGAGTCAATCACACATCCCACCACCCATCCATTCTTCTTCGGGGTCACTGGTGATAGAAAATCCCAGGTCGCAGAATAAGTCACAGCCTAGGATGTTTGGCCCGGTTGTTGTAACCACGAAGTTGACGCCAGTCATTAACGCTGACTTGTACCATGCTGTTAACTCCACGGAGCCCACAACTGCCAGTTTGAATCCATCGTAGCCAAAATAGGATCTCTCCATGTCCCTCAGGTGGTAATGTGGGAATCGGCTTCTCACGGTGGACCAGTTCAGTACCGAGGCCACTGCTTCGGTGTCCACCAATAATGGCACCTCCACGCTGTCTAGCAGCACGTTGCAATAAATGCGCCTGTCCACACTCGGGGCAACTGTATGGATGACTGTGGGGTTCTTCGCAGAGGGGCCCTCTTCTTCTCGTCGGTCCCCTTGCTCAAAATTCCCACAGGCTCTGGCGAAGTGATGCAGCCGACCACATTTGCCACAGTGCTTGTCCTTTGCTGGACACTCTCTTGACTTGTAGTGGTGCCTGGCGGACCCGCAGCCATAACACTTTGGCATACCTAGGGCAGACCTGATTCGTACAGCGGAGGCGTATTCCTCGTCTTCATCGCTGTTTTCATTTCCTGGGTCCCCCGCCAGCGCGTTCAAACGTGGTTCCTCTCTCATCAGCGTGACCCTTCCACCGAGGTCCTTCGTCAATGTTTCGTTGCCTCGAATTGTTGAGCTAGCTCGATAGCTGTGGCTAACGTCAGTTCACCCGGAAAAGTTAGGAGTCTCGACCATGCTGCAGAACAGCGCACGTGCTCCGCTAGCTGGTCCTGAACCATCTTGTCCTCCAGGGTCCCAAACTGGCATCCACCCGCCAACTGATGAAGGTCAGCAACGTATCGCTGGACCGTTTCTCCTCTCCGCTGATGCCACTGCCTAAACTGGATTTGACAGACTATGATGTTTTCAGGGGCGCGAAAATAGCGCACCAAAAGCTTCACCACCTCCTCAAAGCTATCATCCCTTCCAAGCGTGTCGAGTATTCTCTGGCCCTCTATGCCTAAATTATGCTCCAGAATGGCCCTCACATGCAGCTTGTTGAGCTTACCAATACTGAGCGCCACCAGAAAGTTCTGGAACGCCATGTACCACTGAGCCCAGGGTACAGCCGGCTCACCCAAGGCCTCCAAAAACGGCCGGAAAGTGGCTACAGCTCACTCCATTCCTTTATTTTCCTCGTCGCCAATTGGTGTCCATAATACACTCTATAAATGAGCAGGCTGGAGGTGCAGCAAACACATGTTTATTAACAATATTAACAACTATACAGCGCTCCGTACAAGACAACGGGTCGACGGCAAAAGAGGGCTAGCCCCTCCCTGCCGTGCCCTTTATACTCCAGGTGACGCCACCACCGTAAAGGCGGTGTGCCACCTCCTAGTATTCCCTGGTTGCTCTGGCCACCATCTTACTACTTTTGTGGGCCTCAGGTTATTTCACACCTTAGACAGACACAATGAATACACATGGGAGAACAATGCCCAAGTGGGTGAGAGGGGGTTGAATGAAGTGTAGTGTAGATGTCATGCTATGTAGGAGGAAGTGCCTTGAACCTTGTGAAGTGTGACTTGATATAGAGAGAGGAATGCTTGATGTGACCAATCAGTCTGTTCTTTGCTTGTGATATGCGAGTGTGTAATAAATCGTCTGAAATGAATATGCCTCTTCATTTACACACTCCACACTGGTGACCCAAGACGTATTATGGAACACAAGGCAAGAACCCCGGAGCCGGCCTGGTCGGGAAGCCCCAGAGACGCTGAAGCCAACCCGCAGACAGCCAGGACAGGAACCCCCAGCAACGCGTGTGCAGTTTCAGTCAAGCTACCGGATTTCTGGCAGCACAACCCGCGCTCTTGGTTCCACCACACCGAGGCCCAGTTCACCCTCCGGTGAATAACAGCAGACGACACCAAGTTCTACCATGTGGTAGCAGCGCTGGACTCCCGCACAGCCCAGCAGGTAGCGAGCCTGCTCGATCAGCCACCAGCCAGCAGCAAATATGAGGCGCTCAAGGCTGCGCTCATCCAGCGCTACATGCTCTCGGAATGTGAGAGAGCGGAGAGGCTCCTGGCGCAGACTGAGTTAGGAGACGGGTTGGCCGTAGACCTGATGGAGAAGATGCTGGCGTTGATGGGCACGGGCGACCGGCACTTTCTGTTTGCCCACCTTTTCCTCCGGAACCTGCCAACAGAAGCAAGAGTGGTTCTGGCCAATTCGCCGTTGCTGGCTGCGAGAGACTACCGTGCGCTAGCCCAGGATGCAGACCGGATCATCCTCACCACCAGGGCGATCACAGTCAACGCGGCGGCAGCGGAGCCCAGCGAGACGACCAGGGGAGGCGAGGAGCCACCGACAGTAGCAGCAACGGGGGCCAAGGAGCGCCAGAAAGACACGCTCTGCTTCTACCACCGCCACTTCGGAGGGAACGTGCGCAGATGCGCGCCACCTTGCCACTTCAAGCGCTCGGGAAACGCCAAGGCCGGCAGTCGGTAGCAACTGCGACCGCCGGTGAAGAGAACAAGCTGCTCTACGTGACGGACTCATGCTCAGGGAGACGCTTCCTCGTCGACACCAGAGCCCAGAAGAGCGTCATCCTGCCGTCCTACGCTGACCGGCTGGCAGGACCTAGTGGCCCCGGAATGGTGGCAGTAAACGGCTCTGAGATTAAGACGTTTGGTGAGAGAACACTGACCTTATCTCTACATGGCCGCTCATATGAGTGGACTTTTATCATAGCAGCACTGTGTTGCCCGCTCCTGGGCGCTGATTTTCTGTGTGCACATGGTTTACTGGTTGGTGTTGCTAACAGGCGCCTGGTTAATGCACTGTCCTTTGAATCTCTCCCCTGTATAGCTCGAGGGACCCGGCCAACAGCACAAGCCAGCATCACAACTCCAGGTGGTAAGTTCCACACACTGCTCACTCACTTCCCAGCACTCACGGTCCCGACGTTTTCGGCGGCCATCGCTAAACACAGGGTGGAGCACTTTATCACCACCACCGGGCTGCCTGTTTTTATAAGACCTCGGCGCTTGGACGCAGCTAAACTGGCCATAGCGCGCGAGGAGTTCGCCAACCTGGAAAGGTTGGGCATCATCAGGCGATCAAACAGCCCATGGGCATCCCCGCTACACATGGTCCCTAAGGCTGAGGGATCGTGGTGACCGTGCGGTGATTTCCGCAGGTTGAACAACGCCACAGCACACGACCGCTACCCAATTCCCCACAAACAGGATTTTTCCGTTCACCTCGCCGGAGCGCGCGTTTTTTCTAAAATAGAGCTGGTCCGCGGTTACCACCAGGTCCCAGTGCGCGCTGAGGACAAAACAGCGGTAATAACTCCGTTCGGTTTATTCGAGTTCCTGCGCATGTCATTCGGGTTAAAAGGCGCAGCACAGACGTTCCAGCGCATGATGGATGCAGTGCTGCGTGACCTCCCGTTCGTGTTCGTCTACCTGGACGATATCCTGGTAGCCAGTACGTCCGAAGACGAACACGAAACCCACCTCAGGACGGTTTTCCGGAGGTTGGAGGAGCACGGGTTGATGATCAACCTGGTGAAATGCCAGTTCGGCGTGACGGAGATTGATTTTTTGGGGCACCGCGTCTCTCCAGAAGGAGCGATCCCGTTGCCCGACAAAGTGCGCGCCGTGGCAGATTTTCCCCGGCCTTAGACGGTCAGGGCGCTGCAGGAATTTTTGGGGATGGTGAATTTTTATAACTGCTTCCTTCTCCGCGCGGTGCGGCTCATGCAACCATTGTACGCCGCGCTCAAGAGACAGAAACCCGCGGATGGAGTCGAATGGACCCCGGAGCGAGAGCGGGCGTTCTCGGAAGTTAAAGCAGCCCTGGCAAACGCCGCACTGCTGGCACATCTGGACCCGACGGCCCGGATAGCGCTCACCACCAACGCTTCAGACGTGGCCATAGGGGCGATCGTGGAGCAGCGCGTCGCCGGGGCTTGGCAGCCGCTCGCATTTTTCAGCAGAACTTTGCGCGACAGCGAACGTAAATACAGCGCGTTTGACAGGGAGTTGCTGGCTCTCCATCTGGCCATACGTCACTTCCACTTCTGGCTGGAAGGGCGCAACTTCACCGCGTTCGTAGACCACAAGCCACTAACGTTCGTGATGGCCAAGGTTTCAGAACTGTGGTCGGGCCGGCAGCAGAAACAGCTGGCCGCGATCTCAGAGTTTACTACCAATATTCAGCATGTGTCGGGTAAACTGAATGTGGTGGCGGACTGCCTCTCGCACGCTGTGGTGGCCCCAGTCTACGTGGGGATAGATTACGCAGCCATGGCCGCGGAGCAGATTAGCGATGCAGACGTGCGCGCGCTCCAGTCTGGACCAACAGGGTTAAAGCTGGAGAGCAGGGTGCTGCAAGATGGCGCCCCCCCCCCCCAATCGGCGACGTCTCCACGGGATGCCCGCGTCCGGTAGTCCCGGTCGTGTGGCGCCGCCGCGTGTTTGAGTTGGTTCACACTCTGGCGCACCCAAGAGTGTGCGCGTCTGTCAAAATGGTGGGAGATAAGTTCGTGTAGCTGAGCCTACGCAAACAAGTAAAAGAGTGGGCTGCAGCCTGCGTGGCGTGCCAACGAGCCAAGGTACACAGGCACATGAAGGCTCCCTTGGAGCCGTTTCCGGTACTGGCTAAGAGGTTCGACCACGTACACGTGGACCTCGTGGGCCCCCTCCTGCCATCACAGGGGTGCACGCACCTCCTGACAGTGGTGGACCGCACCACGCGCTGACCAGAAGCAGTCCCGCTGGCGGCAACCATGTCCGCGGACGTAGCATGCGCTTTTTTTAACAACATGGGTGGCGCGTTTTGGAGTCCCCTCGGACATTACGTCCGACAGGGGCCCACAATTTGTTTCCGACCTTTGGTCCGCGATGGCCCACAGCCTGGGTGCTGCAATTCATCGCACAACCACGTACAACCCACAGGCCAATGGTTTATGCAAGCGTTTTCATAGATCACTGAAAGCAGCACTCAGGGCTTCACTGACGGATGCAAATTGGGTAGACAGGCTGCCGTGGGTTTTATTGGTGTTGCGCTCCGCGCCAAAAGAGGATTTGGAAGCTTCCCCGGCAGAGCTCATTTTTGCGCAGCCCCTACGGCTGCCCGGGGAATTTCTACCGGACAATCCCGCGCCGGGCAGCTCCCCGTCTCAGCTTTTGCAGCATAGCACAAACACAGGCACGCTGCCGGGCCCTGCCCACCACAGTTTTCCGCGTGCCTTCGTGCCTAAAACTTTGAAAAACGCGGAGTTCGTGTTCGTCAGACACGACGCCCACCGCCCTCCATTGCGCCCACCCTATGATGGACCGTTCAGAGTGTTGGAAACAGGGGATAAGCATTTTGTGCTAGACTTGGGGGGTAGACAGGAGAGAATTGGCATAGACAGACTCAAACCAGCCTTTGTAGTGGCGGATGAGCAAGTGCTGTTGGCGAGGGCCCCTCGGCGTGGAAGACCCCCACGGAGACCTCCCCAGGGGAACGATTCATCAGAGCAGCCACACGGACAGAGTGAACCCTCCTCCCCCCCACGGCTCACCCGCAGTTGGACACACTCCCAGCAGCCTCCCACCGGCACAACAGCAGCGCCACGGAGGCAGTAAACCCCAGTTACAGCAGATATGGGAGGAGACTGAGGCCGAAACAGCATGTGGACTGATGTTCTATTGTTCTATCTAAGATGCTGGGGGGGGGGGCGGTGTGGGCCTCAGGTTATTTCACACCTTAGACAGAGACAATGAATACACATGGGAGAACAATGCCCAAGTGGGTGAGAGGGGGTTGAATGAAGTGTAGTGTAGATGTCATGCTGTGTAGGAGGAAGTGCCTTGAACCTTGTGAAGTGTGACTTGATATAGAGAGAGGAATGCTTGATGTGACCAATCAGTCTGTTCTTTGCTTGTGAGATGTGAGTGTGTAATAAATCGTCTGAAATGAATATGCCTCTTCATTTACACACTCCACACTTTACACATAACAGCCGATTTTAAAAAATGGCCAAGGGATTTTGCAGACCCGACCCTGTTGTTTTCAACAAAAATGTTGCCGAGAATTGGCAAATTTTTGAGAGAGAATATGATGTGGAGAAAGGAAGCAGGCGAGGCAACAAGCTGGACGACACAGAAACTTTATTCTTTCTCCAACATATGGTACAGCAAAGCGATCCCAGGTCTCTGTGCATTCCTCTTTTATATCTTTAATACCATGCATTGAGACCTGGAACTTCTGACTATCATACATTGTGTTTAGAACAAAGTCTGTGTGGCACATTAACATGACATAACGCCAGCGCTGCTCTCACACCCTTCTTCATCCAGCAGCTCCGGCATTTACTCCTCTCCCCAGGGGGCACATAGTCCTTACTGTCCTGTCTGATACCCCCCACCCCACCCCCCCCACCCCCGGTGACACCTCCTCTTTTGGTCCATTGTTCCCCCCCTCCCCAGCTGCTTTCTTCTCTGGGTGGAGATGTCCCACACCATGCCTCCACAATGACATTTTTATTGTTACTGCACACTCTGACAAGCCTGCAAAGACAAGAACCTACATTCTCCTCAACCTTGCTGGACCTGAGGCCATTGAACAGGAGCATTCATTTATCTATGCAGCTGCCATACACGGAGAGGACAGAGCTGTTATTTCCCCGGCAGAGTCCCGGGAGGACCCAGACTGTCTAAAGAGGAAGTTTAGTGAGATTTGCAACCCCCAAAACAACAGAACGATGGAAAGACACAAGTTTCATTCTTGCAATCAGAAACAAGGTGAGAGTTCTGAGTCATTCATCACCGATATAAGGATAAAAGCTAAGACTTGCTGCTTTGGAGACTTAACTGAAGAACTCATCTGTGACCATATAGTATGTGGCATTACTAGTGACACTCTTTTGAGAGCTGCTGACTTAACCCTTGCTAAGGCTAGTTCAATCTGCCACATTCGTGAAATGATGGAGGAAAATAGCAAGAAATTATCCACACAAACCACCAGTGTTGATGCAGTTAAGCCACTGCCAACGAAAAAGCACCTGATCAAAACCAGACCTTTTCCCCAAATAATCACATAGTGCAACAACTGTGGAAGTAGCCATGCAGCTAAAAGAGAAAAATGCCCAGCCTTTGGTCAGCAATGCCACAACTGTAAAAAGCTAAATCATTACAAAAAGTGCTGCAAATCTAAACTGCAAAGCCCAAATAATGCACTTAAGAAAACACAATCAGTGCATGAAGTGACATCGGATCAGCCAGCATATGATGCTGGCTGATCCGATGATATGATCGATGAGACAGCATATGATCGATGAGACATTTTATGTGGACGGTGTTGCTATTGATTGTGTAAAATCTCAAACTAATGAGCAAGACGAAGGATTTGTCACCCTCCACATAAATGGCAAACCCACCGAAATGAAGGTTGACACAGGAGCAAAATGCAATGTGATGCCAAAAAACACCTTCAGGCATGTAACCAATGATGAACAACTTGTAGAACCAAAGAGAGCTGCAAACCTTGTTGCTTATGAAGATCGAAACCATTGGTACAGTTACAGTACACTGTCATGCTTTTTAAAGGGCCAACCTCACAACCTGCTTTTCTTCATAGTGGATAGAGACGTGCAACCATTATTAGGATTCAGAGCATGTGTGAACATGGGACTTGTAAAAATGAGTGCAGACACCTACCAAGTTGCAATGGATGGCGATGTAGACTTTAGCACACAAGTTCTCACACGACCTGTTTAGTAACAAGCTTGGTGAACTCCCAGTCACATACTCCATGACACTTGATCCCAGCGTACAGCCTGTGATCCGCCCAGCCCATCGCATTCCCGTTGCAATGCAAGATAAAGTTAAAGTAGAGCTTGAACGCTTGCAGAACATAGGTGTCATAACGCCAGTCACTGAGCCTACAGACTGGGTTTCTTCTATGGTGGTAGCTCACAAGAAAGACAAATCTGAAATCAGACTTTGTATCAACCCAAAAGACCTTAACACAGCACTGAAAAGGCCCCATCACCCCATGCGTAGAGTGGAAGAGGTGGCTGCACAGATGTCAGGAGCGACAATCTTCTCTGTGCTAGATGCAAAAAACTCCTTCTGGCAGATACCTCTTGACAAAAAATCCTCAATGTTGACAACGTTCAGCACACCTTTCGGCTGCTACAGGTTCCTACGGATGCCCTTTGGAATCAGCTCAGCTAGCGAAGTATTCAAACGCACCATGAAGCAGCTGTTTTCCGGTTATCCATGTTCAGTCATTGTTGATGACATCATTGTTGGAGGCAGAGGAACAGCTGAACATGATGCTAACTTGAAGAGAGTCCTGGAAAGAGTGAGAGAGATCATTCTCAAATTAAATCCAAACAAGTGCAAATTTCGCCTCAACCAAGTCAGTTATGTGGAACACATCTTCACAAGTGAAGGTCTAAAAGTTGACTCTGTGGCGGTTTGGGAAAACCCCCACAAACAGACTAAGGACAGACAACTCGCTACTCCTGGTTTTTTCCGCTACACTACTGTGATAATGTCACCTTTCATGTATTGTGTTCATGCGTCCTGTCCTTACTGTGACCCAGAGACTCAGATCAATATGTAGATGTGCCTGTTAACCCCTTTGTTCTGCACCTAGAGCACAGTCTAGCAAATCTGCCTATTGTGATGTATGCCTCTCAAATGCAAATGCCATACTCCCTGCTGTGAATGCCTTTCATGCATTGTTTGTAACTGGTATTTAAGCTGACTGAAATCCATGCTCTCTCTCTGACTCACACTTCAACCTCTGCTGCAGACACACGCTCTGTGTCTTCTTCTCCTCTGAGAGCCGTGGGCTCGCTCTCGGCGCTCATGCACGGCGCCGGGAGCGGAACCCGTGACGGTGGTATGATATAATAAAACTCTACTTAAAACCTCCAACAACGCCGCTTTATTTCATGCCGCCGCACTGGTGACCCGACGCTGCAAAGAACACGCTGCCAGCGAACGCAACACCCGGCGGTGATTCTCTGACGACAAGCGAACGCGGCAGCCTGACTGATCTGCCCTCCCTTCTGCTCCAGGGAGACCGCAACGCGGAGTTTCCAGGCGAAACTCCACGGAGAACACCCACGACCGGGAAAGCTGAGCAACATTTCATGGTGAGATCTGCACGCCTAGATCGGCACATCCACGCTGGACCGGCCGCGCTCACAGCTCCTCCACTTGAGAGCGCATGTACCTCGTCCTTTCTCCGCGACGGCGACTCCCATGGCCGACGGAGCACACGTGGACCTGAACGCACCATGACCGAGCGAGGGACAAGAGCGTCTACTTTCCTCGCACCGCTCCAACGCACCACGACCGAACGACGCAACAGACAACAGGGATGATCTCCAGCAAGCTCCCTGACCCTGGTTCTCCTCTCCAGCGGCCCAACCACGCACGGGACCCCGGCACACGCACCGGGGAGTTACGAGGACGGCGCACACCACGCACGGGACAAATACGGCTTTTCTGACCGCCTTCCTTCCGCTGCGCACTGGCCCATCAGGCTTGCTCGTTCACCTGAGGCACGCAGCTTGCTCACTGGATTTTATGGTCTTAGCCACGGCACACAAGGGAAATTCAGCTGTCTGCGGTTCCCGAGGCTTTAGGGTTACGCCTGAACCTTAAGTCAACACGCCAGTCCCTCTGCCCTCATCACAGCCGCCACGCAGCCTCGTCTTTTCTTCATGGCCGCTATTAATCCTTGCAGGACTTAATCGCGAGAGGAGCCAGTGACTAATTTTTCTTCTTGTGGACCTCTGCACGTTCAACGGGACCAGCCCTTCGACATCGCGGACCCACAAGCAATTTTTTGCGCGACCTGGACGTTTTCATCGTCTCCGGCCGGCTTTTACTACCCCCACCCCCCTCCACCCCCTCCTGCACAGAGCTTTTCCCTGCTCGCTGCCCAAGCTGCACTATCGAGGTCTCGACCACCTGCCGAGCCCTCTGGGGGGGAGCTGTGGCGGTTTGGGAAAACCCCCACAAACAGACTAAGGACAGACAACTCGCTACTCCTGGTTTTTTCCGCTACACTACTGTGATAATGTCACCTTTCATGTATTGTGTTCATGTGTCCTGTCCTTACTGTGACCCAGAGACTCAGATCAATATGTAGATGTGCCTGTTAACCCCTTTGTTCTGCACCTAGAGCACAGTCTAGCAAATCTGCCTATTGTGATGTATGCCTCTCAAATGCAAATGCCATACTCCCTGCTGTGAATGCCTTTCATGCATTGTTTGTAACTGGTATTTAAGCTGACTGAAATCCATGCTCTCTCTCTGACTCACACTTCAACCTCTGCTGCAGACACACGCTCTGTGTCTTCTTCTCCTCTGAGAGCCGTGGGCTCGCTCTCGGCGCTCATGCACGGCGCCGGGAGCGGAGCCCGTGACGGTGGTATGATATAATAAAACTCTACTTAAAACCTCCAACAACGCCGCTTTATTTCATGCCGCCGCAGACTCCACCAAAACTGCAGCAATTAATGACATGCCAGTTCCCACAGACGTTACATCACTACAGCGCTTCTTAGGTATGGTTAACTACCTTGGCAAATACATTCCAAACCTGAGTGACATTGCAGCACCACTGAAAAAGCTAACTCACAAGGAGACGGCATGGTACTAGTTTCACCAACATCATGATGCATTCGATCAAATCATGTCTGTCAAGTCTACCAGTGTTGGCATACTACAATGTCAAGGAGCCAGTCACGCTCACCTGTGATGCGTCATGCCACGGACTTGGAGCTGCACGTATGCAAAATGGCAAAACAATAGCCTTCGCATCACAGACGCTCACAGACACAGAGACACGTTATGCCCAAATAGAGAAGGAACTCCTAGCTGTCGTGCTTGTCTGCACAAAGTTTAAGACTACGTTTGTGGAAAACCCACAGTCGTGGAAACTGACCACCAACCTCTGGTAACTATCCTAAAAAAAGCCCATCCACACAGCCCCTGTACAACTCCAGAGGATGCTGCTGTGCCTACAGAGCTATGACATCAACTTGGTCTGCAAAAAAAGGGAAGCATATGTATCTAGCAGACACTCTCTCAAGGGCTCCAAACACACAGATCTCCCCCAGCCCTGCTGAAAGTGACACTGTGGGAAGTCACTCAGTATGTTTTCACTCAGACGGAATGGTTATGGGGGGGTTTGTGTGATGATGCGGGGGTTGGTGTGTTGATGAAAACAGTGACAAAGAGAATGGGAATTGCAAAGTCTTTCATGTCACTGCAGCACCACAGGTGACTGAGCGGGTCGCAGGCTATGCCCTCAATTTCCGCTCTGGGGATCAATAAAGTATACAATGTGATGAACACTCAACGGACCTGTTGGACCGGTTCTGTGACTCGCATTTTAGGTCAGAACAAAGGCAGGAAGCTTAGCCTTGTTGTGCAAGGTTGGAGACTGTGGGGGGTCGATTAAAGGATGCGTGGGAGACAGTGGAAGTGATATCATGGAGGGAAATGCATTGTGACTGTCTTTATTATGCCAGGTGGTGAAATGCATTGTTACTGTCTTTATTATGCAAGGTGGTCTGTGGGACATGTGATCTATGAGGTGTGAAGTCCCTGATATTTAAGGACGAGAGTTACTGTTTCATTCTCTCTTTTTTTTCTGCTTTGAAGTGTTGGAGATGTGAATAAAGCTGACTCTGAGAAAGAACGCTGCCTCGTCATTTTCACATCTTCCACAACAAAATCAAAAAAAATAAAATCAAAAATAAAAGGAGAGGTGCCTGTGACCTGTGACTTTTTCTGATGCTTGTGATTCTGAATGATGTGGGAGAGAGAAATTAATAAAGCCTGCTTTGTTCTGGACCGCTCTGCCTGATTATTTCTCTCTCCACACTGGTGACCCTTGACGCACAATGGAACTCGAGGCGAACACCCCGGAAACGACCCGGACTGGAGGTGCCGGCAACGTGTGCACCATTTCGGTCAAACTCCCAGACTTTTGGCTACACGACCCGAAGTCTTGGTTCCTCCACACCGAGGCCCAGTTCGCGCTCTGGAGAATAACGGCAGATGACACCAAATACTACTACATGGTTGCAGCACTGGATGCACGGACAACTCAACAGGTGGCGAGCCTGCCCCAACAGCCCCCAGCCCACAACAAATACGAGGCTCTCAAAACCGTGCTGACCCAGCGCTATGCGCTCTCAGACTGCGAGAGAGTGGAAACGCGCTCCAAGTTGGGAGATGGGTTGGTGGCCAAGTTAATGGAGAAGATGTTGATGCTGATGGGCACAGATGACGGGCATTTCCTCTTTGCCCACCTTTTCCTCCGGAACCTCCCAACAGCGGCCAGGGCGGTCCTTGCCAATTCACCGCTGCTGGCCGCGTGCAACTACCAGGTGCTAGCGCAAGAGACGAATCGGGTTTTCCTCACCACCAGAGCCCTCACAGTGAACGCAGCGGCGTCGGAACCCAGTGAGACAGCCAGCAAGGGCGAGGAGCCAACGACGGTGGCTGTAGCGGAAGCCGAGAAGCACCGGAGAAACACACTCTGCTTCTACCACTGCCATTTTGGAGAGGACGCACGCCAATGCGTGCCACCGTGCCAATTCAAGCGTTCGGGAAACGCCAGGGCCAGCAGTCGGTAGCAGCTGCGACCGCCAGTGAAGCGAGCAAGCTGCTCTATGTGACAGACTCACGCTTGGGGAGATGGTTCCTCGTGCACTCCGGCTCCCAAAAGAGTCTCATCCTGCTGTCCTACGCAGACTGGCTGGCGGGAAGTAGCGGTTCCAAGCTGGCGGCCGCAAACGGCTCAGACATTAAGACTTTTGGTGAGAGGACTGTATCCTTGCACGTCCGTACATACCAATGGACATTCGTCATAGCGGCATGCATCTTCCCCATTTTGGGCGCTGATTTTTTTGTGTGCACACGGTCTACTTTTTGATGTGGCTAACAGACGCCTGATTAATGCAATTTCTTTTGATTCTCTCCCCTGTACAGCTAGAGCAGCCGGGCCCACAACACTAGCCAACGTCACAGCTCCAGGTGGTAAGTTCCACACACTACTCACCCGGTTCCCAGCACTCACGGTCCTGACTTTTTCGGCGGCCATCACTAAACACGGGGTGGAGCACTTCATTACCACCATGGGGCCGCCCGTTTTCGCATGACCTCGGCATCTGGACGCAGCTAAACTGGCTATAGCACGCGAGGAGTTTGCCAACTTGGAAAAGCTGGGCATCATCAGACGCTCAAACAGCCCATGGGCATCCTTGCTACATATGGTTCCTAAAGCCGAGGATCATGGCGACCATGCGGAGATTTCCGCAGATTGAACAATGCCACAGCGCACGACTGCTACCCGATCCCCCATATTCAGGATTTTTCGGTTCACCTCACCGGGGCACACATTTTTTCCAAGATAGACCTGGTCCGCGGTTACCACCAGGTCCCGTTGCGTGCTGAGGACATACCTAAGACGGCAGTAATAACCCCGTTTGGTGTTTTTGAGTTTTTACGCATGCCTTTCGGGTTAAAAGGCGCGGCACAGACATTCCAACGCATGATGGATGTGGTGTTGCGTGATCTGCCATTTGTGTTTGTCTACCTGGACAACATCCTGGTGGCCAGCGCGTCCGAGGACGAACACGTAGCCCACCTCAGGACAGTTTTCCAGAGGTTGGAGGAGCACGGATTAATAATCAACCCTGCAAAGTGCCAGTTCGGGGTGACGGGAATTGACTTTTTGGGCCACCGCATCTCACTGGTGGCCACAATACTCTTACGAGACAAAATGCACACAGTGGCAGATTTTCCCCGGCCTCAGACGGTCAGGGCGCTGCAGGAGTTTTTGGGAATGGTTAACTTTTACAACCGTTTTCTCCCCCGCGCAGCCCAGCTCATGCAGCCATTGTATGCTGTGCTTAAGAAACGGAAACCGGCAGACAGAGTCGACTGGACCCCTGAGCGACAGCAGGCGTTTTCCGAGGTTAAAACAGCTCTGGCAAATGCCATACTACTGGCGCACCCGGACCCGGTGGCTCGGATAGTGCTCACTACCGACGCCTCGGACGTGGCCATAGGGGCCGTCGTGGAGCAGTACGTCGCCGGTTCTTGGCAGCTGCTTGTCTTTTTTAGCAGGTCTTTGCGCGACAGTGAGCGTAAATACAGCGCGTTTGACAGGGAGTTACTGGCTCTCCACCTGGCCATACACCACTTCCAGGTCTGGCTGGAAGGGCGCACCTTCACTGCATTCGTGGACCACAAGCTGCTAACGTACGTGATGGCCAAGATTTCGGAACCATGGCCGGGCCGGCAGCAGAGACAGCTGGCCACGATCTCGGAGTATACGACCAACATTCAGCATGTGGCCAGTAAACTCAACGTGGTGGCGGACTGCCTCTCACGCGCATTAGTGGCCCCAGTCTATGTGGGGATAGATTACACGGACATGGCTGCTGAGCAGATCGGCGATACGGACATTCGCGCACTCCAGTCTGGACCAACAGAGTTAAGGCTGGAGAGTAGAGTTCTGCAGGATGCCCCCCCCCCATTCTGTGACATCTCCACGGGCCGCCCGCGTCCGGTGGTCCCATGCGCTTGGCGCCACCGCATTTTTGAGTCGGTTCACTCCCTGGCGCACCCAGGAGTGCGTGCATCAGTCAAAATGGTGGGAGCAAAGTTCGTCTGGCCGAGCCTGCGCAAACAGGTGAAACAGTGGGCTGCAGCCTGCGTAGCGTGCCAACGAGCCAAAGTGCACAGGCACACCAAGGCCCCCTTGGAGCCGTTCCATATCCCAGCTAAGAGGTTCAACCACATTCACATGGACCTCGTGGGCCCCCTCCCACCATCACAGGGGTTCACGCACCTTCTGACAGTGGTGGACCACACCACGCGCTGGCCAGAAGCAATCCCACTAGCTTCCACCGCATCCACAGAAGTTGCACGCACTTTTTTGATGACATGAGTGGCATGTTTCATGTTGTTCATGTGGCATGTTGGGGCTGCATGGTGGCGCAGTGGTTAGCACTGCGGCAGCACAGTTTACCCTTGGCCGGGGGATCATGGGATCGTGGGTTCGATCCCAGCCCCCGACCAACAGTGATCTGTGTAGAGTTTGCATGTTCTTCCCGTGTATGCGTGGGTTTACCCTGGGATTTCTCCGGTTTCCTCCCACATGCCAAAAACATGCAGGTTAGGTTATTTGAAGACTCTAAAGTGGCCCTAGGTGTGAATGTGTGTGTGAATGGTTAAGGGATAGCACCTTATCGTGGCTGCTTCATCCATCCAAGTGGTGGATGACCCTCAATTTCCCCTCTGGGGATCAATAAAGTATACTAAATCTAAAACTAAAAAAAATGTTTTGGCGCTCTTTCGGATATCACGTCCGATCGGGGCCCACAGTTTGTTTCCGACCTCTGGTCCACCATGGCCCGGAGCCTGAGCGTCACAATTCATCGCATGACCGCGTACAACCCCCAGGCCAATGGGTTATGCGAGCGTTTCCATAGGTCACTTAAAGCAGTGCTCAGGGCTTCGCTTACAGATGCAAATTGGGTGGACCGGTTGCCGTGGGTTCTACTAGGGTTGCGTTCAGTGCTGAAGGAGGATTTGATGGCCTCCCCAGCAGAGCTGTTGTTTTCCCAGCTGCTGTGGCTCCCAGGGGAATTTTTGCCGGACAGCCCCATGCCGAACACCAATCCATCCCCACTTTCACTGCATAGCGCAGTGGCAGGAACGGTACCTGTTCCAGTCCACCACTGTTTTCCACGCATTTTTGTGCCAAAGGCCTTGAAGCGGCGGTCGTATTTGTCAGGCACGATGCCCACCGGACCACTTTGCACCCGCCCTACGATGGCCCGTTCAGAGTGCTGAAACCCGAGGAGAAACATTTTGTCTTAGACTTGGGGGGTGCAGGGAAACAGTCTGTATAGACAGGCTTAAGCCCGCTTTCGTTTTAGTAGATGAGCAGGTGGTGTTGACCCGGGCTCCTCGGCGTGGATGACCCCTACTGAGAACTCTCCATGTACATGACTCGTCAGATCAGTTACAATGGCATGCTAAAAATGTTTCCCCCCCTCCCAATGTCCCCCCACAGACGGACGCACCCCCAGGAGCCCCGCACCGGCACAGCAGCGCCTCGGAGCCACAGCCTCCCCGTTACAGCCGCTATGGACGTAACCTGAAGCCCAAAGAACATGAGGGTTAAGGCTCAGTCAGAGTTTCTGGGGGGGGGGGCAGTGTGGGAAGCCACTCAGTAAGTTTTCCCTCAGATGGAATGGTCATGGGGGGTTTGTGTGTTGATGCGGGGGTTGGTGTGTTGATGCAAACAGTAACAAAGAGAATGGGAATTGCAAAGTCTTTCATGTTACTGCAGCACCACAGGTGACTGAGCAGGTCGTAGGCTCAAAAAAGAGAGGTGCCTGCGACCTGTGACTTTTTCTGATGCTTGTGATTCTGGATGATGTGAGAGAGAGAAACTGATAAAGCCTGCTTTGTTCTGGACTGCTCTGCTTGATTATTCCTCTCTCCACAACACGTTTGAAGTAATGTCAGTGAGTTGCATATCCACAGCCTGCCTGGAAGAGTTAAGAGAACACACTGCAGAGGATGAGATGCTACAAACCCTCATAACAATCATTCAAAAAGGATGGCCAATCAAGATGAACCAGGTCCAACCTGCCGTTAGACCCTTCGTCCCATACAGAGACGAGCTCACCGTGGAGGACGGGATCGTCATGAAAGGCCATAAGACAGTCATCCCTCAGTCCCTGCCCAGACCCAGGTGTTGAAGCAACTAAGCGCAGAGCTAGAGGCATCATATTCTGGCCAACAATGTCACATGACATCACCGAAGATTTAATCACATGTGTGACGTGCATCAGCGCCAGATGTCACCAGCAAAGAGAACCCCTTAAACTCTACCCAGTCCCAGAACTCCCATGGTCCATAGTGGCCACAGACATTCTTGAATGGCATGGAAAACACCACCAACACCCCCAAAGGATACGACCGGCTTGAAACTGCGAAAGAGACTAGAAATAAGCCACGCTCTTACATCATCCAATATAGTCAGAAAACATACAGAAGAAATCACTGTCATATCATTCCTGTTGCACAGCCACAGCCCAAACTCCATGAAGAGGATGAGGACCCCCACAGCACAAATCCCTTCACAGCGAACGGTGTTTCCCACATTCCCCAAATGCCGGCGCCAAATACCATACAACCACAACATACTTCCAATCCCCAACCAGTGCCTACAGACCATTTGCCCACTGAGAAAAACGCTGCACAGTACGTAACACGCTCAGGTGGTGTTTGCAGACCAAACCCCATATGTACAGTGAAATCGATGTGCTTGATTTCTGTACATCACTTGGTTTAGTTAACAGCATGTTTCAGAATGTAATGTTCAGAGAGTTTTGCATTATGTCCTTTATTAATGCACATATACTGTATGTGATGGAGAGCAAAAGTGATGTCAGCTATCCTGATTTGCTTAAATAATTTTGAGCTTAACCAGATATATTTCTTGTTACATTGTATGAACATCGAGATATAACGTGTCAAGAGAAAACACGTTCAATAATGCTAAGATTAGTTAAGTATCGTTTTGCCTTACATATGAAGCATCAGCTACAGGGAAAGGATGTAGATCATTTTGGTAAATGATCCTGCTTTATCCTAGGCAGCCGCCATAGTTGTAGTTCTGTACACAGACAGCTTGTTCTTCTCCAGCCATGCTGCAGATTGTGTCCTGCTGCTGTTTGCCTGTCCGTGCTCCTGCTGCTTGATAGAACTAGAAAAGCACTCGGAGAGCGCAGACCTCCGCCAAGCGCCACAATTCCCCCCATACAGTGTTTGTGTGTACGTTTTCACATTCCTTGATAAGATAAGATAAGATAAGATAAGATAAGCCTTTATTAGTCCCACAACGGGGAAATTCCAGGATTGCAACAGCACAGGGATAGCAACACTCAGAGCAACAATCAGAAGGCAAGAAAAAAAAAAAAAAAAAAACCCAAGCAAGCAAGAGCAGCTAATATACATATGTACATATTACTATAAAATATATATATACACTCACACACACAGACACACAGTGCAGAGCATTGTAGCTGGATGGAATAAATATATGAATATATGAACACACAGTGCAGAGCATTGTAGCTAGATGGAATAAATATGTAAATATATAAACACCCACAGTATGGAGCATTGCAGCTAGGTGGAATAAATATGCAAGTATATAAACACACACAGTGCGGAGCAATGTAGCTAGATGGAATAATATGTAGATATATAAAAACACAGTGCGGAGCATTGTAGCTAGATGGAATAAATATATAGATATATAAATATAAACACACCCAGTGCGGAGCATTGTAGCTAGATGGAATAAATATGTAAATATATAAACACACACAGTGCAGAGCATTGTTGCTAGATGGAATGAAACAGCATAACCGTCTACTTAGTTATCCTACATGGTATGATTATGTGCCCATACATATTCTCACCCTCCATAGCGACCGGTATGTTCCTAGTTGTATGCCGGAGGGGACCATTGTGTAAGTCTATTGCATCTTTTGCATTCAAAAAACTATTAGTTTGTTACATCTTTTTGCTATCTCTGCGAGCAGCCCTGCTTAGGTTGTACAGTCTGACAGCCGTTGGTAGGAAGGACCTACGAAACCTCTCGGTTGTGCACCTGGGATGATGTAGTCTGCTGCTAAATGAGCTCCTCAGTGCATCCAGTATGTCCTGCATAGGGTGGAACTCGGACTCCAGCAGAGATGACAGTTTAGCCACCGTCCTTCTCTCTCCTATCTCCTCCATCGGATCAAGGCGCTGCCCCAGGACAGAGCTAGCTTTCTTAATCAGTTTGTTCAGTCTCTTCCTATCGGCTGCAGTAATGCCACTGCCCCAGCAGACCACTCCAAAAGTGATGGCTGATGCCACCACCGTGTCATAGAATGACTTCAGCAGCGCCCCTTGTACACCAAAAGACCTGAGTCTCCTCAGCAGGAACAGCCTACACTGTCCCTTCTTGTAGAGTGCGTCAGTATTGTGTGACCAGTCTAGTTTATTGTTCAGATGAACACCCAGGTACTTATAGGATGTCACCATCTCGATGTCTGTTCCCTGTATATTTACTGGTGCTGTGAGGGGCTGCCCATGCCTGCGGCAGTCCACCACCAGCTCCTTAGTTTTCCTCGCGTTGATCTGGAGGCAGTTCCGATGGCACCAGTCCACGAAGTCCTGGATAAGCCCTCTGTACTCAGCTTCATCTCCGTTGGAGGAGATGAAGCTGAGCATGTAAACATATGACTAGCAATTGGATTCACAATGGTTATTTGTTTATTTGACAGGGACAGTGCAATAAACACACAATTAATCAATGACAATCAATCTGATAGTGACAGGATTAGTGGTTCAGTAGTAAAAGCATTGCCTCCTTGGCGGAGGTAATAAACTGAAGTGTTGCGTCCATCTCCTCCACTGACGGATGCAAATTGGGTAGACAGGTTGCCGTGGATTTTATATTATATTGTAACATGCTGCTCGACATGGCGACGTCCCACCAGGAGGTTCGAACTCACGCCTTCCGCTCTGGAGTCCCGCACTCTACCTGTGTCGCCAATAGGGTCAACCCACTTGGCAAGCCAAATAGGGTGCTCATATTGAGTTGGCTACAATATTATTGTTTTGGGGGTTGCGCTCCGCGGCAAACGACAATTTAGAAGCTTCGCCGGCAGAGAGCTCGTTTTTGCGCCGCGCCTATGTCTGGCCGGGGAATTTCTGCCAAAGAATCCGTCGGCGGACAGCTGCCCATGTGAGGTTTTGCAGTTGCACGCTGGCGGGCCCAGGCCAGCAGTGTTTTCCGCGTCCTTTTGTGCCTAAAACGTTGAAGAACGCAGAGTTTGTGTTGCAGACACGACGACCAGCGCCCTCCATTGCGCCTGCGCACATGTTGAAAATGGCTGTATGTCACAGTGTTGAATGAAAAATGCTTTAAAAAATTCCTGTATCCAGATGGTGAACCAGATCACCCCCAAAATTTAATCAGTTCTTCCTTGTACCATTTCCAACAACGCCTGAAAGTTTCATGGAAATCCGTCCAAGATTTTTTGAGTTATCTTGCTAACCAACAGACAGACAGACAAACAAACAGACAAACCCTGGCAAAAACATTACCTCCTCCTGGCCTTTCGGAGGTAATAAAGCCATCAGTTCATTTAAAGTGTGATCCTTGACTCACACACCCGGTGACAAGTCACTACAGTTAGTGAATGTATCAAACAATTCCAAGATTGACTGATCTTTCTGTGCCAAAGTCTTTAAGGAAGAATGCAGTTTTTCATTTCATTTTTAAACCCAGATAAGGATGGTAATGTGTTCTTCCATTTATTGACATGAATATGGTATTTACCCAAAATGACAGTAATGTTTATCATTTTCTTATTTGGAATGTTTTCCAAGTACAAAAAGATCTGAGACGCCTCAAGAGGAATATCGATGCCAAGATGAATCTGTCTATAAACATTGCTCCAAAACTGAGCAGATATAGGGCAGGAAAAGAACAAATGTTTACTGGTCTCTGGTTCCTCTGCACAGAAAACACAGGGCTCCACCTCAAATTTAAATCTTCTCCATAGAGTCTCTGCGACTGGATAAAAATTACTTATAATCTTAAAATGTGTTTCCTTTACCTTAGATGGAAGAAGCCACTTCAGAAAGTTATAATTTTTGTTCTTTGACAAGCAGTTTTCCAGTAGTTCCAATTTCCTTGGTGTTCCAAAATCTATAAAAAAAAAGTTTGTTTAAATACATTGCCAATCACTTTATTATAGCACTCTTTTTTTTTCCAAATATTAACTCCCCCTATTTTTAACTGTGGTAATTGGGTGGGCACCTTGGAATAAGTTAAAATATTCCTGATTAACTGAACCAAGGGAAGTGGAATTGCTCTACAGACTGAGTTATAGTCTCTTACTAAACAATCCAATTTAAATTTATCAACAAATGATTTATAATCTAAAACAGTTCCATTTTCATCCATGAAATCAATTACATACACTACCGTTCAAAAGTTTGGGGTCACTTAGAAATTTCCTTATTTTTGAAAGAAAAGCACTGTTTTTTTCAATGAAGATAACTTTAAACTAATCAGAAATACACTCTAATGTCTAATATACATTGCTAATGTAAATGACGATTCTAGCTGCAAATATCTGGTTTTTGGTGCAATATCTACATAGGTGTATAGAGGCCCATTTCCAGCAACTATCACTCCAGTGTTCTAATGGTACAATGTGTTTGCTCACTGCGTCAGAAGGCTAATGGATGATTAGAAAACCCTTGTGCAATCAGGTTAGCACAGCTGAAAACAGTTTAGCTGGTTAGAGAAGCTATAAAACTGACCTTCCTTTGAGCAGGTTGAGTATCTGGAAAAAATTATTATTTCAAATGCAAATCATTATTTCTAACCTTGTCAGTGTCTTGACTATATTTTCTATTCATTTTACAACTCATTGTGGTAAATAAGTGTGACTTTTCATGGAAAACACAAAATAATTGTCTGGGTGACCCCAAACTTTTGAACGGTAGTGTATATTTTTATTTACCCACTTTTTGTTAAAACTTTTCCTATTGATTGTAATAATTCGATTATTCCACAAGGTGGAGCCATCCATCCATCCATCCATCTTCTACCGCTTTTCCGGAGGTCCGGGTCGCGGAGGCAGCAGTTCAAGCAGAGAAGCCCAGACTTCCCTCTCCCCAGCCACCTGCTCCAGCTCTTCAGAGGGGATACCAAGGCGTTCCCAGACTAGCTGGGAGACATAGTCTCTCCACCGAGTCCTGGGTCTGCCCCGGGGTCTCCTCCCAGTGGGACGTGCCTGAAACACCTCAAGTGGGAGGCGTCCAGGAGGCATCCTAATCAGATGCCCATACCACCTCAACTGACTCCTTTCAATGTGGAGGAGCAGCGGTTCTACTCTGAGCCTCTCCCGGATGACTGAGCTCCTCACCCTATCTCTGAGGGTGAGTCCAGCAATCCTACGGAGAAAGCTCATTTCAGCCGCTTGTATCCGCGATCTCGTTCTTTCGGTCATTACCCAAAGCTCGTGACCATAGGTGAGAGTAGGAACGTAGATTGACTGGTAAATCGACAGCTTTGCCTTAGAACTAAGCTCCCTCTTCACCACAACAGACCGGTACAACGTCCGCATCACTGCAGATGCTGCTCCAATCCGTCTGTCGATCTCTCGCTCCATTTTCCCCTCACTCGTGAACAAGACCCCAAGATACTTAAACTCCTCCACTTGGGGCAGGAGCCTGTCCCCAACCCGGAGAGGACAATCCACCTTTTTCCGGCTGAGGACCATGGACTCGGACTTGGAGGTGCTGATTCTCATCCCAGCCGCTTCACACTCAGCGGCAAACCGTCCCAGCAAGAGCTGTAGGTCATTGCTGGATGAAGCCAACAGGACAACATCATCTGCAAACAACAGAGATGAGATCCTGTGGTCACCAAGCATGACACCCTCCATTCCCTGGCTGCGCCTAGAAATCCTGTCCATAAAAATTATGAACAGGACCGGTGACAAAGGGCAGCCCTGGCGGAGTCCAACTCTCACTGGGAATGACTCCGACCGAGTGTTGGCAATGCGAACTAAACTCTCACAACGGTCGTACAGAGACCGAATAGCTCGTAACAACAAGCCCGATACCCCATACTCCCGAAGCACCCCCCACAAAAATCCACGAGGGACGCGGTCAAATGCCTTCTCCAAGTCCACAAAACACATGTAAACTGGTTGGGCAAACTCCCACGAACCCTCAAGAATTCTCGAGAGGGTAAAGAGCTGGTCCGATGTGCCACGGCCAGGACGAAAACCACATTGCTCCTCCTGAATCCGAGGTTCGACCAACGGCCGGACTCTCCTCTCCAGTACCTTGGCATAGACCTTCCCAGGGAGGCTGAGGAGTGTGATCCCTCTAAAGTTGGAGCACACCCTCCGGTCCCCTTTTTTGAAGAGAGGAACCACCACCCCGGTTTGCCATGCCAAAGGCACTGCCCCCGACCTCCACGCAATGTTGCAGAGGCGTGTCAACCATGACAACCCAACAACATCCAGGGCCTTGAGGTACTCGGGGCGAATCTCGTCCACCCCCGGGGCCCGGCCACCAAGGAGATTTTTAACCACCTTGGCGACCTCAGCCCCTGTGATAGGCGAGTCATCCCCCTCGTCCCCAAACCCTGCTTCCTCTGTGGAAGGCGTATCAGTGGGATTGAGGAGATCCTCGAAGTATTCCTTCCACCGCCCGACGATATCCCCAGTTGAAGTCAACAGTGTCCCATCCGCACCATACACAGTGTGGACGGGGAGCTGCTTTCCCCTCCTGAGCCGCCGAACAGTTTGCCAGAATCTCTTTGAAGCCGACCGAAAGTCTTGTTCCATGGCCTCACCGAACTCCTCCCATACCCGGGTTTTTGCTTCAGCAACCACCCGAGCTGCACTCCGCTTGGCCTGCCGGTACACCTCAGCTGCTTCGGGAGTCCCACAAGCCAACCAAGCTTGATAGGACTCCTTCTTCAGCTTAATGGCCCCCCTCACCACTGGTGTCCACCACTTGGTTCGGGGGTTGCCACCACGAGATGCACCGACCACCTTGCGGCCGCAGCTCTGGGCTGCCGCTTCAACAACAGAGGTGGAGAACATGGCCCATTCAGACTCCATGTCTCCAGACTCCCTCGGAATGTGGTTGAAGTTCTTCCGGAGGTGGGAGTTGAAGACCTCCCGGACAGGGGCCTCAGCCAGACGCTCCCAGCACACCCTCACTATACGTTTGGGTCTACCAGGTCTGAATGGCTTCCTCCCCTGCCATCGGATCCAACTCACCACCAGGTGGTGATCAGTTGACAGCTCTGCACCTCTCTTTACTCGGGTGTCCAAGACATACGGTCGCAGGTCTGATGATACGATAACAAAATCGATCATCGACCTGCGGCCTAGGGTGTCCTGGTGCCAGGTGCACATATGGACACCCTTATGCTTGAACATGGTGTTCGTTATAGACAGACTGTGGTTAGCACAGAAGTCCAATAACTGAACACCACTCGGGTTCAGATCGGGCAGGCCGTTCCTCCCAATCACCCCCCTCCAGGTTTCACTGTCGTTGCCCACATGCGCATTGAAGTCCCCCAGTAGGACAATGGAGTCTCCAGGAGGAGCACCCTCCAGCACCCCAGTCACAGACTCCAAAAAGGGTGGGTACTCTGAAACATCATTTGGTGCATAGGCACAAATGATGGTCAGGACCCGTTTCCCAACCCGAAGGCGCAGGGAAGCAACCCTTTCGTCCACCGGGGAAAACTCCAATATAGAGGCAGCAAGGTGGGGCGATACAAGAATACCTACCCCTGCTCGTCGCCTCTCGCCCGGGGCAACTCCAGAAAAGGCCAAGCTCCAGCCCCTCTCCAGGAGACTGGTTCCGGAACCGGAGCTGTGTGTTGAGGTGAGGCCGACTATATCTAGCCGGTATCGCTCAATCTCGTACACCAGCTCAGGCTCCTTCCCCACCAGAGAGGTGACATTCCACGTACCAAAAGCCAGTTTAGAAAGCTTGGGATCAGTCCGCCAAGGTCTCCGCCTTTGACTGCCACCTAATCCACATAGCACCGGACTTCCATGATCCCTCCTGCAGGTGGTGAACCTACTGGAGGGCGGACCCATGTAACTCCTTCGGGCTGAGCCCGGCCGGGTCCCATGGGTGGAAACCCGGCCACCAGACGCTAGCCTTCGAGCCCCTCCCCCAGGCCTGGCTCCAGGGTGGGGCCCCGGTAACCCCATACCGGGCGGGGTACACTGAATCCTTGATATACAATTTATCATGAGAGTCTGTTGGATCGTTCTTCGTCTGGCCCTTCACCCAGGACCAGTTTGTCTTGGGAGACCCTATCAGAGGCAAATTGCCCCGGACAACATAGCTCCTGGGATCACTGGGGCACGCAAACCCCCCCACCACGATAAGGTGACGATCCATGAGGGGGAAGGTGGAGCCATGCGGTGTAAAGTTGTGAGTAAATACCATTTTCCAATAATGCAGAACTTGTTTACGGAACTCTGACAACTTACAGTAGTATTTTTGAAATTTCAAAATCACATTTCGGCAAAAATCCCAAACTTCCAAGTTTTTCAAACAGGTTTTTTGGTATGTGGAACCAAAGGGAATCAGGATGAGACAGAAATTGTTTAATCCACTTCACTCTGAGCATCCCAATGACAGAGTCAAATTCAGCTGCTTTTAGCCCACCATTTTGGTAGTCCTTAATTATGTATGATTTCTTCAAATAATGGGTCTTGTTTTTCCAAACAGAGTTAAAAAATTATTGAATTTATTTTTTAATCAATTGAGGAGTTACATACAAGGACTGACAGGGATGAATTAATTTTGATAAACCCTCTGCTTTAGTCAATAAAATTCTACCAATTACGGTCTGGTCCCTCCTAAACCAATGATTTAGAGATTTCTCCATCCATCCATCCATCTTCTACCGCTTTTCCGGAGGCCGGGTCGCGGAGGCAGCAGTTCAAGCAGAGAAGCCCAGACTTCCCTCTCCCCAGCCACCTGCTCCAGCTCTTCAGAGAGGATACCAAGGCGTTCCCAGACCAGCTGGGAGACATAGTCTCTCCATCGTGTCCTGGGTCTGCCCCGGGGTCTCCTCCCAGTGGGACATACCTGAAACACCTCAAGTGGAAGGTGTCCAGGAGGCATCCTGATCAGATGCCCATACCACCTCAACTGACTCCTTTCAATGTGGAGGAGCAGCGGTTCTACTCTGAGCCTCTCCCGGATGACTGAGCTCCTCACCCTATCTCTGAGGGTGAGTCCAGCAATCCTACGGAGAAAGCTCATTTCAGCCACTTGTATCCGCGATCTCGTTCTTTCGGTCATTACCCAAAGCTTGTGACCATAGGTGAGAGTAGGAACGTAGATTGACTGGTAAATCGACAGCTTTGCCTTAGAACCTCAGCTCCCTCTTCACCACAACAGACTGAAACAACGTCCGCATCGCTGCAGATGCTGCTCCAATCCGTCTGTCGATCTCTCGCTCCATTCTTCCCTCACTCGTGAACAAGACCCCAAGATACTTAAACTCCTCCACTTGGAGGAGGATGGAGAGATTTCTCCATCTGAATAATTTTGTCTTTTATATTGGACTGGTTTCCTGTGACTCCATCAGAGTGCAGTACGACCCCCAGATATCTGACCTGTGGTTTAACTGGAATGTTTTCCATTTTATCTGGGCAAGAGTACAAAGGTAAAATTTTGCATTTTTTCATATTCACTGCCAGACCTGAAGGTTTCAAAAAATTGAAAAACTTGTAAGGCCTTCCTAATTATATGTTTGTTTTCCAAAAATATGACTGTGTCATCCACAAATTGACTAATTTTATATTCATAATTAAAAATGGTAATTCCTCTCAGTTCTTGATGGCTACCGATTGAATATGCTAATATTTGTGTGCATAGGATGAACAGTTTGGGAGATATTGGACAACTTCATCTAATTCCACATGTAATTTTTATTCTTTGTGACAGTCCGGGGTTAAGGGAGACATAACTTTAAATTTCACTGGAAATCATTTGAATTATTCTACAGAATCCTTCTCCAAAACCTAATTTTTCAAGAGTTATCAATAAAAATTTATGCTCTATTTTAACGAACACTTTGAAAAAATCTAAGAACAGCATGAGACTGTCTGAAATAACAAGGGATTTATCCTCTAGCATAGCTAAACCAAGCCTTGTATTGTTATGGATGTAACGCTCCTTAATGAAAGCAGACTGATATCCAGCAACAAGTTCCACGAGAACTGTTCTAAGACGATTAGCATCCACTAAGGCCAGCAGCTTGTAGTCGTTCCAAAGTAAGATTACTGGTCTCCAACTATCTAGGGATAACACGTCTTTGTCAGGTTTAGGCAATAGAGTTATCAGTCCTGTTTTCATAGATGGGGATAAATGACCTAATTGGATACATTCTATAAATGCTTTGTATAGAATTGTCCCAATATCTTCCCAAAAATATTTCAAAAATTCAGCTGTCAAACCATCAGTTCTAGGTGACTTACCATTTTTCATCTATTTTATTGCCATATCCAATTCTGAGAGAGCCAATTCTTTTTCAAGCCCACAATTGTTTTCATAATTTAGAGTTACAATATTATCTTTTAGTTTCCTAAATAACATTTCACTTTCCTCCATTTGAAATTTAGATTTATACAAATCAGAGTAAAATAACCAAATACTTTCCCCAATTTTTTCTCGGCTGTTTATTATAATGTGGAGAAAGGAGGCAGGCGTGGTAACGAGCTGGACGACACAGAAACTTTATTCCATCAACAACATACAGCACAGTAAAAGAGCTCGCGGGTCTCTGTGCATTCCTCTTTTATATCTTTAATACCATGCATTGAGACCTGAAACTTCCGACCATCATACATTGTGTTTAGAACAAAGCCTGTGTGGCACATTAACATGACATAAGGCCGGCGCCACTCTCATACCCTTTTTCTTCCAGCGGCTTCGACATTTATTCCTCTCCCCGGGGGGTGGGGGGGTGGCATAGTCCTTACTGTCCCGTCGGCTACCCCCCGGTGACACCTCCTCTTTCGGTCCATTGTTCCCCCCTTCCCCAGTTGCCTTCTTCTCTGGGTGGAGAAGTCCCACATCATTCCCCCCACACAGCCCCTCCCCCCGAACACCCAGAAAGGGCACTAAACCCCCCCCCCCCCCGTCCTTTGGGCTTGAGCCAGTGCCCATAGCAACTGTAGCGTGGGGTCACCGATCCAGTCAAACTGCCCTGCTGGCGGGGTGTACAGGAGGGTACGTCAGTCTGTGGGGGGAAAAAGGGAGGGGGAGAAAACACATCAGCTTTGCAAGCACAGTTCCCTGCTGAGGGATCACCAACTTGCGGAGCCACCAACGGTGGGCATCCACGTCAGGCAGCTTGAGCCAACATCACCTGCTCATCTGCCAACACAAAAGCAGGCTTCAGCCTGTCGATGCAGACGGTCTCCCTACGTTTCCCCAAGTCTAACACAAAATGCTTCGCACCAGGTTCCAACACCCTGAACAATCCGTTGTACGGCGGGCGCAGCGGGGTCCGGTGCACATCATGCCTGACAAAAACAAAACTGGCATTTTGCAAGCTTTTTGGGACGAAGGTGCAGGAAAAACAATGGTGGGTCGGACCTAGTATGTTAAAGCCTCCGTACTGTGCAAAAATTGCGTGGGAGGATCAGCCTTGGGTTGCGGGTTTTCTGGTAAAAACTCTCCGGGGATCCGTAGCAGCTGAGAAAAAATAAGTTCTGCAGGGGAGGCTGTCAAATTCTCCTTAGGTGTGGAGCGCAACCCTAAACGAACCCAGGGCAGGCGGTCAACCCAATTTGCATCCGTGAGCAAAGCTCTGAGCGCTGCTTTAAGCGGCCTATGAAAACGCTCGCATAACCCATTAGCCTGGGGGTTGTATGCAGTAGTGCAGTGAATTTTGACCCTCAGGCTCTGGGCCGTTGCAGACCAGAGTTCCGAAACGAACTGTGGACTCCTGTTGGAAGTGATGTCTGACAGGGATCCGAACCGCGCCACCCAAGCCGTCAAAAAAGCATGAGCCACTTCTGCGGACATGATAGAAGCCAGCAGGACCACTTCAGGCCAGCGCGTGGTGCGGTCCACGATTGTTAAAAGGTGTGTAAAACCTTGCAACGGCGGGAGGGGTCCCACCAAATCCACATGGACGTGGTCGAACCTCCTGCCCGGGATTTGGAATGGCTTGAGGGGGGCTCTGGTGTGCTTGTGCACTTTGGCCTGCTGGCACACAACGCAAGCTGCAGCCCACTCTTTCATGTCCTTGCACAAGCATGGCCAGACAAATTTTGCCCCCACTAGCTTCACCGAAGCGCACACTCCCGGATGCGAAAGGGAGTGGACCGACTCAAAAACACGATGGCGCCAAGAGCTCGGAACCACCAGGCGTGGGCGACCAGCGGAGACATCACAGAGCAAGGGAGGGCACCCTTCTTGCACCACCCTGCTCTCCAGCCTTAACCCAGTAGGTGCAGACTGGAGTGCGCAAATGTCCGCGTCCCCAGCCTGCTCTGCGGCCATTGTGGGGAAATCTATTCCCACGTAGACCAGGGTGACTAACGCGCATGACAGACAATCGGCCACAACATTGAACTTACTGACGACGTGTTGAATGTCGGTAGTAAACTCCAAAATCGTGGCCATATGCTGTTGCTGCCGGGCTGACCATGGTTCCGAGACCTTGGCCAATGTGTATGTCAGCGGCTTATGGTCCACAAACGCGGTGAACTCGCACCCCTCTAACCAAAACTGGAAATGGCATGTCGCCAGGTGGAGAGCCAGCAATTCTCTGTTGAACGTGCTGTATTTGCGTTCGTTGTTGTGCAAAGTTCGGCTGAAAAATGTGAGCGGCTGCCACGAACCTGAGACGTACTGTTCCACCACTGCCCCTATGGCAACATCAGACGTGTCGGTAGAGAGCGCTATCCGTGCAAATGGATCTGGGTTGGCTAACCGGGCTAACCAGAGTGGTGGCTCAGTTGGTAGAGCATCCGCCCCACACCCGGGAGGCAGGGGTTCAAATCCCGGCCGGGTCATGCCAAAGACCATATAAAAGTGGAACTTCCTGCCGTCCAGCTTGGTGCTCAGCAATAAATGGAATGGAGGAGGAAACTTTGTGGCGGCACCTTGCATGGCAGCGGCCCTCTGATTCTGCACTTGGGGTGTGTGTGATTTACACTGTAGATAGGTAAAGCACAATCTCGTTCTGCTGTACATGATTGGTTGTACGGTTGAATGACAATAAGGGTGATTTATTTTTTTTTAACAATGCGGCATCCGCAAGCACTGTTTTGGCATTGGTAAAAGCCTGGACTCGCTTGGGAGTCCAGTCGATGTTTTCCATGGGTATCTTTTTTTTTAAGCGCGGCATACAACGGCTGCATCAGCTGGGCTGCCTGGGGGAGGAAACGGTTATAAAAATTAACCATTCCCAAAAACTCCTGTAGTCCTGTCATGGTCTGCGGATGTGGAAAGTCCAACACAGCGCGCACCTTATCCAGTAACGGAATTGCACCCTCCAGCGAAATGTGGTGGCCCAAAAAATCAATCTCTGGCACACTGAACTGGCACTTTGCCAGGTTAACAATCAGCTCGTGCGCCTCCAACCTCTAGAAAACCGTCTTGAGATGGGCGATGTACTCCTCCTCTGACGCGCTAGATACCAGAATGTCGTCTAGGTAGACAAAAATGAAGGACAAGTCGCGAAGCACTGCGTCCATCATCCTCTGGAAAGTCTGCGCCGCACCTTTTAATCTGAACGGCATTCGTAAAAACTCAGAAAGACCGAAAGGAGTTATTACTGATGTTTTTGGAACGTTTTCCGTGCACACTGGGACCTGGTGGTAACCGCGGACCAGATCCACTTTCGAAAAAATGCGCCGCGGCCAGGTGCACAGAAAAATCCTGGATGTGCGGAATGGGATAATGATCGTGTTCCGTGGCGTTATTCAAGCACCGGAAATCGCTGCATGGTCGCCACGACCCGTCGACTTTAGGTACCATGTGTATCAGGGATGCCCACGGACTGTTCGAGCACCAAACGATGCCCAACTGCTCTAAGTTGGCAAACTCCTCTCGCGCGCTGGCCAGTTTAGCTGTCTAAATGGCAAGGTCGCACGAACACCGGCAGGCCTTTTGTTGTTATAAAGTGTTCGACCCCATGTTTTGTTACTGTAGCCGAAAAAATCGGGACTGTGAGTGCTGGGAACTGTGTGAGCACATGCTAGTACTTAACCCCTGGAGCTATAATGTTAGCCAGTGTTGTCGACCCAGCTCCCTGAGCTGTACAGGGCAGAGAGGTAAAAGAGACAGTATCCGCTAATCTCCTAGTAGCAACATCGACTAACAGCCCATAAGCACATAAAAAATCTGCACCTAAAATAGGGCCGGAACATGCAGCTATCACAAAGTCCCACTGAAAGTTGCGTCCGTGTAAGCATATCGTCAGTGTTCGCACGCCAAATATCCTGATGGTGGATCTGCTGGTGGCCGTGAGCTCGGGACCGTCCTGTCTGTGTTGACCGGCAGGATAAGGCTCTTCTGAGAGCTGCAGTCCACCAAAAAACGTCTCCCTGAACGTGTGTCCGTGACATAAATCAGTTTGTTCCTGTCGCCATCGGTTGCAGCTGCTACTGAATTCTGAACATGCCGTCTTCCCGGCTTCTTAAATTGGCATGGCAACAGGCAGCGTTGAGCATTCAAGCCAAAACGGCGATGATAAAAACAGATCACCCCATTCCTTCATCTCCTGGTGTCCGTCCCAGCTACCACGAACGGCTCCTCGACCTCGCTGGAGTCCCTTATGGATGCCAGTGCCACCGTCTGCAAGCTGAGAGTTTTGGTCGCCAAAATGATGCGGTCCGCTTCCTGCGCCAGGGTGCAGTAGTCCTTAGCAACCAGCCGTGGTGAGTTGGCCAGGATTGCCCTCGCTGTAGCCAGTAGGTTCCTGAGGAACAAGTAGGCGAACAGGAAAGATTCGTCGTCCTTCCCCCTCAGTGCTAACATGCTCTCCATGAGCTCCACTGCTGATCTGCCCCCTAACTCCGAACATGTTAGGAGTCTCTCTGCCCTCTCACTGTCGGAAAGGGTACAGCGCTGGAGAAGCATCCTCTTGAGTGCTTCATATTTTCCTTGGGCCGGCGGCTCCTGGAACAGGCTCGTCACCTGTTGTGTGGTGTGCGCATCCAGCACAGCGACCACATAGTAATACTTGGTATCGTCCGTTGTTATCCCATGGAGTGCAAACTGGGCTTCTATGTGCAAGAACCACGTGGTCGGGTTGTGAAGCCAGAAGTCTGGGAGCTAGACTAAGGCCACGCATGTGGCGCTGGTGTTCTCCCTCCAGGCAGTCTCCGGGGCAGTGCTCAGCTCGCTTTCCATGGCACGTCTTAGGGTCACCAATGTGGAGAAAGGAGGCAGGCGAGGCAACAAGCTGGACGACACAGAAACTTTATTCCGTCTCCAGCATACAGTACAGTAAAAGAGCTCCCGGGTCTCTGTGCATTCCTCTTTTATATCTTTAATACCATGCATTGAGACCCGAAACTTCCAACCATCATACATTGTGTTTAGAACAAAGCCTGTGTGGCACATTAACATGACATAACGCCGGCGCCGCTCTCACACCCTTCTCCTTCCAGCAGCTCCAGCATTTACTCCTCTCCCTGGGGGGTGCATAGTCCTTACTGTCCCATCTGATACACCCCCCCCCCCCCGGTGACACCTCCTCTTTCAGCCCATTGTTCCCCCCTTCCCCAGTTGCCTTCTCCTCTGAGTGGAGAAGTCCCACACCATGCCCCCACAATAACATCATTAATCTTTAGAATGTCTATTCTCTTTTTGGATTGCCTTTGTTTTTCAAGACCAAAGAAGTACCATGTACTTTGTTCTCCCTGTTCAATCCATTTTGCACAAGAACGAATTGTAAGATCCATTTGCTTTTATCCCGTACATCTCATCTGAGACTGCAAGGATTGAATCGCAGGAAAAATTTCAGGGTTCCTCCCATTCTCAGTCAATTAATTAATTTTCCTGATTAACTCAATTTCTTCTTGTCTTTAGTTAAAAGATAAATTTTTACCAATAAAAATTGCAGTTTGCTTCACCTGATATTTTAACCATCCCCATTTATTTAGATCAGACATATCTAAGCTTTTTATTTCTTCAATTAAGGTCTTAACTCGTTGAAATTCCTTATCTTGTAGTAAATCATTGTTAAATTTCCAAGTGTTGATACAATTTTGAGGATATTTGAATATTGAGATAGTTAAACTTATCATGCAATGATCTGTTAGAGGAGACGCTGAAATTTTACAATCCAGAATATCATTACAAAGTTCAATGGAAACCAGTCAATAATCAATTCTTGAACACTGACCATTTCCAGATGAATTAAACCAAGTATATTGCTTAACCTCTGGGTTAAACACTCTCCAGTAATCAGTTAGATTGGTTGTGGTACATAACTCATGTAGATTATCATTATATTGGGGTTGTGATCCTCTCTGTGGTCTTTTATCTAACCAGGAATCTGGGGCAATATTAAAATCTCAACCAATCAAAACATTGTTTGGTGCATATTTTACCTTCCATTCATTTATCAATAATCCAGTTTTCTCAAACAGAGTTTTGTTCACAACTTGGTTATTACACAGGGTTACAAAAATAATTTTTTTGTAAGTTGTCTGTGTTTTTTCAACTGATTTAAGAAAATTTTGCACCGCTGAATCCGAAAATGACACCCGTTTCTCTCGATCAGGTCAGGTTTTTGATGCTAAGTTGATTTTTAAAAAATCTGATCTTCCGACTAAATCGATTACATTTTTGTGACATTATCGGTTGATTTTTGTTAATATTTCTCATCCAAAATAGATTTTTAAGAGAAAAAAATCATTTTCTAACACAATTTATTGATTAAATGTTACAAACTTCGATTACTGTAAATTGAACAGTAGATATTGATAAAGGTAAGTACATGTAAATTGAATGTTACATCATCATTGTTCAAAATTCAGAGCTTCAACTTCCGTTTATTCGAACCTCTAGAATGCTCAGCAGCAGGGATGTCTCTCTTCAGAGTCCAACAGTAATCAGCTATCATGACAATTTATGACATCATGTCATAAATTGGTGCATGCAAACTCTTCAGAGTTTGAGAAATTTCAAGAAATAAAAAAGAATTTTGCATCAAATAAAGCGAAAATACTCGTACATGTAAACATAAACGTAAAAAACATGTGGCCATAGTTCAAAAAGTTGACCTGATTGAGCAAAACCAATGTGATTTTTGGATTCAGCACACCAAAATTGTCCTAAATCAGCTAAAAAAACTTAGACAATAAATTTGGCGTTGAACAGTGTTATTGTGGAGTGTGTCAATAACGAGGCGGATTTGAAGCAGTTTATTACACATTCTCACACATGAGCATAGTCAGAAAAGAGAGCATCTCAGACAAGACTCTTCCCTTAAATACTCAGGCCTTCTTCCAGCAGCTTCTACACATCAAAGGTCACATTGCATTCACTTCCTTAATCCTTTAACATCCCACTAGCAGTCTCTGATACACAAAAGATCACTCTGCATTCGTCTGATACACAAAAGATCATACTGCATTCGTTAACACCTCCCTGTTATCTCCAAGGGAAACTCTGGGAAACTGCTCTTTACTCTAGTCTAATGCTCTTTGTTCTAGTCTAAGATGCTACACCATTATGCACTCTCTAAATTATATCCATAGATAGACTGAAGAACATAATGTATGTTATTCATTTCTATCACAATCAATAACCAGTGCCCCTCGTTACCACTTTTATAATTAAGTACACTCCCTTTAAACCTGTTGAATATCATAACTCCTGCTGAATGTGATGTACTATGTGCAAAAAATACTTTGTCCCCCCACTGAGTTTTCCAAAATGTTTCATCAGTTATTTCTGAATGTTTTTCTTGCAGAAAAATAGTCTGATTTTTGCTGTTTACAAAAAAGAAAAATAGCCTTACGCTTAACATTATTTTTTAACCCTCTGACATTAATAGATAAAAAAGAAATAGACATAACAAAAGAAAAATCATTTAGTATGCACTAAAAAGCTTTTTCCCCTTGGCAGGAACGAGAATGTAGTCCTTCATCTCTGTCCTTGAACTACAAAGCCACTGCAATCCTTTAAAATGAAGAATTAGCTTCAAACTGAACAAATATCACTGCACACGTTTCAAAACAAGCTTATAAGTCGCTTGAAATTACCTGAGTCTTTAGACATCACCTTATTTAACACAGTTACAGCTCAACTCTTTGACCATCGATCAGCGCGTATCCCTCCATCAGAAAGGCTTTCTTTCCGATTCTTCTGGCTTCTTGGACTTTTGGCCACAGCTTCGCCCGGGCTTCTCGGTCTTCCATAGAAAAGGCCTTTTTGAAGTGGATGCTCAATTCTTTGCACGCCCTGGCCTCTCAAGATTTCCTCCAGACTTCAACTTGGACCATCCGCAGGGCAAATTGGATGATGATCGGCCTGGGCATCTTGCTGGTGACCACATCGTTTTTCTTTTCCAATCGATGAACAATGTCCACTGCCTCACAAAGTTTTTCCAACGACATGGGAAGCACTCGGGTATGGATTCCAAACACTACGTCTCGGGTATCCTCTCTTTCCTTCTCTGGGAAGCCGATTAGCTGAAAGGTGCACCTCCATTTGTATCGGGCCTGTTCCAGACAAAGCTGTTTGAGTGTCACATTTTCTTTTTGTAAGTGAGCCATCTGTTGTTTCATTTGGTCAATTTTTGCTTTATTTTCTTTCACTGCTTGCATCATAGCCTCCACTTTCTCTTCAAACCTTGTCAGTCTTTCATCTTGGTTGTCAAATCTTTTGATTAAGGTTTGAATAGCCTCCAGGATAGCCTCGCTAGCAGCCTCATTTGGGTACTTGCACTCTTTTTTTTCTTCCGCTTAATTTTCTTAGGGTTTGGGCTTGGCACTGGTGTATGCTCATGTGAATTATCTGCAGTTTCTTCATCCATAGTTTCAGTGCCTGCTGCTCCCTCGGCCGCCGGCATAGCTAGGTTGAAGTCGTGGTCTGTTAGCATCTTAGCTTTATAACAAAAACTTTAGTCTTTTTTTTGCCAAATTTGGGAAAATTCAATGTCAGTGTCAGACCAGGTAATTAGTGACCGCTGGTATCTTATCTTCTATATTTGCTTTGTTTTCTCTTAAGCAATAACTTTAGGACCAAATTAAATCAGTTTCTCCAGAGCCTGCAAAAACTGAACTACTCACTCCGCCATCTTGGTTTTCCCCGCCCTGAAGCCAGAGCTTGAAGAGACAGAAAGGTGACAGAGCATTGACTAAACTTTTATTGATAAAAATTACATATTTTGACTGAGCGACTCCACACTCGGGGATGCACACCCTCATAACCTCAGAAAAACACATATAAAATCTTAGGTCAGTCTGAGGAATGGTTTAAGAGATATGCGTGGAACAGACAGACAGAGACACACACAGAGATTTCGTGCATCTATGGATAGATGAGCTGGAGAGACTACGTCTCCCAGCTGGTCTGGGAATGCCTTGGTCTCCTCTCTGAAGAACTGTAGCAGGTGTTCGGGGAGAAGGAAGTTTGGGCTTCTCTGCTTGAACTGCTGTCTTTGCAACCTGGACCTCCGGAAAAGCGGTAGAACATGGATGGATGGTAAGGTACATGTCAGTGTCCTGGACTGAAGGTGTGGTGTCTCTGTGATGGCCCTGCTGACAGTCAGTCTGGATGTGTGGTTTGCAAAAAAAAAATAATAGAAAAAAAGCAGCTCAGTGGCACAGTGGTTAGCAGTGTGGCAGCACAGTAAGAAGGTCGTGGGCTCAATCTCATCCCCTGACCATCAGTGACCCTTCTGTGTGGAGTCTGCATGTTCTCCCCGTGTCTGCGTGGGTTTACCCCGGGTACTCCGGTTTCCTCACACAGGCCAAAAACATGCAAGTTAGATTAATTGGAGACTCTAAAGTGGCCCTAGGTGTGAATGTGTGTGTGAATGGTGAAGGGATTGGCGCCACACTGTGGCTGCCTCATCCATCCACATGGATGCCCTGAATTTCCCTCTGGGATTAATAAAAGTATACAACAAAATCATATGCTGGTTTGCCTCCAAACAAAAAGAGTAACCAAAAGTTTTAAGATTAATGCTTTTAACATGTAATCACTTACATGTTACATTTAAAATATAAATACATGAAGACAATCCTGTGATAACTTAAACATAATGTAATAATTTATTATCAATATTTAATTCTGTATATGAAAACATCATGTTAAATAATACATTTATTGCCATAAAATGGGGAGAAAGTGGAGACTCCATTTTTGCTAAGTGACCCAGATGAAAAAGTGCCGTGGACTCTGTAGCCCTGCTGGTGTAGAACATAAAGCACCAGCTAAGGAAGCTGTGAGCAGATCAGCTGTAAAAGTCTTAACACAAAGGGTCTGATGCACAGGGAGCACTGATGGCATAATCACACCTGAACATGCAACACAGACCGTAACAATCAACTAGTTAGCTTGTTAGATATCCAGATCATGTGTATTTATATTATAACGTGATTTGAAATAAGTACTTACTGTTATATAGTTATATTGATACTCTTATTTGTTAAGTGCGGTGTAGTAGTGCCCACTTCCATTGCTGCCACTACACCGCCCCTATAAATATCAGCAGGCATCCGGGTTCGGCCTCTTTGCTGATGCCCCTGCCTGGTGGCTGTACTGTGTGTGGTTACCCCAGTAAAGTTCGACTGCGCACCTGGCCTCGTCATTACAAGGTATTTCCAGACATAACATTTTGGTGACGAGAATAAAAATGGAGGCGTGTGTTTCACCGCTTCGGCCCTTCCTGGAGCTCCCAGACAAGCCACCTGTGCCTTGGCCAAGATGGTTTGAGCCTTTCAAAACTGCATCGTGGTGCTCGACTTGGGTGAGCTAAATAGATAGAGGGCATGTGTGCCTCTGGTGCATAATTTGGGGTTCGAAGGCCAGCGCAACCTGTGTACACTCAGGGCTACCAACTCGTGTGAGGATGTGGTCGAGTTGCTGACGCATGATTTCCACACCCTGGACAACATCACTGTCCGGAGGATTCGGTTCCGACAGCGACACCAGCAAGTGGGTGAGCCTGTCCGCCAGTTTGTCGCCGACCTACGGCAGCTGGCTAGCGAGTGTTGTTTCGGGACATTGGAGGAGGGAAGGGTACGTGACCAGCTGGTGGAACACACAACCAGCAATGCTTTGCGAGCTAGGCTGCTTTCGGCACTGAGTGACCTGACGTTAGCCGAGGCTGTCAAGCTACCTCTCGAGGTGTAGACCGCAGACAAGCTAGCTTTGGAGCTAAAGTGGTGTCAATCACAACAACAGCTGGGACTTTCCACCACAGCATTAGTAGCGGACCCTGACAGCGAGGATAGCGTGGCCAACGACAGCGCGGAAACCTACGCCATCAACCTGAGGTCTGCCCCAAGAAAACCCACGCATATGGGCTGTGGGTCTGTGAAGCACCGATACAAGGCTAGGGAATGCCCAGCTAGAGGGAAGCGCTGTGGCATGTGTGGACGCTTGAACCATTTTGCTAGGGTGTGTAGTGTGTCCAAGCCGAAGAGCCCACGGAGAATGACAACTGCACCTGCCCCGATAATTGTCCATGCGGTGTCCCCAAGTACCAGCGGGTTCAAGTACTGTATGGTGACGCTGGATGACGAGGAGGTGCCGCTGCTGACTGACACAGAAGCGGAGAGATCATTACTGAATTGGGCCACGGTGAGGACATTTTTCCCCTACTACAGAATAAGAGATGACCCAGCACCGCTCTATGGTTATGGAGGTGGCAGACTGCGCACGGTTGGAACACTGAAGCTGACGGCTCGGTACAAGTCGGCGGTAATGACTAACTGCATGTTCCACGTGACGGCCTGAGGCGACAACATCATGGGCTGTGACATGTTTTATGGACTGGAGTTCGCCATTAGAGACGACGCTGGGAAGGAGTGGACTGGTTGTGGCTGGTGGAACCGTCCTGTTCCGGTGGCGGAGGATGATACAGTGTTGGGGAAGGATTCGTCTTGCACCATGGCGGTCAAGCAGGACCAGCCTCACTCAGGTTCGACACAGGAGGGTCTCAGCGCTGGAGCTCAGGATACCTTGGACGAAGGTACTGAGCGTGACGGTGAGGCACCTGCATCGATGAGTGACGCCAACGAGCAAGCTTCAGTTTCCTCTGGAACTCGGCTGCAGTGGGCCGGACAGCTCGTGGAGACACGCCAATGAGCTGCGGCATGCTCGAAAGGAGGCTTCAGATGGCGGGTCCGGTTGAGAGAGGTGGTCGATGGTGAAGAGAAGAGGCGCTCTCGTCTGTGAGGTCAGCTACAATCCTGGAGGCATGCCGCTTCCAGGGGCGGGTCTACTGAGGGGCTGCCTGGGGCCCCCCACAAGCCAGTTCTATCCCTTCCTGCCAGGAGGACAGTAGACTGAGCTTATGTATATATATATAAAAAAAAGAGAAGTAAGAAGAGTTCTGAGATCCGGGTGTTTACATGTTTGCAGGTGTTTTGAAAATATAGTATTAATAATGAAAATGTTCTAGTGTTCATAAGTTTGCATGTGTTGAAAAAGAGAGTTCTGATGTTCATATATTTGTATGTTGTTCTGGGATTATTTTATGTATTGTTGTTTAGTTTAGGAAACATGGCAATAATTTTAGTTTACGAATGGACTTTCTTTTATTTAATTTACAGGTGGAATAATAACCCACCTTGCCATGTGGGCTGGGACGGTAGTCCACCCATCCCCCCAGCTTAGGTGAATGTGACAGGCCCTTATAGCGATTTCAGTTTTAGTTTTCTAACCCTTCTTTGTTAGTGAGTGATTCGGGTCCGAGATTGGGGAGGGTCTTAATTGTGTGTGTGTTTTGGATTTTTCTATGGGGAAGGGGGGGGGGGGGAGGAATGTTATATAGTTATATTGATACTTTTATTTGTGAAATGCGGTGTAGTGGCGCCCACTTCCGTTTCTCTGTAAATTCAGCAAGACTCTCTGTAAATACAGGTAAACTCACTGTGAATGCAGGAGCCGCAGCACCATCAGTCTGGTGTGTTGGTAAAGTGAGATGGTGTGGTGACACAAAGGAGATGACACTCCATCCAGTACTTCGGGGTGTTGGGGTGCCAGCCAAGGGTGCCAGAGCACTGGGGGGTATGAAGTAAATAACGATGTCCCTTTCGCCCCCGCCATGCCAGGCTCACACCTGAGGACGCAGGGGCGCGAATGTATTGTACTAAGCCTTGCTCTGTGATGTGTATGTTAATGTATATATATTGATGTGTGTTCACGCTTCGTAACTGGTATGTAAATGTATTTACCCTGAGTGCCAGAGGCGGGAAGAAAATGTATAAAATGGTTCACTTTGGCACTCAGAGTTTGTCTGTTCTGTGTTGGAGGAGAAATAAAGTTCTGTGTCGTCAGCTCGTGTCTCGTCTGCTTTCATCCTCCACATTGGTGACCTACGTGAAATAGAAAACAGACCGAGCACCACCACGGAGACACTCCCGCTGGAGTCTTCCACCGCTGCATGCGCCGTTGCAGTCAGATTCCCAGACTTTTGGCTTCACGACCCGTCCGCTTGGTTTATTCATGTGGAAGTCCAGTTCGCCGTCTGCGGAGTCGTGGCAGATGACACAAAGTACCACCATATGGAGGCATTGCTGGACGCGTGCGCCACACAGCGCGCCATGAGTCTACTCCGAGCACCACCAGCCCAAGGGAAAAACGGCACTCTCAAGCGACTGCTGCTGCGTCGTTATACTCTTTCAGACACAGAGAGGGCAGAAAAGCTCCTCACCCGCTCGGAGCTAGGAGACAGATCGGCAGTGGACCTGATGGACAGCATGCTTGCGTTGATGGGCACGGATGATGGATCTTTCCTTTTTGCCCGCCTCTTCCTCAGAAACCTACCGGCTTCTGCGAGAGCGATTCTCGCTAACTCACCGCTGCTCGTGACCATGGACTACCGCGTGCTGGCAGAGGAGGCAGACCGCATCATCCTGGCAAACCAGGCTTTCAGCGCTCAGGCAGTGAGACCGGGACCTCCGGCGGTGCCCAGCGAGGTCGAGGAGCCGATGGTGGTGGCCGGGACAGCCACCCAGAGAAACAGGACCGGGACACTGTGTTTTTGTCACTGCCGTTTTGGCAAGGAAGTGCAACGTTGTCTGCCTCCGTGCCACTTCAAGAAGCTGGGAAATGGGACAGCCAGCGGTCAGTAACAGCTGCAACCGCTGGTGACAGCGAGAAGCTGCTTTTCATCACCGACACATGTTCGGGGAGACGTTTTCTGGTAGACTCTGGCTCCCAGAAGAGCCTCATTTTGCCAGTCAGCGCAGACAGGCTGGCAGAAGGCTGTGGGCCATCTTTAACGGCCGCAAACGGATCCCGCATCAGGACGTTTGGAGAAAGGACGGTGACTGTATGTTTACACGGACACAATTACCAGTGGGACTTTGTGGCAGCTGCATGTTCGGCCCCCATCTTAGGTGCTGATTTTCTGTGTGCTCATGGACTACTTGTTGATGTTGCCAACAGGCGTTTAGTGGACGCTGCATCTTTTTCCTCCTTGCCTGCACAGCTCAGGGAGTTGGGCCACCAACACACGCTAATGTTCTAGCTCCAGGGGGTAAGTACCAGCATTTGCGTTCCGAGTTCCCAGCACTCACGGTGCCCACTTTTTCCGCTACGGTAACCAAGCATGGGGTCGAGCATTTTATCACCACGAAAGGTCCGCCTGTGTTTGTGCCCCCTCACCGCCTGGATGCAGCTAAACTAGCCGTCACACGCGAGGGGTTTGCTAACTTAGAATGCTTAGGCATCGTTAGGCGCTCCAACAGGGCTTGGGCATCCCCGCTGCACATGGTGCCCAAGTCTGATGGGTCGTGGCAGCTGTGCGGCGATTTCCAATGCTTAAATAACACCACGGAACACGATCGTTACCCCATCCTGCACATTCAGGATTTTTCCGTGCACCTGGCCGGGAATCGCATTTTTTCAAAGGTGGATCTGTTCCGTGGTTACCACCAGGTACCGGTGCACGCAGAGGACGTCCCCAAAACGGCAGTAATAACTCCCTTCGGTCTTTTTGAGTTTTTACACATGCCGTTTGGGTTTCCAAAGGATGATGGACCCAGTGCTCTGTGACTTGCCGTTCATTCTCATCTACTTGGATGACATTTTGGTGGCTAGCGCGTCAGAGGTGGAGCACCTCGCCCATCTCAAACAAGTTTTCCAATGTTTGGAAGTGCACGGGCTGATTGTTAACCCAGCAAAGTGTCAGTTCGGGCTGCAGGTAATCGACTTTTTGGGCCACTGCATCTCGCCAGGTGGTGCAATCAAGCTGCCGGATAAAGTGTGTGCAGTGTCGGATTTTCCACGTCCACAGACCGTGAGGGCGCTGCAGGAATTTTTGGGGATGCTTAATTTTTACAACCGTTTTCTGCCCCGGGCAGCACAGCTGCTGCAACCGCTGTATGGCGCGCTCAAAAAAAAGAAGCCCGTGGATGGCATCGACTGGACACCCGAGCAGGCTCAGGCTTTCACAAACGCCAAAAGGATGCTCTCTAATGCAGATTTGCTGGCCCACCCAGCCCTGTCAGCATGGACAGCGCTCACCACAGATGCGTCTGAGGTTGCGGTAGGAGCCGTAGTGGAGCAGTATGTCTCTGGTTTGTGGCAGCCCCTTGCCTTTTTCAGCCATACTTTGCACGACAACGAGCGTAAGTATAGCGCTTTCAACAGAGAGTTGTTGGGTCTTCACCGCGGTACGCGTCATTTTCAGTTCTGGCTCGAGGGTTGTAAGTTCACCGCGTTTGTCGATCATAAACCACTGACCTACACGATGTCCAGAGTCTCAGAACCGTGGTCAGCTTGGCAACAACGGCACTTGGCCACAATTTCGGAGTTCACGACCAACATCCAACATGTAGCCGGTAAATTGAATGTTGTGGCAGACTGCTTGTCACGCGCGCTGGTCTCTCCGGTATACATGGGCATCAATTTTTCCATAGTGGCTGCAGACCAAACCGGGGACGCAGACATTTGCACGCTCCAGTCCACAGCTACTGGGTTAAAACTCGAGAGCAGGGTGGTACAAGAAAAGTGCCCCCTTGCTCTGCAACATCTCCACCAGCCGCACCCACCCCATGGTTCCGAGCTCTTGGCACCACCGCGTTTTCGAGTCCGTCCACTCCCTTTCACATCCCAGCGTGTGAGCCTTGGTTAAACTAGTGGGGTCCAAATTCGTCTGGCCTCACTTACGCAGGGATGTGAAAGAATGGGCTGCAGCGTGCGTCGCGTGCCAACGGGCTAAGGTGCACAAGCACACCAAAGCCCCCCTCGAGCCTTTTCAAATTCCATCCACGAGGTTCGTCCACGTACACGTGGACTTAGAGGGTCCCCTTCCACAGTCGCATGGATTCACACACCTTTTAACAATCATGGACCGCACTATACGGTGGCCAGAGGTGGTTCCACTGAGTTCCACCACATCGGCCGAGGTAGCCCGCATGTTTTTGTCATCTTGGGTCACACGGTTCGGATCCCCATTGGACATCACTTCTGACAGGGGTCCGCAATTTGTTTTGGAACTTTGGTCCGTGATGGCCGACAGCCTGGGGGTCAAAATCCACTGCACCACCGCATACAACCCACAGGCTAACGGTTTGTGCAAGCGTTTTCACAGGTCACTTAAAGCAGCGCTCAGAGCCTCATTAACGGATGCAAATTGGGTCGACCACCTGCTTGGGTCCTATTGGGGTTGCGCTCCTCACCTAAGGATAATTTGGCAACTTCCCTGGCAGAACTCGTTTTTTCTCAGCCGTTGTGGATCCTGGGGGAATTTTTGCCAGAGAGCCCTGCGCTCGGTACCAATCTGCCCGCGCACCTTTTTTTCCGGCACAGGGGCTGCCAGTGTTCCGGGCCTGGTGCACCATTGTTTTCCCCGTAGTTTTGTTCCAAAGCGCTTAGAGAATGCCAAATTTGTTTTCTTCAAGCACAACGCCCACAGAACCCTGCTGCGTCCACCATATGACGGCCCATTCAGAGTGTTGGAAAATGGGGAGAGACATTTTGTGTTAGACTTGGGGGGGGGGGGGCGTAGGAAACCATCTGCATAGGCAGGCTGAAGCCCGCTTATGTGTTGGCAGACGAGAAGCTGGTGCTGGCTCAAGCTCCCCGGCGCGGGCGCCCTCCTACAGTGGGTCCACAGGTTAGTGTTCCCCCTACAGGGGACTGTTTTCAGGAAACTAACTTTTCCCCCTCCCCACCCTTTCCCCCTCCAGAGACCAAGCCCTTCTCCTACCCGCCTTGACAGGAAGGCGCTTCGACCGGCCCATGTTAAAGCCGCTACGGGCGCTTGCTCAAGCCCAAAGGTCCAGAGGGTTAGGACCCCTTCTGGGTGTTTGGGGGGGGGGGGGGCTGTGTGGTGACACAAAGGAGATGACACTCCACCCAGTACTTCGAGGTGTTGGGGGGCCATCCAAGGGCACCAGAGCACTGGGGGTTATGAAGTAAATAAAGATGTGCCTTTCACCCCTGCCGTGCCAGGCTCACACCTGAGGACGCAGGGGGGCGAATGTGTTGCACTAAGCCTTGATCTGTGACGTGTATGTTAACATACCAGTTATGAAGCATGAACACACATCATCATACACATTAATGTGTTTACCCTGAGTGCCAGAAGCGGGAAGAAAATGTATAAAGCAGTTCACTCTGGCACTCAGAGTTAGTCTGTTCTGTGTTGGGGGAGAAATAACGTTCTGTGTCGTCAGCTCGTGTCTCGTCTGCTTTCATCCTCCACAATGGAATATATACTCAGCAGAGGGTCTATAGAACTTGTGCGCGCGAGTGCGCGCCTGTCGCTAGAGCTGTTTATATGTTGGAGGATGTCTACAGAAGCACATTCACTCCAAAACAAAAAAGTTTTTCTGAATTAAGGAAACAATTTGTCATAAAAAAAAATCTTTGCTCTATTTTCTGAATTAATTAGATGAATTTCCTAAAAAAATAAATAAATCTGGTTCTATTTTTCTGAATAATGAGATAAATTTTCAAGAAAAAAATAGATGTCTGATAAGATGGTGTTATTAAAAAGCTGTAGATGGAAATGGTGATATGACCAGGGAGGTTAAAATAAGTGTCATATTTTAATCTCCTTGATATGACAAACCTTTTCTTAATTCTTAATTGCTTCTGTTCAATCGCGCCTGCAGCAGCAGCAGCTGCTGATAAATGAAGCTGGAGCCATTCAGCAGACCAGCCAGCAGGTGGAGCCACACAGAGGTTATTCCATAGATCTCTGTGGGTTATGGTTATTACCTACCCTAAAAGATATCATGGAGCGTTTATTTCTGTGGTTTAAAAAAAAAAAAAATAAATAAAAAAGTTGGTGGCCTAGTTGATAGCGCATCCGCCCCAGAGTTGGGAGGTCATGGGTTCAATCCCTGGCCGGGTCATACCAAACACCATATAAAATGGTACTTCCCTCCTTCTAGTTTGGTGCTCAGCATATTAGAATAGGGGAAAGAAAAAAGCTGTTTGTGGTGATGCCTTGCATGGCAGCAGCCCATGTGATTAACATTGTGGACAGGAGAAACGTAATTTTATTCTTCTGTACATGATTGGCTGTATGGATTGAATGACAATAAAGTTCTACAATATACAGTAGGCAATTTGTTATTTTTAACAAGGAGGGTGGAAGTATCCACAAATTTAGTGTAAGGTATAAAACAGGTAAATAAAAATTAGGTGCAAGGTGCAAAAATATGATTAAAGTGGCCAAATTAAAAATAAAAAACACAAATTACAATTTAATTACATGAAATAAAAATCTAACAAGCATGCAGATGAATGTTGCAAATTTACAAGAAAAAGAAAAAAGTTACAAATTTACAAGGAAGAAAGTTGCAAATGTATGAGAAAAAAAGCTCAAAATTTATGAGAAAAAAGTTGCAAACTTATAAGAAAAAAGTTGCAAATTTACAGGAAAAAGGTGCAAGATGTTGATCATATTCCACTGTTCGTTAGAAAAGGCAACAGACAAAGACAATTGAACCAATGGGAAACATATTGGTTACAAATTCTTCTTCTTCTTTCAGTTGCTCCCTTTAGGGGTCACCACAGCGGATCATCTGCCTCCATCTCATCCTATCCCTTGCATCTTCCTCCGTAACACCAACCCTCTCCATGTCCTCCTTCATTACATCCATGAATCTTCTCTGGTCTTCCTCTTTTCCTCCTGCCTGGCAGCTCCACCTTCAACATCCTTTCTCCAATATATCCACTGTCCCTCCTCTGCACATGTCCAAACCATCTCAGCTTTGCCTCTCTTACTTTGTCTCCAAACTGATCAACCTGCGCTGTCCCTCTGATATACTCATTTCTAATCCTGTCCCTCCTAGTCACTCCCAATGAAAATCTTAGCATCTTCAACTCTGCCACCTCTAGCTCCATCTCCTGTCTTTTTGTCAGCACCACCGTCTCCAAACCATAAATCATAGCAGGTCTCACTACCATCTTGTAAATCTTCCCTTTCATTCTAGCTGTTATCCTTCTATCACAAATCACCCCTGACACTCATCTCCATCCACTCCCCCTTGCCTGCACTCTCTTCTTCACCTCTCTTGTACATTTTCCATTGTGTACATTTTCCATTGCTTTGGATGGCTGACCCCAGGTATTTAAACTCATCTACTTTCCCTACCTCTACTCCTTCCATCTTCACCGTTACACCTGCCTCCCTCTCATTCACACTCATGTTTTCTGTTTGCTTCTATTGACTTTCATTCCTCTTTTCTCCAGAGCATACCTCTACCTCTCCAGGTTCGCTTCCACCTGCTCCCTACTCTCACTACAGATCACAATGTCATCTCCAAACATTATGGTCCACGGAGACTCCTGCCTGACCTCGTCTGCGAGCCTGTCCATCACCATGACAAACAAGAAGGGGCTTAGAGCCGATCCCTGATGTAATTCCACCCCCCACCTTGGATCCATCCGTCACTCCTACAGTGCACTTCACCACCATCTCACTGTCCTCATACATGTCTTGCACTACCCTCACATACTTCTCTGCCACTCCTGACTTTCTCATACAGTACCACACTTCCTATCTTAGCACCCTATCATGTGCTTTCTCTAGATCCACAAAGACACAGCGCAACTCCTTCTGACCTTCTCAATACTTCTCCATCAGCACTGATAGAACAAACATTGCATCTGTAGTACTCTTTCTTGGCATGGAACCGTACTGCTGCTCACTGATCATCCCCTCTCCTCTTAACCTGGCTTCAAACAACTCTTTCCCATATCTTCATAGTGTGGCTGATCAACTTTATGCCTCTGTAGTTACAGCTCTGAGCATCACCTTTGTTCTTGAAAACTGGTACCAAAACACTTCTTCTCCACTCCTCGGGCATCCTCTCACTCTCCAAGATTGTGTTAACCTCCCCTCACTTCTGCCTTGCTAATCCACGTGACTTCCTTGTTCACTATCTTTCCTTCATCCATCCTTCTCTCTCATTTTCTCAAAGTGCTCCTTCCACCTTCTCAACACACTCTTGTCATTTGTTAGTACATTACCGTTTCTGTCCTTAATCAGCCTAACCTGCTGTACATCCTTTCCAGCTCGAGCTCTCTGTCTAGCCAGTCGATACAACTCCTTTCTTCTTCTTTAGAGAAGGATACAAATAATACAGTGATGATGTTTTGAGTTTTGCTCGGTATGTCCTTTGGAGACTTCCGTCAACAACGTTGTTTATCTCCGCGGGTTAGGATAGTACCAAATTCAAACACTGGAGGGAGACAAAGTACTTTTAATGTTCACCAAAGTTGTCTTTATTCTATTTTTAACATATTCATCAATCCCAAACAATCCAAAAAATAGATAAAACTGTGAACAATACAATTTAGGATGGAATGCTAATATGGTATGTTTAATTTGCTAAAATAAAAGAGATTACGGTTCTTCAACAATTGCAGATGGTGCTTTTATTATGAAGGAGCCGCTCTGCGAACCGGAAGTGTGGTTCGCGGCCGATAGCTGGGCTGTAGCAGTTGGCTAGCTAACCTCCTAAACTTTCATAAATTTGTTGTTTGAAAGCGATTTAATGCGATCGTTGTAGTTAAGCGGAGAAGCTTTATTGACAATCAGTAGCCATTTTACTCATTTTATGACACAAGTGCTGCCGTAAACGTTATGACTCATTTGTATTTTGGGAGCAGACTGTGTTCTTAGCGCCAGCAGACATGGAGACTCGGGGGATTGAAGACATGTTTGACTTTCGTCGGTAAGTCAGCTAACGGCTAGCTATCTGGTCTGATTTGCTAACCATAAGTTGCTGTCATGGTTAATGAAATGTAGGCACAACGCTGTCAGTGACACCTGCTGTTTAATAACTGATCTCGCTATGTTTCCAGAATCAGCAAATAGCCATGTGGTGCTATAATTTCTCAATAAACCCTGCACGATGCTAATATATAATGCGAATACCTCTGTTTAGGGGAATTGGAATACGATACAACTGTAATGTGTTAGCTAACACTAATTCTCTACTGGCTTAGGTGTAGAACGAATTCACATGCTTTTCCCGACAGTTTAGGATGAAGAAGCTCTGTAACATGACCCAGCTGGAAGATCTAATTTGCATGTGTGTAAATAAAATCTGTTAGGGCTCTGTGGTTTATAAAGTTGGTTCATAAGTGTATAGAAATCCTGGATCATGTTCTCATGTTTAAAGGAAGGCCTGAGGGGCGTGTGCAGCTACTGCAGTATTGGTTTCAAGACATGTAGTTTCTACACGTGTAATAACCCTTAGAAAGTAGCTCGTGACTCAAAATAACACTGCTATAATTAGAAATTGCTTGAATCGTCTTTATATCACAGAAAATGTTAAGTATTTCACACTGGGTGTGCAGAGTTTTTGTTAAACATGATTAACATGTTAGTGAGTTGCCTAGAAATACCCAACAGCATTTTATGTTTGTAATATACAGTACGTAATGAATGAGAAGTTCTGCTGTATACAAGTAAGTCCAGCTACTAACTTAGGCTAACTCTGCTATTTTTTAAAGACAGCAGTATTGGCTAATAGTGATTGTTGTGGAACTTTGTTACAAGTCAACCTTGCTGCGGGTTTGGTAGTGCAGAATGATTAGGGATGCAAGTTATCAATTAATTCATTAATCATTAGTTGATTCACCTTATCAGTCAGTTAGCGATTAATTAATAAGCAGCAATTTTCCTGAGAATCTGAATTTCCCTCGGTACAATACAGTCTTTCTGTCAATGGCAAAAAGCTAATTACTGTTTTTTATATACTGAATAAAGCATGCCATCATATTCCTCAGTGATTTATTGAACCTGCATCGAGGATCTTGAACAATATTCTCGTATGGATGATTTAATTATTAGTGGACTAGACATTAAATACCAATCATATGCCAATGCTACAGCAGGAATGAGAGGTGAGGAGGCTCCTCTAAGTGAATCAGTCTCCCTGGAAAACCAGGTGCTTCACTTACTTGAAAGCAGAAAAATAAAGGTTGAAGTAAATGCAATTTCAGCCTGTCATACTTTACCCAGAAAGGATAATAAAACAAAGAAATCAATTGTGGTGCACTTTGTGAACAGAGGGGTAAAGAATGAGGCAGGCCAGAAAGCTACGGGGAACAGAAGTTTACCTAAATGAACATTTAACAAAGACTAACGCTGAAATAGCACGGCAAGCACGGATGCTGAAAAGACAAAACAAGATACAAGCAACATGGACAAGAAACTGTAGAGTTAGGATCAAACTAAATGGAACACCTGAGGAAGCAAAGGCCATAATAATAAGAGATCTCACTGACTTAAATATATATAGATGAACACTGATGAAGAGAGAATTAAGAGACTACGATAATCCATATCCACACACACAGCAAGAACAGTTCTTTTGTGACATACCATGTCAATGTACTTTAAAAAGACAAAACAAAAAAACTTATGACTGACTTTAGTAGACATCGATCATCCCCTGTTGGAGGAAGTCATTTGACACAGTGAGGAAATTCAGACTCTGAAGATATGCCATTATGTTGAACATAAAATACAAGAGATGGAGAATGATATTGATCCAGATAACCACTTCAATAGTATTCATAATCACTGTGAATATTATACTGAAAAGCAATTTAAAAGTCAAGTGCAACTAGATGGTAAACTATCAATAATACACTTCAACAGCAAAAGTCTTAACAAAAACTTTCCACAGATTCAGGACTATTTAAAACAGCTAGATATAAAATTTACAGCTATCGCAGTCTCTGAAACTTGGCTTAATGAAGAGCAGGCTCCTCTGATGACAATAGAGGGATATCAGATGTTTTACAGTGGGGTAAAAAAGTATTTAGTCAGCCACCAATTGTGCAAGTTCTCCCACTTAAAAGATGAGAGAGGTCTCCAATTTTCATCATAGGTATACCTCAACTATGAGAGACAAAATGAGAAAAAAAAAAATCCAGAAAATCACATTGAAGGATTTTTAAAGAATTTATTTGCAAATTATGGTGGAAAATAAGTATTTGGTCAATAACAAAAGTTCATCTCAATACTTTGTTATATACCCTTTGTTGGCAATGACAGAGGTCAAACGTTTTCTGTAAGTCTTCACAAGGTTTTCACACACTGTTGCTGGTATTTTGGCCCATTCCTCCATGCAGATCTCCTCTAGAGCAGTGATGTTTTGGGGCTGTCGCTGGGCAACACGGACTTTCAACTCCCTCCAAAGATTTTCTATGGGGTTGAGATCTGGAGACTGGCTAGGCCACTCCAGGACCTTGAAATGCCTCTTACGAAGCCACTCCTTCATTGCCCGGGTGATGTGTTTGGGATCATTGTCATGCTGAAAGACCCAGCCACGTTTCATCTTCGGGAGCCCCTCCGGCCCCGGCGGCCGGGCAGCGACTCTCTGCTCCACCGTTAATGATCCTTCCGCAGGTTCACCTACGGAAACCTTGTTTCCTGTTCCATGCCCTTGCTGATGGAAGGAGGTTTTCACTCAAAATCTCACGATACATAGCCCCATTCATTCTTTTCTTTACACGGATCAGTCGTCTGTCGATCTCTCGCTCCATTTTCCCCTCACTCGTGAACAAGACCCCAAGATACTTAAACTCCTCCACTTGGGGCAGGAGCCTGTCCCCAACCCGGAGAGGACAATCCACCTTTTTCCGGCTGAGGACCATGGACTCGGACTTGGAGGTGCTGATTCTCATCCCAGCCGCTTCACACTCAGCGGCAAACCGTCCCAGCAAGAGCTGTAGGTCATTGCTGGATGAAGCCAACAGGACAACATCATCTGCAAACAACAGAGATGAGATCCTGTGGTCACCAAGCATGACACCCTCCATTCCCTGGCTGCGCCTAGAAATCCTGTCCATAAAAATTATGAACAGGACCGGTGACAAAGGGCAGCCCTGGCGGAGTCCAACTCTCACTGGGAATGACTCTGACCGAGTGTTGGCAATGCGAACTAAACTCTCACAACGGTCGTACAGAGACCGAATAGCTCGTAACAACAAGCCCGATACCCCATACTCCCGAAGCACCCCCCACAAAAATCCACGAGGGACGCGGTCAAATGCCTTCTCCAAGTCCACAAAACACATGTAAACTGGTTGGGCAAACTCCCACGAACCCTCAAGAATTCTCGAGAGGGTAAAGAGCTGGTCCGATGTGCCACGGCCAGGACGAAAACCACATTGCTCCTCCTGAATCCGAGGTTCGACCAACGGCCGGACTCTCCTCTCCAGTACCTTGGCATAGACCTTCCCAGGGAAGCTGAGGAGTGTGATCCCTCTAAAGTTGGAGCACACCCTCCGGTCCCCTTTTTTGAAGAGAGGAACCACCACCCCGGTTTGCCATGCCAAAGGCACTGCCCCCGACCTCCACGCAATGTTGCAGAGGCGTGTCAACCATGACAACCCAACAACATCCAGGGCCTTGAAGTACTCGGGGCGAATCTCGTCCACCCCCGGGGCCCGGCCACCAAGGAGATTTTTAACCACCTTGGCGACCTCAGCCCCTGTGATAGGCGAGTCATCCCCCTCGTCCCCAAACCCTGCTTCCTCTGTGGAAGGCGTATCAGTGGGATTGAGGAGATCCTCGAAGTATTCCTTCCACCGCCCGACGATATCCCCAGTTGAAGTCAACAGTGTCCCATCCGCACCATACACAGTGTGGACGGGGAGCTGCTTTCCCCTCCTGAGCCGCCGAACAGTTTGCCAGAATCTCTTTGAAGCCGACCGAAAGTCTTGTTCCATGGCCTCACCGAACTCCTCCCATACCCGGGTTTTTGCTTCAGCAACCACCCGAGCTGCACTCCGCTTGGCCTGCCGGTACACCTCAGCTGCTTCGGGAGTCCCACAAGCCAACCAAGCTTGATAGGACTCCTTCTTCAGCTTAATGGCCCCCCTCACCACTGGTGTCCACCACTTGGTTCGGGGGTTGCCACCACGAGATGCACCGACCACCTTGCGGCCGCAGCTCTGGGCTGCCGCTTCAACAACAGAGGTGGAGAACATGGCCCATTCAGACTCCATGTCTCCAGACTCCCTCGGAATGTGGTTGAAGTTCTTCCGGAGGTGGGAGTTGAAGACCTCCCGGACAGGGGCCTCAGCCAGACGCTCCCAGCACACCCTCACTATACGTTTGGGTCTACCAGGTCTGAATGGCTTCCTCCCCTGCCATCGGATCCAACTCACCACCAGGTGGTGATCAGTTGACAGCTCTGCACCTCTCTTTACTCAGTCAATCTACGTTCCTACTCTCACCTATGGTCACGAGCTTTGGGTAATGACCGAAAGAACGAGATCGCGGATACAAGCGGCTGAAATGAGCTTTCTCCGTAGGATTGCTGGACTCACCCTCAGAGATAGGGTGAGGAGCTCAGTCATCCGGGAGAGGCTCAGAGTAGAACCGCTGCTCCTCCACATTGAAAGGAGTCAGTTGAGGTGGTATGGGCATCTGATTAGGATGCCTCCTGGACGCCTCCCACTTGAGGTGTTTCAGGCACGTGCCACTGGGAGGAGACCCCGGGGCAGACCCAGGACTCGGTGGAGAGACTATGTCTCCCAGCTAGTCTGGGAACGCCTTGGTATCCCCTCTGAAGAGCTGGAGCAGGTGGCTGGGGAGAGGGAAGTCTGGGCTTCTCTGCTTGAACTGCTGCCTCCGCGACCCGGACCTCCGGAAAAGCGGTAGAAGATGGATGGATGGATGGATGGATGGATCAGTCGTCCTGGTCCCTTTGCAGAAAAACAGCCCCAAAGCATGATGTTTCCACCCCCATGCTTCACAGTAGGTATGGTGTTCTTTCTCCTCCAAACACGACAAGTTGAGTTTTTACCAAAAAGTTCTATTTTGGTTTCATCTGACCATATGACATTCTCCCAGTCCTCTTCTGGATCGTCCAAATGCTCTCTAGCAAACTTCAGACGGGCCTGGACATGTACTGGCTTAAGCAGGGGGACACGTCTGGCACTGCAGGATTTGAGTCCCTGGCAGCGTAGTGTGTTACTGAAGGTAGCCTTTGTTACTTTGGTCCCAGCTCTCTGTAGGTCATTCACTAGGTCCCCCCATGTGGTTCTGGGATTTTTGCTCACCGTTCTCGTGATCATTTTGACCCCACGGGGTGAGATCTTGTGTGAAGCCCCAGATCGAGGGAGATTATCAGTGGTTTTGTATGTCTTCCATTTTCTAATAATTGCTCCCAAAGTTGATTTCTTCACACCAAGCTGCTTACCTATTGCAGATTCAGTCTTCCCAGCCTGGTGCAGGTCTACAATTTTGTTTCTGGTGTCCTTTGACAGCTCTTTGGTCTTGGCCATAGTGGAGTTTGGAGTCTGACTGTTTGAGGTTGTGGACAGGTGTCTTTTATACTGATAACGAGTTCAAGCAGGTGCCATTAATACAGGTAACGAGTGGAGGACAGAGGAGCCTCTTAAAGAAGAAGTTACAGGTCTGTGAGAGCCAGAAATCTTGCTTGTTTGTAGGTGACCAAATACTTATTTTCCACCATAATTTGCAAATAAATTCTTTAAAAATCAGACAATGTGATTTTGTGGATTTTTTTTCCCCTCGTTTTGTCTCTCATAGTTGAGGTATACCTATGATGAAAATTGGAGACCTCTCTCATCTTTTAAGTGGGAGAACTTGCACAATTGGTGGCTGACTAAATACTTTTTTGCCCCACTGTATATTATTCATTCATTCATTCATTCATCTTTTTCCGCTTAATCCTTTTCGGGTCGTGGGGGGGCTGGAGCCTATCCCAGCATCTTTGGGCGGGAGGCAGGGTCCACCCTGGACAGATCGCCAGTCCATCGCAGGGCCAACACAGAGAGACAGACAACCATTCACTCTCACATTCATACCTAAGGACAATTTACAATTCCCACTGTATATTAATAGATCTCAAAAAAGGGGTGGTGGTGCTGCACTATATATTGATGACCTGTATAGGTGTAAACTTGTAAATGGACTGTCCTTTGCACTACCAGAGATTCTGGAATGTGTTACTGTTGAGATTGACCAAGATAAAACAAAAACTCTAATTATAAGTTGTATATACAGAATGCCGGGAATTTGCGTTGAGACATTCAGAGATAAGGTAGTCGAGCTGTACAATAATATGACTAGTAAGAAAATGGTTGTAATCTGTGGAGACTTCAATGTTGATTTACTAAATCTATTTCAACAAAATGTAATCACAGAGTTCATGAATTCTATGTACAGTATGAGTCTATATCCCACAATAACATATCCCAGTAGAATCACAGTTCACACTGCTACACTTATTAGATAACCTGTTTGTTAATATTACTGACAAGAAAATAGAAAGTGGATTATTGATAAATGACATAAGTGACCAGAAAAAACTTTAAAATTTTTCAGATACAAAATGCAATCAGCTCTTTTAAAGAAGAACTGCTGAAGCAAGACTGGACAAAAGTCTATGTATCAGATGTAAATGAAGCCTATGACACATTCATGAACATTGTAACCACTCTTTATGAAAAAAATTGTCAATTTGTAAAGAAAAAGCTGAAACAGAAATTTGTCGACAAGCCATGGTTAACCAAAGGATTACAAAAAGCGTGTAAAAAGAAAAATTCATTATATAAAGCTTTTCTAAAGAAAAGGACAAAAGAAGCAGAGCAGCGGTATAAAACATGCAAAAATAAGTTAACATATACAGTATAATGAGATGTAGTAAAAGAGACTATTATAGTAAAGAACTGGAGAAAAACAGAGATAACATTAAAAATACATGGACGATACTTAACAATATTCTCGGAAATAAAAAACAGAAATACAAGCTACCCAACCAGTCTTTCAAAAAAAAAAAAAAAAAAAAAAAAAAAAAACGACTCAAGAGTGTGAATGCAGTCTCACCTGCTGATGAATTTAATAATTTTTTTGTTAACATTGGTCCTAATTTGGCTCGAGAAATACCCATTACGGCATCTCCAGGTGATACAATAAGCAAAAACATTGCTATAAAAGACTCCATTTTCAAAAAGAACACAGACGAGAGAGAGGTCATTGAAATTGTTAAATCGTTTAAAAATAAAACATCTACAGATTGTGATGGTATTGACAGGCTTTTAGTCAAAACTATCATTGAATGCTTAGTGAAGCCACTGACGTATATCTGTAACCTGTCTCTCCAAACAGGTATATTTCCCAATGCAATGAAAATAGCTAAAGTAATTCCGATATACAAGATGGGTGACAGAGGGGAATTTTCAAACTATAGACCTATTTCACTATTGCCACAATTTTCCAAGATACTTGAAAAACTATTCTGAGAGAGAATTGACAACTTCATAATAGAATAGAATAGAACAGAATAGACTTTATTTGTCATTATAACAAGTACAACAAAATTAAAATGCAAACCAGTCAGTGAATGAGGAGTAAAAAGAAGCTTAAAAAAATTATATAAATTACTAATTTTAAATATCACACACACTCAGTTTCACTTAATGAAGAATAATTTATTGTGTGAGCAGCAATATGGGTTCAGACACAAGAGGACAACTGCATTTGCTCTAATGGAATTTATAGAAAAAAATATCAACTGCCATTGAAAATAAAAAGTATTCAGTTGGGGTATTCCTGGATCTTAAAAAAGCTTTTGATACAGTGAATTATAAATTATTATTAAAGAAACTACAAAATTATGGTATGGGGGGGGGTAGCATGTCCTGGTTATGTAGTTATTTAAAGAACAGATGTCAGTATGTATGTGTTGGTAGCGAAAACTCACAGTTACTGAAGGTTACTTGTGGAGTCCCACAGGGTTCAGTTTTGGGGCCATTGTTATTCAATATGTATATAAATGATATATGTAAAGTTTTGGAAAAAATGGATTTAATATTGTTTGCAGATGACACTAATTTTTTTATGCAGTGGAAGCAATTTGGAACAACTTTTGGATACACTTGAAAAGGAATTAGGAAAGCTTAAACTGTGGTTTGATTCAAACAAATTAACGCTCAATTTAAGTAAGACAAAATTTATAATTTTTAACAACCATCACAACAACTCAGTATCTAAACTCAGTGTAAATGGTGTAGAGATTGAAAGGGTATTCGAAATTAAATTTCTTGGAGTAATAATTGATAATAAACTATGTTGAAAGTCACATATTAATTATATTAAAGGTAAAATATCCAAATCAATCGCAATACTACACAGAGTGAAATATTTGCTGAATCAACCCACACTATATACTTTGTATCATTCATTAATACTCCCATACATGACACATTGTACTGAAGTATGGGGCAATACATATAAAACAAACATATATCCAGTCTTTATGCTTCAGAAGAGAGCTATTAGAATAATGAACAAAGCTGCTTACAGGGAACCGACAAACTCACTTTTTCTTAAATTGAAAGCTCTCAAGTTGAAAGATCTGGTTGACTTTAAAACTGCAGTAATAATGTTTAAAGTGAAGACTCTATCACTGCCCGTAAATATCCAAAAGTTGTTCCAAATAAGAGAGAAACAATATCATTTCAGAGGAACATGAACGTATTTCAAAAACCTTCAGTGAGAACTGCCACCAAGCAACACTGTGTCTCAGTGCAAGGAGTCAGATTGTGGAACGCTTTTGGACCTGAATTAAAATCATGTACAACGCTTGGACATTTTAAACAAAAACTAAAGGAAGAAATACTCCAAACATATATACAAGATGACATGTAAAATCACATAAGAATTATCATATTCAGTCTGTGTTGTGCTGTTGCTTAGTTTTTGGTTTTTTTTGTAACGTTTTGTCTTAGCTTTGTTCTGAATTATAATCGCTCTTGTTTGGTTTTTCTTTTGAATTCTTGGATGGAACATGGGTGGGGAATATAAGCTGCGGCTTCAGCCATCACCCATTTTGGATAACTTATGTTGAACTGTATAATCAGAGGAGTTATTGTTTAATTTTTGGCTTGTTAGATTTTTTTTCTCCCCCTTTGTTATATTATTCTGTTCCTTTCTTTTAATCTTTACTTTTAATCTATCCGAAATAAAGATTCATTCATTCATTCATTCATTCAACCATTTGCAATTGTTTTTACTACAGACAATGGCATTTTTTGTGGTTGAAATGTTTTGTGGTTTGGGCAGCGCGGTGATGGAGTGGTTAGCACTGCGGCAGCACAGCAACTCACCCTTGGCCGGGGGATCCCGGGTTTGATCCCAGCCCCTGACCAACAGTGATCTGTGTGGAGTTTGCATGTTCTCCCCGTATCTGCGTGGATTTACTCTGGGATTTCTCCGGTTTCCTCCCACATGCCACAAACATGCAAGTTAGGTTAATTGGAGACTCTAAAGTGGCCCCAGGTGTAAATGTGTGTGTGAATGGTGAAAGGGTTGGGCGCTGCACCAGTGGCTTCCTCATCCACTCATGTGGATGCCCTGTAATTTCCCCATTGTGTGACTAATAAAGGATTCTAAATAAAATAAATTTTAAAAAAACATATTCTGTACTGTATAATGTGTACTATGTGCTGGTGCATCTCAGTAAATTAAAATGTCATCATTTATAATTTATTTATATAACTATAACCAATCTCACAAAATTTATTCCAAAAGGTTTGAAATATTTCACTTTGTATAATCTGTATTGCAGTGTTTCCTGTGGCTTAAAGACCTTGGTCTGGTGGCAACATATTTTCCCCCGGGGGAGGGGGGGGCATACCGGAATATGTTAATTTTATATTATTTATTTCTTTTTAAAATTTTACACCGTATTGGGCCAGTTGGGGTCCCACCCAGACATCCTGTGTTTAGACTTTTTAGTGGTGTTATCCTTCTCTCCTTCCTCTGCCTGAACACTTTCCTCTCCTTGGCTCCTCTCTTCTGTCTCATCTTGCCCTCTCTGAGCCCTGTCTAATTCAGGTTCTGTCTCTGTCTATGGTGGTATACAAACAGGTTAGAAAACAAAAAGTGTCATGTTTTGTCCTGCAGGATTTTTTTGTCATGGTTTACATAAATGACAAAAATATGTGTATTTTTTGTATTTTTATTCTAGTGTTTCTTTTTTCCATTGAGAGAGTAGGGAAAGGAAAGAAACATTTATAATAGTAATGTACTCATGCATACTTAAATTATATGATCAGGTGGGTATAGTAACCAGAAATTCTACTCATGTAAAAGCAGTGCTTTGAAATTAATAATTAAAAGTAGGCAACCAAAAATTTGTAATTGAGTTAAGGGTACAAAGAGCACCCACTTTAAAAACTTGAGTAATGACTTCAGTCTTGAAGGTCTGAGGTTTTTCTCAAAAAGTTGTAACAATTTTCTTATAGTTTTCTACTTTTCTCTGTAAATCTAAAGTTGAAACCATGTTCCTAAAATTTATAATTTCCTCTTGTAAAATTAACTTTTCTTGTACATTTGAAACTTTATTATAAATTTGTGGATCATTTTATGACTAATTTTTGTCTGTTTTTTAAAATAAAATTACTGGAGTTTTTTAGATAAATTTGAAACAGACTATGGTAATGTTTTTTACTTTTTCCTTACAACAATTTACATTTTTGACCATAATTTTGCAGTCAGAACAGAACAGTAATTTAACTCTGATTACAAAGAAAAAATATTAATAAAATTGTATTTAATGAAATAAATTAACTTAAATGACCAAGGATGCTGCTATTTCTGTTATACTATTTCTTGATATTTATAGGTTGTTTCTTTTTTTTTTTTAGAAATCTCACCACCATTTAGACAGCAGGAAAAACCTCCGTTTTTTTTAAAATCAAATGTTGACATGTTTAGTTTGTCTAAAGGCTGCTGACGGATTAAGGTCATTGACTTGGTGAATTTCGGTCATCTTAAGATAGATAAATAGATAGATAGATGTACTTTATTGATCCCAAACTGGGAAATTACAGTGCAACAGCAGCATGACAGTAGACAACCAAACAACAGAAACACACACATGACAGACAAGGGGATTACGAATGGAAAGTAAAAACTAACACGACTATAAAAACCTATATACATCATAGCTTAATATATGATGACCCGTATAAACACATGAATCATCCCATTGCACAAAATGCAACCAGTAACCTGCCAGGTACATAATAGGGAACTGTAGCGGACTCGAAAGACATAATTCACCACAATGTGTTCATGTACAGAATGATCTGTTTAGGCAGTTATAGTTGCAAAGTGATTACACGGCCGGGAGCTGGTCTCCTAATATCATAAGCCAGGAAGCGCCTACAATTCAATTCTTTTTTTTTTTTATTCAATAGTAGAAAATACACACAAATTACAAATATGCTAATAATACAAGTAAATACCCTTCCTTCCTAATTTGGCTATTTGGTTAAAAAAAAATGCACATATTTATTTATTTTCCATCAGGCATGTCAGGGAGCCCTTCGCTCCCTGACAGCTCAGGCACTCGGCAGCTTGGGTGTTTCACACACATACACATCCACACTTCATTCATTCCCATTAACACATTTTGGGATTTTGTTCAATGCAACGCACGAAACCACTCCTGCACGTGGGCTTTTCATTCACTAAGTGGCTCCTGCAGACATAAATGGCTCCCGGTCGTTTAGCAACGGCCGTTATAGTTATGCACTCAGGCTTTCTCATCAGGCACCTCTCTAGGCAGCCACTAAAGGACCTCAGTTTAGAGCTAGCATTTTTAGCTGTTGCTTTGTCACTGCCGCTGGAGAATAAAAACGGCACGCCTGCTCGTGCAAGAAAAGAGAGAAATTGCCAGTCTCATAACTTAATATTGTAGTGGCTGGCGAAATATCTCCTCAGCAGTTCATCAGTCCCCCTGCCTTTCCCTTCATATGAAGCCGGCTGCATTTGAATTCTAACCACATCTCTTAGCTAAGCGACGCTTCCATTATGGCTCCCGTTTCCAGCGGGTTAAAACCATGATAAATAGCAGTGCTTACATACCTCTTATGATTTTTTGCCACGTTTAAAGTACTTTAATAAACTCATGTTTCTGTCGGACAGTCACGCTTAGCAAGACACTGTTTGCTAACTGACTGGAAAACTCGTGTGAGCGGGGCGTTTCTAAACTCCACGTGGATGACAGCCACGCGCGTTCGTGTGCGCGCTTGCGGAAAGTCATTGCTTCATATATTTTTATTAATAAAATCATATTGGCTTGGTGTGGCAGTACGATTTCTGGCGAGGCGAGCCACCACAGAGAAATATTACCAGAGAAAAACCCTGGTAATGAATATATTAAAGTTTATCTTTTTAAGTTACATTGCAAAAGATCAAACTTTCAGTGTTCTAATTTATTGAGATGCACCAGTAAACTGTTTTAACAGGAAAATAAATTGTGAGCTGCTTTATCTCTTGTATGTTAAAGAGTAGTCCCTTTCAGAATACCCCGGCAATCCAGGCAAACCCAGTACAATCCAGGCTTCCTCTGTTGTCTGATAGGGTTATCTGCACTACTTGACTCGGGCTAAATGACCCTGTAAGCAGTGTGAGTTGTTGGCCACCTCACCTCAGTGGACATTTGAATAGGGAACGTGGATAAGCACATGAAGTAGTTGTCACTGTCGCCATGTCACAGCACAGAGACAGAGAGGGGGAATGAATCAGAAGGCTGTCTGTCATTATTCAGACAGATTATATTAATTTTGAAGCTGCAGCAGACAACTGTGTGTGCCACAATTACACAAATATGACGATCGGTGAGAGTGAGAGGTTTCTTTTAAGAGCATTTTCCCACTCACTCTGGCAGAGTCTGCAGCAGCTCTCTCTCTGTCCCTGGCTGTTGTGAAGCCAATACCAGCCTGTCCGGTTAGTCCAAGCTCCTCTGCTGCTGTGTGTTGAAATACCTTTACCTCACTGGTAACTTGGGTCTGGTCTGCTTTCACGTCTAGCAGCGGGTTGAAGGCAGTGGGGGTGGGTTTTTGCGCTTGTGGAATCTTTTTCTTTTCTTTGGTCCATTTCCCCACCCTGCTGATTTGAAGCAGGTGGGTAGATCTTGCTTGCGCCTCATCTGAACTTATCAAATTGTTTTGGATCTCCACCATACCCTGGAAGGACGAGACATTTCGCACTGCACACCGCATGCGCTTTGGGGGCTGCTCTTTTCCTTTTTTATTTATTGATTTATTTATTTTTTGGTTGGTTGGAAGGCAGTAATGGGTGACCGCATGTGTCCCCGCCTAGATAGCAACACCACTACATTTCATAGACTAAACTCCCATTGAAACAGACTGCTGAGTTATCAATTAATTGACAACTAATTTATTTGACTAAATTCTTAAAAGCAATCAATCTAAAGTCAGTTAATCATTAACATCCCTAAATATAATTAAATCTTGTTTTGTGTTTCTGCATATTCTTTTTTTCTGCATGATGCAATTAGAGTGAGGTACCTTTAAAATCATAACTATAACCTGGCCAAGTCTGGCATTGAGGTCCATAATTGTGAGCTAAAGAAAATCGTTAATGATTTGCCAGTTAGATTTTTAATAGTCCATAATTTAGAACAATAGTATTTTTATATTGGCCGTATGAAACTATTGCAAATTGTTAGTTTGCTAGCTTCCCTGTGTAACTTTTTGTGTTTTATGTAGTTACTAAATGTCATGTACTCTCTCTGCAGGTTTCCCAAAGATGCTGTTCTTCTTCTGCTGTTGCTGATTTACTTTCCCGTTGGCATTTGTTTGATGTTATTACGGATTTTTATTGGTCTTCATGTTTTTCTGGTCGGCTGTGCACTGCCAGAAAGTTTTGTAAGACGGTAAGTATCACATAACGCAAGTATATATAATATGTGTGATATTTCATTTTGTGAAATGTAGTTGTGCAATGTTACAATTGAAATTATGTATTGCATCCACCCAGTCACTCATTTAATTACCATTAAAGCAAGGTAATGCTTTGGTGGTAGACAAGACATTAGACACATACTGTATGCTAGTGTACTTTAAGTAGTTCAATTCAAAGTGAAGCTCATAGATACATTATACACTGAGTCATATATTTCAAGCATTTGTTTCTTTTAATTTTGATGATTATGGCTTGGAGCCCGAAGGAGTTATATGGGTTTGCCCTCCAGTGGGCTCACCACCTGCAGGAGGGACCATGGGGGTCCGGTGCTATGTGGATCAGGTGGCAGACGAAGGCAGAGACCTTGGTGGTTTGTTCCCCAGCTTCCGAAACTGGCTTTTGGGACTTGGAAGGTCCCCTCTCTGGTGGGAAAGGAGCTTGAGCTGGTGCACGAGGTTGAGAGATACTGGCTAGATATAGTCAGACTCACCTCAACACACAGCTCTGGTTCTGGAACCAGTTTCCTGGAGAGGGGCTGGAGCTTGGCCTACTCTGGAGTTGACCCGAGTGAGAGACGGCGAGCAGGGATGGGTATTCTTGTATCCCCCCCGGCTTGCTGCCACTACATTGGGGTTCTTCCTGGCGCATGAAAGGGTAGTTTCCCTGCGTCTTCGGGTTGGGAGACGGGTCCTGACCATCATTTGTGCCTATGCACCAAATGATGGTTCAGAGTACCCACCCTTTTTGGAGTCTCTGACTGGGGTGCTGGGAAGTGCTCCTCCTGGAGACTCCATTGTCCTACTGGGGGACTTCAGTGTGCATGTGGGCAACGACAGTGAAACCTGGAGGGGTGTGACTGGGAGGAACGGCCTACCCGAACTGAACCCGAGTGGTGTTCAGTCATTGGACTTCCGTGCTAACTACAGTTTTGTCCATAAAGAACGCCATGTTCAAGCATCAGGGTGTCCATATAGGACCTTTTCCACTAGCACGCTTTAGCGCGACACGGGACGGCTCAGCACGCTTTGTACGCTTTTCCACAAGCCCCAACACGGTTTAACAGCCGCGATTCTCAGCCCCGCTGAAGGGCAGGGTACAGCAGTGCTGAGCTGTGCCGTGTTGTGACGTTAACAGACTGGTCGCCGCTGATTGGTCAGGTCGTAACCGGCGCTGATTGGTCAGGTTGTAACCGCCCCTCTCCTCCTCCTCATCTACCAAATCTTCACGACCTTCTCAATAAAGTTTAAAAAAAAAAAAAAAGAATCTTCACGACCGCCTTTACTCAGCACGCAACCACTGTTGGCGGTTCCTTTTCAGTGTATTGCTGTGCTATTTTCATTTATTCTCTATCAAAAATGGCTTCGCGTAATAAGGGTGTTCCATGGACCAGTAAGGAGCTGCAGTGTCTGCTCACTGCATTGTCAGACGAACGTATTCAGCGCGAGTTAGACGGAGCCGCCCGGAATGAAAAAATATACCGGGAGGTCTCGACATCGGAGTCCTTTAACGGTGAGTTTTAATTTTTTTTTATTGTGCGTTTTTTCGCAAATATATTCGGTAAGACGCTCAGTTTATTTATGCAATAAAAAAGCTGTTCATTTGTGGATGGATCGCTGCTTTATTGCAGCACACTGCGGACTAAAGCTTTTATTGTAATTATTCATGTGAACAATACGCTGAAATAAGCTTATGTATTCTTGTTAAAAACTAATTGTCTTTTCTGTATATATTTCGTGCTGTATTTTATTGTGTGCATTTTCCTTGTAGAATCATCCCACGCGTCCGCCGCGACAGCCCGCACGGATTAATTCAACCGAGCCTTCCTGACCCACAGCTGGCAGAGACGGATTAATTCTACCGAGCCTCAGCACTCAGTGGTCGGCGTGTATAAAATGTCGATTAACCTTCATGTTGTGTTGCAAAGTTTTATTTTAATATTTTGTATATAATAAAATGGAATTGTTTTGGAAAGTGTGGTTTGTCTGTTATAACACTGAATTATAAAACAGTATAATTACATAGAAATTCCATTGCCTAGTCTGATCAAAATGATGCTGAGGGTCAACCATTGTAAAGGTAATGTAATTTTTAAGTAGACCAAAAAAGAAATCTTTTTGTAAGCTTTCTGTTCTTTTTATTGAAATATCATAAAAAATTAGCACCAAGTCAAAGGTACAAGTATATGTAAATTGAATGTTCTATCGGCATTCCAAATTCAGAGATTTACAATACTTTAGAAGGAGTGTAGCATCATCTAAACGGAAAATAATAATACTGTTGTTCCAAACGTTGACCTGAAGGTGAAAAACATGAATTTTTTTAATTCAGTACATCCAAAATGCCCTAGGATGTGGTGTTGGACAGTGTGCCACCGTCTCATTATTTAATACGAATAAAAACAAGTTTCAGCTCATTATTTCTAGGTCATTTGGCAGTTAATTCAAAACAAAAGTGACTTGTGTTGTTGCAGCTTAATTATGAGATAAAATTAATTGTGAGATAAAACCACAGAGCGAGCAAGGCAATAATCCTTGGATCCTCCATTTTTTGTCTCGTGTAAATAAGGACTCAGTCCGGTGCATAACATCACGGGAGTGTGGCCCCGCCTCGCTGAGAATCTGCTGCTGCCCCGCAACACTGTGCTAATGGAGACAGAAGCATTCCGAGCCGTACTGAAGTGAATCGAGCCGTACCGAGGTGTGCTGGGCTAGTGGAAAACAGGCTTATGTGCACTTGGCACCAGCACACCCTAGGTTGCAGGTCGATGATCGATTTTGGAATCATGTCATCAGACCTGGGACCATATGTCTTGGACACTCGGGTAAAGAGAGGTGCAGAGCTGTCAACTGATCACCACCTGGTGGTGAGTTGGATTCAGTGGCAGGGGTGGACGCCACTCGGACCTGGTAGACCCAATCGTATAGTGGGGGTGTGCTGGGAACATCTGGCTGAGGCCCCTGTCTGAGAGGTCTTAAGCTGGATTCATGCTGCACCTCCACTGTCCGTGTACGTTCAGCCGGAAACCTCATGTGACAAAATTTATATCATTGTCTCCAGTCCGCTAGTGTCCGCAGTGCTCGACCTCGTGCAGCCCAAATTTTGTGACTGCGCCGCCTGCCCATGATCTGAATGCGTTGACAGCGCATGTGCAGGACTCAATGTCCCATTCACAAGGTGACGATATTGACACAGCATACAAAGACAAAGTAGAAGAAGAAGACGAGGCAGAAGATGAGAATAAACATACATGAATCCTTTAGCAGCAGCAGCAGCTTGAGCGGAGAAGAGCACTGGAAAACGGTAATTCCTCCTTTTCCTTGAAATGACGCCAGTGATGTTGCTTCAAAAAAAAAATGTGCAGCGCTCGTGTGTTTATAGCTGGTGAACAAACTGGTGTGTTAGCACATTTGTGCTATCCATAGGGCTGGGGCGAAACTACAAATAACAGTTGTGCGCATGCGTCAACTGCTTGGCCTCCTGGTAGATGAAAAAAGTGAGCATGTACAACACCGGGTGGGCGCTGGGCTCATCCAAAGCGCATGCGGGCCAAAGCGGACTAGAGGGGAAATGCAGCATGAATAAGGCTTTAAACTCTCACCTCCTGAAGAACTTTGATCACATTCCGAGGGAGTCTGGAGACATGTAATGAATCTTTATTTATTTCGGATAGATTAAAAGTACTGATTAAAAGAAACTGAATAATATAACAAAGGGGGAAAGAAAATCCAACAAGGTCAAATTAGACAATAACTCCTCTGATTATACAGTTCAACATAAGTTATCCGAAATGGGTGATGGCTGAAGCCGCAGCTTATATTGCCCACCCATATTCCATCCAAGAATTCAAAAGAAAAACAAAACAAGAGTCTGAATGGGCCATGTTCTCCACCTCCATTGTTGAAGTAACTGCCCAGAGCTGTGGCTGCAAAGTCATCGGTGCATCTCATTGTGGCAACCCCTGAACCAAGTGGTGGACACCAGTGGTGAGGGGGGCCATCAAGCTGAAGGAGGAGTCCTATTGAGCTTGGTTGGCTTGTGGGACTCCTGAAGCAGCCAAGGTGTACCAGCAGGCACAAGTGGAGTGCAGCTCGGGTGGTTGCTGAAGCAAAAACTCAGGTGTGGAAGGAATTTGGTGAGGCTATGGAACAAGATTTTATGTCAGCCTGGAAGAGATTCTGGCAAACTGTCTGGTGACTCAGGAGGGGGGAGCAGCTCCCTGTCCAAACTGTGTATGGTGCGGATGGGACGCTGCTGACTTCGACTGGGGACGTTGTCGGGCGGTTGAAGGAATACTTCAAGGATCTCCTCAATCCCACTGATTCGCTTTCCATAGAGGAAGCACTGCTTGTGGATGAGGGGAGCAACTCGCCCATCACAGGGCCTGGGGTTGCCGAAGTGGTTAAAAAACTCTTCGGTGGCCGGGCCCTGGGAGTGGATGATTCACCCTGAATACCTCAAGGCTCTGGATGCTGTAGGGCTGTCATGGTTGACACGCCTCTTTAACATTTCATGGAGGTCGAGGACAGTACCTTTGGCATGGCAAACTGGGGTGGTGGTTCCTCTCTTTAAGAAGGGGGACTGGATGGTGTGTTCCATCTTTAGTGGGATCAGACTTCTCACCCTCCCTGGGAAGATCTATGCCAGGGTACTGGAGAGGAGAATCCGGCCATTGGTCGAACCTCTGAATCGGGAGGAGCAATGTGGTTTTCATCCTGGCCGTGGCACATCGGACCAACTCTTTACCCTCTTGAGAATCCTTGAGGGTTCATGGGAGTTTGTCCAACCAGTCTACATGTGGGGCGGCAGTGGCTCAGGAGGTAGAGCAGGTCGTCCAATAACCACATGGTTGGCAGTTTGAATCCCGCTTTCCCCAGATATCCTGCCGTTGTGTCCCTGGGCAAGACACTTCACCCCCAATTGTTCCTGGTGGGTCTGGAAGCGCCATGTTAGGTAGCATGCCGCCATCAGTGTGTGAATGTGTGTGTGAATGTGTGTATGAATGGGTGGATAGCAGGATCTGTAAAGCTCTTTGGTCATCAAGAGATGAGAATAAAAGCGCTATATAAGTGAATACCATTTACCATTTACTTGTGCTTTGTGAACTTGGAGAAGGCATTCGACCAAGTTCCCCATGGCCTCTTATGGGGGGTGCTTCAGGAACATGGGATATTGGGCTTGTTGCTACGAGCTATCCGGTCTCTATACAACCATTACAAGAGTTTGGTTCATATTGCCAACACTTAGTCGAACTCGTTTCCAGTGAGAGTTGGACTTCACCAGGGCTGCCCTTTGTCACTGATCCTGTTCATAATTTTTACTGACAGGATTTCTAGGTGCAGCCAAGAAATGGAAGTTTGGTGACCACAGGATCTCAACTCTGCTGTTTGCAGATGATGTTGTCCTGTTGGCTTCATCAAGCAATGACCTACAGGTCTTGCAGGGACAGTTTACTACTGATCGTGAGGCGGCTGGATGAGAATCAGCACCTCCGAGTCCGTGGTCCTCAGCCGGATAAGGGTGGATTGTCCTCTCCGGGTTGGGGACAGGCTCCTGCCCCAAGTGGAGGAGTTGAAGTATCTTGGGGTCTTATTCACGAGTGAGGGGAGAATGGAGCAAGAGATTGACAGACGGATTGGAATAGCATTTACAGTGATGTGGACGTTGTACTTGTCTGCTGTGGTGAAGAGGGAGCTGAGCTCTGAAGCAAAGCTGTCAATTTACCGGTCAATCTACGTTCCTACCCTTACTTATGGTCAAAGAATGAGATCACAGATGCAAGCGGCTGAAATGAGCTTTCTTCGTAGGATTGCTGGACTCACCCTTAGAGATGGGGTGAGGAGCTCAGTCATCCAGGAGAGGCTCAGAGTAGACCCACTGCTCCTCCACATCAAAAGGAGCCAGTTGAGGTGGTATGGGCATCTCACTTCACTTCCGCCTCCCAAAGAGAGCAGACACTTTTTCTTTCTCTCCAGCTCCGGCTCTTTATCTCTCTCCTCCCCTAACTGACTGGATCCCAGCTTACTATCGTCTGTCTGTGTGTCTCTACTGCTGATTATCGAACGAAATTATGGATTTAATAAGCTGGGCTTTGAACGCAATTGACACTATTTTTTCAACGAGGAAAAGTGCCCCGGGGGAGGCAGTTTGCCCCGCAGGAACAGCGGCCGCGGGCTATTTGAAGGACACAAGTAATTGGAAACTCTTGTGCCTGTGTGATCTCTCTATCGAAGATGTTGAAGATTTATACATCTTCGTAGCAATGGTCATCGGAATCTTACTGATTGGGTCTGGGATTGTTCTGGTGTACCGTAAATTGATGAAGATGGACGGAGCCTATCAAAATGCTGACCTGGCGAGGCTTAACCATCAAATTGACCAATTGGGCAGGACTCTGACAGCGGCTAATGGAGAACTGTCTAGGAAAATGGATTACATCGTGATCACGCTGAGAGCCGTCCATGAAGAATTCAACGTCCAGCAATGAAGGATTTAAGTACTGAATCTGTAAGAGAATATAAAGTTTCTTTCTCTGAAGACAGTACTATTCGACTTATTTGACCTGCCCTTACAATCAAAGTCCTCCAGATTATCTGCAGTTTTTGTTTTCAAAACATGTGAGCAGCATTGACTCTCATGGACAGCCAGCTGTCTGGCAAACTTTTCCATCTGCTGTGCAAGGACACAAGCGCCAGACGCTAGACACAACATCTCCTGCTGAAGAGACTTTGTTGTTCTTAACTGATATAAACACCCTCACTCAACACCACACTCACACTGACTCAATAAACTGATGAGAAGATTATTCATTCACTGCTCTCTTTGTGTCCTTGTATAGATTCTATTGTCTGCTACTTGTGCATTGAGAGCTTTTTTTCTTGTAATCATAATATTGATCATTTATGACCGGTATTCTGACAAACAATGCTTTTATGCTCTCTCCTATTGTGTTTATCCTTTTCCTCCCTCATGCTTCCTGTTCCCAGTCTGCTGACAGGCGCGTTACCGACGCTGCCGCGTCACCGGAAATGCCAACTATGTCGTTTTCAGTGTCAAGTCAAATCCCTCGTATGTTTATCAGTTGTTTACTGTGAATGTACTTGGCAATAAATCTTTTCTGAGTTCTTTTCTGAGTTCTGATCAGGATGCCTTTTGGACAGCTCCCACTTGAGGTGTTTTGGGCACGTCCCACTGGGAGGAGACCCTGGGGGAGACACAGGACACGCTGGCGAGACTACATCTCCCAGCTGACCTAGGAACGTCCTGGTATCCTCTCTGAAGAGAGGTAATGACCGAAAGAACAAGATCGCGGATACAAGCGGCTGAAATGAGCTTTCTCCGTAGGATTGCTGGACTCACCCTCAGAGATAGGGTGAGGAGCTCAGTCATCCGGGAGAGGCTCAGAGTAGAACCGCTGCTCCTCCACATTGAAAGGAGTCAGTTGAGGTGGTATGGGCATCTGATTAGGATGCCTCCTGGACGCCTCCCACTTGAGGTGTTTCAGGCACGTGCCACTGGGAGGAGACCCCGGGGCAGACCCAGGACTCGGTGGAGAGACTATGTCTCCCAGCTGGTCTGGGAACGCCTTGATATCCTCCCTGGAGAGCTGGAGCAGGTGGCTGGGGAGAGGGAAGTCTGGGCTTCTCTGCTTGAACTGCTGCCTCCGCGACCTGGACCTCCGGAAAAGCGGTAGAAGATGGATGGATGGATGGATGGATATATATTTTTAATAGAAATGTTGGCCAACTGAAAAGTATGTCCATGTACACACTCAGTACTTTTTTGGGGTTCCTTTTGCTGGCCGATTAGATGAGCCTTAATCAAGCACAGTGATACCATAGTCATTAAAGGGGTAACTGACTGCACTTTTTGCACATTTTAACAGCTCATTCATGCCTTAATGAAGTGCTTGTGACATATTTTGTTCACATTTTCTTTATTTTTTTTAATTATTGAAGCAAATTTGTTTATTTTTCTTAGCTTTCTTCAAACACTCTGATTTATAGTCTGTCACTTTAAGAAACAGACTTCAGCTGTTCATCTCCACCCCCCCTCTTACGTCAGTAAGCCAATAGCTGAGTAGCTTCTAGCCGGCTTCTTCCAGCTTGGATGAGCAGCACTGGTTCACCGATCCGCAGTCATTTGTGGATGTTGCATTATCTCGGCCCACCCCCCAACAACCCCACCGAGATGCCACATTAAGTCGCCAGCACCGCGCGCTTCCCTGATCACGGCAAACCAAGGCCGGTAGCCAAGGCCCAAGATCTCAAAGGGCAGTGTCTCACTCCTCGGTGCTCTGCTCCTGTCCCACGGCCAGCCGGGGAATGACCCGTCACGAAGCGGCTCCCCCACGCTACCTTTGAGAGTATGCTCAGAGGATGGTGGGGAACTAAGAGCCAGTTCCCCACTGAGAGGAACTGTTCCCAGAATTGGGAACAGTCCCTCAGTTCCCCACGGGGAACTGAGAGCCAGCAGCTACAGCCAGCATCCCAGGGATGCTGCCTGGAGCTGCTGGCTCAGCCCCCCGTGAACTAACATGCTGGTGCCCCACTGCGAAACCACCAGGAGATGAGCCGGAGTTATGCTAGGCACATTGTGGACCGGTGAACCAGGTGGTAACAAGGATGGTTATTAGGGTGACTAAGATCTGAAGAAAATAACAATATAAGCTGCGCTTGGTTCAAGCTTCCTGTTACCAGTGTTAGCTTGGGGGCTGATAGTTCAGGGGCTTATGGGCTACCTTTATCACCACTTCCATATACATGACAGACAGCTAGGCAGGTCAGTAATAGAGCAGTGGGCTGGTCTCAAGGACGGCAGTGGGTTGGCTTTTTCTAAATGTGACGTTAACGATTTCTACAGAAAAGTCAACAATGTTTCTGGGAGAGAAAAACAAGATATAAAGGCTGTATGTGTTTTTTTGTTTTTTTTTTAAGAGAATTGACTTTTTTGAAATTTTTTGAAATTTTTTGGATAATTAGGTAACCAGTAGACTTATTTATTTCAGACAGTTAAAACCTACAAACACACCATTTTTCAGTCAGTGACCCCTTTAAAACAGGTATTGGTACCTCTGGCAGTGTGGGCAGGTGCCAAGGCCTGCTGGAAAATGAAATCCGCTTCTCCATAAAGCTTGTCAGCAGAGGGAAGCATAAAGTGCTCTAAAGTTTCCTGGTAGACGGCTGCACTGACAATTTTGAGTTGATAAAACACAGTGGACCAACACTAGCAGATGACATGGAGAAATAAACACTTGAAATATATCACTCTGCGTGAAATGAATCTATATGAGTTTCACTTTTTTGATTTGAATTACTGAAATAAATCTGGTTTTCAGTGGCATTCTAATTTGAGATGCAACTGTAGAATACCCTAAAAAAAAGTTCAATTGTGGATTAATTAAAGAAGTTAGACATTAATATTTTCTACATTCCTCATACCTTAAGACAGTGGTCTCCAACATTTTTGGCTTCAAGGTCTGATGGTTGCATATATAAAAAAAAAAAAAAAGTTTTTTTTTTGGGGGGGGGGGGGGGTCAACATAAAACACCTGGCAGACTTAGTCAGTACAGAAGAAGAGAATAAATTATTTTTTCTCTGCTACCAAGTGGTCCGGGTTGTGATCTGGTGGTTGGGGGCCATTGCGTTAAGAGAAATATTTCCAGCAATTTTTGTTTTAATTTTAATTATGGCTTATAGCTCATGTAAATGAGAAAACTAGTGTCTGAATTATTAAAGTGTCTGTGACACGATTTAGGAACTATGGCTCAATATTCAGTATGAATTTATCTTCAGTCGTCCACATAGTTGGTTCTGTTGACTTCGAACGCTAAATAAGTGGAAAAATATTTCCAAGTGAATTCAAATTTAGCGCCGTGTTGCACTAATGTGATCTCCTGAGACTCGCCTCGTTTGGTAACAGCAGAGATGACGTAACAGTTGACAGTAACAGTAGAGATGACGGCAGTCTTTAGACTCTAAAGGCTGCCGTTATCCTCTAAAGTTTAGAGGATTGTCAATGCAAGTTGATTTATGAGTTTAGGAAAGCTTTTACACTGACTGAGGGTTGTGTCAGACCATCGGAATCCACAATCACAGATGGTTTCAGGAAAGAAGCTGATTGGCCAGCCAAATCACCTGACCTGAACCCTACAGATAATCTGTGGTAGAGTTATCAAGATGATGATGACCCAAAAATAGTGGCTAAAAGCCAGAGTCATCAAAATTAAAACAAAAAGCTTGAAATACTTTACTTGTAATGAATATAGAATATTTGAAATCTTACTTTTTAAAAAAAAAAATAAATAAATAAATTAGGCAGAAAAAGTACTTTTTCACATTTGTTGAGGTACACTAGTGTAGGTAGTGACCATAAGACAAACTTTAGCATCTAATTACAAAATACAAAGTAAATGTCCAGTGTTGGACAGTGACCTGGTGACTTCTGTGTGCTTTTAATATTGACTTTTGTTTTTTGATTCATAGATTCATTGTGAGGGTTATGTGCTCAGTCCTGGGGATGCATGTGAGACAGAAAAATCCTCGCTCAAGAGACAAAAACACCAAGCTGTACATATGCAATCACGTTACAGAGTTTGACCACAACATAATGAACCTGCTGACCCCCTGCAACATGGTGAGTGCTTGAGCTTTGTTTGTACCATGTAAACATCTAAGCTTTGCTCTGTAATAAGATTTAAACATTTTGGCTTTGGATTAAAAATAAGGATGACTGGAGAAAATGTGAAAGAAAAAAAGGGTTGTAAACACAATTTTTTTTATCCGAACTTTTGCCTCTTCCGGCTGTGACCAAAAAAAAAAAAAAAAAACCTCATGAAATCAGATCTATTATCTCATTTTAGCTCAGTTAAGATTTTATTTTGACAAGGCCAAAATCATACAATGGCTATTTCCGGTCGTTCTGCTTTCATTTCAGAAACCAAATAATGAAACAATGAAGAGTATGCAGATTTTGCCCCCCACCACACCCCATTTTTCTCCCAACAAACCCACATGTTGTTAAAGATGGTGACGGGCATCATTAAGACACTTTGATTTATTTTACAAAAAGTGAAAACGATAGCTCCCACTTCCTTTATTTAGCTTTAAGATGAACCAGTTATTTGTACAAGTTAATTTTACAAAAGTTATGTTAAAAACGCACTCCAGTTGATAGAAATCCCCTATAAAAACAAATCTGCATTGTCTAAAATTAGGGGTAGGAACGCGATACTTGGGTCACGATACGATCCTATCACGATTCCACGATAATCACGATATCCCGGTAGTATCACGATTCCATATATTTCAAATTTTTCCACCTTATTCAACCTCAAATCATGTGCCAAAGTAAAACTGTTGACATCTCTTTCATATAGTAAAGTGTTCTCGGGGCTTCATTTTCCACGGAAACGTGTCTCGGCGCACAGAGAGGGTGGTGGACAGTGTTTGGAATAGATTACCACTCCAGATACATGCAGCTGACTGTGGACTTTTTAAAAAGCAGCTGAAAACTTTTTTAACGAGGGTTTCCATTGAGTTTCAATTCAGCTGCTTTTTAATAAGTCTGATATTTTTTAATTATTTTAATGTTGTGTTTTAACTTGTTTTTGTATTTTTAAAATTATTTTTTATCTATCAACTTCCTTTTATTCCATTTCGTTGTGCAGCGCTTTGTGACTATATGTCTGTGAAAAGTGCTTCATAAATGGCGATCAGATAAAAACCAAGTTCCATGCTGGTGTCTCTTTAGCTTAGCCCTTGCTAATGCTGCTCCGAGACCTGTGCTGGCCCGCTGTTCCAAGTGTTTTGTTTTTTTTTCTTTGTGCAGTGCTTTTTGTGGCTTGTGTGTCATGACAAGGTCTTTCCTTCCATCTTTGTTATAAAATCCAAAAAAAGAGCTTCGGGAAGTTATCCGGTTACAAATTAAATATATGGTTGTTTTTTTGGGGGGGGGGGGGGGGTCCAGTGCACTATATCAGGGGTATCCGACTTTCAAGCGCTCTCTCTTTTTCTGTAATTTGCAGATGTCTGTTTCGTTTTTATAATATGCAAGGGAACATAAAAGAGTTTCAGACTTGCATTGCAATTTAAAAAAAAAAAATCATTGATTTTGCCGTTAGAATCGAAACTATTGGTCGTGTCCCCTCATTTTTCCCAGTTTTTGTGTGACATGAAAATCGCATCAATTTCAAAGTACTGTAAAGTGATCTCTGAGTAACTCTTTCTACTCATTTATGCAAGAGATAACAGAGTTGTAATGCAAATTCAAAATAAAACATTCCCCATTGTGATCGGATCTATGGTTTTTGTACGGCGACCCCTGCAAATTTACTCGTACGACGTAAATTTCCGTGTCCCCGAATTTATGCAGCAACATGCAAGTTATTTGGTAAAGTAACCAGAAAACAGGAAGTGCTGATGCTTTTCACTTTGCACCTTTCAAATCCCAAACCATACACATAAAAAGGAGATCAGTCTTTGTGAAGCTCAGATGTAGAATATTTCAATAAAATCTCAAACATTTATGACACATCGAATATGGTGTCCTTTAAAAAATTTACGTCTTCGGTCTTGGTCGGCCGCGCGCAGCCCCGTCTGGCGAGGTGAGCGCCCTGGGAAAGCACTTTTATTTTCTCTACCCCGGATGTGCTCAACCCATGTGGAGAGGATTAACCGTGGTCACTTTATATTGAAGTTATCGAAGGTCCAAACTTCCGTGTCCCGCATTTACGCCTTTTGTGATTTTACGTCTTATCCAACAAACAGGGAGAATTTGAAGGTATGTATACACCTTATCACATCTTAATATGTCATGAAAATGTAGCTGTTGATGAGTTTTGATGCGTGAAAAATACTGGAAGTGTTGAAGTTGTTTCGTGTAAAACGTGTGCCATTGCAAAGTGCATTGGCACACGGGGAAACAAAAGCCCGAGTGTCCCGTTTACGTCTCCATTTACAAGTAGCTGAAGTGAGCGCTCATCCTCAAGAGTTCCTGAACGCGAATGCCGTTACGAAAATAGTTAATAGTTTCATAAACCTGACACAATTGGATAGTGATTAGTCAATTTCATGTGCAGATTTGATCAATTTTAAATTTTGCCACCAATGTCACACATTGGACCCCTAATAAATAAAAACACCCATATCTAAAACTCAGGTGATGACCCTGAATTATAAAGTTTCAAAATCTCATAAGGAAAAATATAATCTTGACTGGGATGCTGTCTCCCTAAAATATTTAGGTATAATTCTCACTAAAGACATTTCTAGACTGTCTCAAACAAATTATGACCCACTATCATTAGATAGTGGGTCAACTCATTAGATAATAAAATCAGACATAAATGGATGGAATCTTGTACCCTTTCTCAATTTAAACTCAAGGATTATTGCAGTGAAAATGAATATAGTTCTCCGATTGCTGTATTTGTTCAGAACATTACCTATTGAAGTAAGTGACAATCAATTCAAGGAATGGGACAAATGGATTTCACGCTTTATATGGCAGGGGAAGAAACCAAGAATACGCTATACTGTTTTACAATTAAGGAAAGAAAAGGGTGGAGCAATGCTTCCTTGTTTGAAATACTATTATTATGCTTCTCAAGTTATTCCTCTATTATATTGGTGTAACTCAGACTTCCAAGCCAGTTGGAAGACAATAGAATCCAACATATCACCTATATTCCCCTTACAAGCTGCAATTTCAGATAAAAGATTAGCTGACCAATTACAGGGTCTAAACCCTTGGATTGAACACACACTTAAGGTATGGCATAAAGTAGTGAAAACCTGTGAAATAGGAAACATGCTAAGAAATTTCAGGTGGAGTGCCTATGACACAGATTTTTAACCCAACAAAAGTGATAAAAGATTTCAAACTTGGACAAAAAAAGGGCTAACAACGTACCTCGCCTTTACAAGCAAAGGAACACTACAGAATTTCCAGTCCCTACAAACCAAATTTGGTCTTGAGCAAGTAGACTTCTTCAGGTACCTCCAAATACGGGATTATTTTAACAAGCATAGCAAATTTCTAAACCTATCTTCAACAGAGTCGCACTTTTTTAAAATTTTAAAGTCAGCTTATGACACTTCGATGAAAAAGGCAATTTCTAAGTTATATAATGGGATGCTAAATGCAAGGAATGACGATACGCTACACATTCAGAATAAGTGGGAACATGAAGTGGGAATGGGCATTTCTGATGAGAATTGGGAAAAAATTTGTATTTTTCGATGGTCCTCCACAAACTCATTGGTATGGAGAGAACACTGTTGGAAAAATGTGATAAGATTTTTTAAGACTCCTCACCAAAGTAAATATAGAAACATAAATAATGAGTGTTGGAGAAGGTGTGGCTCTGTTGAAGCAAATCATTTTCATATATTCTGGGAATGTCCGGTTTTGCATCAATATTGGTCTGGAATTCATAAAGCTTTAAATGATATCTTCAAGGTAAACATTGCAAATGACTTTTTAAATTTTTATACGGGTCTTGTTCTCACTCTGGACAGAAGAGGGGACATAAAATTGCTGCAGGCGCTCTTAGCAGCCAGTAAGAAATCAATTAATAGAAAATGGTTAAACCCAGCCCCACCCACACTCAATGATTGGTTTGGAATAATTCTAGAAATCTTCAAAATGGAAAAATTGACGTATTTAAGAATTCAAAGGGAAAAATTTTATTCAGTTTGGAACAAGTGGATTCATTTTATATCCCCTATTCGGAATGACTTTGTATGACTCCAGATGTAGACATCCTTGTTGAATCACCTTACTAAGACTGAAATTTTGTTTATTTATTCTTCCAGATGAGAAGAAGGAATGACTGTAAGCCCCCAGTTCAGTTTGTTTGTTTTTCGTTTTTGTTTTTGTTTTTTTTTTAATTTTTTTGGTTTTTTAATTTTTTGTTCCTATATAAACAAATGAGAGAAGGACTATGATACAAATGTCTGAATGCTATATTTGTGAAAATGGCATCCTTTTCTAATAAAAACATAAATAATTAAAAAAAAAAAATCCAAAAAAGGCCCGACATTTGAGTTAACTTTGAGATAACTGCTTCCTAAATTTCAAAGCTGACTACAAATCTTGCTGAGACAAACTATGACTTTACTTGACTGGGTGCTTGCTTGGTGCCATCAAGCGGACTGAAAACATAACTGGTTGAATACCCAAGAGAGTATGCAACGGTAACATGAATATATACTGTATATAATTAATAAAAGATCGGTCCATGCATTTAGGGATTGGTACATCGTCGGTAGTGTCAAGTATCGTGATCCATCACTGAATCGATCATTTGTCCCACCCCTATCTTTAATGGTATCTTATGCCATTTTTTTCCCTACAAAAAAATTGTCTTACAGTTTCATGTCAAAATCTTTTCACTTTTCCTCCTTCAACTGCCAGGTTCTGTGAACACTCCCACTCACATTCCACAAGACTAATAGTGGCTAGCACTACATTACAAATAAAATCCTTTGGTAAATAGACTTACCGGTGGAAGGACATGCCCAGTTGTATGCACAGTGGCCCGGGATAATGACTGAAACTGCATGAGTCCTTAAAAGCAGTTTAATGGTAAAAGCCATCTTAATTTGGGTCAGGTTTTCAAAGCAGCTGTCCAAGAATGCTAACTGGCCAGAGGCTAATGCATCCATTGGTGGCGTCAACACCTACCTTGTGAACACAATAACTAGAGAAAGAAATGACATGGGCTTTTCATATTGATACCATAGTTGTATCTATGAAAAATCTTGGACAAGTTTTCTCTAAATCTTAAGCAGTACCGCGATAACTACACAAAGGAATGATGTAGTCTTTTCAAATCGATATCATCATGTCTAAGACAAGTCTTGAACAGCTTACCCAGGATTTACACCGACTCCAGATGCAGTCCGTTGCAAATGCAGTGCGGATGTCCCCTTGCGTCCATCCCTATCAGCTCCGTTTGTGTTTTGCAGCGGTATGGATGAGAACAGAGTTTGAAATACAAGATTGCGTGAGAATTATACAAAATAACATGAGATCTCGAGAAAGACCTGAGAGTGACCGAGATGAACCAATTGCAATCACGTGATAACAACAAGGAAGTGTGATGTAGCGGCTTTGTACCTGGATTTTTGGGCTGTAAATAAAACGTAAGTAGCCCGTTAATTTTAATTCTCTGAAGTGTTTGTACACCACGTTCCAAATTATTATGCAAATGATATTTGTCTCTGATTTTCCTAAATAGTCGATGCAAATGACAGTCAGTATAATTTTCAAGTCATCAACCATTAGAGCATAATTCAAATTTTATTGAACAAACTTCCCAGTGATAACTATTTTTTTGCAAAAATAAAAACACTCAAAATGCACTGTTCCAAATTATTATGCACAACAGAGTTTCAAAACATTTTACTGGCTGTAAAGAACTGAAAATGGTCATTTGTTGAATTTGCAGCATTAGGAGCATGCTAATAAGCATGCTGATAACCATGAAAACTTAAGTTTTCGTGAAATATCTAATGTTTTCATACCTTGTCCAAGGCATTGCACTATTTGACGCTTTTCGGCAGCAGAGAGATCCTTTTTCTTTCCCACACTGCTTGAAACCTGTGACATGCTTAATAATGTGGAACATCCTTCTTAATTAGTTTTCCTTTAATTGGGCTCACCTGGCAAACTAATTATGACAGGTGTCTGAGATTGATATCAGTGATCCAAAGAGCCCTGAGACACAATACCATCCATGAGTTTAATTGAAAAACAAAAAATTGAATGTTTATGACACTAAAACCCTATTTGCATAATAATTTGGAATGCAGTGTATGTTGAATCAAGTTTTTGCCTTCTCTGACACCGTGGTGGAGGAGTAGACCTCAGAAAATAACGGATGATCCTGAAATCGTTTTTAATGAACAAACGGCTATTAAATACTACGAGATACCGCAGCATTTTCTTGCAGATTGGATCCAGCATCCGTCAAAAACAGACTTGTTACGTTTCATTACCGAACCAAATCTGATGAGCTGGATTGATTCCGCAATGGTCTGGACCAGGTGGGGATTAGAAAATTGATGAAAATGGGAACTATTCGCTGCGGAGACCGGAGTGCATTCCTAACATACTGCATCCGCAGTCAGTGTAAATCCAGGGTGAGACCCTGCCCACTGACTGTGGGTTTGGTGTCAAAAAGGTCAAAGATCAATGATGACATTCCCTTTGCACCATTACTGTAGAACGAGTAAAGCTAGGGTCACCAAACATGGTGCACATGTTCATCCTGAGACCCTGACCTCTATGAGTTTGGGGTCAAAAGGTCAAATTGCTATTTAAACTATATCTCAACAATCAAGAAAGCTAGGGTCACCAAACTTGGTACACAGGTTCACCTTGAGATCCCAACCCACAACAGTTGGTTTAGGGTCAAAAGGTCAAGGTCAGAATGCCATATAAACTACATCTCGACAACAAAGAGGCTGAGGGGTACCACTGGCAGTCCACCAGTATTTTTTTTTTTTTTAGGTTGCCATGATTGATTTATTAATTTATTCCTCCAAAATGGGTGTACTGGTCACGGGTTCTACATTAGCTGAGCTCACTCTGTCTCTCTCTTTTTTTGTTCATTAGCCCCAGTTGGATGGCTCAACTGGCTTTGTGTGCTGGGCCAGAGGCTTCATGGAAGTACATTCAGCATCAGGCCGAGGAGCAATAGGAGAGTCTCTGCAGAGCTACTGCTCCACTGAAGGCACCACACCTTTGCTTCTGTTTCCTGAGGAAGACACCACAAATGGCCGTGTTGGTCTCCTCAAATTCAGGTTAGCACAGTCATTTGTTTTGGATACAAGTTTGTACTTGGCGTAGGAATTAAAGTTTGCATATTTAAATGGATATTTATTGAAGGTTGAGTTTTACTTTTGTACCGGTTTTTGTTTGTTAAAGGTCAAAAGTTATTTCATGCTGCCAGCCACAGATTATCATCAGTCTTTCTGTGCCCTTTGAAAGGGGGATGAATTACTTTGGCAGTTGATTCTCCCAACTAATTTCCCTCTAGAGTTGGAGGAAAATTAGAGCAAAGAAGTGAAAACAGCTGCTAAATTGATAGGTTTCTTTAGTTTAATTTTGAACAAAGCATACTATACATCCTCAGTTGAGATACACTGGAGAACCAAAAAGACAGAAGGGGCTTTTCACAAAGAGATTGAGATTGTTACATTGCTTTGGTTTGCAGAGTTCTGAAACAGTTTTAACACTCCAGTCTCTAGCTATGACTACCACCAATTTACTGTTAGTCTGGGAGAACCCCCCCCCCCCCCGCAAATAGTTCACTATAATGGTTGCTTCAGTTTTTCAAATTATTTTAATTCATCCCATACAAATGACACATTAAATAGAATAAAATTGTAACTAAAAATAGTAAAACTGCTAAAAAAAAAAATTCAATTATAATACACTTTTCACCCATCAAAAGTGGAGTAGCATTGAGCATTTATCCCCCCACATTTATCCCCCCACATTTAGCATTTATCCCCCCACAGTAAAACAACACCAGTTTTTTTCCACTGTGTGAAATGAGCAGGTAACATTGTACAAACTCATTTGCACTATATTTTTTTCAGTCCATGTACACCACCTTCAGAAGGGCTGTGCGACATGACCAACATTTCATATCACGATATAAGTAATCTTATTTGACGATAACTATATATATATATATATATATATATATATATATATATATATATATATATATATACACTACCGTTCAAAAGTTTGGGGTCACTTAGAAATTTCCTTATTTTTGAAAGAAAAGCACTGTTTTTTTCAATGAAGATAACTTTAAATTAATCAGAAATACACTCTAATATCTAATATACATTGCTAATGTGGTAAATGACTATTACTATTCTAGCTGCAAATGTCTGGTTTTTGGTGCAATATCTACATAGGTGTATAGAGGCCCATTTCCAGCAACTATCACTCCAGTGTTCTAATGGTACAATGTGTTTGCTCATTGCGTCAGAAGGCTAATGGATGATTAGAAAACCCTTGTGCAATCATGTTAGCACAGCTGAAAACAGTTTAGCTGGTTAGAGAAGCTATAAAACTGACCTTCCTTTGAGCAGGTTGAGTATCTGGAAAAAATTATTATTTCAAATACAAATCATTATTTCTAACCTTGTCAGTGTCTTGACTATATTTTCTATTCATTTTACAACTCGTGGTAAATAAGTGTGACTTTTCATGGAAAACACAAAATAATTGTCTGGGTGACCCCAAACTTTTGAACGGTAGTGTATATACATATACTGTATATATATATATACAGTATATATACTCACCGGCCACTTTATTAGGTACACCTGTCCAACTGCTCGTTAACACTTAATTTCTAATCAGCCAATCACATGGCGGCAACTCAGTGCATTTAGGCATGTAGACATGGTCAAGACAATCTCCTGCAGTTCAAACCGAGCATCAGTATGGGGAAGAAAGGTGATTTGAGTGACTTTGAACGTGGCATGGTTGTTGGTGCCAGAAGGGCTGGTCTGAGTATTTCAGAAACTGCTGATCTACTGGGATTTTCACGCACAACCATCTCTAGGGTTTACAGAGAATGGTCCGAAAAAGAAAAAATATCCAGTGAGCGGCAGTTCTGTGGGCGGAAATGCCTTGTTGATGCCAGAGGTCAGAGGAGAATGGCCAGACTGGTTCGAGCTGATAGAAAGGCAACAGTGACTCAAATAACCACCCGTTACAACCAAGGTAGGCAGAAGAGCATCTCTGAACGCACAGTACGTCGAACTTTGAGGCAGATGGGCTACAGCAGCAGAAGACCACGCCGGGTGCCACTCCTTTCAGCTAAGAACAGGAAACTGAGGCTACAATTTGCACAAGCTCATCGAAATTGGACAATAGAAGATTGGAAAAACGTTGCCTGGTCTGATGAGTCTCGATTTCTGCTGCGACATTCGGATGGTAGGGTCAGAATTTGGCGTCAACAACATGAAAGCATGGATCCATCCTGCCTTGTATCAATGGTTCAGGCTGGTGGTGGTGGTGTAATGGTGTGGGGAATATTTTCTTGGCACTCTTTGGGCCCCTTGGTACCAATTGAGCATCGTTGCAACGCTACAGCCTACCTGAGTATTGTTGCTGACCATGTCCATCCCTTTATGACCACAATGTACCCAACTTCTGATGGCTACTTTCAGCAGGATAATGCGCCATGTCATAAAGCTGGAATCATCTCAGACTGGTTTCTTGAACATGACAATGAGTTCACTGTACTCAAATGGCCTCCACAGTCACCAGATCTCAATCCAATAGAGCATCTTTGGGATGTGGTGGAACGGGAGATTCGCATCATGGATGTGCAGCCAACAAATCTGCGCCAACTGTGTGATGCCATCATGTCAATATGGACCAAACTCTCTGAGGAATGCTTCCAGCACCTTGTTGAATCTATGCCACGAAGAATTGAGGCAGTTCTGAAGGCAAAAGGGGGTCCAACCCGTTACTAGCATGGTGTACCTAATAAAGTGGCCGGTGAGTGTATATATATACGTATATACATACATACAGTGGGGCAAAAAAGTATTTAGTCAGCCACCAATTGTGCAAGTTCTCCCACTTAAAAGATGAGAGAGGTCTCCAATTTTCATCATAGGTATACCTCAACTATGAGAGACAAAATGAGAAAAAAAATCCAGAAAATCGCATTGTCTGATTTTTAAAGAATTTATTTGCAAATTATGGTGGAAAATAAGTATTTGGTCAATAACAAAAGTTCATCTCAGTACTTTGTTATATACCCTTTGTTGGCAATGACAGAGGTCAAACGTTTTCTGTAAGTCTTCACAAGGTTTTCACACACTGTTGCTGGTATTTTGGCCCATTCCTCCATGCAGATCTCCTCTAGAGCAGTGATGTTTTGGGGCTGTCGCTGGGCAACACGGACGTTCAACTCCCTTCAAAGATTTTCTATGGGGTTGAGATCTGGAGACTGGCTAGGCCACGCCAGGACCTTGAAATGCTTCTTACGAAGCCACTCCTTCATTGCCCGGGTGGTGTGTTTGGGATCATTGTCATGCTGAAAGACCCAGCCACGTTTCATCTTCAGTGCCCTTGCTGATGGAAGGAGGTTTTCACTCAAAATCTCACGATACATGGCCCCATTCATTTTTTCCTTTACACGGATCAGTCGTCCTGGTCTCTTTGCAGAAAAACAACCCCAAAGCATGATGTTTCCACCCCCATGCTTCACAGTAGGTACGGTGTTCTTTGGATGCAACTCAGCATTCTTTCTCCTCCAAACACAACAAGTTGAGTTTTTACCAAAAAGTTCTATTTTGGTTTCATCTGACCATATGACATTCTCCCAGTCCTCTTCTGGATCATCCAAATGCTCTCTAGCAAACTTCAGACGGGCCTGGACATGTACTGGCTTAAGCAGGGGGACACGTCTGGCACTGCAGGATTTGAGTCCCTGGCGGCGTAGTGTGTTACTGATGGTAGCCTTTGTTACTTTGGTCCCAGCTCTCTGCAGGTCATTCACTAGGTCCCCCCGTGTGGTTCTGGGATTTTTGCTCACCGTTGTCGTGATCATTTTGACCCCACGGGGTGAGATCTTGCGTGGAGCCCCAGATCGAGGGAGATTATCAGTGGTCTTGTATGTCTTCCATTTTCTAATAATTGCTCTCACAGTTGATTTCTTCACACCAAGCTGCTTACCTATTGCAGATTCAGTCTCCCCAGCCTGGTGCAGGCCTACAATTTTGTTTCTGGTGTCCTTTGACAGCTCTTTGGTCTTGGAGTTTGGAGTCTGACTGTTTGAGGTTGTGGACAGGTGTCTTTTAAGATAAGATAAGATAAGCCTTTATTAGTCCCACAATGGGGAAATTCCAGGATTGCAACAGCACAGGGATAGCAACACTCAGAGCAACAATCAGAAGGCAAGAAAAAACAAGAACAGCTAGTAAACATATGTACATATTACTATAAATATATATATATATAGACACACAGTGCGGAGCATTGTGGTTGGTGAATGTGCAGCAGAAAGTCTAAGCTCTCTCTCCGCGGATGCGGCGGGCCAGCTGGAAGTCTTTGGGCATGATGGTGACCCTCTTAGCAAAGAAAAGACCCACCAGGTAGGCCTCGCTGGCCTCCTGCAGAGCCATGACAGCGAAGCTCAGGAAGCGCAGGTCGGTCTTGAAGTCCTGAGCGATCTCCCTCACCAGGCGCTGGATGGGCAGCTTACAGATGAGCTGCTCCGTGGATTTCTGGTAGCGACGGATCTCTCTCAGAGCCACGGGCCTGTAACGGTGAGGCTTCTTCACTCCGCCGGTGGCCGGAGCGCTTTTCCGAGCAGCCTTGGTGGCTAGCTGCTTCCTGGGGGGCTTTTTCCTCCAGTAGATTTTACGGGCGGTCTGCTTGGTTCTTGCCATCGCTCTTTATTATTCTGTCTTATATTTCTTGCACACTGCCTAAACTCCAGCCCGGCACCCGCGTCGTTTTCACTACAGTTCCCGGTATGTCGAGTTCCTCCGTTAGCATCGGGTGGCGGTTGAGTGCTAGCTAGCACTAGCTCTTCCCTGCTGTAACGTCTCCTGCTGTAAACAGTGGCTCCGTCCGCCGACTCGGGAGACCTTTGGGGCGATCTGTGTGTCCGTGATACATATATAGAGTGAAAGATGTAGAAAGAAGAAGGAAGATAAAAAAAGGCTGTTGCAACGGGCAGCCAACTCGTGTGGCGCCACCGGTCCGGCAGAACCGGAACCGGAAAAAAAAAATAAAAAGTACTGATAACGAGTTCAAACAGGTGCCATTAATACAGGTAACGAGTGGAGGACAGAGGAGCCTCTTAACCCCTTGCACTCTGGTCAATTTCCCTAAAAACGCCTAAAAATAATGTACCCAAAGTAAATCAAAAGCTGTTCTTCAACCCTTTGCAGCATCTTCATGGGGTTGGTCTCATTTAAAAGAAAAGACTTTGAATTTTTTGGCAAAACAGTCATAATCTCTCTAAGTGCTCCGGCCACTGAGTTACAGTCATCTAAACATACTGAACTTGAAGAAAATAAATTTCGCCTGGGTGTTTCTTTGGATACAAATGCTTGCAAATAACACACAGCTGTCAGATCTGGGCTGGAAAATGCCACAGAAATGTAGAACCAAGTGTTATCCAGCTGAGGTCAAAATTTTGTAACAATACCACAAAAAGTGAATATATTACACAGCTTGTTCCTCAGGTTGTTCCCAGGCATTTTTGAACTGTGCCAAATTGTGCCAAATGGCACAGTTTGGAAAAACGTCTGTAACTTTTGAATGATTCAATATAGAAGCTTGATCTTGGGCTCAAATGAAAGGTGACACTCAGGGCTGTGTGTGTGTGTGTGTGGGGGGGGGTTGTTTATTCATTCATGAATGAGTGAATGAACAAACAAGCCCCCACACACAAAAAAGCATGCCACGTAAAAAATGTGTGGCTTTTTTTTACAAGAAAAATTAACCTACAGTGCACTAAAAATTATACTAAAATATCTGTAATGTAGAAGATAACAACTCCCCCACCCCCCCCACCTCCTGCTACAGAGGACGGACATCGCCCATCGCTACATGACGGACCGTGGGGACGGTGCGCCGCGGTCTACTATGCACAGTTGTACTAAAATATCTGCAATAATATCTGCTAGGGATGGGTATAATTTACCGATTAACCGATAATTGATCATTAAGAATTTCACCGAGGAAGTTCATTTTCGTCGACAAACCGTTTTTTTTTTTTTTTTAAACAATCCGAGGTTATTAGGCCTAGTGCACGGCCGTCCTCAAACAATGCAATGGCAAAATTTGGGCACCAGGGGGCAACATTACACCATCGCCGTACCCTGGCGTGCCTCAGTTGATACATGCGAGCTTCCGTAGGGCAATCGCCAAATCATGAAGCGGTTACGGCGAAGTGTTGCGTGGGACCATTTCAATTTAAAAAATGACCAGGTGTACTGCAATCACTGCAATGCAGCATACAAATATACCTCATCGACAGGGTCCATGGAACACCCTTATTACGCGAAGCCATTTTTGATAGAGAACCGCCAACAGTGGTTGCGCGCTGAGTAATTTTTTTTTTTTCAGAAACTTTATTGAGAAGGTCATGAAGATTCGGTGGAAGTGTACATACATACGTAGATGTAAATAAAGTGTACATAAATATGTTTTTAGAACTCTTATTCTTATAACAAGATACGTAACTCAAGATGAAAATGATTTACTGCACAGGTTAATGAGAGCTTTACTGCTCCTCATGTGCTAGAGGCGCAGGATCGTCGAGGGAAGCTGCAGGAGGCAGCGTAGTGGCTCGACGGGAAGACTATTTCGCACAAAATGGCACAAGAGAACAGCAAAAAGTTCCGCGCGGCTAGACTATGTAACACGAGCGATAGAGCAATGAATGCGGTCTTCGTTTGTTGGGTGGCCGCTCGGCAGGGACAGAAACTGGGTAAAACGTCTCGGCCAATCAGTTTGCGGGGTGAAACGTCTCGGCCAATCAGCTTGCGAGATTCCCGAGCCGCAACACGAGAACAGCGAACAGAGAGAGAGGGATTTGAGAGAGAGAGGTGGATTTGGACCTGATGTTCTAATGTAGTCTACCTGCCTTGTTACGTACCTAAAAATGTTAATGATTAACCGATTATTAATCATTAATTCTCCCGACGATCGGTGAAGAAAATTTCACCGAATGCCCATCCCTAATATCTGCAATCCGCTACAGAAGAGTAGCGGGGGGGGGGGGTCACGGTCCGGACGCGGCGCACGAACTGGACACGGTCCGTGCGCCGCAGTCTGTCATGTTGCAATGACGCACAGTTGTAATTTACCGATCGGTCAAAAGTCATTTTGATTACAATTTTCAGGGATAAAGAATAATTTAGCTTATAACACTTACCTGTCCACAACAGCAGTGTCGCTGGCAAACTTCTCTTCCTCATTGTCAGACGAACATGACGCTGGTCCGCTTGTTACGACTCGTGGTTCTGGTCACGCGACCCGGTCAAACCATGATTCGATTATTGCGGTTTTGCGCTTCCATGATTGCGGTTTTGGCGAACGATTTTTCAAAATAAATAAGAACAGTAGTAAGAAAAAAAGACTGGCGAAGGTGTGTGTGTCACCCAGCGGCTTACACAAAACAGATTTTACGCACGGGACGCATGCTTTCAATCGTGGAACTTCAATTGGCTCGCTGTATTCGCAGCCGTTGGTAGGCGGGTCCTTCTTGCTAGGTTTTCAGTCATTGGTTCTTCAAGGTTTCAGAAACCCAATTCAAGGTTCTTATTAGTTGAATGAGAGGTCAATCAAATCTAAACCAATCAAAGCGCTCCTTTGGCTTTCTGTTCGCAGCTGTGTCTGCAGCTTTTTTTTTTCAGTGTGCCCTAGCACGCAGAGACATGACCGCCCGCGGTATCCCGGAGTGCAAGAGGTTAAAGAAGAAGTTACAGGTCTGTGAGAGCCAGAAATCTTGCTTGTTTGTAGGTGACCAAATACTTATTTTCCACCATAATTTGCAAATAAATTCTTTAAAAATCAGACAATGTGATTTTCTGGATTTTTTTTCTCATTTTGTCTTTCATAGTTGAGGTATACCTATGATGAAAATTGGAGACCACTCTCATCTTTTAAGTGGGAGAACTTGCACAATTGGTGGCTGACTAAATACTTCTTTGCCCCACTGTATATCTCACGGTATACATTTTTCTGTAAATTCTCATCACCATCATCATCTGTATTTATTTTTGACAGGACACAATTAGTCCCTTGGTTGAGTGGGTCCTGCTTGACTGCACTTCTCAGAGTGCAGTCAGAGTATAGTTTATATATAATAACCAATAAAAAGGACCATCTCTTTTTCAACATTTTAAATTACGTACTGAAAAAAAATCAGTTGTACAAATTCATCTGTCATTTATTTTATGTGCCTTTTTCCCCTCTTACTTTTGCATTGTTGTTATAAAACTGTTTTAATGTGCATTTGAGATGACTTAAACTTTATTCATTATATCTACTTGATTACACTGGTCAACACCAAATTTATTGTCTAAGTTTTTTTTAGTTGATTTAGGACAATTTTGATGTGTTGAATCCAAAAATCACATTGGTATTGCTCAGTCAGGTCAACCTTTTGAACTATGGCCACATGTTTTTTACGTTTTTGTTTACATGTACGGGTATTTTCCCTTTATATGATGCAAAAAAAAATTTTATGTCTTGAAATTCTCTGAATTTTGAACAATGATGACGTAACATTCAATTTACATGTACTTACCTTTATCAATGTCTACTATTCAATTTACAGTACAACTGTACAACTCCTTACAACTGCTTACAACTTAGCATAAAAACCTGACCTGATTGAGAGAAACGGATGTCATTTTCGGATTCAGCAGTGCAAAATTGTCTTAAATCAGTTGAAAAAACACAGACAACTTACAAAAAAATAATTTTTGTTATGTTGTGTTATTAAAAATGAAGATATGTTAAGAGCCAGTTTGTTCCTCCAACACATTTTAATTTATTTATTTAGTGTGTATGCTGCCACTGTCACACACTTTTGCAGATTTAGTCATATTTTTTTCAGACAAAATTAAGAAACTCAGAAGTAATTTAAACCAAAGAAAAGATGGTCTGATACACTATAATGTTTCCTATTAGTGACAAGTTAGCATCATCATTTAGCATTTACTGTTTTATAATTAGAGAGAGATGCTGTTAATGTTTACTTGCCTCCAATTAAAATAAGGTTAGAGGACTATCCTTTGTGACGCAACACGGTGGGAAACAGTCCCACGTCCCTGTAGGGCTGCACGATTATGGCCAAATTGATGGTAGCGATTATTCTTGGATCAATATTGAGATCACAATTATTAACCACAATTACTCAGTAACTTTAGGAAAAACACAGATTACATAAAATTCTATTTTTTTTTTTTATTCATCCTGCTTACCTATTGCTGGATGAAGCCTGTGGCCAAAGCACTGGAGCCTCGTCCATTTATTTAGAGAATCTGTCTTGACGGCATATTCTGCTTGACCAAAGGCCAGTCGTAGTTGCAAAGTACTCGACAGTTGTGATATCCATCTGTATTTTTCATACAGCGCAAGTAATGCAGCTTTGGAGAATCACGTGGGGATCACGTATTTCTTGTCCAGTGTTTTGACCATGTTTCTGAAGCCTTCATTGCTCATACAGTATTTAGTGGACACGTCTTTGGCCATATAAAACGCTATTGCATCAGTTACTTTAGCGTGTCTTTAGGAGGCGGCTGGATACAGTGAAGCTCTGCAGGGTTGATACTATGGTTGCCTGGGTCGGCGCTGGACACAGACTGATTTAGTGAAGTGACATTAGCTTTAGCCTTCATGCATTTATCATACTTGTGTTTGTGGTCTTTTTTCAGGTGGTCGAATAAGTCGGCTGTGTTGCCCAGCAGCACAGACACAGCTCTATGGCACTCTTTGCATATAATTTCTTTTTAATCAGCATCACTTGCCCTAAATCCAAAACATGTCCAGACAATGGATGATGATCCTTGGAGGCACTAGCTCCTCGCTTCCACATGTTGCTGTACTGTCACCTTCTGCTCCCAACATCTGGTGTTTGTTTTACCTTCACACCAGTCCACTATTGAAAACTTAAGGCTGCCGTTACAGGGTGCGATCACTTGTCAGTTCTGCAGCTTAATGTTGCTCTAGCATGCATTCGGCCCCTGGTGGTCGGCTGGCTGTTGGTTGAGAAAATGCTTGATTTTATATGCAGCAGAGCCCGCATTCTAAATGTTAATATCGCTGACGATCACGTTGATTTAATTGCGGCAGCCAAAATTGTGATCGTGATCAAAATTCGACTAACTGTGCAGCCCTACATCCCTGGCAAACAGAAGTTCCATCTACATGACCAAAACATTAGCTTGGAGTTAGCTGCTGTGCTAACCACCGGAACCCACACACCTGGCGCACTGCATTGGAGAGGTGGGCTGGTGACAAGTAGAAACAGATTATGTGTCTTTTAAATCTCAATATAAGCGATACAGTTGAATATGAAATGGTAAATATTTTTTATCGCATCATCGATATATATCGTCATATCGCACAGCCCTAACCTTCAGATATGTATTTTGGCACTGATTTTAGGTACAGATAGTTAACTATGTTGGTTCCTTGAATTTTTTTTCCAGCAATTTTCATCAACCCAAATAAATTGTACCTTATATTAAAGATAAATTTCTCTAGAATATAACTATATCTTGATATTGCTGAAAATTTTTACATATAATACACTTTTCATCAATCAAACTGATATGCAATTCTGAACCTAAAATCCATCTACTAAATTGGCTTGTCCTGTTTCAGTTCCAGAATGTTACTGTATATGTGGCTTTTTGTGTTCTGAAAGAAGTAATAATATTTTACAGACAGTTATCCAAACAAAAGCACCAGGGTGCTAATGGGGGGAGGGCTGCAAAAAAGGCACACTGCCGCCTCTACTTGCCTGGCATAGTTATTACAATACCTTTTTTCCCAGCTCCACTGACGGTGAAAGTGAGTTATATTTTGAAAACGAAGCCATATCTAGAAATTTGGCAAATAAAAATTCAATAAAATATGGCAATACAAGCCTTTAGTTCCACTTGATTGAAAGGAGCAGGGAGCAGCCGAAAGAAGAAGAGTCTACATTTATAGCTAATTCACAGCAGCACTCACAATAGGTATCATAAGACATTCACATATATTCATATTGAAGTTAGATGTAAACATATATAATATGGACATAACATGTTTGATTGGAGCATAAAAGGATGAGGTTATAAAATATATGAACCATCGTAGGATTTTAACATATACATCTAAATCTACAGCATCAAAATTGCTGTTTTGGGGGGGGGGTGCAAGGGGATTATATGGCTCCCAGACTATGTCTGTTTGCTTAACGTTTACCCTTGTTTTTTTCTTTTTTTTTGGTTCTAGTTCTTGGCCTTTCTCGCTGACTGAATCCATCCAACCTGTGGCCTTACGGGTGACTAGACCACTGATTTCTTTGGTAATGCCCTTTGAGTTTTCCTTTTCAGAAGCAGAAATTTATATCATTGCTATATTTTCCTCAACTCTACCAAGTAATTTATGCACTCTGTACTGGACACAGAGACAGTTTTTTGTGCTTTTGGTTACATATAAACTAGATAATGAGACAACTACACATCACTAATGGAACACAAAAAATGTTAATATACCGAGTTCCCAAAAAGTGACTAAAATTCAGAAGATGCATAATTAAATCACCCATTGTAGTGGTTAGAATAATTGTGTGTGCATAGTGTACAATTACACAATATCACATGAGAAGTGTGCACTATATTCATGATACTGCACAACCTTGAATGTAATAGTGGTTTTATACAACAGCCCCGGTTTATTCTTATAAGCCACAACAGGTATACACATAGGTTTAGCAAAATTTGCTGCTGTACACCACTCATCATATATATACATACATTTTCAGAGTCTATCAGTATAGTCCTTTTAGTCGTGCAACCTGCTAGCTAGCTAGGTAGCAGAAGTTGCATTAACTGAAAATTGATCTTCATTGACTTTTTTTTTTTTTTTTTTGCAGTGACAGAAAATTCTGTAAGCCGTCAGTCATTTTTGGCAGATTACACTGAGGGTGATCTAATTAAAATCAATTAAAATGAAAGGTAATAATAGACTATGACAAAATTTTTACAACCCTGTCTGTCAAAATGACAGCATCCTCTGCTAGGTAGCTAGCATTTGAGACATATCTATTTTTTTCCCCATTCTCTTGCCACATTCTTATTAGTATCTTCAAATGAAGTAGAGAAACAGAAGCGGACATTACATCATGAGACTTCATAACAAACTACAATATGATGTTTTAACCCCTTGCACTCCGGTCAATTTTCCTAAAAACGCCAAAAAATAATGTGCCCAAAGTAAATCGAAAGCTGTTCTTCAACCCTTTGCAGCATCTTCATGGGGTTGGTCTCATTTAAAAGAAAACACTTTGAATTTTTTGGCAAAAAAAAACCATGATCTCTCTAAGTGCACCGGCCACTGAGTTACAGTCATCTAAACATAGTGAACTTGAAGAAAATAAATTTGGCCTGGGTGTTTTTTTGGATACAAATGCTTGCAAATAACACACAGCTTCAGATTCGGGCTGGAAAATGCCACAGAAATGTAGAACCAGGTGTTATCCAGCTGAGGTCCAAATTTTGTAACAATACCACAAAAAATGAATATATTACAGAGCTTTTTCCTCAGGTAGTTCCCAGGCGTTTTGGAACTGTGCCAAATTGTGCCAAATGGCACAGTTTGGAAAAACGTCTGTAACTTTTGAATGATTCAATGTAGAAGCTTCATTTAGGGCTCTAATGAAAGGTCACATTCAGGGCTGTGTCTGTGTGTGTGTGTGGGGGGGATTGTCCACCCCCCCCCCCCCCGCTGCAGAGGACGGAGATCCGCCCTCGCTACATGACGGATTACACTCGGATGTGGCATGTTTCCACAGCAACGCTGTCACCGCGGCTCCCCCCACCCCCCCGCTACAGAATCGTAGCGGTGGGGGGGGCGTTCACTGTCCGGAGGCGGCAAAGAACCGTGTAACGCGGTGCATGCACTTCGGACATCGTGCGCCGCACAGTTGTAATTTACCGATCGGTCAAAAGTCATTTTGGATTACAATTTTCAAGGATAAATAATAATTTACCTTATAACAGCTTACCTCTTCACAGCAGCAGAGTCCTGGCGAACTTCTCTTCCTCACTGTCAGACGAACGCGACGCTGGTCCGCTCGTGGTTCTGGTCTCGCGACCCGATCAAAACATAATTCCATTATTGCGGTTTTGTGCTTCCATGATTGCGTTTTTTGGCGAACGATTTTTCAAAACAAATAACAGTAGTAATTAAAAAAAGACTGGCGAAGGCGTGTGTGTCACTCAGCCTTCGTCTTCAGCCTCCGTAGGTCTATGACCATGGAAGAAATCATAATGTCTACTCTGCTGGAACCAAAACAAATAAGCACCGCCTGTGGCCGAACATGCCGGTACACGAATGGCACTCCCTGTCACACAGGTTGCATTTGTGGGTGGTCTCCGTGCTGCTGGGTCTGTGGGTTCTTCCTGCGGGTCCTTTTTTTCTCTGCAGCAGCAGTCTCTCTTCACCCAGCCTTAAAAAAAACAGCTCGCGAACTTCTCTGCTTCAACTGGCTCACTGCATTCACAGCGTTGGGAGGCGGGTCCTTTTGGGTAGGTTTTTTATTCATTGGTTCTTCAAAGTTTCAGAAACCCAATTCAAGGCTCTTATTAGTCGAATGAGAGGTCAGTCAGATGAACTAATCTGTTCGCGGCTGTGTCTGCAGCTTTTATTTTCAGTGCGCGCTTGGACGCCATACACCACCTACATCACAATCTCCATGATGCGTCCTAGAGCGCACGAGAGCGCCCTCGTGCGCTCTCGTGCGCTCTAGGACGCAGAGACTTGCCCACCCGTGGGACAACGGAGCGCAAGAGGTTAACATAACTTAAGTGCTTATCGCAGCTAACTTTTAGCATGAAACTGGAATACAGCACAGTTTCCGGGTTAATAAGTCTCTCTTTTCAAACATCCCGACTGTGGAAAAAGACACATCATCAAAATTTTGAATTGGAAGAGCTGAATTTGAATAATGAGACGTGAACCGAAACTGTGAAGAACTGAGAATGAATTAAGAGAGCTGATTTTTTTTAACTGAATGAAATACAGTTTCAGTTTTATTGCAATACACATTCAAACCAATAGATTCAGTTTCAAATTAGGCCATTTAGATTGAGATTTCAAAAGAAATTCTTCAAACTGATCATTTCAGGTTCAAATTGATAAATTCACATTCAGATACAGTGGTACCTCTACTTACGAACGTCTCTACATACGGAATTTTCAGGTTACGAGACGCCTCAACGGGAAAATATTGCCTCTAGTTACGAACGAAATTTCAGGATACGAAAGGCAAAAAAGTACGCGCTCCTCGCAGCTTCCGTAGTTTACCGAACGTAAACATACCTGTAGCTGCTCTGCCATTGGCTATCGCCTAGCATCTTCCTGGTATCCCATTGGCCACAAAGTTTGTTTTTTTTTTCCAAAACTTTATGCGTTTGGTTGATCTCGCCAAAGAATATGGCCATAATACATCAACGATCAGCACGGTATTAAAACAAAACGAAGCACTTACAAGCCGACAAAAGCAAACGTCCTTGGATCAGAATGTGAACCAAAGAAGGCAAAAGGTGACGACGTCGACGACGATAGCAGTTAAAGGGTAAATGAACATAATTTTTATTATTCTTTCTCTTTTATTATTCTCTTTTATTATTCTTTCTCTCATTTTAAACTCTCATTTTATGTTTATTGTGCAGTAATCTAATTGTAACATGTATTTGTTACATGTTTTGATGCGTTTTTACGATTTATAAAAAATTTATGCCCGAATTTTGGGGGCTTGGAACGGATTACGGCATTTACATGTAAAACGCGCCTCTACTTACGAATTTTTCACGTTACGAGAATTCTTCCGGAACGAATTAAATTCGTAAGTAGAGGTACCACTGTATAAAGATTTCAAATTGGATTCCTACTGGCACAAGATTTATCCCATATTTTATGTTAAACTTCAATAATAACACTGGTCAACACCAAATTTATTGTCAAGGTTTTTTTTAGCTGATTTAGGACAATTTTGATGTGCTGAATCCAATAATCACATTGGTTTTGCTCAATCAGGTCAACTTTTTGAATTATGGACACATGTTTTCTCACATTTTTGTTTACATGTACGGGTATTTTCACTTTATATGATGCAAAAAAAAATTTATTTCTTGAAATTCTCTGAATTTTGAACAATGATGACGTAACATTCAATTTACATGTACTTACCTTTATCAGTGTCTACTATTCAATTTACAGTACAACTGCTGTACAGCTGCTTATAACTTAACATAAAAACCTGACCTGATCGAGAGAAACAGATGTCATTTTTGGATTCAGCGGTGCAAAATTGTCTTAAATCAGCTGAAAAAACACAGACAACTTACAAAAAAATTATTTTTTGTTATGTTGTGTAATTGAGGTTGTACAGGGTTTGATCTAATATTCCAGGAATCGGCCTATGAAAATCAAAGAATTTAATAATGTTGCCCAGCTTGGTGTCCTTTAGCATATCAAAAGAAGGCCTCTTCCTTTGCTTTTAATTTGGGGGATGCCAGCCCAGTCACAGGGAGGCAAGTATTGTGAGTAGGGAGGTTGGTGTACAGAGGCTTTTTTCTGCTTCACAATGACAGTGGGACCTAGCTGTCGTTGGGCGTAAAGGCTGCTCAGTCATGATCTAAGAGGAAGCTGTTATCTTAGCTAATGATGACACTCGACATGAACTCTGGGGCTGTTTGACACAGAAGCTGATGTTGGGCTTCTGTGAAAGTTCGGTGTCACAAACGTGAAAGTGTAATGGGCCATAACAGACTGCCAGGGACCACTCTGAAAATGACAGCATTCAAACTGGTCCATGCGTGCACAAGAAAATCGTAGGTTTTTTTTTACATTTATAAACACAGAAATGTGGGGTATAGTGAAGCAATACAAAAAAAGCAACATGTGGGTAAAAATGTTGTGCTGTTGTTCAGGACCTGTGTAAAGTTTACTCAAAACGGAGAAAAAATGGAATGAGTTGTTTAATTTCTCAATTAAAACCTTATGCCAAAAAGGCTATCCACACCTTCACCCTTAGATGCATAAGTGGGTCAGAAATGACCCAATGAGGTTGTTTTTTTGCAATATCTTTGTAATGAAAAGTTATTTCATATTCCAGCTATTCCTCAAAAAAAACGTGTTATTGATATCATCCCATTTAAAGTGTTAATTTACCTTTTATACATTTTACAAAATTGTAGTTTTGGGATTATTACCCCAAGCTTCCATTCATCATCATCATAGCAGTCTGTCGTGGGCAACAATGACTGCTTCATTTAGGTCTGATCAGCCCTCCGCTGCCAGGAACTCCTGGCCTTGTTAACCCGGGCGACATCCGAGCCGATATGAGTTGCTTTCTGACTGACCATTTCATGAAACTGCTTGCAAAGTATTTGAGTACTGCTAGCTTTTGCTGGACTAGCGGCACATTCTTGGCAGATAGAGGTATTATCAGTGGCAAGGACAGGCCAAGACAAACTGACTCCACTATCTGTTTCAGTGACTGAGTATACAACCCATAGTTGTAGGGCAGGATCCCGAGGTGAACCTGTGTAGCAAGTTTGGTGACCCTGGAGAGCTTTACACATTCTATAGTAAGAGCATAGGGAGTGCCAACAGAGCTGAGAAAGGCTCTGCAAATCTTACCTTGGCAACATCAACTTCACAGAAGACTAAAGTAGTCATGTAAAAACAATAATCACATAAAAGGTAATTATTGTGTTATGAGAAATAGTGGGTCAAAAATGGCCCGCATTCATTTCCTATGGAGTTTTATGGCAACCTTTGGTTCTTATCAACTGTGATTGTCAGGAATATATATTTTGTGGACCTTACAGACCATATCATAAGTGTCACCCCTAAAGATGATTATTTTACACAGCAAGATTTGATACATGTAAGTATTCTCTTCATTACCTCAGAAAATATTTGATGTCATCAAATTAATAATTTCAACAACATATTTGCACATTCATGCGTGCGTACCATTCATAACTACAGTGTCAAAGAGTGTTATTATCATGTATCAACAAATTAGCCTACTTTAACGTTGGCTAACACTAGCTAGCTAACTGACCTAGCTAACATTACTATATGTACTCTGTGTTTGTGTGTGTGTCATTCTTGACTATTGTGTGAAAGAGTATGTGTTTCCTAAGCTGGGTTCATGCTGCATCGTCACTGTCTGTATCCGCTCGACAGCAAGGCTTGTGTAACCAAAATTACGTCATTGTCTTTAGTCCACTAAGCTCCACAAGCCTCCTTCATGGTTGACCACGTGCAGCCCAAATTTTGTGACCACACTGCCTGGGTGTGTTGACTGCACATGCACAAGATTGAATCTTCCATTCAAGAGGTGGCACTACCAACACAGCATACAAAGTCAAAGTATATGAAGAGGAAGACGAGAATAAACATACATGAATCATTTTGCAGCAGCAGCTTGAGCAGAGAAGAGCATTGAAAAACAGTAATTCCTCCCCTTTCTCGAAACGATGCCATTGTTGTTGCTACGTAAAAAAATGTGCATCGCTCTCAGTTTTCTTCACTTCTATATAACCGGCGAACAAATTGCCGTGTTAGCACAATTGCACTACTCAGAGGGCTGGGATTAAACTACAAATGATGGTTATGTGCATGCATCAAATGCTTGGCCTAGTAGACGAAATAAATGAAATGGAGTGGATATAAAAAGTCAACACACCTCTGTTCAAATGCCAGGTTTTTGTAATGTAAAAAAAATGAGACCAAGATAAATCATTTCAAAACGTTTTCCTCCATTAATGTGACCTATAACATGAACAACCCAATTGAAAAACAAACTGAAATCTTTTAAGGGGAAAAATAAAAAACTTAAAGTAGCCTGGTTGCATAAATATGCACACCCTGTTATAACTGCAGATGTGGCTGTGTTCAGAATTAACCAATCACATTCAAACTCATGTTAAATGGGAGTCAGCACACACCTGCCACCATTTAAAGTGCCTCTGATTAACCCCAAATAAAGTTCAGCGTCCTAGGAGGCTTTTCCTGACATTTTTGTAGTCACATTTTACAGCACAAACTATGGGCTGCAGAGAGCTTCCAAAGCGTCAGAGGAATCTCATTGTTCAAAGGTATCAGTCAGGAGAAGGGTACAAAAGAATTTCCAAGGCATTAAATGAATGGAACACAGTGAAGACAGTCATCATCAAGTGGAGAATATATGGCACAACAGTGGCATTACCAAGAACTGGACGTCCTTCCAAAATTGATGAAAAGATGAGAAGAAAACTGGTCAGGAAGGCTGCCAAGAGGTTGACAGCAGCATTGAAGGAGCTGCAGGAATTTCTGGCAATTACTGGCTGTTTAGTACATGTGACAACAATCTCCCGTCTTCTTCATATGTCTGGGCTATGGGGTAGGGTGGCAAGACAGAAGCCTTGTCTTAAGAAGAAAAATATCCAAGCCCGGCTACATTTTGCAAAAACACATCTGAAATCTCCCAAACGCATGTGGGAAAATGTGTCATGGTCCGATGAAACCAAGGTTGAACTTTTTGGCCATAATTCCAAAAGGTATATTTGGCGCAAACATAACACTGCTCATCACCAAAAGAACACCATACCTCCAGTGAAGCATAGTGGTGGCAGCATCATGCTTTGGAGCTGTTTTTCTTCAGCTGGAACTGGGGCCTTAGTCAAGGTGGAGGGAATTATGAGCAGTTCCAAATACCAGTCAATGTTGGCACAGAACCTTCAGGCTTCTGCTAGAAAGCTGAAGATGAAGAGGAACTTCATCTTTCAGCACAACAATGACCCAAAACACACATCCAAATAAAAAAAAAAAAAAATAAGGGTTTCACCAGAAGAAGATTAAGGTTTTGGAATGGCCCAGCCAGAGTCCAGGCCTGAATCCTATTGAACATCTGTGGGGTGATCTGAAGAGGGCTGTGCACAGGAGATGCCCTCGCAATCTGACAGATTTGGAGCATTTTGCAACCAGGTTATTGTAAGTTTTTTATTTCTCCCCTTAAAAGATTTGTTTGTTTTTCAGTTGGGTTGTATAGGTTATATGCCACATTAATGGTGGAAAAAGTTTTGAAATGATTTATCTTGGTCTCATTTTTTTACATTGCAAGAACCTGGCATTTGGACAGGGATATGTAGACTTTTTATATCTAATGTATATACACAACCGCATGCACACCGGCCTCAAAGCGGACATGCATCTCAGCGCACCATAACGGAGGTGTAGCATAAACAAGGCTTTATCATGTATCATCAAATTTGCCTGTTCTATAGTTTGTGAAACTAGCTAGCTAACCAACTAGCTAGGAATACTGTATGCATTGAAGCAATGGGAAGGTTCAGGGTGACAAAAGCCACTACTAAGCCACAAAATGCTCACTGCACTCTTAAAATGTTGGTTTCTTTGTAATACCTAGAATTTCTAAGAGTTCAGTGGGAGGCAGAGCTTTCAGTTATCAGGCTTCTCTCCTATGGAACCAGCTGCTACTCTGGATTCAGGAGACGGACTCGATCTCTGTTTTTAAGAATAAGGTTAAAACTTTCCTTTTTGACAAAGCTTATAGTTAGGGTTGGATCAGGTGAGCCTTAGTTATGCTGCCAAAGATTCCGACCACTGGGGGGCTTCCCATGATGCACTGGGCTTTCACTTCTCTCTTTCAATAAGTGTTGTAACATTTTGCTGTTCATTAACATTTGTCTGTTATCTCCCATAGTTTGAGTTCCTGGCATGTTGTTATTTTCTACATGTCTCTTCTTTTCTTCTCGCCTCATCCCCAACCAGTCGCAGCAGATCCCTACCCCTCCCTGAGCCTGGTTCTGCTGGAGGTTTCTTCCTGTTGAGAGTTTTTTTTCTTCTGTCACCAAGTGGTTGCTCACAAGGGATCACCTGATTGTTGGGGTCTTTCTGCAACTCTGGGGTAGCTGCCCTGCAGTTTGTTCGTGCTATGAGATGACTGTTGTTGTGAATATGTACTGTATAAATAAAGATGAATTGAACATACACTCTCACTCTCTTGCTGTCTCAGACACATGCACAAACACGTACGCACACATAAAATGGGTGTTGCAGCTGTGTAATTTTGTTTTTCAAATTTCAAAATGTTAAAAAAGTGAATATATTCTCACACACACACATGCATGCATACACATTCTCTTTCACACATGTGTGCGCACACACAAAGTGGATGTAATTTTTTTTCCAAATTTTCCAAATGTTTTTAAAATTAGAAATTTAAAAAAAAAATGTGAAAAATAAAAATATTTCCAACATGAAATAATTCTTGTGTTTTGATGGATCAGAATATAATACAAATAATTATTCTTAACCAAAATGACAAAAATGGCATAAAAACACATTGATTTTTTTTTTACACGGGTCATTTTCGACCCACCTATGAAAGAGTGTAGGGTCCAGTCACTCATGCATCTAAGGGTTAAGGAAAGTACAGTATATTGTAAATTCAATTTGTTACCATGAATTCTGTTCCATTTTACCAACAGTGCATCACATTAATCAAACAATCAATCAATGCATCAGATTTATATAGCGCTTTATCATAGACACTCAAAGACGCTTTACAGAAATTAAGGGTCATCCACCACCTAGATGGATGAAGCAGCCACAATACGGCGCCATCCCTTTTAACTATTCACACACACACACACATTCACACAAAGGGCCACTTTAGAGTCTCCAATTAACCTAACCTGCATGTTTTTGGGATGTGGGAGGAAACCGGAAAATCCCGGGGTAAACCCACGCATACACGGGGAGAACATGCAAACTCCACACAGATCACATTAAGTCATTCCTTTAAAGTGCTGATGACACGTTTTTGACTTCCTCTAATTTTTCAACACATAATACAATAGGACAAAATAGGTTAGTCTGTGCAGTTCTAAGTCAAACAGGCTTTTTTTCACGCGAATATACGACATTTTCATGAGTGCCACGTCACCAATTACGTCAGTGGCTGGAAAACCCCGCTGCCATGTAGTCACGTCATCGGGAGAACACAGCACTTGGCTGCCCATTGTACCCACAGGATGGAAGCGGCTGAAAACATCGATGATGGTTCCAGCACATGTAGCCTGGAATTGGTTTGTGTTGTCCAATTTTCAGACGATTATAATTCCAAAGAATGGGATGATAATGAAGAATCTGGGGGCATCAGACCGTATAGATTCGAGCCGTGCCAAGCGGGCATTGTACCAAGCCAGTCACACTCAGAGAGTGACGGTGGAGAGGCACACATGCCCACCGCAGCAGCAGCGACAAACACACAGCAGGGGAACACTAGTGTTATTCTTTTGTTATAGATATTGCGACAAATTTTTTGTTCATAAATATAATTTCTTTAAACCCGATTTTGCAATAAAATCATAGCAGTGTGTTCTCTGTGGCTCAGGCATCGGGTTTATTATGGATTATATTTTGAGTTCTTGTTGTTTTTGTTTTGTACATGTGTTTCATGTGCGTTTTGAGCCACGTTCAAGTGGGCACTGTCCAAGATTTGCCAGTCCGAACACACGCACCCTCTCTCTTTGACAGTCAGCTGTTCATGGTTTGTGTGCATCATCTGCCGTGTTGTCAGCCAGCCATTGTTGCCAGCACTGTCACGATGTGTTGGCCACTCCACACAGCTGTGGTTCTGTTGCACCCCTTGAAGCGATGTCGGCCCTGTTGCGCAACCGTGGTTAACACATCTCCTCTCCATGTTCGCTGGTCAGTGTCGGCCCCGAACGCCAACTGTAAATGTTTCTGCTTATTTTTGTAAGTCTTCACCTTTTTGGGAACTGTTGTCATCATTCTTATGTTCAGTACATGTGCAGTGGTGAATCCTGCGCGTAAATCCATTCATCATGAACCTCCATGTGCTCTTACGCAGGGCAGGGAGAGGGAGGATGAAATAACGAGGATTTGCATGCAGGGTTCGCCACAGCACATTTAATACAGAAAGAAAGACAGTTCCCTGAAAGGTGAAGATGTACAAGAAACACAGACACACTTGCTGATGGCGTTCGGGGGCCGGCATCACCCAGCGAACGAATGAGAGGAGATGTGTTTGCCGCAGGTTCGCCCCAGAGCCAACATCGCTTTAAGGACGCACGAGAACCACGGCGAACATGGAGTGACTAGCACGTCGTGAGAGTGCTGAAAATACTGGCAGACAAACGGCACGGATGACAATACTATGGACCATCAGTGCACGAAGTACACACACTGCTGCTGGTGATGGTGTGATTAGAAGCACCTGGGCAAGGACCGGGAAACATGATCAACCGGAGTTTGAATCAGCTGGTGATAATGAGAGAGGGGACGTGACCGGACCAGCGATATGTCAGCATGGGATCACAGAAAGTAGGTCAAAGCTGCGCGTAAATCCATTAATCCTTCCCCTCCTCCGCTCCTCCTGCATAAAAGCGCATGAGGAGCACACGAGGAGACTTACAACAGTTGGAGCTTGGTCGGCTTCCGGTGACGCCCAACAGCATGGACCCATAAAAACTGAGCTCTGGTGCTAGCTCTATTTTCTCCTGGACTCGAGATCTAAATCTGGGAAAAACGGCAATGTTCTGTTGTCATAATGAGCGGGGGCAAATCCAAGAAAGGTGGATCTGGGCTACGAAACAACCCTGATAATGAAATGGCAAAAGAAGTCTCGGCTAATGAAACAGACCTAGCATCGGACCAACATGGCGACCGCATGGCTGGCCTGGACTTGATTCGAGTTGCCGTGAGCGAGGGCAACTCTTTGAGCTGAATTAAAAACAGATCTAGAATATTTTCACTCAGTAATTCGTGAGGACATGAAGAAACAAATGGATGAGCTCACAGCAGAAGTACAGCAACAGCTCCAGGAGACCACTAGACAAGTGCATGATGTGGGGGAACGTATAAAATAGTTTGAAGAAAATATAGCAGAAATGGAGAGTTGGGACATTGGCGTTAAAGACACACTCGTTCAGCTGCTACACAACCAGCGGGCACTTGAGGATAAGGTATCCGAAATGGAGGGTCGGGCCAGGCGGAACAATATTCACATATACGGGGTACCCGAGGACTCAGAGCAAGGCACATCTGCGACTTCCTTTGTCGAAAGTCTCATTAAAAAAGAGTTTGGTGATGTTCTGGGCCAAGACTACGACCTCGGCATTGAGCGCGCCCATCGTGCCTTGGGTCCAAAGTCGCCAGCGAGTGCCCTGCCACGTTCAATAATAGTCCGCTTTCTTTGATTCACAGTTAAGGAAGAGACACTCCGCGCTGCATGGAAAAAGGTAATACATATTCACAACAAGCATGTGTATTTTGACCATGACTACGCGGTGGAAGTACAGAAAAGAAGAAAGGAATATATCCCTGTTAAAAGAGCTCTGAAGGAGAAAGGGATTCGCTTTCAAACTCCACTCAACAAGATGCGCGTCTTTTACGCATCAGGACTTGTTCTTTACAATAGTGCCACAGAAGCCGCGGAAGATTTACAAAAGCGAGGCATCGCCACGGTCCAGATTACCGCCGCCAGAAGCAGAGCTGCCCAGACAAAGACGGAGGAGACGCTGAAGCAGCTTTTGCCATGGGAGATGCAGGGGACCCGTCGTGGGGATTTCCACAAACACATCGGGGAGAAGCTGAGGGAGTTTCGGTGGGTATCAGAAGAAACAACAGTGGACTAGTGAGTACTCCGCGAGAACATACGGCCTTATTGTGGTGAGAACAGCTTCTCTGGATTATTTATGAACATGACTTTGTAGCCTTATCCGATCTCACTATTGATGAAAGGGCTAGTGCCTGCAGACTCGAACTGAGGGTCACCAGACTACTTTATTCTTACTTTATTACCGATTTTACTTTATTATTATTATTGGGTTTTTTTTGTTTTTTTTTTTCCACGATGGTCATCGTGGAGAGGGGCCCCACCTTGTGGCCAGTCCCCTCTTTTTTCAAGGACCATACTGTATCCTTTTTATTGGAAGCCCAGTTCAGTGTTGTGTTGTTTCATTGTTCAGTGTGTTCATGTTCTGTAGTTACTGTTCTGAGGTCCGGGATGACATTTTGTTTTCATGTTTTAAGCTATGTCTTTTAGATACCATAATATACTATCACTAAATGTTAATGGAGTGAATAATCCTGTAAAAAGAAGTAAACTGGTGGTAAAAATGAAAAAAGAGAAAGTAGATATTGCATACTGGCAAGAAACATCTAACACAGAACATGATAAATTAAAAAGAATGGGTTTCAGAAATCCCTATTATTCCTCTCATAGAAGTGGCAAAAAAATGAGGAGTAGCTATCTTGATCTCTAATAGAATTAAGTTTGAATTTATATCTGAATTAAGCGACAAAGAAGGCAGATTTATCTTAGTGAAAGGTAAAATTGACCATAAAGAGGTTACACTATTGAATGTATACACTCCCCCTGGGAGTAATATTAGTTTATATAAAAAAGTCTGATCTGATTACCAAAGAATCTTATGGACCTTTAATTTGCGCTGGAGATTTTAATTTATTGTTAAACCCCCAATTGAATACAACAAACACTAGAAGAAAACGCCTGCCTATTAGAGAAACGTGAAAAAAAAAAAATGCTTTCAGACTTAAGACTTATTGATGTATGGCGCTCTGTACACGGATTGGCCCCAGGATTCACATTTTATTCTGCACGCCACTCTCTTCACTCAATGATAGATTATTGTTTAATGTATAATAAGGACTTAAACAGGATAAAAGAATGTAGACTTGGTCAAAGAGATATTTCTGACCATTCTGGAATTTACCTAAGTTTACACTTTGACGGGAGACAGAGAAAAACATTATGGAGATTAAACACAGGTATGCTAAATGATTTCTCCTTTCTACAGTCCATGACAACTGATTTAAACCTGTACTTACAAGATAATAATAATGGCAAGGCAAACCCTAGCATTGTATGGGATGCAGCTAAAGCTGTTCTGAGGGGGAAAATAATTGCAAGGTCGGCCGTGCTTAAAAAGCAAAAGACCCAAGAATTGTTACGACTACAAGAGAGACTGAAAGATTTAGAGAAAACACAACTGATAAAGAAAAGTGCTACTGTAACACAGCAAATAAGACAAGCTAAACAAGACATAGGTAGGATACTAGGTGAGGAAGTCGAGAAAAATATATGGTTTATGAAACAGATATGAAGTAGGACCCAAGGCATGCTGGCATGGCGGCTCAAGAAGCAACAAGCTGAAAATTCAATTTATAAAATAAAAGATCCTATAAGTCACAACATTTTAACTGATTTAGATAGTATCCAAAAATCATTTGAAACATATTACAAATGTCTATATAGTCGATCTGTGCCGGTTAATAAAAATGTAGTAGTTGACTTGTTGGACTCTTTGGATCTTCCCTCACTCAGTAGAGATGCAAATAATAAGCTTATGTCACCAACAACATGAGGAAATTGATAAGGCCATCTCTAATCTTAAATCTAATAAGTCACCCGGTACCGACGGGTTCCCACCTGAATGGTACAAGAAAATGAAAGAAAGTCTACTAGAAACCAGTTTTAACTACATTCTGAAAGGAGGTCCTATACCTCCGTTCTGGAAGGAACCCTTCATATCTGTCATACCAAAAGAGGGAAAGGATAAAACAGACTGCAAATCATATAGACCAATAAGTGTATTAAACACGGATTATAAATTATACACAACTATTTTGGTCAGGCGAATGGACACTGTGATGCCCTCACTGATTGATGGAGACCAAACAGGTTTCCTAAAAAATAGACAAACCCAGGGATAACATGAGGAGAGCTTTACATATAATTGAACAGATTAATAAGAGAAAGATAAATTCAGTTATTCTCAGTCTTGATGCTAAAAAAGCTTTCGATTCAGTTCTGTGGGACTTTCTCTATTTAGTAATGAAGAGATTTGGATTCTGCACTGATTTTATAAAAGGCATTCAAGCGCTTTACTCTTCCCCGACTGCTAGAATAAAAATAAACGTGAGTCTGTCTAACCCTGTACAACTACAACGTGGTTGTAGACAGGGTTGTCCCGGAAGCCCTAATTTATTTAATTTATTTGTAGAGCCTTTAGCACAAGCAATTCGCCAAGAGACCGCACTAAAGGGTATTCAAATTGGCAAGGAGGAATAAAAATTGTGCTTGTATGCGGACGATGTGTTGATCACAATCACAAATCCGGTCTCTGGTTTACCAGTGCTGATGAAAATGCTAGAAATGTACAGTTCGTTTTCTGGGTATGCTCTTAATATCCATAAAACTCAGGTCATGACTTTCAATTTTTGTCCTGGATAGGAATTAACATCTAAATATAATTTTAATTGGTACTCTGACCATATAAAATACTTAAGAGTATATCTACCCAAAGATTTGTCACAACTGTATGGTAAGAATTACAACCGACTAAACAAAGAAATAATTAGTAACTTTGACAGCTGGAGCTTGCTCCCCCTTGACTTTGGCAACAGAATACAGGCAATCAAGACGAACATCCTTCCTAAATTATTATATCTCTTCTTATCTCTGCCAGTACCAATTCCTGACAAACAGTTTAGAGAATGGAATAAATATATTTCAAGGTTCATTTGGCTTAAAAAGAGACCAAGAGTTAAGTATTGTACTTTACAGTTGCTGAAGGAGAGAGGGGGGCAGGCCCTGCTCTCTTTACGAGACTACTACATATCAGCCCAACTGAGACCACTGGTTTGTTTGTGTGACCCATCTTATTTTGCAAAATGGAAAACAATTCAGATGTCTTTATCTGATGTTCCAATTCAATCTAAACTAGGTACCCTTGAAAGTGAAACTATTTCAACAACTAGTCAGTGGGCTAACCTGGCATTTAAAATCTGGAAATCAGAGATAAGAAAACTAAAACTCCAGGAAGAAGTTAAACTTCTCAGATGGCCAGCGTATGATCCTGACTTCCTACCTGCCTAACATGATTCTAGATTCAGACAGTGGGCATTCAGTGGTCTTACCGCTGTGTGTACAATGTATGAGAAATCAAATTTAATGTCATTTGATACTTTATGCAGGAGGTATAACTTGGAAAAACAAGATTTTTTCAGATACTTGCAGCTTCGCGACTTTATTACCAAAAGGATACAAAGCAGCAATATTAAAGAATCTTCACTATTTCTCAATATTTTTATTAGTGCATATAAGTCAACAAGTCTTAAAAGCGTCATTAGTAAGCTATACCGCAGTTTAATGACACTTAAAACAGACTCAACAACATATATAAAGCAAAAATGGGAAAAGGAAATGAACATTGTAATAACTGAAGACATGTGGACAAGGGTTTGGGAGGTTCAGTTCTCATCTAACGGCACCTGGAGGGACTTTTGCTGGAAGACCCTTATTCGTTTTTTCATAACACCCAATCAGAAATCCAAGTCCAGCACAGTTCCTGCACACTGCTGGAGAGAATGTGGGGAAACAACAGCAGACTATGGGCACATATTTTGATCTTGCCCACTTATTCAGCCTTTCTGGACAGACGTAGCAAATGTCATTTGGCCGACATCGCCCAGCGAACATGGAGAGGAAACATGTTAACCACAGTTGCGCCCCAGGGCCGACATCGCTTCAAGGGGCGCAACAGAACTACAGCTGTGTGGAGTGGCTAACACGTCGTGATAGTGTTGGCAATATTGGCTGGCTGACAACACAGCAGATGATGCACACAAACCATGAACAGCTGACTGTCAAAGAGAGAGGGCGCGTGTGTTTGGACCGGCGAATCTTGGACAGTGCCCACTTGAAAGTGCTCAAAACGCACATAAAACACATGTACAAAACAAAAACAACAAGAACTCAAAATATAATCCATAATAAACCCGATGCCTGAGTCACAGAGAATACACTGCTATGATTTTATTGAAAAATCGGGTTTAAATAAATTATGTTTATGAACAAATAATTTGTTGCAATATCTGTAACAAAAGAATAACACTCAGTGTTCCCCTGCTGTGTGTTTGTCGCTGCTGCTGCGGTGGGCATGTGTGCCTCTCCACCGTCACTCCCTGAGTGTGACTGGCTTGGTACAATGCCCGCTTGGCACGGCTCAAACCTATACGGTCTGATGCCCCCAGATTCTTCATTATCATCCCATTCTTCAGAACTATAATCGTCTGAAGATTGGACAACACACCCCAATTCCAGGCTACATGTGCTGGAACCATCGTCGATGTTTTCAACCGCTTCCATCCTGTGTGTACAATGAGCAGCCAAGCGCTGTGTTCTCCCGATGACGTGACTACATGGCAGCAGGGTTTTCCAGCCACTGACGTAATTGGTGACGTGGCGCTCATGAAAACATTGGATATTCACGTGAAAAAAAAGTCTGTTTGACTTAGAACTGCACAGACCAACCTGTTTTGTCATATTGTATTATGTGTTGAAAAATTAGAGGAAGTCAAAAACGTGTCATCAGCACTTAACGCACAGCTGCCAATATCAAGGCCCAGTATATTTTTCCCACCTCCCTAATAAATTTGTGACTTATATATACACACACACACTTTTTTCTCTCATGATTTGGAATCTTTTTTTCTGCTTTTATGCTTTTAATATACAATGTTTTTAATCAGAAAAAAGGGACTGAAAATGAATGCCTGGCCCCTGGCCTTATTCATTATCCTCCTGTCAGCCTTCAGTCAGAGAATTTGATGTCCTGCCTTTAAAGGAAGGGGACCGTAGAGATTTCTGAGTATTTGATATGATTTTTGCGTCAACCATACCTGGCTGTAAAGTTATTTTGGTGGGATGCATGTCTCCTTGTTTTTTCAGAACAGTCAAATATTTCTGGGGTGTTGTCATGGTGTGTGCCAGTTACAGTATTGTCTAGAAAACCAGTTAGATATACCATCCTCCTAAACAAATACTTTGAGGATAATGTTAATTCCAGTGTTAATGTTTTGTTCACACATCTCCCATAAATTGCTGTAGCGTTGTTTGACTCACCAATATGCCACTCCATTCATGTCTCAGTGTGTCATCTGGTATTGTATATGTTGTTATATCTTATCAGACTTTTATACCAGGCAACAGTTGGGTTTACTACTTGCATAATACTTGTAATCTAATGTTGTGATTGTCTTTATTCCATTTGTCCTCAGAGCACACCAGAATCCAGTTGGCTAACAGAGCTGTTATGGACATTTTTTGCTCCATGTACAGTGTATCATGTAAGGTACTAAATAATTTGTCATTTCTATCAACCATAGTTCTGAGTAATGACACTCTGCAGCTCTTTAATAGTTTGTCTTTTACGCTGTGGTTGTTTTGTGTAGATTGGGATTATACATATATATATTTTTTTTTTTATTTTTTTTTTTTTTTTTGTAAAGAGCTTTTTAAAGTACAAAAAAAAAAACTTGTGAAACATCTGGCTTTAGTCCAGGTAACCAGACCTGGTTCATCTGCTCCTGACAGTAATGCCGATTAATGAGTATGCACTTCAGTGGAGTGCTTTTTTTGTTTGTTTGTTTTTAGCAATTCAGGAGGGTCTTTGACTGTTCCTTTTTTTAAATTCCAGTTGGCTTCCGATGGTGTCCAGACAAGAAGGCGAGTCTACGCAGGAGTTTGTCAACAAAGTACAAGAGGTAAAATCAAGGATTTCCTTTTAGATAGATGTGTTTTGTAAATTTCTGGCACCAGTTTATAACAGCTACCTAAATTTCACTATTAGCCCTTTTCCACCAAGCTGGTTCCGGTGCTTAAGTGGAGCCAGAGCCTGACTTGGCACCAGCTCTTTGTTTATCGACCGCCTAAGCACTAGCTCCAGGCTCTCAAAAGTGGTGCTAAGCTGGCCCCAACTCCTTGCTGGGCCAGAGCTGCAAACCACTTGACGCTGGTTACGTCCACTGCCGTGGGTGGAGTTAACTGACCAGGTAACAGGCGACCTCCGCCTCGTAATGCACTGTAACACCACCTATTACAGAATTGACATAAATATTACGTTTAAAAGTGTAGTCTATTTGAGCTACAGACTTTAGCTAACAATGGCTGATAACTGAAATATTCATAATTTCCTGTCTCCTTAAACGCCTTAAACACAGTCGCCGTTCTCTGCAATTAAGAATAAAGCAATGATAGGCTGTTAGAGACAGATGGGTGTATCGTTTCTGGACGGTAATACAGGTTTATAATAATAAAAGCAGCACTCCCAAAGGGACAGTAAGCTCCTCCATGTTCACATGTTAGCGCTTGTTCTTCTCCTCCTCCTCTCTTCTTCCGTGCTGTTCTGTGGGTTGGGTAAAGACGCTTTACACTATGTAATGACATAGCCCTGACTAGCCCCATGTTGATCAAAAACCAGCTGGTTCTTAAGAGGCACGACAGTTGAACTGGTTAAGCACTGGCACAGACACCAGAACTGAACTAGTACCAGGTCTTTATAGGTGGAAAAGGGGTATTTGAGGACCTTTGTTTAGTTCCTTAAAGCTTAGTTCACGCTATCTGTCTTAGCCTGACTTTCAGGTTGGCAAGAAGTTATTGGGGTCACGGAATGAAAGTCCCTGAATGCACAGCTGTATAGTGTGATATATACTATATGTCGCACATGCAACGTGAAAATTGGTCTGTTTGAAGAATGAATGAACTGACGTAGCACCGGTGCAATGAGAAACTTTGAGAGTCACCAGCATTTTCATAAGTCTTAATTTTGTAGCCCCGTGTCAAATTCAGCACAGATCAGTGGTGGAATACACCACTATACAGAGTTCAGTGGTTGCTGCTCTTTGTCCTCTGTTACAATGGACAGAATAGCAAAACGCACCCGACATCGTTTTTCATATCGGCACTGAACAGCTTTCATATTTACAAGAACAAACACCGTGTGTTTGTATGTGTGTAGGCTACACGTTTGAGTGCTGCATTTAGCGCCACACAGTGGGACATGTTTTATTTTGGAGAGGACTGTCACAGGAAAAAAAGAGCAGATGCGAAGTGAACCGGGATGCATAGATTGCACCTCGCCGACAGGACAGACTGCTCTCTTCTCCGCTGTTCCAGGCTCCAGGAGTGACTGAAAAAATGCTCTTATAAAAGAAACATTTTTTTTTTGTTTCTTTCGGCTTCTCCTGGGCCCACAGCAGGTTCATTTTGCGCAGGTCTCTGGAGGAGGAGTGCGATGGAAAAAGAGGAAGCTCCATAGAGTGACGGAGGTTGTTTTTTACTGTCTAGTCTAGGGGTGTCAAATATACGACCCACGGGCCAAAAGTGGCCCGTTAGTTTGTATGGTGTGGTGAGTGTGTTTAGGTAGTTAGGATTGATTACTGATGTGGAAATGAATGTAAATGTAAAATAATTGACAAGTTGCTTTGAATTATAAAGTGAAATACTGTATTTTAAATGATTAAACTGCACTACTTGCCCAGTGGTACAGGGGTCAGCACTGTTGCCTAAGAGCTAGAAGGTTCCAGGTTTGAGTCCCCAGGCTGGCAGGGGTGGGAACCTTTCTGTGTGGAGTTTACATGTTCTCCCTGTGCTGTGTGGGTTTACTGCAGATGTTCTGGTTTCCTCCCACAATTCAAAGACATGCATGTTAGGTTAATTTATGATTCTCATGGTCCCTAAGTATCTGTCTCCAATAGGCTTGTCTCCAATAGGCTCTGAAGCTGGATTCATGCTCCACCTCTGCTGCCCGCGTACGTGTAACTGTAAACCTTGTGTGACGAAATTTACGTCATCGTCTCCACTCCGCTAGTGTCTGCAGTGCTCGACCGCGGACGACAGCTTGCAGCCCAAATTTTGTGACCGTGCCGCCTTCCCACGACCTGAACGCGGTGAAAAGCGCATGCGCAAGACTGAATGTCCCATTCACAAGGTGGCGATATCGGCACAGCATACCAAGACAAAGTAGATGAAGAAGACAACGAGGAAGTGGAAGACGAGAATAAACATACATAAATCATACATAAATACTTCAGCAGCAGCATCTTTGTGGAAAAGGAGTGAAAACGGGGAAGTCAAGCAGCAGAAAGCAAGCAGCGTTTCTTCATTGGTGAAAATCCTGGCACGTCAGCGCATTGGCGCTACCTATTGGGTGGGAGTGAAACTACAAATGATGGTTGTGCGCATGCTTCAACCGCTTGGCCTGGGTAGATGAAAAAATGTGAGCATGAACAGCGCTGCATGCGTGCCGGGCTCGTCCAAAGCACACGTGGACCAAAGCGGACTAGAGGGGAAATGCAGCATGAATAAAGCTTTAGAATAGAGGGTTAGTACTAGTGAAGTAGTTTACTGCAACAATATTGTATCAATTCCAAGACATCAAGCATTTCTTTATTAATAACCACTGCAAATCCAAACAAACTTTTGAGTACCTAAATAATAAAATAAACAGCTGAATTTTCAGTGTACTAGATGGTACTAAATGCTTGCTGTCTGGTTAGGTCAGCACAGCAAAGGAGTGACTCCTGAGATTTAGCTAACAGTTGGACAAGACAGAGATTGGAATAAGAAATCGCAATGTATGATATCACAAAACCCATATCACAGGATTGTGATAATTTTGCATTAGGGCTGGGCAATATGCCCCCCCCCCCCCCAAACAAAAAAAATCACTGATTTTTTTTTTTTCCAGGCTACGAAAGAGAGAGAGACTATAATGAATCTGTTCTTTTTATTTCAAACAAAACCATTTTTTTTCCCAAATTGGGAATCAAGTACAAACCAAACCTCTTAAATAAAGCTTTGGCCAAAGATGGAGCCACAAATTCAGAATAAAGTGCCAGCCATTTATAAAATAAACTTATTAAAACTAAAGAATTCCCTCTATCAAATTCAAAACATAAAGTACAAACCCACTTTACTTATGACTAGGGCTGGGAATCATCAATCATTTCCAGAATTGATCCAATTCCAGTTCTGAATCTATTCAGTTTGCTCAGATCCTGATTCACTCAGGGAAATTACCATTTTTATAGCTATTTTACTTGCTAGGAAAAAAAAATTCTTAGAGACCTAACGCTGCAAATCGTAGCGGGAATACTCCTAACTTTGTTGATACATAAAGTATCACATAAAGAGCTGACCCAAAATCAGTTACAATAATGCACGTTTTATTGTTTAACTTATGATTTCACAGTGCTAACAAGTGCTTCTTTAATGCAAAGGGTGTGTAGTATCAAGTTAACAACCCAGAGTAAGTAAACAAATTCAATGCATGAAGCATGTATACTGTACATAATCTCACTGTATTTGACAGCAACGTCCAAATGTATCAGGCATTCAGTGCAACTAGAACATACTTTTTGTAAACAGTAATACCTGAGAAAATGCTACATTTATGAGACTAAAGTGAGTACGTGTGCAAAACAGCCAACGTGCAGCTGGCCCATTATTTCCATGGCACATACCATATTTGCAGCATTGAAGCAAAGAATATATGTAAACATGTAGAAAGCATGTGCATTCATGTCCAAGGGATTGTGCTAACAAGAGCTAGCAAGTAATCAACCTTGAGATTCTACCATCACCGGAGTATAATAATTATCAACACTGGAGAGTAAACTAGTTTGAAAATGAGACTGCTACTCACCTGCAGACAGATGGGTTAGAGCTGAAACGACTGTTGTATATATTCAATCTTTTAGCATAGTTCATGGTATCTTGCTGTGTGCTTTTATGTTTTATTAATTTGTATTGTGTAATATATTGTCTTGTGTAAATACTGCCATCTTGGTCAGGCCATGCTCATAAAAGAGATCATTTTGATTTTAAGCATTTGCCTGATAAAATAAAGGTTAAATAAATAAATGAATTCATCCCATGTACACCTGCCACGGACATGCTAATGATGGCTAGCAGGCTAGCAGTGTAAACAACGGTCATCCAGGTGTAGTTTTGGAGGAGGCTGTGACAAATTTCCAGGATAGAGTCACTTAAACAATGACGGCTTTGGTTTTGTTAAGCTCTTCGCTACCTTCACAGTTCTTGAATCCAGTATGTCAGCTGCGCACCGCCATGTTGATCCACTTTGATCCACTTAACTCTCGCACGATTGTTCAATTACGTGAGAGTTCTGCCGGCTCAAGGACAACTAGTGTTTTGTATTAAACCATCGACCCGCTGATTTTGTGAATCGATATCGGCTCAGTCAAACGTGAATCGATTTGAATCGGAGAATTGATCTTTTGAACCACCCCTACTTATTATGATAGTTACCCTATAGAGAAAACATTGAAACTAAAGCATCCTTAAAATAAAAGCATCACCTTCTTTTTTTCCTTCATTTGAACATCTTTTACTTTTTTTAAAAAAAATTTACAACTTGTGAGAAAAAAACTGTTGGCTGGCTACTCAGCTTTCAGACACGTATCAGGTTGATAGCATTTCATAATAAAAGCACATAATAGAACAACCATTCTACTTGAATTGCTATAGAGGGCTTTTATTTTGAAATAATTCTGGAAGTGTTGAATTTTGTACAGTATATGAAAAAAACTTTACACTAATTCAGCTTACTTTCAGTTTGTGAACAGACAGTTCTAAGACTCCAGTTATGAAATGTTTGTCATCAGAAAATGCAAACCAGTGTTAATTTTGACAGCAATTTTTTAAATTTAGTTTTAGTCATAATCTTCTGACTAAAATGTCTTTTTTTGTCATAATTTAGTAATCTAAAGTTTAGTTTTCTTTAGTCAACTAAATATAAAAATTTAGCTAACTAAATCTATTGTAGATTTAGTTGACTAAATTCTTACATGATGTAAAGGGTTATGCAAATTTTTAGGGTCCCTCCCAATTCTCATTTGTACTCCTAACTCAGGGGTCTGCAACCTGCGGCTCTGGAGCCACATGTGGCTCTTTTGCACATAACCAGTGGCTCCTTAAGGCCTTCACAAAAAAATTCAAAACTTTAACTGAAAAGTGGGCACAGATTTGTAAGGAAAAACATAAATTTACTAGAAAAATAACAAATTCATCAGAAAAGTTTAAAATTTTGGCAAAAAATATCACAAATTTAGGAGAAAAAATGAGGAAAATGTCATAACAAATTTACAAGAAATACAAAATTTCTTAGGAAAAAACCCACAAATTTACTGAAAAAGTTGCAATTTAAAAAAAAAAATGTAAATGAAAACGGTAACAAATTTACTAGGGAGAATATAATTAATTTATTTGAAAAGCAGAAAATTTCTGACAGAAACATGACAAATTTAGGGGAAAAAGTTGCAATCTTATGAGAAAAACACACTCGCAAATTACAAGAAAAAAACAACAAAATTTCTGAAAAAAAAAACCCAAACAAATTTATGTGAAAAGGCTGAAGCTGCAATTTTGATTGAAAGAGTAACAAATTTTCAAAAGGTAATATAACAAATTTATTAGAAAATTAGAAAGTTTATGCCAAAAATCTCACAAAATTTGGAAAAAGTTGTAATTTTATGAGGAAAAACCTGCAAATATTGATGATGTCATTCCAGTTGGGACTGGTAACATTGCTGTTTTACCTTAGTTTTCAGGCTCAGATATTTTTGTGGCTCCATGTGGATTTTGCTGGTCAAAAATCTCTCAAAATGGCTCTTTAGGTAGTAGAGGTTGCCGACCCCTGCCCTAACCCTTCACCTACCCCCAAGGAGTCAATATGTGCATTACAACTTACACATCACAGTGGATCTACAAAGGCACAAAACATTAACACACTAGTATCTGGAACTCAAAAATATAGTATTTGACTTAATGATAAAAACAACTTGTCAAGATCTAGAAACTATTTTAAATTTACATACATTTCCACATCAGTCATTAATCCAAATCAAACCAAGTGAACAGACTCACCACACTATCCAAGCTAATAGGCCAGTTTTGGCCCACAAGCCGTATGTTTAACACCCCTGGACTAGACCGTAAAAATAGCCTTAGTATTTGGGGGTTAGTTAACTTCAGAAGAAGCTTCATTTGGGCTGCATCCCTATTCACCCCTTGCCCTACCCCATTCACCGTGAATGTACAAAACAGAGGGGTGGGGCAAAGGGGTGAATTGGGATGCACCCTTGTTCTTCACAGAAATATCTATCTATAAATGCACAAAAATCTCTGTCTGTGTATCTGTTCCATGTATATTTCTTGAACCGTTCGTCAGACAAACCTAAGATTTTATATGTGTTTTCCTGAGGTTTCAAGGGTGTGCATCCCCGAGTATGGAGTCGCTCAGTATAAATATCAACTGACAATGTGTCCCTGTGGTGAAGCCTTATAGTAGCCATCTCTCAAGAACTCCCCATGGACTCAGAAGTGGTGCAAACATCAGGGATTGTAACAGCTAGTCCTTTCATTGAACCTTAATTTCTGGAGTGATCCAGTGACTGCTGCGAAAGGGCAGCTGACAATCAGGGAAGACCTGATGACAGCCTGGAAAGACTGCTGACAGGAGGGAATAGACCCTAACGGGGCTGGAGTGGGTTAGCGGCTCATGCCAGCAGGACCCATCACTGGTTAGCGTTCTTGTATCCACCAATCATTGCTACAAAAACTTTAAGGAAGAAAATACTCCCAGGGTCTGCGAGAGCGGGGGCACAAGATGACCCGTCGCGGACGGATCTTACAGTAACAGACCATGGAACGGAACTGACAATGAATACAACCAGCACCGCAACTGATGAACCGTTAACACTGGCAGGACAAAAGCTGCAGAGCTGTGTATGTGGCTGGTCAAAGGTAGTAACAGAGAGGGGCCTTAAAATCCATCAATGCAGGAAAAAATGCCTTGGCGAACTCAGCAAGGGGCCTCGCATTGACCAGTACTTCTTAAGAAGTAGGCCAAATCAGTCGAGTGAAGCCCAGAGGCTGGAGAACCCCCTCAGTCCTCAGGGTATCAGCACCTCAGATGAGGCTCAGCTTTGCATGGACCCTCCTGCAGTCTCTGGCCCGGAGCCCAACCAGTCACAGCCAGCAACAATCTTCAGCCCAGAGTCAAGTCAGCCACAGCCAACACTTATCTCCAGCCCAGAGCCAAGCCAGCCACAGCCAACACTTGTCTCCAGCCCAGAGCCAAGCCAGCCACAGCCAACACCAGTCCTTAGCCCAGAGCCCAGCTCACAACACTCAGCAACAGTCTCCAACACCAGGTTCAATCAACCATTGCCAGCAAGGGAAAGGGAGACGAAAGGAGGGAAACCTCAGATCCAGTGGCCTAAATCCAGCCAGAGGAGAGAATGGGAGACCACTGACTCAGATCTGGTCTTCCTACTGGAACAACAGAAGGGTCCTGTTGAAAGAAAGCTGGAGAACATGGGAACCATTATCTACAGCTATGGTGCAGAGAGGTTTGGGGTAAGGGGCAGGACACCAAGGCAGCAGAAAGCTCCTGTGGACCAGCTGAAGTCCAGGAGACAGCAGGAAATTGACAGATTGGTGAAAGAAAGGAGACAACTGAGAAAGCATTGGAAGAAAGCCACAGAGACAGAAAGAGTGGGACTTGCAGACTGAAATACAGCAACGACTGACAAAGCTGCGGAGTGCAAAACACCTCAGATGGCAACGCAAGAGGAAAGAACGGTGAAGGACCCTATTCTACAGCAATTCCTATAGCTTTGTCAAAAGCCTGTTTGACCGAGAGAAGAGCGGGAGCCTTAAAGTGCCCATAAAAGATCTGGAAGAGCACCTGAGGAAGACTTGCTCTGATGATTGGCGATATGAGCCAGTCACCATCCCAAATGACATGCCACCAAGGCCAGCACTTGAGCAGCAAATGGACATAAGGCCCCCCACGTGGAGGGAGGTGGAGAAGACCGTGAAGCAGACAAGATCAGCATCAGCCCCTGGGCCCAATGGTATCCCGTATAGGCTCTACAAGAACACCCCTGGAGCCCTTAAATACCTCTGGAAGTTGATGAAGGTAGCATGGGAGAAGGGAGTGGTACCGAAGGCATGGCGAAGAGCGGGAGGCATCCTGATCCCCAAAGAGAAGAACGCTTCATCCATCAGCCAGTTTCGCCAGATCAGCCTGCTGAACTACTTCTTCAGTGTTCTGGCCCAAAGGCTCTCTACATTCCTGCAAAGAAACAACTTCATTGATATGTCAGTGCAGAAGGCGGGGATCCAGGGTTTCTCATGATGTCTGGAGCATGTCAGTATCATCTGGCACCAAATCCAAACTGCCAAGAAGGATCAGAGAGACCTGCTTGTAGTCTTTTTAGACCTCGCCAATGCCTTTGACTCAGTCCTGCACAAGATCTTGTAGATGGCCTTTGAGTACTTCAGCGTACCAAACCACATCACACAGCTGGTCAAGAGCTACTTTCAGGATCTCCAGTTTTGTGTGACAGCCGGGAACAACACCACAACCTGGCAGCACCTGGAAAGGGGCATCATGACAGGATGCACTATTTCCCCCCTAGCATTCATCATGGCAATGGAAGTGATCATACGGGCATCCCGTTGGGTAGTGGGTGGCGAGAGGATCAAGAGTGGCCTGCGTCTTCCGCCAATTAGAGCGTACATGGATGATATGACCATCATCACAGCAACAAACCATGCACTAGACACTTGCTGCAGAAACTCCAGGAGAACATCCAGTGGGCAAGAATGGCATTTAAGCCAAGCAAATCTCGCGGCATCTCCATTGTTAAAGGCCAACTAACGGGAGTGCGGTTCCACATCAGCGATGAACCACTCCTCACAGTCTGAGAGAAGCCCATCAAGAGCCTCGGACGATGGTATAACACAGACCTCAGAGACACCCAACAACTTGAACAACTCTGGCAGGACACGACTAACGGCCTCAGGCAGATTAATAACACTGGACTTCCAGGGAAACTGAAGCTCTGATGCTTCCAGTTTGGGCTGCTGCCCAGACTCCTGTGGCCGTTGACCATGTATGAAGTCTCCCTAACCCATGCTCAGTGTCTGGAAAGGCTAGTGAGCTCTTATGTGAGGAAGTGGCTTGGCCTTCCAAAATGTGTCAGTAGCATTGGACTCTACAGCGATGGAGCCCTGTCGCTGCCATTGTGTGGCCTGGTTGAGGAATTCAGATATGCGAAGGTGAGGCTGGACATGTCACTCGCCAACTCCCGGGACCCTGTAGTAAGAAGTGCTGCTCATACCCTGGCAACATAGAGGAAGTGGACCCCAAACATGGCTGTCCTACAGGCCAAATCTGCGCTTCTCCATCGTGACGTGGTGGGCCACGTCCAACAAGGTAGAGGAGGCCTTGGCTTTGGAACAGTGACACCTCTCTGGCAAAAGGCATCTCCAGTCGAATGTCAAACTATGGTAGTAGAGGAGGTGCATCAACAGGAGGAAGCAACCAGAAGGGCCAGAGCCATAGCACAAGCCAAACAGGGTCGATGGACGAGGTGGGAGGGTGTCGAAAAGAGGAAAATCACATGGAGAGAACTCTGGGGCATGGAATCAACAGGCTGAGCTTCATCATCTGAGCTGCATATGATGTGCTGCCCTCTTCCACAAATCCGTCGGTTACTGGCGGATAGCAAACAACTGAAAGGTGCATACCGCCACCTACTGTACAAGAGTGTGTAACATTGTCATTTGAGCCCGACCCCTAAATTCTATGACTTAATCCTGTGTTAGTTAAAAAAGAGAAAAGAGCCCTTCTCGTGATTCTTAATGGCTCTCCATCGGTTCCCAGAATCCCAGTTAAATCACATTCCCTAACGCCCTTTCGAACTTCATTTTTCATTCTCTCTCTTTCATTTCCACACTTGTGACAGTGTAATAAGATGTGCTCGACATTTTCTTTTACTCCACATTCTCTACATTTGTCACTTTCGCTTTTCCCCATGGTGAATAAAGTGCCATTTAAACCTGTATGATCCAGTCTTGAGTCTTACCATGATGATGTCTTCCCTCCTGTTTGTTGTTTTATAATTCTTTATTGCAATAGATTTTTGTATTTTGTAATACAGTCTACCTTTATGATCTTCATCCCATCTTTTTTGCCATAGCTCAATTCCTTTTTTCTTGATTACTGCTTTCCCTTCACCTTTTCCAAGAGACAATGGTATAGTTATTTCTTTCCCCAGTGCACTTTTAGCTAATTTGTCTGCACAGTCATTCCCTTTCAGCCCTTCATGTGCAGGAACCCAACAAAACTGAACATCTCCACCACCCCTGTGTACTCTAAAAATACTATGATATAGCTCAGTCACCAAATCTTCCCTTGTAGATTTTAGTGTCTGTACAGTTTTTAAAGCTGCTAGGGAATCTGTGGTGTGGTCTGACCTCCTCCACCCACTGCAAACCAATAATTATTGCCACCTATATCTTTGAATAAGGAGTTCTTATAAGGAGTTCTGAACAACTCCTTATGTTTGAAAAAATTATCCGTCCTTGGACTGTGTAATTATTGCCACCATCTCTGCTCAAAGGATTCCAGCATTTTCAGTCGTTAACATCAAAGGATCCTGGCATTTAGTAGTCTGTCTGTGACATCATGTGGGATGTCTATGACATCATATAGCCTATGGATCATTTCCTATGATCTATAGGCTATCAAAGGCTGGTTGACGCCACCGAGCGGACCAGTTGCTGGCTGGGAATGAAAAGAAGTGATACCATATAGAGAAGGTAAGCACTGGACGGCCGCACCAGACCTCATGTAGACATGGAAATCTCACTCAGTAAGGCAGAAGGCTAGCAATGATGATACAGAGTGAAGTACGTAGCGGTACTGCACCTGTAAGCTGGTTGCCAACCACCAATCAAATCTAAAAGAAGAAGAATTAAAAATTATATAGTGGAAAAGTGGCAAGAATATTGGGATGGAGAGCGGTAGAGAAAGATATATAGAGTGATGATAAAGAGTGAAGTACATGGCCATAATGCACCTGTAAGCTGGTTGCCAACTGCCAATCAAATCTAAAAGAAGAAGAAGACGGCCGCATCTTGGACACAGTCCAAAGACTGATAATTTTTTCACACATGGGTTGTTCAGAACTCCTTATACAAAGATATAGAGTGATGATAATCAAGTCAGTGGCAGTAATGCACCTGTAAGCTGGTTGCCAACCGCCAATCAAATCTAAAAGAAGAAGAAGTCTTCTAAGGCAAACAGCTAAACTGTGGGACACATACCCAGGCTTGATCAACATGTGGTGGGCCTGCCTCAGTGGAGGGTGTCTTTTGATAAATGGCCGAAACACCCTGTGATGCTGAGGTACACAACTGACGATGTGTCCCGGCGGTGAAGCCTTATAGTAGCCATCCTTCAGGAACTCCCCATGGACTCAGAAATGGTGCAAACATCAGGGATTGTAACAGCTAGTCCTTTCATTGAACCTGTAATTTTTATCAATAAAAGTTAAGTCACCGCTCTGTGTCTCTTCATGCCCTGGCTTCAAGAACTGTGGGCAGGGTTTCGGATTGACTCCGTGCTGACTGGATAACATGTGGCACCACAGCCATGCTGACTGGATAATACGCAGCATCACGACCTGTCAGTCACCACAGTGTTCCCTGGACAAAACAAGGAAGTGAAAAACAACAAATTTGACGGATTCTGGGAACAGATGGAGATGGAGAGGCACTAAGAATCACGAGAAGGGTTCTTTTCTCTTTTTTTAAATAACACAGGATTAAGTCATAGAATTTAGGGGTTGGGCTCAAATGACAATGTTACACACTCTTGTACAGTAGGTGGCGGTATGCACCTTTCAGTTGCTCGCTATCCGCCAGTAACAAGAGAAGAAGAAGAAAGAGGACAAATTTGACTAGAAAAAGATAATACTGAAGATTTAACTACTGAAAGAAATGATGTAGGCTTTTCAGATCTATACAGTAGTTGTATCTAAGACAAATCTGGGACAACTTACACCCTGAACTGATCTAGGTCAAATGATTCTAGGTCAAAGGTCAAACTTGACATTTAATTTGCACTATGGTAAAGACTAAAATGCTAAATTTACTATTATTATAAAATGAGTAAAGTTAGGGCCACCAAACATGGTACACTGGTTCACCTTGGGATCCTGACCTTATACTATGGGTTTGGGGTCAAAAGGTCAAAGGTCAAGGTTAACATTTCTTATGCCTTATCACTGTACAACGAGTAAAGCTAGGGTCACCAAGTTTGGTACACAGGTTCACCCTGTGACCCTGAAGGATTTTGGGTTCGTAAGGTCAAAAGTCAACATCAAAATGGCTTATAAACTATATCTGAACAACAAAGAAAGCTAGGGTCACCAAACTTGCTACACAGGTTCACCTTGGGATCCTGACCCCTGACTATGGGTTTGGATTTGAAAGGTCAAGGATGGCACTCCCCATGATCTCTTACTATAGAATGTGTAAATCTCTCTAGGGTCACCATACTTGCTACACAGGTTTGCCTTGGCATCCTGCCTGGCAACTACGGGTTGTATACTTTGTTGTATATTCATGGGTGATGGGTTTATCGTAATTTGGCTCTGCCACAGTAATTACATTGAAAAGTTGAAAACGGCTCTCTGTTGATAAGTATTGGGACCTTCAAAGAAAACTGAGGTGGAGGATATTGCACTCACCTCAGAGTGCTCTTGTTCTCCTAATGGGACTTCCTTTGTATCTTTTCATGGCGGAACATTGTTTCAGAGACCCCGTATATCAGTCAGAGCCAACGATTGTGTAATGTGTGTTGCTGTTCAGTCATGTAGTGTGAACTCATAATGGCCACAATATTCCTGATCACAAGTCAGAAGGTTGTGTAATGTGAACTGCATTAGTTTCATTGACTTTCTAGACATGTTGTCTGGACCTAGGTTAAAAGCGCCCCACCCATTTTATTTTCATTCCCTTCTTTCTTCTGTTCAGCTCCTGGCGGTTGAGCTTGGCCTGGTCTCCACCAAGATCACCAAAGTTGATAAAGCAGAGTACATCAAAAGGAAAAGACATATTTTACCACAGACAACTACAAGTATGTAAAAAAATTCTAACATTTTGAAACCCACAACAAAAACCATCTGCATGTTTATGGTCATCATGTTATGTTTGAGTCTTTAGGGAATTCCATTTTCTTGTCATTGTAGGTGTTAGACCGAGCTCTATTGGACTCGGCTTCGTGGTCCAGAGTTTGGGCACAGATGATCACAGGATGGCAAAGATGGCCCAGCAGGTGAAGGACGTGCTGCCTCATGTCCCAATGAATGTCATTGCTAAGGACTTGGGTAGGATTCAGTTTATTACACTTTTATGTTATACAGCTACACTCATATTACATGTGATTTACAACCCCAATTCCAGTGAAGTTGGGATGTCTTGTAAAGCGTAAATAAAAACAAAATACAATGATTTAAAAATCTTTTTCAACCTATATTCAGTTGAATTCACAACAAAAACAAGACATTTAATGGCAAATATTCTCTCATTTTGAATTTGATTTGTGCAACACATTCCAAAAAAGCTGGGACAGGGGCAAGAAAAGGCTGGGAAAGTTGAGGAATGCTCAGAAGACACCTTTTTGGAACATTCCACAGGTGAACAGGTTAATTGGAAACGGGTGAGTGTCATGACTGGGTATAAAAGGAGCATCCCTGAAAGGGTCACTCATTCACAAGCAAAGATGGGGTGAGGTTCACCAGTTTGTGAACAACTGCATGGGCAAATAGTCCAACAGTTTAAGAACAACATTTCTCAATGTACACTTCGTCAATGTACATTAAGCAAGAATGGGAAAGAATTCCACCTGCAAAGCTTCAACAATTAGTGTCCTTAGTTCCTAAACACTTACTGAGTGTTAAAAGGAAACGTGATGTAGCACAGTGGTTAACAGGCCTCTGTTACAGCTTTTTTGGAATGTGTTGCAGGCATCAAGTTCAAAATGAATGAATAGCAAAAAAAAACAAAAAAACAAAGCTTATCAGTTTGAACATTACATATCTTGTTTTTGTAGTGTATTCAATTGGATATAGGTTGAAGAGGATTTTTAAATCACTGAATTTTGTTTTTAATTTACATTTTATACGGCGTCCCAACTTCACTGGAATTGGAGTTTGTATTTTTATTTTCTTTACACAATTATTCTGTGCTCTCAGTCTTTTGATTTGCAACATTCATAAAAAAAAAAACTTTAATTCATTTGCTTCCAAAACTTTTTTTGTATATAGCAAAAACCAACTGTGTTGACACCACCATCACAAATCTGTTGGACATCAAGGAGGAGACTCAGATGGAAGCAACAGGAATGTCGACATTTGGGCCATCTAAGATGAGTTCCTATTCTTCTGGACCTGCTCCCAATTTAAAGGTTGGTATCTAAATTCAGATGTGCGTGAGATCACAAACACTGAGAGTTATGGCCAATGAAATTTTGAATAGTGGCCATTTTTAATTTTTCTTGTTTTCAAAAATTGCTCATGGATGCCAAGGTGACATCGATCAGTTTTGTGATCAGAACATGTCAAATTGATGGAATATGCAAAAAAAACCCCAAACATTGTATATACTCCAAAACATGCTTTAGTGAGATTTTGGCATTTGGCAAGCAGACAAAACTCTTAAGATTTAATTAGAAGTGGTAATAAAAAGGTTTTAAACATAGCTTGTCAGTTTTGTAGACTTCCTGGCTTACTAACTAACTAACTAACTAACCTGCACTTATATAGCGCTTTTCTAGTCACAAAGACCACTCAAAGCGCTTTCATTAATACTAACCCTCTATTCTAAGGGCCTATAGGAAACAGATATCTAGGGACAATTTAGAACAGCCAATTAACCTAACATGCATGTTTTTGGCATGTGGGAGGAAACCGGAGAAATCCCGGAGTAAACCCACGCAACACGGGGAGAACATGCAAACTCCACACAGATCACTGTTGGTCGGGGGCTGGGATCGAACCCACGATCCCACGATCCCCACAATCCCCCGGCCAAGGGTAAACTGTGCTGCCGCAGTGCTAACCACTGCGCCACCATTACCTGTGGTGCATTGATGTGTTGAAAAAAGACTGTAAAATGACCTGTTTTTGATTATTTTAATTTACAACTGGACAAACCTGCAGCGCAGAAGACTTGTATTTAGCAAAGCCATCCAGTCTCCTAATGAGCAGACAGGTGGCACTAACTGAGAATGGTGGCATCTACTCCAAAGTAGGGCTGAACAATATGACAAAAATTTCATATCACAATATTGATATATATCACGATATACATTTTCTGTAAATTATACAGTTTAGATAATCACATGAAAAGGACCATCTTTTTTTTTTTTAACTTTTTTACATGCACCTTTTTCGCCTCATAATTTCGTAGTGTTATAAAATAGTTTTTAATGTGCATTTGAAACTTGATTCTCATAAATTTCAGGTTTTTCTTCTAAATCATATCATATGAATAAAAAGTAAACATCAATAAGTAAATATTTACTGAGCCAGAGGAGAATAGCAAAAAAAAAAAAAACCAACCCAGATAACATAAAAAAATGTCTGAAAATGAGAAAATTACCCATCATTGCCATCTACAGATATAAATTAGCTGTTAGTTTAAATCAATGAAAATTTAAGTGTAGATCCACAGCCTGATGACTGCTCTTCTGGCCTGATTTAACCTCTTTGCTTCTTAGTAAAAATACACTACTCACAAAAAGTTTGTGATATTTGGCTTTTGTGTGAAACTTATGGAAAATGTAAAAAGTTCATGCTACAGTGATATTATATCATAAAAGTAGGGCATTTAAGTAGAAGCACGCAGTGGTGATTTCCTCATCTCAAAACGATTTATTGAAACAAAAAGCCAACAACAGTGGTGGGTATACTACAACAAAAAATGTCAGTGTCTCAATAACTTGTCATGTGCCCTTGAGCATCAATTACAGCTTAACGACGACGTCTCATGATGTTCACAAGTTGACTTATTGTCTGCTGAGGCATGACATTCCACTCTTCTTGAAGGCAGGCCCTCAGGTCATTGAGATTGTGGGGTGCAGGGTTACGAGCCTCTACATGGTGACTCGGCTGATCCCATAGGTTTTCTATGGGATTGAGGTCTGGAGAAAGTTCAGGCCACTCCATTTGAGGTACCCCAGCCTCCAGCAGCCATTCCTTAATGATGTGACCTCGATGAGCTGGAGCATTGTCTTCCATGAAGATTGTCATCCATGTGTTGTTCATGCAGGGGCACAATGACTGGATTAATGATTCAGGTAGTATCGGCTTGTCACTGTGCCATTCACAAGGTGTAGGGCAGTTCTGTATGGACTAGACACACCTGCCCAGACTGTAACACCACCACCACCAAAGGCTCGTCTGGTGACAGCAGTGGCTGATGCATAGTGCTCTCTTGACGTCTCCAACATCGTTGGCGGCCGTCATTTGTGCTCAGCATGAATCGACTTTCATCAGAGAACAGCAGTGAGGCCCACTGGTCCCTTGTCCAGCGTAAATGCTCCCTGGCCCATGCAAGACGATGGTGCTTGTGCCTGGTGGTGTGGTCAGGTACCCTTACAGGTCATCTAGCACGCAGACCACGCTGATGTAAATGGTTTTGAATGATGTGACATGGCACTTGGGTGCGTCTCACCTCCCTTAAATGTGCCTGGAGTAGAGTGGCATTCATCTTCCGGTTTCATAGGGCACTGTTCACAATGAAGCGGTCATCAGCGTGGGATGTGGCCGAAGGACGTCCACTCCTATACCTTTCTGTGACTCTTCCAGTCTCTCTGTATCTGTGTTGCAACCTGCTGATGACACTGTGTGACACTCTAAGCTTAGTGGCCACTTCCCTCTGAGAACATCCTGTTTGAAGCCTCGCAATGGCGAGGTAGTGTTGATCAGTTGGTAGGTGTCGTCTTGGTCTCATGATGTCAAAATGTGGACAGCATGATGAAGAGAACTATTTAAATAGCAAATCTAATTGAACCAGAAAATTTAGTGGTCAATTCATGGATCAAAACACCTGTTGCGAATTTTGCTGTTAAGCACCTTGTTAGAGAACAGCAAGTTATGCAAAAAGTCCTGAAATATTGAACAGTTGGACATGCACATTCAAAAGGTTAAAGGTCAAATTAAGTTCACCTGTAAAGATTATAGTGCATTTTAGGTGCATCCTGAAATTTCACCCAAAAGCCAAATATCCCTAAGTTTTTATGAGTAGTGTATGTATACAACTGTTTTAGTAATTTGCTAGCAATTTTTTTTTACCAAAATAATTTATTCAACATCATTTGTAGTTTACATAACATACGATTTTTTTTGTATCAAGATACGCATCAAGTACCGAGATACTGAATAATTATATCGAGATATGATTTTTGACCTATATCGCCCAGCCCTATTTCTGGATGTTTGACTTTAAAGATTTTTTTTTAACTTAATCTGGTAGTGGTTGGTGTTTTGGGTCACTAGTGCATATTAATACACTCTTATCATTTTATTTATATATTTTTTAACTACATTAATTTTTTTCATCCATAGCCTGCTGCCAAAACCTTTGGAAAATCACCAGCTGACAGACATTTATCTCTTCAAGAAAGAAAAGATGCACTCTATAGTTTTGCACGAAGGTGAGATTTTCTTCCCATTAGCAGTTCCACCTGACACAGAAATGATTTGTTGTTTTCAAGAGGATCAGGAATTGTTTTTTTAAAGGGGTCATTGACTGCACTTTTTACATATTTTAACAGCTTACTCATGTCTTCATGAAGTGTTTGTAACATATTTTGTCAAAATTTTCTTTTTTATATTATTGATTATTGAAGCAAATTTGTTTATTTTTCCTAGCTTTCTTGAAATGCTCTGATTTAAAGCCTGTCACTAAACATCCTTCAGCTATTCAACTCTGCCCTCCCTCTTACGTCAATTAGACATTAGCTGAGTAGCTTCTAGCCTCCTCCTTGCTTGGATGAGTAGCGCTGGTTCATCGATCTGCAGTCGTTTGTGCATCTCGCGTCACTCTGGCCCATCCTCCGACAACCTCACCGAGACACCACAACAAATCGCCAACACCGCGTGCCATTTGACCCTCTGATCGCCGCTGGCCAAGCCACCGAGCCACGGGATCTCAGAGAGCAGTGTCTTGCTCCGCAGTACTCCACTTCTCTCCCACAACCAGCCGGGGGATGCCCCGTCATGAAGCGGCTCCCCCATGTTGCCCGCGAGAATAGAGCAGAGCTCCGGAGGATGGTGGGGCAGCTGGCCGTGAGAGCCAGCAGCTCCAGGCAGCAGCTCTGGGTCTGCATGCCGGTCGCGGCAGCTGCCTGCACCAGCAACCCGCCGTGGAACCACTGCGAAACCACTGGGAGACGGGCCGGAGTGACACGAGGCACATTGTGGACTGCGGGTTAGTGAACCAGGTGGTAACAGGGATGGTCATTAGGGTGACTCATATCAGAAGAAAATAATATAAGCCGTGCTCGGTTCGAGCTTCCTGGTACCAGTGTTAGCTCGGGGGCTAATAGGCTATATTTAGCACCCCTTCCATCTACATGACAGACAGCTAGGCGGGCCAGTAATAGAGCAGTGGGCGGGTTTTAAGGACGGTGATGGGTTGGCTTTTTCTAAACGTGACGAAAATGATTTAGACGGAATAGTCAAAAACATTTCTTGGAGCAAAAAATGAGAGTCTGTTTTTTGTTTTTTTGTTTTTTAAGAGAATTAACTGTTTTGAAAATTTTTTGAAACCTACAAACACACCATTTTTCAGTGACCCCTTTAAGAGTTTAGCACCAAGATGCTGTGAGGGTCTTTGATGCACCATCATGAACATTTAGTTAAGGTTAATAAGAAGCATTTAGAAGAGTCAAAAGTTGCCTTGTCATCAAAAACATGTTGCATTTGTGAAAAAGCATAAAGTTTTGCAATAGACATTTGGGGTGTACCAGTTGTATGGTAACAAAACAAAATCATATATGAGAAAATCTGTCTTGACAAATATAAACCATCTAGACATGTTCTCTAGAACCCACACATACAGCAAATTTACAAACTTACCAGTTAGTGATTATTTTGTGGTCACAATTAAGAATTGTTTTATTTTCCACAGACAAAACATTCCTATCAACTAACTTTAACTTAGGGTAGTATCTCACTGGGATGCGACAGCTGGCAACTAGAGAAAAAAAAAAATTCAACAAATACACAAGTTAAGGACAATTTTCACTTGTAATCACACTAAATTGGCACAATTGCGTATGTCGCAGAAATATTGCACACATGTAACACGAACTGCTTGCGAATTTGCATACATGCCATGTGCATGCACACACCAAACATGCACCCCACAAAATTGTGTTTTTTTTTTTTTAATTTTTCTTTTGCACTTACGACTGTCATACGACCGCTATGTACATAAATCTGATGCTACACTTGTACAACAGTTATCCATGACAATTGCCAAATTGGGACCATATTTCCCCATTCCAGCAGTCATTTTATCATCAGATATCAAGTGACATTGACCATGGAAGAAGTGCAGAGACTGCTGGATGAGAAGCCTGCCTACAAGTCCTCCCCATCAGGCACAGCTGGCCCTGGGACTGGCTCTGCTTTTTCTGTGGGGGCCTGTAGGGCAGGGATAACAGCCCTCCATCCCTAGCCTTGCCTTTCTTACTCTTGGAAGGCATGGTGACGCTGTTGGTCGCTGCTGTGTCAGCATGTGATAGAAAATGACTGGGGTGGTTGTGGAATGTGTTGTCCTTTTTGCCTCTAATCTGTCACAATTTAGTTTATACAGTGCATTAGGAAGGTATTACAACGCTTCACTTTTCCACATTTTGTTATGTTACAGCCTCTTCTTCTTTTGGCTGCCTCCTTTAGAGGTCAGCACAGCGGATCATCTGCCTCCATCTCACCCTATCTCTTGTATCTTTCCCTGTAACACCAACCCTCTCCATGTCCTCCTTCACTACATCCATGCATCTTCTCTGTGGTCTTCGTCTTTTCCTCCTGCCTGGCAGCTCCATCTTCAACATCCTTTGTCCAATATATCCACTATTCCTCCTCAGCACATGTCCAAACCATCTCAGCCTTGCCTCTCTTACTTTGTCTACAAACCGCTCAACCTGAGCTGTCCCTCTGATATACTCATTTCTAATCCTGTGCCTCCTAGTCACTCCCAGTGAGAATCTTAGCATCTTCAACTCTGCCACCTCCAGCTCCATCTCCTGTCTTTTTGTCAGCACCACCGTCTCCAAACCATAAATCATAGCAGGTCTCACTACCATCTTGTAAATCTTCCCTTTCACTCTAGCTCTGCCTCCCTCTCATTCACACTCATGTTTTCTGTCTTGCTTCTACTGACATTCATTCCTCTTCTCTTCAGAGCCTACCTCCACCTCTCCAGGTTCTCTTCCACCTGCTCCCTACTCTCACTACAGATCACAATGTCATCTGCAAACATCATGGTTCACGGAAACTCCTGCCTGACCTCATCTGTCAGCCTGCTCATCACCATGGCAAACAAGAAGGGGCTCAGAGATGATCCCTGATGTAACCTCACCCCCACCTTGAACCCATTTGTCACTCCAACAGCACACCTCACCACCGTCTCGCTGTCCCCATACATGTCCTGCACCACCCTCACATACTTCTCAGCCTCTCCTGACTTAATCATACAGTACCACATTTCCTCTTTTGGCACTCTGTGATATGCTTTCTCTAGATCCACAAAGACACAGTGCAACTCCTGACCCTCTCTATACTTCTCCATCAGTACTCTTAGAGCAAGCAATGCATCTGTAGTTCTCTTTCTTGGCATGAAACCATACTGCTGCTCACTGATTGTCACCTCTCCTCTTAACCTGGCTTCAGCAACTCTTTCCCATATCTTCATAGTGTGGCTGATCAACTTTATGCCTCTGTAGTTACTACAGCTCTGAGCATCACCTTTGTTCTTGAAAACTGGTACCAAAACACTTCTTCTCCACTCCTCAGGCATCCTCTCACTCTCCAAGATTGTGTTAAACAATCTGGTTAAAAAGTTCACTGCCATCTCTCCTAAACATCACCATACTTCCACAGGTATGGCACCTGGACCAACCGCCTTTCCATTCTTCATCCTCTTCAAAGCTGCCCTCACTTCGGCCTTGCTAATCCTCGGGACTTCCTTGTTCACCATCTTTCCTTCATCCATCCTCCTCTCTCTCTCATTTTCTTTATTCATCAACTCTTCAGAGTACTCCTTCCACCTTCTCAACACACTCTCGTCATTTGTTAGTACATTACCATTTCTGTCCTTCATCAGCCTACCCTGCTGCACATCTTTTCCAGCTCTATCTCTGTCTAGCCAATCAATACAACTCCTTTTCTCCGAATTACACTTCTGAGTTGACATGACGTAGTTCTGACGTCGTCGATGCAGCATCTACACAGCAACAGCGTGTGCTTTTATTGCGTAGCCTGATATGCACCTCTCCAGAGAAGCAGAGGGGCATGTTGTCGCAAGAGCTGTGATTGGTCCGCTTTGTCTCCTCCTTCACATTTCCTGGTTCTCGCCACTGCTCCGCTCTGCCTGTTCACCACGGCACAACTTCCAATGCGAGTCGGTTATCATCATCATCATAGCAGTCTGTTGTGGGCGACAATGACTGTTTCATTTGGGTCTGATCAGATTCCTCCACGCAGCTCTGTCCTTAGCCTTCTGCTGCCAGGAACTCCTGTCTATATCCAGCTTCTTCAAGTTTCTTTTTACAGTGTCTTTAAATCTGAGCCTTGGTCTACCCTGATTGCATTTGCCCTCGCATAACTGTGAGTAGAGTAACTGCCAAGGGAGACGCTGGTGGTTCATCCTCTCAACATGTATGAGCCATCTCAGGTTCATCTGTATTAGCATGTCCTCCATTGATGGTAGACCAGCTCGTTTCAACACTTATGTTCGTTATCTTGTCTTTCCATGAGATGTTCGTTATGGCTCGAAGGTGTCTCATCATGTACGCGTGGAGTTTCTTTACCTGCACTCTGTAGACAGTCCAAGTTTCAGCACCGTACAATAGAGTAGCCAGTACTGTCACTCTGTACACTTTGCATTTCACACGGATAGACACATGTCGATTGTTCCACAGTCTCTCCCTCAAGTTTCCAAACACAGCGCTCACTCTTCCCATTCTGAGAGATAGTTCATCCTCCAGCCTAGCATTCTCTGAAACAGTACTCCCTAGATACTTGAAAGTCTTGCACTTGACTAGTGGCTCTCTACCAATGCTGATCTCTTCTGGTAGTGATGCTGATAACTGGAACTTTGGTGGTTGATAAAGGCACTCTGTCTTCTTGATGTTAATTTTGAGGCTGAATTGGCTAGCTGCTCTTGCAAATTTCTCCACTAAAGATTGCATATCTTCCAGACTGGGTGCAACTAGAGCACTGTCATCGGCAAAGAGCATTTCTCTTACTACCTTTATCGATGTCTTACTCTTGTCTTTAAACTGTGCCACATTGAACAAGTCTGCTTCTTTCCTTGTTTGAATATATACACCTTCTGAAGTGTCTTTGAAGGCCACCTCAAGCATGGCTGCTAGATATAGCGAGAAGAGTGTAGGCGCCAGCACACACCCTTGTTTCACCCCGTTGCTTACTGAAAAGTCTTTAGATACTGAACCACTCATTGCCACGTTTGCTTGCATACCTGTATGGAGTGCCTCGATCAGGCTGACAAACTTCTCTGTACAGCCATATTTCTTGAGTACCTGCCAAAGTCCTTGTCGCGAAACAGTATCGAAGGCTTTGCTGAAGTCTATGAAGACTACTTAAAGTGGCATGTTCTGTTCGATACACTTATCTTGAACCTGTTTCAAGCAGAAAATCATGTCCATTGTGCTTCTTCCACTTCTAAAGCCGCACTGGGTTTCTGGTAGTACATTCTGCGAGATGTGTTCATTGAGTCTGTTCAGTAGTGCACGTGAGAGAATCTTACCAACAGTGGCTAGCAGTGCTATACCTCTGCAATTTCCACAATCTTTCTTGTCACCTTTCTTGGACAAAGGTACAATACTTGTATCCTTCCAGTCTTGAGGTACTTTCTGGGCATCCCATATCTCTTGGATGAGCTTGTGCAGGCAGTTGGTCAGCTGAACACCACCAAATTTCCGCACTTCTGCTGGAATTCCATCCCTTCCTGGAGCTTTACCATCCTGTGTTGTCCTGATAGCTGCCATTAGTTCATCAAGATTTGGTGGTTCATCCAGACTTGATACAGCTGGTCGCTGCACTAGAGCTTCTTTAGCCTCTTCAGTGAGATCTCCAGGGTTGTTTAGTAGTTGGTCAAAGTGGCCTGTAAGTCTGTCCAGGATCTTGTCTTTCTCCTGCAAAACCGTTTCACCATCCATAGCCTTTAGTTGGATCAATCCTCTTGGTTTAGGGCCATAGATTTCTCTCAAACCTCTGAAGAATGTTTTCATGTCCTTCCTGTCTGCTGCAGTTTGAAGTTCCTCCGCTTTTTCATCCCACCAGTTGGACTTCATCTCTCTGGTGTACTTCTGTAGCTCACTCAGAGCCTTTGAGTATTTCTTCTTCTTCGACCTTGTGTTACACTGTAGGTTTCCCTGCCTAGCTGTATTCCTTGCTTCTAGTAGTTTCTTCAGATGTTCATCATGCTCATCAAACCAATCTTGATGTCTCCTCTCAGGGTAGCCTAATACATCACTCGCAGTCTGATACACCGTATCCTTCAGTGTTGCCCATTTCTCTTCTATGTCATTCTCTTGAGTTGTTGCTGTCCCAGTCTTTCAAGTTTTCGTCCGTTTCCTGTGTAAGTTCTTCCTGCTTCTTTTGGCCTTTCAGTGCACTAATGTTTAGCTTCCGTGGTGGCTTTGCACCAGTCTTGCAGTGCTTCTTTTCGTCTGCAAATCCTTAATCTAGATCTCAGCATAACATGATCAGTACCACAGTCCGCACCTCTCATTGCTCTGGTGTCCAATACATCCCTTATGTCTCTCTGCCTTACTGTGATGTAGTCTAACAAGTGCCAGTGCTTGGATCTTGGGTGCATCCATATCTTCTTGTGTGTGTCCTTGTGCTTAAATAGAGTGTTGGTTATCACAAGGTTGTACTCTGAACATAGTGCAAGTAGAAGTTCTCCATTAGCATTGCACTTGCCTACTCCATGACTGCCTAGCACTCCTTTTCATTTCTCAGTGTCCGAACCAACTCTGGCATTGAAATCTCCGAGTATCAGCCAGTCATCAGTCGGTACACGCCTGATAGTCTCACGTAAATCACTGTAGAACACTTCTTCACCTCCTGTGTGTTGGTCATTGTTGGGGCATATACACTGATGAGTGTGGCATACATCTTCTGCTGTAGTGGGAGTCTCCTAGTCATTATCCTGTCGTTGATTGGCACCGGTTCCTCATCAAGCATTGCTGCTATCTCCTTTCTAACTGCAAAGCCCACTCCTGCTTCTCTCCTTTCTTGAGTTGATTTCCCACTCCAAAAGAAGTTGTACCCATGGTCTTCCAAGCTGTCATATCCAGGCAATCTTGTTCAGCTATGTCTACATTGTACCTGTTTATTTCCAGGGCCACAAGTGCGGTCTGTCTTTCTGGGCGCTGTGATGTTGTTCTGTCCAACAGAGTGCGTACATTCCATTATGCTATACACAAGGTTGCGGGTTTCCTCTTCTTTTGTCTTCCTGCTCCTAGCTTACTTTTCACTACCTGTCGGAGTGTGAACAGATCAGCGCGGACCTTGTTAGCCCGGGCGACGTCTGAGCCGGTATGAGTTGCTTTCTGACTGACCATTTCATGAAACTGCTTGCAAAGCATTTGAGTACCGCTAGCTTTTGCTGGACTAGCAGCACATTCTTGGCAGATAGAGGTATTATCAGTGGCAAGGACAGGCCAAGACAAACTGACTCCAGTATCTGTTGCAGTGACTGACCAGATGATAGGTTTTTTTTATCTCTGTTCTTTGTGTAGTGCATGTCACGATGCACCGACTGGCACAGTGCACCACAGACCTTGTGACAGATGTGTTTATCTGTCGGGATGTCCAGTCTCACCCCGTGTAACTGGGAGTGGTCCACCACAGACCTGTGGCAGATATTGTTTTTAGTTCTGTCAGGATGCTCAGTTTCACCCTCCATGCCCTCGGAAGGGCGGGAATGCCGGTTGAGTCGCCGACGGCCCGACCCATGAGACAGGTAATACCGGTTTTCATGGTTATCCGGTAGCAAGCAAGCCAATGCCTGACCTAACCAAAAAAAAAAGGGGGGGGGGTGTAAGTCTCAGTTAAAAGCTGCCAATTTCTGATCGAAAAAGTGGAATTTTATGGTTAAAAAAGCTGCAACTTTAGCAAAAAGACAAAAAAGGTGTAAATTACCAACTGTTTATGACCTAAAATGCTGCAAATATAAGATTTGAGTAAAATGCTGCAAATTTAAGTGTTTTTTTTTTTAACTGCAAATTCAAGAGTAAGAAAAGTTCTAACTTCATGAGGAAAAAGCTGCAAAATTATGAATAATAAAAAGCTGCAAATTTTCAAGTAAGAAGCTGCACATTTCTGAGTAAAATGGAGTGGCTGTAACTCTGCAGGAAAATCCTGCAAATTTATGAGAAAAATCCTCACATTTACAACAGAATGTTTCTAATTTACATGAAAAAGTATGTGATAAATTGGTGTGTGTTGGCCATTTTTAAATGACAGTCATGAGGAGGAACTAAACGGTGGTGTTAAATCCTGCAGATCTGCACTAATCAGCAGGGAAAAGGAGAAGAAGAAGAGGAATAGGTGATCCCCAGCAGCAGAAATAATCCAGTTAACCCAGCAGGAGTAAACACATGACACCTAACAGATTACCCCCCCATGACATCAGTGGGAACAGCTGGGACAAATTTCACACCGCTGTCCATTTACATGTTCCCTTGATTTATAAATAACAGCTTCCACAAATTGATGCTTCCTTCTCTTATTGTATTTAGCTAGACTTAAAGCAGTTGTAAAGCTGATTTTCACAGTGACCTTCACATAATGACTAACAGCGGTCCAACTTCAAAAGAATATGGAGCGACTAAGCACATACAGAACATTTAGTGTCTCGTCATAACCCCAGTAATTACACAGATTGTCAAAATGGCAGCGGTGGTGGTCGCACGCACCGTTTTCTCTGACTTCTCTTTTTCTCTGTGCAACGATCATATTAAAAGTTGCTTTTTCTTAACTTTTTTTTTTAGCTCCAACTCCATGACAATCTGCTCTTGTTGGTCACTATTTCATAAACAAAAACACACGACAAAATTGTGTGTTCTTGCAAGGAAACATTTTCTCAAAATTACCTGTATTGTGTTTTTCCAAAATTAAATCACATTGCATATTGTTGAATATCAAGCCCACATCACCACACTCCCTGTTAAGCTGATGTGGCATCCATCTGAATGATAGTTATTATCGTGATTGCAGTCACTGCGTATGCTGTCACTGAACAGAGCACATGGCAGTTAACAAACACAGTGGTGAAAATGAGTGGCAGCATTAGGTGGTATGCATTAAAACACCAAAAATACACCCAGTGTTCAATCACAGCAGTACACAGAGTACCTGCTTGCATTGTGGAAAGCAAAGCTTATCATTCCATCTTGTATTAATTGGCAAATAAATAAATACGTACTTAAAGGCTCTGAATCAGTTCTTCACTTCCCATGTGCTCCTTGGTCTTTACCCACACATTACTACAGCCAAGTAAATGGTCTGGTATTAACATCAAAAGTAAAGGAGGTACTCTGTGCACTGCTGTGACTACATATGTGACCCGTGCTGGCAAAATGAGTCACTTTGAGAAAATTATCAAAACTGAGATAGCGTTTTTTTCCATGTTCTATATTGAAAGACCTTCAAAATTGGGCTGCACAGTGGCGCAGTGGTTAGCACTGCGGTAGCACAGTTTTACCCTCGGCCGGGGGATCGCGGGGATCATGAGATCGTGGGTTCGATCCCTGCCCCCGTCCAACAGTGATCTGTGTGGAGTTTGCATGTTCTCCCCGTGTTGCGTGGGTTTACTCCAGGATTTCTCCGGTTTCCTCCCACATGCTAAAAACATGCAGGTTTGGGAAACGGGGCGCTTGCGCACGCAGCGACGGGCAGCTGGTGGCTTGTCACCAGACTGCAAAACAAATCTACCTACGGGTACAAAATAAGTACAAAAAAAAAAAAAGATATTTTAATTGTAGGAAGTGCACAAAAACGAACCTGGAAAAAGACAATTTTTTTAATATTTTGGCTAGGTTTAAAACTCGCGTTCGATCGGTCGGGAGTTATGTCTTCCACAAAAACATATGTATTTTTTAAAAAGTACATTTTGTAAGCTTTCCAATGACACCAGGCACTCATGGGGGTTTTCCCAGGACTTGCCGCTAGCAAACAAAGAAAGAGTCATGATTTATGACTTCTCATGCGTGCAGCTTGTAATGACGCGGTGCACATTCTGACTCATTTTGCCAGCACAGGTCACATATTTTGTATGATTTTTATGTTTTGCTCTATACAAAATAAAGCTGTCACATGTCAGTGTTGTGTTGCTATGGTAACTATCCTGTAACTGCCAAAAATTCAGTTCCAATGCATCACCTTTATAGGCCAGAAAATCCCCTTATTCTGTGGGAAAACTATTTTGGCCCTCAGATTAGCAATTCTTTTTTATTCCCATGTCAATTATTTCCCTAGAATGTAGCTGTGAAATTCCAAACAACATTCAAGTACAAACACTTTCTCTCCCATTTATCTTTGTGGCCATTTTTGATTTCAGTGTATATGTGCATCAGCTGAACATTGATGACAACAAATGAAATGTTAAAGGCACCGGCTTTATTTTTCCATTTTGGGGGGGAGGTGCACACTAACATGAGTAAACACAAAAATTGTGCTATTATGAGGTCCTATCTAAGTTGTACACAGCATACGATGATGTTCTGCCATGGCACAATATCCTGGAGCGATTGGAAAAACAACATGAGGTCATTCCTCGCAGCGATGGCAGCCCTGGTTGATCAGCTTCATGACAGAATTTGCGGGTCCAGATGTTCGAACACACTACTGTCCCCCTGAACCACTCTTCACCACTTGCCTGGTTGCGATGCCCCTGTAGTTTCTGTGTCAGCAAAATTTGAGGGGCTGTTTGGGCCGCACTGACTTCATCGGCATATTCAGAGTTGTGCAGCACTATACAGGCTTTCACAGTCTTCACAGCTTTTTCTGGGAGGAATTCCAGTGATTGGCCAAGGGTTCTCCAGTGTGCCACAAGGATGCCAAATGTATTCTCAATGGCGCATCTGGCTCTGGAGTAGCGGTAGTTGCAGATGCTTTTGTCTAAATGCAGGTTCACCCTTGTTAAGCCAAAATGGAAAGCACACAGAGAAAACATCAATAATCAGACACACAGATATGTGTTTTTACTTTTGTATAGACACATGCAAGGCAGACAAATCACAAAACAGATGGCTGATTCATTATGTCACAACAGCAGTAAAAAAAAAGTCAGTCAGTAAATAGTGTGGTGTTAACTTCTGCAGTTAAAATAGAGGGTATGCGTATGATGTCACCAAAAAGAACTCACGGCAGTTACAAAATGGAGTGGCAAAAATGAGTGGCAGCATTAGGGTGTATGCAGTAAAACAAAAAATACACACAGTATTTAGTCACAGCAGTACATAGCGTACCTGTTTGCATTGTAGGGAGCTAATCTTATCATTCTAGCTTGTATTAATTGACAAAAAATAGCTAAATAAATATTTAAAGGCTCAGAACCAGTTCTTCACTTGTGTGCTCTTACCCCACATCATTACAGTCAAGTAAACAGTGTGATATTAACATCTAAAGTTAAAAAAAAGGAACGCTGTGAACTACTGTGACTAAATATTTTGTGAGATTTTATGTTTTGCTGCATACAAGCTAAAGCTGCCACATGTGTTTGCCATTCATTGCTGGGTAACTATGGTAACTGCCAAGAATTCTTTTCCAGTGCATCCCCTCTATATCCACGCTGTGTACCACCGTCAGTGGTATACCTGGAAATGGTGGCATCAGAGTGCTGTGTAGGGGAAACGTAGCATTGCCAACGATCACATGTGGATCTGTGACTGTTGTCCCAGGAAGATTGGTGGGCGAGGGTAGATTCAGTTTGTTTTCCAGCAGCATCGGTCCAAATTGGCTCTCTCTGAAGATGCCCCCATTTCTTCATCTGTGTGTCTCAGTGGCTGGATTAGCATGGGAAATTCACTCTGTGTCTGTCTCTGTCGGTTCAGCAGTCACACAGACCATCTCCTCCACCTTCTCTGCTTTCTGCGTTGCATTGCTTGTAGTAGAATGAGCTGTTGTTCAATGTTTATAAGGGGCATCTGCATCAAAATTCGTTTTTGTGCTGTCGCCATTGCTTGCGCTGACTAAAACAGGAAATACGGGAGGAGAACACAGGAAGCACTCTACACATCCACTGAGACCCCGCAACCACCTACCGTTTAGGCGGTGAATGGCAGACTGACGCTGACAAACCGACGCAGAAGTAAATTTTGCAGAGGGCTGCGTAGGCATCGTCCGCTGGCAATGGCGTCGACGTGATGCGGGTGCATTAACTAGGCATTAGTGTTTAGTCTCTCATACAACTCACTATATGCCTTTTCCTTTTCCTTTGCCACCTCTCTCTTTGCTATGCGCCTAGATTCCAAGTACTCCTGTCTACTTTTTCTTTGCTAACCTCTTCCTTTGGATACTTTCCTGTACCTCCACATTCCACCACCAAGTCTCCTTGTTTTCCTTCCTCTGACAACTGGATACACCATATACCTTTTTACCCGTTTCCCTCAATACTTTTGCTGTACTTTCCGAGTCATCTGGTAATTTTTCATTTTGTTATATTGCATCCTTATTCCAAAGTGGATTAAATTCATTTTTTCCTCAAAATTCTACAGACAATACTCCATAATGACAACGTGAAAAAAGTTTTTTTTTTTTTTTTGTTTTTTTTTCAGATTTTTGCAAATTTATTAAAATTTAAAAACTAAGAAATAACATGTACATAAGTATTCATAGCCTTTGCCATGAAGCTCAAAATTGAGCTCAGGTGCATCCTGTTTCCACTGATCATCCTTGAGATGTTTCTACAGCTCAATTGGAGTCCACCTGTGGTAAATTCAGTTGATTGGACATGATTTGGAAAGGCACATACCTGTCTATATAAGGTCCCACTGTTGACAGTGCATGTCAGAGCACAAACCAAGCATGAAATCAAAGGAATTGTCTGTAGACCTCTGAGGCAGGATTGTCTCGAGGCACAAATTATGGAAAGGGTACAGAAAAATTTCTGCTGCTTTGAAGGTCCCAATGAGCACAGTGGCCTCCATCATCCGTAAATGGACGAAGTTGGGAACCACCAGGACTCTTCCTAGAGCTGGCCGGCCATCTAAACTGAGCGATCGGGGGAGAAGGGCCTCAGTCAGGGAGGTGACCAAGAACCTGATGGTCACTTTGTCAGAGCTCCAGCGTTCCTCTGTGGAGAGAGGAGAACCTTCCAGAAGGTCAACCATCTCTGCAGCAGTCCACCAATCAGGCCTGTATGGTAGAGTGGCCAGACGGAAGCCACTCCTTAGTAAAAGGCACATGGCAGCATGCCTGAAGTTTGCCAAAAGGCACCTGAAGGACTCTCAGACAGTGAGAAACAAAATTCTCTGGTCTGATGAGACAAAGATTGAACTCTTTGGTGTGAATACCAGGCATCATATTTGGAGGAAACCAGGCACCACTCATCACCAGGTCAATACCATCCCTACAGTGAAGAATGGTGGTGACATCATCATGCTGTGGGGATGTTTTTCAGCGGCAGAAACTGGGAGACTAGCCAGGATAGAGGGAAAGATGAATGCAGCAATGTACAGAGACCTCCTGGAAGAAAACCTGCTCCAGAGTGCTCTTGACCTCAGACTGAGGCGACGGTTCATCTTTCAGCAGGACAACGACCCTAAGCACACAGCCAAGATATCAAAGGAGTGGCTTCAGGACACCTCTGTGAATGTCCTTGAGTGGCCCAACCAGAGCCCAGACTTGAATCCAATTGAACATCTCTGGAGAGATCTGAAAATGGCTGTCCACCGACACTTCCCATCCCATCTGATGGTGCTTGAGAGGTGCTGCAAAGAGAAATGCGTAAAACTGCCCAAAGATAGTTAGGCCCAGAAATATTTGGACAGTGACACAATCTTCATGATTTGGGCTTTGCATGCCACCACATTGGATTTGAAATGAAACAACTACAATGGAATTGAAGTGCAGACTTTAAGGTTTAATTCAAGGGGTTGAACAAAAATATATGATTAAACCTGTAGGAATTGTAGCTATTTTTATACAAACGCTCCTCATTTCAGGGGCTCAAAAGTAATTGGACAAATAAACATAACCCTAAGTAAAATGTTACTTTTCAATATTTTGTTGAGAATTCTTTGCAGGCAATGACTGCCTGAAGTCTGGAACCCATGGACATCACCAAACGCTGGGTTTCCTCCTTTGTGATGCTTTGCCAGGCCTTTACTGCAGCTATATTCAGTTGTTGCTTGTTTGTGGGTCTTTCTGCCTTAAGTTTTGTCTTGAGCAAGTGAAATGCATGCTCGATTGGGTTGAGATCTGGTGATTGACTCAGCCATTGCAGAATATTCCATTTTTTTGCTTTAAAAAACTCCTGGGTTGCTTTTGCAGTATGTTTTGGATCGTTGTCCATCTGTACTGTGAAGCGCCGTCCAATCAACTTTGCTGCATTTGGCAGAATCTGAGCAGAAAGTATATCCCTATACACTTAAGAATTCATCCGGCTGCTTCTATCTTTTGTCACATCATCAATAAACACAAGTGACTCAGTGCCATTGGAAGCCATGCATGCCCATGCCATCACACTGCCTCCACCATGTTTTACAGAAGATGTGGTGTACTTTGGATCATGAGCTGTTCCAACTCTTCTCCAAACTTTCTTCTTCCCATCATTCTGGTACAGGTTGGTCTTAGTCTCATCTGTCCAAAGAATGCTGTTCCAGAACTGGGCTGGCTTCTTCAGGTGTTTTTTGGCAAAGTCAATTCTGGCCTTTCTGTTTTTGAGGCTGATTAATGGTTTGCACCTTGTGGTGAATCCTTTGTATTTACTCTCATGAAGTCTTCTCTTTATGGTAGACTTAGATACTGATACACCTGCTTCCTGGAGAGTGTTCTTCACTTGAGTGGATGTTGTGAAGGGGTTGTTCTTCACCATGGAAAGGATTCTGCGATCATCCACCACTTGTCTTCCGTGGACGTCCAGGCCTTTTTGAGTTCCCAAGCTCACCGGTGCACTCTTTTTACTCAGAATGTACCAAACTGTTGATTTGGCCACTCCTAACATTTCTGCTATCTCTCTGATGGATTTCTTCTTTTTTTTCAGCCTCAGGATGGTCTGTTTCACCTCCATTGAGAGCTCCTTTGACCGCATGTTGTGTGTTAACAGCAACAGCTTCCAAATGCAAACGCCACACCTGGAATCAACTCCAGAACTTTTAACTGCTTAATTGATGACAGGTTAACGAGGGAAGAGCCCATGCAGCCTTGTTATTTATTTTTTGCTGCCTTCTGAGTCAATTGTCCAATTACTTTTGGTCCCTTGAAAAAGAGGCGGCTTGTGGCAACCTGGGGAGTGCATAATGGTTTACCACCTTAGACAGAAACAAAGGATGCAAAGTTAACCTTTTGTGTGTGACAAGTTTCTAGATGCCCTAGTAAGATAACAGGGAGGTATCAAGGATGAATGGACTGACTGCAGTCGGACTGGGGATTATCTTTTGTGTGTGAGAAGAGTCTAGAAGGATGTCATGTTATTTAAGGGAAGAGTTCCTACTTGTATGCCATTCTGTCTATGCTCCTTGTGTGAGTCGTGTAATAAACCGCCTGAACCAAATCAGCCTCATTATTTTCACGCTCCACACTGGTGACCCAAGACGAATCATGGAATACGACGGAAGATCCCCGGAGCCAATCTCGACTGGAACCCCCAGCTTCGCGTGCGCTGTAGCGATCAAACTACCTGATTTTTGGCAGCACAACCCGCGCTCCTGGTTCCACCTAACCGAGGCGCAGTTCGCCCTCCGAGGGATATCAATGGATGATACGAAATTCTACTATGTGGTCGCAGCGCTCGATGCCAGCACGGCTCAGCACATCGAGAGCCTGCTCGATCAGCCACCAGCCGACGGCAAATATGACGCGCTGAAGGCTGCCCTCATCCAGCACTACACGCTCTCGGATGGTGAGAGAGCAGAGAGGCTTCTGACGCGGACCGAGTTGGGAGACGGTTCGGCCATGGACATGATGGAGAAGATGCTGAGGTTAAAGGGCACAGACGACGACCACTTCATCTTCACCCACATTTTCCTCAGGAACCTTCCGACAGCTGCGAGAGCAGCCCTGACCAATTCGTCGTTGCTGGCCAAACGGGACTATCGTGCGCTAGCCCGAGAGGCAGACTGGATCATCGTCGCCACCAAGGCTTTCGTGACCATTGCGGCAGCGACGGAGCCCGGCACGTCGACACGAGGAGGCGAGGAGCCGCCGACGGCAGCAGCAGAACCACTGACGGCAGCAGCAGCGGGGGCCAAGGAACGTGGAGGTGACACGCTTTGCTTCTACCACCAACGCTTTGCAGAGAGGGCACGCAAATGTATACCACCGTGCCAGTTCAAGCACTTGGGAAACGCCAAGCACGGGAGTCGGTAGCAGCTGCGACCCTCGGGGAGGAGAACAAGCTGCTCTATTTGACGGACGCACGCTCGGGGAGGCATTTCCTCGTGGACACCGGCGCACAGAGGAGTTTTATCCGGCCGACCTACGCTGACCGGCTGGCAGGAACCAGCGGCCCCGAGATGGCAGCAGCAAACGGCTCAGACATTAAGACCTTTGGTGAGAGGACTCTGCTCTTGTCTCTACACGGTCGTACATATGAATGGACTTTTGTTGTAGCAGCATTGGATTACCATATACTGGGGGCTGATTTTCTATGTGCACATGGGTTGTTGGTAGATATCGCTAACAGGCGCCTGGTTAATGCACTGTCTTTTGACTCTCTCCCCTGTATAGCTCGAGTGACCCGGCCAACAGCACAAGCCAACGTCACAGCAGCATGCGGTAAGTTCCACACACTGCTTGCTCAGTTCCCAGCACTCACAGTCCCGACGTTTTCAGCAGCTATCGCTAAACATGGGGTGGAGCATTTTATCACCACCACCGGGGCGCCCGTTTTTGCAAGACCTCGGCGCTTGGACGCAGCTAAACTGGCCATAGCGCGCGAGGAGTTCGCTAACCTAGAGAGGTTAGGCATCATCAGGCGCTCAAACAGCCCATGGGCTTCCCCGCTACACATGGTCCCTAAAGCTGAAGGTTCGTGGTGACCTTGCGGCGATTTCCGCAGGTTAAACAACGCTACAGCGCATGACCGCTACCCAATTCCCCGCATTCAGGATTTTACCGCTCACCTCGCAGGAGTGCATATTTTTTCTAAAATAGATTTGGTCCGTGGTTACCACCAACTCCCAGTGCGCGATGAGGACATACCCAAAACACCGGTAATAACTCCGTTTGGTTTATTTGAGTTCTTGCGCATGCCGTTTGGGCTTAAAGGGGCAGCACAGACGTTCCAACGCATGATGGATGCAGTGCTGCGCGATCTCCCTTTCGTGTTCGTCTACCTGGACAATATCTTGGTAGCCAGCGCGTCCGAAGACGAACACGAAACCCACCTCACGACTGTTTTCCGTAGGTTGGAAGAGCACGGTTTAATAATCAACCCAGCGAAATGTCAGTTCGGGGTGACGGGATTGATTTTTTAGGGCACCGCGTCTCTCCCGAAGGAGCGGTTCCGCTGCCTGACGAAGTGCGCGCAGTGACAGATTTTCACCGACCACAAACGGTCAGGGCGCTACAAGAATTTTTGGGAATTGTGAACTTTTATAACCGTTTCCTTCCCCGCGCAGCGCAGCTCATGCAGCCATTGTACGCTGCGCTCAAAAAACAGAAACCCGCGAATAGGGTCGAATGGACCCCGGAACGAGAGCAGGCGTTCTCGGAAGTTAAAGCAGCCCTGGCAAACGCCGCATTGTTGGCACATCCAGACCCAACGGCCCGCATAGCCCTCACCACTGACGCCTCAGATGTGGCCATAGGGGCTGTCGTGGAGCAGCGCGTCTCCGGGGCTTGGCAACCGCTTGCCTTTTTCAGCAGAACCTTGCACGACAATGAGCGTAAATACAGCGCGTTCGACAGAGAGTTGCTGGCTCTCCACCTGGCCATTCGCCATTTCCAGTTATGGCTGGAAGGGCACAATTTTACTGCGTTCATTGACCATAAGCCACTAACATTCGCGATGGCCAAAGTTTCAGAACCTTGGTTGGGCCGGCAGCAGAGGCAGCTGGCCGCGATCTCAGAGTTTACTACCGATATTCAGCATGTGTCGGGCTAACTGAATGTAGTGGCAGACTGCCTCTCGCGCGCTGTTGTGGCCCCGGTCTGTGTAGGGTTGGATTACGCAGCCATGGCCGCGGAGCAGGCTAGTGACGCGGACGTGCGCGCGCTCCAGTCTGGACCAACAGGGTTAAGGCTGGAGAAGAGGACGCTGCTTAACAGCATTCCCCCCTTAATCTGCGACGTCTCCACGGGTCGCCCACGGCCTGTGGTTCCGGCCGCGTGGCGCCGCCGCGTGTTTGAGTCAGTTCACTCTTTGGCACACCCAGGGGTGCGCGCGTCGGTCAAAATGGTAGGAGAGAAATATGTGTGGCCGGGCCTTCGCAAACAAGTGAAAGAGTGGGCGGCAGCCTGCGTGGCGTGCCAACGAGCCAGGGTTCACAGACACACGAAGGCTCCTTTGGAGCCGTTTCGCATCCCGGCTAAGAGGTTCGACCATGTCCACGTGGACCTCGTAGGCCCCCTTCCGCCATCACAGGGGTACACGCATCTCCTGACAGTGGTGGACCGCACCACGCGCTGGCCAGAAGCGGTTCCACTGGCGGCAACCACGGCCGAGGAGGTGGCGCGCGCGTTTTTAACAGCATGGGTGGCGCGTTTTGGAGTTCCGTCGGACATTACGTCCGACAGAGGCTCTCAATTTGTTTCTGAACTCTGGTCAACCATGGCCCGCAGCCTAGGTGTCTCAATTCACCGCACAGCCGCGTACAACCCGCAGGCTAATGGGTTATGCAAACATTTTCATAGGTCGTTAAAAGCGGCTCTGAGGGCTTCACTGACAGATGCAAATTGGGTAGACAGGCTACCATGGGTTTTATTGGGGTTACGTTCTGTGCCTAAAGAGGATCTGGAAGCTTCCCCGGCAGAACTCGTTTTTGCACAACCGCTCCGGCTGCCTGGGGAGTTTCTGCCAGATAATCCTGCGCCGGGCAGCTCCCCGTCTCAGCTGCTGCAGCGTTGCATAGACTCAAGCATGCTGCCGGGTCCTGCCCACCACAGTTTTCCGCGTGTTTTTGTGCCTAAAGCTTTGAAAAACGCAGAGTTCGTGTTTGTCAGACACAACGCCCACCGCCCCCCGCTGCGCCCACCTTATGATGGACCGTTTAGAGTGCTGGAAACAGGGGATAAGCATTTTTTTGCTAGATTTGGGGGGTAGGAGGGAGAAAATTGGCATAGACAGACTCAAACCTGCTTTCGTTGTGGCTGACGAGCAAGTGCTGTTGACGAGGGCCCCTCGGCGTGGAAGACCCCCACGGGGCGCTTCCCAGAGAAAAGATTCTCCAGAGCACCCACACGGACAGTCAAAAAGTTTTCACCCCCAGACATCAGCCCCCCAGCATGGCAGCGCCACGGAGGCAGCGAGTCCTGGCTACAGCAGATACGGCAGAAGACTGAAGCCCAAGCAGCATGCGGACTGATGTTGATTGTTCTACAGCATGTGGACTGATGTTAATGGTTTTATCACAGCATGTGGACTGTTACTCTCTTGTCCTATCTAAGTTGCTGGGGGGGGGGTGGCGGCAACCTGGGGAGTGCATAATGGTTTACCACCTTAGACAGGAACAAAGGATGCAAAGTTATCCTTTTGTGTGTGAGAAGTTTCTAGATGCCCTAGTAAGATAATAGGGAGGTGTCAAGGATGAATGGACTGACTGCAGTCGGACGGGGGATTATCTTTTGTGTGTGAGAAGAGTCAAGATGGGGATTATCTTTTGTGTGTGAGAAGAGTCTAGAAGGATGTCATGTTAAGGGAAGAGTTCCTACTTGTATGCCATTCTGTCTATGCTCGTGTAATAAACCGCCTGAACCAAATCAGCCTCATTATTTACACGCTCCACAGGCTACGTATTAAAGAGCTGTAATTCCTAAACCCTTGCTCCAGTTTGGATGTGAATACTCTCAAATTACAGCTGAGAGTCTGCACTTTAAGCCCATATTGATTATATAATTGTATCCTGAATATGTTTTCATAAACAGCTAAAATAACAAAACTTGTCACTGTCCAAATATTTCTGGGCCTAACTGTAGGTGTGCCAAGCTTGTGGCATCATATTCAAAAAGACTTGAGGTTGTAATTGCTGCCAAAGGTGCATCAATAAAGTATTGAGCAAAGACTGTGAATACTTATGTACATGTGATTTCTTAGTTTTTTATTTTTAATAAATTTGTAAAAATCTCAAAACTTTTTTCACATTGTCATTGTGGGGTATTGTGTGCAGAATTTTGAGGGAAAAATAAATTTAATCCATTTTGGAATAAGGCTGTAACATAATAAAATGTGGAAAAAGTGATGCGCTGTGAATACTTTCCGGATGCACTGTAGGTCCCCAACCCCTCACAAAGTTAACTTTCTCCCACTTTCTGACTCATGGGCACTCATTTATCAAATGTGCATAGGGTCAGCACTAGGGGTGGGCATTATGGCCTAAAAATGATATCACGATATTTCTGTGAATTTTCACGTTAACAATATGTTTCATGCTGCTACAGAATATTTTTTTTTCAAGAAAATAATATAAACTTTTACATCTTAAGTGAGGTTTTATGCTGAATCACATTACCTGCATTGTAAAGGCCTTTACATATGTCACAAGAACAGAGAATTTTTTTTTCTTTTTCTTGAGGTGGCAAGAACAAAGTTCTTTCTGCCTAGGACATGTCATACTTCACCAGAAACTCAAGTGCAGAACTCCTGGGAAATTCACATTTCTGACCAATCACACAATAGTTCTTGGACACCACACGAGAAAAAAGTTCTGCCTTGATGATGTATGAAGAACAAGCTGCAAGAACTCCCAAACCAGGCCTGCTTTATTCTTGCAGCCCTGGGAGAGAGAACAAACTTCTCTGTTCTTGCGGAGTATGTACAGTTGGGCCCAAAAATATTTGGACAGTGACACAAATTTTGTTATTTTAGCTGTTTACGAAAACATATTCAGGATACAATTATATAGTCAATATGGGCTTAAAGTGCAGACTCTCAGCTGTAATTTGAGAGTATTCACATCCAAATTGGAGCAAGGGTTTAGGAATTACAGCTCTTTAATACGTAGCCGCCTCTTTTTCAAGGGATCAAAAGTAATTGGACAATTGACTCAGAAGGCTGCAAAAAAAAATAAATAAGGCTGCATGGGCTCTTCCCTCGTTAACCTGTCACCAATTAAGCAGTTAAAAGGTCTGGAGTTGATTCCAGGTGTGACGTTTGCATTTGGAAGCTGTTGCTGTGAACACACAACATGCGGTCAAAGGAGCTCTCAATGGAGGTGAAACAGACCATCCTGAGGCTGAAAAAAAAGAAGAAATCCATCAGAGAGATAGCAGAAATGTTAGGAGTGGCCAAATCAACAGTTTGGTACATTCTGAGAAAAAAGAGTGCACTGGTGATCTTGGGAACTCAAAAAGGCCTGGACGTCCACGGAAGACAACAGTGGTGGATGATCACAGAATCCTTTCCATGGTGAAGAACAACTCCTTCACAACATCCACTCAAGTGAAAAACACTCTTCAGGAAGCAGGTGTATCAGTATTTAAGTGTACCATAAAGAGAAGACTTCATGAGAGTAAATACAAAGGATTCACCACAAGGTGCAAACCATGAATCAGCCTCAAAAATAGAAAGGCCAGAATTGACTTTGCCAAAAAACACCTGAAGAAGCCAGCCCAGTTCTGGAACAGCATTCTTTGGACAGATGAGACTAAGATCAACCTGTACCAGAATGATGGGAAGAAGAAAGTTTGGAGAAGAATTGGAACAGCTCATGATCCAAAGCACTACATCTTCTGTAAAACATGGTGGAGGCAGTGTGATGGCATGGGCATGCATGGTTTCCAATGGCACTGGGTCACTTGTGTTTATTGATGATGTGACAAAAGACAGAAGCAGCCGGATGAATTATGAAGTGTATAGGGATATACTTTCTGCTCAGATTCAGCCAAATGCAGCAAAGTTGATTGGACGGCGCTTCACCAATGATCCAAAACATACTGCAGAAGCAACCCAGGAGTTTTTTAAAGCAACAAAGTGGAATATTCTGCAATGGCCTAGTCAATCACCAGGTCTCAACCCAATCGAGCATGCATTTCACTTGCTCAAGACAAAACTTAAGGCAGAAAGACCCACAAACAAGCAACAACTGAAAACAGCTGCAGTAAAGGCCTTGCAAAGCATCACAAAGGAGGAAACCCAGCGTTTGGTGATGTCCATGGGTTCCAGACTTCAGGCAGTCATTGCCTGCAAAGGATTCTCAACAAAATATTGAAAAGTAACATTTTACTTAGGGTTATGTTTATTTGTCCAATTACTTTTGAGCCCCTGAAATGAGGAGCGTTTGTATAAAAATAGCTACAATTCCTACATGTTTAATCATATATTTTTGTTCAACTCCTTGAATTAAACCTTGAAGTCTGCACTTCAATTCCGTTGTAGTTGTTTCATTTCAAATCCAATGTGGTGGCATGCAGAGCCCAAATCATGAAGATTGTGTCACTGTCCAAATATTTTTGGGCCTAACTGTATAGGCCTTAACTCTCATTGCACGAACTTCTGCTGGGGCTTTTTGGCTCTCGTCACACTGAACGGATAGGATTTTTTCCCTCTTCGGTTGGTTGAATAAAATCAAGGTGAAGCAGCCCAAATGGAATGAAAATACAGGCACTTGGAGCGGAACATGGTCCGACGTTAACACCGTTCCAGTGGTGTTGTTGACGTGCGGAAAAATGCAGGCAGATTATCCACATTGCTGCACCATTGTTTTTAACATGGTAGCAGTCTGAACGAGAAAATGAAACTTAAATTTTTCCACTCAACTAGATGCAGACGTAGCAGTACCTTCCCGTGCCATGTTTGTTTTGCCATCAAACATAACTTCCGTCAGCAGAGTAACAGTGTGACGTCGTCACACAGCAGACCCCCAAATATTGTAATATTCGTTTTTACACCTATATTAAAATTTATACCGGTATTGTTGTGAACGATATGATATGGCACACCCCTTGTCAGCACACATTTAGATGTAAACATGATTGTACAAAAAGGTCTATGTGGTATTTATGGAACTGTACATATTAAGGCTGGGAATCATCACTAATTTCCAGAATTGATTCGATTCAGATTCTTGAGGTTCTGAATTGAGAGACCCAATGCTGCAAATTATAGCAGGAATACTCTAACTTTGTTAATACTATCACATAAAGAACTGACCCAAAATCAGTTACAATAATTCACTTTTTATTATTTAACTTATGATTTCACAAAATGCTCACAAGTGCTTTCTTTAGTGCAAAGGATGTGTAGTGTGAAGTTAGCAACCCAGAGTAAGTAAACAAATTAAATGTATGAAGCATGTATACATAATCTCACTGTATTTCAGTCCTTCCTGGATTTCACAGCTGTTTTTGTGATTGTTGTGACCCAAAAAGCATGAATTTGTGGGAGCTTTTCCAGAAGGTTGCAATAAAAGTTGACATTTTTTAGAAATATTTTTTGCGCTGACAGTTGTATGAGGAAGTACAGATTTTAGTGTAGCTGCTTTTTCCATAGTATACAGTGATGCTATTCTATGTAACACCACAAGAAAAGCACAGGATTGCCAAAAATTTCCTGTTAAACAGTGATTTATTTAGAATTAAAATTGTCATAAAAAAATGACCAACATTGTATTCTTGCTGAGAACTTAAAAAAGAAAAAGATAAAAGAATTTGTCATTACACCAATTAAATTGCATTGAATGCATGTTAGAATATGGAGAAAATTATGGCAACACCCTCTTGAATCTTGAATTTGAAAACTAAGACCCCTGAAAATTTTGAGGTCTTCTTCTGTGCTGAAATCCACAACGAAGCAGGGATGGCTCCTCCACTGACAACCTCTTCCCTACATAACATCTCAGTGCAGGATGGATCTTGGAGTGGAAACCTAGTCTTCACAGATCTGAAGAGGCTATGAAAAGGAGAATATATTACATATCATATATACAGTATACTGTATATATATGTATATATATATATATAGTGCATGTGTTCTGTAGGCACCCATGCACAACAACAGCAAATTATTTGCAAATCTTTGTACCAATTAAGAAGTGAAATTAGAAACTTTCCCACAGAAATCTGAACGTTCCAGGAGCCCCAGGTTGGAGACACCTGACCTACACTACTGTTCAAAAGTTTGGGGTCACCCAGACAATTATTTTGTGTTTTCCATGAAAAGTCACACTTATTTACCACCATGAGTTGTAAAATGAAAAGAAAATATAGTCAAGACATTGACAAGGTTAGAAATAATGATTTGTATTTGAAATAATAATTTTTTCCTTCAAACTTTGCTTTCGTCAAAGAATCCTCCATTTGCAGTAATTATAGCATGGCAGACCTAACATGATTGCACAAGGGTTTCCTAATCATCCATTAGCCTTCTGACGCAATGAGCAAACACATTGTACCATTAGAACACTGGAGTGATAGTTGGAAATGGGCCTCTATTCACCTATGTAGATATTGCACCAGAAACCAGACATTTGCAGCTAGAATAGTCATTTACCACATTAGCAATGTATAGAGTGTATTTCTGATTAGTTTAAAGTTATCTTCATTGAAAAAAAGTGCTTTTCTTTCAAAAATAAGGAAATTTCTAAGTGACCCCAAACTTTTGAACGGTAGTGTATATAATCATAATTCTTATTGAGGTAAGAGAAAGATGTGGTCGGAATTAACGCAGTGAGTCTGCCTTCATTGGTTATAGACAGAAATGTGAATAGATGAATCAAGTTTTTGACTAAATGTAGTTCGCTTGGTCATTTTAAAGCATACTTGTCAAAAATAAGAATTTATTGCTTTATAGAAGTGCAGAAAGAAGTCTCATATTCAGCACAGCTGTGCGTTTTGCACATTGGTTCAGCTCAGCCACTGTACAAAAACACACAAGGGGAAAAATCATTTTCCCACATTTTCTCTGGCATGTACGCCTACAGCAGAATTCCTCTCGTGATCTGAAGTATTGCTTTAAACCCTGTTACAATGGTATAGAATAGAATATTGATATAACGCAGTACTTATGTGGGAGGTGATTCTCTACAATGCAAAGATATTAATGTATATATAATAATAATTAAACAACTCCTTGAAAAACCGTGAGCTCAATCACAGCCATAAAAATATCTCAGAAGCTGAAAGGTGAATTGTATTTTTTTTCCGTTCCATCAAATAACTACATTTTTTTTTTAATTCTGCTTAAATTTGTTTTAATATTTGCTGGAGTGATTTAAATATGGATAAAATGTTTATAATTACTGACAGCAGCCTCTTTAGTCTTTAAAGTAAATCATCACAACTTTCATCTAAATATAACGCAAGGCAGACATCTGAAAGGTTGAACTGCTTATTATAATTTGATATGATAAAATAATTCTTCCACACAGCCAGGTTTCTCTGCTGCACGGAAGTCTACAGTGATTTAAAAAGTTGCATACCCAAACGCAGAGCTGATGTGGGATTTGAATGCACCATATGATCACATTCAGATTGATAAATACGATCTGCGTGTTAAAGTGATGATATGACCACTTTTCTGTCTTGCCGCATTTGATAAATGAGAGCCATTGAAACTAAACTGAGAAGGGTACGAGACAGGGTTGAGACACCTCTGATGACTATTATGAGAGAAAATTTGCTGTCAAGTTTTTGGACATGTTCAAAATTCCTGCAACACAAGAGTGAGGTCCTGCGATTCACTAGAGGAAATTACAAAACTCCACGAATGTTTGGAGAGATTTTTCCAACTCCCTTGCAAATGCCACTCTCCAAGTAAGTGGCCAGTTGTTGCAGCCCAGTGAGATATTGCCCTTGATGTATTTTGATGGAGTCATCACTTGTCCAAACGGTAATAAAAAATATTGTGTGTAAAACATAGCTGTAAAAAGGTTGTTTATTTAGGCAATGTGACACGCAAGGGAGTGCAGTTCCTTCAATATATCATGGCTGCAGTGTATTGCAGTCACAGGATTGCAGGCCATGTGGTGAAAATATCAAAGCCTAGATACTATATTCATGGTACCGTATAACCTTGACTGTAATATTGCTTTTATCCAACAGTTCCACAAATGCAATTTATCATATGACAGTAACAACAAATGATGATTTTTTTTTCCTTTGCTTAATCAGTTATGTTGCTCCACCAAGACAAAAAGTTCCACAGCTGCTGTTTAGTGGATGTTGCCACAAACAATGAACAAATGTAGGAATAGATGTATGGTCAGTTTACTCATGCACAATAAAGTTTTTGTGTTGTCCATCAGACATGCAAGTAGAGGTACAGCTGTAGAAAAAAAAATAAGAGACCACTGCAGAATCTTTCCTAAATTAGCATGTCTACATGTATGGCAGCCATTCAATTTGAGTATCTCTTGAATTCCAACAAAAGGACACCTCAGTCTACTTAAGGAGGTACTGATTAGGTGATCATTTTAAACATGGTAAAACACATGAAAGCTGTGAATAAAAATCAGAGTTATTGCACAAATACAAATATCTGAGTTCTTTCTAATTTAAAACTTAACTGTTGTAGTGTCTAAGAGTCACCCTGAGCTTGTTTTCTTTGCATTATTTGATCTAAAAGCATCTTTTTTTTTTGTGGTTTTGGACAGTTGTCATTTTCTGTAATAAATGCTCTAAATGACGATATTTTGGCTTGGAATTTGGGTGAGTTGTTTTCATTAGGTTAGACAATAAAATAAAATTGTTCATGTTACTAAAACGCATATGTATAAATAGTAAAACCAGGTAAAATGATAATTTTGCAGTGGTCTCTTTGGTCTCCATCTTTTTCAGTGCTGTATGTGCAATGATGATTAAAACCTCAGGTCATCTCGCTTGTCTTTAAGCATCCTTTTGCATCAAAATTACTGTGGAGAGCTCACCTACCTGTGCAGAGGCTAAACTTTAGGCTAATAAACTCATGCTTGGCTCGTGATATCTCCTTTTTTCTTTATTCTCCTTTTTCTATTTACTGCTTTCCTATTGGCGTCTTCATATTGAAAGAATCAGAAGCATGCATTATTACACTGTTAGGTTTTAATATGAACTGTGCGCTGTGAGCTTTAATCTAAACTTTGGAATAACTAATTAAAATAGCGGCACCAACCAGGCTAACTTGTAGCAAGAATTGGGAACACAGCGAAGCAATATCCTGGTTGTGAAGGCTGTCTCTTTTCAACAGCACCTCACTATCACAAGAATTGAATTGCAGTTAATGTAATTAACAAATATTAGAATGATTATACTGTAATTAATGATTAGAAAGCTCAGAATGGTGTAATACATAAATTAGACATCCAAGTGTGGTCATAGTGAAATATACATACCGTATTTTTGGGACTATAAGGCGCACCGGATTATAAGGTGCAATATCAATGAACGGTCTATTTGATGGTCTATTTTCATACATAAGGCGCACCGGATTATAAGGCGCATTAAAGCGAGGTAGTCGGATCCGGGAAAAATTATTTTTTTGCGTGCATGGAAAGAAAATCCTATCTATAGTCATTATAGACACATATAGTGCGATTGTCTGCCAGTGTTAATGACCTGTTCCACGAGCAGGTGGAACGTTTTTGGTCCGTGGCTGTTTACATCGCCATATTGGCCAGGATACTCGCTCGGTACTCGATACGGCTCGCTCTCCGGCAGCGGCCCCGATAAGTAAACATATGCCGGGACACTTGAATTCTTTCGTCCCAAAAATATCATTTTTAAATATTTAATTACAGCTAAACGGGAGCAGTTTTGATGCCGAAATTTCACATACAAATGCTAATATACGTGTTCTATACACCATCGGCTTTTGGGTATCGATTGCGAGGTAGTCGGATCCGGGAATTTTTTTTTTTTTTTTTTTTTGCGTGCATGGAAAGAAAATCCTATCTATAGTCATTATAGACACATATAGCGCGATTGTCTGTGAGTGTGAATGACCTGTTCCACGAGCAAATGTACGTTTTTTGGTCCGCGGCTGTTTACATCGCAAACGGGAGCAGTTTCAATCCACAATCCATTGGCAGATAGTGGCGTAGCTCGCTAGCAATTTAACTTTAAACGACCTGTTGACACCAGTATCTAGCGGTTGGAGTTCTTTGATTAATCCACCCGGAATGATGGCAAGCTCCGAATTAGTTTGCTTCACTTGGGTTTTGACAGTATCGTTGAGATGGGTGCGCATGGAGTCGCAGATTAATAGGGACAGAGATTTGTGGCAAAAGCCATCCGGCCATTATGTTGAAGCACATATTACTCCGCGAGGCTTCTGACTACCGTAATGCTCCGACAATCCATCAAGCGGTTCGGCTTCGTAGCTTACCAAAGTCGTACTAAAACATTTTTGACAGATTTTTGAGCGCCGTGTACCACATAAAACCGGTTCGAGGTCAGTAAGCACAACCAGAATTAATACATAAGGTGCACCGGATTATAAAGCGCACTGTTGATTTTTGAGAAAATTAAAGAATTTTAAGTGCGCCTTATAGTCCAAAAAATACGGTACTGTACTCCTGAAAAGCCTATTGTCCAATCAGATTGTTTAGTTGGAGCGAACTGTTGTAATAATCTGCTCTTTCTCTTCCAGGCGCTACATTGAAAAGCATGGACTGGATCAAGAGGACAGTCACTGAACACACTTTAGGTCAAGCCATTATTGAGAAAAGAATATTTCCCCTTCATTACTGTCTAATTTGAATGGTGATTTTATATTTTCTCTACCAGTTCTGTTAAAAAAGGACAGATTTTGTTCTTAAAGTATTCAGAACACGTCATAATTAATGGAATGGTGATTATGCATGTGTTCAGTTCTTCATTATGGCTGATGTATGATTTTGATAACAGTTTGTATTACCAACCACTGACTGCGAGTCATCTATTTATTATGTTCAGTTGTTGATGGAAATAAACTTCTGCTTGACCTTGCTTTCGAGATTTTTTTTCAACTTGTGTGTAAAAACAAATGGTATGTGTGATTCAGAAGTCTTGGTACTGAGCTGAATTGAAATTCCATCCACCCATCTTCTACCGCTTCTCTAGAGGTTCGGGTCGCAGAGGCAGCAGCTCACACAGAGAAGCCCAGACTTCCTGCTCCCCAGCCACTTGCGCCAACTCTTCAAAGAAGATACCAAGGCGTTTCCATGCCAGCTGGGAGACATAGTCTCTCCAGCATCTTAGGTCTGCCCCAGGATCTCCTCCCAGTGGGACATGCCTGAAACATCTCAAGTGGGAAGCATCTAGGAGGCATCCTGATCAGATGCTCAAACCACCTCAACTGGTTCCTTTGGATGAGGAGGAGCAGCGGTTCTACTCTGAGCCTCTCCTGGATGACTGAACTCCTTACCCCATCTCTCAGGGTGAGTCCAGCAATCCTACAGAGAAAGCTCATTTCAGCTGCTTGTATCTGTGATCTCATTCTTTTGGTCATTACCCAAAGCTCATGACCATAGGTGAGGGTAGGACTACAGACTGGTAAATCGACTGCTTTGCTTTGGAGCTCAGCTCCCTTTTCACCACAACAGACTGGTACAATGTCCGCATCACTGCAGATGCTGCTCCGATCTGTCTGTCAATGTCTTGCTCCATTCTCCCCTCACTCGTGAGTAAGACTCCGAGATACTTAAACTCCTCCACTTGGGGCAGGAGCTAATCCCCGACCTGGAGAGGACAATCCACCTTTTCCGGCTGAGGACCATGGACTCGGACTTGGAAGTGCTGATTTTCATCCCAGCCACTTCACACTTAGTAGCACACCGTCCCAGCAAGACCTGTAGATCATTGCTCGATGAAGCCAACAGGACAACATCATCTGCAAACAGCAGAGTTGAGATCCTGTGGTCACCAAACATGACACCCTCTGTTCCTTGGCTGCACCTAGAAATCCTGTCCATGAAAATTATGAACAGGATTGCTGACAAAGGGCAGCCCTGGGGTGGGGGTGGGGGGGTCCAGCTCTCCCTGGAAACGAGTTTGACTGAATGTTTGTAATATGAACCAAACTCTTGCAACAGTCATATAGGGACCAGATAGCTCATAGCAACAAGCCTGATGCCCCATACTCCCGAAGCACCCCCCACAAGAGACCATGAGGGACATGATTAGATGCTTTGTCCAAGTCCACAAAACACATGTGGACTGGTTGGGCAAACTAACACGACCCTCAAGGATTCTCGAGAGGGTAAAAAGTTGTTCCAGTGTACCATGGCCAGAACAAAAATCACATTGCTCCTCTTGAATCTGAGGTTCGACTAACTGCTGGACTCTCCTCTCCACTACCGTGGCCCCTAAAGTTGTAACAAACTTTTGGGGGATCAGTTTCTCAATAAAATTCCTCTTAAAGAAAGGAACCACCACCCCAGTTTGCCATGCCAAGGGCACTGTCCTCAACCACCATGCAGTGTTACAGAGGTGTGTCAACCATGAAAGCCCTACAACATCCAGGACCTTGAAGTACTCGGGGCAACTCTGATCCACCCCAGGGGCCCGGCGTTGAATAGTTTTTTAACCGCTTCGGGGCCTCCAGCCCCAGTGAAGGGTGAGCTGTCCCGCTCATCCTCAAGCCGTTTCCTCTGTGGAAGGTGTCAGTGGGATCGAGGAGATCCTCGAAATATTTCTTCCACCACCCAATGATATCCCCGGTCGAAGTCAGCAGTGCCCCATCCACACCATACACTGTGGACAGGGAGCTGTTTCCCACTCCCGAGTCGCTGGACAGTTTGCTAGAATCCTTTTGAGGCCAACCAGAAGTCTTATTCCATGGCCTCATCGAGCTCCTCCCACACCTGAGTTTTTGCTTCAGCTACCACCCGAGCTGCACTCCACTTGTGTCTGTTGGTACACCTCAGCTACTTCAGGAGTCCCACAAGCCAACTAAGCTTGATAGGACTCCTTCAGCTTGATAGCTGCCCTCACCACTGGTGTCCACCTCTTGGTTTGGGGGTTGCCACCACAAGATGCACCAACGACTTTGCAGCCACAGTTTTGGGCAGCTGCTTCAACAATAAAGGTGGAGAGCATGGCCCATTCAGACTGCATATCTCCAGACTCCCTCGGAATGTGGTCGAAGTTCTCCCGGAGGTGGAAGTTGAAGACCTCCCGGACAGGGGCCTCAGCCGGACATTCCCAGCACACCCTCATTATACATTTGGGTCTACCGGGTCTGAATGGCATCCTCCCCTGCCACTGGATCCAATTCACCACCAGGTGGTGATCAGCTGACAGCTCTGCACTTTTCTTTATCCAAGTATCCAAGACATATGGTCACAGGTCTGATGACACGATAACAAAATCAATCATCAACCTATGACCTAGGGTGTCTAGGTGCCAGGTGCACATATGGACACCCTTATGCTTGAACATGGTGTTCGTTATAGACAAACTGTGGTTAGCACAGAAGTCTAATAACTGAACACTGGGTTCAGATCGGCCAGGCCGTTCCTCCCAAACACACCCCTCCAGGTTTTACTGTCGTTGCCCACATGCACATTGAAGTCCCCCAGTAGGACAATTGAATTAAAACTTGAATCCTGTAATATACCATAAAGTTTTGTTTAGTATTTCAAGGTGTTCCATTTCTCTAAATACACTAACTAAATCCCACCACAAAAGGGATCCAGAGTCCCTGTATTTTAATTACCTCACAACAGTTCAGTAGGGGCAGTCATGTGATGAAGTTAGGACACTACCCAAATTTTGTTGCGATGGTGTCACCTATGCAAATTTTCTTAAATAAAAGATGCCAACTCCTGACAAAAAAGTTAGGTCACACCCACAGTTATTAATACCTAAAGTGCCAGCAATTGGATTCAGTTGCAGTACATCAGGTAAAAATGATAAGAACAGTGTTGAGCATTTTGGAGGAACCTACCTCTGTTCTGGATTGTGGACGATGCATATGATTGTGGGAAAGTCTAATAAAAGATCTTAGAAGCATTTCAAATCGGCCATTGCACTACTTAGAAAAAAAAAATTCACAACTGAGAACGTCTAAAATAACTGTCTTTGACCTGGTCTAAAAATATCATCACTACCTACCAGACGGTCTTGCCACACTTTGTCAAAATACATCTGAAATAGACCACACGTGTGATTTTCATGGGAGGCCTGCAAGAAGGAAAGCTTTGTCAAAAATAATAGATTGCATTTATATTGCACTTTTCATGACAACCAAAGCACTTTACAATGAGTTCATTATTCATTCATTCCACAGACAAATACTGATAGTGGTAAGCTACTGCTGTAGCCACAGCTGCCCTGGGGCAAACAAATGGAAACTTGGCTGCCAATACGTGCCAACGGCCTCTCCCACCACATTTATTCACATTTATACACCAGTGTCATGGGCACTAGAGGCAAGGTGGATAAAGTGTCTTCAAACAGCCAACCACCTGGTCATGGAGTCATCAGTAACTGTGGAAACTTCACGCTGGACATCAAGAACTTGGATTCTGTGCCTCGCCACTCTTCCTGCGGACTCTGGGACCTTGATTTCTAAATGACAGGACTTGGCACATGATTTGGGGAGCCATGTCATCTGCTAGTGTTGGTCCACTGTGTTTTATTTAGTCCAAAGTCAGTGCAGCCATCTACCAGAAAATTTTAGAGCACTTCATGTTTCCCTCTGATGACAAACTTAATGGAGATGCTGTAAAAATTAAAATTAGACAGCAGTTAAATCAATAATCACAGAAGAAGTTTATCTTTTTATTGAAACACACAGGGAGTCAGAGAACATGGCCGTGGGTCTTTCACCGCCCAATCTGGTGAAAAGACCCAGAACAAAGGAATTCACAGCTACAGATAGGCTTCAAGTTATTGGGCATTTCCCAGTAACTTTCAAACAATACACTGGCCATTGTCCAAACTAGTTAAAACCGGTTCTGTCAGCATCCAGATGCCTCCTGCATTTTTGGCTCCTCTCAGCCCAGATGTCTCCTCTTTAGTCCTTTATGGCATCCACATCCTGTTGTTTAGCGCCACACAACCCCATGCCCATATATGGAAGCAGGAAACAGAGACATCATTGTAGAGTTTGTGTGTGTGTTTAACTAGTGTGTGTGTGTGTAAGTAACTGATGTGTATGTGTAAATGGTGTGTGTGGAGCTAAAAGATATGTGTATGCAAGCACTTTGTGTAATATCTAATTTTCACTACTTATTTATTATAACAATTTCCTCTTTTGACACCATTTTTATGGAGTCAATAACTATGGCAGGCACAATAAAAAGGCACCAGACACCTGATGTTAATTTCATGTGAGATGAGCAAAAAACCTGTAGGCAGTATATGCTTTCATGAGTAATCATTGTAATGCAATTTCTTTTCAGTCTTCATTCTTTGAGCATTTATACAGGAAAAATTCTCACCTTGTTTCCACTACCTTTAGCAACCATAAATATGAGTTATCATTTACAAACATTCAGTATTACAATTTCAATATCAAAAATAAAGACTTTAAAAAAGCTTCTAACAAATGCATTGTCACGGCCAGTAACAGTATTTACACAATTTTCAGCTGTTACTGCATGCATTTATGTCTTCTTTCAATTTTCCATAATGCAGTCATTCTGCTTTAGTCATTATAGGCATATTGTCAATGCCAACATTTTTTTCTTGCAGAGGCACTGGTAGTCATGATATTAAACTTGTCTGTCCTTATCACCTGAATCCTTGTCGCTCTCCTCCTGCTGAGCTAATAAATACCGTGCAACAGCAGCATGTACTGTTTTTCAATAAGGCCTCTACAACAGGGAATGCAGCAACATCCTACACACATAAGGATGGCAATTCTAATCATAAGGGATAATACTGTGTTTTTTATCACTCCTGCCCACCGTCCAAAGAAGGATTGTAGCCAGTTTTCATAAAACTGGAATCTACGTCAGTATTCTCTGAGGGGTCTTTCACCGTCAGCCATTTTGAGTGTACTCTACCTGCTGTGGACTGCTAATTCTTCACCAAGGTTTGAGACAACCAGGTCAACTAAAATATTTGACTCCCTTTGTAGCCCCAGACTTCCTCCACAACAGCAACACTCTCTATGACTTTCCCCCTATAGCTTCTATGGTTTGTTTTGATAGTAATTTACAGTGTGTAAGGTGTACCCAAGTGTCTCTGCCTTGTGCTTTTACAGCTGTTGGAATTGACAATATTACCGTATGTGGCCCCTGCCAGGGGGCTTCTGACCAGGTCTTCTTTTTAACAGTCTTTGTGAGGACTTGGTCTCCTAATTTCACTGCGATGCTTCCTTCTGTGTGCTCCTTACTAGGGAGGAATAGCATGAACAGAATCTTTTTGCGTCAACATTTTTAACATGTAATCTGCTAAACAAATCTCTTCATCTTCTGGGTTGAATGGTCTAAGAGGGGGTACTAATTAAAGCTTTTCATGTAAACTTCAAATGGAGATAAACCTTCTTTTGTAGGCATTATTCTCATATAAAATCATATCAGTGGTAAACACTAAATCCAATTCTGTCCTGTTTCTGCCATTGTTTTCTTAATCTTTCTTTAATGGTCCAGTTATGTTAGTCCACAAATCCTGCAGACTGTGGGTGATATGCTGCATGGTGTTTCAAATCAATATTCAACACTTTCCTTAAATGTGAAATAATCTGGCTACAAAATGAGTACCATTATCTGAATAAGTTTTCTCTTGGATCCCATACCTTGGAATAATGTCTGTTAGTAGTTTTTTAGCTACTGTAACTGCATCTGGATTTTTACAAGGAAAAGCTTCCACCCACTTAGTAAACATATCCGCTATAACTGAGCAATATCTCTTCCCTTCACATTTGGTTCGCTCAATGAAGTCCATGCAAATGTTCTGAAATGGGTATGTTGACGATGGAAAACTACCCTTCTCTGGTCTGACATTGCCCTGGGCATTATTTTGTGCACAAATTAGACAATATTGGCAAAATATTGTAGGAAACTTTTCAAACCCATAGGCTGTGATAACACCATCCTGTAGTGTAGTAACATGGCGCTGGGTGTATTCTGGGTGTAGTGGAGGTGACAGCCCCACCTTTCCGGTTCCACCGTCACTCCAGGGTATAAAGGGCTGAGAAGAAAGAGATCAGTCTCTTTTGCCGTCGACCCCTTGGCCTGTACGGAGCACCTATACTACTGTGGTTTGTTATAATAAAGTTATGTTCAACTGCACCTCCAGTCTGTTCATTGCCAACTCGAGTTATGGACATAACATTTGGTGACGAGGATAAAGGTATGGACAGAGCTGTTTCTGCTTTTCGGCCGTTTTTGGAGGTCCCGGGCAAGCCGCTGGTCCCCTGGGCAAGGTGGTACGTGGCTTTCCAGAATTATCTGGTGGCCCTTAACCTGGGTAAGCTTGAGAAACTGTGTGCGAGAGCTATTGTAGTCCATAATCTTGGCATGGAGGGTCAAAGAATCCTCGGCACATTAGGAGGGGCTGATAGCTTTGAAAACGTGGTCGGGCTAATGGCGCGCTACTTCATAGTCCAGAGAATCCAGTTTTGGCAGTGCCACCAGCAGACAGGAGAGTTGGTGCAGCGTTATGTTGCACACCTACATCAGCTGGCAGGAGAATGCCAATTTGGAGCCCTGGTGGAAGAAATGATCCGTGACCAGCTGGCGGAGCGCACACTCTGTTCGGCAACACAGTCAAGGCTCCTGATATTCTCGGGTGAACTGACGCTAGCCACGGCAATCGAGATAGCACAGCAGTTTGAAGCAGCAGAGAAAATAGCAAAGGATCTCGGTGAGAGAACCTCGTTGGGACATGCTGAACCACTATTGAAGATGCTGACTGAGGACCCGGATAGCAAAGACAGCGTGGACGAAGAGGAATATGCTGCAGCTATAAAAATTAGGTCCGCCCCAGGTACGGCAAGATGTTATGGCTGTGGGTCCACAAGAAACCAGTATAAGGCAAGAGAGTGTCCGGCGAAGGGCAAGCGCTGTTGCAAGTGTGGTCTTCTGCATCATTTCACGAGGGCCTGCAAAAATTTTGAGCAAGGGAACCGAAGACATAAGGCGGACTCCCCCACAGCAACTCCTACGGTTGTTCATACCGTCTCCCCGAGCATAGATGGGCTGATCTACTGCAATGTTTCGCTGGACAGCGTGGACGTGCTGTTGATGGTAGACACGGGAGCAGCAGCTTTGGTGTTGAATTGGTCCACTGTGAGGAGTCTGTTCTCGCATTACCGTGTGAGTGACCTGTCGACGCCTTACTTTGGCTACGAAGGAAACAAGTTGGCCATCGTGGGTTCGCTGGAATTGACGGTGAGGTACAAGTCGGTGATGATGTCAAGCGTCCAATTCGTAGTGACAGCTACTGGGTCGAACATCATGGGATGTGACATGTTCTACGGCCTGGGGTTCACGATCACCAGCGGCGTCGGAGAAGAGTGGTTGGGCTGCGGATTGTGGGACCGACCTGCTCTGCATGTGGAGGATGATGCGGTTTGGGACAGCGACTGGCCTGGTATTCTGGGAGGTGCGCAAGACCAGCACCATGGAGCACCATCCCGGGAGGGTTCCGATGCCAGTGTCCAAGTTACCCTGGATGTGGGAACTGCATGGCACAGCGGAGCGCCCGGGATGGCTGATGGAGCCAAAACGCTAGTTCCCTCGACTTCCGGAGTTTGTCTTTGTGACGACGGAATGTCGCCACTGGTATGGATCTCTTTAATTAGATATTATATGTGTAAGGAAATTTATAACTTTCAAATGTTAAAATGTATTCTAATGTATAAAAATACACACAGAGTTGGAAGTTGTAAATGGTATTTATTTGTGGGCTGGATATCTGTTTTTCTGGGTGAGTTGAAGTCCACCTGGGAGATAAAGAGTTAATGTTAATAATTAAGTCAATTGTGTGAGGCAAATAAAAAAAGAACCACTTACCTTTGCCAGCATACTTCCTGGTGGTGTCTCGGGCAAAAGATTCCCCGGGGGCTCGAGTGCCTTCTAAAGGGTGCCGGGAGGAAGAAGTATGCAATAGATGAGTAGAGGGGGAAGTTGGTGGTGGATTTAAATGTAAATAACGGTTTATACTATTTATTGTACTATTTATGGGTGTTTATTTATTATGTGGGATTTTGTAAATATTGTGTAAATTGAATTGAATACTATTTATATGTTTAATGAATATTTTAAGGTGTTGTTGAGTATATGTAAAATGTGGGTATTTATTGCCTTACATGTGGACATTGGTATGTTCTAATCAGGCTAATTATCTCACTGGGTATATCAACAGGTGATTTTCATTTGGTTGTGGCTGGGTGTCGGATGTTTTAGACTGGAGTTGTTGCCTACACAGTGTCTGAAATAAATGGAAAAATGCTTGTTGCAACTTCTTGAAGCCTAGCTCTTCTGTGACACGCGCCTTGACTGCTCGGCTGTATGACAAATGGTGTCAGAAGTGGGATATTCAACTGGTTCCTCTGCTCACAGGTAAAGCACGCAGTGCTTATGTGCTAATGGACATGTCAGACATGGAAGATTATGAAAAAGTGAAAGAAGCAGTTTTAATGAAATATGAGCTAACAGCCGACACCTATAGAAGAAGGTTTCGTTCCCTGGACATTCATCAGGATGAAACCCCTTGTGAACTTTATGTTCGTTTGAAAGATTTGTTTAATAAATGGGTTAATTCAATTCAATTCAATTCAATTTTATTTATATAGCGCCATTTCACAACAACAGTCATCTCATAGCACTATCAACTGTAGGGGGGAACCCCCACAGTTGCAGAAAGACCCCAGCAATCAAGCGATCCCCTGTGAGCAAGCACTTGGCGACGGTGGAGAGGAAAAACTCCCTTTTAACAGGAAGAAACCTCCAGCAGAACCAGGCTCAGGGAGGGGCAGTCATCTGCTGCGACTGGCTGGGGGGTGAGGGGATAGAGAAGAAGAAAAGAACAGACATGTAGAGAGCAAACAGCATGATGGGGACTCAATCTATGGGAGAGAACAAACAGATGTTAATGACCAGCAAAAAAAAAAAAAAATTCATAAAGAGTGAGGAAAGGAGTGAGGCCCAGTGCATTACTGGAGGTCCCCCGGCTGACTAAACCTATTAGCAGCATAACTAAGGGAGGGTTCAGAAACACATGATCCCTCCCTAATTGTAGGCTATATCAAAAAGGTAGGTTTTAGCCCTATTCTTAAAAACAGAGATCGAGTCTGACTCCCGAATCCAGATTGGCAGCTGATTCCACAGGAAAGGAGCTTGATAACTGAAGGCTCTGCCTCCCATTGTACTTTTGGAGATTCTAGGTATTACAAGTAATCCTGCATTTTGGGAGCGTAGTGCTCTGTTAGGATAATACGGTAGTATCAGATCTTTTAAATAAAAAGGAGCCTGATTGTTTAGAGCTTTGTAAGTAAGAAGAAGGATTTTAAACTTAATTCTAAACTCTATGGGAAGCCAATGAAGGGAGGCCAGAACCGGAGAGATATGATCTCTCTTTCTAGTACCTGTTAAAACTCTTGCTGCAGCATTTTGGATCAGCTGAAGACTTTTTAAAGATGTTTTAGGACAGCCTGATAGTAAAGAATTACAATAATCTAATCTCGAGCTAACAAAAGCGTGGATCAGTTTCTCAGCATCACTCTGAGACAAGATGCTCCTAATCTTGGCAATATTACGCAAATGATAGAAGGCAGTCTTAGAAACAAATTTAATATGTGAATTGAAGGACAAATCCTGATCAAAAATAACTCCAAGGTTCCTCACAGAGCTATTAAGAGAAAGAGTAACCGCATCCAAACTGAAAGTTTGATTTGGAAAGGAATTTCTAAGGTTTTTTGGACCAACAAGAATGACTTCAGTCTTATCTGAATTTAATAGCAGGAAATTACAAGTCATCCAAGCTTTGATTTCCTTAAGACAGGCTTCTAACTTGGCTAATTGATTACTATCATCTGGCTTCATTGACAGGTATAATTGTGTGTCATCTGCATAACAATGAAAATGTATACAGTGCTTTCTAATAATGTTGCCTAACGGAAGCATATATAAACTAAAAAGAGTAGGGCCTAGCACAGATCCCTGTGGAACTCCATGACTAAGCTTTGAGTTGAAAGAAAACTCATTATTTACATGAACAAACTGGAACCTATCAGATAAATAGATCTAAACCATTGCAACGAAGTTCCATTAAGTCCAACATAGTGTTCTAATCTATCAAGTAGAATATTATGATCGATAGTATCAAAAGCTGCACTAAGGTCTAAAAGGACAAGTACAGAAACTAGTCCATTATCAGATGCAATGAGGAGGTCGTTAGTGACCTTTGCTAAGGCTGTTTCAGTACTATGATGGATTCTAAACCCAGATTGAAACTCTTCAAGTAAACCATTTCCCTGCAGGTGGTCAAATAATTGCGTAGCAACAACTCTTTCTAAGATTTTTGAAATGAAAGGGAGATTAGAGATTGGTCTATAGTTAGCTAAAGCTCCTGGATCTAGCGTTGGCTTTTTGAGTAAGGGTTTAATTACAGCCATTTTAAAAGCCTGCGGTACATGGCTTAAAGTTAATGAAGAATTGATTATATGAAGAATAAAGCTACCAATAAGTGGGAAGACTTCTTTAAATAACCTGGTAGGAATAGGGTCTAAAAGACAAGTTGAAGGTTTGGATGAGGAAACTATTTTGTCTAACTCACAAAGGTCGATTGGAGTAAACTCATCAAGACAGAGATCAATAGAAGGAGTTGTAGTAGTTACAGTATTTAAGTTAACTGTGGGAAGAATCTGATTGATTTTATCTCTGATGGATGAAATTTTATTATTGAAAAAGTTCATAAAGTCCTGACTAGTAAGCTCTAAGGGAATGCTAGGATTGACAGAGTCCTGACTCTTTGTCAACCTGGCTACAGTACTGAAAAGAAACCTGGGATTATTCTTGTTCTCTTCTATTAATGCAGAGTAATAACTCGTTCTAGCTTTTCTAAGAGATTTTTTATAAATTAAAAGATGATTTCTCCAAGCTAAATAGATTTCATCTAAATTAGTAGAGCGCCATTTTCTTTCTAATTGACGAGTCTTCTGTTTTAAGGTACGAGTTTCTGTGTTAAACCAAGGAGTTAGAAATCTCTGATTAGACTTTTTCTTTTTTAAGGGGGCCACCAAGTCTAGAGTCTGATGCAGAGAAGCTGAAACACTATCCACCATGTTATCAATTACAGAAGGAGCAAGCTGTCTATAGCTTATTTCCGTTGTGTTGACACATGGCATAGAGGAAACAATCTGCATAAATTTGGAAACAGCATCATCTGAGAGGCATCTACTGTAATAATATTTTTCTTTAGGAGCCAAATAGTCAGAAATAGTAAAATCAAAGGTTAACAGACAATGGTCTGACAGTACAGGGTTATGAGGAGACACTACAAGATTTTCTATTTCTATGCCATATGTCAAAACAAGGTCCAATGTATGGTGGAGGTAATGAGAAGAATTTCCTACTTTCTGAGAAAACCCAATCGAGTCTAATATTGAATTGAATGCCACATTAAGGCAGTCACTATCTACATCCACATGTATATTAAAGTCCCCTACTATAATTATTCTATCAGATTTCAGCACTAAATCAGCTAAGAAATCAGCAAATTCGGATAAAAATTCTGAGTAGGTTGATGGGGGACGATAAACTATGGCAAATAAAATTGGGTTTAACCTAAAATTGCTAAAGTGCCCAATACTGAGGACCAGGCCCTCAAAGGAATTATAACATGTTTTTTGCTTTACATTAACTAGTAATTTGGAATGGTAAATTGTTGCTACTCCTCCTCCACGACCAGAACTTCTGGGATTTTGACAGTTTAAATAACCAGAGGGAGTTGATTCATTTAAACCAACATAATCCTCTTGTCCTAACCAAGTCTCTGTAAGAGAAATTAAATCAATCTGATGATCAATTAACAAATCATGGACTAACAGAGACTTGGGAGTTAGAGACCTAATATTCAATAAACCACATTTAATTTTTAAATTATGAGGAGGAACAGAGGCCAAATCATTCAATTTAGAGGCTTTATGTTTAATTTGAGTTTTACCAATATTTTGCTTTATCACTTTGGGATGCTTATACATTATATTTTTATTCACTTTGGAGGGAGCAGACAACGATTCTCTGATGGGGAAGACAGGGGCTAAGCTGAAGGGTGGCGGATGAAGAGGAGCTGCAGAGAGGCGTGTAAGACTGCGACTCTGCTTCCCGGTCCCAACTCTGAGTAGTCATGGTTTTGGAAATTTGGATAAAAAAGATGCCAGATTGTTAGATAAATGAGAAGCACCATCCAAAGTGGGATGAATGCTGTCTCGTCTCATAAGACCAGGTTTTCCCCAAAAAGAGCTCCAATTGTCAATGTAGCCCACGTCATTTTTAGGACACCACACAGACAGCCAGCGGTTCAAGGATGACGAGCGGCTAAACATGTCATCACTGGTCAGATTGGGGAGGGGCCCAGAGAATACTACAGTGGCTGACATCGTTTTTGCAAAGTCACACACCGATTCTATATTAAGTTTCGTGACTTCCGACTGCCGGAGACGGATGTCATTAATGCCGGCATGAATAACAATAACTGGTTAAACCAGAGACCTCATCGATAAGAGACATTTCTGAACTGATGATTCTGGAGCAGTTTCTGCGGATGGTAGACCTGGAACTGGAAGTCTGGATATGAGAGTGGAAGTTATAGCTTTGCCACAAGGCCTCACACAGAAGGTTATGGTGCTAGGACATGCTATTCCTTGGGCAGCTCATCTAGCATTCCAAAAAACACTTCAAAGAATTGCTAGAAGGTTTGTGTGACTGGGAATGTACACTCAGGTTAAGGAGTTCTGTGCTTCATGTGAAACATGTCAATTTACATCACCTAAGGGAGTAGCCTGTGCCCAACTTCAGCCATTACTGGTCATTGGAACACCTTTTGACAGAATAGGGATGGATATAGTTGGCCCTCTAGAGAGAAGCTCTTCTGGTAGTAGATACATTTTAGTCATTTGTGACTATGCCACTCCTTACCCAGAAGCCTTCCCATTGAGATCTATTAAGGCTAGGCAGGTTGCCAACTGTCTCATACAATTATTTTCAAAGGTAGGTATACCTAGAGAGGTCCTTACAGATTGTGGAACAAATTTCCTGTTGCAGCAAGTATATAAGCTGTTGGGTATAAAGGGCATTAAAACCACCCCATATCACCCTCAGACAGACAGACTGGTTGAGAAATTTAACCAAACTCTAAAGAACATGCTGCGGAAGTTTGTTTCCAGTACAGGCTCTGATTGGGATCAATGGGTGCCATATTTGTTGTTTGTTTATCGGGAGGTTCCCCAGGCTTCAACGGGATTCTCACCCTTTGAGCTACTTTATGGTCATCAGGTAAGGGGTCCACTGGACTTGTTGAAGGAGCACTGGGAGAGTCCACCTAGTGATCAGGATAATGTGGTGTGTTATGTGATAAAAATGAGAGAGAGGCTGGACCAGATGACTGCTTTGGCTCAGGAGCACATGAGGACGGCACAGGCTTGGTATGATAGGAGGATAGAAGACTTGTTATGATAGGAAGGCCAGAAAGAGAGTTTTTCATCCAGGTCAGCAGGTGTTGCTGCTTCTTCCTACTAGTGACAGTGAGCTGTTGGCTCGATGGCAGGGTCTTTATCAGATCACTAAGAAATTAAGTGCAGTGACCTATGAACTGCATATGCCTGACAGAAAGATTGATTGATTGATTTTATTTATTTGAACATCCAGACAAAAAAATAAATAAAACAAAAATCAAAACCAAAAAAATTAAATAAAAAATAAAAAATGCCTTGTTCAAAAGGAGTGGGAAGAAGCCAATGCTTATATAGTCCCACCCCTTCTCCATACCCAATAAATTATAATATCATTCTAGTCATTATTCATCCCACAATTACATTCATTATACAATACCATTATATATAATACATCTTATAATTAAATTATGCAATAGAAATGATACAACAATGATAGTTTATATTGACAATAATACCAACATCTAATAATAATTGTAATAATAATAAATAAATATGTCTGGTATGTTTAATATACAGACGTGAACAAAATTGTTGGTACCCCTCTGTTAATGAAAGAAAAACCCACAATGGTCACAGAAATAACTTGAATCTGACAAAGGTGGTAATAAATAAAAATTCTATGAAAATTGAACTGGCAAGGCAACTGAATGCCTGTAAAACTGGGTGTTTAATAGGGAATAAGTTAGTGAATCATTTTATGTATGCTGATGATCTAGTTATTCTCAGTCCAAGTAGTGCTGGTCTTCAGGAGTTATTAAGAGTGTGTAGTGCTTATGGAGAGGAAAATGACATAAAATATAATACAAATAAGAGTTGTGTGCTGATTTGCCACACTAAAGAAGATTTGTTAATGAAATTCCCTGTCTTTGAATTGGCAGGCAGGGAATTAATTGTCAGGGATAAAATTAAATATCTGGGACATTTTATTAATGATAGAATGACTGATGATGATATTTTCAGACAACGCTGCAAAATCTACATGCAAGCAAATATTCTTGCACGCAGATTTGGTTTTTGTTCAGATGAGGTGAAACTGGTTCTTTTTAAAACCTATTGTACACCTTTATACACTGCTCATTTACGGATAAATTATAGGAAACAAAGTATGCAGAAATTACAGGTTGCCTACAATGATGCCTTAAGAATTTTACTTAAAAAGCCTCGATGGTGCAGTGCTTCCGAGTTATTTGTCTCATCACGTGTAAATACTCTGCATGCAGTAATAAGGAATCTTATGTATAAATTCATCTGTCGGCTTGATGTATCTAGAAATGAAATCATTCAAGTCATGTCTAGCATTAAGCTCAGTTCTATTCGCTGTCAGTCACAGGCACTGGTACAGTTGTCTTTTTAAGTCTTTTTAAAGTCTGTACTGTCTTTGTACTTCTCTTAGCAGTTGTGTCTTAGTGTTTTTTGTAACTTTTTGATTGTTTCAACTGTCTTGTTTTTTGGGGTTTTTTTTACTTTTCTTTACTTTCTTTGATGGACCTTGAGTCTGGAATAAAGTCTTTGATTGATTGATTGATTGATTGATTGAAAATTAACCAATGAAAATCAGACAATAATTTTGAATTGTGGTTCAACAGAATTGCTTTAAAAAACAAACTCATGAAACAGGCCTGGACAAAAATGATGGTACCCCTAGAAAAGACTGAAAATAATGTGACCATAGGGACATGTTCAACCAAGATGTGTCCTCTAATTAACATCACAGGTGTCTGCAAACTTGTAATCAGTCAGTCGGCCTATTTAAAGGGTGACAAGTAGTCACTGTGCTGTTTGGTGACATGGTGTGTACCACACTAAACATGGACCAGAGGAAGCAAAGGAGAGAGTTGTCTCAGGAGACTAGAAAGAAAATTATAGACAAGCATGTTAAAGGTAAAGGCTATAAGACCATCTCAAAGCAGCTTGGTGTTCCTGTGACAACAGTTGCACATATTATTCAGAAATTTAAGATCCACGGGACTGTAGCCAACCTCCCTGGATGTGGCCGCAGGAGGAGACGGATAATACGAGTGGTAACAAAAGAGCCCAGAACAACCTCTAAACACATTCATGGTGAACTCCAAGGTCAAGGTACATCAGTGTCAGATCGCACCATCCGTCATTGTTTGAGCCAAAGTGGACTTCATGGGAGACGACCAAGGAAGACACCACTGTTGAAAACAAATCATAAAAAAGCCAGACTGGAATTTGCCAAACTGCATGTTGACAAGCCACAAAGCTTCTGGGAGAATGTCCTATGGACAGACGAGACAAAACTGGAACTTTTTGGCAAGGCACATTGCCATTTGCTTCTATTCCATGCTCAGCTCGAGTCTCTCCACCACCTGTGCAGGCCAATGTCACCACGGCAGGGGGTAAGTTTGAGCAACTCCTCACCCAATTTCCAGCACTCACAACCCCCAAATTTTCAGCCACTGTAGCCAAACACGGGGTTAAACACTTCATTCCAACAACGGGACCTCCCGTTTTTGCCAAAGCTCGCCACTTAGACGCGGCCAAGCTCAACATAGCAAGGGACGAGTTTGCGGCTCTCGAAAAATTGGGCATTGTGAGACGCTCGAAGAGCCCTTGGGCTTCGCCGCTTCACATGGTTCCGAAATCCGACGGTTCTTGGAGACCGTGCGGAGATTACCGCAGATTAAACAACGCTACAGTGCATGACCGCTACCCCATCCCTCACATACAGGATTTTTCACTACATTTAGCGGGTGCGCACATTTTTTCAAAAATAGACTTAGTCCGCGGTTATCACCAAGTCCCAGTCCGAGCTGAAGACATTCCTAAAACAGCGGTTATAACCCCTTTCGGCCTTTTTGAATTCCTGCGAATGCCTTTCGGCCTCAAAGGCGCTGCTCAGACTTTTCAACGTATGATGGACGCAGTCTTACGCGACCTCCCCTTTGTTTTCGTCTACCTCGATGACATGCTGGTAGCCAGCTCATCTGAGGAAGAGCACGAGCAGCATCTCACTACCGTTTTTCAGAGGCTAGAAGAGCACGGATTAATAATTAATCCAGCCAAATGCAAATTCGGCATATCGCAAATTGATTTTTTGGGACATAGAGTCTCCCCGAAAGGGGCAGTTCCGCTTCCAGACAAAATTCATGCGATAGAAGGTTTTCCACGGCCCCAAACGGTCAAATCGCTACAGGAATTTTTGGGGATGGTTAATTTTTACAACTGTTTCCTCCCTCATGCAGCTCAGCTCATGCAGCCCCTGTATGACGCGCTCAAAAAAAAGAAAGCTTCCAACGCGGTCGAATGGACCCCGGAACGCGAACGCGCTTTCGCGGAAGTTAAAAACGCCCTAGCTAACGCCACAATGTTAGTCCACCCAGATCCCTCGGCCCGCATTGCTCTAACCACAGATGCTTCAGACTTGGCCATAGGGGCAGTTGTAGAACAACTTGTCAAGGGGGTCTGGCAACCTTTAGCATTCTTTAGCAAATCGCTAAACCCGACGGAACGCAAATACAGCACTTTTGACAGGGAGCTGCTGGCGCTCCATTTGTCCATCCGCCACTTCCAGTTTTGGTTAGAAGGGCGGAGTTTCACAGCTTTTGTGGACCATAAACCGCTCACTTTTGCTATGGCTAAAATTTCAGAACCTTGGTCGGGCAGACAACAAAGACAGCTAGCTGCGATTTCAGAGTTCACCACAGACATTCGACATGTAGCGGGCAAACTTAACGTAGTAGCGGACTGTCTCTCTCGCGCTGTGGCACCGCCAGAGCACGAGGAGACAGATTACACTGCCTCAGCAGCTGAGCTTTTCTCTAACGCAAACACATATGCAGCACCTATCCATGAAGGGATAGATTATGCAGCCATGGCGGAAGAACAAGGTAGTGATGCGGACGTGCGCGCGCTCCTGTCTGGACCAACAGGGTTAAGGCTGGAGAAAAAAGGGTTGCGTGATGGCGTGCCCCCCCTAATATGCGATGTTTCAACCGGCTGACCTCGCCCGTTAGTACCAGCTGCTTGGCGCCGCCGTATTTTCGATGCAATTCACTCCCTCGCGCACCCAGGTGTGCACGCCTCGGTCAAAATGGTTGCCGAAAAGTTTGTGTGGCCAGGCCTGCGCAAAAACGTAAAAGAATGGGCAAAAACTTGCATTCCTTGTCAGCACGCCAAAGTACACAGACACACAAAAGCCCCTCTGGAGCCTTTTCCCATCCCTGCTAGAAGGTTCGACCACATTCATGTCGACCTCGTGGGGCCGCTGCCTTCCTCCCAGGGTTTCACACACCTGCTAACAATGATAGACCGCACCACGCGCTGGCCAGAGGCAGTCCCTCTAGCGGCAACTACAGCGGAGGAAGTCGCTCGCGTTTTTCTAACAAATTGGGTGGCACGTTTCGGCGTCCCATCAGACATCACGTCAGATAGGGGGCCTCAATTTGTCTCAGAGCTCTGGTCAGCCATGTCCAACAGTTTAGGGGCAACAATTCACCGTACCACCGCTTATCACCCTCAGGCTAATGGGTTATGCGAGCGTTTTCACAGGTCCTTAAAGGCCGCCCTCAGAGCCTCATTAACGGACACAAATTGGGTAAATAAACTTCCCTGGGTTTTATTGGGGTTGCGTGCGGCACCTAAAGAGGATTTAGACGCTTCCCCTGCAGAATTAGTCTTTGCTCAGCCTATCAGACTACCAGGTGAATTTTTACCAGAAAACCCGGAACCAGGGCACCTCCCAGTCCCAAGGTTTTTAGGCAGTAACGGACCGGACTCTCTACACGGTCCAGCTCATCACTCCTTTCCACGAGTTTTTGTTCCTCAAACTTTAAAAAACGCCGAGTTTGTTTTTGTTAAGCATGAAGCTCTTAAACCAACGTCACGCCCAGTATACGATGGCCCGTTCAGAGTGCTGGAAAATGGTGACAAACACTTTGTGCTTGATTATGGGGATAGAAATGAAATGGTCAGCATTGACAGACTCAAACCTGCCTTCTTGTTGAGAGACGAACCTGCACAGTTGGCGCGAGCACCTCGGCGAGGTAGACCCCCCAAGGAAAAAGTCTCAGCCCCCAGGCAGGGAACAGATAATCTCTCTCCTTCCCACACTGCAGATTCCTCACAACAAGGTCCCAGCAGGACGCCTAAACCAACCTACAGCAGCTTTGGGAGAAGATTGAAACCCAGACTGCACAGGGACTGATTACACCACTCTGCAATTTTTCGCTAATTGTGCCGCAACAGTTTAGGACTGACTTATGATTATACTATGCTGTTATATTTTCACTGAACTCTCTTAGGAGCATGGCTGCTTGGAAGTTTCTTCTGTGACAACAGCTGTAACACGTAGTATGTCTTAGTAATTACCCTAGACTGTGAATCTTTCTGTGTCCTTTCCTAGTTGTTTGGGGGGCCTGTGGTATATATTACTCATATATTCCATACCTGCATACGTTAGAGCATGTGGAAATGTGTGGGGCAACATATGCAAAGGAATTTCACACCTCTGAAAGGACAAAGGAATCTCACCTCCGTGTGAAGACCAATGGCGGCACAGGACGCCATGGCAACAGACTTGACACCTTCACCCCCTAAGGCGAGGAGAGGTTTTTCCCATCACCTCCCAAAACGAAGGGAGGAGTTAACAGGACTAATGGGGATTTAGATAACGGGGGATTTCAGCTTGTGTTTTGCATGTCTTGGATGTGTGCCTGTATTTAACCAGCGAGCTGGGCAGAATTCTTGCTCTTTGCCTTCTGCCAAGCTCTGCACCAGATGAGACAAGATAGAAGAGTTGTTCATTAAAGACCCTGCTTTTGTGATACAAAACCGCCTCGTTATTTCCAGCTCTTCTACACTGTCCGTTATTTTTATATTGCTCAAAAATCATTTCTTTATATGTTGATTTAAATATATGGATGTTTGGACATTGCCTGTGTTTCTCCCCCAACCCATTCCACAATTTTACCCCACACACAGACACACAAAAACCCTTCCTAGTAGATCTTACTAGGTGCATTTTAAATTTTGTGTTCCCCCGTAAATTGTATTTCCCTTCTCTCTCACTGAAAAGATTTTGTATATTGTGTGGCAAAAAGTTTTTACTGATTTTAAACATTAACTGTGCTGTATAATAATCAACTACATCCCGTAATTTCAATAACTTTGATTGTAAAAATAATAAATTAGCATGTTCAAGATACCCGACTTTGTGTATAACACAGACTGCCCTTTTTTGTAATATTAGCAATGAATTAAGTGTACTTTTATAATTGTTACCCCAGACCTCTATACAATAGGTCAAATATGGAAGTACTAATGAGCAATACAAGATATGAAGCGATTTGTAATCTAGGACTTGCTTAATTTTATTTATAATTGCAATATTTTTTGCAACTTTGTTTTGTATGTATCTGACATGTGGTTTCCAACTATTTTTATCGTCTACTATTACACCCCAAAATTTGATCTCCTTAATATTTTTAATAATTACATTATCTATATGAATATGTATATCTTCTTTATTTTTACAATTACCAAATATCATTACCTTAGTTTTATCTATATTTAGTGATAATTTATTATTATCCATCCATTTTTTAAGTTTATTTAACTCATTATTTAGAGTATGGATTAGTTGATTATGATTATTTCCAGAATAAAATATATCATTGTCATCAGCAAATAATGTTATTTTTAATAATTTAGAAACTTGGAATATATCATTTATATATATGTTAAATAATTTGGGGCCCAATACTGACCCCTGGGGGACCCCACAGGCAATTCTCATACACCCAGACACATATTCTCCCATCTTTACAAACTGTTATCTCTCAGATAAATAACTTGTAACCCAATTCAGTGCCACTCCCCTAATACCATACAATTGCAGTTTATCAAGAAGTATTGAATGATTTATTGTATCAAATGCTTTTTCTAAAATCTATAAATACACCAATTGCATATTTTCCTTGATCTAATGCATTTACTATTTCCTCTATTGCTTCCATTATTGCCAATGATGTTGTACTTTTTGCTCTAAATCCATATTGATTTTGATTAAGCAGATCATGTTTATTTAAAAAGTCCTCTAATCTGTTGTTGAAAAGTTTTTCCAGAATCTTTGAAAATTGTGGGAGGAGCGATGCTGGTCTGTAGTTTGTGTAGTGGTGTTTATTTCCTTGCTTGAATAATGGTATTACTTTTGCTATTTTCATTTTCTGCGGGAATGAGCCAGTTTGAAATGATAGATTACAAATATATGTAAATAGTTTTAATATGCCATCCTTTTTACTAGTGCCATATCAATACCATCACAATCAGTAGATAATTTATTTTTACACTTTTCAACAACAGATTTTACCTCGAGTTCATCCACTGCTGAGAGAAAGATTGACTGAGGGTTATTTCCAATCAATGTCTCACTCACGTTGTCTCTTCCTTGGTTTGTAATTTTTGCTGCCAACTCTGGTCCAACATTTACAAAAAAATTATTCATTTTATTTACTACCATGTTCTTATCATAATTATCACCACAATTATCAGTAAAATACTCTGGATAAATTGTTTTCTTATTTCCATTTTTCCTTAATTTATTTAATATATCCCAGACTCCTTTTATATTATTTTTTATTTTCATTTAACATTTTCCTATAGTATAATTTTTTACTAGTTTGTATTATTTCAGTTAATTTATTTTTACGTTTTATATCTTTTTTCAGATTCTTTAGTTCTTAATTTAATGAAATTTTTATAGAGATAATTTTTCTTTTTACAAGCATTTTGGAGCCCCCTGGTTAACCATGGGCAATTTTTGTATTTATGTTTTTTGTTAATTTCTTTAATTGGACAGTTTTTATCATATAATGATTTAAATATATCAATAAATTTATCGTATGCCAAGTCCACTTTTTTCTTTCTATAGACAACATACCAATTCTGTAACGTTAAGTCATCTTTTAAAGCATTGATTGTATCTTCTGTTCGTATTCTTTTATAAATAATCTTTTTACATGGTTTATTATTATTCTTACTCTCATTAACCCCATAATTAACGTCTAAAGAAACAAATACAGGTAGGTGGTCACTACTGTCATTTATTAGTATACCGCTCATCATATTATATTCAATAACATTGGTAAAAATGTTGTCTATCAAGGCAGCACAGTGTGCCGTTTTTCTCGTAGGTTTTGTAATCTTTGGAAATAAGGTTAAGCTATACATTGTATCTAAGAAATCAGTTGTTTTGTTTTCATTAAATCTATATTAAAGTCACCACAAATAAAGATATCTTTTTGCCTTATTTTTGTATACATCTTTTCCATACCATTTCTAAATTTTTCCATATCAGATCCCGGTGCTCTATATATACAACTTACTATTATGGTGTTTTTTTTTCTATTTTCCATCGTAATTTCAATTGTTAAACAATCCATAATTTCATTCACTGTTGATGTCATGCTGTCCACTTTTTTACTTTTTAAATTTCTATCAACATACAGTGCTACCCCACCACCACATTTAAATTTCCTATTTTGTGTGTACATCTCATATCCATGTAGCTCAAAATTTACATTTTTTTCTTCATTAATCCATGTTTCAGTTATTGCTATAATCCTAAATGGGTTGTTAAATTGATTTAAAAACTCCTTAATACTATCAAAGTTGGCATAGAGACTCCTACTATTAATATGTATTATTGTCAATGTCTGGTCCGAGTTCATAATTCCATTTAATTGTTGTTCATCATAATAAGCACACTTATTGTTAATATGATTAAAGTAGTTGTTATCTGGCTCAATATCGCCTAAAATATCTTGTGGTTGCTTTTCAGTATTTACAAAGGTTTCAGCTTCAATTTGACCTAATACACTTCCATTATTAAATGAGGAAGGACGATTGGTTAAAGTTCTGATCATAAGTTGTGTCAACAGTGTACACCAAAAGGAAAAAGAGGGGGAAAAAAAAATTCTACTCATAATCTTACTGCGCTATTATTCGTGCATAAGAGCTAAGGTTTAAATGTGTCTAATTCCTGCATACTGTATCTCTAATCATTATTACTTTAGCTTCTTCTGGAGTGCCAAGCAGTTTTATCCACACCTTACAGTTCTTTGTCCATGTTGATTGTATTTTTCCCTGTTTTCTGAGAGCCCTGGCTTGTCTAGCTATTTCAGAGTTCTTTTTTGTTAAATGTTTGTTTACATAGACAGCCGTTCCTCTCAGTTTTCTTGTTTGTCGCAGAAGATCAGTTTTTGCTTTCCTGTTGACAAATCGGATGATGATCGCTGGTTTTCCTTTACTGACTTTTCTAGGTAACATGTGGCAAGCTGAAATAGTCTGATTGTCCACAACAATGTTTTTAGAGTTGAAAAAATTTAATACCTGCTGCTCAAGACTGTGTGATTCTGCCAATGTCTCATCCTCCCCATCCTGGTTATCAACTCCAGCTGTCACATGTGCATAGGAGCGGTGTCTGGTGTGAAGACCACTCACAATGACATCATCCATTCTTGTATATTGTTCTAATTCATCCACACGTCTTTCTAAGAAATTAATTTTCTTGTCTTTTTCCATAATTTCAGCCTTTAATTCATGCACTTGATCCATAAGGCCAATAAGCAGAGTTTGTTGTTTGGCTATCTTAGATATTTCTTCAGACATAAAATTTAGTGACAGTTTGATCTCCTCCAGCTCCTCTCCATTTGTCTGATTCTTTTTCAGAGGCATAATGACTAGTCTGATTGGGATCAGAGGAGAGGCTTACCTGTTGGCTAGTACAGGAGCCGAAGTACGTCCGATGGCTAGTGGAGGCCATCAGCTGGCTTGTCGTCTAATTATAGCTGTTATCTGGTGGTGAGGTCGAAGCTCTCCCAATGGCTAGTGAAGGTCGCTTACTGGCGTCGTCATCTGGTAGCTGGATCTGCTGGTGAAGCCGAGGAAGCCAAGGCTCCCTTGGTAGCTAGTGGAGGCCTCTAGCTAGCGTCGTCCTATCTGGCGATGAATGAAGCTCTCCCGGTGGCTAATGGAGACCGTTACTTTGGGTCGTAGCCTGGTAGCGGGTATCTGATGATAGCAGAATAATTTCTGCTGGTGCTGCTGGTATCTGGTCCAGCTGACTGGCTGGGGCCTCTGCTGGGCTCCGTCACTGTAGCCTCTGTAGTTGAGCTCCGATCCGGCCGGGGCCTCAGTAGCTCCTCACTGTCTGCTCCACCAGTGTAGTTGAGCTCCGATCCGGCTGGGGCCTCCGCTGGGCTCCGCCGCTGTAGTTCAATGGTGTTCCAACAGATGAGCTTCTCCTGGGCAGAGAAGTCCCAGGAGGATGAAGAGGGGGAGACTGTCCAGGCTTTTTATGAGACAGGTGCTACCATGAGTGGTCAATTCCTCTCTGGAGTGAGACAATTAGGCTCCAAGTTTGCGGAAGTGAATCAGTCTTTAGGACAGTGCTGTGACTTCCTCGTTGCCTTTCTCAACTGGAGCTGAATTAAACCATGTGCCTTATTTCCTTAAACCCTTTTGCTACAACTCGGAGCTCCATTCCTTTACTTTGCATTACCATTGCTAAGTTGCTGCTCATCAAAGAAACATCAATGTTTTCAAGTCATCTTGTTGAAGGAGTTTCAGCAGCCTGTCTATCATCAGCAGCAGCAGCAGCAGCCTGTTCATCAGCAGCCAAAGCATTAGTTCCTCATTTGTGCGACTGAAGTGAATGAGGAAAGAGAACAGCCTTTTCCCACAAACATGACAGAGACTTGTTTAGTGGATGTGTCTCATCTGCAGGCTTATCAGCAGAGAGAGATAGAGGCACTGTTGGATCCAGAACTTTTTCAGGAGAAACCTGGCTTCACCACGTTGGTTCAGCATAAAGTTCATTTGAAGGAAGAGGCTATTCCCCCTAGAAAGTGTTATAGAATCCCTGAACATTTGGTCCCAAAGCTTAAGCAGGAGATTGAGTTGATGTTGCAGCTGGGGATGATTGAGGAGTCAGTGAGTGAATGGGGTAGTCCCATTGTGCTGCTCCCAAAGAAGGATGGTTCCTTGAGGTTCTGTATTGATTTTAGATATCTACACTACCGTTCAAAAGTTTGGGGTCACTTAGAAATTTCCTTATTTTTGAAAGAAAAGCATTTTTTTTCAATGAAGATAACTTCAAACTAATCAGAAATACACTCTATACATTGCTAATGTGGTAAATGACTATTATAGCTGCAAATGTCTGGTTTTTGGTGCAATATCTACATAGGTGTATAGAGGCCCATTTCCAGCAACTATCACTCCAGTGTTCTAATGGTACAATATGTTTGCTCATTGCGTCAGAAGGCTAATGGATGATTAGAAAACCCTTGTGCAATCATGTTAGGTCTGCAATGCTGTAATTGCTGCAAATGGAGGATTCTTTGACGAAAGCAAAGTTTGAAGGAAAAAATTATTTCAAATACAAATCATTATTTCTAACCTTGTCAATGTCTTGACTATATTTTCTATTCATTTTACAACTCCTGGTGGTAAATAAGTGTGACTTTTCATGGAAAACACAAAATAATTGTCTGGGTGACCCCAAACTTTTGAACGGTAGTGTAAATGCAGTTTCAAAGTTTGAGTCTTACCCCATGTCCCGAATTGATGAGCTGTTGGAGAGAGTGGGCAGGGCTAAGTTTATTACCACACTAGACCTGAGCAAGGGGTATTGGCAGTTGGCTTTGGCGCCTGAAACTAAAGAATTGACAGCCTTTAAGACACCTTATGGCAACTTTCAATTTAGAGTTATGCCATTTGGCCTCCAGGGGGCGCCTGCGACATTCCAAAGACTCATGGACCAGATATTGAGAAGTGTATCATACTTTGCAGCTGCCTACTTGGATGACGTGGTCATCTACAGTCAGACTTGGAAGGAACATGTGTTGCACTTATGGCAGGTCCTTCATCTGATTAAGACAGCAGGACTGACCATTAATCCACACAAGTGTGCCTTTGGACAGCAGTAGGTGGAGTACCTGGGTCATGTTGTTGGACAGGGGGTTATTAAGCCATGAGTGGGAAAGGTGGATGCCATTCAGGCCTATCCTGTGCCCACTACAAAGAAAAAGGTACGTTCATTTATGGGTTTGGTAGGATGATACAGTAAATTCATTCCCCATTTTGCTGAGAGAGCAGCAATTCTTACTGACCTCACCAAAGCTTCAGCACCAAACAAGGTGAAATGAACAGAGGAATGTGGCAGAGCCTTCAAGGATCTGAAGGGTGCTATTTCTAGTAATGGGGTTCTCTACAGTCCGGATTTTGCTCGTCCATTTATTCTCCAGACTGATGCTTCAGGAGTGGTCATTGGAGCAGTGCTTCTCCAGGAGGTGAAGGGAGAAAAGCGTCCAGTACTGTTCCTGAGCCGTAAGCTGTTGGACTGGGAGACTAGATACTCTATGGTGGAGAAGGAGTGTCTCGCCATGAAGTGGGCCATTGAATCGTTGAGGTATTATCTGCTTGGTCATCATTTCACTTTAGAGACAGATCATTGGGCCCTAAAGTGGTTATACAGGATGAAAGACTCCAATAGACGTCTCACAGGGTGGTATTTGTCCCTGCAGCCTTATAATTTTACAGTTCAGTATATGACAGGGAAAGCCAACCTTGTGGCAGACAGCCTTTCCAGAGTACATGAGTTTTAAAGTACTGTAATCTTGGGAGGGGGGGTGAGGAAATGTGACGACGGGGTGTCGCCACTGGCATGGATTTCTTTAATTAGATATTATATGTGTAAGGGAATTTATAGCTTTCAAATGTTAAAATATATTCTAATGTATAAAAATAGACACAGAGTTGGAAGTTGTAAATGGTATTTGTTTGTGGGCTGGATATCTGTTTTTCTGGGTGAGTTGAAGTCCACCTGTGAGATAAAGAGTTAATGTTAATAATTAAGTCAATTGTGTGAGGCAAATAAATAAAGAACCACTTACCTTTGCCAGCATACTTCCTGGCGGTGCCGTGGGCAAAAGATTCCCCGGGGGCTCGAGTGCCTTATAAAGGGTGCCAGGAGGAAAAAGTATGTAATAGATGAGTAAAGGGGAAAGTTGATGGTGGATTTAAATGTAAATAATGGTTTATACTATTTATTGTACTATTTATGGGTGTTTATTTATTATGTGGTATTTTGTAAATATTGTGTAAATATTATTTATGTGTTTAATGGATATTTTAAGGTATTGTTGAGTATATGTAAAATGTGGATATTTATTGTCTTACCTGTGGACATTGGTATGTTCTAATCAGGCTAATTATCTCACTGGGTATACCAGCAGGTAGTGATGGTAGAAATGGAACGATCGAGAGATCGAATCATTTGGAACAATTGATTAAGAAAAAGAATTGATGTTTTGGAACATTTGAAACATCTCCCCACAGCGACATCTGGTGGCCAAATGTTATAATACTACACTGAACCAGTCAAGTGTTTTCGGGTCTTTATCTCAACGTTTCGTGTTTTGTTTGGGTTTCTAGTATTATTTGTCTGAAAATATATATATTTTTAATTAGTATTTGTAGGGGGTGCTTGTTTACAAAATAGACATCAGTCACTGTTTTTAGGGGTGCTTGTGTACATTCAGTTTTTTTTGCCTTCCTGTCAAGGAACAACAAAAAGACTGAGTTAGGAGGACTGCTGCCATGCAACTTCATTTATTGTAAATATATGTAACTATATGTAAAATATATAACTATATGCAAATGTACAACAATATGGCTTCTTTTAGTGATCAAATGCATAATTATATTTATTGTAAATAATAATAAAGGTGTATAAATAATAAATGTATACTCGTATGTGTATTAAAAGAACATGAATACATACCATAAACATTACGCTGGCCATGGCTTGATTCAGCACTGGGTTGTGTTGTGCTAGGAATGCAGGCGTCAGCATGTTTTGTCCGTAGGTGTCTCCACCTACTTGTTGTATTGTTACAAAATGCAAGATGTTGCATACAGTGCATACATTTAACTTTTTTTCCCTCAAGAAGGTCATAGTGATCCCAAACAGCTGACCTGGGACGCTTTCTACCCCCATCCATTTCCAAATAATGTAAATCCAAAAGCAGCTCAGTACAAGACAGAGAGGCAAGACTTCACAACCAAACTGCACTACAGAGGAGCTTTGAAATGTTTCAGGCATGTGAGCTGATGAACCAGCAGCCACTCAGGCAAGGACGCGAGAAATTAGTATTTTACATATAAAGTATTTATATAATACATAAATTGTGCATAGAATAGGCAATTTAATATTGTGTAATGGCAGCATTTTATTATTCCATTTGAGAAACAGGATAACACAATCACTGCATAAAACAACGGTGAAGTTTTTTTTTTTTTTATTTAAGTTTTTGTAAAGGGTATACAGGTCGTTACAGCAACGCATTGTTTACATTTTCATCACATGTTCCCTTATTTTCTGATATCTGACAACATTGGAAGATTAATTCTTACAACACCCCTTTTTTTTTTTTAAAGTGAAAGAAAAAGTGAAATTAAAGAGAAAAAAAAAACAAAAAACAAAACAAAAAAACAAACAAACCAGTAAAAAACAAACAAAAAGAAAAAGTAAGTAAATAAAGATAAAAGAGCATCTGAGTAGTGTTGGAACAAAGAGCGGAACCATTATTGAAATGGTATTTGTCAAAGATTAGATCTAATGGAAGACACATATGCGGTCCAGGGTTGCCAAAAGTTCATGAACCCATCCATGTCCTGTCTCAGTGCGAATGTCAACTTTTCCATCGAGTAAATGTCTTGGATCACGTTAGTCCAATCTTCAGGTGTAGGACAGTCCTTCAACATCCATTTTTTAGTTAGAGCTTTTTTGCTTGCCAATATTAAAACATTGAATAAGTACTTTTCTCCTCGTCTTTCCAGTGAGTCCGGTAGTAAACCCAAATACAAAGTTACAAAAGAAAAGGGAACTGTAATTTTGAATATTTTCCCCAATATTGTCTGTACCTTGGTCCAATATTGGTGGATAACTGGGCATGACCAAAACACATGAAAATGATTTGCAGTCTTTTCACCACACAAGCGCCAACAGTTCAATCCCTTATGGGTAAATTTGTTTTGTGCAGGTGTTCTGAAAAATCTTGCCAAGTTTTTCCATCCAAATTCTCTCCACTGCAGGGATGAGGTACTTTTCCATTGCTGTTTATTTAGCTTTTCCCATATTTCCAGTTGTAAAGTGAAATTCCCCTCTTTTTCCCATCTCTCTTTTATATAAGATGTGTTGTCTCCTTTTAAGTCTTGAAGACCTTGGTATATTTTAGAAATGTATCTGATCCCTGGGATCCCTTTATATGCCATTAAGAAGACCTTCAGAACACCTGACTGGGCCCTTTCCAAAACCTCCTTTTTAAGTATATTGTTTATGTGGTGTCTAAGCTGGAAGAACCTGTAAAGGTCTTGATTTATTAGGCCTTGTTTTTTCAAATCTTCAAAACTTCTTAAGATTTGCCCTTTAAAAAAATCGTAATATTTTATCAGCCCTTTCTCCTTCCACTTTTTAAATCTGGTGTCTGTTTTATTAGGAGTAAAGTCTTGATCATAGGCAATCCATTGCAGAAGTCGATAGGGCTCTTTAGTTTGATTCTCTCTGACTATCTTAAACCAAATTTTTAGCGGGGTCTCTATCCACGGGTTAGTGTTATTCAAAAGCTTAGGTAAGGCATTGTTCCCTATTATCGCCTGTAGGGGGATGTCACTTGTTATTTGGCATTCGATCTCCTTCCATTGTGCAGTGTAGACTGGGTTACATATCTCTACTAAAGTTTTAATTTGTGTGGCTTTAAAGTAGTCCCTGATATTTGGCAGCGCGAGCCCACCTTTGTCTTTGTTTAGCTGTAGGGTTCTATATCTGATTCTAGGTCTCTTGCCCTGCCATATGAATCTTGAGATCCTTCTGTCCAGCTCCTGCCATGTTTTTTTGGGAGGTTCTACCGGTATTGTTTGGAAAAGGTATAGAAGACGTGGAAGTATATTCATTTTGACTTCTTCAATTCTTTGTGCAGTACCCAAGAATGGTATCATATTCCATCTTGCTAGGTCAGATTTTATTTTTGTCACCAGTGGGTCATAGTTTAGTGATATAATTTTGTTGAGTTGTTTCGGGATATTGACCCCCAGATATTTCATAGATTCCGACTCCCAGTTAGTTTTGAGTTTGCTTAGTGAATAATGATTTGGGTCATAGTTGAATGTTAAAACTTGGGTTTTATGCATGTTTAATTTGTACCCCGATAAATCTCCATACTCTGAAAAAACTGAGGTTAGTTCTAGTAAAGAAGTGTTCGGCTGCCCTAGGTATATTAAAATGTCATCAGCAAAGAGTGCTATTTTATGTTCCTTCTGACCAAGTGTAATACCTTGAATTTTTTGGTTTTGTCTTATCCATTGGCTCAGAGGTTCTATGAAGATTGCAAAGAGCAGTGGAGACAGGGGGCAGCCCTGACGACATCCTCTTTCCAGTTCAAAAGATGATGATAAATTACCGTTAATCCTTATTTTAGCTGTTGGTTTTTTATATAATGCCTGTATAGTTCTAATGAAGTTGTTATGAAAATTGAAACTGGATAAGATTCTATATAGAAAAGACCAGTCAACCGAATCGAATGCTTTTTCAGCATCTAATCCCAATATGACTGCATTTAAGTTATATTTTTTTATATGATGAATTATGTGTAAAGTGCGTTGAATGTTGTCTTGTGTCTGTCTTTGTCTTATAAAACCTGTTTGGTCTAAATGAATTAGGTCTGTCAGTATATTTTCTAACCTTTTGGCAAGGATAATGGTAAAAAGCTTATAGTCCTGATTTAGTACACTGATTGGTCTGTAGTTGGAGCACTCTAGTTTATCCTTTTCAGGTTTAGGTATAACTGCAATGACCCCTTCTCTCCAGGAGGGGGGGATTTCCCCTGTGTGGAGGACATAATTAAATGTTTTCAGGAGGAGAGGAGATAGTTGCTGTTTAAAGGTTTTGTACCACTCTGCTGTATAGCCATCAGCTCCTGGGGATTTGTTAGCTTTAAGTTTCATAATTGCTTTTTCCAATTCTTTAGGATGTATTTCTGACAGTAGTGTTTTATTTTGTGACTCCGTAAGTTGGGGAAGGTTTAATGTGTTTAGGAATGCCTCGGATGCGTTTTTATGTTTTTTGTGGGAGTATAAGTTCTTATAGTAATTCTCGAAGTTTTTAAGAATATCCTGAATTCTGAATTTTATTTCCTTTGATACTGGGTCTCTGATTTTGTAGATTGCTCTTTCTGTTTGATGTTTCCTCAATTTATAGGCTAGCAATTTTGCCGATTTACTGCCTGCTTCATAGTATTTTTGTTTCAGAAATGTAAGTTTCTTCTGGATTTCTATTGTGTAGATCTCATTTATTTGGTTTTTAATTTCCTTAATCTTGAGCGAGTCAGTAGAATGAGTGTTGCCTTTGTGTTCTTTTTCTAGGTTCCTAAGTTCTGACTCTAATGTGGATAGTTTTTCTTGTCTTAGTTTCTTTTGGGTTGCCAGTTTTGCAATAATCTTTCCTCTTATTACAGCTTTGCATGCATCCCACAGTATTAAAGGGGATACTTCTCCATTATCGTTATCTTCCAAATATCTGAGAATATCTGATTCCAATTCATCTTTCAATGGTCCTTTCAGGACATCTGAATTTAACCTCCAAGAAAATGTATTATTTGTGTATTTTTGGATATTTAAGTCCATGTAGATCGGACTGTGGTCGGAGAGATCCATCAGTCCTATTTTACATGTTTTTACTCTTCCAATGTCTCTATTAAACATAAAAAAATAGTCAATCCTTGAGTAAGATGAATGTGGAGTTGAGTAAAATGTATAGTCTTTTACACTGGGGTTGAGTTCCCTCCACACGTCACAGATTCCCATTTCTTTTAGTAGCATCCGAGTCTTCCTGTTTTGAGTGTTATTTTGATGTGGGGAATTACCAGAAGCATCCCAGTATGGATTCAGTCTAAGATTGAAGTCCCCACCACATATCACTAAACCTTGAGCTTTAGTTATCATTAGGTCGAATACATTTTTATAAAATTTCCAGTTAGCCCCTGGGGGAGCATACACATTCAGCAGGGTGATATCTTCTCCCTCTAGCCGCCCAGTTACCAAACTGTATCTCCCTTCTTTATCTTTGTGTTCTGATTTTTTTTCAAATATAATTTTGGTTGATATCAATGTCGCTACTCCCCTCCTCCTCCCTGATTTATATGAAGATGAAGAGATCATTTTAAACCCTTGTCTACTGAGTTTATTGTGTTCCACGTCTGTTAGGTTTGTTTCTTGTAAAAATATTATTCCTGCTTTGTCTTTTTTCATTTTGCCTAGAATCTTGGATCTTTTAACTGGATTCAGGATTCCTTTTACATTATATGAAATTATTTTGGTTACACCCTGTTTCTCCATTGTGTTGTTTTGTTTAGTATAACTGTGTGGTGGCCCTCATTTGTGCTACTCAGAAACTGAAAGAACATTAAAAACAAGAAAAACATTAAGAACATAGTGTAAAAAACTTTAAAACAAAAAGCTGTCATAAGAACTTCCTGAGCTGAGGTCTTTTTAAAGACCCTGGAAGAGCCTTGATGGAGTGAAGGCCCTGAGGGAAATTCCTCAAACTCTGTTACGTGTTGAGGGCCCTCTCTTACCACTGAAAGTAGTCCCATGCTTTTAACGTGAGTTTCAGAACCCAATCCAAACTTGTAATGATTTTTTTTTTTCCTTTTATGCCTAAACCCTGTGAAATTGTGTGCACCCTCCCACCCCCATCACATCAAACATTCACGCAAAAACAGTATTTGTTAGTATGAGGAGAACATGTGGATTATTGTCACATTTCTATTTTAACAAGTTTTTTTTAATTTTTTTTATTACAAAGACTTATTTGTTTCAAATAATATGATTGTTCCATGAAATGTTTTACCACATGCTGAATATGCATCTCCTTTAATGTTTGTTACCTTGTATGAGGGGGGTTGGATGTGCGGATTGATTCAAGAGAAAAGAAAAAAAAAAAAAAGGTCGCTATTCCAACCTGAAAACGGATCGTTTATCCGCGACGCTCTGGCGCTGGGTTTCCCGCTGCTGGTCCGTGGATTTTGAGGGTCTTTGTGTTGTCCATGTTTGCGCTTTGATCTTCTCACTCGGGTCTGCTGCGGGTTTAAATACCGTTACCGGGAGCCCTCTTTTCGCCATGTCAGCTGTTGCTTCTTCCGCCGAATTATAGAGACACGTTTCATCGCCGTAGAAGACCCTTAACTTTGCAGGAAATGGAGTCTGAAAGCACAGTTTCTTCTCTCTTAACACCTTTTTCGCGTCATTGTATTCCCTGCGCTTTTTAAGGACCTCCGGGGCGTAATCGTGTTCCACGTAGACTTTTCTCTCCTGGTGCATAAATCCTTTTTTCTGCCAGGCCAGTCTTACAACCTCTTGTTTTATTTTGAAATTGGAAAATCTTACCAACACCGAACGTGGGGGCGCTTCCGCCGCCGGCCTAGCGGCTAATGAACGATGTGCCTTTTCTATCTTCAAGTCGGTGGTTTGTGGAATATCCAATTTCTCTCTTAGTAAGGATTCCACGCATTCTGCCATTGAGTTAAAACCATTTTCGGTTCCTTCTATCAGACCATGAATTCTTATGTTGTCTCTTCTTTGTTTTCCTTCTTGGTCGGTTAGCTTAGCCTCTATAGCTGCTTGTCTTTTGCGTAGGTCTAGCACAGAATCTTCGAGCACTTTTATTCGATCCTCTGTTTCCAAGATTCGGTTCTCGGCCTGGTCCACTCTGCTGTTTGTCCTTTTCAATTCTTCTCTGAATTCCCGAAATTCGGCCGTAACTTCTCGGCGAAATCGTCGTAGCTCCTCAAATAGTGATTTCAGGCTAACCCTTTTGTTAGCTATCACCAGTTCCTCGTCTTCTGAACGGAGTTCTTCCAGTTCAGATTCTCCGGCCGATACGTGTCCTGGCCTGGAGAATTTCAGTTTCTTCTGTTTTCCTTTAGACATGATGATTTTGTCTTTTGATTTTCACTCCTCCAAAAATCCGTTAAGTTTGATTTTCAAGGTGTTATCCTGGATTGGGTCTGAGAGCTTCAGTGTTAAGCTGCAGTCGCCATGGCGTCCAGACCGGAAGTCCAAAACAACGGTGAAGTTTGAAAAACAGTTGGTGACGTAATGGAACACGAAATGGAACAGTCACGTGACATCCTCTTTCTGATACAGACCTCGGAACAAAGATTTTTATTTATTTATTATGATAGATTAAAAGTAAAGATTAAAAAGAAACAGAATAATATAACAAAGGGGAAAAAATCCAACAAGGTCAAATTAGACAATAACTCCTCTGATTATACAGTTCAACATAAGTTATCCGAAATGGGTGATGGCTGAAGCCGCAGCTTATATTGCAATTCAATTGCTTATATTGATTCAATTCAGAAGTTCCACCTAGGTTTCGGTAACGCACTAAAACACTGTTTTGACTTTGCCATCACTAGTTTTCATATGATAGGCATTTTAATTTTGTGTAATGGAGGTCAGACATCATAGATAAAACTAGAGACACTTAAATGACTGATTAAACTCATCATCTACACTAACACTAACACTTCCGGTGTCGCAAAATAATAAACCAAAATAATAACTTAATATTTTTGTTTTGACTATAAAACAATAAGAGTAAAATTAAACACAGGTATGTCCAAAAATATGATAATATATTTTTTCTACCTAAGTTTAGAAATCTCATCCCTCATCCTCATCCATGATCCCCCTCATGGATCGTCACCTTATCGTGGTGGGGGGGTTTGCGTGCCCCAGTGATCCCAGGAGCTATGTTGTCCGGGGCAATTTGCCTCTGATAGGGTCTCCCAAGACAAACTGGTCCTGGGTGAAGGGCCAGACGAAGAACGATCCAACAGACTCTCATGATAAATTGTATATCAAGGATTCAGTGTACCCCGCCCGGTATGGGGTTACCGGGGCCCCACCCTGGAGCCAGGCCTGGGGGAGGGGCTCGAAGGCTAGCGTCTGGTGGCCGGGTTTCCACCCATGGGACCCGGCCGGGCTCAGCCCGAAGGAGTTACATGGGTCCGCCCTCCAGTAGGTTCACCACCTGCAGGAGGGATCATGGAAGTCCGGTGCTATGTGGATTAGGTGGCAGTCAAAGGCGGAGACCTTGGCGGACTGATCCCAAGCTTTCTAAACTGGCTTTTGGTACGTGGAATGTCACCTCTCTGGTGGGGAAGGAGCCTGAGCTGGTGTACGAGATTGAGCGATACCGGCTAGATATAGTTGGCCTCACCTCAACACACAGCTCCGGTTCCGGAACCAGTCTCCTGGAGAGGGGCTGGAGCTTGGCCTTTTCTGGAGTTGCCCCGGGCGAGAGGCGACGAGCAGGGGTAGGTATTCTTGTATCGCCCCACCTTGCTGCCTCTATATTGGAGTTTTCCCCGGTGGACGAAAGGGTTGCTTCCCTGCGCCTTCGGGTTGGGAAACGGGTCCTGACCATCATTTGTGCCTATGCACCAAATGATGTTTCAGAGTACCCACCCTTTTTGGAGTCTGTGACTGGGGTGCTGGAGGGTGCTCCTCCTGGAGACTCCATTGTCCTACTGGGGGACTTCAATGCGCACGTGGGCAACGACAGTGAAACCTGGAGGGGGGTGATTGGGAGGAACGGCCTGCCCGATCTGAACCCGAGTGGTGTTCAGTTATTGGACTTCTGTGCTAACCACAGTCTGTCTATAACGAACACCATGTTCAAGCATAAGGGTGTCCATATGTGCACCTGGCACCAGGACACCCTAGGCCGCAGGTCGATGATCGATTTTGTTATCGTATCATCAGACCTGCGACCGTATGTCTTGGACACCCGAGTAAAGAGAGGTGCAGAGCTGTCAACTGATCACCACCTGGTGGTGAGTTGGATCCGATGGCAGGGGAGGAAGCCATTCAGACCTGGTAGACCCAAACGTATAGTGAGGGTGTGCTGGGAGCGTCTGGCTGAGGCCCCTGTCCGGGAGGTCTTCAACTCCCACCTCCGGAAGAACTTCAACCACATTCCGAGGGAGTCTGGAGACATGGAGTCTGAATGGGCCATGTTCTCCACCTCTGTTGTTGAAGCGGCAGCCCAGAGCTGCGGCCGCAAGGTGGCCGGTGCATCTCGTGGTGGCAACCCCCGAACCAAGTGGTGGACACCAGTGGTGAGGGGGGCCATTAAGCTGAAGAAGGAGTCCTATCAAGCTTGGTTGGCTTGTGGGACTCCCGAAGCAGCTGAGGTGTACCGGCAGGCCAAGCGGAGTGCAGCTCGGGTGGTTGCTGAAGCAAAAACCCGGGTATGGGAGGAGTTCGGTGAGGCCATGGAACAAGACTTTCGGTCGGCTTCAAAGAGATTCTGGCAAACTGTTCGGCGGCTCAGGAGGGGAAAGCAGCTCCCCGTCCACACTGTGTATGGTGCGGATGGGACACTGTTGACTTCAACTGGGGATATCGTCGGGCGGTGGAAGGAATACTTCGAGGATCTCCTCAATCCCACTGATACGCCTTCCACAGAGGAAGCAGGGTTTGGGGACGAGGGGGATGACTCGCCTATCACAGGGGCTGAGGTCGCCAAGGTGGTTAAAAATCTCCTTGGTGGCCGGGCCCCGGGGGTGGACGAGATTCGCCCCGAGTACCTCAAGGCCCTGGATGTTGTTGGGTTGTCATGGTTGACACGCCTCTGCAACATTGCGTGGAGGTCGGGGGCAGTGCCTTTGGCATGGCAAACCGGGGTGGTGGTTCCTCTCTTCAAAAAAGGGGACCGGAGGGTGTGCTCCAACTTTAGAGGGATCACACTCCTCAGCCTCCCTGGGAAGGTCTATGCCAAGGTATTGGAGAGGAGAGTCCGGCCGTTGGTCGAACCTCGGATTCAGGAGGAGCAATGTGGTTTTCGTCCTGGCCGTGGCACATCGGACCAGCTCTTTACCCTCTCGAGAATTCTTGAGGGTTCGTGGGAGTTTGCCCAACCAGTTTACATGTGTTTTGTGGACTTGGAGAAGGCATTTGACCGCGTCCCTCGTGGATTTTTGTGGGGGGTGCTTCGGGAGTATGGGGTATCGGGCTTGTTGTTACGAGCTATTCGGTCTCTGTACGACCGTTGTGAGAGTTTAGTTCGCATTGCCAACACTCGGTCGGAGTCATTCCCAGTGAGAGTTGGACTCCGCCAGGGCTGCCCTTTGTCACCGGTCCTGTTCATAATTTTTATGGACAGGATTTCTAGGCGCAGCCAGGGAATGGAGGGTGTCATGCTTGGTGACCACAGGATCTCATCTCTGTTGTTTGCAGATGATGTTGTCCTGTTGGCTTCATCCAGCAATGACCTACAGCTCTTGCTGGGACGGTTTGCCGCTGAGTGTGAAGCGGCTGGGATGAGAATCAGCACCTCCAAGTCCGAGTCCATGGTCCTCAGCCGGAAAAAGGTGGATTGTCCTCTCCGGGTTGGGGACAGGCTCCTGCCCCAAGTGGAGGAGTTTAAGTATCTTGGGGTCTTGTTCACGAGTGAGGGGAAAATGGAGCGAGAGATCGACAGACGGATTGGAGCAGCATCTGCAGTGATGCGGACGTTGTACCGGTCTGTTGTGGTGAAGAGGGAGCTTAGTTCTAAGGCAAAGCTGTCGATTTACCAGTCAATCTACGTTCCTACTCTCACCTATGGTCACGAGCTTTGGGTAATGACCGAAAGAACGAGATCGCGGATACAAGCGGCTGAAATGAGCTTTCTCCGTAGGATTGCTGGACTCACCCTCAGAGATAGGGTGAGGAGCTCAGTCATCCGGGAGAGGCTCAGAGTAGAACCGCTGCTCCTCCACATTGAAAGGAGTCAGTTGAGGTGGTATGGGCATCTGATTAGGATGCCTCCTGGACGCCTCCCACTTGAGGTGTTTCAGGCACGTCCCACTGGGAGGAGACCCCGGGGCAGACCCAGGACTCGGTGGAGAGACTATGTCTCCCAGCTAGTCTGGGAACGCCTTGGTATCCCCTCTGAAGAGCTGGAGCAGGTGGCTGGGGAGAGGGAAGTCTGGGCTTCTCTGCTTGAACTGCTGCCTCCGCGACCCGGACCTCCGGAAAAGCGGTAGAAGATGGATGGATGGATGGATGGATGGATGGAAGTTTAGAAAAGGACAAAACAAAAATGAGACCAAAAATTAGTTTTTTCTGATTTTATTTTGAATTGGAATTACAAATGAAGGAACCATACACGGATTTGTATTCACTTGCTGAAACAAAAACGACTGTGACGTTTCAAAACAATTGGGGGCGGGATGGAACACGATATGGAACAGTCACGTGACACCGTCGTTCTGATACAGACCTCGGAACAGCGTTTCGAATCACAAGTTCCGCCTAGGTTCCGGTACGTTCCAAAACACTGTTTCGATTTTGCCATCACTACCAGCAGGTGATTTTCAGTTGGTTGTGGCTGGGTGTCGGATATTTTTATTTTTTTTTATTTATTTTTTTTTATTTAAGTTTTTGTAAAGGGTATACAGGTCGTTACAGCAATGCAGTGTTTACATTTTCACCACATGTTCCCTTATTTTCTGATATCTGACAACATTGGAAGATTAATTCTTACAACACCCCTTTTTTTTTTTTTTAAAGTGAAAGAAAAAGTGAAATTAAAGAGAAAAAAAAACAAAAAACAAATAAAAAAAAACAAACAAACCAGTAAAAAACAAACAAAAAGAAAAAGTAAGTAAATAAAGATAAAAGAGCATCTGAGTAGCGTTGGAACAAAGAGCGGAACCATTATTGAAATGGTATTTGTCACAGATTAGATCTAATGGAAGACACATATGCGGTCCAGGGTTGCCAAAAGTTCATGAACACATCCATGTCCTGTCTCAGTGCGAATGTCAACTTTTCCATCGAGTAAATGTCTTGGATCACGTTAGTCCAATCTTCAGGTGTAGGACAGTCCTTCAACATCCATTTTTTAGTTAGAGCTTTTTTGCTTGCCAATATTAAAACATTGAATAAGTATTTTTCTCCTCGTCTTTCCAGTGAGTCCGGTAGTAAACCCAAATACAAAGTTACAAAAGAAAAGGGAACTGTAATTTTGAATATTTTCCCCAATATTGTCTGTACCTTGGTCCAATATTGGTGGATAACTGGGCATGACCAAAACACATGAAAATGATTTGCAGTCTTTTCACCACACAAGCGCCAACAGTTCAATCCCTTATGGGTAAATTTGTTTTGTGCAGGTGTTCTGAAAAATCTTGCCAAGTTTTTCCATCCAAATTCTCTCCACTGCAGGGATGAGGTACTTTTCCATTGCTGTTTATTTAGCTTTTCCCATATTTCCAGTTGTAAAGTGAAATTCCCCTCTTTTTCCCATCTCTCTTTTATATAAGATGTGTTGTCTCCTTTTAAGTCTTGAAAACCTTGGTATATTTTAGAAATGTATCTGATCCCTGGGATCCCTTTATATGCCATTAAGAAGACCTTCAGAACACCTGACTGGGTCCTTTCCAAAACCTCCTTTTTAAGTATATTGTTTATGTGGTGTCTAAGCTGGAAGAACCTGTAAAGGTCTTGATTTATTAGGCCTTGTTTTTTCAAATCTTCAAAACTTCTTAAGATTTGCCCTTTAAAAAAATCGTAATATTTTATCAGCCCTTTCTCCTTCCACTTTTTAAATCTGGTGTCTGTTTTATTAGGAGTAAAGTCCTGATCATAGGCGATCCATTGCAGAAGTCGATAGGGCTCTTTAGTTTGATTCTCTCTGACTATCTTAAACCAAATTTTTAGCGGGGTCTCTATCCACGGGTTAGTGTTATTCAAAAGCTTAGGTAAGGCATTGTTCCCTATTATCGCCTGTAGGGGGATGTCACTTGTTATTTGGCATTCGATCTCCTTCCATTGTGCAGTGTAGACTGGGTTACATATCTCTACTAAAGTTTTAATTTGTGCGGCTTTAAAGTAGTCCCTGATATTTGGCAGCGCGAGCCCACCTTTGTCTTTGTTTAGCTGTAGGGTTCTATATCTGATTCTAGGTCTCTTGCCCTGCCATATGAATCTTGAGATCCTTCTGTCCAGCTCCTGCCATGTTTTTTTGGGAGGTTCTACCGGTATTGTTTGGAAAAGGTATAGAAGACGTGGAAGTATATTCATTTTGACTTCTTCAATTCTTTGTGCAGTACCCAAGAATGGTATCATATTCCATCTTGCTAGGCCAGATTTTATTTTTGTCACCAGTGGATCATAGTTTAGTGATATAATTTTGTTGAGTTGTTTCGGGATATTGACCCCCAGATATTTCATAGATTCCGACTCCCAGTTAGTTTTGAGTTTGCTTAGTGAATAATGATTTGGGTCATAGTTGAATGTTAAAACTTGGGTTTTATGCATATTTAATTTGTACCCCGATAAATCTCCATACTCTGAAAAAACTGAGGTTAGTTCTGGTAAAGAAGTGTCCGGCTGCCCTAGGTATATTAAAATGTCATCAGCAAAGAGTGCTATTTTATGTTCCTTCTGACCAAGTGTAATACCTTGAATTTTTTGGTTTTGTCTTATCCATTGGCTCAGAGGTTCTATGAAGATTGCAAAGAGCAGTGGAGACAGGGGGCAGCCCTGACGACATCCTCTTTCCAGTTCAAAAGATGATGATAAATTACCGTTAATCCTTATTTTAGCTGTTGGTTTTTTATATAATGCCTGTATAGTTCTAATGAAGTTGTTATGAAAATTGAAACTGGATAAGATTCTATATAGAAAAGACCAGTCAACCGAATCGAATGCTTTTTCAGCATCTAATCCCAATATGACTGCATTTAAGTTATATTTTTTTATATGATGAATTATGTGTAAAGTGCGTCGAATGTTGTCTTGTGTCTGTCTTTGTCTTATAAAACCTGTTTGGTCTAAATGAATTAGGTCTGTCAGTATATTTTCTAACCTTTTGGCAAGGATAATGGTAAAAAGCTTATAGTCCTGATTTAGTACACTGATTGGTCTGTAGTTGGAGCACTCTAGTTTATCCTTTTCAGGTTTAGGTATAACTGCAATGACCCCTTCTCTCCAGGAGGGGGGGATTTCCCCTGTGTGGAGGACATAATTAAATGTTTTCAGGAGGAGAGGAGATAGTTGCTGTTTAAAGATTTTGTACCACTCTGCTGTATAGCCATCAGCTCCTGGGGATTTGTTAGCTTTAAGTTTCATAATTGCTTTTTCCAATTCTTTAGGATGTATTTCTGACAGTAGTGTTTTATTTTGTGACTCCGTAAGTTGGGGAAGGTTTAATGTGTTTAGGAATGCCTCGGATGCGTTTTTATGTTTTTTGTGGGAGTATAAGTTCTTATAGTAATTCTCGAAGTTTTTAAGAATATCCTGAATTCTGAATTTTATTTCCTTTGATACTGGGTCTCTGATTTTGTAGATTGCTCTTTCTGTTTGATGTTTCCTCAATTTATAGGCTAGCAATTTTGCCGATTTACTGCCTGCTTCATAGTATTTTTGTTTCAGAAATGTAAGTTTCTTCTGGATTTCTATTGTGTAGATCTCATTTATTTGGTTTTTAATTTCCTTAATCTTGAGCGAGTCAGTAGAATGAGTGTTGCCTTTGTGTTCTTTTTCTAGGTTCCTAAGTTCTGACTCTAATGTGGATAGTTTTTCTTGTCTTAGTTTCTTTTGGGTTGCCAGTTTTGCAATAATCTTTCCTCTTATTACAGCTTTACATGCATCCCACAGTATTAAAGGGGATACTTCTCCATTATCGTTATCTTCCAAATATCTGAGAATATCTGATTCCAATTCATCTTTCAATGGTCCTTTCAGGACATTTGAATTTAACCTCCAAGAAAATGTATTATTTGTGTATTTTTGGATATTTAAGTCCATGTAGATCGGACTGTGGTCGGAGAGATCCATCAGTCCTATTTTACATGTTTTTACTCTTCCAATGTCTCTATTAAACATAAAAAAATAGTCAATCCTTGAGTAAGATGAATGTGGAGTTGAGTAAAATGTATAGTCTTTTACACTGGGGTTGAGTTCCCTCCACACGTCACAGATTCCCATTTCTTTTAGTAGCATCCGAGTCTTCCTGTTTTGGGTGTTATTTTGATGTGGGGAATTACCAGAAGCATCCCAGTATGGATTCAGTCTAAGATTGAAGTCCCCACCACATATCACTAAACCTTGAGCTTTAGTTATCATTAGGTCGAATACATTTTTATAAAATTTCCAGTTAGCCCCTGGGGGAGCATACACATTCAGCAGGGTGATATCTTCTCCCTCTAGCCGCCCAGTTACCAAACTGTATCTCCCTTCTTTATCTTTGTGTTCTGATTTTTTTTCAAATGTAATTTTGGTTGATATCAATGTCGCTACTCCCCTCCTCCTCCCTGATTTATATGAAGATGAAGAGATCATTTTAAACCCTTGTCTACTGAGTTTATTGTGTTCCACGTCTGTTAGGTGGGTTTCTTGTAAAAGTATTATTCCTGCTTTGTCTTTTTTCATTTTGCCTAGAATCTTGGATCTTTTAACTGGATTCAGGATTCCTTTTACATTATATGAAATTATTTTGGTTACACCCTGTTTCTCCATTGTGTTGTTTTGTTTAGTATAACTGTGTGGTGGCCCTCTTTTGTGCTACTCAGAAACTGAAAGAACATTAAAAACAAGAAAAACATTAAGAACATAGTGTAAAAAACTTTAAAACAAAAAGCTGTCATAAGAACTTCCTGAGCTGAGGTCTTTTTAAAGACCCTGTAAGAGCCTTGATGGAGTGAAGGCTCTGAGGGAAATTCCTCAAACTCTGTTACGTGTTGAGGGCCCTCTCTTACCACTGAAAGTAGTCCCATGCTTTTAACGTGAGTTTCAGAACCCAATCCAAACTTGTAATGATTTTTTTTTTTTCCTTTTATGCCTAAACCCTGTGAAATTGTGTGCACCCTCCCACACCCATCACATCAAACATTCACGCAAAAACAGTATTTGTTAGTATGAGGAGAACATGTGGATTATTGTCACATTTCTATTTTAACAAGTTTTTTTTTTTTTTTTTTTTATTACAAAGACTTATTTGTTTCAAATAATATGATTGTTCCATGAAATGTTTTACCACATGCTGAATATCCATCTCCTTTAATGTTTGTTACCTTGTATGAGGGGGGTTGGATGTGCGGATTGATTCAAGAGAAAAGAAAAAAAAAAAAAAAAAAGGTCGCTATTCCAACCTGAAAACGGATAGTTTATCCGCGACGCTCTGGTGCTGGGTTTCCCGCTGCTGGTCCGTGGATTTTGAGGGTCTTTGTGTTGTCCATGTTTGCGCTTTGATCTTCTCACTCGGGTCTGCTGCGGGTTTAAATACCGTTACCGGGAGCCCTCTTTTCGCCATGTCAGCTGTTGCTTCTTCCGCCGAATTATAGAGACACGTTTCATCGCCGTAGAAGACCCTTAACTTCGCAGGAAATGGTGTCTGAAAGCGCAATTTCTTCTCTCTTAACACCTTTTTCGCGTCATTGTATTCCCTGCGCTTTTTACAAAAAATATAAGGTACAGACCCTCCCTTCCATCTGTTGTCATGGGAAATGTACGGTCGATACTGGGAAAGTTAGATGAGCTAGCAGCTATCTCCCATTATGATAGCACTTACCGGGAGTGCTCTCTCCTTTTGTTTACTGAGACGTGGCTAACTGAACTAGCAGCAGATGCTAACATTGAGCTGGAGGGTTTTCACACGATACGAGCTGACCGAACACCAGAGAGTGGCAAAACTAGGGGCGGTGGAGTGATCATGTATGTTAACAACAACTGGTGCAGACCGGGACATATCACTGTTAAACAACGACACTGCAGCAAAGACATTGAGTTGCTAGCTGTTAGCATGAGGCCTACATATCTCCCGAGAGAACACTCACACGTGATCTGCATTGTTGTTTATGCAAATCCGATGGCGAACGCTGGGACAGCGCGTGACGTCATCCATTCAGTAACCAGCAGGCTGCAGACAGAACACCCAGATGCTCTTCTCCTCATCTCAGGCGATTTCAACCACGTTTCACTGTCTCCCATTCTGCCCACTTTCACCCAGTATGTCACATGCCACACTAGAGACAATAAAACACTGGATTTGTTCTACGCAAACACTAAGGAGGCGTACACCTCATCACAACTCCCCCCACTTGGGAGATCGGATCACAACTTGGTTCATCTCCGACCGGTGTACAAACCCCTAGTGCACAGACAACCTCCGGCCATGCACACTGTGGAGTTATGGTCTGAGGAGACAATGGACACTCTAAAGGACTGTTTTGAAGCCACTGCCTGGAAGCAGCTCTGCGATCCACATGGTGAGGACATTGATGGCCTCATTCACACCTTCACGGGCTACCTCAGCTTCTGTGTGGACAAATCCGTTCCCACCAAGACCATACGGCGTCACTCAAACAACAAACCCTGGATCAACCCTGAGATAAAAACACTTCTGAGAGAGAAGAAGAGGATCTTCAGGTCGGGGAACAGGGAGATGCTGAAGTCCGTACAGAGGGAGCTGAGGAGAAAGATCAGAGAAGGCAAGGACAGCTTCAGGAAGAAGATGGAGGACAAGCTGCAACAGAGCGACATCAGCGGGGTCTAGAGAAACCTCAAAACCATCTCGGGGCTCCAGAATACCTCCCCCCAGGCCACGGGGGGCAGGGAGTGGGCGAACAACCTGAATCTGTTTTTCAATAGATTTGACCAACCGCCCTCCCCCCTGTCTGCACAACAACCACTGCTGCCTCTAAGAAATCAAGTCCTGCTACCCACTCCCCACTCCACCGACACCCCCCCCCCCCCACTCCCAACACACAGCCCCCCATCCTGACCCTGACCAAGACCCAGGTGAGGACGGAGCTGAGGAAGATCAAGGCGAGGAAGGCGTCGGGACCGGACGGCATCAGCGCAAAGCTCCTCAAGTCCTGTGCAGACCAGCTGTGTGGGATTGTGACGTATATCTTCAACATGAGCCTGAAACTGGGGAGGGTACCACAGCTGTGGAAAACATCTTGTGTGGTACCTGTACCAAAAACTTCCCACCCCAAAGACCTGAACAGCTTCAGACCAGTGGCCTTGACGTCCCACTTGATGAAGACCCTGGAGAGACTGCTCCTTGCTCATCTCCGCCCCCTGGTGGAACCAGCGATGGATCCACTCCAGTTCGCCTACCAGCATGGCATTGGGGTGGAGGATGCGGTGATCTTCCTCCTTCACCGTTCTCTGTCCCACCTGGAGAAGCCCGGGAATATGGTGAGGATCATGTTCTTTGACTTCTCCAGTGCTTTCAACACCATCCAACCGATGATCCTGAAGGACAAGCTGCTGCGCGCAGGGGTGGACCAGCACCTGTCATCATGGATCCTGGACTACCTCACGAACCGGCCTCAGTTTGTGAGAACCCGGGACTGTGTTTCCGACACGATCATCAGTAGCACGGGGGCCCCCCAGGGAACGGTGCTGGCTCCCTTCTTGTTCACTCTTTATACTGCGGACTTCTCACACAACACAACACATTGCCATCTACAGAAGTTCTCTGATGACTCTGCGATCGTTGGTCTCATCTCCAGCGGAGATGAAGCTGAGTACAGAGGGCTTATCCAGGACTTTGTGGACTGGTGCCATCGGAACTGCCTCCAGATCAACGCGAGGAAAACTAAGGAGCTGGTGGTGGACTGCCGCAGGCATGGGCAGCCCCTCACAGCACCAGTAAATATACAGGGAACAGACATCGAGATGGTGACATCCTACAAGTACCTGGGTATTCATCTGAACAATAAACTAGACTGGTCACACAATACTGACGCACTCTACAAGAAGGGACAGCGCAGGCTGTTCCTGCTGAGGAGACTCAGGTCTTTTGGTGTACAAGGGGCGCTGCTGAAGTCATTCTATGACACGGTGGTGGCATCAGCCATCACTTTTGGAGTGGTCTGCTGGGGCAGTGGCATTACTGCAGCCGATAGGAAGAGACTGAACAAACTGATTAAGAAAGCTAGCTCTGTCCTGGGGCAACACCTTGATCCGATGGAGGAGATAGGAGAGAGAAGGACGGTGGCTAAACTGTCATCTCTGCTGGAGTCCGAGTTCCACCCTATGCAGGACATACTGGATGCACTGAGGAGCTCATTTAGCAGCAGACTACATCATCCCAGGTGCACAACCGAGAGGTTTCGTAGGTCCTTCCTACCAACGGCTGTCAGACTGTACAACCTAAGCAGGGCTGCTCGCAGAGATAGCAAAAAGACTTAACAAACTAATAGTTTTTTTTTTTTTTTTTTTTTTTTTTTTGAATGCAAAAGATGCAATAGACTTACACAATGGTCCTCTCCGGCATACAACTAGGAACATACCGGTCGCTATGGAGGGTGAGAATATGTATGGGCACATAATCATACCATGTAGGATAACTAAATAGACGGTTATGCTGTTTCATCCCACCTAGCAACAATGCTCTGCACTGTGTGTGTTTATATATTTACATATTTATTCCATCTAGCTACAATGCTCTGCACTGGGTGTGTTTATATTTATATATCTATATATTTATTCCATCTAGCTACAATGCTCCGCACTGTGTTTTTATATATCTACATATTATTCCATCTAGCTACATTGCTCCGCACTGTGTGTGTTTATATACTTGCATATTTATTCCACCTAGCTGCAATGCTCCATACTGTGGGTGTTTATATATTTACATATTTATTCCATCTAGCTACAATGCTCTGCACTGTGTGTTCATATATTCATATATTTATTCCATCCAGCTACAATGCTCTGCACTGTGTGTCTGTGTGTGTGTGTGTGTGTATATATATATTTTATAGTAATATGTACATATGTATATTAGCTGCTCTTGCTTGCTTGTTTTTTCTTGCCTTCTGATTGTTGCTCTGAGTGTTGCTATCCCTGTGCTGTTGCAATCCTGGAATTTCCCCGTTGTGGGACTAATAAAGGCTTATCTTATCTTATCTTATCTTATCTTATCTTTTAAGGACCTCCGGGGCGTAATCGTGTTCCACGTAGACTTTTCTCTCCTGGTGCATAAATCCTTTTTTCTGCCAGGCCAGTCTTACAACCTCTTGTTTTATTTTGAAATTGGAAAATCTTACCAACACCGAACGTGGGGGCGCTTCCGCCGCCGGCCTAGCGGCTAATGAACGATGTGCCTTTTCTATCTTCAAGTCGGTGGTTTGTGGAATATCCAATTTCTCTCTTAGTAAGGATTCCACGCATTCTGCCATTGAGTTAAAACCATTTTCGGTTCCTTCTATCAGACCATGAATTCTTATGTTGTCTCTTCTTTGTTTTCCTTCTTGGTCGGTTAGCTTAGCCTCTATAGCTGCTTGTCTTTTGCGTAGGTCTAGCACAAAATCTTCGAGCACTTTTATTCGATCCTCTGTTTCCAAGATTCGGTTCTCGGCCTGGTCCACTCTGCTGTTTGTCCTTTTCAATTCTTCTCTGAATTCCCGAAATTCGGCCGTAACATCTCGGCGAAATCGTCGTAGCTCCTCAAATAGTGATTTCAGGCTAACCCTTTTGTTAGCTATCACCAGTTCCTCGTCTTCTGAAAGGAGATCTTCCAGTTCAGATTCTCCGGCCGATACGTGTCCTGGCCTGGAGAATTTCAGTTTCTTCTGTTTTCCTTTAGACATGATGATTTTGTCTTTTGATTTTCACTCCTCCAAAAATCCGTTAAGTTTGATTTTCAAGGTGTTATCCTGGATTGGGTCTGAGAGCTTCAGTGTTAAGCTGCAGTCGCCATGGCGTCCAGACCGGAAGTCCAAAACAACGGTGAAGTTTGAAAAACAGTTGGTGACGTAATGGAACACGAAATGGAACAGTCACGTGACATCCTCTTTCTGATACAGACCTCGGAACAAAGATTTTTATTTATTTATTATGATAGATTAAAAGTAAAGATTAAAAAGAAACAGAATAATATAACAAAGGGGAAAAAATCCAACAAGGTCAAATTAGACAATAACTCCTCTGATTATACAGTTCAACATAGGTTATCCGAAATGGGTGATGGCTGAAGCCGCAGCTTATATTGCAATTCAATTGCTTATATTGATTCAATTCAGAAGTTCCACCTAGGTTTCGGTAATGCACTAAAACACTGTTTTGACTTTGCCATCACTAGTTTTCATATGATAGGCATTTTAATTTTGTGTAATGGAGGTCAGACATCATAGATAAAACTAGAGACACTTAAATGACTGATTAAACTCATCATCTACACTAACACTAACACTTCCGGTGTCGCAAAATAATAAACCAAAATAATAACTTAATATTTTTGTTTTGACTATAAAACAATAAGAGTAAAATTAAACACAGGTATGTCCAAAAATATGATAATATATTTTTTCTACCTAAGTTTAGAAAAGGACAAAACAAAAATGAGACCAAAAATTAGTTTTTTCTGATTTTATTTTGAATTGGAATTACAAATGAAGGAACCATACACGGATTTGTATTCACTTGCTGAAACAAAAACGACTGTGACGTTTCAAAACAATTGGGGGCGGGATGGAACGCGATATGGAACAGTCACGTGACACCGTCGTTCTGATACAGACCTCGGAACAGCGTTTCGAATCACAAGTTCCGCCTAGGTTCCGGTACGTTCCAAAACACTGTTTCGATTTTGCCATCACTACCAGCAGGTGATTTTCAGTTGGTTGTGGCTGGGTGTCGGATATTTTAGACTGGAATTGTTGCCTATACAGTGTCTGAAATAAATGGAAAAATGCTTGTTGCAACTTCTTGAAGCCTAGCTCTTCTGTGACATGCGCCTTGACTGCTCGGCTGTATGACAGTCCTGGTGATACCGAGAAGCAAGGAGCTGCAGGGGCTGTGCCGGCATTTGGAAAGAAGGAGAGTGGGGCAGGACCAGCAGGTGCGATTTCATGATGTGTTAATCAACAACAATCGAAGAGGGCTTCGGACTGGGCCGGCAGAACGGTTCAACCCAGCAAGGAAGCCCAATCACAACATGGTGGACATCTGAAGCCGAGTCGAGCTCCCCTACGGATTGATGACGAGGTCCAGCCCGGGGGGGAGGCTCAGCTGAAGGGGGGTCCATGAGAAAAGAAGACGACTAGATGAACAGGCATGGCTGTGGGTGGTAGCGGACCGGGAAGACTGCTATCTTGGTCTTTCCGATGACTCGTGGAGACACCCCAACGAGCTGCGACGGGTGGACGAGAGGAAACGCCGACACGGCTCATCCCCAGATGCGAAGAGGTGAAGGCGCTCTGGGAGGGATCCGCCAGACGGAAATCCACGGGGTGGGTCTCCCATCAGAGCTGTAAGGTGACAGTGTGTGTGTGTGTGTGGGGGGGGCTATTGGCGTGGTGTTATGGAGTTGCTAACATATGCTGTTTCACCCAAGCGTCACAAAGTTAATATGTACTTGTTGCATTTTGCCCTGTGTTTAAAAAAAAAAAAAACCTCAACACTGTTTGTATTGTATTTGGTATATGTTTTGTTTGTGTGAATTGCCCAGGTTATGGGGTGGGTATCTTGGGGTGAGGGCTGGCAGCAAATTATAATTGTACATGTTAACTGTTGATGTTATTGGTTCTTAGTGTTACAAGAGTTTTGATTATGTGCATATATATATATATGTGTGTGTGTGTGTGTGTGTGTGTGTGTGTGTTCTGGGATTACTTTAGTTTTAGGAACATGGCCACTTTATTTTCATGTACCCTAATTTCACAGACAGCAGAATAACCCATCTGGCCATGTAGGGGGGTCAGCAGTCTACCTGTCCCCTCTAGGTAGTTGTGTTGTGTGAGTGGATAGGCCTGTATATATTGTATTATTAGCATGTGAATCAGGTTTAAATTTAGGAGGGTCTGATTTGTGTGTCTTGCATTTTTCTACGGGGGGGGGGGGATGTAGTGTAGTAACATGACGCTGGGTGTACTCTGGGTATAGTGGGGGTGACGGCCCTGTCTTTCCGGTTCCGCCGTCACTCCAGGATATAAAGGGCTGAGACGGAAGAGATCAGCCTCTTTCGAGTTATGGACATAACACATCCCTCCCTTGGACACATGATAAAGTCCATATGTGCAAGTAGCAGCATACTAAAATAATTTTTGTGGGAGGATGGGTTTACCCTTTGATCAAGTATAAATTTGGGAACCTTGATTTTAAAACAGCACCTTTATTTAACCACCTATAGACTCCAGCCTACGGAGATATGTTTTGTTTGCATATTTCATCATCAGGAGATGCCAGCAATATGTCATAGAGGAGCAATTGGCTCCTATTAGGAGGTATAAAATGTGCAAGACTTGCTGACATTGCCTGAGGAAAAATTGTAGGAGACTCACAGTAATCCTGTGGTAGTCTGGTGAGTGTGTACCTTTTGTTCTCAGATATGAATGCAAACCAGAATTGATGATCTGGGTGTACTGGTATGCTAAAAATGCATTGCTAATGACTACCACTGTGAAAAATTGCATTTGGGGTTCTAGTCCATTCAACAATCTGTGTGATTCTGGTACACAATGAGCACAAAGAATTATAGCTTTATTAATTCCTGCAGGTCCTGCATCATCAGGATGGAAGAGCTTTTTCCATAGGAAGAAGGAGGCTGAGCATGACACGATGACATCTGCTGCTTGTAGCTCTTTTATGACCTGTTTAACACCCTTTTGAGCTTCTAGACGAAGAGGATATTCTCTTTTATATGGTCTATAGTGTGACTTTGATGTTACAGTGACATACTTTGCCCACTTTTATTAGACCAACATCTGTTGATTTCTGGGTGTCAGTGTGCACAGCCTTTTGTGCTGTGGTTACCCAGTAAAGTGGCAATGCATATGTTTCTAATTTAGGAGAATATTCTATCCTAAGGCCAGATGTTCACTTCCCATGGATGGCTATATTCCTCAGCAGAGGTGACAAAATGTCCAACATTTTCTAATCCATGTATTTGGGTTTGACTAGTGAAATATGTGGAAACCCCCCATTGTTTAAAATGTCTCTTATCCTCATCAGATAGGACAACAGATGCTCCCACATATCCCCTTGGTGACCAGTACAAGTTTTTTATGACCAATCTGGAGGATGGATTTGCAAAAAATACTTGTTCATAATTTGGATCAGATCCATTCAAATGCCTGTAGTACATTGTACAATGATATTGATCTGGAGATTGCCAATCAGTAGGAACTGTGGATGTAAAATGCTGTGTAGCTCTTTTACACAGGTCTGATATCACTGAACATGGTCTGGCCATGACCAGGTCAAGTGAGTAACAGTATTTTGGTTTGGAAGTCTCATAAACTACATTTACTTCCTCAATATGTGGGTAGCTGCTAACAAAATGAAGCACCCTTCAACAATGTTTACGGTAGTATGATCCTTTAGTTTCACAGATTTGATAGATATTCTACTTTTAGTTTGTCATTTGCAAATTTCACTGTTACTTTTCCTTCTGACTTTGCAAAGCCCTGAATGTCATTACCTGAAATTACTGCTCTATGTGCACCTGCGTCACACATATTTAATCAGAGTACCTTGAACTTCCAACATTACTCCTGGTAAACACTGTATTGTTGACATTAGATCAAAGTCAGGTAAATGGAAAATGCTGTGTCAATTTCCTGTATATGTGTAGAAGTGAGTCCACTTATCTGTTTTAGTCTTAATCATGTAGTCCAGTTTTGTTGCAGTGGATGTGGCTCATGGGCTTCTCCCCATCCCAGCGGCCGGTCTTGCCTTTGAGGACACTCTCTTTGCCAGTGACAGCATTTTCCACACTGATGACACACATCACTCAGTTTCTACTGTGAGGGTGTGTTCCCTCCTCAACCACGGCCCCTCCTCCTCCACTGCTCACGTCCTCTCCACTGATGTCCTCCTCCCCCTCCTTTTCCTCCTCAACTTCCTTGATAGAAGACAGATTATTAGGGAGCCCCAGCCTCCCGTGGATCATCAATCACATAAATAGGTGCAGGTTTTTCTTTAATTTTTTTTTATTTTCCTTTCATACCTAGATTCCCAATCTTCAGACACAGTACACCAATCTGTTAATATCTTGAAATTTAATATGATATCAAGCAAAATTTACAAGTGATCCAGACCAGCTAAGACTTTTGTGTAAATAGTTTGGTGTTATTCTAAACTTAGTTTTCACTAAATAACTACATTTTATTTGTCTGAATCAATTCTAAGAGTTTAATCCCAACAAACTAGATTTCATACTTTGAGTCAGGTTATAATTTAAAAAACTTAAGGATGATTAAAATATGATCATTTCATCTACGTCCAAATCATATCACATGCTAAAAGATTCTAAACGTTGTTTTCCCAGTAACATGTAAGAGCACACTGCACCATTATTCTGCAGGACAGTGCAGTGAGAAATGTTTTGTTCAACATGACGGTAATGTTTGGATGATTGCTAATTGATCAACTCACATAGGATCAGATGGATATAATTCTGATTTTTACTGCTTTGACATGAAGTGTGCACTTTGCTTCTGGATTAGGTTGCGGAGTTAGAAGAAGGAATAAGGGGAAAGTAGCCTTTATTTCCACACTATACTGTGAAATTTAGCTAGAGTAATTTTTATTGCTTTTTACACACACATTCTGAACCCAAATTGTTGAAATGTGTCATAATGCTCTGCAAAGTGGGAGAGTCTCAGCACAGTGCAACATGGACATGTACAGTTTTGAAAGCAGATCACAGCTGCTCATCTGAAATCCAATTTTCAGTGTATTTTATGCCATAGTTGTTTAAAATAATGCCGTTCCAAAACAGTAAAATGATTTTTATAACAGCATTGTATTTAGGCTTATGCTGTGTCTTAATGTCGGTCGCTGCAGAAGAAAACCATCCTGCCACAACTAATCTGATTTTTTTTTTTTTCCTCTCACACACAGGAGAACTCCAGTTTTGCTGTTTTTTTTCTCTTTTCTTTCTTTTAGACTTTTAGTGAATGAAACTACTGCTCAGTTACTGTGAAACATGACTTTAGCTGCAGGTTTAGGCATCATTTATGCAATCTTCAATTCTCGTGAACACGTGCTGTCTACAGATGATTCACGAATGCTGTTTACGCACGCTTGGAGAACATATGAGCAGTTTGTTGAATCTGGAGTGGCTGGTTAGTACTAACACAGCTTACTGGCAAAATATGCATGATTCACGCATACTAACACTAAAATGTTCTTGAATGAGACCCAATATTTGAGCCGCTATCAGAAAAGTAAATTGAATACTTTAAGACCTTTTTAATGTCGTTTGATCAAATTTAAGACTTCACATTTGGGAAATGGAAAAAACAACAATATAATATATCTTACTTATGTGTGGTCGTTTTGATCATCTGTTTGTCCCGTCACTCGATGTTCCTTCCTTTTTTTACTTCTTTCTTTACTGTAGTCATGGAGGGAGGAGGGGGTCGTCAGTGATGAGGAGGGGTGACCGCAGCCAATTTCAGTGGGTCCAATGAGGAACACTAGCGGTCGCTGGGGTAGGGAGGCGGATCCAGCCCAGGAGCACAGCCACAGTCATTGTCTCAGATTAATGGAGAAACAGACCTCAGTTCTTTTTTTTCTTTTTAATTTTTGTCATGCTTATTTATTTTTTTTTTTTTTGTCTCACTGTTGCAGCGTCAGTCTCAGTCATGTTTTTTCTTCCATTCTTCCAACCACTCCTGCGCCTCGGTCAATCCATGCTTTTCTTCCTTCCCTTATACCCGGCACAAAACTTCCACATTCATCAACCTTCAGTTTTCCTCTAAAACCAAACTTCTTCTCCATTTCTCAACATGTCTTGCACTTCTTTTCCCTCCAGTTCACAAACTTACTGTCCACTCTCAGCACACACACTTCACCTTAAGCCTTGTCCTCCACACAATAACACGCACAACAATAACAATCTCCACAGCATTTATTTCTCTTCTTATTTTTTTCTCTTTTTCTTCAGTACTGTTTGAATTAGCTCTATTTTTTATATATTCTCAACCGATTTTCACAACAACATATTCCCTTTTAAAATTAGAAATAAATCTATTTACTCTTTCCTCTGCCCAGATTAAAGTTGAACCTCTTCACTCTCCTGCTGATTGGGGTAGCCTCTCTGTTGCCTCACTGCTTCAAGCCTGCTGTTGAGCAGGTGTGGGAGGTCTTTTCTTTGCCATGCACAGTCTTGGAGCAGTTCCCCCTTCAGCCAGAGAGATAGTGAGGTCCCGGATTTTGGTACCAAAATTGTTGGAAAAAATTTCCTCTTAAAGATTCAAAAATCAGGCAGAGTAAAAGTTTTAAGCAGATTTATTGACAAAAAGCATTACCAGCCAATGGAGCACCATTCATTCTGCACCAGAGTCCAAAGTGGAGTGTGCTGACTCCCAAACACAGAACTTTTTAAACATTCCCTAACAGGAAATCTCTATAGGAGGAAATCTAGGGACAGATACAAATATAAATTTCCCTATCATTCTTCCCTTTTCATCCAAAAAAAAAATCCTTTTCGTCCACAAAGAAAAATTTGATCAACACATTTTCAAGCAACTTGATGACATTAACAGAGTTATTGTACGTATTTTCCTGCCGCTTCATTTGCATATACTGTTTTCTCTTAGCTTAACCCTTTGAGTGTGAGAATTTGTGTGCCCCTAGTGGCAGAGCGCAGCACTGCGCCTGCCTTCTCACTCTGACTTTGTCAAAAGTGAGAAATTTCTGTTTTTTTTTTAAATGCACTGATTTCTTTTTCATATACTTTGAAGATAAGATGATGAGGTACCTCTGTACAAAAAACGGTGTCAAAAGACTGAACCATTTTTTGTATAAATACGTCCAAAGTCCAGTTTTGACTAAGTTATGGAATTTAAAGAGGTGCCGGGACATTAAGCAAATTAGATGCATAAATTTATTCCTATCTGAAACTTTGGATCATATTTTACATCTTTCTAACTGACAGTAAGCAATTATCTCTTACCACTTTCAAGTTATAGCCTTGGAAATCTGAACTATTTTATTGACAAAAAATATTTACCACTCTTGACCACTAGAGTGTATGTCGCAGTTTGGCACCATACACACTCAAAGGGTTAACTTTATGTAGACGACACTTTCATTGAGCCATGTCCGATCATCAATACAAGCGATATTGTATCATAAAGTTCAGTCCCGGACTGATTTTAACAAACTGTGGAGCCCATAGTTATAACCTATGTGACTCACATGTGGCTGGCTGAATTCAGCCAAGAGAGACTTTGAGCTAGCCATGTGTATTGACTTCACACCTCAAGAGGAAGATGTGTCTGCACCCCCTGGGGACTCAGGAGAGAGGAGAAGATTACCTGGCCTGACCTTTGGGAGTCAGAGAGGAGAACAGAAGGACTGTGGGTGTTCTATTACAGATGAAAGGATGTAGCTGAGTATTGGGACTTTTGTGTGATGTATTGTTAGAGATGAGTGTATAAATGTATGTGTGTGACTGCGTCCTGTCTCTTTTCACTCCGATCGAGAGAGGACGTAGGATGAATGAGAATTAAAGCAGATACTGGAAAAATCATCTAGTCTCCTCAATTCTTGACTCCTACAAAGCTATCTTTATTGTTATGGACAGTCGTTCACTACTGATGTATTTAAGATCTCACACTGCACCATAAATTATTACAATCATTAATCCTTTTACTCACTCGTTAATGCTATTAAGTTCTTGTATTAGAGTAGCTTATTTATGCTCACTGTTATGTCTGAACTTGAAGACAAGGAACATGCCAGGAGTGGAGCTGAACACTTGTTTATTATAATGTAAGATTCGGTGCACCTGACTGTGGATGCAGCCGCTGGCAGAGGTAAGGCAGAAGAGACCGCCCCTCTACCTGCAGCCCCTCTTATACACACGGGGTTGGCATAACCGGAAGGTGGAGCCACCACCCTGTGCTACACAAATAAGAGCTCCAACAACAGAACAATATTATGAGCAATAAATAACTACATCACATTTCCCCCCCACTGAAGAAAAATCCAAAACACACATACAATCTGCCCACCCCAATTTGGAACCCGAATCACCCGCTAAGCATAATCAAACTAAGAACACAAAAGGGGCCTATGGCATTCACACAAAATAACTAAAATTATTAGGGACGGGTAGATTGCCGTCCTACCCCCCCCCCCCCCCCCACACACACACACACATGGCGAAGCGGGAAATTCTGCTGCTTATGCTATATAAAAGTCCTGTTAAAAAAAAAAAACTGTCTTCTTCAGAGCACACCATAACTCATTAGGATGGTGCCGCGAGCCATCCAACAGCAAAAGATATCCATCTTGCCGCTCGCCCGTCACCCGCAGCCAGCCCTGGTACTGCTCCATCTGCCGCTTGGTTCTCACCCACCTGGACCTCACCTCGGCCTGAGCCAGAACCCAGTCTGCGACTCCAAGCGGAGTCCTGCATGGCCTGTGGTGTCTCCGCCTGGCACTCACTCTCCCAGTGCCACTTGGTCCTGCCCTGACCGCTTGTAAATCCACTGCTGACCCTGCCAGTATGGTCCAGTGTTCGCCAGCCCTCTATGGCCGTGCTCTGGGAATGCCTGAGACCATCGTTTGGGCATCGCTCGCCGCCGCAGGTTCTCCCCCGTGCCGCCCGGTACCCTTGTCCAGGGCAACTTGGGCACTGACACCGGGGCCCTCCCGTGGGACCCTGAGCGCAACAAGGCCTGTCCACTTTCCAGAGTGCCCAGCAACTGTTCATCCCACACAGCATTGTCCCACACTCTCGGAACCAGTCGGTCTCACAGTCGGCAGCCCGACCACTCTTCCCCAGCGCCGCTCCTGATGGAAAATCTGAGGCCATAGAACAAGTTGCAGCCCATGATGTTGGAGCCGCAGGCCGTCACAACGAATTCCACATCGGCCATCTCCGCTGACTTGCACTGAGCCGTCAGTGTGATGGTACCCACCATGGCCAACCGTCCTCCTCCATATCCACAAAGCGGCGCTGAGTCACCTCCAGTTCTGTAGTGGGGAAAACACTGTCTAACCATAGCCCAATTCAACAGAGAACTCTCTGCTCCCGTATCGATCAGCATCAGAACCGGAACTCGATCCAAAACTACCGTGCAGTGTGTGCGCCCACTGGTCCTCGGGGACACAGTGTGTATTACCGTCGGAGCGGGGGAGGGGGTTGAATTCCTGCACGGGCTCTCCTGTTCTGCTGACTGGCATAATCTCATGAAGTGGTGTAGGTGGCCACATCTGCCGCAGTGCTTCCCTCTTGCTGCACACTCTCTGGCCTTATAGCAGTGCTTCTTGGACCCACAGCCCATACACCTGAGCTTTCCTGGGGCAGACCTCATCCGTACAGCGTTGGCCTCCTCCACATCATCCTCGATGCTCCCATCACTGTCTGGGTCCACTACCTGCGCTGCCATGGGGGATCTTGAATTTCCTAGTGATAGGCGCTTGCTTTGCTCCCAAGTCAGCTTGTCTGCAGCTTCCAGCTGTAGCGCCAACTCGACGGCCCTAGTCAGTGTCAACTCACCTGGGAATGTGAGCAGCTTGAAGCGAACCGCAGCACAGTTGGTGGGTTCCACCACCTGGTCGCGAACCATTTATTCCTCCAACAGCCTGAACCGACACTCAGCAGCCAACTGCCTCAAGTCCAACATGAACCGCTGGCTTCCATGTGACTGGTACTGAGTGAGCGTCATGGTTCCTGAGAAAAAGAATCTGTACACCAAGTTTTGACCAGATGTACTGGACCAATCATGATGGACAAAATGCTCCTCCACCTCCCAGATAAAGGAGGGCTTAAAGAACTGAGCAATGTGTGTTTGAGTCAGACTGGTGCGCGAATAGGCTTTGAGACTATTTTTGTATTGTTCTCCACTGGCCAGCATTGCTGAAGCTGTAATCCAGCCTGGTTTTTGACTGAATTTTTCTAACATACGTGGCACCCAAGACACAGGGACTTCATATATCTTTCCTGCCTGCTTCTGCATTCTGGGACTACAGCGAGTGTGCATAGCTGCCTCCCCCGACGGTGCCAATGAGCCAGTTTTCTGTAAGTGAGACACGATCGGGGGGGCGCTGGAGGCAGAGCTGGAGAGTGACGGAGCCAACCCGCAGGCGGATCACAGTGAGTAAATTTAATTGTTGATGACACTCAGTTACAGTCCGTGGTCAGCCTGAGAATACGCACAAAAGAGTTGTAAGCCAAGTGTTTGATACCGCAAAGTTTAAATCGGGTTCTAGATGAGGTAGAGGCTTGGTGGTCCAGGTTCGAGGCTGCAACAGAAATGTGCATTGCCACTGCACCAATAGAGTGCGTGCAGGGGTATTAATAAAATCAATGCAAGATCCTTTTTACATCACAAGTGACCATAGATTAAAATCAATGCAAGATCTTTTTAATATCACAAATGAGCATAGATTCGGGAAAAATATCAATGCGAGATCTTCTTTACATCACAAGTGAGCATCGATAAAGTGAGGGATAACCTTAAAATAAAGATAAATAGCGCTAATATAATAAGGATAAACTCTAATGTGATAATAAGAACCAAAATACTTTAAGGCATAATCCAAAGCAGGTCTAAAATAAAATAAAATAATCTTTAAAAATATATACATGATAAAATGACATCAAATTATAATAAAATAAAATAAATACACAAAATAAATAACTGCAATTTGTCTGGTTGTTTGTGTGTTTGTTCATGTGTGTTTTTATTGTTTTACGGTTTACTTTGGTGAGAGAGAGAAACAGAATGTGAGAACGCAGAAGTCAGGCAGCGGGACAGAAGTCAAGGTTGGGTTTTTTTTGTTGTTGTTGTGAAGTACAAAAGGACAATAATAAAACTGTTGTTTCATGGGAAACAGCAAATTTGTGCATGAGAGACTGGAAAGTGACAAAGATGGGGGAAAAAATGAATGTGTTTTCAGAGTGGCAGAAGATGATTGAGGTGAGAACCTTGGGTTGCCAGATCTGCTTATTATAAGCGGCATTGAGATTGTTTACTAATGTGTGTGAGCTCATTTGGGCTTGCTATTGTATGTGTGTGTGACAGGACTAACCTGTGTTGTGCTGAAGCAGGAATAAGGTCACACTGAACTGGGATTTTGGTAAGATGAAATGTATTAGATGCCTGCTTTTTATCTCAAGATAGTTTTGACAGTAATTTCTTTTGTTGTGCAGTTTTCTGTGGGGTTTTTGCTGGCTCTATGATAGTTACTTGTGTTAAGCAATTTAATCTTGCTTTATTGGCAGATATCTTTTTATTTTTTAACTAACATTCACTTATTTTAAGTAAAATGCCAGCAGAGCAAGAAAATTCTTTTGTTTGGGATGCCTGAATACAGGTAAACAGCATTAGGTTATTTCATTTGACTTATATTTGACTTTTGCAGTATAATTGTATTCTCTAGCTCACAGTTACATTATCTCTCCAACTGAGGGACAACAGTAGCTTCAGATGGAAAAGAGAAAAAAAAAAGGCAACAGGCTGACTTGGACTTGACTTGGACGGTAAAATCAAAATCTGATGATAAATCTAAAAAAACTGACCATGGTAAAAGGAAGGGAAAAAAATGACTAATATGTGTTCTATCTCTTCTATGGTGCATGAGGAGTTTGGCATGGGGGCAGGGGGCTGTGCTTCTGCTCCTCCTCCTCCATGCTCCCCTGCTGCTCAGCCCAGACCCTGATCTCATAGAACTCCAGGCTGGGGAAGCTGTGGCTGATGTCACCTCCCCTCTGCTTATCTCCACCCCTCTACCAGGAGCGGCCACACCGGGGCACCCAAGAGTTAAGTAGATGTCCACACATATCCACACCATACTCACCATCAATATGATGAATAAAACTGAAGATTATGGAAAATCTTGTCACTGAATAATATTCTGTGATTGAACTTTTAAATACAGCTTATGTGGATGATCCAAACCACAAACAAGGTAATGATGAAAGTGCTGAAGCTTATACAACCAGGTTACAAGAGGTTTGATGGGCATTCTGATTTAACTAAGGCTGCTAATGATTCAGGTGTAGAACCTTACTGGCAGCATTTGAAAAGTGTCTTTTGGCAAAACATGCACCCACGCCTAACTGATTACATCCACAAACATTTGGTCACATGCCGCACCTGTGCATTTAGCGATGTGTTAACTTATGAAAAGTGAAAGAAAAAACAACTCCTGTTTGTGTGATTGTTGACACAAGGGGGGAGGGGGCAAGAGCGTCCTTCCAATTCTATTTTTCAGGGTGGCACCGGAACTGGACACCAGTGGTGGTGGTGGTGGTGGGGGGGTGGAGGGAGGCGTGGGACAAGTTGGCCGCAGCAAGGGGAACGTGATGTTTGTCATCAATGTGGACAAAAGGGCCATTGGTGGAGGCAATGTCCTGGACGCCAGCAGCAGCGGAGAGGGGGAGGAGGACCCCACGGGCCGACCACCTGACTCACTGCACCAATGCTAAGTACAACTATTGACGCTAACACTGACATAACAGACATCCATTTACCTGACTTTGACTTGATGTTAACAATGCAGTGTTTACCTGAAGTGACATTGCAGGTTCAGGATATTCCAATAAAGTCTCCCAATGGAGAACGGTATGAGAGCATCACATTTTCCACATGTGATAGAAGTACATGTAATGCAGGCCACAAACCAGTATTGTTGACAGACATTTCAGTGGCCTAGATCCAAATTATGGAAAAATATTCTGAGAGGAATGTGGTCAATCTTGGAAACAAAGTTTTGATCCAAAGGTTCAGTATTCCCCAAAACTGGACACCTACTTACTGCCTTTGAACTGGGTGACCACAGTGCAGAAAGTTCACATGTTCCCAGCTCACCCATGTGATCATTTTTTACATTAACACAAGGAGAGGAACATGCACCCTCACAAATACCAAATTCTCTGTGGTTGACAGGAAAGGCAGATGTAGGCTTAATAAAAATGCAGAATTGGTTAAAATACATGCTAAATCTCATTATAGGCCTTACCAAAGACAGTATCTTCTACATCCTGAAGCCCAAGAAGGCATTAAACTGGTCATAGAGGACCTGAAAGCAGCAGGTGTCACAATACCATACCCAAATTCTCCATGTAACACACCTTTGTTTCCTGTGAGGAGGACTGGACCATCTTCCGGATAGAGAGTGGTCCAGGACCTTCAGGCGGTAAACAAAGCACTTATCCCAAGAGCTGTTTCAGTCCCCGACACATACACTTTGTTGAATGACCTACAACCATAAATGGAATATTTCACAGTAATAGACATGTCTTCTTGTCACAAAGTACAATATCAGTCTTCTCACCATCCAGACACCTTGCATGCATGAAAGTGCTATTATCACAGCCTCATCTAACCATTGAACATTACACGGTAACACAATTAAATTAATTTGTAAATTAGGCCAAGGGAAAGCACTCAGTGTATACCAACAGTATGCATTCTCTACCATCCAACACTTTACACAACAGTGGAAGCAAAGAGGCATGATTACAAAGACCTCATTTTAAAACTGTTAGACTGTGTAAAACTTCCATCTAAATTAGCCATTGTGGAGTGTGTAATTGACGAGGCATGTTTTGTCTCAAGGCAGTTTATTACACGTCTCCAACATGAGCAAAGTAGAAAGAGAGCATCTCAGAAAAAACTCGTCCCTTATATACCCAGGTCTCCCCACAGCTCACAAGTCACATTGCATTCACATCAAAGGTAACTTTGCATTTTCTCTTAAATCCCCTAGCATCCCCCTCACAGTCTTTGGCCCACAAAGGATCCTCCAGGCAGTCTCTTGCATATAAAAGATTACACTTTCACAGCTTCCTGTTATCTCCGAGGAAACTCTGCCCTTGGTTCTTATCTAAGATGTGAGGCATTATGCAAGGCATTAAGTAGGTCACATGTGTGGCTACCCCCCTCCCAAACATTTAGATCGAACAAAAGAATAACAATCTGCATGCTGTGATAGAATCATTACACATCAATCCCCATGCTGCCTGGGCTTCAGTCTTCTCCCGTATCTGCTGTAACCAGGATTTGCCGCCTCAGCGGCGCTGTCATGCTGGGGAGCTGCTGTCTGGGGGTGAAAACCTTTTGTCAGTCCCTGCGGGTGTTCTGGGGACATATTACTCTGGGAAGCTCCTCGTGGGGGTCTTCCGCGCCGAGGGGCCCTTGCCAACAGCACTTGCTCGTCCGCCACCACAAAAGCGGGTTTGAGTCTGTTTATGCCAACCTTTTCCCTCCTACCCCCCAAATCTAGCAAAAAATGCTTGTCCCCTGTTTCCAACACTCTGAACGGCCCATTATAAGGTGATCACAGTGGGGGGCGATGCGCGTCATGTCTGACAAAAACAAACTCCGCGTTTTTAAAAGTTTTAGGCACAAAAACGCGCAGAAAACTGTGGTGAACAGGGCCCGGCAGCGTGCTTGTGTCTATGCTACGCTGCAACGGCTGAGACGGGGAGCTGCCTGGCACAGGATTATCTGGGAGAAACTCCCCAGGCAGCCGAAGTGGCTGTGTGAAAACGAGTTCAGCTGGGGAAGCTTCTAAGTCTTCTTTAGGCACAGAACGCAATCCTAATAAAACCCACGGTAGTTTGTCTACCCAATTTGCATCCATCAGTGACGCCCTGAGAGCCGCTTTCAATGACCTATGGAAACGTTCACATAATCCATTCGCCTGCGGATTGTACGCGGTTGTGCGGTGAATTGTGACACCCAGGCTGCGGGCCATTGTTGACCAAAGTTCGGAAACAAATTGAGGGCCTCTGTTGGACGTAATATCCGACGGGACTCCAAAACGCGCCACCCATGCTGTTAAAAACGCTTGCACTACCTCCTCGGCTGTGGTTGACGCCAGTGGAACCACCTCCGGCCATCGCGTGGTGCGGTCCACCATTGTCAGAAGATGCATGCACCCCTGTGATGGCGGGAGGGGGCCCACGAGGTCCACGTGAACATGGTCGAACCTCTTAGCCGGGATGTGAAACGGCTCCAAGGGAGCCTTCGTGTGTCTGTGTACCTTGGCTCGTTGGCACGCCATGCAGGCTGCTGCCCACTCTTTCACCTGTTTGCGAAGACTCGGCCACACAAATTTCTCTCCTACCATCTTGATTGACGCGCGCACTTCCGGGTGCGCTAAAGAATGAACTGAGTCAAAAACGCGGCGGCTCCACGCGGCCGGTGCCACGGGACGCAGTCGCCCCATGGAGACATCACATATTAGGGGGGCATACCGTCTTGCAGCACTCTGCTCTCCAGCCTTAACCCTGTTGGTCCAGACTGGAGCGCGCGCACATCCGCGTCACTAACCTGCTCCGCGGCAATGGCTGTGTAATCTATCCCCACGCGGACCGGGGCAGCCACGGCACGCGAGAGGCAGTCTGCCACTACATTCAGTTTACCCGACACATGCTGAATATCGATAGTAAACTCTGAGATCGCGGCCAGCTGTCTCTGCTGCCGGCCCAACCACGGTTCTGAAACCTTGGCCATCGCGAATGTTAGTGGCTTGTGGTCAACGAACGCGGTGAAACAGCGTCCTTCCAGCCAGAGCTGGAAGTGGCGAATGGCCAAGTGGAGAGCCAGCAACTCCCTGTCGAACGCGCTGTATTTACGTTCACTATCGCGCAAAGTCCTGCTGAAAAAGGCGAGCGGCTGCCAAGCCCCGGCTACACGCTGCTCCACGACCGCCCCTATGGCCACATCTGACGCGTCAGTAGTGAGCGCTATGCGGGCCGTTGGGTCTGGATGTGCCAACAACGCAGCATTTGCCAGGGCTGCTTTGACTTCCGAGAACGCTCGCTCTTGCTCCGGGGACCATTCGATCTTATTCGCGGGTTTCTGTTTTTTGAGCGCGGCGTACAGCAGCTGCATGAGCTGCGCTGCGCGGGGAAGGAAACGGTTATAAAAATTCACCATTCCCAAAAACTCCTGCAACGCCCTGATCGTTTGTGGCTGGGGAAAATCTGCTACCGCGCGCACTTTGTCAGGCAGCGGAACCGCTCCTTCGGGAGAGACGCGGTGCCCCAAAAAATCAATCTGCGTCGCCCCAAACTGACACTTCACTGGGTTGATTATTAAACCGTGCTCTGCCAACCTCCAGAAAACCGCCGTGAGGTGGGTTTCGTGTTTGTCTTCGGATGCGCTGGCTACCAAGATATCGTCCAAGTAGACGAATACGAAAGGGAGATCGCGCAGCACTGCATCCATCATGCGTTGGAACATCTGTGTAGCCCCTTTAAGCCTGAATGGCATGCGCAAAAACTCGAATAAACCAAACGGAGTTATCACCGCTGTTTTGGGTATGTCCTCAGCGAGCACTGGGACTTGGTGGTAACCGCTGACCAAGTCTATTTTAGAAAAAACGCGCGCCCCTGCCAAGTGAATGGAAAAATCCTGGATGTGAGGAATTGGGTAGCGGTCGTGCGCTGTAACGTTGTTCAACCTGCGGAAATCCCCGCAAGTTCGCCACGAACCGTCAGCTTTAGGGACCATGTGTAGTAGGGAAGCCCATGGGCTGTTTGAACGCCTGATGATGCCCAACCTCTCCAGGCTGGCGAACTCCTTGAATGCTATGGCCAGTTTAGCTGCGTCCAAGCGCCGAGGTTTTGCAAAAACGGGTGGCCCGGTGGTGGTGATAAAATGCTCCACCACGTGTGTGGGGACCGTGAGTGCTGGGAACTGAGTGAGCAGTGTGTGGAACTTACCGCATGCAGCTGTGACGTTGACCTGTGCTGTTGGCCGGGACGCTCGAGCTGTACAGGGGATAGAATCAAAAGACAGTGCATTAACCAGGCGCCTGTTAGCGACATCAACCAACAAACCATGTGAGCACAAAAAATCAGCCCCCAATATATTGAAATTCAATGCCGCTATGACAAAAGTCCACTCAAATGCACGGCCGTGTAGAGACAGAAGTAGAGTCCTCTCACCAAAGGTCTTAATCTCCGAGCCGTTTGCTGCTGCCATCTCGGGGCCGCTAGATCCTGCCAGCCGGTCGGCGTAGGACGGCATGATGAAACTCAACTGGGCGCCGGTGTCCACGAGGAAATGCCTTCCCGAGCGTGCGTCCGTCAAGTAGAGCAGCTTGTTCTCCTCCCCGAGGGCCGCAGCTGCTACCGACCCCCGGTCTTTGGCGTTTCCCGAGCGCTTGAACTGGCACGGTGGTATACATTTGCGTGCCTTCTCTGCAAAGCGGCGGTGGTAGAAACAAAGGATGTCTCCTCCGCGTTCTTTGGCCCCCGTCGCCGCTGTTGTCGGTGGTTCTGCTACTGGCTCCGTCGCTGCCGCCATGGTCGTGAGCTCTCTGCTGGCCATGATGATCCGGTGTGCTTCTCGGGCCAGTGCACGATAGTCCCGCTCGGCCAGCAACGGCAAATTGGCCAGGGTCGCTCTCGTCGCTGACGGAAGGTTCCGGAGGAAGAGGTGGGTAAAAATGAATTGGTCGTCACCCGAGCCCTTCAATCTCAGCATCTTCTCCATCAGGTCAATAGCTGACCCCTCTCCTAACCCGGTCTGCGTCAGGAGTCTCTCTGCTCTCTCCTCAACCGAGAGTGTGTAGTGCTGGATGAGTGCAGCCTTCAACGCGCCGTACTTGTCGCTGGTTGGTGGCTGATCCAGCAGGCTCTCCACATGCTGAGCCGTGTGGGCGTCGAGCTTTGCGACCACATGGTAGAATTTCGTGTCATCCGCGGATATCCCCCGGAGGGCGAACTGCGCCTCGACTAGGTGGAACCAGGAGCGCGGGTTGTGCTGCCAAAAATCCGGTAGCTGGATAGCAACAGCACCTGCGTGGCTGGGGGCTCCCGTTGAGGTTGGCTCCGGGGATCTTTCGTTGTGTTCCATGAATCGTCTTGGGTCACCAGTGTGGAGTGTGTAAATGACGAGGCGGATTTGACTTAGACAGTTTATTACACATTCTCACACAGAAGCATAGCCAGACAGAGGACATCTCAGACAAGACTCATCTCTTAAATACTCAGGCCTTCCTACAGCAGCTTCTACACATCAAAGGTCACATTGCATTCACTTCCTTAATCCTTTAACATCCTCCTAGCAGTCTCTGATACACAAAAGATCACCCTGCATTCATCCTTCACAAGTCCCTGTTATCTCCAAGGAAAACTCTGCTCTTTGTTCTTATCTAAGATGTTACACATTATGTCTTCCCCATGAGGCCTCTACAAGATAGTATCATACAGTCCAAAAGAGTGTGAAAGTGAACCGGTTGTGAAGTGGAAACAGGAGAGAGGAGACGATACTCACTAGACTGAGAATAGGACACTACTCATTAAATAAGACTCTTAACATAATAGGTAAGCATGAGTCAGGTCTATGTGACAGATGTCAGGAGGATGAAACAGTGGAACATGTGCTGTTAAGCTGTAGGGGTTATGAGGCACAGAGGGAGGTGTAGAGGGAGTCGCTGAGGAAAGAGGGAATGAATGACTTTACATTAAGAGGGTTTTTACGTATGAGGAAATGGGCACAGGTGAAGGCTTTGCTAAAGTATTTAAGGAAATTGGGGTTTTAAGGAAAATTTAGTTGTCTAGAAGGTTTTTGGGGGGGGGGGGGGCTTCAGAGGTACTGCACACGTTGATCCACACTCCAGAGCAGAAGGTGGCGGTAATGCACCATAAGCTGGATGGCAACCGCCGGTAAACCAAGAAGAAGAAGAAGCTAAGCTAGACGGTTAGCAGTGTCAGCTATGGAGGAGACTCCCAATGAGCCCGCAGAAGTCAAAGACAAAGAAGACAAAGCGTTTGATGTGAACACCGAGGACCAAATCGGAGATGAATATGTTGCTGATCTGACACAATATATATTCTACAGGTAGTGTTTGGTTATCACTTTCTCTTTTGGTGGCTACTAGCATAGCTTTGATGGCTACTAGATAACGGATACAGGTCAAGTGGACTCCTGACCAAGTGAGCAGCCCAAGTGTCATGGTATTTTCTGCGAGCCTAGGGGACGATGCTGTAGATTGTATGCATGATAGTGGTCGGAAACACGGTGAAGAAGAGCGCTTACGTTAGTGACGTAAGCGGTCTCTCAACGGATGTTCCAAACGTCTTTCCAGCAGTTGTACACAAAGAGACTGAACCGGCGACCCTCCACTCAGCAGTCCACATCCCTAACCACTGGACCACCACTGCCCCAAATCATGAGTAATTCAGAAAAAAAGCCGAACAATCGAGTGAACCCCTGTGAGCAAGCGCTAGACGACAGTGGGAAGGAAAAGCTCCCTTACAGGAAGAAACCTCCGGCAGAACCAGGCTCAGGGAGGGACAGTCATCTTTCATTATCCCCCGCCCATCAAAGCCCAAAAAGCCTGAGTTTTTGGGAGCTTTTCCAAAAAGTTTCAATAAAAGTTGCGACATTTTTTATAGAGGTTTTTTTTTTTTTTTTTGCACTGCCAGTTGTGTGAGGAAGTACAGGAAGTAGCTGCTTTTTCCATAGTTTACAGTGATGCTAATCTATGTAATACCACAAGAAAAGCACAGGATTGACAAAAATTTCCTGTTAAACAATGATTTATTTAGAATTAAATGCTAAGTAAAATTGTCAGAAAATGACCAATATTGTAGTCTTGCTGAGAACTTAAATTAAAAAAAGATAAATAAAAGAATTAGTCATTACATCAACTAAATTGCATTGAATGCATGTTAGAGTATGGAACAAGTTATTGCAGCACCTTTTTTCTGTTCACATTTTTGTCGTATGATTGAAAGGACCACATTGGAAATAAGTGTTTTCACTTTTATGTGGCATCCTGGATTTGTATGATGTTTCATATGTATATTTACATTTTTTATATTTGTATACTATATTCAGGGTCATTCGTATCCAAATAAATAAACTAAACTAAACCTTGAATCTTGAATTTGAAAACTTTTTGCCGGCATTGGTTTGTTTGTTTGTCTGTCTGTTAGCAACATCACTCCAAAGGTTATGCATGGATTTTGATGAATTTTTCAGGGAAGGTGTGTAATGGCACAGCGAACAGATGATTAGATTTTGGTGGTGATCTGGATCCAGGAATTTTTTTGAAAATTATTTTATATATTAATATCTTTTCTTTAGTGTCATGGCTTGGTCAGATAAAACTGAAACAGAGGAAACCCTTGGATCAGGTAGTTAGATGGTCCAGTCGTTTGCTTGGTGAGTCACAGCTGAGCCTGACATCCCTGTACACCAGACAGGTACAGAGGATGGCTACCTCTATTTTAAATGATGATTCCCACCCTTTGCACTGCAGCTTTCAGCTTCTTCCCTCCAGACGGAGGTTTGCTGTCCCAAAAAGTAAAACCCAGCGCTACAAAAACAGCTTTGTTCCTGCTGCTGTTAAACAGTTGAACAAGATGTAACAATATATTGCACATAACTTAGTTACCTATTTATTAATTTGATTTTATATTTAGTTATTTTTGTAGGTTTTTTATTTGGGTTCTAAATCTTTTATTGGGTTTTAGACTTTTGAGTTTTTAACCTCTTTGACTAGTCTTTGACTTTTTAATATGACCCTTCTCTCTTCTCTCTTTGTTTTTTCTCTTAGCTCTTTGTCCTATGTCCTGATTGGTGGAGGCTTGAGCAGTTTTATCATGTTTATAGTCAGCTACATGTGTGCCTGTGTTTGTGTTCATGTTGAATGTAACTGTGATTTGTAAATATGGATGTCACCTGACTGCTAAACAAATCTACCTACGGGTACAAATAAAGTAACCTGAGCCTGAATACACCGCATTCCAAATTATTATGCAAATGATATTTGTCTCTGATTTTTCTAAATAGTCGATGCAAATGACAGTCAGTATAATTTTCAAGTCATCAACCATTAGAGCATAATTCAAATTTTATTGAACAAACCTCCCAAAGATAACTTTTTTTTGCAAAAATAAAAAACCTCAAAATGCACTGTTACAAATTATAATGCACAACAGCGTTTCAAAACATTTTATTGGTTGTAAAGAACTGAAAATGGTCATTTGTTGAATTTGCAGCATTAGGAGGTCATATTTACTGAAATCAAAAGCTATTTCAATCAAAAACATCTTACAGGCCAAGTTACATGTTAACATAGGACCCCTTCTTTGATATTACCTTCGCAATTCTTGCATCCATTGAACTTGTGAGTTTTTGGAGAGTTTCTGTTTGAATTTCTTTGCAAGATGTCAGAATAGCCTCCCACAGCTGCTGCTTTGATGTGAACTGCCTCCCACCCTCACAGATCTTTCGCTTTAAGATACTCCAAAGGTTCTCAATAGAGGGGATGCATTGGAACAGAACTCTTGGCAGTTACAGGGCAGTTACCATAGTTACCCAGCACTGAGTGGCAAACACATGTGGCAGCTTTAGTTTTAAGGCTGCGTGTCCACCAAATGCATTTTTTGTTGCCCGACCACCCTGAGTGTTGGTTTTTTTTTTTTTTCAGCATTTGTGCGCTGCACTTTGGGGAAAAAAAATCTGTGCCCTGTATCCCAGCAACAGCTTGTCACTGTCAGCTCAGCACTTCCGCTTTTCCTATGGTCAGACTTTCTACTTATTTTTTAACAGCAGTCTCTAAATAACAATGGACAGGAAATGTGTTTTAGCAGCTCTGGATGTAAAATATGATGACATGGAAAACGGGAGTAGAGACTGTATTGGCGTCCCATGTCCTTCCCTTCCTTATTTCTGATTGGCTACTTAGAAAGGTCTGACATTGATGAGCTCAGCTGCAGTCTGAAAAGTTGAACTTTTTTCAACACTGAGCGCTCTGAGTGCCGTGACAAAAAACAGCCACTGCTCAAAGTGTTTCAGTGCTGAGGGTGCTCAGCGCTGTAAATGTTGGACTACATAGAGAATGAATAGAAAATAGTTGCCCAGAGGGGAAAAAAACGCATTTGGTGGACATCCAGCCTTATGCAGCAAAACATAAAAATGACACAAAATATTTAGTCACAGCAGTACACTGAGTACCTTTTTTTTTTTTTACTTTACATGTCAATACCACATTGTTTACTTGACTGTAATGATGTGTGAGTAAGAGCACACATAAGTGAAGAACTGGTTCTGAGCCTTTAAATATTTAGCTATTTTGTTGTCAGTTAATACAAGATGGAATGATAAGCTCTCCGCAAAGCAAACAGGTACTCTGTGTACTGCTGTGACTGAATACTGTGTGTATTTTTTGTGTTTTACTGCATATACCCTATTGCTGCCACTCATTTTTGCCACACTCAGTGTTTTGTAACTGCCATGAGTTCTGTTTGGTGACATCATATGCATACACTCTATAGGGTTGAGGTCAGGGGAGGATGGGGGCCACACCATGAGTTTCTCTCCTTTTATGCCCATAGCAGCCAATGACACAGAGGTATTCTTTGTAGCATGAGATGGTGCATTGTCATGCATGAAGATAATTTTGCTACCGAAGGCACGGTTCTTCTTTTTGTACCATGGAAGAAAGTGGTCAGTCAGAAACTCTTTATACTTTGCTGAGGTCATTTTCACACCTTCAGTAACCCTAAAGGGGCCTACCAGCTCTCTCCCCATGATTCCGGCCCAAAACATGACTCTGCCACCTCTTTGATGATGTCGCAGCCTTGTTGAGACATGGTGGCCATCCACCAACCATCCACTACTCCACCCATCTGGTTGCACGGCACTCGTCAGTAAACAAGACTGTTTGAAAATTTGTCTTCATGTATTTCTGGGCCCACTGCAACCGTTTCTGTTTGTGAGCATTGTTTAGGGGTGGCTGAAGAGTAGGTTTATGACCAACTGCAATCCCCTGGAGGATCCTATACCTTGAGGTTCGTGGGACTCCAGAGGCACCAGCAGCTTCAAATACCTGTTTGCTGCTTTGTAATGGCATTTTAGCAGCAGCTCTCTTAATCTGATGAATTTGTGTGGCAGAAACCTTCCTCATTATGCCTTTATCTGCAAAAACCCGTCTGTGCTCTGAGTCAACCACAAATTTCTTTACAGTACGATGATCACACTTAAGTTTTCGTGAAATATCTAATGTTTTCATACCTTGTCCAATACATTGCACTATTTGATGCTGTTTGGCAGCAGAGATCCTTTTTCTTTCCCACACTGCTTGAAACCTGTGACATGCTTAATATTGTGGAACATCCTTCTTAATTAGTTTTGCTTTAATTGGGCTCACCTGGCAAACTAATTATGGCAGGTGTCTGAGATTGACATCACTAACTAACCTGCACTTATATAGCGCTTTTCTAGTCACAAAGACCACTCAAAGCACCAGTGATCAAAAGAGCCCTGAGACACAATACCATCCATGAGTTTAATTGAAAAACAAAAAATTGAATGTTTATGACACTAAAACCCTGTTTGCATAATAATTTTGGAACAGGGTGTATTACGCTTTTTATGTACTTCCCCTTTAAGACATATCCATGGAGTTACGTGCGTGGCCACGCACCTCCGCAACCTGGAAGCAGTGCACTCTTACCACCAAACACTGCAGAAAAAGTAAAACGGCTTGGAATGAAAAGGAATGTGGTCTTTATCCACATAGTATGTGATGGTTGACATTATTTCATCTGAAGACGCCAAGAGAAAGCAAGCAAAGTGTGTGGTTTAAGATGGGGTTCAGCATGTGTGTGGACGTAACTCTGGCTGGCAGACAAGGATGCGAGCCACATGACCCACACAGTATGTAAACACAGTAAACTTCAACACTGGACAATGTTTAATTTTTTTTGTTTGTGAAATCACAATAGGCCTGATCTGTTATGCTTCTTTACTACGCACTGCAGTGATATGATACCGCACTGTTGTGTAATATTGCTTAATAATTATGAACCTTGTCAGTAAACTGTAAGGGAAAAGAACGGAGGGAAAAAACCTGAAAACCCATCTGACAGATTCAATAAACCATGATGCTGATTTAAGGTGGAACTGCCCAGCCCCAATGTATGGTCAATACAATTATGACAGGCTTGTTATTAATGTAGTCATATTGTTTCTGCTGCCGTTTCTCTGTCTGTTAGCAGGATCATGTAAAAACTCCTAGATGGATGTGGATGACATTTTCTCCAGAGGTGGCTCTTGGCCCAAAGATCATTAGATGTTGGAGGTGATCCGTGAGTGCATACGTCCGCCAAGGCCCCATCTCGCAATGTACAGACAGATGGCAGTATGGACAGACAAAGGGATGGAGGGATGGGGCCTTGGCACAGTTATGCGCTCTCTGAGTGCCCTCTAGTTTGCCTTTTTTTTTTTCCTTGCTGTACATTTTAAAACTGATTTTATTTTTTGTACTTTCACTGTTTTTTAATTAAATTATATAAACTGCGTACCCAGGTCGGCAGCAGTAGTACACCACAACAATGGGTGTAAACCGTGAAGAACACAAAGAAGATTAATTTTTGTAAAACTGTTAAAAAGACTTTTCTCCACTTGGGAGTCCATTTTGGGGAAAGGTAGTGGAGTACATGGGGAAGTGGCTGGGTATCATCATCATCATAAGATAAGATAAGATAAGATAAGCCTTTATTAGTCCCACAATGGGGAAATTCCAGGATTGCAACAGCACAGGGATAGCAACACTCAGAGCAACAATCAGAAGGCAAGAAAAAACAACATCTAGTAAACATATGTCCATATTACTATAAATGTATATATATAGACACACAGTGCAGAGCATTATGGCTGGTGAATGTGCAGCAGAAAGTCTAAGCTCTCTCTCCGCGGATGCAGCGGGCCAGCTGGAAGTCTTTGGGCATGATGGTGACCCCCTTAGCGAAAGTTGCTGGTTAATTCTTTTCAGTGGTACCACTGTGGTTGCTGGCAAGATTGTTGCTTTAGGGTTGAGGATGTGTAACTGCCCAAGGCCTTCTGAGATGTGGTGTATGAATGCGGCTGTCATGGCGTTTGTTGAGAAAAATTAAAGGTTGAATTATAAAAAAGCTTTTTCTCGGTCACCAACAAATGTAAGGACTGTTTGTAAGCTGACCCGGAGAAGGTTTTGGCTCGGTTTCTGCTTCCAAACGACTTTTCTTTGTCACCGCTGCTGCTCGTCACCGCTGGCTGCCCCAGATGAAAATCCACACAATAAGACATGTGGGACTATAATGCTCTGAATGAGGCTTTAGAAAATTCTGAATCCGTTTGTAAATCATTGGATTGAAAATGTACTTGTGTATGTACAAATTAGATCCTGGTGCTGACTTGGTATTTGTATGATGTCAGTTTCTGTTCCACGTTTGTTATTTCAGACTTGTGCTGAAGAGAGTTAAGCACCACTTAATTGCATGGAAAATTACCGCCAATGTAAAAACATATTTCAGAGGGTTTTGTTAAGTAGGATTTCAGTAATTCTAGCACAATATGTGTTGCTTGGATAATATAGGGTAGCATAGCGTCAATGTATGTACTGTATATTGACTAATTTTTCATTGATGACCTTCCTAAATCAATTATTTGCCAAAAAAGCACCCTGAAGTCAAAATTAACAAATTCTCCATAAAGCTGCCTGCAGGTGTTACTGTATACGTCAGCAATCATGAAGCCGTTCTCTGTTTTTGTGTTTCAGAGACAGAAAGGAGTGGGCTGACCTGGATCCTGTTCAGCAGGACGATGGACCAAATCCTGTAGTGAAGATCGCCTACTCTGAAAAGTGTAAGATTATTGGGCAAGGGAGAGAGAAACTTAGATAATCCCAAGACCTGATGAAAGCAGCCACTCAAAAGTTCCTGATGTCCTGGAGAGTCCTTACTCTGTTGGAGCTGCTGAAAAAGTTCTTAGAAAGAGATTTTGAAGGACTGAAGTGGTCTGTTGTATTACGAGTTGCAAGCCATTTTCACACCACATGAACTTTTTTGAGCCCCAGAGACTGTCTGAAACTGATCTTTTTTTAACCTGCCCGCCTCACAACCACAGCAGTTTTTGCAAGTGAGGAAAAAAATAAAATAGCAATATTTACAATCTCCTAAATTTGTGTTTTGCATCCCTAGTAATGGCAGATGTCACAGACTTTTTAAGTGGACTATATTCTTCCGTGAGCCGGTGTGAATTCCAAACCTTTCACAGGCTTGCAAGAGTTATTTAAATTTGTGTAATGCTGTTTCTCCACTGGCACTCTTCTGGCATCCATGGAGAGTTTATTTTAGATGGAAATAAGGACGACACTGCCCTCTATACATATCTATATGTAAATTAGTTTTGTTTTTTATTTCCCAGTGGAGTTTGAGGGGGGTCAGGCAGATGTGGGGGGAGCTCTGTGTTGTCCTCCACGATACAGAAATGACAGTAAAGCTCATCAGTGTAATTCTCAAGCTGTTGGAGCTCAGTTGGACGGGTTGGTGCAGTAAAATTAGTTCAAAAAAGCCCTGTCAGTTATAAGTTCTACAGAATCTACAGGTGAGTTGTTTATCATGTAGGCTGGCATGTTGGATCTCGTACTGACTGATCTTGGGTAATCTCACGGTCACAGCATGATCCTCCGCACCTCCATGGGCCATGGTACCCTCACCTGGGCTGGTGGCACCACTACACTTAATGGAATAAAAGGACTGCTGAAAATTCAATTACTTAACAACTAATTTAATTTAGTCCACTAAATTCTTATTGACAGTTAACCAATGCTCAGTTAATTGTCCACATCCCCAAAAGAATTCTGTTTTTATGAGTCACTTAATGTTCACGTCTTCCTTCCAACAGTCTCTGACGTTTACGACTACTTCCGTGCCCTTCTGAAGAAGGATGAAAAAAGTGAGCGGGCTTTTGCTTTGACAGCAGATGCCATCGACCTGAACGCTGCAAATTACACGGTCTGGTGAGTCTCTTGGGAGCATGAAAAGCAGTTTGTAGCTTCAGTATTTTCACGGCAGATTTAGGAACACAACTAAAAGCAGTTGTTTTTAGTTTAAATTCTGAGTTTATATGATTATTAAAGAAATGGCTCATTATGGTGCACGTGTTGAGAGTGTGTGGCAGACGGAACAGCAGAAGTCCGACTGTTTCCAATAAGAGCCTGAAGGGAGATTCCACCACTTCTGGTCAGGGTTTGCATTGTCATGAAAAAAACGTGGAGAAATCATGGATGTGTTTAAAAAAAAAAAAAAAAAAAAAAAATCAGGCTCCAGAAAAGTCATGGGTTTCTGTTTTTTTTTAGTTTTGGAACAGTTATGACAATTTAAATAAACTTTGGACCAAATAGAATTACAGTTGAAACCATGTTTTCATACACGGTATAAAAATACACAGAATCGTTTTTTTTCTCGCTGACATTAAATCAGAATAAACTTTTCCTGTTTTAGGTCAGTTAAGATGACCAAAATTATTTCTGTTTACTGTTTTTTTTAAATATATTTTCTATTTTTTTTCAGAGAATGTTTCTTCTTGCTTTCTTCAGTCAGAAGTTAACAGACAGTGGTGCTACACGTCCACTGGTGTCAGAAGGCGTCACATAGGGTGGGGCTGCGCCATACGGCAGTATATATGTCAGAGGATGAGCTAAAAACGTCTGTTGTTTCATATAAAACTCTATCATTTAGATCGGGATTTAAAATACACATACCCCGTTTCTTCAGAAAAGCTCCTCACACACTACAGTCATGTGAAAAAAATAGGACACCCTGTATAAGCCTGTGTGTGTGTTTTTGTTTTTTTTACATATTTGGACATATGGATATTTAATGTTAATGTTAAAAATACTGGGAGATTCAGTTAATACAACTAAACAAAAATGAATTAAAGACTTTTTCCAAATTTTCTGCAAAGTGTAATTCTGAACAAATAGGGAGGAATAAATTAGGACACCCCCACATTCATTTCCACTTAAACTAGCTGAAGTAAATGTTAAAAAATTTAAATAAAAACAAAAACAAGGTTAGACATAGATATGTGAACATTTCTGAATAAAGAACTGAATATTTAAAGGGGCGTCCAAATTTTTTCACGTGACTGTACATGCCAGCACAGCAGCTAACTCCAGACTCATGGTTTGGTCAAATAGCCTCTAGTTCTGTGGGACTGTTTCCGCCGTGCTGCGTCAGGGACGATAGTCCGCCAGCCCTGCTTTAACTGGAAGTCAGTAATGTAACACCATCTCAGTCTCAATGTAAAACAGCAAATGCTAAATGACAATGCCAAGTTGTTGATAATAGGAAACATTAGTGTATCAGGCCATTGTTTCTTTGCTTTAAATTACAAAAATTTACATTAAAACTGCCAAAGTGCATGATAGTAGCACATACAGTCATGTGAAAAAATTTGGACATCCCTTTAAATATTCAGCTCTTGATTAAGAAATGTTCACATATCTATGTCTAACCTTGTTTTTGTTTTTATTTGCATTTTTTAACATTTACAGTATTTTAGCCATTTTAAATGGGAATGAATGTGGGGGTGTCCTAAAAAAGATGGGGGGTGTCCTAATTTATTCCTCACGATTTGTTTAGAATTACATTTTACAGAAAATTTGGAAAAAGTCTTTAATTCATTTTTAATTGTTTAGTTGTATTACATGAATCTCCCAGTATTTTAACATTGATATTAAATATCCATATGTCCAAATATGTTTAAAAAAAACCACACAGGCTTATACAGGGTGTCCTAATTTTTTCATTTGACTCTACACACAAAATAAATAAATTATAAATTAAAACGTGTTGAAGCCTGCAACAGCACATCAGAAAAAAAATATGTCAGGTGAGATACATAAGCTTTTAATAAGCTTGTTTTATTAGTTTGTTAGTTTTATTGTTTTTAATTGTTTTATGTTTTTTTTAGACGTGCTGACTTTTGTTGTCCTATTGTTCTGTGTACCGGTTTTCCATCTTGGCCAGGTGTTCCTCGAAAAAGGGATGGCAATCTCAAGGGACTTCTGGTTAAATAAAGGTTAAATAAATGGTAAATGGCATTCACTTATATAGCGCTTTTCTTCTCATCTCTTGATGACCAAAGCGCTTTACAGATCCTAAAATCCACCCATTCACACACTAAATAAAAAAATCAAATGCTGCTGTGTTTGGAGTCATTATTAGTGTTCTAACAACCAAACCGCTGCGGGCAGCTCGGTGCAGCAGTGGTTAGCACTGTGGCAGCACAGTAAGAAGGTCACGGGATCGATTCCACCCCTGACCATCGGTGACCCCTCTGTGTGGAGTGTGCATGTTCAGAATCAGAATCAGGTTTATTGCCATTGTTCATGTAGTACATAAACTAGGAATTTGTCTCGGTGCAATGCTGCAACATTAAACATGATAAGATAAAAGAAATAAACTATACATGCAATAAAGTGTAGAATAAGAGTAAGTGATACTGGTCAGCAGTTAAAATATATTAGCGAGCAGCAGATACTGTGGAGAACTATATAGTGCAGTCGGTAATGCAGGAAGAAAACAGTGATGATTGACATGAGTCTGGTTGAGCTGCTGTACATGGTGCACGAGAGTCAATAAGTCACTTAGTGTTCAGCAGTCTGATGGCAGAGGGGAAGAAGCTGTTCATGTGACGGGAGGTTTTAGTCTGGATGGACCGAAGTCTTCTACCAGAGGGGAGGGGGGCAAACAGTACGTGACCAGGGTGTGAGGGATCGGCTATGATCCGGCCAGCACGCCTCCGGGTCCTGGAGATGTACAGATCCTGGAGAGATGGGAGCTTGCAGCCAATCACCTTCTCAGCAGTGCGCACGACGCACTGCAGCCTTAGTCTGTCCCTGGCAGTGGCTCCTGCGTACCACACGGTTATGGAGGTGGTGAGGATGGACTCAATGATGGCTGTGTAGAACTGCACTAACATCTTGGTGGGTAGCTTGAGCTTCCTCAGCTGCCGCAGGAAGAACATCCTCTGCTGGGCTTTTTTGATGAGTGAGCTGATGGTCGGCTCCCATTTGAGGTCCCTGGTGATGGTAGTGCCTAGGAAACGGAAGGAATCAGCAGTGGTGATGGGAGAGCCTGAGAGGGTGAGGGGGGGCAGAGGGGTAGTGACTTTCCTGAAGTCTACAATCATCTCCACTGTCTTCAGAGCGTTCAGCTGCAGGTTGTTATTGTTGCACCAGGACGCTAGCTGGGCCACCTCTCTTCTGTAGGCGGACTCGTCGCCGTTGGAGATGAGCCCGATGAGGGTGGTGTTGTCCGCAAACTTGATCAGCTTGACAGACTGGTGGCTGGAGGTGCAGGAGTTGGTGTAAAGGGAGAAGAGTAGGGGGGAAAGTACACAGCCCTGGGGTGATCCGGTGCTGATGCTAGTAGAGTCTGAGACAGTCTTTCCCAGCCGCACATGCTGCCTCCGGTCCGTCAGGAAGTCGGTGATCCACCTGCAGAGGGAGTCAGGCACGTTGAGCAGGGACAGCTTGTCCCGGAGCAGAGCGGGGCGGATGGTGTTGAATGCGGAGCTGAAGTCCACAAACAGGATCCTGGCGTAGGTTCCCGGGGAGTCCAGGTGCTGCAGGATGGAGTGGAGGGCCAGGTTGACTGCGTCGTCTACAGATCTGTTGGCTCGGTAGGCAAACTGCAGCGGGTCCAGGAGAGGGGTGGTGATGGACTTGAGGTGGGGCAGGACCAGGCGCTCAAAGGACTTCATGACTACAGAGGTGAGCGCTACAGGTCTGTAGTCATTAAGTCCAGTGATCCGTGGCTTCTTGGGGACAGGGATGATGGTGGAGGATTTGAGCCAGGACGGCACGTGGCATAACTTAAGGGAGGTGTTAAAAATGTCTGTGAATACAGGAGCCAGCTGTTTCGCACAGTGTCTCAGGGTGGAGGGAGACACGCCGTCCGGGCCGGGGGCCTTGCGCGGGTTCAGTCTGGAGAACTGTTTGAGCACATCCTGCTCACTGATGATAAGGGCAGGGGGGGAGGAGGGGGGGGTGCCTTTAATGAAGTAGGGATTGTGGAGGCTGTGGAGCTGGAGGGAGGGGGGGAGTTGGACACAGATGACGAGGTGTCAAAACGGGCATAGTGTTGGGACAGTCTTTGACAAAGGGCTTTGTCATCCTGACCTTTAGGAGCCTGAGGCCGATAGTTGGTGATCTGCCTCAGTCCTCTCCACACGGAAGCCAAGTCATTAGCAGTGAACTGCTGCTGGAGTCTCTCTGAGTACACAGATTTAGCCCTCTTCAGCTCTCTGTTAAACCGGTATTTAACCTCCCTGTAGCAGTCCCTGTCTCCACTTTTCAGCGCTGCTTCCTTCTCCTTCCTGATCTGTCTGAGCTTAGCTGTGAACCAGGGTTTGTCATTAGAGTAACTCACCCTGGTGCGTGATGGAAGAATGTCCTCCTCACAAAAGTGGATATATGAGTTCAGTGTCCGTGTACTCATCCAGATCATGCGTGGCTCCTTTAAACATGCCCCAGTCAGTTATTTCCATGCACGTTTCCAGCTTCTCCTCAGCTTCACTGGTTCTTCACATGTTCTCCCCGTGTGTGCGTGGGCTTACCCCAGGTACCCTGGTTTCCTCCCACAGGCCAGAAACATGCAAGTTAGGTTAATTGGAGTCTCTACAGTGGCCCTGGGTGTGAATGTGTGTTTGAATGGTGCTGCACCGTGGCTGCCTCATCCATCCAGGTGGGTGCCCTGGAATTTCCCTCTGGGGATTAATAAAGTATACAGAACAAATTATTTAAGCACAAAACTTATTTTCAACATTTTTTTTCCTCTTTTGCTTCAATTTGGATGTCCGCCGTTGGAGTTGCTTATACCCCCTTTACACGGGAGTGGAGATCATTGAGAGATCATTAAGAGATTTAGCCAGTGTTTGGTCTATCAGTGATCTTCGGTGATCTCCACAGTCACCACAGTCTCTCAAACTTTTGACTCAGTCCAAAACAAACAAGGATCTCCTAAACGATCCCAAAAATCAAAAATTGGCCCAATCTCTCAATGAGCTCCATGCTGTGTAAATGGACCCTTACCGATGGGTGTGACCTGCCAGTCTGCGAGCTACAGACAGATACTCTTGGAGGGTGCCGGCATCCCACCTGTAGAGGGCGCTCATTTAGTACACATAATATACCCTGATGAGGGTATGAGGAAAGAACATTATGTGGAAATATTGAAGCTACATCAGCCAGGAAGTTAAAACTTGGGTGCAAATGGGTCTTTGAAATGGACAGTTACCCTAAGTATACTGTCAAATTAGTTGCAAAGTGGACAACAAACTCAGTGTTTTGGAGTGGCCATCACAAAGCTCTGATCTCAGTCCCATAGAAAATTTATGGGCAGAGCTGAAAAGACGTGTGAGAGCAAGTTGGTCTACAAACCAGACTCAGTTACACCAGTTCTGTCAGGAGGAATGGGCCAAAATTCCAGCAAACTATTGGGAGAAGCTTGTGGAAGGATATCCAAAATGTCTGACCCAAGTCATGCAGTTTAAAGGCAATGCCACCAAATACTGAGGAAATGTTTGTAAACTTCTCACTTTGAAGCAAGTAATAAAAAACATTTCTAAAAAAAAAATATCTAACAGACAGAAATAGTTTTGGTAATCCTAACTGACCTAAAACAGGAAACGTTTAGTCTGATTTCATGTCAGCCAGTGAGGGGGATAAACGGTTATGTCTTTGAATGGTAGCAGTGGCCCTGCACCAGACTGGTGATCTGTCCAGGGTGTACCCCACCTCTCGCCCTAAGAAGCTGGGATAGGTTCCAGCCTCCCTGAGACCCAAAAGGAGTAAGAAGTCAAGAAAATGATTGAATGAGTGGAAAAGAGTAAAATTACAAAGAGATTTTGAAGCCTCCAGTTTTTGTTTACCTCAGATTACCCTGGCAACTCCTCCCATTGTCTTTTGTGTGACATAGGTAGTAGGTAGTTTGTCAGCCGTCAACATGTGAATGTGGCATTATTGATTTCACTGATTCACTGATTTCATTTCACTATCTTGAAACATCTCCTACAGTTTTGTTCCAAAAATGCTTTGAAACTTGGTGCGAGGGTTTGATATAAACTGATGTGCATATTGCGATTTGACTCTGATCAGATGATCTCTACAGGAATTATAGACCTTGAGGTCAAGGTCAGTTTTTCCCTAAATCTTGTAATGTATACTGTAGTAATTGTAGTGTACGTGATAATTACTGAAAGAAATGATGTAGGCTTTTCAAATTGGTACCATAGTTGTCTGTAAGACAAATCTTGGATGGCTTACACCCTGACCTGACTTTTGGGGTCAAAAGGTCAAAGATCAAGGTTACCATTCCATTTGCACCATTACTATGGAACGGGTAAAGCTAGGGGCATCAAACCTGTGACTATAGGTCTGGGGTCAAAAGGCCAAAGGTTGCCATTACTTGTGCCCTATTACCATACAAGTAAAGCTAGGGTCACCACACTTTGTACACAGGTTCACCGTTTGACCCTGAACTGTGATTGTATTTTTTTTTATCGCAAGGTCAAAGGTCAACCTCAAAATGGCTTGTAAACTATATCTCAACTGCAAAGAATGCTAGGGTTGTCAAATCTGGTACACGGGTTCACCCTGAGACCATGACCTCTAGAGTAAAAAGGCCAATGGTCACGGTTAGATTCCCTATGCCGTCTTACTATAGAATGCGTAAAGGGTCACCAGATTTGCTACACAGGTTCACCTTGAGATCCTGACCTGTAACTATGGGTTGCATACAACTATTTTTGTTGGGTAGTCATGGATGATAGGCTTATCAGAATTTGGTTTTGTCCCAGTAATTATTTAGAAAAGTTGAAAAATGCTCTCTTTCAGTGACATATTGGGGTCTTCAGAGAGAATGGAAGCGGGGGATATTGCACTCAGCTCAGAGTGCTCTTGTTAAAAATTGCAGTTGTCCTTGAAGAGCGCTGTCTGCTAATAAATTAAACTTCTGCTGTGAAATTGGTCTTCACGCTTGCAATAGCTCAGAAAGATAATGCATATTTTTATTGTGGATAAAATATGGGAACGTAATGTGATGTGTGTAACTGTCCAGGCACTACAGACGAGTCCTGCTGCAAGCTCTGTCAAAGGATTTGAGGCAGGAGATGAAGTACATTACAGCCATCATTGAGGAGCAGCCCAAAAACTATCAAGTCTGGTGAGTGATGGGAAGCGTTTCATTGTCCTGAAGAAATGTGGGAGCAGGATAACTCGTGTTAACAACTGCACCAACTTTACAAACTTCTCTTCCTCCTCTTTAGGCATCACAGACGTATGGTGGTTGAGTGGTTGAACGACCCCTCGGAGGAGCTGGAATTCATTGCGGACATCCTTAGCCAAGACGCAAAGAACTACCACGCCTGGCAGCACAGACAGTGGGTCATCCAGGTACGTGCTGCTCTGAGCCAAGCTTGGCTCCAAAACTGAGGAAGGAGATCCAGTCCTCTGGCCACTCTGCCAAAGTGAATCCTTCACTTATTAATTTTGTTAGCAGTTAGTGTATAGATTGAGTACCTCTGTGGACAGTTTGTCTAACACACAGGGCCACTACACAAAGCACCACGTGACTGCCCAAGCATTCTCTGTTGCCAGCTTTTTTTTTTTTAATTCAACCTCCAGGAGTACAAACTGTGGGACGGCGAGCTGGAGTTCGTGGAGAGTCTGCTGGAAGAAGATGTGAGAAATAACTCAGCGTGGAACCAGAGGCATTTTGTCATTTCTCATACTACAGGTTTCTCTGATCCAGGTGTAATAGAGAGAGAGATTGTGTAAGTTCTGACTTGGCAAATTCAAGGATTTTTTCATACTTGCATGTTTACGTGTTTGTTTCCAATGTAATGGGAATATTTAAGAGAGCTTTGCTGCATTTTTATGTGTCATTTTATTTTTTGTTTATTATTTATATTACTTTTATTATTATTTTATTTTGTAACATAAAACAATAAAATGCAATCAACAAAAAATAAGTTCATTCAACAAAAGAAGACTCAATGCAAGAAAACATCTGTAAATATTCGAAAAGGAGTGATGAGAAGTGTAAGATCATTCAGTCATTTCATTGTCAGTGTAGTTGCTGAATAGCACCATAAGATGGTGCTGCTCGTCTTTCATGTGTGTTGAGAGGATTGGACTTGGAATTGATAGGAGAATCTTATCATATGTCACCTGCAAATGCAGTGGAGACTTGGTGCATGAGGGAGAGGACACCCTGGTCCTTCCTGCCTGCTGAGGTCACATTTTACCATCTGCACTGCTCAAAGAAACCGCACATAACACGACTCATTTGCACAAATAAGGAACCTTCCTTTTCAAATCCACTGTTAATATCATTATTGATGTTTCCAACAACAGTGTTTACTTATTCAGCTGTGAACTACACAGCTGAATAATTCCGGAGGTAGAGTTGGGGGGGGTGGGGGCACTGTAGCATACATTTGACTGATGTTCTTGTGCTTTTAGGTATTGTCTAAACCAGATCAAGAAGGCCCCTCACAATGAAAGTGCATGGAATTATCTGAAAGGGTAAGATGCAAAATATACTGCCCACCCCCCCACTATCCTATATTGACCCCCCCCCCCCGCCATCTTCTGTAAATGACCATCCTACACAGAGGACACTTTTTCAGTATGCTGTCCACATTCAGACCTGCAAATTATATGCACAGCACAAAGTGAAGCCACAGCTATTGAAAATGGAGAGACTCAGTGACCATGTCCACTCTTGTTTCTTCTTTTTTTTTCTCCCTCAAGGATGCTGCAAGACCGAGGTCTATCATCTCAGCTCCGCCTGCTGGAAAGGGTCCTGGAGCTGAGGGAGACACATTGCTCACCGTACCTGCTAGCATTTCTGTTTGATTGCTATGAAGATGCCTTGGAGAATGGCAACCAAAAGGAGGAGGAAGAGCAAAAGGAAGCTTTAAAAAAAGCTCTAGAAGTAAGTTGTAATCTCCAAATTTGTGGGTTTCTCATGAACTCATCCACCCTGAATAAATGTTTGTAACTGACCTTGTTCTCCTCTCTGAAGATTTGTGAACTCCTGGCACAAGAGAAGGACACCATTCGTAAAGAGTATTGGCAGTTTTTGGGACGTTCTTTACAGAGCAAATATGGAAGCAGCAGTCCGTCTGATAAACCTGCGCAGGAGCAACCAGAGCCATCGGTTCTAGTGTCTGAATCACGGGAGATGAGCTAGACTTCTCCGCTGTTAATAGAGATTTGACCCCCTGCCCATGCTTCATCAATACTGTCGACAGAATTAAGTCACTGTGCTTGTTATGGTCAATTGGTCTAATGTATGTTGGAAAAGAAGTTTTGAATAAATGCAAAGACAAGGTACCTATGGGAATGCATTGAGTTTAAGTTTTACATAATATTGAAATTATTACTTTTACCTCTGAAAAGAAGGCCCCGTTTACATCTGTCATTAAATTAAGCTTTTTATTATTGAATTACATTTGGATCTAGGAAAGTACAGATGTAAATGGATTTGATATTCCAGAGCACCTCTAAAGATGATCAAGGATGCATCATGACCACATTTAACAGAAGCTTAAATGCAATTCTGTCTTCTATGTGCATAGTTCCAAGGCTCTCGTCTTTATAAAGCTAAGTTGGTTACTTTGAAACTTTGAGTGACTCCAACAATAAACAATCTTTATTATTTTATTTAACCTATATTTATACATGGAAGGTCCATGATAGGCAGCTTGTCTCTTTCAAGGACACCCTGTTCACACTCACAGAGATACACATTCACACCTGGAAGCTGCCCAGTACAGCCACAGACTGACCTGGGGCCACTGAGCAGCTCCACTGGAGCAGCTGGGGTTAAGAGATTGGCTCAAGGGCACCACAGTGAGGTTAAGAAGGGTGGGGAAAACACTGCTATGCTGTCTGTCCCACCCAGATCTGATCGTGCCGGTCCAGGGATTGAACTGGCAACGCTCTGGTCTTTGACACAATACAGAGGTCCCTCCTAGACCCTCATATTTCAGCCTCCTGTGCCCCTTCCCACAGAGGAGTCTGTGTGGCACAGTGTGTGTGCAAGTAGTGATTGGTAATTTTCACAGACTCCTACTGCCTCTCATTGGACATTCACATTCAGACCAATCAAGACTCCTCCGACTTGCTGTAGAGGCATTACCAGGAGCCTGAGGAACCTGTCTCACGTGCAGATGTCAGGATATACTGACAGTTTCAGCAAAAAAGGTCATTTTTATTAAACTTACAAATTGCAGGGATCACTGACTGAAAAAATGTTTTTTGTAGGTTTTACCCTTCTGAAATACATCCATTGGCCATGTGGTTATCGAGGAAAAAAACATCAAAACACTCACATAAACAGGCAGCCTTTATATCATTTCTGTCTCCACTTATCCATAAACTCTTCTGGGTTTGTTCTTGTACAGTGGTGTGAAAAAGTGTCTGCCCCTTTCCTAATTTTTCATTGTTTTGTATGTCACACTTAAATGTTTCAGATCATCAAACAAATTTAAATATTAGACAAAGATACCACAAGTAAACACAAAATGCAGTTTTTAAATGAAGGTGTTTATTATTAAGGGGAAAAAAGATCCAAACCTACATGGCCCTGTGTGAAAAAGTGATTGACCCCTAAACCTAATAACTGGTTGGGCCACCCTTAGCAGTAACAACTGCAATCAAGCATTTGCGATAACTGGCAATGAGTCTTTTACAGTGCTGTGGAGGAATTTTGGCCCACTTATCTTTGCAGAATTGTTGTAATTTAGCCACATTGGAGGGTTTTCAAGCATGAACCGCCTTTTTAAGGTCATGCCACAGCATCTCAATCAGTTTCAGGTCAGGACTTTGACTAGGCCACTGCAAAGTCTTAATTTTGTTTTTCTTAAGCCATTCAGAGGTGGACTTGCTGGTGTGTTTTGGATCATTGTCTTGCTGCAGAACCCAAGTGCACTTCAGCTTGAGGTCACAAACAGATGGCCGGACATTCTCCTTCAGGATTTTTTGGTAGACAGCAGAATTCATGGTTCCATTTATCACAGCAAGTCTTCCAAGTCCTGAAGCAGCAAAACAGCCCCAGACCATCACATTACCACCACCATATTTTACTGTTGGTATGATGTTCCTTTTCTGAAATTCTGTGTTACTTTTAAACCAGATGTAATGGGACACACACCTTCCAAAATGTTCAACTTTTGTCTCGTCAGTCCACAGAGTATTTTCCCAAAAGTCTTGGGGATCATCAAGATGTTTTCTGGCAAAACTGAGACGAGCCTTTATGTTCTTTTTGGTCAGCAGTGGTTTTCGTCTTGGAACTCTGCCATGCAGGCCATTTTTGCCCAATCTCTTCCTTATGGTGGAGTCATGAACACTGACCTTAACTGAGGCAAGTGAGGCCTGCAGTTCTTTGGATGTTGTTGTGGGGTCTTTTGTGACCTCTTGGATGAGTCATCGCTGCGCTCTTGGGGTAATTTTGGTCTACTGGCCACTCCTGGGAAGGTTCACCACTGTTCCATGTTTTTGCCATTTGTTGAGAATGGCTCTCACTGTGGATCGCTGGAGCCCCAAAGCTTTAGAAATGACTTTATAACCTTTTCCACACTGATAGAGCTCATTTAATTTGTTTCTCATTTGTTCCTGAATTTCTTTGGATTGCAGTATGACGTCTGGCTTTTGAGCATCTTTTGGTCTACTTCACTTTGTCAGGCAGGTCCTATTTAAGTGATTTCTTGATTGAGAACAGGTGTGGCAGTAATCAGGCCTGGGTGTGGCTAGAGAAATTGAACTCAGCTTTGCAAAGATGTGATAAACCACAGTTAATTTATGTTTTAATGGGGGCAATCACTTTTTCACACAGGGCCATCTAGGTTTGGATTTTTTTCTCTTAATAATAAACAATTAAAAAAAACCTGCATTTTGTGTTTACTTGTGTTATCTTTGTCTAATATTTAAATTTGTTTGATAATCTGAAACATGTAAGTTTGACAAACATACAAAAACATGAGAAATCAGGAAGCGGGCAAACACTTTTTCACACCACTGTATGTCAAGAAAAGGTAAGCCCATCCTTGATACCTGCCTGCTGGTCTATTATTGGCCAGCCTAGCTGTCTGTGTGGAAATCTGTTTTCAGTCCGTTTTTGTCCCCCGCCGGTCAAAAAGCGCTTTGGGCGAAGACCAAAGAGGGATTATGTTATGGGTCAGTCCGTCTGTCCCATTTTTGTGAAATCAACTCCTACAGTTTTGTTCCGATTGTTTTGAAACTTGGTACTGTGGTTCGATATATTCTGATGATGTGCATATTGCAATTTCACTCATCGGATGACCTTGAGGTCAAAGGTCAGTTCAGATTTTTCCCTAAATTTTGTAAACACAGTAACTACTGAAAGAAATGATTTAGGCTTTTCAAATCGATACAGCAGTTGTATCTAACACACATCTTGGATGACTTACATCCTCACCCATCTATAGGGGTAAGGGGTCAGAGGTTCAAAGTTAACATTGCAGTTGCACTATGGTAAATGCTACATTTACTATTACTATAAAACAAGTAAAGTTAGGGCCACCAAACTTGGTACACAGATTCACCTTGGATCCTGACCTCTATGGGTTTGTGGTCTAAAGGTCAAGGTTAACATTCCCTATACCTTATTACTGTGCAACGAGTAAAGTTAGGGTCACCAATCTTGGTACACAAGTTCACCCTGTGACCCTGAAGTGTGACTGACCTTGTGATCCCAAAACCAAAGGTCAACATCAAAAGGGCTTATAAATTATATCTCAACAACAAAGAAAGCTAGGGTCACCAAACTTGCTACACAGGTTCACCTTGGATCCTGATCTCTTAACTATGGGTTTGGGGTCAAAAGGTCAAGGTTAACATTCCTTGTGCCTTATTACAGTATGAGTAAAGCTAGGGCCACCAAACTTGGTACACAGGTTCAACCTGTGATTGTGGTTTTTGGGATCGCAAGGTCAATGGTCAACATCAGAATGTCTTATAAAGTATATCTCAACAACAAAGGAAGTTAGGGTCACCAAACCTGGTTCACAGGTTCACTCTGAGACCATAACCTCAAAGGTCAAAGCTGGCACTCCCTATAATCTCTTACTATAGAACGTGTAAATCTCTCTAGGGTCACCATACTTACTACAGAGGTTCACCTTGGGATCCTGCCCTACAACTATGGGTTGTATACTGTGTTGTAAATTCATGGAAGATGGGCTTATCATAATTTGGTTCTGCCATAGTAATTATATTGAAAAGTTGAAATCTAATCTCCGTCAGTAAGTATTGGAATCTTCAAAGAAAACAGAGGCGGGGGATATTGCATTCGTCTCGGAGTGCTGTTGTATGTTGTTGCCAGGATCGACTCCAAATTCATACATAAGCTTGAACTTATCAATACCTTGGACAAGTTTGATTTTAGCATCTATTGAGAGTTACCTGTGAGGTTTACATTCACATCAGATGAGGACATGCGTTACATCAATGAGTGAACTCTGATATGGGGATACGTGGGGTATGTGAACTTGCTCACTTTCATGCTTGCTCTACTTTCATTACCTCCACCAATGGAGGAAGTAATGTTTTTGCCAGCTTTGGTTTGTCTGTCTGCCTGTTAGCAACATTACTCCAAAAGTTATGCACGGATTTTGATGAAATTTTCAGGCAAGGTGTGTAATGAATGGCACGGGGAACAGATGATTAGATTTTGGTGGTGATCTGGATCACGATCTAGATCCAGTAATTTTTTGAAAATTATTTTATATATTAATATTGTGCTTTACATGTACTTCCCCTTTAAGACGTGTCTGTGAAGTTACATGTGTGGCCACTCACTTGCACAACCTGGAAGCAGTGCACTCTTACCACCAGACACTGCAGAAAAAGTAAAATGGCTTGGACCGAAAAGGAATGTGGTCTCCATCCACGTAGTATGTGATGATTGACATTATTTCATCTGAAAACAGCATGAAAAAACAAGCAAAGTATGTGGTTTAAGACAGGGTTTGGAGTGCGTGCAGACATAACTCCGGCTGGCAGACGAGGATATGAGCCACATGACCCATACATAGAGCTGGGCGATACAACGAATATATTCATTACATCGATACGTTCTACTATGCGTGATACAAAAAATGTTTTTATCGTGAAGCTTAAGCATCTCCTATCCTCTCACAAAGATGCACTCACCCCCGCCTCCCTGCACTATGTTTCATTTCAGGGTCGTTGCCAGGTCTGTTTTTTTCCCACAATTTTTTTTCTTTAGAAACTGCTTCTTTTGAGCCAGTTTTCGTGGAGCAGAGATGCTTGTTTTTTATGCACAATCTGGCAACACTGGCAGAGTGCGCGGAGAGGGGGAAAAATGAAACGCAATCAATCAATCAGTCTTTATTTCGGATAGATTAAAAGTACAGATTAAAAGAAACAGAATAATATAACAAAGGGGGAAAGAAAATCCAACAAGGTCAAATTAGACAATAACTCCTCTGATTATACAGTTCAACATAAGTTATCCGAAATGGGTGATGGCTGAAGCCGCAGCTTATATTGCCCACCCATATTCCATCCAAGAATTCAAAAGAAAAACAAACAAGAGCGATTACAATTCAGAACAAAGCTAAGACAAAATGTGACAAAAAAAAACTAAGCAACAACACAACGCAGACTGGATATGACAATCCTTATGTGATTTTATATGTCATCTTGTATATATGTTTGGAGTATTTCTTCTTTTAGTTTTTGTTTAACTTGTCCAAGCGTTGTACATGATTTTAATTCAGGTCCAAAATTGTTCCATAATCTGACTCCTTGCACTGAAACACAGTGTTGCTTGGTGGTAGTTCTCACTGAAGGTTTTTGAAATATACATGTTCCTCTGAAATGATATTGTTTCTCCCTTATTTGGAACAGCTTTTGGATATTTGCGGGCAGTGATAGATTCTTCACTTTAAACATTATTACTGCAGTTTTAAAGTCAACCAGATCTTTCAACTTGAGAGCTTTTAATTTAAGAAAAAGTGGGTTTGTTGGTTCCCTGTAAGCAGCTTTGTTTATTATTCTAATAGATCTCTTCTGAAGCATAAAGACTGGATATATGTTTGTTTTATATGTATTTCCCCATACTTCAGTACAATATGTCATGTATGGGAGTATTAATGAATGATACAAGGTATATAGTGTGGGTTGATTCAGCAAATATTTCACTCTGTGTAGTATCGCAATTGATTTGGATATTTTACCTTTAATATAATTAATATGTGACTTCCAACACAGTTTATTATCAATTATTACACCAAGAAATTTAGTTTCGGATACCCTTTCAATCTCTACACCATTTACACTGAGTTTAGATACTAAGTTGTTGTGATGGTTATTAAAAACTATAAATTTTGTCTTACTTAAATTGAGCGTTAATTTGTTTGAATCAAACTACAGTTTAAGCTTTCCTAATTCCTTTCCGAGTGTATCCAAAAGTTGTTCCAAATTGCTTCCACTGCATAATAAATTAGTGTCATCGGCAAACAATATTAAATCCATTTTTTCTGAAACTTTACATATATCATTTATAGACATATTGAATAACAATGGCCCCAAAACTGAACCCTGTGGGACTCCACAAGTAACCTTCCGTAACTGTGAGTTTTTGTTACCAACACATACATACTGATATCTATTCTTTAAGTAACTACTTAACCAGGACAGTGCTACTCCCCTAATACTACAATTTTGTAGTTTCTTTAATAAATTATGATCCACTGTATCAAATGCTTTTTTAAGATCCAGGAATACCCCACCTGAATACTTTTTATTTTCAACGGCAGTTGATATTTTTTCTATAAATTCCATTAGAGCAAATGCAGTTGTCCTCTTGTGTCTGAACCCATATTGCTGCTCACACAATAAATTATTCTTCAGTATGAAGTTGTCAGTTCTCTCATAGAATATTTTTTCAAGTATCTTGGAAAATTGCGGCAATAGTGAAATTGGTCTATAGTTTGAAAGTTCCCCTCTGTCACCCGTCTTGTATATCGGAATCACTTTAGCTATTTTCATTGCATTGGGAAATATACCTGTTTGGAGAGACAGGTTACAGATATACGTCAATGGTTTCACTAAGCATTCAATAATAGTTTTTACTAAGAGCATGTCAATACCATCACAGTCCGTAGATGTTTTACTTTTAAACGATTTAACAATTTCAATGACCTCTCTCTCGTCTGTGTTCTTTATGAAAATGGAATCTTTTATTGCAGTGTTTTTGCTTATTGTATCACCTGTGGGTGCCGTAATGGGTATTTCTCGAGCCAAATTAGGACCAATGTTAACAAAAAAGTTATTAAATTCATCTGCAGGTGAAGCTGCATTCACACTCTGAGTCGTTTTATTATTTTTTGAAAAATTGGTTGGGTAGCTTGTATTTCTGTTTTTATTTCCAAGAATATTGCTAAGTATTGTCCATGTATTTTTAATATTGTCTCTGTTTTTCTCCAGTTCTTTACTGTAATAGTCTCTTTTACTACATCTTATTATATATGTTAATTTATTTTTGTATGTTTTATACCGCTGCTCTGCTTCTTTTGTCCTTTTCTTTAGAAAAGCTTTATATAATAAATTTTTCTTTTTACACGCCTTTTGTAATCCTTTGGTTAACCATGGCTTATCGGCAAATTTATGTTTAAGCTTTTTCTTTACTAATGGACAATTTTTTTCATAAAGAGTGGTTACAATGTTTATAAATGTGTCATAGGCTTCATTTACATCTGATACATAGACTTCTGTCCAGTCTTGCTTCAGCAAGTCTTCTTTAAAAGAACTGATTGCATTTTGTGATTTGTATCTGAATGATTTTAAAATTTTTTCTGTATTGGCCCCCGTGTGGCCATGGATAAGTGCAAAGGTTGGCAAGTGGTCACTTATATCATTTATCAATAATCCACTTTCTATTTTCTTATCAATAATATTAACAAACAGGTTGTTAATAAGTGTAGCAGTGTGAACTGTGATTCTACTGGGATGTGTTATTAAGATAAGATAAGATAAGCCTTTATTAGTCCCACAATGGGGATTCCAGGATTGCAACAGCACAGGGATAGCAACACTCAGAGCAACAATCAGAAGGCAAGAAAAAAACAAGAACAGCTAGTATACATATGTACATATTACTATAAATATATATATATATATATATTTATTTATATATATAGACACACAGTGCGGAGCATTGTGGTTGGTGAATGTGCAGCAGAAAGTCTAAGCTCTCTCTCCCTCCGCGGGTGCGGCGGGCCAGCTGGATGTCTTTGGGCATGATGGTGGTGACCCTCTTGGCGTGGATGGCGCACAGGTTGGTGTCCACGAAGAGATCCACCAGGTAGGCCTCACTGGCCTCCTGCAGAGCCATGACGGCGGAGCTCTGGAAGCGCAGGTCGGTCTTGAAGTCTTGAGCGATCTCCCTCACCAGGCGCTGGATGGGCAGCTTACGGATGAGCAGCTCCGTGGACTTCTGGTAGCGACGGATCTCTCTCAGAGCCACGGTACCGGGCCTGTAACGGTGAGGCTTCTTCACTCCGCCGGTGGCCGGAGCGCTTTTTTCGAGCAGCCTTGGTGGCTAGCTGCTTCCTGGGGGGCTTTTTCCTTCAGTAGATTTACGGGCGGTCTGCTTGGTTCTTGCCATCGCTCTTTATTATTCTGTCTTATATTTCTTGCACGCCGCCTAAACTCCAGCCTGGCACCTGCGTCGTTTTCTCCACAGTTCCTCGGCATGTCGAGCTTCTCCGTTACACCGGGTGGCGGTTGGAGCTAGCTAGCCAGCTAGCTAGCTCTTCCCTGCTGTATCGTCCCCCGCTGCAAACAGTGGCTCCGTCCGCCGACTCGGGAGACTCTTGGGGCGATCTGTGTGTCCGTGATATAGATATAGAGTGAAAGGTGTAGAAAGAAGAAGGAAGATAAGAAAAAGGCAGTTGCAAAGGGCAGCCAACTCGTGTGGCGCCGCCGGTTATTGTGGTTTATAGACTCATGCTGTACATAGAATTCATGAACTCTGTAATTACATTTTGTTGATATGGATTTAGTAAATCAATGTTGAAATCTCCACAAATTACTACCATTTTCTTACTAGTAATATTATTGTACAGCTCGACTAATTTATCTCTGAATGTCTCAATGCAAGTTCCCGGCATTCTATATATGCAACTTATAATTAGATTTTTTGTTTTATCTTGGTCAATCTCAACAGTAACACATTCCAAAATTCCTGGTACTGCAAAGGACATTCCATTTACAAGCTTACACCTATACAGGTCATCAATATACAATGCAACACCACCACCCTTTTTTTGAGATCTGTTAATATGAAACATCTGATATCCCTCTATTGCCATCAGGGGAGCCTGCTCTTCATTAAGCCAAGTTTCAGAGACTGCGATAGCTGTAAATTTTCTGTCTAGCTGTTTTAAATAGTCCTGAATCTGTGGAAAGTTTTTGTTAAGACTTCTGCTGTTGAAGTGTATTATTGATAGTTTACTATCTAATTGTACTTGACTGTGGGGAGACTTGAATAACGAAACCGAATTGCATTTAATTCCAGTTTATTTCAAGTAATCATCCCACTGTCTGCTCTCATTCCTGAGCAGCGAACAAAGAGGGTGAACACACCAAAGTTCTCCCTTTTAAACATTCTCACATCAAACCATTTCCCTTGCAGGGGAAATCACACATCTCTACCAAAATCCCTTTATTCACATTCATTAACCTTTTATTTACATAACTCCCCCTTCTCTCCTCTCGAGCCTCAGCGGTCAGGAAGTCTTCTGTCCCCTGTCCTCCGCAGGGGTTCAGGCTCTGCGGCTCCGCACCGCAGGGGACTGCAGCTCTGTGGCTCTCCTTCAGCGTGAGGTTAAATCACATATGCAGTGTCCAACATATACATGTCTAACAACACAGCCATATAACCCCCCCCAAACGATGAAGAACAGACTATTTCCTAAAATTTAATAACACCTTACTCACTACTGAATAATCAACACCAACATTCAGTCTGTGCGCCGCTTGGGCTTCAGCCGTCTGCCGAATCTGCTGTGAGTTGGCCCCGCCTTGCCTGCGGCGCCTTTCTGCTTCGGCTCTGTTGACTGAGGAAGAGAGTGATTATTTGCCCTTTGCGGGGGCCTGCCTCATCGAGGCGCCACTGCGACCGGTACAGACACGTCCTTCATGACAAAAGCAGGTTTTAGTCTGTCAATACTGACTGTCTCTTTTCTGTCTCCAAAATCTAGCACAAATTGCTTATCACCTGCCTCCAGCACTCGAAATGGCCCTTCGTAAGGTGGTTTGAGCGTTGCTTTTAGGGCTTCGCGCCTGACAAAAACGAAGTCGGCATTTTTCAAAGCCTTGGGGACGAAAACTCGTGGAAAAGCGTGATGAACCGGACCCGGGAGCGTGTCTGCTCCCGTGCCAACTAACGGTCCCAGAGCAGAGAGAGGTGGGGGCTCTGGGTGCTCTGGTAAAAACTCGCCTGGCAGCCTCAGAGTTTGTGCGAATACCAGCTCTGCTGGGGAGGCGTCTAAGTCCTCTTTAGGCGCAGAACGCAACCCTAATAAAACCCATGGCAGTTTATTTACCCAATCTGCATCCGTGAGCGACGCTCTGAGTGCTGCCTTCAAAGACCTATGAAAACGCTCGCATAAGCCATTGGCCTGAGGGTGGTAAGCCGTAGTGCGGTGAATTTTGGCTCCTAAGCCGTTGGCCATTGCTGACCACAGCTCAGAGATGAATTGCGGTCCTCTATCGGACGTAATGTCCGACGGAACCCCGAAGCGCGCCACCCAAGCCGTTAAAAAAACGCGAGCCACCTCCGCGGCCGTGGTCGTCGCAAGTGGGACCACTTCTGGCCAACGTGTGGTGCGGTCCACCATTGTCAAAAGATGCGTGAACCCCTGCGATGCCGGTAGGGGGCCCACAAGGTCGACGTGCACATGGTCGAACCTTCTGGCCGGAATGCGGAACGGTTCTAACGGGGCTCTTGTGTGCTTGTGAATTTTGGCCCGTTGACAGGAAATGCAGGTTTTTGCCCATTCCTTCACGTGCTTGCGCAGGCACGGCCAAACAAACTTTTCCGCCACTAGTTTCACCGACGCGCGCACCCCCAGGTGCGCCAGTGAGTGGACCGAGTCAAAAACACGGCGGCGCCACGTGGCCGGAACCACCGGACGCGGGCGCCCCGTCGACATGTCGCAGATCAGGGGGGGCATACCGGTTTGTAAACACTTGCTCTCCAGCCTTAACCCTGTTGGTCCAGACTGGAGCGCGTGCACGTCTGCGTCCGCCCCCTGGTCCGCTGCCATGGCTGCGTAATCTATACCCACGTGCACCGGGGCTGCGCGCGCCACCGTGCCGCTCTCCTGCGGCGCGGTCACGGTGGCCCGTTCTGCCTCTGCGCGTGTTGGAGTCGTGAACGCACGCGAGAGACAATCTGCTACTACATTGAATTTGCCCGCAACGTGCCTAATGTCAGTGGTAAATTCCGAGATTGCGGCCAGCTGCCTCTGCTGCCTGCCGGACCACGGGTCTGAAATTTTGGCCATGGCGTATGTGAGCGGCTTGTGGTCCACATAAGCGGTGAAGCACCGTCCTTCCAGCCAGAACTGGAAATGACGAATAGCCAAATGCAGCGCCAACAGTTCTCTGTCGAACGCGCTGTATTTTCGTTCAGCCGCGCTTAAAGATTTGCTAAAGAAAGCCAAAGGCTGCCAAACTCCGGCTACCTGTTGCTCAATAACGGCCCCTATGGCTAAATCTGAAGCGTCTGTCGTCAGCGCGATACGTGCTGCAGGGTCTGGGTGGGCCAGGAGCGCAGCGTCAGCCAAGGCTTTTTTAACTTCTGTGAACGCGCACTCCCGCTCCGGGGACCATTCGACCGCCTGGGTCGGTTTTTGTTTTTTGAGCGCGGCATATAACGGTTGCATGATTTGAGCTGCGTGGGGCAGGAATCGGTTTTAAAAATTCACCATCCCCAAGAATTCCTCTAGTGATTTGACTGTTTGTGGACGGGGAAAATCCGCTACCGCGCGTACTTTATCTGGTAACGGAACCGCTCCCTCCGGGGAGACGCGGTGACCCAAAAAATCGATCCGCTCGACGCCGAACTGGCACTTGGCTGGGTTAACTATTAAGCCGTGCTCTCCCAGCCTCCTAAAAACTGCTGTGAGGTGCGTTTTGTGTTCGTCCTCTGAAGTACTCGCGACCAAAATGTCGTCGAGGTACACAAACACGAAAGGGAGATCGCGTAACACGGCATCCATCATCCACTGAAATGTTTGCGCCGCCCCTTTGAGACCAAACGGCATGCGTAAAAATTTGAAAAGTCCGAACGGGGTTATTACCGCTGTTTTAGGAATGTCTTCCGGTTGGACTGGGACTTGGTGATAGTCGCGAACCAGATCAATCTTTGAAAAAATGCGCGCCCCCGCCAGGTGCACCGAAAAATCCTGAATGTGCGGGATGGGATAACGATCATGCGCCGTAGCGTTGCTTAGCCTGTGGTAATCCCCGCACGGTCTCCAGGAGCCATCGGCTTTCGGTACCATGTGCAGCGGCGAAGCCCATGGGCTCTTCGACCTACGAACGATGCCTAGCCTCTCCAGGCTGGCGAACTCCTCGCGCACAATGGCGAACTTAACTGCATCCAAGCGCCGAGCTTTTGCAAACACGGGAGGACCAGATGTGGGGATAAAGTGTTTCACCCCGTGCTTCGCGACAGTCGCTGAAAAAGTGGGCACAGTGAGCGCTGGAAATTGGGTGAGGAGTGTGTGAAACTTACCACCTGCTGTAGCGACGTGGGTCTGTACTGGTGGCGGGGACACTCGAGCTGAACAGGGGAGAGAGTAAAAAGAGAGTGCATTTACCAGCCGTCTATTAGCAAGATCAACTAACAGATTGTGTGAACACAAAAATCCGTGCCCAACATGTTGAAACTCACCGCCGCTATTACAAAAGTCCATTCATATGTGCAGCCATGTAAGCACAAAGGCAAGGTCCTTCTCCCGTAGGTGTTGATGTTCGTGCCATTTGCCGCCGTAGCTCCGCTACTGTGGGGTCCAGCCACCCGGTCCGCGTATGTTGGGGTGATGAAGCTCACTTGTGCTCCGGTGTCGATGAGGAACTCTCGTCCGGAGCGCGCATCCGTGATGTAGAGCAGCTTGCTGCGTTCTCCGAGGGTCGAAGCTGCTAGCGACCCCCGGTCTTGCCGTTTCCCGAACTCCTGAAGTTGCAGGGCGGCACACACCTGCGTGCCTTCTCTGCGAACCTCCGATGGTAAAAGCAGAGATCTTCTCCTCTGCTGTGTCGTGTCCGCGCCTCTGCCGCCGGACCATTGGCTCCACCTCGTCGCGGCCGTGCTGCCGCCGTCGTCGGCCAGTCTGGGTCTGCCGCCTCTGGCTCCCCGCTGTCTCGGGTCGCCGCTGTGGTTGCTTGCCCGCCGCAGGCGTCCAGGATCCCATCTGCTTCCTGGGCCAGCTCCCGGAACTCCTCCAGGGTGTGACACTTTTTGCCGGCCAGCGTGCTTCTCGCATGCGTCGGGAGGTTGGAGAGGAAGATGAACTGAAAAATGAAATCATCGTTGTCCAACCCTCTCAGCTGTATCATCTCCTCCATCAGGGCGCTCGGCCTGTGTCCTCCTTGGTCTAGCAAAGACAGGATCCTCCTCGCCCTCACTTCGGCCGAGGGGGTGAAAAACTTGATGAGGGTGGATTTCAGCTTGCCATACCTGTCGGTCGCGGGTGGCTGCTCCACCAAGTTCTGCACGCACCGAGCTGTGCTGTTGTCCAGTTTAGCGATGACATGGTGGAACTTAGTGTCATCCACCGTTACTCCTGCGAGTGCGAACTGCGACTCTGCTTGCAGAAACCACGACCGTGGGTTATCCTGCCAGAAATCAGGCAGCTTAACGGCCACTGCGCTCGCCAGCTCTGAGCGCTGTGAGTCCGGGACCCTGAGACCTTCTTCGTTCATTCTCAACGTCGTCAGTCACCAATGTGGGGAGACTTGAATAACGAAACCGAATTGCATTTAATTCCAGTTTATTTCAAGTAATCATCCCACTGTCTGCTCTCATTCCTGAGCAGCGAACAAAGAGGGTGAACACACCAAAGTTCTCCCTTTTAAACATTCTCACATCAAACCATTTCCCTCGCAGGGGAAATCACACATCTCTACCAAAATCCCTTTATTCACATTCATTAACCTTTTATTTACATAACTCCCCCTTCTCTCCTCTCGAGCCTCAGCGGTCAGGAAGTCTTCTGTCCCCTGTCCTCCGCAGGGGTTCAGGCTCTGCGGCTCCGCACCGCAGGGGACTGCAGCTCTGTGGCTCTCCTTCAGCGTGAGGTTAAATCACATATGCAGTGTCCAACATATACATGTCTAACAACACAGCCATATTGACTTTTGAATTGCTTTTCGGTGTAATATTCACAATGATTATGAATATTATTGAAAAAGTGGTTATCAGGATCAATATCATTTTCCATCTCTTGTAGTTTATGTTCAGCATAATGGCATATTTTCAGAGTTTGAATTTCCTCACTCTGTGTCAAATGACTTCCTCCAACTGGGGATAATTGATGTCTACTCAAGTCAGTCATAAGTTTTGTTTGTTTTGTTTATTTATTTTTTTTTTTAAAGTACATTGACATGGTATGTCAAAAGAACTATTCTTGCCGTGTGTGTGGATATGGATTTTTATAGTCTCTTAATTTTCTTAATCAGTGTTCATCTGTATTTATTTAAGTCAGTAACATCTCTGATAATTATACTCTTTGCTTCCTCAGGTGTTCCATTTAGTTTGATCCAAACTCTACAATTTCTTGTCCATGTTGCCTGTATCTTATTTTGTCTTTTCAGCATCCGTGCTTGCTGAGCTATTTCAGCATTAGTTTTTGTTAGATGTTCATTTATTGAATTGAATTGAATTGAATTTATTTATTTCGGATAGTACATTACAGGTTAAAAGAAACTGTATAATATAACAACAAGGTCAAATTAGACAGAGACTCCTTCTACTATACAATTCCACATAAGTTATCCGAAATGGGTGATGGCTGAAGCCGCAGCTTATATTGCCCACCCATATTCCATCCAAGAATTCAAAGGAGAAAAAAGAGAAAAACAAGACAAGAGCGATTACAATTTAAAACAAGGCTAAGACAAAATGTGACAGAGAATAAAGAAAACTGAGCTAGTCTAAGGTCAAGCGGTTACTATTCAAAAACAAATCTAAGACATAATGTCACAGAGAAAAAAGAAAAAAAGAAAAACTAAGCTACAACATAACACAGGCTGGAAATGTCCTTATGTGAGTTTACATGTCGTCTTGTAAATATGTTTGGAGTATTTCTTCCTTTAGTTTTTGTTTAAATTGTCCAAGCGTTGTACATGATTTTAATTCAGGTCCAAAATCGTTCCATAATCTGACTCCTTGCACTGAAATACAGTGTTGCTTGGTGGTTGTTCTCACTGTAGGCTTTTGAAATATACATGTTCCTCTGAGGTGATATCGTTTCTCCCTTGTTTGGAACAACTTTTGGATATTTGCGGGCATTGATAGATTCTTCACTTTGAACATTATTATTGCAGTTTTAAAGTCAATCAGATCTTTCAACTTGAGAGTTTTTTGTTTAAGAAAAAGTGGGTTTGTTGGTTCCCTGTAAGCTGCTTTGTTGATTATTCTAATAGCTCTCTTTTGAAGCATAAAGAGTGGATATATGTTTGTTTTATATGTATTTCCCCATACTTCATTACAAATTACTTCATTACTTCATTTAGGTAAACTTCTGTTCCCCGTAGTTTTCTGGCCTGCCTCAGTACGTCATTCTTTACCCTTCTGTTCACAAAGCGCACCACAATTGATTTCTTTGTTTTATTATCTTTTCTGGGTAAAGCATAACAGGCTGAAATTGCATTTGCTTCGACCATTATATTTCTACTATCAAGGAAATGAAGCACCTGGTTTTCCAGGGAGACTGATTCACTCAGGGGAGCCTCCTCACCTCTCAATCCTGCTGTAGCATGAGCATATGATTGATATTTAATGTCTAGTCCACTTATAATTAAATCATCCATACGAGAATATTGTTCAAGATCCTCGACGCGTCGCTCCAAGTCTGCAATTTTTTTTGTCTTTTTCCTTAATTGTTAATTTTAATTCTCGGACTTCTTCCATTAGCTCTATTATTTTAGCCTGCTGACTAACCACTTTGGTCAGTTCTTCTGACAAGAAGTTCAGAGATTTTTTGATCTCTTCCATTTCCTCCTTTTTTGGTGGCATTTTTACTGACCTGTGGATAGTAAAACAATCTCTGCTGGTGACGCCGGTATCCGATCCGACCGACCTCAAATCCAGCTGGGCCTCAGCTAGCCCCCTCCGCTGCTAGTCCCGCTGCTTACCGCCGCCGTAACCGAGCTCCTGTCCAGCCGAGGTACCGGAAGCTCCTCCACCGAGTCCCGCCACCCACCGCCGCTGTAGCCGAGCTCCGATCCTGCTTCTGTCCAGCTGGGGTCCCGGTAGATCCTCCACTGAGCCCTGCCACCTACTGCCGTCTGCCTCAGTAGTTCCTCCGCCAAGCCCCGCCGCTGCAACTGGGCTCTGACTCCAGCTGGGGCCCTGGTGCTGCAGTGGAAGCAAGACTTAAACGAAAGGAGAAAAAAGGACCAGCTCTGAAGGTAAAAATTGAACAAAATACAGTTTTGTGCAAATTGTCGTACTACCACTAATTTGTTTCACCACTTGAGATGTCATCCACTATAATATGAAGAATGCATTAAGAATCGCTCTTAACATCCCAGGTAGCCCCTACAAAAAAATAAAATAAAGGAACCAGCCCTAAGAAAATGACTATATGGCTTCTTCATTTGGAAAATTTATCCCATACAACAAAAGTGAAAAATAGAAAGAGATCACAACTGCAGTCACAAATTATACTGCCAAAGACATGGCCCTTATTGTTAAAAACATGACCAAACACAAAAAGTGGACTTTAAATGGTTTTGAAAAATCTTTCTGTAGAATTCTTGCTTAATGCACCTTTTGTTGTGTTGAGTCCTTTTTTGTTTTGTTGTGTAATGGTTTTGTTACAGGCAATAATAGGAAGGCCTACCATTATGATTTGTTGCAAAAGCATAAGTGGGGTGTTGTGTAATATTGATTAATTATTATGAACCTTGTCAGTAAACTGTAAGAGAGAAGAGAGGAGGAAAAAAAACAAAAACAAAAACTGACCTGACCGATTCAATAAACCATGATGCTGATTTAAGGTGGAATTGCCCAGCCCCAATGTATGGTCAATACAGTTATAACAGACCTGATATTATGATGTAGTCATATAATGTAGTCATATTGTTTTTGCTGCTGTTTGTCTGTCTGTTAGCGGGATCACGCAAAAACTCCTAGATGAATTTGGATGACATTTTCACCAGAGGTGGCCCTTGGCCCAAAGATGAACTCATTAGATGTTGTAGGTGATCCATGAGTGCATACCTCAGCCAAGGCCCTATCTCACAATGTACAGATGGATGGCGATATGGACGGACAAAGGAACAGAAGGGAGGACAAAGGGAGGGAGGGACGGAGCCTTGGCAGAGGTATGCGCTCTCTAAGTGCCCTCTAGTTTTATGTTTTTGTTGTGATGCTACATCAAACTGTTAACATTATTATTTTCTCTAACCCAGACCAAAGGTGGCTAGCTGAAGCTAGCAGTTTAGCTGATCATTCAGGACAGTTTCTGTGCTTATTTTCTTCCAGGGACCAGTCATATCCTATTAACCACATAAACCACACACCCTGTCCACCAGTGAAGCTTTATTTCAATTGGAAGATTCACTCAGGGTGGATATAAATCACCTTAAAAACAAATCTACACTGTCTAAAATGGTTATCTTATACCCTTTGTTTCCACAAAAAAAACTTTCAGGGTGTTACAATTGCTTGTGAAAACCTTTCCCTTTCTCCTCCGTTCTCAAACATTGGGATCTGTGAATATTATAATTAGGCCCAACCACATCCCACCCACAAGGATGCAGATTGTGCCGCCTCTCCTTGAGGACCAGAGCATCCACACACAAGTCTGCAAGATGGCAAATTTGACCAGAAAATTACAGTATTGAAGATCTAATGCTTAAAAATTGAAATGCTTGGCAGATGTGGAGGACACAAGCATTACAGCAAATCTCTACGGCACACACAGCAGCTGCTAGCACTGTCCTTTGTCAGGATGTGAGCCTATACAGCTGCCCAAAAGCAGACTGCAAATTCTCACTGGTTCCCCTCCCTGCTTGTACTTGCATGCCAATAATGTCTAAGAATTTAAAAGTGAATACCACCATGACAATGGAGGGGAGTGACCAGATAGATTGTAGTGTATGCAACCACACAGGCATCAGGGTAGCATGGAATGCAGTGAATACGTAAGGCTGGCAGCTTGGGCTGTTTGCAGCCGGAAAGCGGACACATTTGGTCGCCTAGCTAGGGGACAGAGTGCCCTGCTGGTGCTGCTTGCATAGCTCCAGTGCTATCCGCAGTTTCTAAACAACAGCAGGCTGGTCCCATACACTCCATTCATTCATTCCGTGCATAGGCATTTCTGTATGATTTCAACATTTTCTTTTTATGTATTTGCCACACTGTGTCATGGTGAAATTGTAAATAATTATGTCTGATTGCATCTCCTTTCTCCTGTCTTTAATGGTGCAGCAGCATTTGGATTCCTCAAAAAGAAAAAAAAAGTCTGAATAAAAAAATCAACATGTGTAGCATCTAAATACGCAACCCAGCCACAGGGGGTGCACAAGCCCGTGCACTCCTAGTGTCTTTGCCAGATTAAACATGCGGATCATGACGAATGAGACTTTGATATCAAATCAGTCGAGCCCCGGGTTAACGACCGCCACTGGTGCTGTTAACCGACAGGGTGCCAGTGGAAACTGGGCTACTGTTGGGTGAAGATCGAGGAGGAGGAGAGGGGGAAGGTGTGTTAGAAGGGAGAAAGAGAAAAGGAAAGGTAGAAGTGTGGAGGTGAGAGTAGGGATGTTAAATGTAGGGACTATGACTGGTAAAGGCAGAGATTTGGCTGACATGATGGAGGGAAGAAAAGTAGATTTACTGTCTGTTCAAGAAACCAGACGGAAGGGAAGCAAGGCCAGGAGCATTGGAGGGGGATTTAAACTGTTCTACCATGGTGTAGATAGGAAGAGAAATGGAGTAGGAGTAATCTTGAAGGAAGAGTATGTGAAGAGTGTTCAGGAGGTAAAGAGGGAGTCAGACAGAATCATGAGTTTGAAGCCAGAAGCTGAAGGTGTGATGTTGAATGTTGTCAGTGCGTATGTCCCACAAGTTGGATGCCAGGCAGAAGGGAACAGAGGTGATGATGAGGTCCTGGGTAGGTATGGCCTTAAGGAAAGAAATGTGAAAGGACAGATGGTTATGGATTTTACTAAAAGGATGGAAATGGCTGTGGTGAACACATACTTCAGGAAAAAAGAGGAACATAGGGTGACTTACAAGAGTGGAGGAAGGTGCACACAAGTGGCAGTAAATGAGACTTGTAAATTATTTCCCAGTTTCTGGTGAGAGTTGTCATTCAACTACTATTCATAGCCATCGTCACATTATGGTTCATTGTGCTCATATGAAGTATTGTCCTATAAACCAATTTTAAAGTACAAGGAGAAGTAAGAAAGACTGATGGCCCACGAATACCCCGTACAGGTCCAGCCTTAAAGAATGAGACTAATCTCATTTTAAATTTAAGACTGTGTTGGAGTTCTTTACCTTGTGTAACTCTGAGGCCTTGAGGTTGATAAACCCACTGCACATATTTCATTTGAATGGGCCCCAAAATTGCTTCAAGCCCTAGAGCCTCTACCCTCCTTAACCCAGCCTTGGTTCTACCTGTACGTGTGTGAGAGAAATGAAGAAAAACCATTCCTCCAAATAAGACGTTAACTTGACTGCTGGCTGCACTCAAGTGTGTTTCTATCAAAAATACGCCCAAAAATGTATAGGATGGTTTTGTTTGGATGGGGGGAGAATTTATGTGACTGTGTTACAGTTGAGAGAAACAAAAATAATACTTGGTGATACTGACATTTGAAATGTTTTCACCATTTAAGGGGTGGGAGGCAGTAGTTTTCTGCTGTATTGTGATCAGTGACTTACACAGCATTCTTTGTCCAACCTATATCACACTTTATAAATTCATTTGTCCTGGGTTGAGTTTCAGTTGTGTTTGGTCCTCTGAGCCCTGCTGCCAGGAGCAACATGAAGCATGAGCGGCCTCTGTGTGTATATGCACCGTCTCTCCAAGTCATGTCCTGGCCTCCCTTGGAGTTTGTAAATGAATTTAGTCCACTAGATGCAGCTGTTTCTACTTGTGCTGACATCAACAGCACAATTCATCCCCTCAGCGTTTCTAACCAAGCAGCCAGAAATTTAGCTGTGTGTAATTACAGCTTGTGTACAGAACCGGTATTGGAGTGGGGCTGCCTGCTTTTCCTGACTTTCATTAATGTGGAAGACACGATGATCAGCAGGTTCATGTCTTCAGCTGCACAGTGATGTGCACCAGTCAGTCATTGCTCCTGTTATCTTTTACCACAGCATTTCTAACAAAAAGTGGATCAGTGTGCAGCAGTTGTAAGCTAAGGTCATAAAACAGATTCCAGGCTGCTGAGTGAATGTGAATACATACGCTGGAGACACTGTTTAAGCTCAGACACCTGCTGCATCACTTCAGGCATTGTTTGTGTTGCGGCGCTCCCTGATGGTTACACGCAGAACAAAAAAGCATAGGCTTCTAATTAAAACAGTAATTAACCCAACAATCCCCAACCAAGCACCCGGCTTCCCTTTGCAGCATGCATGCTATTAAATCCAGGTGAAGACAGACTGCAGCTAAATATTGGCCTCCTGTTTTGGTACTACCAAGGCCTGCCTGCTTTTTTGAAATTCATGAACAGACACAGGGGATCAACAGGGGAGCAGTGTGTCAGTGAAAGGTCCTGGATGGGATCCAGCCTGGTTCTGAGACATCTGTTTCTTCTGGTGGAAAAAGCAGCTACTAATCCTGTGTGGGATTCTTGCAGCTTCTCTGTTCATCAAGGAGTCCGCCATACGTTTGCTGTACACAGAGCTATGGGTGCACTGGTACCAAGCACCATGTAAGGTTGGTGAGGGGGAACAGGCTGTGAATGTAGTCTCTATTTTTCATACTGTGGTTGTGATTCCAAGAGCCGTGTGGGACTTTTATCATCCGTCTCACTGTTTTAACACCTTCATCTCCAACAGCTGGTAGACCTTAAAATAAAGATCTTCTGTTCTGTGTTTAATGTCAAAGAATATTTTTAACAGACTCAAACAGCAACACAGTAACTACAGGGGATGATTGCAGTATGAGTGATGTAGTGCTTATTTACAGGCCAAATAGTTAAACTAGTTATTGCCTGTCATGTACGCTGTGTTATTGCGCAGCACACAAATAAATGTATACGAGCCCAAACGCTGGTGAGGTGAACGTGTTTATTAGAAAAAACATACAAAGTGTCCAGGGAATACAGTCCACAATGGGTAATGGGTAATGATAAAGATGACAGGCTACAAACTCCATCAGCTGAGGAGGAGGCTTATGTCACGCCCCTGGGTAAAACTGGCCGCAGGAGGAAAACTAGAAACGTAAACCAATATAAAGAGGAAGACTTACATGCTGGGTCGGAGCGGAGCAGGCTCTGGAAACAACAACACCGAACACAGTCCAAAAGAGAGGAGACCAACAAAGAGTGAGCCTGGACATCAAATGTTGACTTACGCCGCCACACTGAGTGCTCACACTATCACCCATAAATACCCCATGTACTTAATGAGTGACAAGTGGATGCAGGTGCGCGGCGGCAGCCGGTGCGTGAGTGCATGTCAGCGTGTCAGCGAATGTGAGTAAGAATGAATGTGTGTGTGTGAGTGGGTGAGAGTGCACAGGAGAGTGGACAAATGATAATGGCAGTCAGCTGGTGGATGCCGGCAGAGAGGAGGAGGCGTGGCTGTAGACCGGCAGGGAGCCCAGGACCCGAAGGCTCCTAACACCTGCCAGCTGAGAATTAAGAAAACAATGATCAAGGAAAATACAGCCACAAATCATGGACAGGGTTGGAGACGTCCAACCCAGCTCATGACAACTGCCTACTCTTATCTAGCAAACTATAAAGTGATGGACTTTGACAGAAGTCACCCATAAAAAAATCATGGGTCCAAAATGATCATGCATACATTTAAGCAGCTGGCTGATGAGAACCATGGCGGCAGTGTAAGGCTTTCATAGCCAGTAGCATAACTAGGATGATACTGCATGTTGTCATTTGTAAGGAAGCTCAGAGGTTGGCTGTGAACTATTCAAGACACCTGCGACTTGTGGATATTTCTCTCAACCTGGCAACCAGTAGCAGTGGTCTAGTTTTAGAGCATCCGCCCCACACTACATTAGAATCCTGTGGAAAAGTCAAAGATTTCTTTTGCAATATAATTCAAAATGATAAACTTTAATATTTTAAATATGCATTAAACCCACAATGAAATATTTAAGGCCTTTATTTAATCTTGTTGACTATGGTTATAATTCTTTAAATTTAATTACAAATCATATTATTTAAATGTACTCAGAAGCACTTGTAATATTTTCCTGTAGGTTTAAATTGCGTGAGTCAACTTGAGATCTTTAATCTGACTTTTAGATTGACAATTATCTTCCAGTGCTTTAGAAGAATAGTACCCCCCCCCCCCCAACACAATCTTGCAGGGCCCCAAAATGCAGGAAATGGCCCTGCTTGTGTGCTTGATTTTCAAGCATTACCAAGCACTACCAGAGTGGTGGCTCAGTTGGTAGAGCATCTGCCCCACACCTGGGAGGCAGGGGTTCAAATCCTGTCCGGGTCATTAAATCACCCTTTTATTGTCATGTACAGTAGAACAAAATTGTGTTTTTCCTATCTACAGTGTTAATCACACACACCCCATGTGTAGAATCAGAAGGGCCACTGCCATGCAAGGCCGCCACAGATTTCTCTCCTCCATTCCATTATGCTGAGCACCAAGCTGGACGGCAGAAAGTTCCACTTTTTATATGGTCTTCGGCATGACCCGGCCGGGATTTGAACCCCTGCCTCCCGGGTGTGGGGCGGATGCTCTACCAACTAAGCCACCACTCTGGTCATGCCGAAGACCATATAAAAGTGGAACTTCCTGCCATCCAGCTTGGTGCTCAGCAATAATGGAATGGAGGAGGGAAATCTGTGGCAGCGCCTTGCACGGCAGCGGTCCTCTGATTCTACATATGGGGTGTGTGTGATTGACACTGTAGATAGGAAAAACGCAATTTTGTTCTACTGTACATGATTGGTTGTATGGTTGAATGACAATAAAAGGGTGATTAAAGAACTACTGAGATAGTTATGTGTCAAGACCATGCCGACCAAATCAAATGATTCTGGAAACATTATTTTATAGAGAATATCTTATATAGTATTGCTTTAACTTATCTGGTCCTGAAAAGAAACAATAGCAGGATTGTGGATCTTTTAAATCCTGATTATCAGCAATAAATAAATACATACATACATAGAGAAGCTTTGGTTTTTGAAGTTCACTACTGCTTCATTTGAACCCTGAGAATGTGAGGCTCTTGTTCATTAAGTTCACCCTCTGCTTACTAATGAACCGTTCTAATGGTCAGATCACCTTCATCACCTATACGGAGATGCACCAATTTGCACACATTCCTCAATGGGCAGTGTCACAATCACAGTGGTGGTATTGCATGAGGAGGAAATGTACTCAGTCAAGATCTACATCTGCTGTCGCCAGCCTGGGCAATGAGTACCTGAAAGATGATTATTAAGCATAAATACAAAGTACATAGGGGCCCTAATTAAAAAATGAACTGCCATTGTATATAGGATTTGGGACTTCCTATCTTCTACTTTGTCTTAAGTGTAGTTGTCCAGAATTAGAGATAGATATTAGATAAGTTATGAGGTCTATTATTAAATAAAGTAGTTCAAATGTAGAGATCAACAAATATTCAAAGTATTGCTTTTGCTAAAGAATATACTCCTATAATGGTGGTGGTAACTGTTATGTATGTAAATAAACTGGTACGACCAAGATGGCGGCCGGGTTGGTCATGGGATAGACCAGGGTGGCTACTGCCGGTTTCCGGTGGTGACGCCGCCTAAGCTATAAAAGAGTGGGCGGAAGAGGCTCTGCCTCTTTTGTCATGGAGCCACCTGGCCAGCAGGAGAGTGCCGTAAGCCTCTGTATATAGTCTGTGTTATATCCTGAATAAACCCTGTTAACCGAGGTGAGACTCACTCGTCATTCCTACATTATGGACGCAACAGTAACGCCTCCTAAAATGGGTTAACAGCTGTAGTTACTTTATCATCTTGAATACAATGATAGGAATTAGGTTAGTAATCAAAGTGGCAAAAAAGGGATTTGGAAAACTCAGCACTGATGTTTCTACTCAGAACTGATGCACCAGTTACTAATAAAGAAGAAGAAGCCATCTCTGTTGTCATTCAGTCCATACAGCCAATCACGTACAGCAGAACGAAATTACGTTTCTCATATCTACAATGTTAATCACATGTAGAATCAGAGGGGTCGCTGCCATGCAATAAATAAATAAATAAATAAATACTTGAGCCAGATACAATTCAGCCAAAGGGGACAATGTAAACTTCTATCCTAAGCATACACTTCTTTTTGAACATCATGTGGAAAGTTGAATTTCATTTAACTTAATTACATTCAAAACTAGAAGCCACTCAAAGAGTGCATACCTCCACCAGTGCCATATCTGCCAGAATGCGGGTTTGTTCGTCTGTCCGTCTGACTGTTTGCAGGATTACACGGAAGCTACTAGATGAAATTTTCACTAGAGGTGCCTGGTGGGCTGCAGATGAACTCAGTAGATTTTGGAAGTGATCCAAGTTAGGATGCGGTTTCTGGATCACTTTTTTCACTTTCTTTAACATTTGCGAGATAGGGCCTTGGTAGAGGTATGCAGTCATGGATCACCTCCAAAATGTCATGGGTTCATCTGTAGCCCAAGGTCCACCTCTGGAGAAAATTTCATCAAAACCCGTCCAGTAGTTTTTGTGTAATTCTAACAAGCAGACCGTCCTGATTACATTACCTCCTTGGCAGCGGTAATAGTTCTATGGTTAATATTTTCTTAACTGGGAAATTCTCACCAAAGTAATATCAGCCAGACAGGGTTGGACCTTGAGCAGGACCACACAGGGTCAACAGGTCCACTACAAAGAGAGCCATTTTGAGGAATTTTAGTCCATAACAAGTTTGTATAGACACGCATAACATATCTGAGCCTAAAACATGATGTTCAAACACCTAGCTTTTTCTTTTCTTCATAATGAATGAATACTACTTTTTTCCCAGTCAGAAGTATCTTTTTGATTGTTACCAGCACTGGGCCAAAGAATATGAGCCAGAGCAGAATTTTATTTGAGCTATTATGAACATATTGATCAGTGAAAATTTTAGATAATACTCCTGTCTCTTTCCCACCTTGTTTCTTTGATAATTTTCTTCCCAGCCCATTTGACAGCCCTTGTCCCCGATTCGATTCCGTGTATCGATTCTACACTTCTGAGTCAACTCCTCTTTAGGAAATACATTGCTCGAGTCCCTCCCAGCTAGCTATCAATGCCAGGGCTGCTTTGGACTCATTATTAATATTTATGAGCCTACACGGGATTTTACAGGCTGACCTGTCACGGCTGTTGTAACTGCTGTTGTAAAACTGCACCTTGGATGCTGAAGCAATCCTATCGTGGCTGACTCTTGGCACAGCTGAAGTAATCGGCTCCAATCAAAAATTTACACACACGCACGCACGCACACACACACACACACACACACACACACACACACACACACACACACACACACACACTGTTCTTGAAAGGGAAAATGGTGTTTTGAGCACAATGTCAGGGATTTATCTGCATTGTTCGCTGTGTCAAGTTTTCCCCGAAGCTGTTCAGTTCAGACTATGTGCTGTTGACACACTGGTGTGATAAAAGACTCCATACTGAAGCTAAGCCAAATCATTCTCCTGTAACGTCCAAGACCCTGTGTGTGTTTGTGAGTGCTGGAAGGGAAGGGATGAAGGGTTAGGAAGGCAATGGCTTCTTCCCCCATCAGTTACAGTACCTTCCTGCTCTGTGACCATGACAGGGAAATTGCCTGTGCTATGAAGGTGAAGGTGATGAAAGACATATACTGTTAACTTCTGCTTCATCAGATTTATCAGGCAATTGAATCATATAGCTTTTTCCCCACTTCACATTAAAATGTATGCACTGTACATGTCTGGGGATTCTGTTGTGATGGAACTACAGTAAGTTTGGTGGCACTATGATACAGCCTGCAAATTACAGGGTAGTACGGTGCCAGAAAAAACAGGGACAGATGGATTAAAACAAGGCAAAATAGAAAAACAAGCAGGTATAATTGTCACACCAAAGTTGAGGCATAGTACAGAAACAGTTTTTTGCTGTTTTCATCATTTAACCCTTGAGTTCCTTAAGGAACATGGGTTGTCCACCAGAGACTGTCACCCTCAATTAGAAGGTGAAAAATCTCTGGTATTCATTTCTGCAGCAGTGTCTTCTTTCACAGGTTGAGGTTGCTGAGCTTACATCCAACCCCCTAAACTGGAGGACCGTGGATTGCCCTTTCGTCTTGTCAGGAGCCGAGCTGGCTTGGGTTCCCCCGGCTCGGTCCTGATCTCTCTGTGGGTGTTGGTTCCGTTGTGTATGCATGTATAGGATGTTTTTCCAGTGTGTTACCGTATCCATAGCCACAGCTCTGGGGCCGGCAGCTGTGTGTACTGCTGACAGTCTGCCGGTCCGACCACGCCCCCCTCACTGATTACCATCAGCTGTTCCCAGCCCCGCTGATCATCTTTACCAGTCCTCATCCAGGTGCCTCCAATCGGCCATCTCCAGCAATGTGTGTAGTTTAGGAGCCTTTTCCCAGTCACGCATTGCTGGGTCATTGCGCTTCATGCGGTTGTCAATCGCCGTTGGAAGTCAAGGTCAACAAAGGATTGTGTTTCCTCAGAGTGTCACTTGGACGTTCTCGGATAGCTCCAGAATTGTGAGTAATTGCTGTGTGTGTTTTCCCCGGGGATCCTCACCCAGACTGTTGAGCGTCCCAGAGGACTCCTTTATAACTCTGGGTGCAAATGTTATGCATTGGAACTGTTTGTCAGTTTTTGTGCTTAATAAATGTGTGTGTGGTGTAAACCCAGCGCTTAAATCCTCCTCCTTTCACCCCTCCTCCGTGCACTGTAGAGAAGTGCACGGGGAGTTTGACACGTCTGACCTCTACCCTTTGACCTGCCCAGGAAGGCTGGACCTGCCAGGGAACGAGTCCCCGCCGGTATAGCTCTCAGGGTCAAAGAGAAATGCAAGCTCCCCCACCACGGCAAAGCGGCAATCCAAGGGGGAAGTCCTCTGTTTTACCCCTTTATTAGTGTTTTACCCCATTTTTACTTTCCGTACCACAGTTTTCAAGCTAGGACTTTTTCCTAAATTTCACCCAGTGTTTGTATATGGATGTATTGAAGATATGACATATTTATAGTAAACAGACCTAAAAGCAGACAGAGTGGAGACTGTTTAAATGTGTTTACTGTTTAACAATGATTTTATTGAACAGAATCTGGAGATTAGACGCAAACGGGCAACCCTGTGGAGACACAAACAGTGGAGCGTGGTAAGTGGTTTGTAATATATGGTTATGATTAATAATGCGTAAATGATCTTTCTTACAGTGTCAGGGTGCGGTCCTCGCGGACCGCTAATGAAACACTATAGGCCACTGATGAGTTTGCATAATTTATTAATGAAAGACAGATAACAAAACAATGAGCCACAAGGGGCAAAAACACAACTAAAGCTATGACTAAACACAGGATACAAAGCCTCAGGAAAAAACACTTACTGTGATGAATGAATGATGAATAATAGACTGTTGATCGATGAATGAAAGTTTGGCGAGATCGCAGCAAGGAGTAAGCCTCAGCTGCTTCCTTAAATACCCAAGACAAACCAATCAGTGGAGAGTGTACGCAGGAGGAATGCTGAACAGCTGTCACAACGTGACCCGGCTTTGACAGCTGGAAGCCCTGCCATGACGCTGTCAGAATAAAAGCCCTGACGGCCATATGGTACGCCAGAGAACGGGAAACCACCGGACAACCCGAGCGCGGACAAAGTCAGCGCACAGACCATGACAGTAGCCCCCGTTCCCGAGGTGGATTCCAGACGCTGTGTAACATCGAGCCCCCCCCCCCCCCCCCCAACACACACACCCAGAAGGTCAACAGGACCACCTTAGGGAGGGAGGTGGGGGGAAACAGGCTCGGAGGGCAAGAATCAACCAGCATAATAACAGAAAGAGAAAAAAGAACAGGCTACAAACAGAACACCATGATCAATCCAATAAGGTCACAGGCAAAAAAGAAAAAACATCTTCACAACCCACAGGGGAATACAGGAAACTCAAATACAGGCACAACAATCATAATACCAGAGCGAGAAAAAAAACCCCACTTATGCCAAGGGACAGCGAAAAACACACTTCAACATTGCATAAATAACACAAGTGAGGAGGAGAGGAAAAAAGAAACATACGCAAGAGAGCGGCGATAAATACAGTTCACAATAGACCAGATAACAAAACACAAGAGCATCCCTAAAATTCCCTAGGAGCAGGCAGAGAAAAAAAACAGGGATGACGGCAGACAGAGCACAAAAGCACAAAAACAAATAATTCAGGGGGTCTTCCTGCATCCAGCGTTCAGATCACTGACAGGGGAAAAGGAAAAAGTTTGGGTGGCCTACCCCAGTCCCAGGCCAGGAAAAACAGCACCTCCTGCGGCCGGACCAGGTCGCTGAGCAGAAAGTCCAATTGGTCGGGTGGCCGACCCAGAACGCCAAACGGGCGAAGCAGTCTCCCAGGCGGCCGACCTGCATCATTCAGCCACCAGGACCGCAGGGGAGAACTCGGAAACGGCCTCCCTATAGAGAGGGAAAATGAGGGCGGGCCGGACCAATAACGGAGAACCCCAGTGGCCCCCGATGGAAGGGAAAAAAGAACGGGGAAAGGATGAGGGACCAGTCCCACATCGCTCAGCGAAGGATCTGCAGCTCCACCTCCGAACTCCACAAGAACCGGCACTGCCCTCCAGTCGGATCCCAAACGAAACCGCGCTGCACCCTCGACAGACCCAGATTGGATCGCGGCTGCACCCACGACGGACCCCGATTGGGTCGTGGCTGCACCCACGATGGACCCCGACTGGACCGGGGCAGCACCACAGACGACCTCCCCACCTGAACCTGGAACCTCCAGAATGGCAACAGGAATCGACACCACACCGCCGACCCTGGGAGAAGGCTCGGGAGAAGAAAGAGAACCGGGATCAGGATCACCGGCAGCAACAGAGCCCAGCGAGACAAGCTCGGATGCAGTGGACGGCTGCACCCGGCTCGTCTCCCCGAGAGACAGGCAAAAATGCTCTAGAATTGATAGGAGAAAGACAAAATAGAGCACTTGCCTGATCTCGAGTTCTGTCGCCTTCCAGGACTTCGACGATCCGGGTTCAGTAGGAAGAAGGACATCCTCTGGCTCCCACTCGGCTACGGCGGCCTCCGCAGCCGGCATGATGGTTTCCACAGCCTGAGGACCCCCCAACGCTGACGTCCACACCGAGGGCCCACATGGCGTGATGGCAGCGGATCCGTGACCTGCCGGGTCGGACTGTCTCTCTGTAGACGCTTACTCGTTGGTGCAGGCTCCAAATGGCAGTCTGCCCTCCTCCTTTGCCCATGACGTGGCTGCTGGACTGGAACCAGGTACTCAAGGGCCGCAGGCCCCTTCCTCATCCAACGGTGTAGACCTGGCACCGAAGAACGCTCGGGGGAAGGTGACACAAAGGAAGCAGGTTCATGATTAATCACTGCAGCAGGTGGAGGGAGATCAGGGGACTGTGATCCCTGAACTCCACCCCCAGCGGTCAGACAAGGCAATTCGCTCAGTGAAGGAAAAGAATGAAAATGCACTTGCCTGCTCCGCTGAGGACCGATGGAAACTGCTGCAGAGGGCTTGGCTCTTCCCTTCCCCTGCTGGATGGTGACGGAGGGCCCCCCGGGAAGACGAGGATGAGCCATTCAAACAGGAACGATCACGGGCATCGCCGGGGCAGGACTTGTGGAGCTCACAACAGCTGGGGAGAGCGTCGAGGAGGAGGGAGTAACAGCCGAGGCGATCTGGGAACGAAGAGCTGACGGGACAGCAGGGACAGATGACTCGGAGGTGGAGGCTGCTGGGTTTCCCTCCTGTTGTGATGCAGGAGAAACAGCTGGATGGGAGGCAGAGTTCCAACGGCGATCCGGAACTGGATCTGGACGGGGTTCTAGCAGAGGCTTGCCGTGGGCTTTGTGATGACGTTTACCGGCAGAGGGCGAGGTGAAGTCAGGGAAACATTGCACCTGGGCTGGACGGGTGACAAGAGCTGACTCCCGAGGCAAGGAGCAGAGATGCCTCGCTATTGGCCTCCTGCCGGGGTTTCTCTCCAGTCCATGGACCTCCTCCCTCGTCTGGAACGCCGTACTCGGGGAAGGCGGTGAGGGTTCCTTGGCTGCCCTCTCGAGCGCTCTCTCTATCAGTCCACGTTGTGTCACAATCCATGCCACCCGTTCCTTTCCCTCCGGAAAGGAGGTGAGATGGTATTTTAACAAAGCCCTCTGAGCGAGACCTAGGGCTTTATATGCCGCGTAGGTGGGCATGAGGAGATGGGCTTCTGCCAGGTAGCCATCTACTTCCTGGAGCCACTCGGGGCAATACCCACGCTCAAGAGCAGACATATTGAGCAGTACTAGCCCCCAGAGAAGGTAAAAAACTCAAGTCCAATAGCTAACTCACGGTGACCGGCGTCTCTTTCTGGCTGCAATCTACTGTCACGGTGCGGTCCTCGCGGACCACTAATGAGACACTATAGGCCACCGATGAGTTTGCATAATTTATTAATGAAAGACAGATAACAAAACAACGAGCCACGAGGGGCAAAAACACAACTAAGGCTATGACTAAACACAAGATACAGAGCCTCAGGGAAAAACACTTACTGTGATGAATGAATGATGAATAATAGACAGATGATCGATGAATGAAAGTTTGACGAGATCGCAGCAAGGAGTAAGCCTCAGCTGCTTCCTTAAATACCCAAGACAAACCAATCAATGGAGAGTGTACTCAGGAGAAATGCTGAACAGCTGTCACAACGTGACCCGGCTTTGACAGCCGGAAGCCCCGCCCCAAGACGCTGTCAGAATAAAAGTCCTGACGGCCATATGATACGCCAGAGAACGGGAAACCACCGGACAACCCGTGCGCGGACAAAGTCAGCGCACGGACCATGACATACAGGTGCGTGACTTCAGACACTGGAGTGTATTTACATGTTGGCTGCTGGTTCTTGTCCGATGAGTTCTTTCTTGTGGATGGCTTCAGTGAGTATGAGAGTCTGTGAGAGGGGTGGATTGTGCCTAGGGCCCAAGGACTTGATGGTTAGGATGTAACAATAATTATTGTTGTTGACTTATAGGGTGGTGATGGTGAATTCTGGGTTGATACGGTTCCGCCCAAATTTCCAAGTCTGCCAGGGAAAAGGTGAGTAGACTTGTTGGAGATATAGAGGCAGAGAGTTTGGCAAACATAATGTTAATCAGTCTTACCGTTTACGGGTAGGTTGGCACACGAGAGCAGAGAGCAATCCAGACTGCTGGGGAGAAAGATCAACATTCATGTAAGGAGGAAACCGGAAGGCTGGAGACACGGGCGAACAATCAGCACAACTGCGCACAATTGAATAATAAGAGTGGAATGAGTGTGCACTAACCTGAGATACTACAAGATGTGCATCAGTGGCGTAGCCAGAAATGAAAAAGTGGGTGGGCAGAGAGAAAATCAGATGGGCAATACCCACAACACACAGACCACAGGTTTAGCCTTATCATCACAAACAATATTACATTATTAGTTGTAATAGAAAAATACTTGAATATAACTATACCTTGGGCTCAGGGCAGCCACGTAAGCTACACATGTTTACCAGTCAAAAAAAACAACAGTTTTGATAAAAGCAGACTAGGCAGCCACATAAAGCACATGTTAAGACAACTAACAATCCAAAAGAGCTTATTTTAATAAGTCTGGCTCAGCGGCCACAACAAACATAAAATAGACTTCACAGTCCAAAACTGACTCACATTTGATGATTACAATCAGAGATGATGGGGCTTTGTGTTGATCACTGTAATGATGATTTCTGTATAGTCCATCGATTCAGTCACATCTCTTCTAAAGGAGAAGGACAGAGTTCAGCCTGTCTGTCAGCACTGATGCTATAATGGTAGATTTATTTAAGAAATCAGTGGGTTTATACCGTAATATTCTCACCAGAAATGGCTGTATCTATGATAATTTTAGAAAGTTAATCATCTTATTTTATTAAGATTAGTGTTGATATGGTTCCTCTATTTAAGCTCAGGAACAAATTATAATAATAGCTTTGTAACTTGGAGTTATGAGTAAAAGGTTGCAAATTTATATGAAAAACTAAATATTATCAAAAACAGTCACAAATTTATTTTAAAAAAGTATCAAAGGTATATGAAAAAGTTACAAATTTATGAGAAAAAAAACAAATTTCATCATAAAATCCCATTTGTGGGAAAATTTTACATATACAAGGAAACAGTTGTACATGGATTCGTTAGAAACAAGCCCTAAATGGATGTGGAAAAAAAAAAAGTAAATTTATGAAAAGAGTCACAGATGTAGGAGAAAAATCTTGCACATTGGTTTGTCTCAGCCCTGCGATGGACTGGTGATCTGCCCAGGGTGCACCCTGCCTCTTGCCCAAAGATGCTGGGATAGGCTCCAGCACCCCCCCCCCCCCCCACGACCCGAAAAGGATTAAGTGGAAGAAGATGGATGGATGGATGGATGGATGGATGGATGGATGGATGGATGGATGGATGTGTGATGGTGGGTTTTATTGTGAAGTATGGTGTGATGACGCCACCTTCCAGGTGCACCACCACATCACCCTATAAATAGGGGCGTCCACCATTTTGGGTTTCCTCTTGCCCAGACGACACCACACTGTGTGACATATGTTATATCACAACCCGTTCTGCAATAAAGCACAGTTCCAGTGCAACCTCCTCGTCCGACTTCTTTGTGCCAGGTTTGTGGACATAACATTTGGTGACTGAGGATTAACAAATGGTGGCGTGCCTTACACCACTGTGTGATATATTAAAATATTTTGTTATTGTGTGATGAGGGTGGTGGCTCCACCTTTCCGGTTCTGCCACCACCCTGAGTATAAAAGGCCAAGGTGGAAGAGGCACGGTCTCTTTTGACCTTCGCCTCTACCTGTACTGGAGCGCTTTGCGTCTGTGAGTTCTAAAATAAAGTTCAGCTCTATTGCGCCTCCAGCCTCGTCATTGGGTTACAGATTATGGACATAACATTTGGCGACAAGGATAAAAGTATGGATAAAGGTATTTCGGGCATTCGGCCATTTCTGGAGCTTCCTGGCGAGCCGCCGGTGCTGTGGGAGAGGTGGTTTGCCGCATTCGAGAATTATCTGGTGGCATTGAACCTCGGTGAGTTGGAGAAATTGCGTGCGTGAGCAATTTTAGTCCATAATCTTGGCATGGAGGAACAGTGCATTCTTAGCACACTAGGAGTGAGCGACAGTTTTGAGGATGTGGTTGGGCTAATGGTGCGCTACTTTTGCGCCCCGGAAAACGTCATAGTCCAGAGGATCCAGTTCCGACAGCGCCGCCAGCGGACTGGAGAGTCAGTGCAGCAGTATGTTGCTGACCTGCGCCAACTGGCTGGGTGTTACCAGTTTGGGACCTTGGAAGAAGAAATGGTCCACAATCAGTTGGCGGAGCACACGTTGTGTGCAGCAGCACGGTCAAGACTCCTTATGCATTCCGGTGAGCTGACGTTGGCCAAAGCGTTGGAGACAGCCCAGTAATTTGAAGCAGCGGATAAACTGTTAAGGGACCTTGGTGAGAGAACAGCGTTGGGGCAACCTGACTCACAATCAGCGGCGCAGGCTGTAGACCTGGATAGCGATGACAGCGTGGAGAACAAAGAAGAATACGCTACCACTATAAAAATTAGGTCCACCCCGGGGTCGCCAAGATGTTTTGGCTGTGGGTCTACAAAGCACTGGTACAAGGTGAGAGAGTGTCCGGCAAAAGGCAAATGATGTGGCAAATGTGGGCTCCTACATCATTTCGCCAGGGCCTAAGAGGCTTGAGTGAGGGGAGCGAAGACATGAAATGGATTCCCCCGCCACGACTCCTACGGTTATTCACACCGTTTCACCAAGCACAGAAGGCCGTACATATTTGACAGTGACGCTGCACAGTGAGGACGTGCCGTTGTTGGTGGACACGGGCGCAGTGAGGTCCGTGTTGAACTGGTCTACTGTGAAGAGTTATTTCTCCTACCATCGTGTGAGAGGCCTGACGATGCCATTTTGTGGGTATGGCGGTAATAGGCTATCCATCATGGGTTTGCTGGAGCTGATGGCGAGGTGCAAGACAGCAGTGGTATCCAATATACAGTTCATGGAGACCGAGTGTGGGTCGAATGTGATGGGCTGTGATCTGTTCTATGGACTGGGCTTCTCAATCACCAGTGGCAGCGGAGAGGAATGGTCGGGCTGTGGTTTGTGGGACCGGCCAGTTCTGCGAGTGGTCAACAATGCGGTTTGGGATGGCACATGGCCTAATATTCTGTGAGATGGACAGAACAATTTTCACCCAGGGCCATCAGGGTTCCAGTGCCAGGGCTCATGTTACCCTAGGTGAGGGAACTGAGCGGCATGGTGGAATGCCCGTAATGGCCAGGGATGGCAATTTCCCGCCGATCCGCGGATTTCCGCCGATTTATGATTTTAGCAAAAATTAATATGATTACAAAAGCGCTCGGCACTTCCCTGAGTGACAGTCTCCCGCGATAACCCGAATGTTATGTACTCATGCTACTGCTGTAAACGGCCCTGCGATTGGATAGTTGGAAATGATTGGACCAATCAAATGGCTCGTTGTTGCTTTGTCAAAAAAAGTCATGGCTGCTGGAGCAGGTGGCTGGGGAGAGGGAAGTCTGGGCTTCTCTGCTTGAACTGCTGCCTCCGCGACCCGGACCTCCGGAAAAGCGGTAGAAGATGGAAGATGGATGGTAAGGTACCTTATTGTCACCGATTTTAGCGAAAATCAACACAATACATTAGCGCTCGGCGTTTTCCCGGGTGAGTTTCCCGCGATAAACCCGGATGTTATGTGTAAACAGCCCTGCGATTGGATAGTTGCAAATTTGGACCAATGAAATGGCTCGTTGTATGCTTTGTCATCGGTGTGTTGGCGTTGGAATTTTGAGCTTTCGGTAATATTTTCAGCGGAATTATGAAATTTTTATCGAAGGATCAGGAGTCATCAGTGGCAGAAATAGAAGTGTCAAAAAGTTCCGATGGAATTGGCTTGAGAGAAAAGTGACGGTAAAAGTGAAAATTGGCTCAAAGTTTGACGAGGTAACAGAAACACTCGGACAATTTTTGAAGAAACCAGACGTGGCAGGAAAAGCTTTTTGTGTGTATTGTAAAGAGCTGATTAACTATGGATCGCGTGGATGTGTGGCGCTGTCAGACCAAGCATCAAAAGTGAAAAACCATGCCCACTACCTTGCCATTCGGCGGAGCAACTATTCTTTGGGATCAGTGTTTTTGAAACAATCTTCCACAGTAGATAAAGCAGTCAAAGATGTCACACACTGGGGGACTTTGGCATAGATAAAATTAACTGATTTTGATTTGATCAAGTGTTAAAGCATGTGATGGATAATGCTTGTTGGAATATTTTAGGGATGCTATCTTCTTGGAACATAAGTCAATATTATACAGTAATAAGTGGCATTCAGCTGTTTGTTTTATGTCATTTAAGCACAGTTCTGGTACTTAAAAATCATAAAAACCCAGGAGCTTCGGGGGGCTTTGCCCCCCTTGCCCCCCCACCGGGGCTCTGCCCCAGACCCCACTGGGGAACTGCGTCCCCAGACCCCCTGCTAAATTTTCAGATAATTTCCCCAACCCCAAATCACATCACTGGTTCGTGTTGGAATTCTGAGCTTTTGGTATTGTTTTCAGCGGAATTATGAGATTTTTATCCAAGGATCAGGAGTCATCAGTGCTAGAAATAGACAAAAGTGTCAAAAATAAGTTCAGATGGAATTGGCTTGAGAGAAAAGTGGCAGTAAAGGTGGAAATTGGCTCAAAGTTTGACGAGGTAACAGAAACACTCGGACAATTTCTGAAGAAACCAGAAAAGGAGATGAAGTTCAAAGTTCAGAGACTGACACAGCTTGCTGCCAAAAGGAAGAAAGTTTCACATTAGAAGTGACTTGGTGACCAGTGCAAATAGTGTAATAAACTCTTATAGAACTGTTAAATATGTTGGACTAAAGACAGTGAGACAACACTGAAGAAAAAGTAAGTTAACTTTTCATTAAATTTAATGATTTATCTAAGTCTAGTATTTCATTTTTTTTAATCATTTTTTTCAGTCTAAATTACTTCTGTTTTACTGAAAACCTCCCAGCTTCAGGGGGGCTGCGCCCCCCCCCCGGCCCCCCATAAGTCAATCGACCAAATTAGATTTCAGCTGAAATCAGAATTTCCTGTTGCCATCCCTGAATGGCGGGTGAGGCTGTGAAGACGACCCCCTCTACTTCTGGGATTCAGCCTGGAGACACCGAGAAGCACGGGGCTTTTACAGCTATGCCAATGTTTAAAATGAAAGAGAGCGGGGTAGGACCGGCTGGCACGGGGATCAGGAACACTGTAGGCCGAATTGGGCTTCGCGGAGGGTTGTCGGTGTGGTGCTGCCCAGTGAGGAAGCCTGTGGGAGACGTTGTGGACATGGGAAGCCGAGGCGAGTTCATTTGAGAGTCAGTGACATGATTCAACCCAGAGAGGAGGATCGGCTGAGAGGTGCCCACGGAAAGAGGAAGCGATGTGATGACCAGGGGGGGCTGAAGGTGGTGGCTGTTCGGCAGGACGGTTACCTTCGGCTGTCAGGTGACTCATAGAGACACCCCAACGAGCTGCGGCGCATTACTGAGGAGAAGAAGGTGTCGGGGCCCCCACGTGGCTCATCTCCAGGGACAAAGAAACAAAGGAACTCTGGGAGGGACTCGCCAGATGAGTTCCCCGGGGGGGTGACTTCTCTATTGAGACTGTACGATAGCAAGCGGCAATGGTGTGGGTTAAATGTGAATTGCCTGGGCTACGTAGTTGACATGTTTCTCGTAATGGACTGCTATAGCAAGTGCCCATGTGAAAAAAAATACCCATGTAATGTGTGTGTCACCATATTTAGGGACGTGCGTTACTGTGGGGTTTTCCCAGGTTGGGGTGGTTTTATTGGGGATGTTATAGCGGTGTATGAAGGTGCATGTTGAATGAGTGTGTGTGTGATTACAGTGAATTGTGTGTTCTTATGTTTATAAGTTCATGGGATTGTTTTGGTTTGTATTAGGAACATGGCATTGTTTAATTTAATTTAATTTTATTTTATGGACCTTTTAGTACCAAAGACTGCAGAATAATCCGTCTGGCCGTGTGGAGGTGGGACGGCAGTCCACCTGTCCCCCTCTAGTTTAGTTTTTTGTGTGCATGGATAGACCCATTATATTTGTTTGTTATTAGAGTTTGACTTGGGTACTAAATTTGGGAGGGTCTAATCAGTATGTATGTGTTTTGGACTTTTCTACCGGGGGGCGGGGGTGATATATATTAAAATATTGTGTTATTGTGTGATGAGGATGGTGGCTCCACCTTTCCGGATCCGCCACCACCCTGAGTATAAAAGGTCAAGGCGGAAGAGATATGGTCTCTTTTGACCTTTTCTTCTGCCAGTACGGGAGCGCTTTGTGTCTGAGTTCTATAATAAAGTTCAGTTTTATTGCACCTCCAGCCTCGTCATTGAGTTACGGATTATGGACATAACACACTGCAGCCTTTTCTGGAGCTTCCCGGCGAGCCACCAGTGCCATGGCCTGACTGGTTGGGGGCACTCAAACCTACATCATGGCTCTGGATCTAGGGAAGCTGGATGGAGTAAGGACGTGAGTCCTGCTTGTCCACTTCCTAGGAACGGAAGGTCAGAGAGTTTTTCAAATGCTTGGTCTGTCGGACTGTTGTGAGGATGCTATCGAGATGCTAACTAGCTACTTTGCAAAACCTAAAAATGTGGTGTGGCACATGAAAACCCACCGCCGTTGACGAAAAGCTAAGCTAGCTAACCCCACACCCTACAGAGACGGCATAAATGTCGTGGGCCCCGAAGGTTGGTCACAACTGCCGCATGTTGTGAAGCTAGACGGTGTGAGTGTGCCCATGATGGTAGCCACCGCCGCCATGCAGTCCATAGTAAGTGAGGCTATGGTTCAGAGGCTCACCCTCCAGTGCCCTGTTGTGGTGGAATTACTGGACGACGGGCACTCCGGTGCCAGCAAGAATGTCACATTTGCAGTGCAGCATGGCGAAAAAGTGATTCCAGCGTTCCAGTTCCAGGTGACACGCCGGGGCGGAAATATTATGGGGTGGGATTTATTCAGTGAGCTGGGTTTTACTTTCACAGTTGGTGGGCAAACGGTCAGCGGCCCAGGCCCAATTCGCCCAGGCCCAGTTCGTCCAAGCTTCGTGGACGTGGATGCGGCCGAAGAGCACAGTGTGGATGGTGAACATAACGCAGAAAGTAGATACGGCACGGACGGTGAAGACAACATGGAGAAAGGGCAGAGAGCGGGCTTGCCTCCGTCCCTCGCACAGCCCGAGCCGAAACTGGAGGAGAGGGAGCCCAGGTTTGACGGGACCGGTGCCAACGAGGTATTTATAGATAACACCAACATTGAAGCATTTGTGCCACGCTCTCAGGGGGGCAGCTGCCCGGAGGGGGAACCTGAGCATGCAGGGGGATGCAACGCACAGCGACAGCAGACGGACGCAGTGCATGATGCGGCACAGCAGAGCACTTCAGACGGTTCAGTGGAGGAACTGGACAACTTCAGTGCTCAGGTCGAGTTTCAGCCAGCAATGGGTGAGGGGTCCACTGCAACTACAGTGACTGCTAAACCGCCACGGGGTAACAAAGGTGCCAGGCCAAAGGGGGGCACAGAACTGGCCAGCGCACAGTGGCACATTGAACCATGTAAGGCGGTGCTACAAGTCAAGGACTGGGTTCGGGTTTGTGCCGGTGGGAGACCGGGACGGTGACTGACCGGGCCGCAGCCAGCAAAACAACGGGCGCTGCTGAGGATTGTGGCAAAGCTGGGAACAGCGTATGTTCGGCTGACGGACGATTCAGTGTGGCACATGGACAAACTGCGGTGCATCTGGGTGGTGGCTCCAGATGGCGGGGCTCCGCAGAAGTCAGCTGCCACATTGTGGGACCCAGGCCCCAGAGTCAGGAAGATTGGCCCTGGGGGTCTGGGAGCTCTGAGAGGAGGCCACCACGACCCGTTTCAAAACTCCGGGGACAGTGGATTGCTGTGGGCTTGCTTCATGGCTCCAGGGAGGAGGCCACCTCGGTGCCGCCTCAAAGCCCTCTGACTGAACTGTTTTCCCCATGCCAGTTCCATCTTTTCCCCCCAAGTGACTGTGGTGTGACAGCTTCTTATGTTTATAGTTCTATTTAATGTTCTGAGTGTTTAGCTTAGGAGCACGGCAAATTTTTAGTTTGAATAAAGGACTTTTAGTGTTACCAGTGGCAGAATAACCCACTGTGCCGTGTGAGCCTTGTGGTAGACCACCCATTGGTCCTATTTTAGGTTTGTTTTGTGTGAATGTGTTAGGCCTTAGGCTATTTTAGTTTAGAGTGTGATTGGGGTTCCAAATTAGGGTGGGTTCGATTTGAGTGAGTGGTGTTGGACCTTGTAAAGGGGGGGGGGGGGAATGTGATGGCGGGTGCGCCACCACACTGTCCTATAATTAGGGGCGTCTGTGGCGGTTTGGGAAAACCCCCACAAATAGACTAAGGACAGACAACTCGCTACTCCTGGTTTTTTCCGTTGCATGCTGTGATCTAATCAGCCATTTATGCATTTCACTGCTGTGAGGTTAATGTGCCACCCATGCATTGTGTTCATGCATCCTGTCTGTGTCTCACAAATGCAAATATCTCATGCCTGTTCTGCAGTCCCTTTGATCAGACAAACTGCTGTGAATCTGCTTTGATGTATTGTTTGAGTTGGGTATAAATACTGCACAGGTCCTGTAACACTTCCTCTCACTCACACTTCAACCTCTGCTGCAGACACGCACTCTGTGTCTTCTTCTCTGAGAGCCAGAGGATCCCCATCCAGCCTGCACACACTTGGGCTGGAGAGGGGATCCCGTGACGGCGGTATGATAATAAAACTCTACTTAAAACCTCTAACAACGCCGCTTTATTTCATGCCGCCGCAGCGTCCACCATTTTGGGTTTCCTCTTGCCAGGACAACCTCACACTATGTGGCATATGTTGTATCACAACCCGTTCTGCAATAAAGCACAGTTCCAGTGCAACCTCCTCGTCCGTCTCCTTTGTGCCAAGTTTGTGGACATAACAGAATGTTTGTTGATTAGACTGTTTTTTCTTAAGTAACTTAAACCACTTTTCCACTAGCACCTACTCAGCTCAACTTGCCCCAACTCTACTCAGCCTGACGTGGTTTAGGTTGTTTTCATTACAGCTGAATACCACCTCGAGGTGGGTGGGTTCATTACAGGAAGGCAGCCCGTTATCCCGTTGTTGACATGCTGAAGTTTTGCTGTCAAAAGTGAATACTTATTACAGCAAGCACAAAATACAAGCAAAGCACAGAGTTAGCATTGATGGCTAGCTAGCTAGCTAGCGCATTGTCTGCCTACAGGAGACAACGGCAATATCCTTGTTTGTTCAAAGTAAGCTTGCCATCAATGGAATAAATAACGTAAAAGATGCTTAAAATCATAAAACACTCACCATCTTCCCTGTGAGCAGCCATCAGCTCGGAGGCCTCCGGGTATACTTTTCCATTTCAGTTTGCTTCGCTGGTGACGGGACTGAAAAGTTCATAGTGGTCAAATTTGACCAAATATAGTTTATTTTTCAAGCGCAGGGATCCAAGCGCTGCAACACAGATGGAAGAAGTGTGTGGACCAAAGGGGAGACTGTTGAAAAATACACCACATTTGGTCAAATTTCACCACTATATGAACTTTTCAGACAATGAGCTTTTCAGCCCCATAGCTCCCTCTGGATTCTGTCATCAGCCACCAAGCACAAAAGAGTCCACACCTTGTCATTGGACCACAGTGTTGATTTGTGTGTAGCCATTTATCTTGTTGATTATCACAGAAATAATAAAAACTCACGCTCAAATTTACAAATGGCCATTTTGAATCTTGTGTAGACGTCACTCTCATCCACTGACATTATGCCCTGGTCAATCAGTGGCCTGCAATCTGTTGACGTCACATTTTCAGCTCGACTCAGCATGCTTGAAACCTCACTGGAGTAGGTACCAAAATAGTACCTAGTACCAGGTACTAGGTACTAATGGAAAACCCTACAAACCGAGTGGAGTTGTGCGAGTTAGGCTGAGTAGGTGCTAGTGAAAAATGGCCGTTAGTAGATACTGTCTTGCTGTTAGTGTCACAATATAGCCCTACTTTTATTGAGCGCAATTTCTGTCTGTTTCACCCACCTCTGTCATGGATCTGTGCATGGATTCTGACATGCAGGGGTGAGAGACTTTAGCAGGAGGCAAGGAGCTGCTGATTGGAAATATTTGAAGCCATCATTACATTAGTGTGTCAGACTCCTACATTAACTCTGAGAACACAGTGGAAGTACCTGTTCCTCACTGCAACTTTTAATTACAAAATAAACAAAGTAAACTACCTGGCTGCTGCTTAATTGTGTGTGCATTGTGGTCTTCCAGACACGAAGACAAGAGAGGAGCAACAGGCTGCTCACATTCTGATTGGCAGTTGGGGTGAGCAATCAAACAAAGAAAGCTTTCTGATTGGGTGGGCAAGATTGACAAGTGGGTAATGTGCATATTACTAGGGTTTTGAGTTGGATCATTTTTGTGAAAATTACAGGTCTTACAACTGTGTAATTTTTTGAATGAAATTTCAATAGAGGGCACATGGCTTGTCCGACTAGCTCCTCCTACAGTTTACAAGTTAGGACATCTTCATTTCACGCAGTTTTTATTCTCCACCGGTCAGCGAAGGATGGAGCAGTCCATCCATCCATCTGTACCACTTTTGTGAAATCAACTCCTCCTACAGTTTGTTCCGATTGTTTTGAAACTCGGTACCAGGATTTGATATACACTGATTGTTAAGGTCTGGACATGGCTGTGCTCATGTCCTTACTTTTTGTTATTTGTTTCTCTGTGATCTTTAGGACATGAGTTTAGCCATGTCCTCGCCCTCAGTTTAATGTTTCCTCTGTGTTTCCCTGCCTCAGCCCTTGTTGATCAGTGTGCTTATTTTCATTATTATGTCGCCTATGTTGTTCCATAATTTGGTTCCTGCCCTGTGCCCATGTTTATTATTATGTTTTCATATTTAGCTCCTGGTATGATTGTTTGTATAGCCCAGCCCATCCCTTCATTCATACCAGTTGTCTCCGTCTCCCCATGTGTCTGTGATTGACCTTGATTAGTCTCCCCACCTGCTCTGTGTTTCCTGATTACCCTCCTAGTGCAGGGGTGTCCAATCATGTGCCATGGAGGGCCAGGACCCTGTAGGCTTTACCTCCAACCAGTGTCTTCAACAGCAGATTTCACTGAACTTCTTCCCACTGATTGCTGATCAGTGAAAACACCTGCTGAAGAGACTGGGTAGAAGAGAAAACCTGCAGGGTCTTGGCCCTCCATGGCACATGATTGGACATCCCTGTCCTAGTGTATTTAAATCCTGTGCTGCATTTGTTCTGTTCAGGTGTCGTATTGTCTCTTGTATTGTCTCAGCCTTGTCTTGTATGTTATACTTTTGTGTGATTACATGCTTCAGTCATAGCCTTAGTCCTGTCATGTATCTTAGTCTGCGTTGGTCTGTCTGTCTGTTTATTTTTTATTTCAGCCCACGAGCTGTCTTTATTTTATGTTTTGTAATAAATCTTTGGAGCTTGAAGTCCAGCATTTGGGTCCTGTCTAAAACCACACTGTGACACTGATCATGTTCATATTGCAATTTGGCTCCGATTGGATGATTTTTGCAGGAGTTAAAGCCCCTGACTTATGATGTCCTATTTCATCTCAGTTAATAGACAATAACTGTCTTGTGAAATCAACTCCTCCTACAATTTTGTTCCAAATGTTCTTGGTGCCAGGGTTTGATGTACACCGATGATGTGGATATTGCTATTTGACTCTGATTGGATGATTGTTTGCAGGAATTATAGATCTTGAAGTTAAGGTCAGAGGTCAGTTGTTCCCTAAATCTTATAAGCACAATGACTACTGAAAGAAATGATGTAGGCTTTTCAAATCCATACCATAGTTGCACCAAAGACAAATCTTGGACGGCTTACATGCTGACCTGGCTATGGGTTTGAGGTCAAAAGATCAACGTTAATATTTCATTTGAACTATTACTATCGAGCAAGTAAAGCTAGGCTCACCAAACTTGGTATGCATGTTCACCCTGAGACTCTTACCTCTGACTATGGGTTAGGAGTCAAATGGTTAAAAATCAAGGTTAACATTCCATTTACACTATTACTAGAAAACAAGTACAGCTAGAATCACCAAACTTTGTACACAGGTTCACCCATTGACTCTCAAGTGTGACTATGGTTTTGGGATTGCAAGGTCAAAGGTCATTGTCAAAATGCCAAATAAACTATATCTCTATAACAAAGAAAGCTAGGGTCACCAAACTTGGTGCACAGGTTCACCCTGAGACCCTGATCTCTGTCTATGAGTTTGGGGTCAAAAGGTTAAAGGTCAAGGTTAGCATTCCCTATGCTCTCTTACAACAGAAAGAGTAAAGCTCTTTAGGGTCACCAAACTTGCTACACAGGTTCACCTTAGGATCCTGACCTACAGCTGCGGACAAAATTGTTGGTACCCCTCTGTTAATAAAAGAAAAACCCACAATGGTCAAAGAAATAACTTGAATCTGACAAAAGTGGTAATAAATAAAAATTCTATGAAAATCAGACAATGCTTTTGAATTGTGGTTCAACAGAATTATTTTAAAAAATAAACTCATGAAACAGGCCTGGACAAAAATGATGGTACCCTTAACTTAATATTTTGTTGCACAACCTTTTGAGGCAATCACTGCAATCAAACGATTTCTGTAACTGTCAATGAGACTTCTGCACCTCTCAGCAGGTATTTTGGCCCACTCCTCATGAGCAAACTGCTCCAGTTGTCTCAGGTTTGAAGGGTGCCTTCTCCAGACGGCATGTTTCAGCTCCTTCCACAGATGTTCAATAGGATTTAGATCAGGCTCATGGAAGGCCACTTTAGAATGTTTTGCTCTTAGCCATTCTTGGGTGTTTCTAGCTGTGTGTTTTGGGTCATTATCCTGTTGCAAGATCCATGACCTGCGACTGAGACCAAGCTGTCTGACAATGGGCAGCACATTTCTCTCTAGAATACCTTGATAGGCTTGAGATTTCATTGTACGCTGTACAGATTCAAGACACCCTGTGCCAGATGCAGCAAAGCAGCCCCAGAACACAACAGAACCTCCTCCATGTTTCACAGTAGGGACAGTGTTCTTTTCTTGGTATGCTTCATTTTTGTGTCTGTGAACATAGAGCTGATGTGCCTTGCCAAAAAGTTCCAGTTTTGTCTCATCTGTCCATAGGACATTCTCCCAGAAGCTTTGTGGCTTGCCAATATGCAGTTTAGCAAATTCCAGTCTCGCTTTTTTATGATTTGTTTTCAACAGTGGTGTCCTCCTTGGTCGTCTCCCATGTAGTCCACTTTGGCTCAAACAACGACGGATGGTGCGATCTAACACTGATGTACCTTGACCTTGGAGTTCACCATGAATGTGTTTAGAGGTTGTTCTGGGCTCTTTTGTTACCATTCGTATTATCCGTCTCCTCCTGCAGCCACATCCAGGGAGGTTGGCTACAGTCCCGTGGATCTTAAATTTCTGAATAATATGTGCAACTGTAGTCACAGGAACATCAAGCTGCTTGGAGATGGTCTTATAGCCTTTACCTTTAACATGCTTGTCTATAATTTTCTTTCTAATCTCCTGAGACAACTCTCTCCTTTGCTTCCTCTGGTCCATGTTTAGTGTGGTACACACCATGTCAACAAACAGCACAGTGACTACTTGTCACCCTTTAAATGGGCCGACTGACTGATTACAAGTTTGTAGACACCTGTGATGTTAATTAGAGGACACGTCTTGGTTGAACATGTCCTTATGGTCACATTATTTTCAATTTTTTCTAGGGGTACCATCATTTTTGTCCAGGCCTGTTTCATGAGTTTGTTTTTTAAAATAATTCTGTTGAACCACAATTCAAAAGCATTGTTTGATTTTCATTGGTTAATTTTCATATAATTTTTATTTATTACCACATTTGTCAGATTCAAGTTATTTCTGTGACCATTGTGGGTTTTTCTTTCATTAACAGAGGAGTACCAACAATTTTGTCCACGTGTGTATAACTATGGGTTGTATAAAATTATTTTTGTTGTATATTCATTGATGATAGGCTTATCATAATTTGGTTCAGCCTCAATAATTATATGGAAAAAGTTGAAAACTGCTCTCTTTCAGTAACACTGGAATCTTGAAAGAAAACAGACATGGGGGATATTGCACTTGCCTCAGAGTGCTCTTGTACATGCTTTGAAGATGTACATATTGAAGGGAGTTAAATGATTTTTTAATATTTTCTGGAAATTTGTTCCACTTTGAATTGCAGTTTGTTTGCTTTGCTTAAACTCATTGAAATTACATGGTTATTATTTTGATTAAAGATCTAGAATATATTGAATCTGGGATTTAGAACTGATTTTTAAGTACCTACCCTGTTCTTCCCCTGTAATTTCCAGGCTATAATATAAAGTGCTACTGGAAGTTTATTGGTCATAATCACAGCTGCAGTCTTAAAAGCCTTCAGGATATTTTTATTAATCAAGAGTTCTTTTTTTTTTTTGTCTTTCGGCTGCTCCCTTTCAGGGTCGCCACAGCGTATCATCATCTTATACTGCAATGATCCCCATGTCAATTTGGCAAGGAAGTACCATTTTTATATGGTCGTTGGTATGACCCGGCCAGAATTTGAACCCATGACCTCCCAGTTGTGGGGTGGATGCCACCACTCCGGTTTATGTTTATCAAGAGCCATCCATCCATCTTCTTCCGCTTCATCCTTTTTGGGTTGCGGGGAACTGGAGTCTATCCCAGCATCTTTGGGCGAGAGGTAGGGTACACCCTGGACAGATCGCCAGTCCATCGCAGGGCCAACACAGAGAGACAGACAACCATTCACTCTCACAGTCATACCTAAGGACAATTTAGAATCCCCAGTTTGATGCCAATTAACCTAACCTGCATGTTTCTGGCATGTGGGAGGAAACCGGACAAATCCCGGAGTAAACTCATGTAGACACGGGGAGAACATGTAAACTCTGTTTATCCATTTATCAAGAGCAAATGTGAAAATTGAATTGTATCAAATGGTTGTTTGTAATGTCCAAACAAAGGGTGGACATTACAAACAAATGCAAGAGAACAGAGAAGCAGGGGCTGCAGTGTTTCTGGTCTGTTGGGTAAAGCAGCACTGTTACTGTTGGCATATTTATCTGTACCCCAACCAGCACTGGCAGAGAAACCCACCACCACAGCAGAAGTGCTAATCAATCACCCAAACAGCAGACCACCAACTCATCATTCACAGCAGCTTTTCTTATCTGCAAAACCTTTGCAAAGTAGTAATGACCTAATTAGAGTGGCCCTCACACTTACTGGCAGCTGTGCTGGTAGCAGTCAATGAGGTGGCTCATTGTGATGAATGGATAGCTGAGGGCTTTCCCAGGTGGAATTCTCCCACCTGTACCAGGCAAACATTTGGCAAATTAAGTCAAGAACTTCTGCTGGTCCTATGAGAGTTTTCATATCCAGGTAAAATGGAGTGGAACAACAACCTGTTATATTTTTGCCAGCTGGCCACATGGTGGATTTATTTTACATATCCTTGAATGTTCTTCAGCATTATATTGGATCTAATTTTCAGTCAGCTCTGGTTCAGTGACAGCTATCTGTTTTGGGTAAATGGGACTGTCAGGTTTTTTTTTTTTTTGGTAGGGCATCTGCTTGTCCAGAATGAAATATCACACTGAATGGATTACCGTGATATTAAAGTGGCTGTCCAGTGGGATTCATTTTATGCAAAAAATCTGTTCACTTCCTCACAATTTATAGTCAACTGACAAAACATTACAAAGTTTTCTCTTTAATTTTGAGCTATCGTCCATTTGTGATGCCTGCGGATTTTTTATTATACCATCCTTCACAAGCTCAGGGGCCTCTTATACAAAGGGTGCATATGCACAAAAACATGGCATACGCCCTTTTCCATGCAAAATTTCAGATGTATCAAGAATTAAATGACCGTGGAAATGTGCAAAGCTCCATGCCAACTCCATGGCTGGTGTACGCACGTTTCTACAGTTCAAGTGAACATGCTCATTTTTAGACATTAAATATTTCCCATCAGCCCTTGCAGCCACATACCCCCAGAATGCTACAGTTTATATTTTCAACTTTCTAAACCAAGAATACATTAAAGATTTCATTACATTTTTATGTCAGCTGAAGTCATTTCAAATGTGAAGTTCCTCTTCTTCTCGCATGTAGACATGATTTTTGATCGTGCAGAGAGGAGAATCTCACATGCAGGACATATTTACATCTATTTGCATATTTACATGGAGGCATGTCAACCATCTGTCCATACCTCCCTGCCTCCATCCCACCATACATCGCAAGATAGGGCCTTGGTAGAGGTATGCGCTCACAGATCAGCTCAAAAATCTAATGGGTTCGTCTGTAACCCAAGGACCTCCTCTGCTGAAAATTTCATCAAACTCCATCCATTAGTTTTTGCGTAATCCTGCTAACAGGCAAACAAACGGCAGTGAAAACATAACCTCCTTGGCGGAGGTAATAAAGGATTGCCTTTATATTGCTCTTTACGTGTCACATGACACCCCAAAGCACTTACAGAGAACCTATTGTTCATTCACTGCACAGACACTGATGTTGGTAAGCTACCTCTGTAGTCGCAGCTGCCCTTGGGCAAACTGACAGAAATGTGGTTTCTAATTCCTGCCAACGGCCTTTCTGACCCCCACCAAATTACAGGCGTGTCTCAATGAATTAGAATGTCAGTGAAAAGTTGATTTTTTTCAGTAATTCAGTTTAAAAAATGAAACTCATATATTATATAGATTCATTACACGCAGAGTGATATATTTCAATTGTTTATTTCTTTTAATTTTGATGATTGTGGCTTACAGCTAATGAAAACCCCAAATTCACTTTCTCAAAAATGTAGAATATTACAAAAAATTAATTTACAAACTAGATTTTTTTATAGAAATATTGGCCGACTGAAAAGTTCAGTGCACATGACTTCCTCCCTTGACACGCCTGTATGTGAATATGCAGATAGATGTAAATATGCCCTGCATGTGAGATTCTCCTCACTGCAGGTCAGGATCAGAAATCATGTCCACGCGTGGGAAGAAGAGGAACTTCATACTTGAAATGACTTCATATATACAGAAAGTTGAAAGATGTTAAAAAATTTAGAAAAAATGTGGAAACATGAATAATTCACATCTTGAGTTGAAGAAAATGTATAAAACAAAAATAAAAAAAATACAGGTTGAAAATATTCCTGTTATGTGTATTTTTCAGCTTTCTGTATCTTTGTATGTTTTTTTATTTTATACAATTCCAGATTGGTGAATTGTTTCAATACTTGCTAATATGTAAGGACATAATTTTGGCGCAAACAGGGCTACAAGACTTTTGATGAACTCTGTTGTCTTTGGAACGATGTGACAGCTCAGTGAGTCATATATTGAATTGAATTATTGAATAAACTTTATTGTCCCCAGAGGGTATTTGCCTTGGGCTCAGTGCCACATCCCGTTGCCAAATAAAAAAACATTCAGACATAATACATAAATCACAACATCAGCTAGATCTTAAAAATTCCATGAACATGCAACCACATAACATTTACAAATAAATCAAGCTAATGCAATTAGGTCAGACAATTCAAAATCAGTTCAAAGTGCCAGTGGGTGCAGTACTCAGGACTTCCAAGAGTTCAACAGCTTGATAGACGCTGGGACAAAGGATTGCTTCAATCGATTAGAATTAGTGAAGTTACTACTATTTTGGTTATTCACAACATAAATATTTTCCATAGAAAAACAACACATTCATTTGCTTTCACAAGTCACATTTTTATTATTTTATTTGTTTATCTTTATTAGTATATATTATTGTTATTATTATTACTACTACTACTACCTTATTTTATAACCTGGTTTAAATGTTAAGTTAGTTATCCTCATGTCTGGTTAAGTCAGTTATAGTCAGTTTGCTTTAGCTGTGATCTTGCCTAAATAGCCTCAGTTTTATTTGGGCCCACCTTGTCTGTTACACCTTTATTTATTATAAGACTGCTTGAACAGCGCCAACTGGATGTGTTGTGCCTACATGAAACACAACAGAAACAGGCTCAAACACTGTGCTCACATCAAGATGTGAGACCAAATTGATAATTTGTTAGGCTATATGGAGAACCCATGAGCAGACACAACTAGCAGGGAGAAGATGGACAAATAACCGGTAAACTATGACTACTAGCTCTGCAATAAAGTCGGTTGCATTTTGTTAAAATATGTTGGACATAATCAAATTTACCTCAGAGCAGACGTAGAATCTAATCAGAGCCACAAAGAACCACAACACCATTGCGGTGGAAATATTGATATATCTCAGAGCTTTTATTTGTTTACAGCTTTAGCATCTTAGCAGCGGAGCTACAAGGAAAAATGTCCCGTTTCACTGACAACTCCACGTTCTAAACTAGTACCGGAAGTTGTGCACATAATTCATGCAAAGCATCATGGGGGTGAGGTATAAGGTGGATAAGATTTATTGATATAACAAATAAATAGTATCAGGTAACAGCTACAGAAATTCTGATGTACCAGCAAAAGTAAAATGTAACCAAGTTGACACTGATTTTTTCTAAAAATTGCACGTGGTGATCCAGATCACCACAAAAATGTAATCATCTGTTCCCCATGCCATTACACGCCTTTCCTGAAAATGTCATCAAAATCCATTCATAAAGTGCATCTGGAAAGTATTCACAGCGCTTCACTTTTTGCACATTTTGTTATGTTACAGCCTTGTTCCAAAATGGATTAAATTCATTTTTTTTCCTCAAAATTCTATACATTATACCCCATAATGACAATGTGAAAAAAGTTTTTTTTTGAGAGTTTTGCAAATTTATTAAAAATAAAAACTAAGAAATCACATGTACACAACGGTTCACAGCCTTTGCTCAATACTTTGTTGATGCACCTTTGGCAGCAAGTACAAATCTTTCTGAATATGATGCCACAAGCTTGGCAGACCTATCTTTGGGCAGTTTTGCCCATTCCTCTTTGCAGCACCTCTCAAGCTCCATCAGGTTGGATGGGAAGCGTTGGTGCACAGCCATTTTCAGATCTCTCCAGAGATGTTCAATTGGATTCAAGTCTGGACTCTGGCTGGGCCACTCAAGGACATTCACAGAGTTGTCCTGAAGCCACTCCTTCAATATCTTGGCTGTGTGAGACCATTCACACTGGAGTCTGATGGGGTCACATTTAAATTATAATGTGAAGGCCCACACAAAAAAATTGGATCTCAGCAAAAAATCGGAATTGAGCATTAAAACTTGCAGGGTGACCGTAGCCAGAGTTGTCCTGAAGCCACTCCTTTGATATCTTGGCTGTGTGCTTAGAGTTGTTGTCCTGCTGAAAGATGAACCATTGCCCCAGTCTGAGGTCAAGAGTGCTCTGGAGCAAGTTTTCTTCTAGGATGTCTCTGTACATTGCTGCATTCATCTTTCCCTCTATCCTGACTAGTCTCCCAGTTCCTGCCACTGAAAGACATCCCCACAGCATGATGCTGCCACCACCATGCTTCACTATAGGGATGGTAGTGGCCTGGTGATAAGCGGTCTCTGATTTCCTCCAAACATGATACCTGGCATTCACACCAAAGAGTTCAATCTTTGTCTCATCAGACCAGAGAATTTTGTTTCTCATGGTCTGAGAGTCCTTCAGGTGCCTTTTGGCAAACTCCAGGCAGGCTGCCATGTGCCTTTTACTAAAGAGTGGCTTCCATCTGGCCACTTTACCATACAGGCCTGATTGGTGAATTGCTGCAAAGATGGTTGTCCTTCTGGAAGGTTCTCCTCACTCCACAGAGGAACGCTGGAGCTCTGACAGAGTGACCATCGGGTTCTTGGTCACCCCCCCGACTAAGACCCTTCTCCCTGATCGCTCAGTTTAGACAGCCGGCCAGCTCTAGGAAGAGTCCTGGTGGTTCCCAACTTCTTCCATTTATGGATGATGGAGGCTGCTGTGCTCATTGGTACCTTCAAAGCAGCAGAAATTTTTCTGTACCCTTCCCCAGATTTGTGCCTTAAGACAATCCTGTCTTGGAGGTCTACAGACAATTCCTTTGACTTCATGCTTGGTTTGTGCTCCGATATGCACTGTCAACTGTGGGACCTTATATAGACAGGTGTGTGCCTTTCTAAATCTTGTCCAATCAACTGAATTTACCACAGGTGGACTCCAATTAAGTTGTAGAAACATCTCAAGGATGATCAGTGGAAACAGGATGCACCTGAGCTCAGTTTTGTCCTTCATGGCAAAGGCTGTGAATACTTATGTACATGTGATTTCTTAGTTTTTTTATTTTTAATAAATTTGCAAAAATCTAAAAAAAAAAAGTTTTTTCATGTTGTCATTATAGGGTATTGTGTGAAGAATTTTGAGGGGAAAAAAATGAATTTAATCCATTTTGGAATAAGGATGTAACATAACAAAATGTGGAAAAAGTAAAGCGCTGTGAATACTTTCCAGATGCACTGTAAATTTTGGAGTAATGTTGCAAAGAGACAGACAAAGCAATGTCAGTGTCGTGGCAAAAAGTGATCAGCTACCAAAAATTGATTACCTGGTGCCATATTGTAGTTATGGGGTTATATTAGCCATAAAATATACAGTATATTTCAACAGGTAAACAGTACTGAGTTAGGTATAATAAGATATATTTAACACTTATGATGTTTTTTGAACTGGAAACAAACTTGGTGTCAGATTAAAAGCAATTAAAATAATGCAGTCACAAGCTTACATGGAAAAATACACATTTACTGGATATATACATGTAGATACTGTATAAGTACATATTCTGTCACAAACCCCCGTGCGTCATAACATGGCGCACAAGGGAGTGAATGAAAAACCCAATCGCTGGAGTAGAGACTGCCATGTTTATTAAAGTTCACAAAATAACAAGTCCTGTAATCACCAAGTTACAGTTCAGTTAGCCACACACAAATACGGAGAGGTACAATGATGCGATAAGGCCACCAGACATACAGGGCGCCTACCGGATGCTCTACAGCCTGGTCTAAATGGAGCCTAGTGCTGCAGGGCTGCGATCCTCACAAAAACAGAAAGGTGATCAGCCTAGTGCTGCAGGGCTGCTTAGCACAGGAGAAGGGCAAAACAGACACTTACAGGGCTGGAGCTAATCCGGGGCGAACCGTGCAGTCTGGAGGATGAGGATAGAGAAGCTGGCCAGCCCAAACACCAGGAGAAGGACCAGGCTTGAAGTGACGGGCTGGAGAACAATGCAAGGAATGAATCACATACGGGGAGAACTGGCTACCGGGTGTGGAGGCGAATGCCCTGACAATCTCTTTCCTCCAAAGCAGCGAACAAATACTCCTGAAGCTAACAAGGAAAGAGATTGCCGGTGCGAGAATGCGTGGGCAGGACTGATTGGCACCAGGTGTGTGAAAGAGCGTGTGAATGAGAGTGAATGGAGCATGTGCAAGTGTGTGTGTGCGTGTGGGTGTGGGTGTGTGTATGTGTGTGAGCATCCATGACAGTGCAGCAGACGGCACTTGACAGGAGGAGGGGGCATGCCAGAGCTGTCGGGAGGAAACTAGAGCAAAGCATAATAATAAGTCAGAAGTGGGTTTGGCTTCAAAACCCAGATTCATGACAGCCCCCCCCCCTCCCTCAGGAGTGGCTCCCAGACACCCCAGTACCATCAGCCAAAAAGAAAAGAAACAACACCCCTCAAGGGAACCCCTCCCCCCCGACAACAAACACTAACCCAGGGTGGGAGGTGGGGGAAAACCGGTTAGGAGGGAAGCAACCAGTGAAAACACAATCAGTACAAAAACAGAATAACGAGCTAACCCCTCCTAACGGCCCCCAACCTGGAACACAAACCCCCCTTCCCAGAAGTCCAAAGTTCAGGGGGTTGACCAGAGTCCCAGGCCCCCAGCATGGTGAGGGGTGGCAGATTGGGTAGACTGCCCAAGTCCCAAGTCCAGCAGGCGGCCCTTGGGATAGTGTCCGGTGGCCTGCCCGGGCTGATGGACCACCCGACCCATAAGCCAAATCCTTCAGGTGGCCGACTAGCATGGTGGAGCCACCAGGACCTGAGAGGAAGGCAGCGAGGCAGCCTCCCTACTTGGGAACATCAGCGGTCAAACCAAGGAACAGGAGCACCCCTGCCATTCGAGGTTTGGGACAGGGGAACTGAAGCACCTGCGATGGTCCTGGTCTGGGACGTGACTGCACCCGTGATGGTCCCGGTCTGGGACGTGGTTGCACCCGCGATGGTCCAGGTCTGGGATGTGGCTGCACCCATGATGGACTCCAGCTGGGGCTCTGCTGCACCGGTGGTGGACTACAACTGAGGCCCTGCTGCACCCACAGTGGACCCCAGCTGAGGCCCTGCTGCACCCACGGTGGGCTCCGGTTGGAGCACCGTTGCACCTGTGGTGACCCCCATCAGGGGCCTCATTGCTCCCGCGGTGGCCTCCCCAGCGAGGGAGGTAATGCTCCCCACATCCTCCGGCATAGAACCCCGATCCTCGGTTGCCTCCAGCAGCTCTCTGGCGACCCCGGCCAGAGGCTCCGAGCCCAAAGGGAGAAAAAGAGAAACTGGGTCAGGGTCGCCGGCAGCGGCAGAGCCCGGTGTGGCGGTCCTGAGGGCTACTGTTAGCTGCCCCGGGTCCGCCTCACCATGAGTTGGGCAGTGTGACATTAATATTGAAATTCCTGACATAATGAAGCACACTTGCCTGAACCCAGGCTCCACCGCCGTCCAGGACTCCGGCGATTTAGGGTGAGCAGGTTCCTCCAGTCCGTCAAGCGCTTCATCCCCGTCAGCCTCCTCCGAGAAAACTGGACCCGCCTCGTCCTCTGTGGGCGGTTCAGGTGGTGGCAGCTCCTCTCCGGTGACCCTAGGATGGAGCTCAAAAGGGATAGGAGAGGAAAAGCGGTTAGGGTCGCCGGCAGCGACAGAGCTTGGCAAGGGGGGTCCAGATGCGGCTGGGAGCCGCACCTGACTCCCCTCCCCAAAAGCCAGGCAAGATCCCTCCACCATCAACAAATGAACTACAGGAGAGACTACTTGCCTATGCTTAAGCTCTACCGCCGTCCAGGACTCCGACGATGATGCCCCGGAGCCCATCGGCTGGAGGTCCGGTCCGGGGGATGACTCCACTGCGGCGGCAGAAGGAAACTTGCCTGTTTTCCTGGCACTGGAGGTCCCCAGCGGCCTCCGAGGCGTCCTCTCTACTCTCCTGGCATTCCTCATCGGGTTGAGGCTCCTCCTACCTCGGGGAAAGTTCTTTAAGTCTTTCAGCCATCTTCGGGAAGAGCCACGGCTTCATCTCCAAGATAAGGTCCGTTTCAGCCAGGAGAGCCCACCTACGTTCCTCCATCTCCTCCCATGACGGGGCAGAGCACAGCTCAGAGCAGGAAGGCGAAGCTGCAGTACGCGGGACTGGACACTACTTGCTGCAGGGCTTCCTCCCTCTCCTCCCCTTGGGTGACGCGGGGATGAGGTAATCCGAGATGTGGAACACCATGGTGGGAAGCGGGTCAACCACGCATAGAGACTCTGTCTTCTCCGGAGAGGGAGGTGGAGTGGCCGCAGAGAGGTCGAGTGCTGGGGGATTCTCATCCAGCCCTTCCTCCATCCGGCAGTTGAGCTGGGCCAGTTTCTACTCCTTCTTGACAGGAGGAGGGGGCGTGCCAGAGTTGTCGGAAGGAAACTAGCGCAAAGCATAACAATAAGTCAGAACTGGGTTTGGCTTCCAAACCCAGATTCAGGACATGTTCTATGCATCAACAATGGACAATTACAGTGTAGCTTCTAAACAACAATGAGGTTTTTGCACATAAATATTGGAATCAACTGCAATCTCATAAATGCTATATGTTGTTATCCAAACTGAAAACACTTTAGCCACCACCAATTTTTTTTTTTCAGATGCGATAAAACCGTAAAACATTTACAGACACATTGTTGGTGGACTGAGACCAGGCAGCACAGCTTTAAAAAACGGGCGCTCCCAGCTCCTGCAGCTGGTGATCACTTTTTGGCAGCCGATTGTGCCACCCTCAATCACTTTTTGGCTTGACATCGGCAAAAACATAACCTCCTCCTCTTGGCAGAGGTAATAAAGATTAACCATTGTCCAGTGCTGTGTGTTTACATACCGTGTGGGTAACGTGCCTTGCAAGACATCCTTAGCTTGTCTGCCAGTACTCTGTCCCTGTGCCATTACGCACCTTTCCTGAAAATGTCATCAAAATCTGTTCATAAACCGCACAGTTTGTTTGCTTTTTCTTGAAGTCTTCAGATGAAATACTATTGCTATGTTCAAAACGTTCACTTGTTCCCTATATAGTGTACTATATAGTGAATTAATCATTTTGTAGTGCTGTTCGAAATCTTAACTGAAAATTTAATTCACTATATAGTACACTCAAAATATCCTGTAAAGCATTTTGAAACGTAGTGTACAACAGATGGTCACTACATTAGCCAATATAACCCATAATGCAATGCACAGCCAACGGAACAGTGAGAGGAGAGCTTCACATCACTAAACTACCTTAAGGTATTTATATTTATTAAATCAGCAAAAATGATTTGATTTAATGCATATTTATGACAAATTACATGCTGGTATTAATTTTTTTTTTGCCACCGTTAGTCTGTTATGTTTTACTGTCTCACCATGATGACATCATTAACCGTACCATGAAAACAAGCCCAGTAGCGTCCAAAAGCTGTTAATTTTATTGTTACAAGGGTGTGAAAAAGTGTTTGCCCCCTTCCTGATTTCTCTTTTTTTGTATGTTTGTCACACTTGCGTAAATGTTTCAGATCATCAAACAAATTTAATATTAGACAAAGATAACACAAGTAAACAGAAAATGCAGTTTTTAAATGAAGGTGTTTATTATTAAGGGGAAAAAAATCCAAACCTACATGGCCCTGTGTGAAAAAGTGATTGTCCCCTCCCCTCCCCCTTAAAACATAAATTAACTGTACTTTATCACATCTTTGGAAAGCTGAGATCAATTTCTCCAGTCACACCCAGGCCTGATTACTCTCACACCTGTTCTCAATCAAGAAATCACTTAAATAGGACCTGCCTGACAAAGTGAAGTAGACCAAAAGATCCTCAAAAGCTAGACATCATGCTGGGATCCAAAGAAATTCAGGAACAAATGAGAAACAAAGTAATTGAGATCTATCAGTCTGGAAAAGGATATAAAGCCATTTCTAAAGCTTTGGGACTCCAGCGAACTACAGTGAGAGCCATTATCCAAAAAGTGGCAAGAACATGGAACAGTGGTGAACCTTCCAAGGAGTGGCCGGCCGACCAAAATTACCCCAACAGCACAGCAACGACTCATCCAAGAGGTCACAAAAGACCCCACAACATCCAAAGAACTGCAGGTCAGTGTTCATGACTCCACCATAAGAAAGAGATTGGGCAAAAATAGCCTGCATGGCAGAGTTCTGAGACAAAAACCACTGCTGAGCAAAAAGAACATAAAGGCTTGTCTCAGTTTTGCCAGAAAACATCTTGATGATCCCCAAGACTTTTGGGACAATACTCTGTGGACTGACGAGACAAAAGTTAAACTTTTTGGAAGGTGTGTGTCCCATTACATCTGGTGTAAAAGTAACACAGCATTTCAGACAAGGAACATCATACCAACAGTAAAATATGGTGGTGGTAGTGTGATGGTCTGGGGTTGTTTTGTTCCTTCAGGACCTGGAAGACCTGCTGTGCTAAATGGAACCATGAATTCTGCTGTCTACCAAAAAAATCCTGAAGGAGAATGTCCGGCCATCTGTTTGTGACCTCAAGCTGAAGCACACTTAGGTTCTGCAGCAGGACAATGATCCAAAACACACCAGCAAGTCCACCTCTGAATGGCTTAAGAAAAACAAAATGAAGACTTTGGAGTGGCCTAGTCAAAGTCCTGACCTGAATCCGGTTGAGATGCCGTGGCATGACCTTAAAAAAGCGGTTCATGCTCAAAAACCCTCCAGTGTGGCTGAATTACAAAAATTCTGCAAAGATGAGTGGGCCAAAATTCCTCCACAGCACTGTAGAAGACTCATTGCCAGTTATTGCAAACGCTTGATTGCAGTTGTTGCTGCTACGGGTAGCCCAACCAGTTTTCGGTTTAGGGGGCAATCACTTTTTCACACAGGGCCGTGTAGGTTTGGATTTCATTTTTTACCCTTAATAATAAAGACCTTCATTTAAAAACTGCATTTTGTGTTTCGTTGTGTTATCTTTGTCTAATATTTAAATTTGTTTGATGATCTGAAACATTTAAATGTGACAAACATACAAAAAATGAGAAATCAGGAAGGGGGCAAACACTTTTTCACACCACTGTATATTGAGTTTACTATATAGTCTACTATATCTAAATTCACTATATAGTGAGTAGGGAGTGAGTGAGTGGACATTCCGAACACAGCAGATCATGTGTATGGATGCGGAGGTGAACGTAACTCAGTGGACATGTCTTAAAGGGGAAGCTCAAGATTATTAATACCCCGCCCCCCCCCCCAAAAAAAAATGTCTGGATCCAGATCATAATCCGGATCACCACCAAAATGTAATCATCTGTTCCCCATGGCATTACACACCTCTCCTGAAAATTTCATCAAAATCCCTTCACAACTTTTTGAGCAATGTTGCTAACTAACAGACAGACCGACAGACAGACAAATCAACCAACCAGCGGTGTGGAAAACGTTACCTCCTCCTCTTGGCGGAGGTAACGAAGTCGGTGTTTTGTGCTAAATAGACCACTTCTTTCATCTTTTTCTCCCAGTTCTTTTTGAAGCCTCATTGAATAAGTCATCTGTTCCAAAAAATGTAGATGTTTGATTATGTTAATAAATAAAATACCTGTTGATGGACTTGTTTGAAGGCAGCACTTTGTAACTGCCTTTTTTCTTGCTGCCACCATAATCTTCAGGAGATATTTATTTGTACCACTTAAACCCTCCGGGATGTGTCCTAAATATAAAGAAATAAAGCTGACAGATGCACTGAATCTGATACCTTAGAAATTATTACTGATATTTCTTTCCAGAAAGTCTGAATCACAGCACAAGTCCAAAATATATGTCCATGGTCTGCTACATTTCTACCAGACTCTTGCCAGCAGTCCAACTGGGTGCCAGCTAGCTCTGATTTTTGTTTAGGGGTATTAAAAAAATGAATTATAGCTTGCCAGCAGAAGCCTCTCCATGCCCATGAGTTGGTAGAGGATGATTGAACCGTCCATATGGTTTGCCATGCATTCTCAGGGATTATGATGTCCAGCTCTTTCTCCCGTCATTGTTTTACATGGTCAGTGTTGTCCTTGTTTAGCAAAAAAAAAGTTCTAAATTTTTTCAAAGTAAAAAAGTCAGTGAAAATTGTTTAAGCTGCAAAAACAATTGTTATCCTGCTGGCTAGCCTGGCTATTCATTCTCCGGAAACAGCTTTGTATTGTTTGTGCTGCAGATGAGCCAACAGAAGAGGCTAAAGGAAGCAGGCTGCCTCATAATGTAAATAATAAATTATTTTAGAACACATGATTTATGATGCTGTGAAAAAGTATTTACCCTCTTCCTGATTATATTTTTGCATGTTTATCATACTTAAATGTTTCAGCTCATCGAACAAATTTTATTAGACAAAAATGAAGTTTTTAAATGATGATATAATTTATTAAGGAAAAAGTTATCCAAACTTACCTGGCCCTATGTGAAAAAGTAATTATCTCCTAAACGTAATAACTGGTTGTGCCACCCTTGGCAGCAACAACTGCAGTCAAGCATTTACAATAGCTGGCAGTGAGCCTTTTACATCACTGTGGAGGAATTTTGGCCCACTCTTCTTTGCAGAATTGTTTTAATTCAGCTACATTGGAGGGTTTGATCTTGAGGTCACGGAAGTACTTTTTCCCCATAGGGCCAGGTAGGTTTGGATAACTTTTTTCTTTAATAAATGAAATCATCATTTAAAAACTGCATTTTGTATTTACTCGGGTTATCTTTATCTAATATTAATTTAAGTGTGACAAATATGCAAAAATATAAGAGATCAGGAAAGGGGCAAATATTTTTTCACAGCACTGTACAGTATGCAGCCCAATCTCAAATGGCTCACCATCTACTGCCTGATCAAAATATTTTATTAGACAATGAATCCAATGACATACTGCAACATAGTCATAGCAAGATTTCCGAAAACTGAAAATAAATCTAACAATAACTGAGTACATTCATTTTTCCCTCCAAATTGCCAAGGACAGGCAGTGCCTACCTTGCTTATTCTGACTGCACATCCCTGGGTAAACCGCCATGGTGAAGTCAAGTTTCAGCTCAGTCCTGTCAGTTCTTATGTGACACATGACTGTCATCCTGTCATAATTTTTTCTGGAAATCAGAAAGGTTAACAGATGAGGCCGCTGTCCATGGTTCTGAAACCTCCATCTCACTGGACTCCTCACCATCTATTCTATCATCACACCCACCACTATGTACAGTACATATAATACACACACTGAACATTTACTAACATACTGTTCATGTGGAGGCACACAGTGAGACTGACTGCAGCCAAGTAACTCAGAGGGCCACAGACAATGCTTTAAATGTTACAGAGTGGATTTGTGTTTGGAGACAGGTTTTCAGTCTTAAACAAATGTAGAAGGGCACACTGTGTGAGTCATTCAAAGTCCACGCTGTAATGCCTAACAGAAGCTCCAGCCCACAGTCTAAAAGTAAATGTTGGAGTGTGAACACTAATATGTAATTCTAACTTATAAAAATAGAGTGGGGAAGAAGACAGGGATAAACTATTCGTTCCACTGTTTTACACGGATTCAACAGTTATGTCATGGCTTCTGCCTCTGCAGCAGCTCAGTAATTAGATAGATAGATAGATAGATAGATAGATAGATAGATAGATAGATAGATAGATAGTTAGATAGATGTACTTTATTGATCCCAAACTGGGAAATTGCAGTGTAACCACAGCATGACAGTAGACAACCAAACGACAGAAACACACGCATGACAGACAAAGGGATTACTCATGGAAAGTAAAACTAACACTACTATAAAAAGCCTATATACATCATAGTTGAATATATGGTGACCCGCATAAACACATGAATCATACCTGCTGCACAATGCAGGACTATCAGAGCAGAGTGAAATGTGAAGTACTGGTTAGACTGTAAGGTGCAGTGTGGCAGCATTGTTATGACCAGAATACAACATCATAGTGAGTTATTGTACAGTGAAATTGCATGAGGCAGGAAAGATTTCCTGTACCTGGCCATTCAACAGTGAAGCTGTAGTAGTCTACTGGAGAAAGTGCTTTGCTGTATGTCCAGTGTGTGATGGAGGAGGTGATCAGGCTTGTCCATGGTGGATCACAGTTTATTTAGTGTTCTCCTCTCCACCACTGTCTCAAAGGTCTCCGGCCTGAGCCCAATTACAGATCCATCCCTCTTGATAATCTTGTCAAGTCTGTTGGTGTCGCTGGCCCTGATACTGCCATCCCAACAGACAGCAGCAAAGAAGATGTTGCTGGTGACAGTGGTCTGGTAGAAAAGCTCCAGCATCCTGCTGCACACATTGAAGGATCTCAGCTTCCTCAGGAAGTAGAATCTGCTCATCCCCTTCTTGTGCGTAGCATCGGTGTTGGATCTCCAGTCTAGCCTATTGCTGGTCCTGACACCCAGATATTTGTAGCCCTCAACTACCCCCACATCCTCCCCCCTAATCTGCAATGGCTGAGAAGGCATCCTCTTCTTCCTTAAGTCAATCACCATCTCTCTGGTCTTGCTGACATTCAGCTTCAGGTGATTCTACTCTGTCCACTCCACAAATCAGTCTACCAGTGCCCTGTACTCCCCATCCTCTCCTCCTCTTATACACCCCACAACAGCTGAGTCATCAGAGAATTTCTGCAGGTGGCATAACTCAGTGTTGTACTGAAAGTCAGTGGTGTATAAGGTAAAAAGAAAAGGAGAGAGCATAGTCCCCTGTGGAGCTCCCATATCACTAACCACCACATCAGACAAGACACTGCCCAGCTGGACAAACTGCGGCCTGCCTGTCAGGTAGTCAGTAATCCAGGAGATCACAGAGCTGCCGACCCCCATCACCCGCAGCTTCTCACCCAGCAGCAGTGGCTGAATGGTGTTAAAGGCACTGGAGAAATCAAAGAATGTGATTCTCACAGTATCTCCTCTGCCAACCAGATGCAGATGGGCTCGTTGCAGCAGATAGATGACAACATCTTCAACTCCTAAATGGGGCTGATATGCAAACTGCAGAGGGTCCAGCCACGTCTTCACCTGCGGCCTCAGGTGGGCTAAGATCAGTCTCTCCAGGACCTTCATCACATGAGATGTGAGGGCAACTGGTCGATAGTCATTCAGGTCCAATGACTTCTTGGGGACAGGAACCAGGCAGGATGTCTTCCACAGCACCGGTATCTCTCCAGACTCAGGCTTAGGATGTACAGGTGTTTCAGTACCGGAGCTTGTTGGTTGGCACAGGTCCTCAGGATCCTGGTGGAGATGCCATCAGGGCCCGCCGCCTTCCGCTGACAGAGTCTCTTCAGCTGTTTCTTAACCTGGTCTGCAGTTACAGTGATGTGAGGGAGGATCCTGGTGTCCCCCGAGGAGGAGGGAAGTGGGGTGGAGGGGGATGGAGAGAGGTGCTGCACAGGAGGGTGGGGGGGGGAGGGGTGTGTGAGGATCTGGCTGTGTTGTGGGGTGACAGACTGTGAGCTAAATCTATTAAAAAACAGATTCAGTTCATCAGCTCTCTCCTGGCTCCCAGATGTCTGCTTGACTCTCCCCTTGCAGCCAGTTATTTGTTTCATTCCCATCCCCACATCTTTAGCGTTGTTTTACCTGAGTTTATTCTCCAACTTCTTCCTATAATTGTCCTTGCACCTCCTCAACATCTCTCTCAGCTCATGCTGCACGGCCCTCAGCTTCTCCTTGTCTTCAGACCTAAAAGCTCTCTTCTTTTTGTTCAGAAGTGCTTACAGGTCACTCATGACCCATGGTCTGTTGTTGGAGAAGCAGTGTACAGTCTGAGCTGGCACGGTCATGTCTTCACAGAATCTAATGTATTCTGTGATGCAGTCGGTCATATTGTCTATGTCCACCCCATGTGGTTCACAGAGTACGCTCCAGTCTGTCGTCTCGAAGCAGTCCTGTAGTGCATCAGCAGCCTCCTGTGTCCACCTCCTCACAGTCCGTGTATAAGCAGGCTGCCTTTGCACAAGGGGAATGTACTTGGGTGTTAACATGACCATGCAGTGATCCGATTTGCCAATGGGGGGTAGAGCTGTGGCACTATATGCATCTCTGACATTGGCATACAATAAATCCAGTGTTTTGTTTTCTCTGGTGGGACAGTCAAGAAACGTAAAAGTTTGGTAATATTTTCCCAGTGAGACATGATTAAAATCACCCATGATGGCCATAAATGTGTCCGGGTGCTTCTCCAGTAATGTGGCCATAGTGGAGCTGATGGCGTCACAGGCCACCGCTGCGTCAGCTGACGGAGGAACGTAGACGATAATTACTAAGGCACACATCATTTCTCGTGGTATATAATAAGGTTGCATACTCACAGCAAGCAGTTCAATGTCTGGGCTGCAGCACTTTTCCTTCACATAAATATGTCCAGGATGACACCACCTTTCATTGACAAGAAGTGCCAATCCTCCTCCCCTCTTTTTCCTGCTGCTTATCACGTCTCTGTCCCCCTGTATATTCTTGAAGCCAGGTATCGCTATGTTAACATCCGGGATCTGTGAGTGTAACCACGTCTCTGTGAAGCACATGATACTACACTCACAATATTCCTTTTGCATCCTGACCAGCGCTGTAAGCTTATCTGTTTTGTTTCCAAGCGGTCGCACGTTCCCGGTACATCCGGCTTATGCGTTCTTCTCCTCCTCCTCACCTTAGTTCCAGCTGTTTGCCCGCTGCGTCTCCTCTTTAGCTCACCCGGGATGAGGGGCTTTGCTCCGGGCAGCAGCGCTGGCCTCCTCAGCGCAATCAGCTGGTTGTGTGTGTAAACAATGCGTGCCCACCCCACCCCACCGTTGATCTCCATTGCCCGAGGAAGAGAAAAAAACTTAGAGAAAGACTGGGCTAAAATATAAAAAAAAAATGGTCCAGTCTTAAGCCAAATCTTCCTACTGAGCCCTGGTTAATAAGAGACACACTATATACAGGAATAAGCAGATAGAAACACAAAGACATGAAAGAGTTGCTGCTGGTACGGTCGCCCTGCCTCCGGCGCCATTAAAAAAAAAAATAATTAAATTAATTGTAATGGTCTGCTCTGGCTGCTCATTCCCCTCAGCTGCGCACACACCTGTTCCTCATCACGGCCTGGGCTATTTAAACCACGCTGCCCTGGGATCTGTGCGGAGTTGTCTCCCCCAGCTGCTGCAAGATCACACATCCACACACTCACATCCACACATTATTGTTAATAAATATAATTGTATCTATTTTGGTGTCAGAGTCTGTTCACTGGGTCTACAACCATGTCAGTACAACTCTGCCAAAATGACCCAGCTGACAGCACGCTAACGCACAAGGTTAACAACCTCGAGACCCGGGTAGATCAGTTAGCATATCAACAACAGATCATTTTAACACAATTAACCTGTTTAACGGACCGGTTGGATCGTTTGGCAGGCCTGCAGGCATTTCCTCCGGCTCCTTTGGCCCCTAGTAGCTCCTCGGCTCCCGCTAGCCCCCCACCCGGCCAGGGCCCCTCTTCTCGGCTAACTCCCGTCCCCACTCCTACCCGTTTCAGTGGTAAATTAGGGGAGGCTCGGGAATTTATTATGCAGTGCGAGATAGTGTTTCAGCAGGTGCTCGGGGACTTCTCCACAGACCACAGCCAGATTGGCTACAGTATATGATTAATCTGTTAGAGGGACGAGCGCTAGCTTGGGCCTACGCTGTCATGGCTAGGGCAAACTATGCTAACATGACTTATAATCAATTTGTCTGTGAATTCAAAGAGGTGTTTGACCACTCTGACCGTGATAGTGTGCTTACCTCCCGGCTGCTTAATCTTAGACAGGGAACTCAATCAGTGGCAGACTACGCGGTCGACTTCGGGGTAGTCGCCACAGAGGTAGGGTGGGAGGACGCCTTGCTCTGCAGCATTTTTATTAAGAGTCTTAGCCCTAGTCTGCGGGACGAGTTGGTTCGCCTAGAGAAACCAAACAGGCTCACTGAGTTAATCTCCCTGGCCATCAGTCTTGATAACAGATTAAGGGAACGGGCAGCAGAACGTAGGTCTTCCAGCCACTCGGGTTCCCAATATTGCCACTCCCCTCAGCCTTCCCTATTGGCCCTACCTCCCTCTGATTCCCCGGAAGCCCTGGAACCAATGGTAGTGGGGCAGTCCAAATTACCTCTGGCGGAGAAACAGCGCCGCCGCAAGCTGGGATTGTGTCTTTACTGTGGGAGTGAAGAGCATGAGGTAGTGTCATGTCCTGTTTGGCCAAAAGGGTGAGTCCGTGCGTCACAGTAGGGAGACTCACGGACTCACCTCAATCTAATCCCCTATCCAGGTTACTTCTTCCTATTCGATTCATTCATAAACAGACTGAAATAGAGACACATGCACTGATTGATTTGGGGGCAGAGCAAAACTTCATCTCGGGGGAACTGGCAACCCTGTTGGGTCTCCCCTGCCAATCGCTCAAAATCCCACTTAAGCTCATCGCCCTGTCCAAAGCCCCCCTTGCTACTGTATCCCTGCAGACCCTCCCAGTGGCTGTCATTATATGTGGTAATCATCGGGAGGAACTGAAGTTCTTTGTGTTGCTGGTTTCCTCCTCCCCGGTTATTCTTGGGTATCCCTGGTTACGGCTTCATAATCCCACCACTGACTGGCACTCTGGGAGTGTGTTATTGTGGAGTTTGTTATGTCTCGGTGCCTGTCTTCAATCGGCTGCTTGCTCACCATCCATGCCCCTGAGTGCCCCCACCACCCCTCCCCCCGATCTGTCCAAGATTCCCTCAGAGTATCATGACCTTGGGGCCTCATCGCCCATATGACTGTGCCATCAACCTTCATGCCGGAGCCCTGCTGCCATTGAGTCATCTATACAGCCTGTCACCTCTGGAGTGGGAAGCAATGGAGGCTTATATTAAAGAGTCATTAAACTCCGGCATAATTTGGCCATCATCCTCAGTGGTGGTGGTGGTGGTGGTGGTGGTGGTGGTGGTGTTTTGTGGGGAAGAAGGCTGGTTCGCTGAGGCCCTGTGTTGACTTCAGAAAATTGAATAACATCACTATCAAGGACAAATACACCCCGCCTCTTGTTAACTCGGCATTTGATTCCCTCCAGGGGGCTTCCTGGTTCACCAAGCTGGATCTACGGAACGCCTATCATCTGGTCCGGATCCGGGAAGGTGATGAATGGAAGACGGGGTTCTGGACCCCCAGCGGTCACTTTGAGTATCTTGTCATGTTGTTGGGGCTGACCAATGCCCCCGATGTATTCCAGTGGTTGATCAATGATGTGCTGAGGGATTTTCTGGGTGTTTTTGTTTATCTTGATGACATTCTCATTTTTTCGCAGTCCTTGGACGAGCATCGAGTGCATGTGAGGCGAGTTTTGCAGCGACTCCTGGAAAACAAATTATTTGTCAAAGCCGAGAAGTGCAACTTCCACGCATCCAAGACATCCTTCCTGGGCTTTATCATCTCCCACAGTGAGATCATCCCAGACCCCAGTAAGGTAAAAGCGGTGGTAGATTGGACCACCCCCTCTTCCAGGAAACAACTTCAGCAGTTTTTGGGGTTCGCCAATTTCTCTTAGTAAGAGTAGTGGTATTTCACCGACGGCCGAGGCCTCCCACTTATTCTATATCAAGAATTATAGCATCATTGCTCTCCCCCTGACCTGTCTTACTTCCTCGAAGGTACCCTTTCAGTGGACTGAGGAGGCGGCTGCGGCCTTTGCTGATCTTAAAGGACAGTCCTCGGCCTCTCCCATTCTGGCTCAGCTGGATCCCGCACTCCAGTGCCTAGTGGAGGTGGACGCCTCGGACTCGGGGGTCGGAGCCGTCCTATCCCAGCGTTCTCCAATGGATGGCAAAATTTGGCCCTGTGTGTTCTTCTCTCGACGGCTGTCTCCAGCCGAGTGTAACTACGACATTGGCAACAGGGAGCTCCTAGTGGTCAAGATCACGCTGGAGGAGTGGCGTCACTGGTTGGAGGGGGCCTCCCACCCGTTTGTGGTCTGGACAGACCACAAGAACCCGGAGTACCTCAGGACGGCCAAGCGTCTGAATGTGCACCAAGCCCGCTGGTCCCTGTTCTTCGGACATTTCAACTTTACCATCGCGTACCGTCCCAGGTCCAAGAATACCAAACCTGACGCCCTGTCCAGACAGTTCGCCTCAGACATTATGAAGAAGACAGTACACCCCATCCTTCCTCCATCATGTATCATGGGCGCCCTCTTGTGGGGCATTAAAGAGAAGGTCTTGAAGGTGCTGGATGTCGAACCGGACCCAGGCAGGGGGCCAACTGGGAGACTATTCATTCCATCTGCCATTCGAGGCGAAGTCATCCATTGGGCCCATGCTTCCAGGTTCTCGTGCCACCCTGGGAGGGCTCGCATGGTGGTGCTATTACAGAGGACGTTTTAGTGGCCGTCTCTCCAGAAAGACGTCGGTGAATACATCCGCGCCTGCCCCCAGTGCACTGCTGGCAAGACATCATCCTCTTCTCCAGCCGGTCTGCTCTACCCCCTCCCTATTCCCGGCAGGCCCTGGTCCCATGTGACACTGGACTTCGTCACCAGTCTTCCTCCTTCTAATCATCATATGGTAATCCTCACCATTGTGGATAGGTTCTTCAAGGCCGCCCACTTTGTTCCCCTGCAAGGGCTGCCTACGGCGAAGGAGACGGCGGACTTGCTCATCTAACCCGTGGTGAGGTTACACAGGATTCCCCTAGACATCGTCTCCGACCGAGGACCTCAATTCATCTCCCAGGTTTGGAGGTCCTTTTGCAACGCCCTTGGGGCTACGGTAAGCCTGTCCTCCGGATACCACCCTCAGAGCAACGGGCAGTGTGAGCGGGCAAATCAGGAACTGGAGGCTGATTTGCGGTGTGTCGCTACTGCCAACCCGGCATCCTGGAGCACCCACCTCCCGTGGATCGAACGGTCTCTTCAGCCATCGGCATGTCCCCATTCGAGGCTTCGTTGGGCTACAATCCCCCGCTGTTCCCTGAAAAGGAGGGGGACATCGCCGTCCCGTCCGTCCAGGCTCACCTGAGGCGCTGCCACCGGCTGTGGAGAGCAACCCGGACCGCGCTACGGTGCACGGCTGAGTGCAACTCCATGGTTGCCAACCATCACAGGATGTCAGCCCCTCCCTACCGGGTGGGTCAGCAGGTATGGCTATCCACAAAGCACATTAATCTGAAGGCAGAGGCTAAGAAGATGTCCCAGCGGTTTATTGGGCCGTTTGCTATTACGCACATCATCAACCCTGTTTCTGTGTGCCTAGCCCTCTCCCCTCCCTCCTTATCTGTCCTACTTTCCATGTGTCGCAGGTTAAACCCTTCTGTTACAGCCCTCTGTGTCCCCCTCCCAGGTCTCCACCTCCGCCGATGGTGATTGATGGCGACCCGGTGTGGAAGGTCAATGCCATCCTAGACGTCCATCGCCGGGGTCGTGGCCTGCAATATCTGCTGGACTGGGAGGGCTACGGGCCGGAATGGAGGTCCTGTGGGCATCCCTCCTTCGTGTTGGATAAAGATCTCATCAGGAACTTCCATCGGGCGCACCCAGGTAGGTTGGATCGACCGCCGAGAGGCGTCTTGTGGGGGGGGGGGAGTACTGTAATGGTCTGCTCTGGCTGCTCATTCCCCTCAGCTGCACACACACCTGTTCCTCATCACGGCCTGGGCTATTTAAACCAGGCTGCCCTGGGATCCGTGCAGAATTGTCTGTCATCCTTCATGAGACCCACTCACGCCTTCTTTGTTGTTCCAGAGTTCCTAGCCTCAGCCTGCTTTTGTCCTCGCTTCCAACCCTCTGCCAGCCGGGGTCAGGAAGGAAACCTCCATTACCCAAGTAAGCCATCGCTCATTCTCCCTAATCCACTCTCAGTCCCCTGTGCACAGGCGGAACTCCGTGGCGACGGATCTCTCTCCTCCCTGGCGGCGGACCAAGCCACACAGCTCCACTTGACACATATTCACCCTCTACAAGCAGCAGCCGGATCAGTGGACGCTGTCCTCCTGGCCGTAGCTGCCGAGCTGAACCTGAGCGTCGCCACATCTCTGCAAACAGTAAGCCCAGGATTAAACTGCACATCTCCACCTGTATTACCACTAACTGTCCTGCCTCTGTTTGTCCATAGGGTTGCCAGGTCGTACGACGTTCTGCTCTCCCCCAGCTGCTGCAAGATCACACATCCACACACTCACATCCACACATTATTGTTAATAAATATAATTGTATTTATTTCGGTGTCCAAGTCTGTTCACTGGGTCTACAACCATGTCATTAATTTTAAAAAAAATTAGAACTAATCAGTGGATTCAGGTGTGTCTCCTCAGCTGCACAGACAGCAGCTGACAGCAGGAAATCTATCATTGTGGACTCAGGACTCTTACCCAATCACTTTTCATTTCCTCCTCTATAAATTCTCCTCTCTCATTTCCTCCAGTGCCAGATTGTTGAATCACTTCCAGTGGTCACTTTCAAGCATAGACAGAGCTATTGTAGTTTGTAAGTTTACTGATTTATCTGATTTTCTCCTTGGGTTTCTTTTTTCCCTCTTTATTTGCACAGCCCTTGTCTCAGTATCTGTCCTCTCTGTCCCTGGGTTCCCCTTTTCCTTCTGTTTCCCTGGGTTATAGAAGACTTGCTCCTAGTGATGGTGAAACTGAGGCCTTATGAAACAATGAACAACTTTGAGACAATTGCTTCATGATTGACAGTGTTATGAAACATTTAATAGAGTGCCATCTGCTGACTGAGTGTCAGAACTGCATCTGAGTGGAAGACCTGAAAAAAATCTCAATATTTTTTTTTTTTTTGGAGCATTTGGTCATCTGAGGTCTATTCAAAATTGGATGGCAGGAACAAACAATACAAAGCAAAGAAAAAAAAAGCCTAATTCCAATAGAACCCTCTCAAATTTCCCGTGAGCCCTCAAGTCACGTGATGTGACCGACATAATGAGGCCTCACTTGCTACGGTCACATGACTGTGGGCGTGCTGAAACAGCACTCAATGCACTGCTCATGACACTTCAGCTTTATGTTACTCGAATCAGTGTCGAGTGGGTGGTGTCAAGCATAACGTTACTGCTAACTAATGGAGCAACTGTCTGCAAGGCCACTTTTTAAGGTCATCTTCTCATCATGCCATAGTTGTGGGAAGTGGTATGATTATATTACTCTTTTTGAGGTGCAAAAAGGCCGATTCTATATTTTGTGATAGTTTAAAAATTAATGCATGCTGAAGCTGTTAATATCAATTCCATATCATTCCAATGCAGTGCAGCGAATGCAAAAAGAACCCCACTTCATTTGATCCAACCATCCATCCATCCATCTTCTTCCACTTAATCCTTTTCAGGTCGCGGGGGGGCTGGAGCCTAACTCAGCATCTTTTGGGCGAGAGGCAGGGTACACCCTGGACAGATCACCAGTCCATCGCAGGGCCAACACAGAGAGAGAGACAACCATTCACTCTCACATTCATACCTAAGGACAATTTAGAATCCGATATCTTTCTTAAAACGTTAAGCCTTAGGAAGCAAACTGATACTATTTTTTATTTATTATTTTACTTCATGCAGCCTTGCATCTGGTGACATACAGTGGTGGGAAAAAGTGTTTGCCCCCTTCCTGATTTCTTTTTTTTTTTGTATGTTTGTCACACTTAAATGTTTCAGATCATCAAACAAATTTAAATATTTGACAAAGACAACACAAGTAAACACAAAATGCAGTTTTTAAATGAATGTGTTTATTATTAAGGGTAAAAAAACAAACAAACTACATGGCCCTGTGTGAAAAAGTGATTATCCCCCAGTTAAAACATAAATTAACTGTGGTTTATCACATCTTTGGAAAGCTGAGTTCAATTTCTCTAGCCACACCCAGGCCTGATTACTGTCACACCTGTTCTCAATCAAGAAATCACAAAGGGTTTGAGAGATATGCGTGGAACAGACACACACACACACACAGACAGAGATTTCTTGCTTTTATAAATAGGACCTTCCTGATAAAGTGAAGTAGACCAAAAGATCCTCAAAAGCTAGACATTATGCTGTGATCCAAAGAAATTCAGGAACAAATGAGAAACAAAGGAATTGAGATCCATCAGTCTGGAAAAGGATATAAAGCCATTTCTAAAGCTTTGGGACTCCAGCGAACCACAGTGAGAGCCATTATCCACAAATGACAAAAACATGGAACAGTGGTGAACCTTCCTAGGAGCGGTCGGCTGACCAAAATTACCCCAAGAGCACAGCGACAACTCATCCAAGAGGTCACAAAAGACCCCACAACAACATCCAAAGAACTGCAGGCCTCACTTGCCTCAGTTAAGGTCAGTCTTTATGACTCCACCATAAGAAAGAGACTGGACAAAAATGGCCTGCATGGCAGAGTTCAAAGATGAAAACCACTGCTGAGCAAAAAGAACATAAAGGCTTGTCTCAGTTTTGCCAGAAAACATCTTGATGATCCCTAAGACTTTTGGGAAAATATTCTGTGGACTGACGAGACAAAAGTTGAACTTTTTGGAAGGTATGTGTCCCATTACATCCGGCATAAAAATAGCACAGCATTTCAGAAAAGGAACATCATACTAACAGTAAAATATGGTGGTAGTAGTGTGATGGTCTGGGGCTATTTTGCCACTTCAGGACCATATGTTTATGCATGTAAATGCGGTTTTATGAATGAAAATGAACCTGTAACCAAGTGACACTGATCCTCGTGGTAGGAGCATTATACCAAATTAACCACACCTGTGGTTAATTTGCCCTATATATACCCTGTGCATCCACCCACTCTTCCTCTTTCTGATGACTGGGAGGAGCCCGCCTCCTCTGACGAAGGGCAATGAATGGTTACAGGTTCACTTTCATTCATAAAACTGCATTTACATGCGTAAACATACGTTTTATTTCATTTAAGTGAACCTGTAACCAAGGGACAACTGTAAACCAAATGAGTCCTGAGGCGAAGTGGGGAGGGTGTCACCCACAGATAAAATGCACAACATAGTCAGATGAGTTGGCTCCTTCCTTGTACTCACCTGAGTACGTGCAAGTCAAGCCGGTTCCTACTGGTAACCGGAGCTGAAACAAACCTCTTCGAGCACATGGCACACATGCCAGCTCACATGAGGGAGACCAAGACACAACTCAAGAACTTGTTGTGATCCTCCAGAACAGATGAGTTGATTCCTTTATTGTATTCAACTGAATACCTACAAGTTAAGCCGGTTCCTACAGGTAACCGGAGCTGAAACAACCCTCTTCAAGTACAAGGCATACATGCCAGCTCAGATGAGGGACATTAAGAAACACTTAAGAATCTGCTGCAACCCCCAGACAGATGGGTTTGACTCCTTATTGCACTCAACTGGATACCTACAAGTCAAGCTGGTTCCTCCAGGCAACCAGAGCTGAACAAAATCCATTTCAAGCACAAGGCACACCTGTCGGCTCAGCGACAGAAAAACTAAGACACAGCTAAGAATCTGTTGTGACCCCCAGAACAGATGAGAGGATGACTGATGAGGCCAGATTGAGCCTCTAGAAGTGGATGAATGCTGAGGAAGAGGCCAGCCAGCGGCTGTGCATACATCCTCTGGGGGTGCACCCCTGAACAACGCCCACGTAGTGGCCATTTCTCAAGTCGGGTGAGCCACCAGCCTATCTGGTGGTCCCGTTCCAACCTGTATCTATGCGAAGCAATCAGGTCAATATCCAATGGGACAGGCGCTGCTCGGGAATATGCCTGCCCATCGTGGATTCCCCATAGGATACAAAAAGCCCGTCTGAAGAATGGACAGACCTCGTCCGGTCAACATAAAGCTTAAGGGCCCCACTGGGCACAACTATGAAGCCTCTCAGCCTCTGAAGAGGTGTGTGAGGTGGGTAGAAGGCCTCAAGAACAAGAGGGTGGAAAACAACCCATTAGCCAGCACTTTGGGCTGAAAGCTGGGTTGGGCCGCAGGTGAACCACCAGATCACCCTCAACCTAAGGCATGCTGCATCCACAGACAGCACATTCAGTTCACTGACCCTCTTGGCTGAGACAATTGCCAAGAGAAAAGCCGTCTTCCAGGAGAGCAGACGAAAGTCAGCACTGGGGAGTGGCTGAAAAAGGGGGTAAGCATAGAGCCCTAATAACTGTCTGGAGATCCTAAGTGGGCAGCAACGGGCGCCAAGACGGACAGCTACGTTTCACACCTATCAAAATTGCTTAACCAAGGGATGCACCCCATGAGATAAGCCATCACACTTCTCATGGACAGTTGACCCCGCTGCCAGGTGGCCCCTGATAGTCAACTCCGCCCGACCTAGGGTGAAGAGGTACTGGATGTAAGACAAGATGACAGAGATGTGACATGACAAGGGATCCTTCCCCTTGGTCCACCACTAGTTCAAGCGCTCTCCACTACACACTGCATCACAGCTGGGTAGATGGGGCCCGTGAAGCCTGCGCAGTGTCTATAACCTCCTTCTCCAAGCCCAATTTCCACAACTGCCCCCATCCAAGGGCCATACATGAGACCTTGGGAGCTGAAAATTCGGATGCCAACTCCCGTCTTGTGCCTGTGAGAGCATATCCCGTCTGGAGGGGAGAGGCCAAGGATGGCTCCCAACATCTCGTGGATCTTTGCCATCCATGGTCTTGTGGCAAATTCGCGCCATCAGAATTACTTGAACAGACAGCAGTCTCGCCTTCACAAGGAAAGCTGGCAGAAGAGGCAGTAATGGAAATGCAAATAGTTCACTGGAGGCCAGGCATGCTCAGAGCATCTGTAGCTAGTGGACCTGGCAGGCTTGAGGCCACACAAGCAGATGACGCACCCTCGTATGGAGAGGGGAACCCCACCTTGTCCTGCTGGTTGATGCACGACACCACAGCTGTGCTGTCCGTCCATACCAGAATTTTTAAATGCACCGCTTCCATTTTGGGATAGTTCATTTGACAAGACTGCTGTGCCGGAGCCCAGTGTCCCCGAACAACCTGCCATCCTAGATTGCACTCCAGCCTGCTTGGGGGGCGTTGGTTATAATGGTCACCCTGCAGCCCTCTTGGCCCAGGGGAACACCATCCTGGACTGCTGACGAGTGTCTTCGCTACCTGTGAACCAGCGGCACTGCCTGGGCAGCTGCAACAAAGAGGCCCAAGACCTTCTGGCACTGCTGCATTGACAGTCCTCTGTGAGATGCAGCTCTTGATTCATTCCCTGATAGCATGCCTCCTCTTCGGAGTCAGGGATGCACTCATGGCAACTGAATCCAAGGTGAGCCTCAAGTACTCGACAACCCTGGTTAGAACCAGGCAGCTCTTTTCCACATTCAAATGCAACCCAAGTGCCGACTGGTGAGCCAATATGGTCTTCATATGGCTCCTTGCTATGGGTTCCGATGGTGCACAAACCAGCCAATTGTCCAGATAATTGAACTTGTCCGCCCCTCTGCCGCAGTGGGTGAGTGCAGCCTCCCTGCATTTGGCGAACGTCCGTGGATAGGGACAGGCCGAAAGACAGGGCGTCATAACCGAAAGCTGTCCTGAAGGCACCCTGAGTAACTTCCTGTGGCCGGATCTATGAGAATAAGGAACCAGCATTGTGAAGGTCCATTGCTGTGAACCAATCGCCTGGCCCTATGGCCTGAATAATGTTCTCACCCTGAGCATTGGGCAAGGGAATGCCTTGAGACACCTGCTCAACCGTCTCAGGTCCAAAAACTGGACAGAGACCCCTGGTTTGTTTAGTTAGTTAGTCAATTCCCTCCCACAACACGTGGGACACCATATGGTGCATAGGGCAGCGCTTATCCTATTCCGCTGGCCTTGGGCCACACAGCCACTGTAAGTAATGAAACCACAGTGGGGGGGGGCAGTCCTCTGGTAGCTCTGTGCATCACACACCAATCCACTTGAGAATAAGTTATAGGCAGTGTAAAAGCCTCGCCTCTCTTCTCTTGGAGACAGAGACTGTGTCACGCTCTCTCGCAGCAGAACAGAGATCTCACTGCCCAGAACTGCGGGAGAGAGTCCTTCTTACTTCTGCTTCCAACCCCTTGAAGTTGGGAAAAAAAGATCTCAATTGCAGACGGTATCCACACACCAGTGTACCGATGACCCATGGACCCGAGGCGCACCAATGCCAACTCATGAGGTGTGCTGCAGAGAAAGCTGACGTCAGGGGAAGCGTACCATCAAAGAGGCTAGTGGGGCTTGGCAGAATCATGGCCTACATGCTCCCGAGAGCGGGGACATGAATGCTGCTGGACCTGCACCCGCTGCCAAGAGGCCCTCTGCTTTGGGTGACCCGAGCTCTGCAAGGAACCTGGCTCTGTAAATGAAGCCGTTGTGGGTTTCCACACCCCTCAAGAGGTCTCCGGACACTCGACCTGGGTGGTCCTGGTTGAAGAAAGGACTGCGCACGCAGTCTCACCTTCTGCACCTTATCTGACACTGCCTTTACTGCGGGCCCTCTCCGTATCCGCCAATCCAGACTGGATCAGTCACACATGCCACCGGCCATGGTCAGATGGCCAAGGAATTCCCAAGAGGTGCAGCTTGAAAGCTAGCTCCTTGAATTACAGCATCCACAATCCTTATCAAATTTGGTAGGACGTTAGTTCCGCTTTTGACTGTAGGTCCCTTAGCAGACCTTCTAAATACACTAAAAAGAAGTGTATTAGCATTGGCTAGCCTCGAGGCCATAACCACAGGCTGATAGATGCTAGTCACTATCCCATCAATGGCACAACACTTGTCATTGGGGTGGCATATAGACTTGTTGCCTGTGAGGGGAGCTCCAGCCAGCAAAGGTAGGGCCCACCTTCTATGCACCCTCCAAGCCCTGCTCCGCAGCACCAATCAGAACTCTGAGCCCAAAGCAAGGAGCAGCAGCCTCCCTTGGATGAGCCCACGACTTCTGTAAACAACCCACGAAGTCAAGATAACTGGCAAGAAAACCTGCCTGCCTGCCGGCTACAGGACCCCTGTCCAAAGCCGAAGCCCCAGGTGGAGAAGATGGAGGAGGAAGCACAGTAGCTGATGCTGCTCTAGAGAGCAGTGCCTTGAGGAATACATCATAGGGCTCTGGACAGTCCTTCCTGGCCGGAAGGTCTCTGTCATCCTCATCCTCATCCTCAGAGACATCCTCTCACCCACTGGAGCTATAGCCAGAGCTGGTGGTCTTGCCCAAGTTATCAGAGGCCACATGGAACAAAGTATCAGGATGCGGCCCCGGGGCCATTAGGGAGCCTGAGCGTCATACCCAAAAGGCGACGTTGATTTGCCGACATATGCCAATGGTCTAACACACTGATCTGCCGCCATATGTTCAGTGGTCTTACGCATCTTCTCCAACTGCCCCTGCATGAAGTCCACCCGTGGGCCGTGCAGCTGACGTTCTTCAATCCGCTTCCGCCCCCTGCTGGCCTTCCTGGTTCTAGATGGAGGAGCTAAGGCTGGAGGAATAGAACCCTGGGCTGGTGCATACCAGTGTCCGGGCCATTTCCTCCTCCTTCACTCCCGCAGAAGCTATAACTCCTCCAGGAGAACAATAGGAGAGAAAACAAAGCAGTTATTGTCATTATTATTGTCATCATAAACAGGCCAAAGGGCTGTTCCAGGAGGTACAAGCATGCTAGTCATAAGACAACATAGAAATATCAGATCTCAGTTCCCACCTGAATGCTTTACCACTCCCCCACAAAAGGTGGCGAGAGTGCACCAAGCACAGGGGGGGCTCAGTACCAAGACAAAGAAGACGACTCGTCTTTTTTTGTAAGAAGACGACTGTCAGTCGAGAAAAAAGAAACAATACAGAATTAATGGCAAATTATATCATGTTGTAATTGTTAAGTAATTCCTCCTTGACGAAGGCACAATTATATCACATATCTCAAACAGCTAAATATATTGCGTGCTGTTAAGCTGTAAAAACAGTTCTTCTGCCTGAAGAGAAGGCACAAAATACATCACAAACCTTAATCAGGTAAGGGTAGATATACATCACACTGCTAAACCTGTCAACAGTTCGGGCTGAGAAGACGGCAAATGTATATTATATACCTCAGGCGGCACAAACCGTGCAGGCCACAGTATACAGCTGCTGCAAAACCTTCTCTCATTCAGCAGAAAACCACAACAATTTTATGACACAGCGAAAGGGTACCAGAGTAAAGGCAGCCCGAACAGCACAAGCATAATGTCAAGCAAACAATATAAGCTCTTACCGTACCAGGAGGAAAGAAAGAGGAAGAGTGGGTGGATGCACAGGGTGTATATATAGGGCGTGCATCCACAGGTGTGGTTAATTTGGTATAATGCTCCTTACAGGTTCACTGAAATGAAATAAAACTGGAAGACTTGCTGTGGTAAATGGAACCATAAATTCTGCTGTCTACCAAAAAATCCTGAAGGAGAATGTCCAGCCATCTGTTCGTGACCTCAAGCTGAAGCACAATTGGGTTCTGCAGCAGGACAATCATCCAAAACACACCAGCAAGTCCACGTCTGAATGGCTTATGAAAAACAAAATGAAGACTTTGGAGTGGCCTAGTCAAAGTCCTGACCTGAATCCGATTGAGATGCTGTGGCATGACCTTAAAAAGGCGGTTCATGCTCGAAAACCCTCCAGTGTGGCTCAATTACAACAATTCTACAAAGATGAGTGGGCCAAAATTCCTCCACAGGGCTGTAAAAGACTCATTGCCAGTTATCACAAATGTCTGAATGCAGCTGTTGCTGCTAAGGGTGGCCCAACCAGTTATTAGGTTTAGGAGGCAATCACTTTTTCACACAGGGCCATGTAGGTTTGGATTTTTTTTTCTCTTAATAATAAACACTTCATTTAAAAACTGCATTTTGTGTTTACTTGTGTTATCTTTGTCTAATATTTACATTTGTTTGATGATCTGAAACATTTAAGTGTGACAAACATACAAAAAAATGAGAAATCAGGAAGGGAGCAAACACTTTTTCACACCACTGTATATGACGCATAAACGTCAGATCTGTGACATTCATACAAGTGAAAACACACCTGGTGCTCTTGGGTCTGTCCTGTGTCTGTACCACCATCACGCCAACAGTCCTTTTTAATTTTCAGTTCATCATCTACTCATTGCTGTTGAAGCCACAGATTTAGCTGTGCTTATTTGTGAGAAGCCTCCATTTGTACAGTCTATGGCACAACCACGAACACCAGCAACAAGTACCAGAACTAGACAAAAACATTCAAAAATACAGAAAGTATAAATGCTGAAATTAGCTGCCACTTAACTGTAAAACATGTATGTGGACTATACATTAAAACGAATTTGAAAAACTTTTAAAAACGCTATTTTAAATGCCCCACTAGTCCACTCTTGCTGACTGATTTAACACTATTTCAGCCGAAACTGGAAGTTGCCCCCCCATAATTGTTTCTACAGCAGAGCCCTCGGGGATAAGGTGGATAGAAGAAAACCTGAATTAGTATTTTTCATCAATATCAAATGCAGAAATGTTGCATTTAGAAAACTGCTGTATTTCTAACGATGTCATTTGGGGGAAATGAGCTGCTTGCCGGAGATCTGCACTCTCCGAGTGCTTTTCTAATTTAGTAAATAATTTTTGATTTGAGGCTCATTGCACGACCTCATGCTCTTTTGTTTATGTTTGTTTTTTGTTTTTGTGTGTGATGTTCGTCTAAAACGTGAAATATATAAGGTTAAATCTAAGGTTAACCTCAATTACAGTGTTTTGCCGGTGGGACGTTTCAAATTTTCTACTGCCAATCAGTGAAGAAAAAATTGATTTTCTTTGTATATGCTAAATTCAGGGAAATTGGCTGGAATGCTAAAGGGTTAAAATAAAAGTTTCAAATATACAAGAAAAAAACTGCAAATTTACAGGAAAAAAGTTGCTAATTTCAGAAAAAAGGTTGAAAATTTACAGGAAAAAGTTGCAAATGTTGGAGAAAAAGTTTTTTTTTTTTTAAAAAATGACAAGAATAAAGTTGCAAATTTTTGAGAAAAATTGCAAATGGATGTCATGAGGCTGAACGCGGTGTTCCACCATGCTCAGGCTCTCACATTATTTTTGGTTATTTCTTGTATTCTCTCAGTCTTGTGTGATTATTGTACTGTGTATCGTTTCTGGGTGGATATGCGTTTTTGAGTTGCCTGTTTAGGTAATCCTTGTTCTCAGTGTTATTCTGTTAGTTTCTTTGGGCACCTTGTTCATCTACTGTAGGTCTTGCTTTATTATTGTGTTTATATTTTGTTCCCGTTTGACATGAGCTCTCCACCTTTTGCCTCCAGACACTCTCACTTTGTTGTCATCCGGTATTTGTCTCTCTCTTCTCCGTTGGTTCTGTTCACGGGTCGTCTCAGCTGGCACCCGCCTGGTAATTAGGTTACCTGCCCGCTCATGTGAGCCACACCGGCTGTCATTCATTGTCACTGATTTCCTGCCTTATTTAAGACTGTTTTTTGCATTCACTCATTGTCAGAGCCTCAACAAGATTCTTCTCGTCCTCACCAGAACCCTTTCCTTGTTCTGGTATGTTTTCCTGTTTTGTTCTCCTCGCTGACTACAGGTTCTCACCATTTGTAAGTTATTTTTGTGCACTTTTGGACTTTGTATTTCCTTGAATAAAAATCACAAACTGCAGTTTAGCGCCTTGGTCTTTCCTCTCTGCTCCAAGGAGCAATTCGTGACAATGGAGGACAAAAAAGTCACAAATTTACAGGAAAAAAAAGTGTTACTTTGTATTTTTCCTCTCTGGCTGTTCCACCAGCTTCCTCCTTCTCCGCAGCTGCTGTCTCCAGCTTCACCTCGACGTTCCCTCCCGCTGTTGAGGGGTCGACCATTTCCTCCCTGTCTCCACCCGTCACCGTGTCTGCAGAGGCGGCAACTCCACGTTCCTCTGAGGGGCCCACAACCGCTCAAGTCATGGAGAGGGCTGATTCCCAACCAGCTGCAGCAGAAGACATTGCCCCCCGGGAATTCAGGCAAGTGTTTTTTCACTCTCATTCAACTAAACATGAATTATCTTTCCTGATTCCCGGTGGTGAGGGTCAGTCTAGGCAGTCCTCTGAGTCCTCACCACCTGCTGCAGCTATAGACTCTTCACCTGCTCTCTCCATGTCTCCTCCTTTCACCCTTGAATGCCCGCTGGCCCCAGGATCGAGCTGCCGGACGATGGAAGGACCTGTGGCCCTGGAGGACCTGGTTCCAGCCCTGCAGCCACGGTCTGGATGGAGGGAGAGTGCTGTGACTGAGCTGAAGCCTGCGACAATGATGGAACGTCCCCTGCCCTCAGCAGTACAGGATCCAGTGCCAGCAGGAAGCCAACCTCCTGTGTCCACGTTGGGCGAGCCTCCTGCACGGGCCACTTCGCTGGTGGGTCTTGGGACTGCATCCACCACCATGCCGACTGTAGGGGCCACTGCAGCAGAGCCGAAGCCGGACCTCCAGAGGGCTGGGCCCGAGACGTCATTGCCTGGATCAACGGAGTCCTGGATGGCGGTGGAGCTTAAGCTTAGGGAAGTGCTCTTCTTTGTTTTCACTGTCTCTGTTTTGGAGAGATCTTCCCTGGCTCTTGGTGGGGAAAGCCAAGTGCAGCACCTTAGCTCCCCTCGCCGGACTCCACTGCCGCCAATGACCCTGCCCCTGTTTCTCTGTCTCTCCTGTCGGAGTCTTTCCCCAGGGTCACCAAGGATGTTACTTTGCCAGAGGTCTAGTTTTGCCGCCTGAAACCACAGTGGGTTCAACTTCTCCTTCAGCTGAGGTCATCTTAGGTGTACCGTCCCAGCCCGGGACTTCCGAGGGTGCTACTTCCCTGATAGCTGAGGTCATCGCAGGTGCTCCATCTCATCCTGGGGCCTCCGTGGGTGCTGCTCCCCCACTCCCCTGCTGAGGTCTTCGCAGGTGCTCTGTCCCAGCCTGGGACCTCCGTGGGTGCAGCTCCCCCTCAGTCCGGGTCTCCATATGTGTTGTGTCCCAGTCGGGGGCCGTGGTGGGTGCTGCGCTCCAGCTTGGGTCCACCGTGAGCGATACGCTCCACCCCGGGGGCCACAATGGGTGCAGCTCTAGCCCAGTCTGGGCCCACTGTGGGTGCAGCTCTGGCCCAGTCCAGGTCCACCACGGGTGCAGCCTTGCTCCAGCCCAAAGCCACCAAGGGTGCTGCTCTGCTCCAGCCTGGAGCCACAGCAGGTGCTGCTATGCCCCAGCCTGGGGCCACCGAAGGTGCTGCAGGGCAGTCCAAAAACGTTGGGGTTCCCTTTCCTCTGCCTGACACCATCGTGGTTCCCCCTCCTCTGCTTGATGCCGTCGTGGTAACCCCTCCTCTACCCAATGCCGTCGTGGTCCCCTCTCCTCTGCCTGATGTCGTCGTGGTCCCCTCTCCTCTGCCCGAGGCCATCGTAGTCCCCTCTCCTCTCCCTGAGGCCGTCGTGGTTCCCTCTCCTCCGTCTGATGTCGCTGGAGTTTCCCCTGCTCCTCCGCCTGACGGCATCGGGGTTTCTCCTACTCCTCCATCCTCCTCATCACCGTTTTTTCCTGTTGGGCAGCTGCCCCCTGGACCACCCTTTCTGTCCAGGTGGTTAAAGAACTCTGGCAGACCACCTGACAGACTGTGCTGCTGGGTTGGGTGGCCCACGTTCTCCGGTAGGCCACCCAACTCTTTTCATCATGCCATTGGCCAGGTGAACTGTCCAGCTCGCCGGTCCAGGAGGCCTAGGTGCCTGGTTCTGCTCAGGTGTAGGTCCTGAGTAGGGTTTTTTTTTTGTTCCCTCCTAGCCTGTTCCCCCCACCACCTGCCCAGGGTGGTTTATTGTTCTACTCCTTTTTTTGGGGGGGGGGGGGGAATCTTTTTTTCTTTTTTGATGTTAACCTGGGTGTCTGGATTCCACCCCTTAAGGGGTGGGGGGGCTCTGTTATAAGGCTGAGTGCGGTGTTCCACCATGCTCAGGCTCTCACTTTGTTTCTGGTTATTTCTTGTATTCTCTCAGTCGTGTAATTATTTTACTGTATATCGTTTCTGGGTGGATATGCATTTTTGAGCTGCCTGTTTATGTAATTCTTGTTCTCAGTGTTATTCTGTTAGTTTCTTTAGGCACCTTGTTCATCTAGGTCTTGCTTTATTATTGTGTTGACTGTTTTTTGCATTCACTCATTGTCAGAGCCTCAACAAGATTCCTCTCATCCTCACCAGAACCCTTTCCCCATTCTGGTGTGTTTTCCTGTTTTGTTCTCCTCACCGTCTACAGGTTCTCACCATTTGTAAGTTATTTTTTGTGCACTTTTTGGACTTCGTGTTTCCTTGAATAAATATCACAAACTGCTTTTTAGCACCTGGGCCTCTCTGCCCCAAGGAGCAATTCATGACAATGGAGGACAAAAAAGTCACAAATTTACAGGAAAAAAGTTGCAAATTTTTGAGAAAAAGGTTGTAATTTTATATGAAAAGTTGAAAATGTTGGAGAAAAAAGTTTAAAAAAATACAAGAAAAAAGTTGCTCATTTTTGAGAAAAAAGGTTGCAAATTTACAGGAAAAAGTAGCAAATGCTGGAGAAAAAGGTAAAAAAAAAACCAAGAATAAAGTTGCAAATTTTTGAGAAAAACATTGCAAATTTACAAGAAAAAATTGCAAATGGAGGACAAAAAAAGTCAAATTTACAAGGAAAAAATTTGCAAATTTTTGAGAAAAAAGTTGTAATTTTACATGAAAAGTTGAAAATGTTGGAGAAAAAAGTAAAAAAAATACAAGCAAAAAGTTGCTCATTTTTGAGAAAAAAGGTTGCAAATTTACAGGAAAAAGTAGCAAATGTTGGAGAAAAATGTAAAAAAAAAAACCCTGACAAGAATAAAGTTGCAAATTTTTTAGAAAAAACATTGCAAATTTACAAGAAAAAACTGCAAATGGAGGACAAAAAAGTCACAAATTTACAGGGAAAAAAGTTGCAAATTTTTGAGAAAAAAGTTGTAATTTTATATGAAAAGTTGAAAATGCTGGAGAAAAAAGTTTAAAAAAAATACAACAAAAAAGCTGAAAATTTTTGAGAAAGAAGTTGCTAATTTAAAAGAAAAAAGAATGCAAATTGAAGGGAAAACGTGGCAAATCTAAACTCTTAAAATTCTGGTGAGAATTTGATTTTCTTTCCGTATGTTAAATTTAGGGAAACAGGCTGGAATGTTTTTTTAAAAAAAGAAAAAAACCCGGAACTTTTAAAAAAAAAAATAGTAGATCAGTGCCTGAACTATGAAATGCCTAATGCCAGGAAATAAAATGAAGTTTTAAAAAAGCAGTTATTAAAATTGCTTAACCTAACAAAATTAGTAATTGAAGTGACTGACCCATTAAAAGAGCGTTTAGGCAGTCAGAGAGACTACAGGGACTGAGGGTCTGATCAGAACAGGCTGCAAATCTGTTAGAAGTGGACCCCCCCCGCCCCCCACACACACACCACTTCTCCATTTATCACACGTCACTTAGCTACACTGTCCCCACGTGGCTCCTCGGGCCCGTTTAAAGTCGCTGTGAGGTTTGCGGAGCTGCGGGTCATTGGTCCACACGACTGTGATGCAGCAGCGGCAGCTTCAGCCTCCGCTGCCACACAACAGCCAGGCAGCCCCGGCGGACGGGCTCTCTCTGCTGCAGGCAGGAGCGAAAACCGAGAAACTTTTTCGGGCTGATGGAGTAGCTGATCTGTGGTGAAAGGGAGCGTCGGCCGCCTATGGATTATCCATAAATGCGAGTGAGGAGCGCTGTTGTTGTCATTAATTATTTATACATCCCTATGGAAAAAAGGCGGCGGGGATGGGAGAGAGACGCCACAGCGGCGAGGATCGGCCGCTCTGAACCGCAGGAGCCACCGGCAGACCATGTCCAGACGTGAAGGAGCTCCCAGAAGAGAGGAAGGAGGGGACGCGGGAGGATGAAGCAGCGGGGCGAGGGATCGAGCGCGGCAGAGGTGGAATATAATGAAGTTGAGTGGCAAAGGGCTGTGCACCGTCCTCTCCAGCACCCTCCTCTTCGTGTGCGCCCTCAGCGAAGTTGTGGTTGGATTAAGATGCGTTTCGCTGGGATCTACGGTCAAAGCGCATTTCCACCTCGGTGCCGCAGCCGGGGCTTTCTACTCCGGGCTGCTGGTGGGGGTCGGCCAGGCGCTGCTGGGCTCCGCGCTGCTCTGCTGCGCGGAGAAGCCCGGCTGCAGGAATTTCTTTCTCCTCGGCGTGGTGGTCTTCCTGCTGGGGGTGCTGACTGCATTCTCCGGCGCGGTGGTGGACGGGGACACGGCTGCCCTGGTGGAAAGGAAATATTCCCACTACTGCTTCCACCCGGCGCTGCTGAGCCCCGCCTGCGAGCAGCTGAGGGACTACCAACAGAGTCTGGTCATCTCCACGGTCCTCAGCACCCTGGAGTGCCTGCTGGGGCTCATCAACCTGGTGGTCATCAAGCGGTACAAGAGGGCGCAGTTCTCCCGGAGCAGACAGTGCCAGAGGCAGGGCGCAGCCGGGGCCATCCTCTTCAGCGAGGAGCGCGACTGCTCCTCGGCCGATTTCCAGCCGGTGTCCTACATCAATCTGGGCGTCTTCAACGTGTTCGACGAGACGGGCGCCGAGGTGCAGCGGCGGGGGCACCCGTCCATTGAACTGCCCGGCTACTCGCCCGCTGACCCGGAGCTCAACCACTGCTTCCCCTTCTCCTACCCGATCCCCAGCGAACTGCCGCCCGCCTACGAAGACATTTTCCCCGCTGAGGCATGCAACACATAGCCGCTCCGGAGCCCCCCCTCGCTGTGACAATCTGTGACTTTGTGAGCAATTAAATTACGTCTCCCAGTAAATCCCACGGGAGGACAAGAGCCAGGGTTCACTCTCATCCCGATTATTCCCTCGCCTCTGCCTGGCAGCTTTTACCGTCCCGTCAGCCTTCAGAACGGTGTAGATAAACGGTCCGAGCGGCCAGACGCGGCCGTCAGCATACGCACAGCTCGCCATTAACACAAGCAGTTTGTGTTCTGAATGTTTGCTGTTTCTACCTGTGAATAAACTGTATTTAACCTCATTGAAGTCATGACGCTGCTACAGGGCTATGAGGCTGAGTGTAAACTCAGTCAGCTTGGATTGCTGGTCTGTTACTCAAAACCAGACTACAGCAGAACCAAGAACCAAGTCCAACATGAACTGTGTGAAGTGCACACAAGTGGTTTATTATTGTGCTGTCATTAAACTGGGAGAGTAAAAAAAAAAGACAAAGATTAAAAAGAAATTCAAAATCCAACTCTGAATATCCTGAGTCTTTTAGCTTGGGTCTGAAATCTGCAGCTCTTTCACCATCATCGGTTTCCTGTGGCTTTGACCATCAGCTTTTGTTCAAGAACAAAAAAACGCTCGAGCAACAAACGCCACAAATTTATGAGAAAAAGTTGAAAGATATGAGAAAAAAGGTGAAAAAGTCACAAGTTGCAAAAAGTTGCCATAAAAAAATGGTCATAATTTTGAAAGTAAAAAAAAAAAAAATGCAAGTTTGCCAGAGAAAGTGACTTACAATGAGTTGTAACTTTACACAAAGTGGGAAATTTACAAAAATGCTGCTTATGTAAGAGAAAACCATCACTTATTTCCCCCCAAATAGCAAATTTACAAGAAAGTTTAAAACATTTACACAAAAACTGAATTCATATATGCAAAACGCTGCTAATTTAAAAGTAAAAAGTCAAATTGCAGCTGGGGGCATCATCCTCTTCTGTGAGGATGGTGAGGATTACGAAAACTGCAAATGTAAGAGGAAACCTTAATAAGAAAACAACCTCTACTAATTTATTATTATTGGAGTTTTTTTTTTTTGCAAATTTACAGAAATTATATAGCATAGTGAGTGGGCTGTGATGTAGCTTTGACTCAGAAGCATAAATTAAGGTTCTCAAAGCCAACATTTGTCAGGAAGCTCAGTGGTTACTGTGTTGGGCAAGTTACTAAAAATTAGTCACTAATTATAGTTACTAGTTTCTTCTTTTCAAAAGTAATTCATTTACTTTAACAATTACTGTATGATTAAACTAATTAGTTTCTTGGAAAAGTAACTTTCATGTTACTTTTAAATGCATACTTAAATTATCTTGCACAGAGCAAGATAATTTAATTAAGGCAGTGGCTATGGATGTGGAACCGTACCCACAGAATTCGGCTCAAATCTGGCCCATACATTCTATTGATGCATATCTTGAAAGCAGCAGGCTACAGCTACAGAAATCTGAGGCATTTATTTGTTTCAAAGTTTTAATTAATATCTATTTACTACCCTTTTATCCTTTCCCACTCCCAGATCCTAAGGCTAACCTCTCAGTTTTAAGTGTAAATTTCATCTCTTATCAAGTAAAATGTTTGGACAAGGTGCTGATAACAGGACATGAACCAGCAACCTTCTGATCACAGGCCCAGCATCTACCTAAACCACAGCAGCAGCTGGCTTGGAGTTGATCTGAAAGGGTTTTGCCAGATTGTCAACTCTTCTATACCAATAGAAATTTCGTATAGGAATACAAATTCCATATCCATAGCCACTGCCTTTAATTAATGGATTACATTACAGGCTTATTAATGTCAGGCTGAAAACAGACCGTTTCAGACAGAGCTTCACAGTTTTTTTTATGTTGGTGTTGCTACACATGTGTCAGTGTGTGGGACAAAGCTGTTCATGTTTATCTTACCTTTATGATTACTGATTAATCCGATGTGCAATGATCCAAAATGTCCATTACCCACAGTCCAAATGTCTGCTGTGACAGAGACATGATCCAGTTCCTCAAATTCCTTTTGGAGATCAAATTCCATTTCTGAACAGTCTTTATCCAGGTAGCAAGTAAATGTGTTTTAACTTCAGTGGATCACAGTCCAGCTGTCTGATGGAAAGTCACTGTTATCGTGTCTTCAGTCTGTAATGACGTATCTGGCAATCAGTCGGTTTAATTCTTGCTGGGTCACAAACTGTCCAGATGCATACCTGTACTTGAAATCCAGCCGTGGCTGTTGAGACAAGAGTATTTCCGCTTTACATCCTGCTGTGGCTGTTCAGATACAGTAGATCCACTTCACAGTGTTAGTTGTTAGCATAGCTACACTGTAAAAAAAAAAAAAAGGTTGTCTCAACTTTAAAAAGTTAGTGTTTGGACTGCCTTAAAATTTTAAGTTGACTGAACTTGAGAAGATAAGTGGTAAAGACACATAAAACATACAGTATAAACACATAAACTCAAGTTCAGTCAACTTAAAATTTTAAGGCAGCCCAAACACTAACTTTTTAAGTAGAAAAAACGTAGTTTTTTTTTTTTTTTTTTTTTTACAGTGCAGCCATTACTTAACACTAGCTTTGTTGGAGCTTGTTGCTGTTTTCAGGCACTTTTGAAGATTGCAGTAGGACTCGATTGGCACTTAGCTTGCAACCCACCAATATGCTCTTGTCCTTAACCGTGACAAAGGAAAAATAATCTGTTTCCACAAAAACAAAGGAGCTTCTTCTCTTCCTCCGCCCAAAATGATGAAGATTCAGTCTCCTTGCCATGGATTACGTCGACTGACGGCTACGTCTCAACTACAGTAGGGTCAGTCTGTATATTCATTTGTTTGACTAACCTTGCAGCTAGCCATGTCCTGTCTAATGTTTATATACATCTAGGGCTGGTAAGGATGTCACAGTCGGTCAAAGCCAATAGTATAGCTTGGCTTATGTTAGTGTCTCTACCAGCCAGTTAGTGCAAGAGTAAGTGTGAGACCTCCTGGCCAGGAGGTCAGAATGTTGTCTCTGTTACCTTTAACTGGGGTGGCTGTGGCACAGGTGTAGTGTGGCCGACTACTGATTGGAGAGTCAGGGGTTCGATTCCCTTTCTGTCTGCAGTCTGCATGTTGAAGTGTCCTTGGGCAAGACACTAAACCCCCAGTTGCTCCTGGTGGGTCAGGCCAGCACCTGTGTACGGCAGCTCTGCCGCCATCAATATGTGAATGTATGTGTGAATGGGTGGATAGCAGGATCTGTAAAGTGCTATATAAGTGAACACCATTTAATTAAAACATAATTAAAATAGTGGGCATTCAGAGAGTGCATACATCTGCCAAGACTCTATCCATCCTGCCCTCCCTTTGTCTGTCCATCTGTCCATCCATACATTGTGAGATATGGCTCTGGTGGAGGTATGCACTCCTCTTTTTAATTCTGAAACGTTTCACCGTTCATCCAAATGCTTTCATCAGCCAGGAAATGGGTAGGAGATGTGGCTTTTATCTTTACCTGACTGACAAAGCCGGAATAAATGGTGTGATAAAAAGACTTGCCGGTTGAAGGACATGAACAGCTGTATGCATGGTGACCCAGGATCATGACTGAAACTGCATCGGCCCTTAAAAGCAGTTCAGTGGTAAAACCCATCTTAGCCTGTGTCAAGTTTTCAAAGTAGCTTGTTAAAAAACACTGACAAGCCCAGAGAATAACTTCATTTAGGCCAGAGAATCCTGATTGGCTCAACGCTACCCACATGCCAGCACCATGAATAGTTACATCACCAAAAACATTCCGTCTCAACTTGCCTTTTTGCAGAGGGCGGGGCTTAAGTGAAACTTTAAAGCAAAAAACAGAGACATTTGAGTGATTTTGCTCTTGATATGTCTTGTAAATCATAACAAACATCTTACAGAGATGTTAACAAGAAAAAACCTTGATTTTTGATGGAGTGTCACTTTAAATTCAGCAACATGGTTCCTTGTGTTTTTGACTGCATGAAACTGAAAAACTTTCTGAAATTTGCTTCTTAATGCTGTTTTTTTTTTAATTTTTTTTTTTTAAAGAGACAGCCTGTTTGTGATGTCATTTATAGGGCCAATCCGAGATATTTCATTGTCTTTTTTTTTTCTTTTTTTGTGGATTAGTTGGCAGATGCTGTTGGCCATGAAAATGATGGATATGTGAGGTTCAGGAGGAAAAGCACCCCAGGCAGTCTGAGCTTGAACGTGTGTTGCTTATTTGTTTTTACACGTCCTGGTTAGGGGGGACATTTAATGGTCCCCCGGTTGGGGGTGGACTGTCTGGTTATGATGCGAGCTAAATCGTGGTGACTCAGTTTCACCAATTTAAAAGCCTCAAACTGTGCCAAGCAGCTTCCCGTATCGTTCCACATGATTGGACTTGAAATTATTTATTACCCCCCTTCCCCCCCCACACACACACTCAGTGTGGGTCCCCCTGGACCATGAAAAGACTTTCAGCCATACTGTTATTCATTTCACTTAACAGCACGACAGAAGACAAATGGCACATTGTGGCCGTCATCATTACGTACCACCTTTAGTCAACACCGCTCTGCTGTGAGTTAAATTGAAACGGCTCCTCTTCCTACAAATTAAAGCCCTCAAATGAGCGCTGGTGAGTGAATGTCTTTCTAGGGGCACTTGGAGGAGCTCTCTGTGATGAACAAACTTTAAGAAGTGCTTCACTGGCTCAGTGTGATAATCCCTCTCTCATCTTCAAAACTGTGTCATGATGCTCTCCGCTCGCTCATTCTGCTTAGCTTGGCCTTTTGCTTGCCAGAGGTGAATACAGGAGAGAGAAGAGAGACAGAGAGAGAGGTGGGGGAAATTCTGATCGCTGCTTCTTGAATATACAGTATATGTGTATATATACAGTATATATTTAAAATTAAAAGTGACTATATGACCCAAGATTATCAAGCAGCTGATGGGAGAGCAAGAGACGCCTCCAGGGAGCCATTGCCCTGAAAGTTTCATAGAGGGGTGTCCAAAGAAAGTTGCAGAATGTAGCAGACTCTAGGGACATAATTCACCACAATATGTGTTTTCATGTATGATCTGTTTAGGCAGTTATGGTTGTGCTCTCAGGCTTTCTTGTCAGGCACCTATCTGGGTAGCTGAGGGGGACCTAATTTAGAGGGAAAGGAGAGCTAGTTGTTGTAGCTGTTGCTTTTTGTCACTGCCGATTTTGAGGATTAAACGGCACGCCTGCTCGTACAGTAAAAAGGGAGAAATTGCCAGCTTCTTTTATTCCTGCAAGTCCTACACTGGCGACCCCGACGTCAGTCTGTTGGACATATTCACAGACAGCTCCGAACAAACGTGGCAGCTAATGCAGTTTCTCTCAAACTACTTGAGTTCTGGGGGTCATCGGCTTCAGCTTGGTTTGCCCAGACGGAGGCTCAGTTTGCCCTACAAGAGATCACGGCAGACAACACACGTGCTGTCGGCCGTTGGGAGTTCTACAGCAGCCAGAGTGGTGAGCCTGATCAAACATCCCCCGTAGCAGGATAAATATGAGACACTCAAAGCCCACCTGCTTAAAATTTTTGAACTCTCCAATGCGGCGCGAGCCAGCCAGCTTTTCTCGCTACAAGGCCTCGGTGACAGTAAACCATCTGAACTGATGGATTGGATGCTGGATCTCTTGGGTGAGCATGTGCCAGGTTTCCTCTTCATTCAGCTTTTTCTGCGACAGCTACCCTCACAAGTACGAGCTGCTATAGCTAATACCACCATCACTGACTGTGAAAAAAAAAAGTGACGACATGAATCTGGTCGGTGTTTTTACCATGCAAGATTTGGAGTTAAAGCCAGGTGGTGTCGCCCTCCCTGCGATTTCAGTGCGGCGGGAAACTCCGGGGCTGGCAGTCAGTAGTGGCCGAAATGGAAAACTGCTTTTTATTCATGATACCAACTCCAGCTGCCGTTTCATGTGTGACACAGGTGCACAGAAGAGTGTCCTGCCCACACTGAAGCTGGACATCCTGGCTGGGGCCTATGGCCCCCCATGAAAGCAGCAAACAGAAGCCATCCCAGAGACTGGTGGCTGCAAAGTTTGTCTGGTATGGGCTTCAGAAGGATGTGAGAGATTGGGCTAACATTTGCATCGAGTGCCAGAGCTCCAAGGTGCAACGTCATGTCAAGGCCCCACTGATAGAGTTTCAAGTGCCAGAAAGGTGTTTCGAACATGCTAACGTGGACCTTGTTGGCCCCATGTGTCCATCTCGCGGCTTCACGTACTTGCTCACCATGGTGGATAGGACGACTCGATGGCCAGAGGCTGTCCCGTTGGTGTCAGCTACATCTGAGAAGGTGGCTCGGGCTTTTAGCGAGACATGGGTTGCCCGATTTGCCACGCCATATGACCTCTCTTCTGACCGTGGTTCTCAATTCACCTCAGAGCTATGGAATGCTGTAGCAGAGAGCCTGGGGGTAAAGCTCCACCACACCGTGGCGTACCACCCGCAGGCTAATGGACTATGTGAATGCTTTCACCGTTCTATGAAGGCCGGTCTTTGGGCCAGCCTCACAGACAGCAGCTGGACGGATAGGCTTCCGTAAGTCATGCTGGGACTCAGAATTGCTCCTAAGGGGGCTGTCCAAGCTTCATCTGCCAAGTTGGTTTATAGTTAGCTGCTACGTGTCTCAGGAGATTTTGTCCCCAGCATGACAACCCCTTGGTCCGCGGCTGCTCAACACCAAATGTTTCCGGGGAACACCAAAGCTTTTGTGCCATTCCCCACTTTGCAACACAGGCTCCCTCAGTCTCACTTTCCTGTAAGTCTGCAGTCGGCAGATTTTGTTTTTGTCTGCCATGACACTCACCGTGGCCCTTTGAAACCTCCTTTTGACAGTCCATTCTGTGTATTGGCACCGGGAGAGAAACACTTTGTTGTGGATGTTGGAGGAAAGCCAGAGAAAATTTCAATGGTCCACCTAAAGCCAACCCACCTGGATGTGAACAGGCCTGTCACTCTTGCACAACCCCCTCACCGGGGGTGCCCCCACTCCCAACTAAACCAGTTTCAGCGACCCCTCACCTGGGAGACCCTGCTCCCCCTCTTGTTCGGTGGAGCCGTTATGGTCGGGCAGTTCGCCCTCCATCCCCACATTGACTTTTTTCTTTGTTTTTCGTTGTGGTAAATTCTGGGCTGACGTGTGTTATGTCGCAATATGGAGCCAAGGACGAGGCCAGGTGTCGAACTGAACACACATTTATTGTAGAGGCATAACACAGCACACAGGCGCAGCCGTCGGGCAGAGAGCTGGCAAAGAGACGGCCCCTCCTGCCCACTGCCCTCTTATAGCCACCCGTACCTCACAAATAAAAGCCTAAACTTCTAACACAACATGCTCCCCCCCTTCACAAAAGCCAAAAACACACACACAATTCGGACCCACCCCAATTTGGAACCCGAATCACGCACTAAAAGTAATTAGATAACACAACACAAATGGCCTAACACAGTCACTCCAAAACAACTAAAACTAGGGGGAGATGGGTAGACTGCCACCTCACTCCACACGGTGAAGCGGGTTATTCTGCCGCTTATACTTCAAACAAGTCCACTTAAAACAAAATACCGCTGTTTCCTAATCTAAACATAACATCAAATTAATCCCCATGAACATATACGAACAACAAACACACAGAGCAAAACATTCTAAAGATACCAAGTAAACAGTGACCCCATGACAATCAAGACATAAACATATGCATAACATCTAAACCATACATCAGCTATTAAGAATAAACCCACGTCTCCCCCCGACTGTCCTCCCATCAGTCTGCCCCAGGGGGAAATTTGCCTCCCGGGTTGCCGCTGACTGTCTCGACCCCGGTGTGCCTCCTCTTCGACACCACTGGAGGAGTCCCATGTCCAGGCCCACTTCCACCAGTCTTCTCCCGGGCATGCCGCAGCTCATTCGGGTGCCTCCATGAGCTATTCGACAGTTGGAGATAGGCGTCCCCCCGTTTGGCCACCACACGCAGCTGCCCCTGGTGTTCCTCCATCCGCCACTTGGTCTGAACCCGCCACGACCGTGCCTCCTTCCAGGCCCGGACCACATCTGCGACACCCAGAGGGGCCCTACTCGGCTTGCAGTGTCTCTGCTTGGCACGTCGTTCTACCATGCCAGACGGTCCTGCCCCGACTGCTTTTAACTTCACTGCCGTCAATACTGTTGTGACCCCCTATTCACTGGCCCATTCCAGCCGAGATCCGGGAACAGATGGAGCCAGCCTCTCGATGTCATCCGCTGTCACAGGCGTCCCACAGTGCCGTCCAGTACCCTCGTCCAGGTCGATTTGAGTTCTGGCACAGGGACCCTCCTGTGATGGCCCTGGGCGATATCGGTCTTGCTCATTCTCCAGGGTGCCAGGCATGTTCTCATCCCACACCGCCCTGTCTTCCATTCTCGGGACCAGCCGGTCCCACAAACCGCAACCTGACCACTCCTCCCCAGAACCGCTTTTAATGGTGAAGCCCAGACCATAAAACAGGTTGCATCCCATTATGTTCTCTCCACAGGCTGTCACGATGAACTTCAGGTCACACACCTCGGCCGATTTGTACCGGGCCGTCAGTCTCAATGTTCTCACTGTGGCCAGTCTCCCTCCACCATAACCACAAAGTGGCGCCGGGTCACCTCCTATCCTGTAATGTGGGAAAAAACACCTCAGTGTTGCCCAATTCAACATGGAGCCCACCACTCCTGTGTCAGTCAATAATGGCACCACCACCCCATCCAACTCCACCATAGAGTACGTGCATCCGTTGGTGCTCGGGGACACAGCATGGACAACCGTGGGAGCGGGAGAGTCCTTTTTGTGTCTTGGACTCCCTCGCTCGAACTTGCGATATGCCCTGGCGAAATGATGCAAGTGTCCGCACTTGCCAGAGTGCTTCCCTCTCGCCAGACACTCTCTGGCCTTAAAACGGTGCTTCATGGACCCACAACCCATACATAGGGCGTTCCTGGGGCAGACCTCATTTTCACAGTGTCGACCACATCACCCTCCACGCCGCCCCTCCTGCCCACTGCCCTCTTATAGCCACGGGTGTTGGCAGAACTGGAAGGTGGAGCCGCTACCTGTACCTCACAAATAAAAGCCTAAACTTCTAACACAACAACGTGTGTAGTGGACTCTAGGGACATAATTCACCACAATAGGTGTTTTCATGTATGATCTGGTTCATGTGTGATCTGTTTAGGCAGTTATGATTGTGCTCTCAGGCTTTCTTATCAGGCAACTATCTAGGCAGTTGACGGGGGACCTAATTTAGAAGGAAAGGAGAATTACTTGTTGTAGCTGTTGCTTCTTGTCACTGCCGATTTTGAGGATTAAATGGCACACCTGCTTGTGCAATAAAAAGGGAGAAATTGCTAGCCCCTTTATTCCTGCAGTTCCCACAAGACGAAGCTTATGGTGCATGGATTGCCTCAAAATCACCTGCTGTGGTTGTGCATCAAAAATAAAACTTTGAAAACAAAAGATGATACCAGCAACACCACAAGGCTGCAGACCACAGCTCCAGGTGGATATGTTTCCTATGCTTCTAGATCCGCTGGTGGTTGCACTGGGAAGGCTAAAGGGTACCCTAACCCTAACCCTAGTTACTGTATATTAGTCAAGTGCTTTGAGTGGTCTTTGTGACTGGAAAAAGCTCTATGTAAGTACAGGTCCTTATCCCTGTACTTACAGGAAAGCGGGGAGAGGACCACTTCCCAGTAAGGGACAGCTTAAATTTAAGGACTGGTTAAATGGGACATCTTTTAAAGGTTCCATCCATCCATCCATCCATCTTCTACCGCTTAATCCTTTTTGGGTCGCGGGGGGTGGGGGACCTGGAGCCTATCCCAGCATCTTTGGGCGAGAGGCAGGGTACACCCTGGACAGATCAGCAGTCCATTGCAGGACCTTTAAAGGTCCCATTTAAAAGTATATATATTTCCTCATTTCAATTTTAAGTTTTGTTATCCTCAGTGAGATACAATTAATCAACGTTAAGTTATTCTGCCAAGACAGTATTGGTATGTGAAAACAAATAGTTCCCAACTGCTACACATGAATGTCGCTACCTGACACAAAAAACAAGGATAATATAGAAAAGCTTCATCACAGTTTTACACATATGTTAAAGAAATTTGCTATTGTCCACCAGTTATGGTTTATACATACATTCATGATTCCATCAGTTTGGTGATTGTGATGGAGTGGCTTGCTATCGAGCAAGCTAGCACTTGATCGGCATCTTGTATACATTCTTTTGGCTGTCTTTTTTATTGGCATCTTTGAAGGAAGTAAGGGGTCAGAAAGCACATATTCTGTTGTGAGGCTTCAGGAGAAACTGTACGCTGTGAGGCTTTGATCTAAATCTTGAGGGGTAACTAACTTTGAAAGTAAATTCATGCAGCTACCCAGGCTAACTATAAGCATGAACCTGGAACACAGTAACACAATTTCTGAGGTGTGAAGACTGTCTCTTTTCAAAAAGAGCCTCACTGTGGAAATCAAGGTACACTACACAGCATTATAAAAGCAATTGGCAGCTATTATAAATAAGTGGAGCGATACATATCCAGTGGCGCATTGAAGTGCAGTTATCAGAGAATATAGTAACTCCTGGAATGCCTGTTGTTCAATTAAACTGCTCGGTCAGAACTAACTGCTGTATAATAATGCAACTGTCTACATGCTGTTAGCCATATACAGTGGTGTGAAAAAGTGTTTGCCCCCTTCCTGATTTCTCATTTTTTTTGTATGTTTGTCACACTTAAATGTTTCAGATCATCAAACAAATTTAAATATTAGACAAAGATAACACAAGTAAACACAAAATGCAGTTTTTAAAAGAAGGTGTTTATTGTAAAGGGAAAAAAAATCCAAACCTACATGGCCCTGTGTAGAAAAGTGATTGTCCCCTAAATCTAATAACTGGTTGGGCCACCCTTAGCAGCAACAACTGCAGTCAAGCGCTTGTCATAACTGGCAACGAGTCTTTTACAGCACTGTGGAGGAATTTTGGCCCACTCATCTGTGCAGAATTGTTGTAATTGAGCCACATTTTTTCAAGCAGGGTTTTCAAGCAGGGTTTTCAAGCATGAACCGCCTTTTTAAGGTCATGCCACAGCATCTCAATCGGATTCAGGTCAGGACTTTGACTAGGCCACTCCAAAGTCTTCATTTTGTTTTTCTTAAGCCAGTCAGAGGTGGACTTGCTGGTGTGTTTTGGATCATTGTCCTGCTGCAGAACCCAAGTGCGCTTCAGCCTGAGGTCACAAACACATGGCCGGACATTCTCCTTCAAGATTTTTTGTAGACAGCAGAATTCATGGTTCCATTTACCACAGCAAGTCTTCCAGGTCCTGAAGCGGCAAAACAGCCCCAGACCATCACACTACCACCACCATATTTTACTGTTGGTACGATGTTCCTTTTCTGAAATGCTGTGTTACTTTTATGCTGGATGTAATGGGACACACACTTTCCTAAAAGTTCAACTTTTGTCTCGTCAGTCCACAGAGTATTTTCCCAAAAGTCTTGGGGATCATCAGGGTGTTTTCTGGCAAAACTGAGACAAGCCTTTATGTTTGTTTTGCTCAGCAGTGGTTTTTGTCTTGGAATTCTGCCATGCAGGCCATTTTTGCCCAGTCTCTTTCTTATGGTGGAGTCATGAACACTAACCTTAACTGAGGCAAGTGAGGCCTGCAGTTCTTTGGATGCTGTTGTGAGGTCTTTTGTGACCTCTTGGATGAGTCGTCGCTGTGCTCGGCCGGCCACTCCTGGGAAGGTTCACCACTGTTCCATGTTTTTGCCATTTGTAGATAATAGGTCTCACTGTGGTTCGCTGGAGTCCCAAAGCTTTAGAATTGACTTTAGAACCTTTTCCAGACTGATAGATCTCAATTACTTTGTTTCTCATTTGTTCCTGAATTTCTTTGGATCGCAGCATGATACCTAACTTTTGAGCATCTTTTGGTCTACTTCACTTTGTCAGGCACGTCCTATCTATAAAAGCAAGAAATCTCTGACTGTGGGTGTGTCTGTCTGTTCCATGCATATCTCTCGAACCATTTGTCACACTGGCCTCAAATTTTAAACCAGAATCAGTCAGAATCATCAGAATCAGAATCAGCTTTATTGGCCAAGTATGCACAACACATACAAGGAATTTGACTTTGGCTAAAAACTTGCTCTCGTTGTTCAGGTGAAGGATTTAAATAAGGATTCAATGACAACCACAGTATGTACAGTAAATTACAGTCTGTCCACGTTTCTATAAAAGGATGCAAATATATACAGGAATATATGCAGTTATTTACTCGGACTAACCACACTTTGCAGAAATATATGAAAAAATATACAATCACACAGTATTTCAATGTGGACTCAGATTCAGTGATATAATGTGAATGAAGTAAAAAGCAGTGTGAGAGTTATGTGCAATAACGTGGGTTTCCTGAGGTTACGAGGGTGTGTATCCCTGAATATGGAGTCGCTCAGTCAAAATATGTAATGTTTATCAATCAAAGTTTAGCCAGCGCTCTGATACCGCTCTGTCTCTTCATGCCCTGAAGTGTGGGCGGGATTTAGCTCTGTGTGTATGTGTATGCTCTGCAGGCAGCTGTGCGGGTTTTTCCTGTGAACAAATGCTGCATGCGTTTTTTGTCACCCAACCGCCCTGAACATTTTTTTTTCAGCGTTTATGCGTGGCGCTCTGGGGAAAAAAAGTCTGTGCCCTGTATCCCAGCAACAGCTTGTCACTCTCAGCTCAGCACTTCCACTTTTCCTATTGTCAGACTTTCTACTGATTTTTTTAATAGCAGTCTTTAAATAACAATGGACAGGAAACGTTTTCTAGCAGCTCTGGATGTAAAATATGATGACACGGAAATCAGGAGTCTGAGTAAAGACTAGTACCGGCATCCTATGTCCTGTCCACGCAGCAGTTCTGATTGGCTGCTTAAGGTCTGACATTGACGAGCTCAGCTGCAGTCTCTGAAAAGTTGAACTTTTTTAGGGTGCTTGTCCACCAAACGCGTTTTCTCCACTCTGGGTGGCTATTTTCCATTCATTCTCTATGTAGTCCAGCATTTACAAGCTGGACAGGCTGATGCTGCCTGTAAGGGGATACAAATGTAACAATTACACAATGACACACTATACAAAATTATTATTTTATTACATTTTTGCTCAGCCTGAAAATTTCTATTGAGTCAGACTAATTTTTTTCAGCATGTGCCCCAGTGTTGCTGTGTTTAAATATCAGCTGCATCAGAAGCAATTACAAAATGAAAGCATGCATTTAGCCTCACAAGTAACGGAGTGAGAGATTAACTTTCTAAAAGTCACCACTGTGGAAGTGTTTTATAACATGCTGTCTAAACACACCTCCTACATCTCTGTGGTTGTTAACAAATGTCACCTGCCTTTTCACTGGACAGAAAATCTCAGATTAGCCCATAAATCTAATCTATGTTTACCCAGGAGCGTCAACTGAGGCTGGGTAGTGTTTTCATCTGCAAACACACACGTACATGTACAGTCTTCTCTCTCTTCTCTTTGTTCAAATGTACTGTATATCAAGGACAAAAAACACCATCTAACTAAACAGACACAGGGGTTAAGTGCCTTGCTTTATAGTATATTTTTTTTGGAGGAGTTGTGTTATGTCTTAATAATGGGAGACCTGAGCCATGTTGAACAGAGCAACGAACTGAACTTTATTAAGACAGGCACAGATTATACATACTGGCCATAGCCCACCTGATGTCGTCACGTCCACATCCCAGTGTCGGCTACGGCAAGCCCCAAGGGCCAAATCCCCACATCACATTTCCCCCCCTTTACAAACGTGAAAAGCTCCACAGAACCCCCCCCCCCCCCCATTAATGGTAGCATAAAAGAACCCCACAGAACACATGCAATACATACAGTGAATGTTTTCTTTTCCTTTTTTCACACCGTGGGTTTGAACACACATAGAACGACAGGGCTAGCAGGCTAAGTGGGCACCTGGGTAGACTGCCAGGATACCCTTACGTGTTGGGGCGGATTATTCTACCTCCCATGCCCAACACACTTCAGCTAAAGCCACTTGTACTACAAAGCCATCGAGAAATCTGGGCCTCTGACGCGTCCTAACCAAGCGCCTCACCAGAGGAGGACCTGCTCCAGGCTCCGTCGGCCGCACCTGAAAGTCCCCAACACCCCCATCAGATAAGTCCCAACCCTCATCAGTCCAATCTACCACAGCTCCAGGACCCTGTGCAGGCAACAACTTCCTGAGTCGGCTGGAATGCCACTGTGACCTGTCCGAGAGTTCGAATGTGTCCCGGCCCAGCCGCCTCATGGTCTGTAGGGGCCCCGTCCAGAAAGGCTGCAGTTTATGCATGCGGTTGCATTTCTTAATCCAGACCCTGTCTGACACATCGAGTCCGTGGGGCTTTGCCCTGTGCCTCCTGTTGAAATGTCGTTTCATCTTCTGCTGTTGGGTGACGACCTGGTCTCGTGGAGGATCTGTGTTCCCTGGAGGGGAAGTTGAGGGGGGCCTCAGTCGGTTCAGGGGCTGGTGGAATTTACGCCCCAGCATGAGTTTCGCCGGGAAGCACCCTGTCGTGCTATGAGTCGTTGCCCTGTAGTGGAGGAGTGTGTTCTGGAGGGCATCAGGGAACGTGAAGCCATCCGCCAAATGGGCTCTCAGACTGTTTTTTAGAGTCTTGTTGAAATGCTCCATGCCCCCATTGGCTTGGGGGTGGTAGAACACAGTTTTGATATGGTCCACACCCCTAACACCCAAAAACTCCTCAAACCACCCAGAGGTAAACTGTGGGCCATTATTTGTAGTGATGGCATCCGGGACCCTTCCCCCATCTGGCGAACAGTGACGAGAGGAAACCTGTAACCACATCCGTCGTGACCGAATTAGTGGGTAACACCTCTGGCCATTTTGAGAACAGATCATATACCACTAGTAAAAAATGGCTGTTTGGGGGTGCCGTATGTACTGTAGTTCACCACAAATGTCCAATTGGATGTGCTTCCAAGGGCCCTCTGGGTACGGTAATGGTCGCAGGGGTGGATGGGGTGGCCTTCCGGTCTTTCTGCTCTCCAAGCACGGAACACAGTTCTTTACCATAGTTTCAATGTCCTTATCAATACCAGGCCACCAAACTGAATCCCTGCAATGCTGCTTCACCCTGACCACACCCAGGTGACCTTCGTGGAGCATTGCCAGAACTTGTGATCTCAGAGACACCGGGATCAATGTGCAGTGTCCCCTTGCCGCACACACCCCGTTCCAGCAACTCATTTTGTCTCTGAACCAGTGAAAAGGCACCAGATCGCCCTGCACTTTTGTGGGTCAACCCTCCCTGATGACCGAGCATAGTTGTGACAATGTGGGGTCCCGTTCTGACTCTGATCTGAGCTCCTGGAGGGACACCATGTCCTGGAAGGGTCCATGCAGCGCATTGACCAGATCCGCCTCCGTGGGGTCGTCGTCGTCATCCGGTTGTGTGGTGTTGGCCGTGGCACGGGACAGGAGATCCACCACTACGTTCTCTTTTCCAGGGGTGAACTAGGCAGTAAAGTTGTAGGCCCTCAGCCACTCAGTCCACCTGTGGATCCGTAGGGGCCTGTGTCCCGAGCCTGTCATCTCCAGCAGTGTTGTCAGCGCCTGGTGGTCCGTTTGCAGGGTGAAATGGCGTCCCCGTAGAGGTAAATGTGGCACCGTTCACACTCCCAGACACAAACGAGCGCCTCCCTCTCACCCACGGCATATTTCTGTTCAGCCACTGAAAGGGACCTTGACACGAACACCACTGGGCGTTTAGTGCTGTCTTGCACTTGAGACATAACTGCACCCACCGCCGAACCCCACGCGTCACAAGTCACAAAAGTTGGCCATTTTGGATCAAAGTGGGCCAACGCTGGAGGAAAGGTGAGTTGGGACTTCAGCCTAGTGAGTGCCGCTGAGCAGGTTGGAGTCCACTGCCACGGCACATCCTGTTTCAGAAGAGCCCAGAGGGGTTCGACAGTCTCTGAATAATGGGGAAAAAATGCCCATAGAAGTTCACCGTATCCAGGAACGAGGAGATTTGTTCAGGTGTTGTGGGGTCGGGGAGACGCAGGATTGCCTCCATGTTCAAGTGCAGGGGGCTCCGGCCCTCGGCTGCCAGCCGGAACCCCACAAACCCAATGAAATCTGCTGCGAAAATGCACTTTTCCCTGTTCAACGTGACTCCGTGCTCCAGCAGCACCTCCATCACTCATCTCAAACGACTGTTGTGTTCTTCCCGCGATGTGTCATGGACCACAGTGTCATCCAGGTACACCACTACACCCCTGAGGATGGCCAGAATTGTGGACATAATTTTCTGAAAGCAGCTAGGCGTGGAGTTCAAACCAAAAGGCTTGTGGGTGTACCTGAAAACGCCAATGTGGGTCACAAACGCTGTCAGGTCCCTGCTGGCTGGATGCAGGGGCACCTGCCGATAACCCTGGCGGAGATCCAGCTTCGTGAACACTCTTGACCCGCTGAACATTGCGGTGAGTTCCTCCATTGTAGGGAGCAGGTATTTATCCGGGATGATCACTTTATTAACTATCCTGAGGTCAATGCATGGCCGGATGCCACCCATCTTCTCCTTGGTCACCACGATGTTTGAAATCCACAGCAAGGTATCCACTTTCTTGATGATGCTGGCGGAACTTTTCAGTTCCGCCATGATGTTGTCCAGCAGAGTGAGGGGAAGCCGCCGTAATGGTTGGATCTTGGGCATCACGCTTGGATCAATGAGCAGGCAGTGGTTGAACGCTTTAATACATCCTAGGCCCACGAACAGCACCGACCAGCGGACATGCCATTCATGGGACGCCGTCAGCACTGTTGAGCCTGCTGGGTCCGTGATGGAGAATCCTAATTTACCCAACAGATCAATTCCCAGCTAGTTGGCCCCCTGGCTCGAAACCTGGAAGGTAAACATGGGAATAGTCCTTGACCCACATGTTGGTTCACATCGAGAAGCTGACTGTGCCCACCATGTCAATTTTAGCGTGACCGTACCCACACATTTTCACTGCCCCGCTTCGATGGGTTTGCCTGGGAAAAGCCTTTTCAATGTGGTTATGCTTAGTATGGATTTACCGGCTCCCGAGGCCACCCTAAGCGGCACATCGACCCCGTCTAGCTGCAAGACGTTCCACTATAACGGCCCCTTCTTGGTGCCTGTCACACACACTGGTGTTATGCTTTTGGGCTCTGCAGCTGTTGGTTTACTAGTGGTGGTGCAGACCTTGGCCCAGTGATTAGAACGGCCACAGTTATGGCACTTTTTCCTTCTGGCGGGGCAAGTGGACGTGCCCGCCGGGTGACGGGGATAGCCACAGCCACCACACAGACCCCGAGCTCCCGCTCCTGCCCGTGCCATGGTCTGCCACCTTTTGGGGGTCTGCCCCAAAGGATTAAATGGCGTTCACTTATATAGCGCTTTTCTCATCTCTGGATGACCAAAGCGCTTTACAGATCCTGCTATCCACCCATTCATGCACACATTCACACACTGATGGCGGCAGAGCTGCCATACACACGCAGGTGCTAGCCTGGCCACCAGGAGCAACTGGGGGTTCAGTGTCTTGCTCAAGGACACTTTGACATGCAGACTGCAGACAGAGCGGGAATCGAACCCCTGACCCTCCGATTAGTAGTCGGTCACACTCCACCTGCGCCACAGCCACCCCCTAGATTAGCTGCGCTGCTAGCGGCCTGACATGGAGGGGAAGCTTGGGTGACTAGGTTCTGTTTAGCTAGCACTTGTAGGCCTACCTGGGTATCAGACTCAATCTGGCTGGTCAATTCAAACACTTGCTTCAGCGTGAAGACGTCCGTAGTTAGCATTAGCTTGACTTTGAGCCACTCGTTGCTCATACCGTGTGCTAGCTTGTCACGGACTAGCTCCTCCTCAATTGGCCCGAAGGCGCACTTGCTTGCTAGGCTACGGAGTTCCATTAAGAAATGTTGGGTGGACTCACCAGCTTGTTGTTGGCAGTTGAAGAATTTATGTCTTCACGCTGTGATGTTGTACTGATCCATAAAGAAATTTTCCATTATGTCCAAACATTCCTTCAACAAGCCTTTGCCACCTAGTGCGTGAAACACTCGTTGGCCTTCCTCACTGAGGCAGTGAACAAGCAGCCTCCTCCATCTCTCTTCATCAGTGCTGCCCAAGCCAGTGGTGCCATGGTGTAGTTGGCACACCCAAAGACTGCAAGAATGGAGGTGGTGTTTTTATGCATGCTCACATGGTCTGACGTCGCCAAGTGTTATGTCTTAATAATGGGGGACCTGAGCCATGTTGAACTGAAAAATGAACTGAACTTTATTAAGACAGGCACAGATTATACATACTGGCCATAGCCCGCCTGACGTAATCACGTCCACACCCCAGCGTTGGCTACGGCAAGCCCCAAGGGCCAAATCCCCACATCACAAGTTAAGCTGCAGACCTCTTTGTTTACACTGACATCTCAAGTTGGTACATATTGTAGCAGAGTAATAGATTTTAATTAATAACTTTTATAAATCAAAAGTTTGTAGCTATTTAAATCATTAATGAAATGCCAAAGTGTAGGGCGGGGATGTCCAATCATGTGCCATGGAGGGCCAAGACCCTGCAGGCTTTACCTCCAGCCAGTGTCTTCAACCACTTGAATTTCTTCCCACTGATTACTGATAAGTGAAAACACCTGCTGAAGAGACTGAGTAGAAGAGAGAACCTGCAGGGTCTTGGCTTTCCATGGCACATGATTGGACACCCCTGGTATAGAGGGTTATGAAAATGAAGTATGCCCCTCACGGATTGTCACCTTATCATGGTGGGGGGTTTGCGTGCCTTAGCGATCCCACGAGCTATGTTGTCTGGGGCAATTTGCCTCTGGTATGGTCACCCAAGATAAACTGGTCTTGGGTGAAGGGCCAGACTAAGAACGATTCAACAGACTCTTATGATGAATGCTCAAACAAGGATTCAGTGTACCCTGCCCAGAATGGGGTTACTGGGGCCCCACCCTGGAGCCAGGCCTGGGGGAGGGGCTCGATGGCAAGCACCTGGTGGCCGGGCTTCTGCCCATGGGACCCGGCCAGGCTCAGCCTGAAGGAGTTACATGGGTCTGCCCTCCAGTGGGCTCACCACCTGCAGGAGGGACCATGGGGATCCGGTGCTATGCAGATCAGGTGGTGGTCGAAGGCAGAGACCTTCGCGGTCTGATCCCAGGCTTCCTAAACTGGCTTTTGGGACATGGAATGCCACATCTCTGGTGGGGAAGGAACCTGAGCTGGGGCATGAGGTTGAGAGATACTGGCTAGATATAGTCGGCCTCACCTCAACACCCAGCTCTGGTTCTGGAACCAGTCTCCTGGAGAGGGGCTGGAGCTTGACCTGCTCTGAAGTTGCCCCGGGCCAGAGGCAGCGAGCAGGGGTGGGTGTTCTTGTATCCCCCCACCTTGCTGCCTCTATATTGGAGTTTTCCCTGGTGGATGAAAAGGTTGTTTCCCTGTGCCTTCGGGTTGGGAAACGGGTCCTGACCATCATTTGTGCCTATGCACCAAATGATGGATCAGAGTACCCACCCTTTTTGGAGTCTCTGACTGGGGTGCTGGAGGATGCTTCTCTTGGAGACTCCATTGTCCTACTGGGGGACTTCAATGTGCACGTGGGCAAAGACAGTGAAATCTGGAGGTGGGTGATTGGGAGGAACGGCCTGTCCGATCTGAACTCGAGTGGTGTTCAGTTATTGGACTTCTGTGCCAACTACAGTTTGTCCATAACGAACACCATCTTCAAACATCAGGGTGTCCATATGTGCACCTGGCACCAGGACACCCTAGGTCGCAGGTGGATGATCGATTTTGTTATTGTGTCATCAGACCTGCGACCGTATGTCTTGGACACTCGAGTAAAGAGAGGTGAAGAGCTGTCAACTGATCACCACCTGGTGGTGAGTTGGATCCAATGGCAGGAGAGGATGCCATTCAGACCTGGTAGACCCAAACGTATAGTGAGGGTGTGCTGGGAACGTCTGGCTGAGGACTTGGTCCGGAAGGTCTTTAACTCCCACCTCCGGAAGAACTTCGACCACATTCCGAGGGAGTCTGGAGACATGGAGTCTGAATAGGCCATGTTCTCCACCTCCATCGTAGAAGTGGCTGCCCAGAACTGTGGCCGCAAGGTCATCGGTACATCTCGTGGTGGCAACCCCCAAACCAAGTGGTGGACACCAGTGGAGAGGGGGCCATTAAGCTGAAGGAGTCCTATCGAGCTCTGTTGGCTTGTGGGACTCCCGAAGCAGCTGAGGTGCACCAGCAGGCCAAGCAGAGTACAGCTCGAGTGGTTGCTGAAGCAAAAACCCGGGTGTGGGAGGAGTTCGGTGAGGCCATGTAACAAGACTTTTGGTCAGTCTCCAAGAGATTGTGACAAACTGTCCGGTGGCTCAGGAGGGGAAAGCAGCCCCCTGTCCACACTGTGTATGGTGCAGTGGAAGGAATATTTTGAGGATCTCCTCAATCCCACTGACACGCCTTCCACAGAGGAAGCAGGGCTTGTGGACGAGGGGGACAACTCGCCCATCACAGGGGCTGAGGTCACCAAGGTGGTTAAAAAGCTCCTTGGTGGCTGGGCCCCAGGGATGGATGAGATTCACCCTGAGTACCTCAAGGCCCTGGATGTTGTAGGACTGTCATGGTTGACACTCCTCTGCAACATTGTGTGGAGGTCGGGGACAGTGCCTTTTGTCATGACAAACCGGGGTGGTGGTTCCTGTCTTCAAGAAAGGGGACCAGAGGGTGTGCTCCAACTTTAGAGGGATCACACTTCTCAGCCTCCCTGGGAAGGTTTATGCCAAGATACTGGTGAGGAGAGTCTGGCCGTTGGTCGAACCTCGGATTCAGGAGGAGCAATGTGGTTTTCATCCTGGCCGTGGAACATCGAACCAAGTCTACCCTCTCGAGAATCCTCGAGGGTTCGTGGGAGTTTGCCCAACCAGTTCACATGTGTTTTGTGGACTTGGAGAAGGCATTCAACTGCGTCCCTCGTGATTTTTTGTGTGTGTGTGTGGGGGGGGGGGGGCTTCGGGAGTATGGGGTATCGGACTTGTTGTTATGAGCTATCTGATTTCTATATGACCGTTGTGAGAGTTTGGTTCATATTCGTATTGCCAACACTCGGTCGGACTCATTCCCAGTGAGAGCTGGACTCCGCCAGGGCTGCCCTTTGTCACCGAACCTGTTCACAATTTTTATGGACAGGATTTCTAGGTGTAGCCAGGGAATGGAGGGTGTCATGCTTGGTGACCACATGATCTTATCTCTGTTGTCTCCAGATGATGTTGTCTCATTGGCTTCATACAGCAATGACCTACAGGTCTTACTGGGACGGTTTGCCGCTGAGTGTGAAGCAGCTGGGATGAGAATCAGCACCTCCAAGTCCGAGTCCATGGTCCTCAGCCGGAAAAAAGTGGCTTGTCCTCTCCAGGTTGGAGACAAGCTCCTGCCCCAAGTGGAGGAGTTTAAGTATCTTGGGGTCTTATTCACGAGTGAGGGGAGAATGGAAGGAGAGATTGACAGACGGATCAGGGCAGCATCTGCAGTGATGCGGACGTTCTACCGGTCCATTGTGGTGAAGAGGGAGTTAAGCTCTAAGGCAAAACTGTCGATTTACTGGTCAATCTACGTTCCTACCCTCACCTATGGTCACGAGCTTTGGGTATTGACTGAAAGAATGAGAGTGCAGATACATGTGGCTGAAATGAGCTTTCTTCATAGGATTGCTGGACTCACCCTTAGAGATAGGGTGAGGAACTCAGTCATCCGGGAGAGGCTCAGAGTAGAACTACTGCTCCTCTACATTGAAAGGAGCCAGTTGAGGTAGTATGGGCATCTGATCAGGATACCTCCTGGATGCCTCCCACTTGAGGTGTTTTGGGCATGTCACGCTGGGAGGAGACCTTGGGGCAGACCCAGGACTCGCTGGACAGACTATGTCTCCCAGTTGGTCTGGGAACATCTTGGTATCCTCTCTGAAAAGCTGGAGCAGGTGGTTGGGGATAGGGAAGTCTGGGCTTCTCTGCTTGATCTGCTGCTTCCATGACCCGGACCTCCGGAAAAGCGGTAGAAGATGGATGGATGGATGGATGGATGGATGGATGGATGGAAAATGAAGCATGCTAAGATTAAAAGTAATTTTGTAAGAACAGTTTGCTTTAAATGTTATTAAAACATTAATAGTGACTATTACAAACTTAAAAAAAAATTGAATTCATAGCTTAAACTACATAGCTAACATGCAGATATACTCAACTTGTCACCTAAAGTAGCAAAATAAAAGGTGTGGGTAACCTGAAGTTATTGGAATGGTTATTTTAGTGACTACACAGAATTTTAACGGAAATGGAGGAGCTTCTCAGGAGAGAAGACCCTTCATTACTCAGAAAAGAACCTAATTGTTTTCCATCCATCCATCCATCCATCCATCCTCTACTGTTCAAATGGGGGTCTGAGTTAGGGTTGCCAACTTTCTCACAGCCAAATAAGGGACAGAGGGTTTTAACTATTGCTGAGTGCCACAATAAGATAAGATAAGCCTTTATTAGTCCCACAATGGGGAAATTCCAGGTTTGCAACAGCACAGGGATAGCAACACTCAGAGCAACAATCAGAAGGCAAGAAAAAACAACATCTAGTAAACATATGTCCATATTACTATAAATGTATATACAGTATATAGACACACAGTGCAGAGCATTATGGTTGGTTGGTGAATGTGTAGCAGAAAGTCTAAGCTCTCTCTCCGCGGATGCGGCGGGCCAGCTGGAAGTCTTTGGGCATGATGGTGACCCCCTTAGCGAAGAAGAGACCACCAGGTGAGCCTCGCTGGTCTCCTGCAGAGCCATGACGGCGAAGCTCAGGAAACGCAGGACGGTCTTGAAGTCCTGAGCGATCTCCCTCACCAGGCGCTGGACGGGCAGCTTACGGATGAGCAGCTCCGTGGATTTCTGGCAGCGACGGATCTCTCTCAGAGCCACGGGCCTGTGATGGCGAGGCCTCTTCACTCTGCCGGTGGCCAGAGCACCTCTCCGAGCAGCCCTGGTGGCTAGCTGTCTCCTGGGGGGCTTCTTCCTCCAGTAGATTTTACGGGCGGTCTGCTTGGTTCTTGCCATTGCTCTTTATTATTCTGTCTTATATTTCTTGCACGCCGCCTAAACTCCAGCCCGGCACCCGCGTCGTTTTCGCTACAGCTCCCGGTATGTCGAGTTTCCCATTAGCACCGGGCGGCGGCCAAGTGCTAGCTAGCACTAGCTCCTCCCCGCTGTAGCGTCTCCCGCTGCAAATCGTGGCTCCGTTCGCCGACCTGGGAGACCCCCGTGGCGATCCGTGCGTCCGTGATATATATACAGAGTGAAAGGTGTAGAAAGAAGAAGGAAGATAAAAAAAAGGCTGTTGCAACGGGCAGCCTACTCGTGTGGCGCCACCGGTCCGGCGGAACCGGAACCGGAAAGATGATGACCACAATTTTGTGGTCATTAATGTTGTCATAATAGAGGGATTTTTTTTTTTTTTACCTTGATAATACCTTAAAAATACTGTTATTAAATGTCATGTTTAATACTACAAATAAAAAAAATACCACACTGTATACCTAGAAATTTCAGATTTTTATTATAAGGCCCATGTGCCAACTTGCTGACAGAAGACACTGGGAAAGCTGCAGCTGGTATGAACATATCTATTGGGAACAAAATGAATACTTCAAATATCTTGAATCAAAATATAGCACATCTTACCTTTTTAGAAGTGTTTTCTTCTGGCCTTCTTTCAAGAAAAATCCTTCATTATGTCTTTTAAGTCAAGCTCACGAATATCGTCATACTCTATGGATGCATGCTTGATCCAGTCTACTTTTTACCAAGTTTGGAGTCCACTGTCCCATGCACAGCTTGTCTGATGTAAGCAGTCATGGCTTTTCTTCTCCCTTCACCCTTTACCTCCAGGTGAGTGCTTTAATGGCCCACCTGCCTCCTCCATGCAGTAATTAGCAGCTCTGTCTCCATTCGATGCTCCAGCTTAGAAAAATCCTTTACGCTTCAAGATTTTGTGAGCAATTCGTTTTCCCTAAGCGCTTTTCCACTTTCAAACTTTTTTCTGGACATTTTGACCAAGCTAATTACTACTTGCCCTCTAACTGGTGCTTGCATAGTCACATGCCAAAACAATTCCTCTGATAGGCTATTGTTACTGGTACCACATGAGGCACTTGTAAATTAGACCAATCAGCAGCCACACATGAATATCAAGTGATAGACATAGAATTTGACCAGTTAACAACAATATGATCTTTTTCACTGCATCATGATAGGCCCTGACCTTCGTAGGCCGCTGGGCTTCATCCTAACCTAGCCCGTTCATTAAGGCATCCTTGAAAATGGGACAACGCACATTCCACTTGAGACAAACATATTTAGCCCAATAAACGGGACGTCCCAGGTAAAACAGGACAGTTGCCAACTAGTCTGGGTCACAGAGGCAGCAGTATAAGTAGAGAAGCCCAATCCTATAGCACTTATGGTCCCAGTGATCTCCACTGCAAGTGGTGAGGCCACTGGAAGGTGGACCCATGTGGCTTGTTCAGGCTGAACTCGGTTGGGTCCCATTGACAGAAACCCACCCACTAGGCATTTGCCTCTGATGCCCTCCCCCTGGCCTGGTTTGAGATTGCCCCATAATCCCATAGTGGACAAGATATTGTTGTTATGATTGCCTTTTTCAGGGCATGAATGAGGCACCAAACGCCAGCAGTGAGTTTGCTTGTTTCTTAACAAAAAGTAACAATATAATGTGCCACGAGGGGCAAAATACAAACAACTATAAACACGCCCTTGAGGGGGAATAACATGAGACATACAAACGCTCAAAAGAACCATGAAAGGTAACTTACAAATAGCACGATAGTCCACAGTCCAAAAGTAGAAAGAAGACTGGAATCAGGGGTAGGGGATTCCAACCTGAGTAGGGCAAGGTCGCAGCAAGGAATGAACCTTGCTGGCGACCTTAAGTAGTACTCCAAAAACACAAATACAAACAGGTGTGGAGAGAATGAAATCAATAAAGCTGTGACAGACCGCCAACAGACTGACAGGTGGAAGTCCTGCCGCGACACTGTCAAAATAAAAGCACAACCATAAAGACAGATAAACATGACTAGATACATATACAGAAAAAAGGAATAATAATCAGGAGATCTGAGCACTATACAGAACCGCACTCGGGATCATGACAATTGTGGATCCATGTAACTTTTTCATGAGGATCAACTGGACTGCCCTTGGTCTAACCCTTCACCTGGAGCCAGTTTGCTATGAGAGACCCAGCTAGGGGCAAGTTACATGCAATGATCATTAGGGACATGCCCCCCTCCCCCCCCAAAAAAACACCACCACAATAAGGTGGCACTCTACAAAGAGGAGCATATTGCTCAATTAGATTTTATTCTGTTTTGTCCATTGATCTGCCAAGTAAATTTGCATGTTTAAAATGAATATTATTTAATATTCAGCACTGAATGTTTTAATATTTACATTAATTTTGCAAATTGTGTTTTAATGTTCAGCGAATCCCCATGAAAAAGTTACAGCAAGGACCCAGTGTACATAATGGCATCATGGGTCTGCCCTCCTGCAGGAAGGCTCATGGGACTCTGTGACCCAGACCCCAGAAAAGTGATAGAAGATGGATGGGTAGATGGATGGTTTTTAATGTGAAAAAGTGACATGGAAAAAAATAACCATGATTTCATTTCCATTCAAGCTAAAAAAAAAAAAAAAGCTGCATCTACGTAATTTTAAAAGGTTCCACATTATGAACAAAACCTCTTACCGTAACTGTTTTTAAATGCCATTAGCAGTGCAAGTCTTTTGTCTGCTCCCTTTCGGGGTCACCACAGCGTATCATCACCTTATATTGCGATGATCCACATGTTGATTTGGCAAGGATTTTTACTCCGGACGCCCTTCCTGATGCAACCCTGCCCATTTATCCGGGCTTGGGACTGGCACAGAGAGTACACTGACTTGTGCACCCCCTGTGGCTGGGTAACCAACTTTCCATTCCTCCATTCTGTTTTTGCTGAGCACCAAGGTACTGTAGAAGGCAGGAAGTACCATTTTTATATGGTCTTTGGTATGACCAGGCTGGGACTTAAACCCACGACCTCCCGATTGTGGGGCGGATACTCCACCTCTAGGCCACCACGCTGGTTAAGTAGTGTAGTAGCAAACTTAGTGTAAGTATACTTCCTTTAATACTAATATTAATAGTACCTTGAAAGATAACTCATGCTACACTAATATGAATAATGCTGTTGCTTCAGGGGTTTAATGATGACCAATTAGCTATTTTACAGACACCATGTCATGTTGGGTTGTAATATAGGCCACTCCGTTATCTTAAAAAAATTCTGTGTCCCAAAGGTTTTTTTTTCTTTAGTGGCAGAACCTTTGTTGAATCGCCGCGCTGCATTAGTGTAATGATAGCCTCCAGCTCTGGTTACACAAAGTAAAAGATCAAAATGCTGACTTGCATCTTGAAGTTCCTCAGTCTGAGGAATGGGGGCTTTCTGTACAACTGATTACACAGCAGATGTGTGGATGAGTGATATGTGGACAAGAGTGCAAAGTCAAGAAGTGAGCTCAGAAATGTCTTTGGTGGAGATGAGACTTGGTTACACAAATGAGCTCATTAACTCCTGTAAAAACTTTTTTAATGTATTAATGTCCCTCTTGGTGGTTACACTGAGAAAATAATTGCTGCACTGCAAAGAAAAAAACGCTCTAGGTTTGAAACAGACAGCTACAGTACCATTCAATTTTCCCCCATCTGCATATTTGTTCAAATGTATATCAAGGACAAAAACTGCCATCTATACCTATGGAAAAAAGAAACTCAATACCCTCTAAAAGCTGTCCTTTAGAAATGTATCAATTTCCTGTGTTTGTCAGGGTAAGTTGTCTGGACAAGCTCCAGTGGTTTTTAAAAGCCAACATTGGGTCTTTCTAAAACTGGACATCATTATCTATGGTGTGAGCTTCCAAGTAATTACACTCACGCATGCCAGTTTTTCAAAATAGTTATTCTTCTTTATGATCACTAGAAGACCATTTTGAAGTTTACAACGGATGCTTTTTCAGCAGTGTTAGACTTCTCATAAGTCTGATTGGGGAACTATTACATCAAAGTATGTTATTCTGCTGAAAGAGCTCATTAATTCTGTGGTCACCATATTGATAACTTGTATCTGAGAGTCATTCATCTTGTAGATCTAGCCCATATCTGTGGTTTACTATCACACTGATGCTGTGTGCCATTAAATTACATGGTGCTGAAGCACAGTGGGGGCTTGCAGCATAGAATTCACAACCATGCCAAGGTACATTATGAAATGAATGAAATTTGAAGAACTGCATGGCAAAATTTCAGATACATCTACATCCCCTGAAAAAATTATGGAATAAACACACTTAGATGTTCATTCAATTGTTTGTTTATTAATTAATTAATAAGACATGTCACAAAACAATTTTTATTCAAAATGCCAACCTTCTGACTTCAAAATAATTTTTAAAAAAAGCTGTAAACAATTGCATTTTTTTTTTTTAGCTCAAGGTGAGAAAAAAATGTAATCCCTGAATTCCAAGAAAATATGAAATCACCTGTAATTTGCAGTCCTAAAACAAACACCTGCATCAAATTAAATCTGCTAATTAGTCTGCAGTTAAGAAAGAGTGCTTGCTCACCTTGGTGAGCTGTTGCACCAAGCTGATGAAAATGAATCATGGCTCCAACACAAGAAATGTCAGTTGAAACAAAGGAGAAGATTAAAAAACTCTTCAAGAAGGTAAATCAGGGGTGTCCAGTCATGTGCCATGGAGGGCCAAGACCCTGCAGGCTTTACCTCCAACCAGTGTCTTCAAGAGCAAATTTCACTGAATTTCTTCTTCTTCTTCTCTCGGTTACTGGCGGATAGCAAATAACTGAAAGGTGCATACTGTTATATGTGGGATTTGACTTTCGAGGCTTGCCGTAGCCTAGCCAAGGGGGTTGGGGTGATGACGTCAGGCAGGCTACGGCTGGTGCATATATTCTGTTGTTCACAATAATAAAGGCAGTTCAGTGTTCAGTTGAGAGAGGCTTTTTGGGCTGTGTGGCAGCGGCTCACGGAAGGATGGTTTGGAATTGATGGACTGTGTTTATGGAGCTCATTCCACCGTCACGGCACAGAGATAAGAGTTTTTTGACCGCCAACAGCCACCGGGTGAGTCCACTCAGTCCTTTATTATGGAGCTACGCAGCCTAGCAAGAGAATGCGCCTTCGGGTCTATCGAGGAGGAGCTGGTCTGGGATAAGCTAGCCCATGGTACTAACAACGTGTGGCTGAAGAGCAAGCTAAAGCTAACTAAAGATACTCTATCGCTGGAAAACATGTTCGAACTGGTTAGGCAGAGTGAGCCCACAGTTCAGTGGAGTTTACCAGTATTGGCTAAAAGGAGTGTAGCCACTCAAGTTTCCCCACTAAACACAGCTGTTAGCAAGGTGGCTAATTCTCCGGGGCAGACCCCCAGGAGGCAGCAGACTGGGGCATGGGACAGGGCCTACTCTATCACTGCTAAATCATCGGCGGCAGACTCCAGAAACACGACACAGGTGTGTGTGGCACGCACGAAACTCGACGGAGACGATCTGCCGCTTATGGTGGACTCGGGCTGGTAGGTTCATTCTAAGTATGGCTACTTTGAAGAGACTTTTCCCAAATAAAACCATCAATGCTGGAACACTGAGAATGTTTGGATATGGCCACGCCGAGATTGAAATGGCGGGCACGCTTGACTTTTCAATGAAATGTGGGTTGAAGACGGTCCCTACGTTCACCTTCCAAATCTAGCGCCAGGGGGTGGACTTGCTAAGGATAGATCTGCTGGGTGAATTGGGATTTTCTATCAACGACCCAGAGGGCTCAACAGTATTGACAGTATACCCCGAATGGCATGTCCGCTGGCCGGTGCTGTTCAGAGGCCTGGGATGCATCAGCGCGTCCACTACCGCCCGCTCATAGACCCAAGTGTGACGCCAAAAATTCAACCGCTACGGCGGCTTCCCCTCACCCTACGGGACGATATCACAGCGGAGTTGACCAAACTGCTGGAAGCAGGCATCATTGAGAAAGTGGATGCGTCACCCTGGATATCAAATATCGTGGTGGCCAAGAAAAAATCCGGTGGCATCCATCCATGTATCGATCTCAGGATGGTAAGTAAGGCGATCATCCCGGACAAGTACCCGCTTCCAACGATGGGGGAACTTACTGCACCATTCAGCGGTTCACAAGTGTTCGTGAAGCTGGACCTTCACCAGAGTTACTTGCAGGTGCCCCTCCACCCAGCCAGCAGGAACCTGACAGCATTCGTGACCCACATGGGTGTGTTCAGGTACACTCGCATGCTGTTTGGTCTGAGTTCAGCACCCAGATGTTTCCAGAAAATAATGTCCACGATTCTGGCCAGACTCAAGGGTGTAGTGGCATACCTTGATGACATCGTGGTACATGGCACATCATGTGAGGAACACGATGATCGGTTGGGACGGGTGCTGATGGTGCTGCAGGAATATGGAGTCACCCTGACGAAGAAAAGTGTATTTTTGCGGTGCACTCCATTGAGTTTGTGGGGTTCCAGTTGATGGGGGGGGGGCTGTGGCCCCTGCATTTGAATGTGGAGGCAGTCCTACACCTCCCAGAACCATCGACACTTGCACATATTTCCTCGTTTCTAGGTATGGTGAACTTTTATGGGCATTTTATTCCCCACTACTTGGAAACGATTGGTCCCCTCTGGGCACTGTTGAAACAGGATGCGCTGTGACAATGGACCCCAGCCTGTTCAGCGGTGGTTACTAAGCTGAAGAGTCAACTCACTTCCCCTCCGGTGCTGGCCCATTTTGATCCAAAACGACCTACCATTGTGAGCTGTGATATGTCTGGCTCGGCGGTGGGGGCAGTTATGTCCCAGGTGCAGGATGGCACGGAGCGCCCGGTGGTGTTCGCATTGAGGTCTCTCTCAGCAGCTGAACAAAAGTACGCCATGGGTGAGAGAGAGGCACTCGCCTGCGTCTGGGCGTGTGAACGGTGGCATATTTACCTCTATGGGTGCCATTTCACTCTATGGACAGACCACCGAGCACTGACGACATTACTGGAGACGTTGGGCTCGGGACACAGACCATTGCGGATCCACAGGTGGATGGAGCGACTGAGGGCCTACAATTTTACCACCCAGTTCACTCCTGGCAAGGAAAACGTAGTGGTGGATCTCCTGTCCTGCGCCACGGCCAACTCCATACAATTGGACGACGATGATAATGACGATCCAACAGAGACGGATCTGGTCAATACGCTGCACTGGGCGCTCCAGGATATAGTATTCCCCCCAGGAACTTCGGGTGGAGTTGGAACGAGACCCTGTGCTGTCATAACTGTGCTCGGTGATTAGAGAGGGTTGGCCCGCAAAGGTGCAGGACGAGCTGGAACCCTTTCACTGGTTTAAAGATGAACTGAGCTGTTGGGATGATGTGTGTGTGGTGAGCGGACACTGTACGCTAATCCCGGTGTCTTTGAGGCTGCGTGTCCTGGCAATGCTCCACGAGGGCCATCTGGGCACGGTCAGGGTAAAACAGCGCTGCAGGGATTCTGTTTGGTGGCCGGGTATTAATAAGGACATTGAAGCTATGGTGATAAACTGTGTTCCGTGTTTGGAGAGCGGGAAGGCTGGCGGACCACCCCGTCCACCCCTGTGGCCGTTGTCATACCTGGAAGGCCCTTGGAAACACATACAGTTGGACATTTATGGCGAACTGCATGCAGCACCCCCGAACAGTCGGTTCCTGCTCGTGGTCTACGACATGTTCTCAAAGTGGCTGGAGGTGTTACCCACTAACTCAGTCATGACGGATGTGGTTACGGGTTTCCTCTTATCACTGTTTGCCAGGTGGGGGGTCCCGAATGCAATCACGACTGACAATGGCCCGCAGTTCACCTCTGGGGCGTTTGAAGAGTTCTTGAGCGGTTGGGGGGTGGAACACATTAAAACCGCGTTCTACCATCCCCAGGCCAATGGGGGCGTTGAACATTTTAACAAAACCCTGAAAAACGGACTGAGAGCCCATTTGGCAGACAGCTTGGCATTTCTGGACGCCTTCCAGAGTACACTGCTTCACTACAGGGCAACGGCCCATGCTACAACAGGATGCTCTCCGGCGGCTCTCATGCTGGGACGTGAACTGCTTCTACCTTTGGATCGACTGAGGCCACCCACAACTCACTCTCCAAGGAATATAGACTCTACACTGGACCGGGTTGCTGCTCAACAGCATAAAATGAAGCGACAGTTTGACAGGAAGTACACAGCGAGAGCCCACGGACTGAAGGTGTCGGACCAAATTTGGATTAGACACCCTAACTGCACACATAATCTGCAGCCGCTCAGGAAGGGGGCCCCTGCAGATCATGAGGCAATGGGGCCAGGACACATTTGAGCTCGTAGACGGGTCACGGTGGCACTCCAGTAGACTCAGAAAGTCACCACCGGAACAGAGGACTAGAGCTACGATGAGACAGCCTGACGTGAGGTGGAACTGGTTGGACTGGGGTGGTGAGAACTCACAGGCACGGCCGACAGTGCCTGGTGCAGAGTCTCCGCCTAGGGGACACCCAGCTAGAATTCATCAGAGGACCAGGTACCTGGAGGACTATGTATTGAGCACAGCAATAGCTAATGTGTGTTGGGACTAAGCGGCAGAATAATCCACTCCAACACGGTGGGGCGTTCTGGTAGTCTACCCAGATGCCTGTTTGGTTGGCTGAGTTTTGCCTATTTAGTGTTTTATATTGTTTATAGTGTTTTAATTTTGTCCATGTCTGTATATATATATATACAGTATATATACAGACGTGGACAAAATTGTTGGTACCCCTCTGTCAATGAAAGAAAAAACCACAATGGTCACAGAAATAACTTGAATCTGACAAAAGTGGTAATAAATAAAAATTCTATGAAAATTAACCAATGAAAATCAGACAATGCTTTTGAATTGTGGTTCAACAGAATTATTTTAAAAAACAAACTCATGAAGCAGGCCTGGACAAAAATGATGGTACCCTTAACTAAATATTTTGTTGCACAACCTTTTGAGGCAATCACTGCAATCAAACGATTTCTGTAACTGTCAATGAGACTTCTGCACCTCTCAGCAGGTATTTTGGCCCACTCCTCATGAGCAAACTGCTCCAGTTGTCTCAGGTTTGAAGGGTGCCTTCTCCAGACGGCATGTTTCAGCTCCTTCCACAGATGTTCAATAGGATGTAGATCAGGGCTCGAAGGCCACTTTAGAATAGTCCAATGTGTCACTCTTAGCCATTCTTGGGTGTTTTTAGCTGTGTGTTTTGGGTCATTATCCTGTTGCAAGACCCATGACCTGCGACTGAGACCAAGCTGTCTGACACTGGGCAGCACATTTCTCTCTAGAATACCTTGATAGTCTTGAGATTTCATTGTACCCTGCACAGATTCAAGACACCCTGTGCCAGATGCAGCAAAGCAGCCCCAGAACATAACAGAACCTTTTCCATGTTTCACAGTAGAGACAGTGTTCTTTTCTTGGTATGCTTCATTTTTGCGTCTGTGAACATAGAGCTGATGTGCCTTGCCAAAAAGTTCCAGTTTTGTCTCGTCTGTCCATAGGACATTCTCCCAGAAGCTTTGTGGCTTGTCAACATGCAGTTTAGCAAATTCCAGTCTGGCTTTTTTATGATTTGTTTTCAACAGTGGTGTCCTCCTTGGTCGTTTCCCATGAAGTCCACTTTGGCTCAAACAACGACGGATGGTGCGATCTGACACTGATGTACCTTGACCTTGGAGTTCATCATGAAAGTGTTTAGAGGTTGTTCTGGGCTCTTTTGTTACCATTCGTATTATCCGTCTCCTCCTGCGGCTACGTCCAGGGAGGTTGGCTACTGTCCCGTGGATCTTAAATTTCTGAATAATATGTGCAACTGTAGTCACAGGAACATCAGACTGCTTGGAGTTGGTCTTATAGCCTTTACCTTTAACATGCTTGTCTATAATTTTCTTTCTAGTCTCCTGAGACAACTCTCTCCTTTGCTTCTTCTGGTCCATGTTTAGTGTGGTAAACACCATGTCACCAAACAGCACAGTGACTACTTGTCACCCTTTAAATAGGCCGACTGACTGATTACAAGTTTGTAGACACCTGTGATGTTAATTAGAGGACACGTCTTGGTTGAACATGTCCCTATGGTCACATTATTTTCAATCTTTTCTAGGGGTACCATCATTTTTGTCCAGGCCTGTTTCATGAGTTTGTTTTTTAAAGTAATTCTATTGAACCACAATGCAAAAGCATTGTCTGATTTTCATTGGTTAATTTTCATATAATTTTTATTTATTACCACTTTTGTCAGATTCAAGTTATTTCTGTGACCATTGTGGGTTGTTCTTTCATTAGCAGAGGGGTACCAACAATTTTGTCCACGTCTGTATAAAGGGGGAAATGCTACTGTTTTGGGGTTTTTTTTCTTTTGGGGTGGGGGTGGGGGTTCTTTGACTTTGTTAAAGGAGTGGGGAAATGTTATATGTGGGATTTGACTCTCGGGGCTTGCCGTAGCCTAGCTGAGGGGGTTGGGGTGATGACGTCAGGCGGGCTACGGCTGGTGTATATATTCTGTTGTTCACGATAATAAAGGCAGTTCAGTGTTCAGTTGAGAGAGGCTCCCGTCTCATGTTATTTGGACATAACACATATCGCCACCTACTGTACAAGGTGTGTAACATTATGTCATTTGAGCCCGACCCCTAAATTCTGACTTAATCCTGTTATTTAAAAAAGAAAAAGAGCCCTTCTCGTGATCCTTATTGCCTCTCCATCTGTTTCCACAATCCTAGTTAAATCCCATTCCTTACCTGCCTCTCAAACTTCATTTTCCATTGTTTCTCTTTCATTTCCACACTTGTGACAGTGTAATAAGATGTGCTCTACATTTTCTTTTATTCCACATTCTCTACATTTGTCACTATCGCTTTTCCCCTTGATGAATAAAGTGCTGTTAAAACCCGTGTGATCCTGTCTAGTCTCACCATGTCTTCCCTCCTGTTTGTTCTTTTATAATTCTTTATTGCAATGCAATAGATTTTTGTATTTTGTAATATGATCTACCTTTGTGATCTTCATCCCATCTTTTTTGCCATAGCTCAATTCCTTTTTTCTTGATTACTGTTTTCCCTTCTCCATTTCCAAGAGACAATGGTATAGTTATTTCTTTCTCAAGTGCACTTTTTGCTAATTTGTCTGCATAGTCATTCCCTTTCAACCCTTCATGTGCAGGCACCCAACAAAACCAAACTTCTCCACCACCCCTGTGTATCCTAAATAGACTGTGATATAGCTCAGTCACCAAGTCTTCCCTTGTAGATTTTTGTGTCTGTGTGGTTTTTAAAGCTGCAAGTGAATCTGTGCACACCACCACCTGGTCCGGTCTGACCTCCTTTACCCACTGCAAACCAATAATTATTGCCACCATTTCTGCTGTATACACAGATGTATTGTTGGAGAGTCCTTTTGAGATGGTCACTTTAAACTCTGGAATGTATACTTCAATTCCAACAGAGCCCTCTTTGTTTTTTGAACCTTCAGTATAGAGCTGTGAGTGGTTATAATAATTATTCCTGAGGTAAATGCTTGTTTTAACACCAACTTCACTCATATGCCAATCCTTTTTCCTCATTAGCAGACTGATGTCTACTTCTTTTCCAGTGAACAGCCAAGGGGGAACACTACTCACTGGACTGGTGTTAGCTATATCAATAGTGTGTAGCCCATACATTCTGGCTTTTCTTTCAGTTGTCCACCCAAACCCATGTCCCTGGAAGTTAGTATATTCCCAGCAGTCTTGTAGTGTTGTTTTTGAAATATTCGCTTAGTCACTTCCTTTCAGCTTGACCCAGTATGATGATGCGAGCTTATCTCTTCTCAAATCCATTGGCATTTCTCCTGCTTCTTTTAAAACTGCATTGTTTGGTGTTGTTTTGATGGCTCCAATGCACAGGCGAAGCGCTCTATGCTGCATTGTCTATTTTTTCCAGAGTCGTCTTTGCTGCTGCTCCATAAATCATGCATCCATAGTCTATTGTCGATCTCATTAGTGCTCTGTAAATGTCAGTTAATGACTGTTTAGCTGCACCCCATTCATGTCCAGCTACAGCTTTTATGAGATTAATGTCTTTTTTGCACTTTGTCTCCAGATTTTTAACATGAACTCTCCATGTGTATGCACTATCAAACCACAATCCCAGATATTTGAAGTCACTCACTTTTCCTTTTGGTTGATTGTATAATGCTAATGGTTCTGTACCAGGTCTGCGTTTTTTTGTGAAAGTCATATAGCAGGTTTTACTGTTTGAAAATTTAAATCCCCACTCATATGACCACTTTTCCACTTTCTCCATTGCTTTCCTTATGTTTTTGAACACAAATTTCTCATTTCTTCCCCTCATCCATATGGCTTCGTCATCTGCATATAGTGCTGTTTTGATGTATCCCTCTTGATCCTCAAACATGTCATTAATCATTATGTTGAATAAAACTGGGCTTATCACACTCCCCTGAGGAACACCATTTTCTATTTCAAAGTCAGAAACTTCTGATTCTACTTTAACCCTAATTTTCTTGTTTGTTAAAAAATCCATTATCCAATTATACATCCTACGGCCAATGCCCATTTTATTCAATTTGATAAGAAGTCCATCCCTCCACAATGAGTCATAAGCCTTTTCAATATCCAGATAAACTGTAACCATTACTTCCTTCATTTTGAGAGTCTTTTCAATATCATTACGTACCCTAACTAGAGCATCCAGTGTGGATCTTCCTCTTCTAAAACCATTCTGATAGTTGCTGATTAATCGTCTTTGCTCTAATATATATGACAGTCTGCTAACTAACACCTTCTCCATCCATTTCCCTGTGTGACGTTAATGCTATTGGCCTGTAGTTGCCTGGATGAGCTGGATCTTTCCCTGGCTTATTAAAAGGTAAAATTACAGCCTTTTTCCACTCACTTGGGATAACCCTCTCCTTCCATATTCTGTTAAACAATTTCAGCACCAGTTTCATTGATTGTATAGGTGATTGCCAGAACATAGCATAGCTTAACTGATCATATCTTGGAGCTGTGTATCCACTATCTTGCAAAGCTCTCTTAAGTTCTGATATTGAGAGCTCAAGATCTAACACAGTCATATCCTCTTTCATTTCTTTTTTTAAGTTTCAACTTTCTCCAAGTTTACGCTCTCTTTGCTGTCTGTGACCCTCATCAAGATGGTTTCCTCTATGCACTGCTGCAAATGTTCTACCTCGGACTTCTGCTTTTTCTTTGTCTGATACAGCCTTCTTGTCCCCATCCACTAGAGCTGGAATTTTAACTGGTACCCTTTTCCCACTCATTTTTTTAAACATACCCCAGACATCACCTAATTCCGTTTTTCTACCAGGGATGGAACAAAATTCTCTCCATGTTGACCTTTTCCTGTTTTTCATAATTCTTCGAGCAACTGCCCTTTTCTTTTTATAATCTATTAAATTTTCACTATTCATATTCTTCCTCAGCTCTCTGAATGCCTTGTTTCACTCTTTTACTGCAATACTACATTCCTCATTCCACCAAGGTATGACCTTCTTCCCACCCTGTGTAGTTTTCTTAGGCATGCTTGCTATTGCAGCATTCAGAATATGATTAGTTACCTGACTTGAACATTCTTCTATGCCACCTTCTAATGTTACCAAATGACATGATTGTACACAGTATTGCCTAAATTTTCTCCAGTCTGCCTTGTCAAAACACAGTCTAGTAAAACATCTTCCCTCTTGTATTCATACTTCAGTTTTAATGACTGTAAGTATTCGGAAGTGATCACTTCCAATAGTTGTACTGTTCATAACGGTTCATTCACAGATGCTCACTAAAGAATCAGACACCAGAATCAGGTCAATACATGATGATGTGCCCCTGTGCACATCCACCCTGGTACCCTCACCACTGTTGAGACAAATTAATGATCTTTCATCTAACATTTCTTCCACAGCATTTACATTGTTATATGTATGTGTGCTTCCCCACAAACTATTATGGGCATTAAAGTCCCCACACCACACCTCTTTCATATGCACTTCCCCTGCCATAACACCGAATATATCTTCTGTTAACTTCCTACATGGGTTGTAAAAAATAATCAGGTTAATATTTCCTTTTCCATTTGGCCTACATATTTTAATAACATTACACTCTATATCCTCGGGGGAGGGAATCACCCTACATGCCAAGCCATCTTTAATGAAAATGACACGTCCTCCTCCATTTACACTGTTAATTCTATCCTGTCTGATTGAACTATATCCTGGAATAACAAAATTTAAGTGAGGTTGAAGCCATGTCTCCTGTACACACACTACCTCTGGAACAACTTCTAGTTCATAAAGACACTTCTTGAGTTCTTGTCTGTTTGCTTATAAGACTCCTTGCATTCCATTGTAGTATGTGTAGTACCATAATTAAGATCTTAAGTTTCACCATGTGCATTCTCCCCAGTTTCAGCTGTCAATAAAACATGAACTTGGTCAGCTTTGACATCTTTCATATCTAGGAATCTTCCTGCTTCCACAATGGTTTTGATTCTGTCACTTTTCTTCTTAAGCTGTGCTGCGACATTAATGGTGTGGCAGATAAAAGCTACTAAGTTTGTCCTTTTAACTATCAATGTGTCATCATCTATTTTGCATTTGTGAACACAAAAATTCCTTGCAGCAGCATGATCTTGTGTTTGTGTGGGATTTCTTGATGGCTGTGCTTCACTTTGAACTGAACTTCTTTGAGGAGGGCCTGTTGTGTTTCTGACCATTCCTGCCTCTCTTTCTTTCTTCAGAGCTTCAGCATATGAGATTTCTTTCTTATTTATTCTAATTTCCTGAGCGTCTCTGGCTTCCTTCTGCACAACACATCCTCCATATGCAGCACTACGCTCACCCCTGCAGGTGCAACACTTTACTTTGGCGTCCTTTTCACATTTACCATATCCGTGCTCCCCTCCACATCTAGCATATCTTAACTTTCCCTTACATTGCTGAGCAGTGTGACCCATCCTTTGACATTTATAACACCTGAGTGGCTTTGGGACATATTCTCTGACACTGTAATACAGGTATCCTATTTGAACTGATTTAGGGAGTATTTCCTCAAACTGAATCATTACAGACAGTGTATCCTTCAGTGAACCTTCTCTTTTTCTCTTTAGCCTTTTCACATCATTCACTTTTCCTCCTTGTATCTCGTTTTTCACTTCTTCCATAGACATGCTCAAAGGGACACCTGATATAACTTCTCTTAATTTTGCTGTTGCGCCAGGAACATGAGCCTTCAATTTTTCTTCATTTAGACATGTCATTCTCAGTATTTTCTCTTGCTTTTGTTTACTTGATGCATGTATTAACACCCGGTTATTATTCAAGAATTTTGCAAACTTAACTCTCCCAATTTCTTCCTCAGTAGGTTTTGTTAGCTTAACAGGGTGATAGTGCCTACCACCCAGATTGAACTCAGTGATAACCTTCCACTCATTTCCTGCATCATCAAACTGCCGTCCATGTTGACTGGTTCGTATTTTCTTAACATTGTTATTCCTTCCCATGTCACTCTCATCTGACCAGCTTTGAGCTCTTGCTATTCTTTCTGCCTCCCTAACTGCTCTTTTCTGCCTCGCAGACCTGGATACCATCCACTCCATCTCATTTTTATTGAGTCAAAAACTCAGGTGTGGGAGGAGTTCAGTGAGGCCATGGAACAAGACTTTCAGTTGACCTCGAAGAGATTCTGGCAAACTGTCTGGCAACTCAGAAGGGGGAAGCAGTTCCCTGTCCACACTGTGTGTGGTGCAGATGGGGCGCTGCTGACTTCAACTGGGGATATTGTTGGGTGGTGAAAGGAATACTAAGAGGATCTCCTCAATCCCACTGACACGCCTTTCACCAAGGAAGCAGGGCTTGGGAACGAGAGGGACGACTTGCCCATCACAGGGCCTGAGGTTGCTGAAATGGTTAAAAAACTCTTCAGTGGCCGGGCCATGGGGGTGGACGTGATTCGCCCTGAGTACCTCAAGGCTCTCGATGTTGTAGGGCTGTCATGGCTAACACGCCTCTGCAACATTGCGTGGAAGTCGGGGACAGTACCTTTGGCATGGCAAACCAGGGTGGTGGTTCGTCTCTTCAAGAAGGGGGACTGGATGGTGTGTTCCAGCTTTAGGGGGTTCACACTCCTCAGCCTCCCTGGGAAGATCTTTGCCAGAGTACTGGAGAAGAGAGTCCAGCCATTGGTTGGATCTCGGCTTCAGGAGGAGCAATGTGATTTTTGTCCTGGCCATGTCACATCAGACCAACTCTTAACCCTCTCGAGAATCCTCAAAGGTTCATGGGAGTTTGCCCAGTCAGTCTACATGTGTTTTGTGGACTTGGAGAAAGCATTCCCATATTCCCTGTGGCCTCTTGTGGGGGTGCTTCAGGAGTACGGGGTATTGGACTTGTTGCTACGAGCTATCCAGTCTCTATATGACCTTTGTGAGAGTTTTGTTCATGTTGCCAACACCCAGTCGAACTCGTTTCCAGTGAGAGTTGGACTCCACCAGGGCTGCCCTTTGTCACCAATGCTATTCATAATTTTTATTGCCAAGATAGCTAGGCACAGCCAAAGAATGGAGGGCGTCATGTTTGGTGACCACAGGATCTCAACTCTGCTGTCTGTAGATGATGTTTCATTGAGCAATGACCTACAGGTCTCACTGGGATGGTTTGCTACTGAGTGTGAAGCAGCTGGGATGAGAATCAGCACCTCCAAGTCCCGAGTCCATGGTCCTCAGCCAGAAAAGGGGGGATTGCCTCCTCTGGGTCAGGGACAAGCTCCTGCCCCAAGTGGAGTAGTTTAAGTATTTTAGGGTCTTATTCACGAGTGAGGTGAGAATGGAGCGAGAGATTGACAGACAGATCGGAGCACCATCTGCAGTGATGCAAACATTGTACCGATCTGTTGTGGGGAAGAGGGAGCTGAGCTGTAAAGGCCGAATTACGCTTCTGCATTGACATTACACAGCTCTGACGTTGTCGGCACAGCGTTGAAGAAGCAGAGGTGCACATTGGCGACGCAGGCCATAAGAGCTGTGATTGGTCTGCTTTGTCTCCTCCTTCACATTACCTGGTTCTTGCCGCTGTTTCGCTCTGCCTGTTCATGGCGGCACAACTTACGAGGTGAGTCTGTTAAACAGCGGTCCAAATTCAAAAGAATATTGAGCTAGTAAGCACATATAGAAGATTTTGTGGCTTGTCATAACCCCAGTAATTACATAGATTGTCAAAATGGCAGCGACGTGGTCGCACGCACCATTTTCTCCGACTTCTTTTTTTCTCTCTGCAACGATTGTATTACAAGTTGCTTTTCTTAACATTTTTTAGCTCCAACGCCATGACAATCTGCTCTTGTCTGTCGCTAATTCATAAACAAAAACACACAACGAAGTTGTGTGTTCTTGAAAGATAAAGGAAACATCCATCATCCATCCATCCATCCATCCATCCATCTTCTACTGCTTTTCCGGAGGTCCACGTTGCAGAGGCAGCAGTTCAAGCAGAGAAGCTCAGACTTCCCTCTCCCCAGCCACCTGCTCCAGCTCTTCAAAGAGGATACCAAGGCGTTCCCAGACTAGCTAGAAGACATAGTCTCTCCAGCGAGTCTTGGGTCTGCCTCGGGGTCTCCTCCCAGTGGGACGTGCCTGAATCACCTCAACTGGGAGGCATCCACGAGGCATCCTGATCAGATGCCCCTACTACCTCAACTGGCTCCTTTCAATGTAGAGGAGCAGTAGTTCTACTTTGAGCCTCTCCCGGATGACTGAGCTCCTCACCCTATCTCTAAGGGTGAGTCCAGCAATCCTACAAACAACATTCATTTCAGCCGCTTGTATCTGCAATCTCATTCTTTCGGTCATTACCCAAAGCTCATGACCATATCATTTTCTCAAAATTACCTGTATTGTGTTTTTCCTAAATTAAATCACATTGCATATTGTTGAATAACAAGCCCACACCACCACACTCTCTGCTGCACAATAATGACAACCATTTGAGTGATGGTTGTCATTACTGTGCTTGCAGTTACTGCGTATGCTGTCACTGAACAAAACACATGGCTGTTAACAAACACTGATTGGCAGTATTAGGTGGTATGCATTAAAACACAAAAAACACACCCAGTATTCAATCACAGCAGTATACAGAGTACCTGCTTGCATTGTGGAGAGCTAATCTTATCATTCCATCTTGTATTAATTGGCAAATAAATAAATACACAGCATACGATGGTGTTCTGCCATGGCATGATCCCCTGGGGCAATTGGAAAAACGTCATGAGGTCATTCCTCACAGCGATGGCAGCCCTGGTTGATTGGCTCTGTGACAGAATTTGCGGATCCAGATGTTCAAACACACTGCTGTCCCCCTGAACCACTCTTTGCCACTCACCTGGTTGAGATACCCCTGTAGCTTCTGTGTCAGCAAAATTTGGGGGGCTGTTGCGGCCTCACTGACTTCATTGCGTAGGCAAAGTTGTGCAACACTATGCAGGCTTTCACAATCTTCACAGCTTTCTCCAGGAGGAATTCCAGTGTTCGGTCAAGGATTCTCCCGTGTGCCACAAGGATGCCAAATGTATTCTCAATGATGTGTCTGGCTCTGGAGTGGTGGTACTTGTAGATGTTTTTGTCTAATGGCAGGTTCACCCCTGTTAAGCAAAAAAGGAAAGCACACAGAGACATGCAAGGCAGACAAATCACAAAACAGATGGCTGATTCATTATGTCACATTATGTCACATTGTCACAACAGAAGTCATGGCAGTAAAAAAAAGTCAGCGAAAGTAAACAGTGAGGTATTAACTTCTGCAGTTAAAAAAAGAGGGTATGCGTATGATGTCACCAAACAGAACTCATGGCAGTTACAAAACAGAGTGGCAGCATTAGGGTGTATGCAGTAAAACACAAAAAATACCCTCAGTATTCAATCACAGCAGTACACAGAATATCTGTTTTGTCATGATTCCCCGTGCACACAGCGCATGGAGGAAGGAATTAAATCCCACATGTAGAAATAGTCGAGTGCAATTTATTGGACAACAAAAATAAAGAGTTCAGTCCAGCAACAGTTATGATGAGAAACCAGAATGATGAGCTAAACAATAATGGATGGCTCCGGGGAAGCAGGGATGTCTCTAGGACGCTCGCCAGCCCAAGAGAGGGAATGCCTAGTGCCGCAGATTAGCTGACCGGCACGGAGAGAAAGGCAAAAGAGACTTACAGGCTGGAGCGGTCCGAGGTGGTCCGTGCTTCCCGAAGTGCAGGAACAGCCGCTATCATAAGTCAATGAACTAGCGTCAGGTAATGGTATAGAAGACTAACTAGTCAGGCTAAATGAACAATGCAGGGTGTGGAAACTAACAAACACAGAAGGGAAGCGACTGTGTAGATTAGCGCAACAATGATCCGGCAATCTCTCCCAATAGATCAGGGGCAGAAATAGTGCCAAGCCTAATCATGAAAGAAATTGCTGGTGTGTATGATTAGGGTGTGTGCGTGGGCAAACGCCAATAAGGACACAGCTGGTTCCACTGACAGAAGAGGGGGTGTTGCTGCGCTGTCAAAGAGCTGGCGGACCAAAAAGGCTGTAAGGAAATGCCTGATGAAAATTTGGCAGCAAAACATAAGAAAAGACCAAATAGACAGCACTCCCCCCCCCCCCCCAGGGGAGGATATCAGACACCCTAGAAAAAATGAGAAAAGAAAAGAAAACACCCCTTCCCCCCGGGGAACTAGTCAAACCAACAGGGCGGGTGGTGGGCGAACCTGGTAGGAGGGAACTAAACAAACAAACAATAACGAAAATACAACAAATGAAATGCACCTCTTCCCAACCCCAAACCAAGAGGAATACCCCCCAAACCCAGGAGTTCAAAAGTTCAGGTGGCTGGCCAGAGTCCCAGGCCCAGCAGGCAATCCAGCAAGCAGAGTCCGGTGGCCTGCTGGAAAACACGGGCCATCTGGCCCAGAGACTCAGTCCTTCCTGCGGTCAGCCAGCACTGTTGAGCCACTCGGGACTGGGGGGGTGAAGCAGGAGGCGGCCTGCACACCGGGAGGCTCACTGGAGGGTGACCGGACCGTAGGGAGGGGACCACCACAGTGTCAGGCAGGGAGGGGGAGGAGGCCACGGCGTCTTCACGCAGACCTGCAGTACCCTCTTTGGTCCTGGCTTGGGACACAGCTGCACCCGCGGTGGACCTCGACCGGGCCAACGCTGCACCCTTGGTGGACCCCGTCCAGGCCAATGCTGCACCCGTGGTGGCTCCCAGCTGGAGCTCTGCCACACCTGTGGTGGCTCCCGACTGGAGCTTTGCAGCACCCGCGGTGGCTCCCGGCTGGAAGGTGTCCTCCTCCGTCGCGAGCACCTCTTCTGACGTGGTTCAGGTTCAGGTTCAGGTTACTTTATTTAGACCCGTAGGTAGATTTGTTTTGCAGTCAGGTGGTGATGGCTCCAGTGTCGGGAGTCCCACTCCGACCCCGCGTCTGGCTGGGGAAAGATGACGGAGAGGATGTCGTCCACCCTCGGAATTAGCCTGAGGTCGGGATGACGCCGCATAATGTCTTCAGCGGTGATCCGAGCCAGCCAAACATCCTCTGGAGACTGCAGCCACTGTGCAGAAAAGAGAGCCTGTTCCAAGAGGTCCTGCGCTCTCAGCTCCTTGTCAATTCAGACCACCATGGCGTAGCTCGGAGGAAAAGGGGGAAAAAAAAAAAGGTGAAAAAGAAAAAGCACACAACTACTTCGCTGGGTTTTCTTTTTCTGGCCGGATCATTCTGTTATGAATCTCAGGAACATGCAGGAACAGCCGCTATCATAAGCCAACGAATTAGCATCAGGTAATGGTAGAGAAGACTAACTAGCCAGGCTGAATGAACAATGCAGGGTGTGGAAACTAACAAACACAGAAAGGAAGCGACTGTGTAGATTAGCACAACAATGATCCGGCAATCTCTTCCAACAGATCAGGGGCAGAAATAGTGCCAAGCCTAATCATGAAAGAGATTGCCGGTGTGAATGATTAGGGTGTGTGTGTGGGCGGATGCCAATAAGGACACAGCTGGTTCCACTGACAGAAGAGGGGGGCGTGGCTGCGCTGTCAAAGAGCCAGCGACCAAAAAGGCTCTAAGGAAGCGCCTGATGAAAATTTGGCAGCAAAACATAAGAAAAGACCAAATAGCCACAGTGTCACAGAACTGGGCCAGAACATCAAGCCCAGTTCATGACATGTTTGCATTGTAGGGAGCTAATCTTATCATTCATTCTTGTATTAACTGACAAAAAATAGCTAAATAAATATTTAAAGGCTCAGCACCAGTTCTTCACTTGTGTGCTCTTAACCCACACATCATTACAGTCAAGTAAACAATGTGATATTAACATCTAAAGTTAAAAAAGGAACTCTATGTACTGCTGTGACTAAATATTTTGTGTAATTTTATGCTTTGCTGCATACAAACTAAAGCTGCCACATGTGTTTGCCACTCAGTACTGGGTAACTATGGTAACTGCCCTGCAACTGCCAAAAATTCTGTTCCAATGCATCTCCTCTATAGCCATGCTCTGTTCCACTGTCAGTGACATACCTGAAAACGGTGGCATCAAACTGCTGTGTAGGGGAAAGGCAGCATCACCAACGATCACATGGAGAAGTGTGACTGTTGTCCCAGGAAGATTGGTGGGCGGGGGTAGATTCAATTTGTTTTCGAACAGCATCGATCCAAATTGGCTCTCTGAAGATACCCCTGTTTCTTCATCTATGTGTTTCAGTGGCTGGATTAGTATGGGAAATTCACTCTGTACCTGTGTCTGTCGGTTCAGCGGTCCCACAGACCATCTCCTCCGCCTTCTCTGCTATCTGCGTTGCATTGCTTGTAGTAGAATTAGCTATTGTTCAATGTTTATAAGAGCCATCTGCATCAAAATTTGTTTTTGTGCAGTCGCCATCTCTTGCGCTGACAAAAACAGGAAATACACAAGGAGAAGACAGGAAGCACTCTACACATCTGCTGAGACCCCACAACCGCCTGCCATTTGGGTGGTGAATTGCAGACTGACGCTGACAAACCAGCGCGAAAGTAAATTTTGCAGAGGACTGGGTAGGCATCGTCTGCCAGCAATGCTGTTGACGTGATGCGGGTGCATAAACTAGGCTTAAAGCAAAGCTGTTGATTTACCAGTCAGTTTACCTTCCTGCCCTCACTTATGGTCGTGAGCTTTGGGTAATGACCGAAAGAATGAGATCGTGGATACAACCGGCTGAAATGAGCTTTCTCTGTAGGATTGCTGGACTCACTCTTAGAGATAGGGTAAGGAGCTCAGTCATCCTGGAGAGGCTCAGAGTAGAACCGCTGCTCCTTCACATTGAAAGGAACCAGCTGAGGGGATTTGGGAATCTGATCAGGATGCCTCCTGGATGCCTCCCACTTAAGATGTTTCGGGCATGTTCCACTGATAGGAGACCCTGAGGCAGACCCGAGACACTCTGGAGAGACTATATCTCCCAGCTGTATCACTTTGCCAAGCATTTTGCCAGCAACTGACAAGTGAAATGCCTCTGTATTTACTGCACTCTTGCTTGTTACCTTTTTTTTCTTGAAGATGTGAATGACAACAGCATCTCTGAAATCTTGTGGCACAAGCCTTTCATTCCAAATGGCTGATAGGACATCATATAGAGCAGGGGTGCTCAATACATGGATCGCGATCAACTGGTAGATCGCAAAGGCACTGTGGGTAGATCGTGTGACATTTAAAAAAAAGGGGGGGTTTAATTCTATCGCTTATCCTCCCATCTGTCCTCTTATTGGCATTTACCATTTGATTGATGTACAGGGCAGCCAATCTGGAGAGGTCCTGTCCTCTGTGTGTCATAGGTCATCCTGCATGGGCAAACATGCTCATTATCTACTGCTAAACTCCAGCGAGCTGTGACCATGTTAGTGCTTCCAATTTCTATCAACTAAAGAAGGGATATTAAAAAAGAGTGGGGGAGCTGAACCCAGTAAGAAGACAAAAACTTACCACTTCCATGTGGAATGGGAGGAAGATTTTTTTTTCACAGTGTCATTTTCGAAGTGTATTTGTCTGATCTGTCAATTTATCATTGTGTTTCCAAAGAAGGGAAATGCGGAGAGGCACTTTCAAACCGTTCATAAAAACTATGACACTAACTTCCCTCCAAAAAGTGAGCTGAGAAAAAGAAAGGTGAAGGAACTGAATTCTCAGTTAATCGGACAGCAGTCATTTTTCACACAGCTGAATTCAAACGCAAAGGCAACCACTGAAGCATCGTTCTGGGTGAGTTATTGCATTATTAAGCATACTCTAGCAGCTACTGTCCGGACTATGCAACCCTGGCAGACTCCATCCAGTGCAAGTCATCAGAGTAAGGTAATGATCGTAAATGTATTGAATTGTATTGTGCTGTAAGGGTTCACACAGTTCAGAATCAGAATCAGAACCAACTTTATTGCCAAGTATGCTTAAAACATACAAGGAATTTTACTTATCACTAGGGTGCGCTCAAGCGCTCCCTAATGACGCGGCAGCCATACAAGACGCCTCATCCAGTGGGGGGTAAAGAGGGGGAGGGGGAGGGGATGACACATTGGGCAGAGAGAAAAAAACAAAGTTTTCAAAATAGTGCTCGATGAGCAAGATTGTGATCACATAGAAAAAAAACCCTCAGTTGCACACAGTTATATAAAGTACGGCGTACATTGTACACCAACATATATTGCCATATTTGGCATTTTTTAAAATGTAGGTAGATGTCATGAGTTGAGCGCTGGAGGTTTCCGCTGCACTCAATCTCTTGGCTTTTTCTCTACATTTATATATTTGTTGTATTTTGTGCTTTTTGGGTTTCGGTAATTCTCGTACTGTTTTCTATTTTACTGTTTATGTTTTAGTTTTGTTACACTCATATTTTGTATTAATTTGTAATTATTTATCAGTCTGCATTTGGTGATGTTTTATTCTTTATATTCTTACTGTGGTGTTCTTTTTCGGGGTTGACAGCTGTCAAGTGGTGTTTCTGGTTCTGTGCTCAGTGTGGGTGTCGCCCTGTCAGCTGTCAAGTCCAGTCGCTCCGCTCTCATTACTCCCAGCTGATCCAGATTATTAATCATTGTTTTCTCTTGCCTGCTCAGATATCCACACCTGTGGCCTATTGTATTATGCTTTATTTAAGACTGCTGCTTTTTGTGTTCCTTGCAGCATTCTTGACGGATGTCAGAACACTCTAAAGTAAGTTTTACACTCTGCGCTTTCTCCTTGTCTTCGGGTTTCTCTCTCTCTGGCTTTTGTGTTATGTTGTGCACTTTATGTTCGCAAAAAATTACCACAAACTCACAGTCCAGCTTGTGGGTCTTTCTCTCTGCCCCAAGGGGCGATTCATGACAGAAGACCACCGCCAGTAAGAGACCCAGCTGCTGTGGGTTTGTGCCTTTTTGTTACTTTTTCTTTTTTTCTTGGAGCTGACAGCATGGTCCCTGACTATTGTGGTTCTATGGGTGGGCGTACGTACCAGATGAGCCTGGGGTGGGAGCTTTGTAGGACACTGATGGAGGTGGACGACCTCATCTCTAATGTGCAGAGAGCTCTTACCTCAGAACACGCTCTGTGGTACCTGGGTCTCGCGGAGGCGGCTGCTCACCAGTGCCCTCAGCTCACACAGCATGCTGAAGGGATAGAAAGGATCATGCTGATGGTGGCGCTGCAAAGACAGAATGGCGGGAGGGAGAGGAGCTCCCCGAAGAAGCAGAGGTCAGCGCCTACAGGGAGGCATCCCCAGTCCTCTGTACCACTGTCTTCTCACCCCCTTCAGCTCCCCTTCAGCTCCAGACCGTCGGAGGAACATCCCCACCTCTCAGGCAGCAGTCTTCTTTTCACTGAGGTCGAAGACTCCCGCAACAATTCCTTCTTCTGGTTTTTCCTCTGCGGCTGTTCCGCCAGCCAACTCCTCCGCTGCTGCTACCTCTCCCTCTTCCTCAGTGATTCCTTCCACTGCTGAGGGGTCAATCGTTTCCCTCCCAGCTCCGCCCATCACTGTGTCTGCAGGGGCGGCTCCTCCACGTTCAATTGAGGGGCCCACAACCGCTGAAGCCACGGAGAGGGCGGATTCAACACCTGCTGCAGCAGAAAACATCATGCCCTGTGAACACAGGCAAGTGTCTTTTCATTCTCTTTCACCCACATATAAATTATCTTGCCTGATTACCGGTGGTGAGGCTCAGGTTTGGCAGTCCTCTGAGCTCTCACCCCCTGCTGCAGCCATTCATTTCTTACCTGCCCTCTCTGTGTCTCCTCCTATTCACCACGAGGGTCCGCCAACTACTGAGTTGAGCCGCCTGGAGATGAAGGAGCCTGTGGCCCTGGAAAACCTGGTTTCAGCCTCGCAGCCATGGTTCAGACAGAGGGAGAGTGCTGCTGGTGATCTGGAGCCTGCACTGACGAGTGAGTATCCCTGGGCTTCACCTGTGCCGGATCCAGCGCCAGCAGGGAATAGACCTCCTGTTGCCACGCAGGGCAAGCCACCTGTGTGGGCCACATCGCTGGGTGGTCCCAGGACTGCATTGACCATCATGTCTGCTGCAGGGGCTGCCGCAGCAGAGCTGGAATTGGACCTCCAAAGGACGGGGACCAAGAAACCATCACCTGGAGTGACGGAGTCCTGGACTGCGGAGGAGCTCGAGATCAGGCAAGTGCTCTCCTTTGTCTTTGTTGTTTCTATTTAGGAGAGATCTTGCCTGGCTCTTTGTGAGGAGAGCCAGTTGCAGCTACCAGCTGCACCTGAGCTCACCTTGCTGGGCTCCACTGCTGCCGGTGATCCTGACCTTGTTTCTTTTCCTCTTTTGCCTGAGTTTTCCCCCAGGCTCACCGAGGGTTGTCCAGCTCTGCCAGAAGTCTCCTTGGGTCCCGGCTCATCACCTGAGATCCCCATGGGTCCAGCTCCTTCCGCTGAGGTCATCACGGATGCTCCGTCCCAGTCCCAGCTCTCCGTGGGTGCTGCTCCCCCTCTGGATGAGGTAGTTGCGGGTGCTCTGTCCCGGTCCATGGCCTCTGAGGGTGCTGCTTCCCCATCTGAGGTCATTGTGGGTGTTCCATCCCAGCCCGGGACCTCCGTGGGTGCAGATCCTCCTCAGTCCTGGCCTCCGTGGGTGATGTGTCCTAGTCAGGGACTGTCATGGGTGTTGCGCCCTAGCCTGAAACCAACTTGGGTGCTGTACTCCAGTGTGAGCCCACCGTGGGCATTATGCTCCAGCCCAGGGGCCACCGAGGGTGCAGCTATGGCCCAGTCCGGGCCCACCGTGGTTGCAGCTCCGCTCCAGCCCGGAGCCACCACGGGTACTGCAATGTCCCAGTCCGGGAACACCAAAGGTGCTACAGGCCAGTCCAAGGGCGTTGTGGTCCCCCTTCTCTGCCTGACATCGTCGTGGCCCCCCTCTTCTGCCTGACACCGTCGTGGTTTCCTCTCCTCTGCCCGAGGCTGTCGTGGTTCCCTCTCCTATGCCCGAGGCCATCATGGTTCCCTCTCCTCCACCTGACATCGTCTTGGTTCCCCCGACTCTTCTATTGTGCCCACAATTAGTTCTTCCCATTGGGCAGCCACCTGCTGGACCACCCTTTCCGTTCAGGTGGCTAAAGAACTCTGGCAGACCACCCGATAGACTGTGTCGCAGAGTTGAGTGACTCACGTTCTCTGGTAGGCCACCCAACTCTTTCTATCATGCCATCTGCCGGGCCTGGGACTTTGGCCGCCCACCTGAACTGTCCAGCTCCTGGGTCCAGGGGGCTTAGAGGGTTGGGTTGTTGTCTGGTGTGGGTCCTGAGCAGGGTTTATTTCTCTCTGGCTTTTGTGTTATGTTGTGCACTTTATGTTCGTAATAAATTACCACAAACTCACAGTCCAGCGCGTGGGTTTTTGACCTCGTCATTTTAAAAGTAGCTCACCAGTCAAAAAAGTGTGGGCACCCCTGATATAGAGTATAGATGATCTGTTCTCCTCCATTCTGGTAGATTTCCACATGGATACCATCCATTCCGGGAGATTTATTGGAGGCAAGGCTTCGTACAGCCTGTCACACTTCGTCTATTCAATTCAATTCAACTTTATTTATATAGCGCCATTTCACAACAACAGTCATCTCATAGCACTATCAACTGTAGGGGGAACCCCCACAGTTGCAGAAAGACCCCAGCAATCAGGCGATCCCCTGTGAGCAAGCACTTGGCGACGGTGGAGAGGAAAAACTCCCTTTTAACAGGAAGAAACCTCCAGCAGAACCAGGCTCAGGGAGGGGCAGTCATCTGCTGCGACTGGCTGGGGGGTGAGGGGATAGAGAAGATGAAAAGAACAGACATGTAGAGAGCAAACAGCACGATGGGGACTCAATCTATGGGAGAGAACAAACAAATGTTAATGACCAGCAAAAAAAATATTTCATTGAGAGTGAGGAAAGGAGTGAGGCCCAGTGCATTACTGGAGGTCCCCCGGCTGACTAAACCTATTAGCAGCATAACTAAGGGAGGGTTCAGAAACACATGATCCCTCCCTAATTGTAGGCTATATCAAAAAGGTAGGTTTTAGCCCTATTCTTAAAAACAGAGATCGAGTCTGACTCCCGAATCCAGATTGGCAGCTGGTTCCACAGGAGAGGAGCTTGATAACTGAAGGCTCTGCCTCCCATTGTACTTTTGGAGATTCTAGGTATTACAAGTAATCCTGCATTTTGGGAGCGTAGTGCTCTGTTAGGATAATACGGTAGTATCAGATCTTTTAAATAAAAAGGAGACTGATTGTTTAGAGCTTTGTAAGTAAGAAGAAGGATTTTAAACTTAATTCTAAACTCTATGGGAAGCCAATGAAGGGAGGCCAGAACCGGAGAGATATGATCTCTCTTTCTAGTACCTGTTAAAATTCTTGCTGCAGCATTTTGGATCAGCTGAAGACTTTTTAAAGATGTTTTAGGACAACCTGATAATAAAGAATTACAATAATCTAATCTTGAGCTAACAAAAGCGTGGATCAGTTTCTCAGCATCACTCTGAGACAAGATGCTCCTAATCTTGGCAATATTACGCAAATGATAGAAGGCAGTCTTAGAAACAAATTTAATATGTGAATTGAAGGACAGATCTTGATCAAAAATAATTCCAAGGGTCCTCACAGAGCTATTAAGAGAAAGAGTAACCACATCCAAACTGAAAGTTTGATTTGGAAAGGTATTTCTAAGGTTTTTTGGACCAACAAGAATGACTTCAGTCTTATCTGAATTTAATAGCAGGAAATTACAAGTCATCCAAGCTTTGATTTCCTTAAGACAGGCTTCTAACTTGGCTAATTGATTACTATCATCTGGCTTCATTGACAGATGATATTGATATGATATTGATGATATGAGCAAAGAGTCGTCAGCACTGAACTGAATTAAATTTAATTTTATCCATCCATCTTCTACCGCTTTTCCGGAGGTCCGGGTCGCGGAGGCAGCAGTTCAAGCAGAGAAGCCCAGACTTCCCTCTCTCCAGCCACCTGCTCCAGCTCTTCAGAGGGGATACCAAGGCGTTCCCAGACCAGCTGGGAGGCATAGTCTCTCCACCGAGTCCTGGGTCTGCCCCGGGGTCTCCTCCCAGTGGGACATACCTGAAACACCTCAAGTGGGAGGCGTCCAGTAGGCATCCTAATCAGATGCCCATACCACCTCAACTGACTCCTTTCAATGTGGCGGAGCAGCGGTTCTGCTCTGAGCCTCTCCCGGATGACTGAGCTCCTCACCCTATCTCTGAGGGTGAGTCCAGCAATCCTACGGAGAAAGCTCATTTCAGCCGCTTGTATCCGCGATCTCGTTCTTTCGGTCACCACCCAAAGCTCGTGACCATAGGTGAGAGTAGGAACGTAGATTGACTGGTAAATCGACAGCTTTGCCTTAGACCTCAGCTCCCTCTTCACCACAACAGACCGGTACAACGTCCGCATCACTGCAGATGCTGCTCCAATCCGTCTGTCGATCTCTCGCTCCATTTTCCCCTCACTCGTGAACAAGACCCCAAGATACTTAAACTCCTCCACTTGGGGCAGGAGCCTGTCCCCAACCCGGAGAGGACAATCCACCTTTTTCCGGCTGAGGACCATGGACTCGGACATCCCAAGCTTTCTAAACTGGCTTTTAAATTTAATTTTAACTTAATTTAATTTAATTTTAATTAGATGATATTGATATGATATTGATGATATGAGCAAAGAGTCGTCAGCACTGAACAGCACTGGACACTGCGGGATTCTATCAAGTATTGAGATATCAGCATGTGATCTTTGGTTCAAGTGCTGGTCGAAGTGTGTCCTGCATTGATCAAGAATGTCATCATGTTCGGTTAGGAGAGTAGTGTCATCAGCTGCAAGCAGAGGGCTGGACTGAGTTCCTCTGTGATCATAAACAGTCCTCAGTGCTTGGTAGTAGCCTCACGTATCCCCCATGTCTGCTATTTTCTGGATTTCTTCAGCTTTCTGATCCCACCACTCATCTTCCACGTCTCTAAGCTTGTGTTGAAGTTCTGCCTTCACTTTGGAAAGCTCAAATTTGGTTCTTTGGCATCTGGGCTTGGCAAAAAATGCCTCATAGGCTTTACGCTTATCCTTGATGAGCTCTGAAATATAAGAGTCAGAGTCATCAAACCAGTCCTGATTCCTGCACTTTGGGTACACCAGTACTTCTTTAGCAGCTTTGTAAATACATGAACTGAAATTCTGCCACTTCTCAGCAGCAGTGAAGTGACAAAAGATAGTATAGAGATCTTCCTTAACACTGGCTTCCCTGAGTCTGTTGACATTGAGCTTCTTGCTTGAGTGTGGAGCTGTACTCTGGGCCGATGGATGGAGACCTTGAGCCCACACCTTATCATGTAGCGGTCAGTGCCGCATTCTGGGCTTCTCATGGCCCTAGTAATGCACATGTCATGAGTCTTGTTCTGGCTTATCAAAATGTAGTCCAGAAGATGGGCATGTCCAGATCTTGGGTGTCTCTAGGAGAAGAAGGGATGATCAGGTACATTAAAGAGAGTGTTGGCCACTGTGAGAACTCAGTGCACAACTGCAATAAGAGCTCTCAGTTACCGTTATAAGATCCCCGTCCAAATCTGCCGAGTACTCCTGGCCATGCATCTCGGTTGCATCCGACTCGGGCATTAAAGTCACCAAGCAGCACAATTGTGTCTGTGCTGGGGATCTTTTGCAGTACTTTTTTAAGCTGAGAGTAGAAAACAGCTATATGGACAGGGTTGTGAGTCATTGTCAGTGCGTACACACTGATCAAGGTCATGTGTGGTGGTGGAGATGGCAAGATGTAGGGTCATCAGTCGATCAGACACTGGTCGAGGCATCTCACTCAACTGGGGAAGCAACCAGTTAGCAATGGCAAAACCAGTGCCAGAAGTGCCCTGTAGACTTGATCCCTAGGGGTTACCAGACCAGAACAGGGTATGGGTCTTTTCTCTCCTTTCTCCTGTACCGAGAGCCTCATCTCTGAGAGAGCAGCAATGTCCACGTTGAAGGCGTTGAGCTCCTTGGCAAGCAAAGTGGTTCGTCTCTTGGGAAGGTTGGGGTTATTATCGAGGAGTGTTTGCACATTCCAACATGCAATCTGTAGCTTTAATTTGCGCCCACTAAGACGGAGAACCTGCTAACCATGGGCAGCCAGCCAGGTTAGTCAAAGATGAGCCCCTTTTTACCTCACGTTTTCTACAAGCGTCCTCGTAATGAGGCAGGTGGGGCATCCCTAAAAAAGGGCCGCCTGGTTGCCCAGGAAGGACCTCACGTCACTGTCACCCATCAGGAGCTGTGCGACTGTCACTCCTGGGCCACACAAATGCAGGCTCCTGCTACCAACTTCCAGCTTCTCAGACCTGCTAGCACCACAAGAGACCTGTCGCTTTGCGACTTAGGTTGCTGAAGTGACCTGCACAAAAATTAGGTAAGGAGAGCATTGTGCAGACACTCTCCCACCCTCTGGGTCATGTGGTTGGGGAATCAAGGGGCAGGAAGAAGAACCAGATGACTTGCCAACAACATGACTGCCCCGCAGTGTCAGACTCATGCTGATAGTCTCGCCCAGCTGCTACTTCGACACCTGGCCAAAAATCCTCTTGTCGCTACTCTGAAAGGTCGACGATGCCAGGGAGGGAAATCCACTGCCTGCTGCCGTAGTTTCACTATTTAGACCCATAGCTGGGGGTTGGATTGGTGAGTGCAAGGGCGTGTCCACACACCGGTGGGCCATGCACACTGCACCTCTGGGGCTCTAACCTGCGCCGAGATCCCCTGCACTTCTGCCTGGGACCACAAGGTACCCAGTATCTGTGGTGTACCACGAAGAGGAAAAGCAGGAGTCTTGACAGAAGATGAGGCTATGTACTGGCAGGAGGGACTTGCGCACTCGGCCCTCTTTTCAGCCATCCGGCCTAGCCAGTGACTGCAGCTAAACGTGAGAGAGGCAAAAGGCTAGTCTACACTATACTGTGCTACAGCACTTGCGCATCACACTGCCCTGTGTATCACACACACGCTGTTTCTTTGGCATTATTTTTTCCCCCACATATGCATTCTACAGTTTTACAGAAATAGTTTAAAAAAATCAGTATAGATACAGTGCGTTACTTTATTGACTGGCACATTTGGCAGTTTATATTTAGCGTATCAGCATTTGTAAAAAAAAGACAAATGATTGTTCTCTATGATTGTCTCGCATATGGTTGTTCACCATATGCACTGTATTAAGTCTCTGTGTTATGGTCAGCAATAAAAGCATAGCCTATTTAATGTTTTAAAAACTGTCCCTTTTGTAGGGTCAAAACAAAAAATGTACACATTAATACTCTACTAATAAACCAAATTTGTAGAGCACTGAAAGGACATAAAGCGTGTTTTTTTGTTTTTTGTTTTTTTTTGGTGAGATTGCTTGTGGCAGATGGGAGAAAAACAAGGTGAGAAAATATCCTAAATTTGATAAAACTATTGCATGTCCATAGAAAGCAAGTATTCCTGTCCGAAACAGGCAGCTCAATCAAGCTTTACAGGCCCAAATGTAGGCTGTATTTGAAAGTGGAATACAGAGGTGTAGCCTATATGTAGGCAGTCACACATGTTAGACTTTGACAAATACTGTATGAAAGGGGTTGAACTGAGATTTATTTGACTGTGTGAATATTAATTACAGAATAATTGAAAATGAATGGGACATCCAATATTAGCCAATGTTTAAGAACCACTTGCTTATTTTTTTTGTCAAATCATGTATTTGTTTGATCTTCTATGAGTTATATTCATAATAATGTATCTTGCACTTTGGGGAATAGGAGTTGTTCAGTCACCATTATTATTTAGTTTATAGTCTGTTGTCAATAAACTCATGCAGTATTATAACAGGACACTTTTACAAATATTTGAGACTCATTGTACTGCATCCTTTCATATTTTAGCAATATTATAAGTACAAAACACCGAACATCATTATTCTTTTTTTTATATTTGTATCTTGTGTACTTTATTGATTCCCAGAGGGGAAATCAGAGCATCCACAGTACGACGCCAATCCCTTCACCACACACACACACACACACACACACACACACACACACACACACACACACACACAGAGCAGAATGACCCATTTGGCTGCAACTGTTACATCAGTGTTTCCCATTTGTCTGTAAATATTTAAATAAAAATGATTTATTTTGTTATATGGGCATGTTTGCGTCTTGTTGTCATTTAGTCAAAGTGTGCATATACTGTATGTCCACATATGATATGCAGGTGATCTGACCATTCCCTTCCACAATCATGGCGGTATTAAGTTTTTAATTTTTAGGTACTCGCATGGGAGCGGGGGACTCGCGGTCCTGCAAAGTACAGTGGTACCACACGGGTGAAGCAGAAGCTGGTACTCCCATCTACTACTGACTGGGCAGTCTGGGCGTACCTCACTGCAAAAGATCATGACCCGGTCAGGCTGCTGCTTCTCCCGGCATGTTCTGTGTTGATACACCGGTATTCTTTGTCAGACCCAGTCTCCACAGACACTCCGCCCAGTCTGCTCGCACATATGGCAAATTATCCTTTAGACCAGGGCTATTCAATAACAAAATCAGTTGGGCCACAGTTTGAAATCAACACATGTAACTGGGCCGCACATTTTCAGTGATCCGTTGAATATGACAAATTTCAAACCAACACAGATCAGTATGATGAAAAATACGCACTTTTTATTCATTGTCTTGGTTTTAAATGTGTACTTGGCACATGACAAAGGCACATCAAATTTGCATAAAAACACAATAACAGTTCTAGCATCATCTGGCTTTGGCTAAATCTATAAAATTATCCTCCATGTTAAAGACATTGTTTCACCCAGGAAAGTCTGCTCTCATGACTGTTTCTTCACCCCAGAACCACTGTGGAAAACAACATTCCTTTGTTAAGCAAGCCATAAGGAATGCTTTCATCGGATTAAGTCACATCATAAATAGCAAACTTCCTTACTCACAAGGCAGTTTTATTAGTTAACAACTCTTTTGACATCCTCCAGGCCTGGAACTACACTTCATAAGGTCTTTAGGGTTATTCACCACTCAACATTTCCCCCTGGTGGACGTCTCTGGAATAGATAGTCACATTTAACTGTACACTGATGAACTGAAATTAATGACTGAAATGACTACCTTTTTACCAAACTCAGTTCTCAGATTATCCTCTTTTTCGGGACACCATGGAAAAGCAAATGGGACTCGGATGAACCATTCTATGTTGGACAATGATTTGGGTTTGAAATGCTAAATATGTGCATGTTTAAATGTTTAAATTTATTCCACTGCATGCAATTTGAGAAGGACCAGTATAAAAGTACCTGAATCACTGAAGCTAGATTAGATTTTATACATAAGTATAAGATATGTGTGTCATTCTGTTAAGGAAAGTTTCCTCAAGTCATGTGACTGGGCTCTGCCAGTCTCTGCTTAGCAACAGCTCTCTCATTTCTATTGGTTGCTTACAAACAAAGGACTGCTTGCTCATTGGCCTAAAGTTCACTAAACCTGCCCACGACAGGAAACTATTGGCTTATGCTCATGTCAATCACCGGGATCCCACAAAAGTTGTCTGACTTACTGTATAAGAGGGGAGACGCCCTCGTTCAGTGTTACAGAATATAGTGTTACAGAGAAGGAGATTTGCTATTGTCTTGTAAATGTCTGTGTCCTGTTTTTAATGTTTTGCTTTAAACGTCTGGGAATTAATTGCTTTCTTTTGAGCTCAAAATTCTTTCAAAGTCTGACTTCGTGTTCACAGATGTTTCTCTAACTTTTTATCCCGTTAAACTTTCTTTAAACTCACAGTGCGTTTTTTCAAAGGACTGACTGACCATTCGTCTCCATACTGGAAGCTATTTTCACCCATGTACCACGACGTCAAAAGGAATTGGATTTCGTATTTTGAATTTAGTTCATTTTAATTTTGCCTCTTCCATTCTCTGGACTGTCCCATTTAACTGGACCCGGGAGGGAAGCCGCCACTCAACCACAAAACCCTCTTCGTGTTATCCCACCTGGCATACTATCTTACGCGGCTGAAGAAGAAGACGGGAAGCCCTAAGAAGCAGCCTCACATTGCCCGATCAGCTCCAACTGTGTGTTGTGGTCAGATCTCTGCTTGGACCGCTGGACTTTGATAGCTGCCAGGACAAGAGCTCCCCACTGGCGAGTGCCGAAGCCTCATCACTGCAGTTAATCCTCAGCCTGAGACTGAACTTTGCCCGAATATCTGCTGGCAAGATATTCTGGTTCTGGTACCATCTGGCAGTAAAGCTTCAGAAGGAGCCTCAACAACAGAACTTCAACCCCGGATTCACGTGAGCCCTCTTTGTTCTATCTGCTGATTAATGGTTTCCTATGTGATGTCTGCAGACTTAAATGTATGCCACAATTTGTTTCATCTTTAAATTCATTTCGCAATCTGATCAGAGCTACAAAATTAAAGAGAATTAATGTTTTGCCTTTTCATTAAAATTCCATTTTTACTTTCTTAGAATAATTCAGAATTTGTCATATAATTAGTTATAATTTTCTGCATAAATTTGTGTTCAATTTATTCATATTTTCATCAGAGTGAATTCAGTTTCATTTCCACCATGGTTCTACAAACGTGATGACATTCTGTTAGTCAGTTACAAGTTTAGTGTGATTGCTTAATGTTGATCATTTCACCTGCTTACAAGTTACTGGAATGTAATGTCATTTAATCACAATTTCACTTAATAAATCTGTAAATTAGAGAGAAGTAGTTGAGTATTTATTCCTTATACTGTGCCTGGTTTCTAAGTCCCCAGTATTGAATTCATGAATATTTTGAGACTGATTGATTAATTGATTGATTGATTAATTTCATATATAAAGATTAATTATTAATTGTTCACAATAGTGAGCTGGTGCCCCAGTGAATGTTATATATTGTTTTCTGGTGTGTGTGTGTGTGTGTGACCTTACTGGCAAACTCCCGTTTCCACATACACTTTCGAGTCTAAATTAAATAATTTTTATACCTGATCATAATTCTCTCTGGCATCCTCGTCTCGAAGAGGCGATGGTTAGCGTGTCAAGGGTTGGAGCAGCGCATGGAATGACTATACAGCCCAATCCTTGAGTGGCAGACTTTGGAGCAGTTGGTGCAGATGAAGATTGATGATGCACGTGCTGATGCTGCACGTTCTTTCCGCACTGCACGCTTCGTCGCCATCTGGACTCTCGTGTTCTCTTCCATCTTGGGAACACCCTCTTTGACACTGTGTCGCGAGGTGGCTCGATCTTTGGCAATAGCCTCCCAGTTATTGGTGTTGATCTGCGCACACCGCATGTTGCATTTGCAGACGTCTTTAAAATGCAACAGCGGTCGGCCCACATGGCGGACGCCCACCCGCAATTCTCCGTAAAGGATTTCTCTCGGCAGACAGTCAGGCTCCATGCAGTGCACGTGGCTGAGCCACCGGAGTCATCTCTGGCAGAGAAATGCAGGGATGCTTGGCAAGTCAGCGTGCTCAAGGACCTCAGTGTTGGGGACTCTGTCCTGCCACTTGATGTGCATAAGGCGCTGAAGACAGTGGAGGTGGAACCCATTTAACCGCTTCTCCTGCCTGGCATAGGCTGTCCAGGACTCACTGCCGTACAGGAGAGTGGACAGGACGCAAGCTTGGTATATGAGTAACTTGGTCTTCAAACTCAGCAGATTGTTGTTCCACACACGCTTGTTTAGTTTGGTCATGACAGCAGCTGCTTTGGCGATTCTGGAGCTGATCTTGGTGTCCAGTGAGAGTGTGTTTGAAACAGTGGACCCTAAGTAGGTGAAGGTGTCCACGACCTCCAGCTGTGTGTTGTCAATGGTAATGACAGGAGAGGAGACAGCATCTTGCGCCATGATGTTGGTTTTCTTAAGGCTGATCATGAGCCCAAACTCCTTGCAGGTGTGGGACAGTTTGTCGACCATGTGCTATAGGCCCTCCTTGCTGTGCGATGCTAGAGCAGTGTCATCTGCAAACAGCAGCTCATGTATGAGGACCTTGTAGACTTTGGTTTTAGCATGAAGTCTTGTGATGTTGAGGAGTTTTCCATCTGATCTTGTGCGGACGTAGACACCTTCAGGACAGTCGGCAAAGGCGTAGTGGAGGAGCATTGAGAAAAAAATCCCAAAGAGAGTCAGTGCTAGAACGCAACCCTGCTTCACTCCACTGCTGACTGGGAAGGCATCTGAGGTGGCTCCATCAAAGCAAACAGTATTATGCATGTCCATGTGGAAGGAGGAGATGATTGCAAGGAGCTTTGGGGGACAACCAATCTTTTGCAGGATCTGGAAGAGCCCACTTCAACTAACTAAGTCAAAGGCTTTGGTCAGGTCCACGAACGCAAGGAACAATGGCTGCTGCTGCTCTCGACACTTCTCCTGCAGCTGACGGAGGGAGAAGATTATATCCACTGTGGACCTTCCGGCTCTGAAGCCACACTGAGACTCAGGATAGACTCGCAAAGCGAGGCTCTGCAGGCAGAACAGGGTGACTCGGGCAAAGACTTTGCCAACTATGCTCAGAAGAGAGATGCTGCAGTAATTGTTGCAGTCACCGCGGTCACCTTTGCTCTTATACAGCGTGACTATGTTGGCATCTCTCATATCTTGGAGAATGTGACCTTGATCCCAGCAAAGGCAGAGGAGATCATATAGTGGTTGTAAGATGGCTGTTTTCCCATGTTTCAGAACTTCTGGGGGGATACCGTCTTTCCCTGGAGCCTTGCCACAGGTGAGGTAGTCTATGGATTTGCTGAGCCCTTCCAGCGTGGGCATTTTGTCAAGCTCTTCCATGACTGGTAGGCCAGGCAAGACATCGAGGGCAACGTCTGTCACGATGTTCTGGGTCAAGTACAATTCAAGATAATGCTCGACCCAACGCTGAAGTTGCTTGCTCTTGTCGGTGATGGCTTCGCCTGTCTTGGCTTTGAGCAGTGCTGTTTTGATGCTTGTGGGGCTGATAGCTGTTTTGATGCCCTCATACATTCCTTTGGCATATCCGCAATCAGCAGCTACCTGGATGTTGGTTGACAGGTTCTGACAGTACTCACTGGTGCAATGGCGGGCAATCTGCTGTGCCTTGCTTCTTGCTGCCCGAAGGGCGTCGCATGCACCAGGGCAAGGGTTCTGCTTGTGAGCCAGCAGTGCTTCTTTTTTGGCCTCTGTGACTGGCTGCATTTCATCCCAGTGAGCCTCAAACCAGTCAGCATTCTTGTGTTCTTTCTTTCCAAATGCGGTCATGGCTGAGTCATAGATAGCGTCGTGAAGGTGGTTCCATTTGGCGTCCACGTCGCCTGGGATATTGGACTGGAGGTGAGCTTCAAGTTTCCTCTGAAAGCTGTCAGCAAAGGTCTGAGCCTTGATCGGATTGGAAATTCCACAGGTGTTGATGCGGGAGCGACCCTTAGTCTTGGCATGGTGGATCTTCCTTGGCTTCAGTCTGACCTTACTGGCAACAAGGGAATGATCTGTATCACAATCAGCACTGCGATAGCTTTTCATGTGAAGAACACTGCTGAGGTCTGCTCTTCTGGTGATGACAAGATCTAGCTGGTGCCAGTGATGGGACCGGGGGTGTCTCCAAGACACTTTCCGCAGCTCTTTACACTTGAAGTAGGAATTTGTAATGCAGAGGTCGTGATGACAACAGAATTCCAACAGCCTCTGTCCGCTCTTGTTTATCCTGCCTATGCCAAAGTGGCCAAGACAGGATGGCTACACTTGCCAGTCTGCTCCGACGCAAGGATTGAAGTCACCTAGCAAAAATTAGCCTTCAGAGCGGGGGATTCTAGATAGCACTTCCTCTAGAGCCTCGTAGAACTGATCTTTGGCTTCTGGAGTGGACGTGAGGGTCGGGGCATACACAGAAAGGATGTTCACAAAGCCCGACGATGTCTTCATGCGGAGGGCGAGGATTCTTTCGGACCCTCCTGTAGGGGTTTCTGTGGTGGCGATCAGCGAGTTCCTCACAGCAAAACCTACGTCATGCTGCCTGGACTCGTCCGGGGACAGGCCCTGCCAATAAAAGGTGTAGTCTGATTCTCTAAGAGAGTCGCTGTTGGCCAGGCGGGTTTCCTGAAGGCAGGCAACATCAATGTCAAGTCGTGCCAGTTCCTTATTGATGATGGCAGTCTTGTGAGAGTCATCCATTTATTGGAGATCAGCGGTAAGTCCGGAGCGCACGGTGCGAACGTTCCAGCTTGCACATCGAAGAGCTGGAGTCTTCGTATGTTTCTCCTTTTGACTGCCTGGTGCAGATTGATGCTTGCTTGTCGGGAGAGATCCCTAAGCTCTACACACCCAGTAGAGCAGGCAAGCCATGGCAGGGCGGCACCTTACTGGCTGGGGGCTGCCCAGCTTGAGGCGGGCGGTAGCTGCCCAATGAAGCTGCAAAGGCTTCTCCCACCATTGGACGAGACCTCTGGCGCTCCTCCCTACACCAATCAGTTGGAGCTTATAACCTGTAACTGCCTCGTCCCGTGTTGTGCCGGAATCTTGTGACACCACTGGAGTGGCCTCTCCAGTTTGCGCTAAAAAGTCTGGGCGGGGTAGTATGGAGACACTGGGCTGCCCATACGTCAGTGTCCCCCTCTCGGTGTTGCTGGCTGAGTCCAAAGGAAAGGATGATCCAATACAGTTTGGGACCAGTTCCACTGCAGGAGTTGCCGGAAGTAGTGCTGAGCATCTGCCAACCACCTTAGGGCTCCACTCCGGATTTATCCTCAAGGTTTACTCCCGAAGTCTTTCCTGTAATCAGGTATAGCCGCAAGGCAGCGGAGGTTTGGAATCAGAGTTTACCTTCTCCTAGGTAGTTTGCCAGCCAAGGCTAACGAGCACCACCTGCCCGGATTTGAAATCAGAGTGGTCCTTCTCCTAGGTGGACTGACACCCAAGTCTGACAAGCCCCACCTACCCAGAGCAACCTGGTTATAGCACCAGAGACTCGCTGACACCCTCTGTCATTTAGTGAAAACAGGGTCGGCACGAGAAGCCAGACAGTAGGATTTGGTTAGGAGAGGCTATTGGAGAGACGCTGTGCTATGAGTGGGGTATTTCAGTGGAAATGTAGGTGCTCATTTCTGCATTCCACCCCAGCACGTCCTAACCCATTTAGACACCCACCTGATCATAATTATAAATGAAATAATGCTACACAGTTCTGGGGTTGAGCAGAACTGTAGTAGTAGAAATATTTTTCTCTTGAACAACAAATAAATAGAATGAAAAAAAAAATTTCTGTAAATAACCATTTTGGTCACATCTTACTCAAGCATATCTCAAAGTACATAAAAACTCAATGTGCACTGTTAGTAGCATTAACATTTGTTTCCCTTTTGAAATCAAATACACTACATCCTGGTCATAACTGACCTTGGCACATCACAAAGTGCATTTAGCTGAATAAAAAAAATTAACTGTCAAACACTTCAGTGCACAAACCCCCCAAGAAAAAATTGATAACATTAACAAAAATTGCACATCCACTATTGTGGTTTGTTTTGTTTTAAATCTGTCATGGCTGTGAGCGTTCCCCCCCGCCTTCCAGTTGTTTTCCTCCTCAGCTCATCAACACACCTGGGTGAGGAGACGCACCTGCCACCTTTCGTCAGCCAGCGTTTATAAGGAGCTTCTCTTCAGTGTGCTGATGCTGGCTCGTCTGGGTATACTGCCTAAAGCAGAGTACTTTGTATGCTGGTGCTAACTCCTAGGTGTAGTTTTCATACTCACCTATTTTTCTCCTTTTCTCCAGGTTGCTGCCATCGTGCGGGTGTGTCTCCGGGGACTGCGTGCGTTCACTCCCCCATCACCTCCACTCCGCTGCAATCATCATCCACCCGGTCAGGCACCATCGACTCCACCACCTTCACCCTGCTGGTTCGTCTCTACCCCGGTTTGGGGTCCTGCCGGTTCTCCATTATATCCTACGTAAGTGGCAATTTGGCTCACCCATTTTCCCTATCTCCATTCCTCCACTCACAGCTCTCGTTCTCTCTCCACAAGCTCATTCCTCTGGCGAGTGACGTTTTCCCTAAGCTGTGCTGTATTTTGATATTCATTAAACTTCTTAAACGTGTACTTGTGTGTTTGGTTGTCCTTCTGTCATTGCATCGTGCACATGAGCTGTTCCTATTTGGTAATCATGACAGAACGAGCCAGCCATGATTACAGCTCAGCAGGTGCAATGGCATTGGGGCAGTCAGCTCTGGATTGCTTAGAAGCAACCGAGCAGCAAGTGGCTGTGTTAACTCAGCAGCTGCAGACTATCTCACAGCAATTGGGCACGGTCGCCCAACATTTGGCTAATCTGGCTCCTCCGGCTCCTCCTCCACCTGTTTCCATTGTTCAACTTCCTGTACGTCATACTACCTCCGTACTCACACCTGCCCCATATGCGGGGGAGGTGGGGAAGTGTAAGGAGTTTCTTCTCCATATACGGATGTATTTTGAGCAGGTTGAGGGGGAGTACCTGCTGGACACAGCTAAAATCCAGTTTATGACCTTATTACTGCGAGATCAGGCCCTTAGTTGGGCCAGGTCCGTACTTGACAGCCCGGAGGGGGCTGCATACACGTTTGAGCAATTTGTGGTCGCATTCTCTCGTGCTTTTGACCATACTGTGAGTCAAGGGAACATCATTAGCTGCCTTTTGTCACTCCGCCAGCGTGCTCGGTCGGCGGCCGAGTACTCAGTAGAGTTTCGAGTTGAAGCGACAGAGTCAGGGTGGAATGACGTTGCCTTATGCAGTGCGTTCCTCTTCGGCTTAAACACTCGCCTCCGTGATGACCTAGCAGTGCATGCTGTTCCCGACACCTTGGATGGTCTGATAGATCAAGTGGTGGGACTGGATTACCACGACCGGGAATGCTCAAAGGAGCAACAGTCCTCCTCTCGCCTGCCTGTCGAACGGGTGCCCGCTGCGGCTACTGGCACGGGTGGCGCTGGCCTCCCTCCCGAGCCGATGGAGCTCAGTCGGTTCCAATTGACCGATGATGAGTGTCGGCGGAGGAGAAAGGCGGACGCGTGCATGTACTGTGGTTCCATGAAGCACAGTCTGAATGACTGCCACCTGCGACCAAAAGACCTGGCCTGTCAGTAACTGCAGGGGGTCTGGCGGGTGGGACTAGACTTACTCCTCCTGGCAATTTCTATTGCAGCCCTTGTGCAATTGCCGGGGGTGGAGGGGAGGATTATGGCGCTTGTGGATTTGGGGGCACAGGAGAATTTCATCTCGTCCCAGCTCATGCGGGACATGGGCATTCCCACGCAAAAATTGCCCAGTAGCCTGAAGATCACTACCATTTCTTGGCGTAAGGTGGCAGTAGTCTCCAAACGCATGGTGCCTATGAATATCCTTCTTTCCGGCAACCATCGGGAGGAGCTTTCATTCCTGATTCTCCCTAATTCATCTTCCCCAATGGTTCTGGGTTATCCGTGGCTCCGGAGGCACAACCGCATGATAAACTGGGGGCAAAACTCCATAACTTCCTGGAGTCCGTTTTGTTTGGCCCAGTGTTTACGTTCTCTTACGACTGTGCTGTGGACCTCATCCCGGGGGTGAGGCTGCCAGCAGACTCCATAACATTTCTGGCCCGGAGAGGGAGGCGATAGAAAGATGCATGAAAGACTCACTGAACGCTGGCCTGATTTGGCCATCCTCGGTTCCACTCGGAGCCGGGTTCTTCTTCATTGGTAAGAAGGATGGCTCATTGCACCCGTGTATCGACTACCGGGAGCTGAACGCAATTATCATTAAGGACAAATACCCTCTGCCCTTGATCAATTCCACGTTTGAGCTCCTTCAAACGCAGAATTGATTTGGTGAACCCCTTTGGGGTTCACCAAATTAGACTTACATAACGCGTACCATCTTATCCGCATTTGCGAGGGGGATGAGTGGAAGATGGTGTTTAAAACACATCTAGGGCAGTTTGAATATTTGGTCATACCCTTCGGGCTTACTAACGCCCCCGCTGTCTTCCAGCAGCTCATTAATGACATCCTCCGTGATATGCTGAATCTGTTATGACCCCTCATGCGCCATTACACAGCGCACAGAGGGAGGAATGAAAAACTCACGAGCAGGAGTAGATTCGTGCACTTTATTAAGCATAAACCCCAAACTAGTCCAGCCAACAGTCACGACATAAACAGAAGGTTGAAATGATTGCACATGAGGCCCCCAGACAAACAGGAACGCCACCCGGATGCTCAGCAGCTTGAGGAAGGGGAATGCCTAGTGCTGCAGAGCAGCTGTCAGCACAAGGAGAAAGGCAGACATAACTTACGAGCTGAGGCGATCCAAGGCAGTCCGTGTTGTCCGGAGGATGAGGGCTAGGCAGGAACAGCCACATACACTAGCTAACCAAAACAGTCTTGTAGCATACGAGAAGACAAGAAGTCAGGCTGAAAGTACATGCAGGGGATGACGGCTTGCAAACACAGAGGTACTCGCTGCTGTGAATGAAGCGCAATGCTCAGCCGATCTCTTCCCACTCAAAGAGCACTAAAGTAATTACAGTACTCATGAGGGAAGAGACCGCCGGTGTGGAAGAGCGCGGCTGGACAAATTGAAACCATGTGTGTGCGTGAGTGTCTGAGCATGTGAATGGACATGAATGAGGCGTGTGTGTATGTGTATGAGACACCAAAAATAAGGAACAGCTGGTGATACTGACAGGAGGAGGGGGCATGCCCGAGCTGTCAGGGAGCAGAGGACCCAAAGGGCTCTCTGAAGTGCCTGATGGAAAATAAATAGTGAAACTGGCCAAAATAGACACAGTGTCAGAACTGGGTTTGGGATCAAAAAACCCAGATTCATGACAGAGCCCCCCCCCCCCAAGGGGTGGACACCCCAGTACCACCAGCAGAAAAACAAAAAAAACACAACCAGGGAAATCCCCCCCCCCCCAGAGACAACTAATTACCCAGGGTGGGAGGTGGGGGGAAAACAGGTTAGGAGGGAAGCAACAAGTGAGTTATACAAAAAATAATATGCAAAAATAGTAAGGTGAACCTCCTAACAGCCCCCACCTAGGACACTAACCCCCCTCCCCAGGGGGCCGAACAGAGTCCCAGGCCCCAGGCATGGCAAAGGGTGACTGACCGGGTGGCCTGCCCGAGTCCCAAGCCCAGCAGGCGGTCCATTGAGCAGAGTCCAGGGCCTGCCGGGGCCGATTGACCACCCGACCCGAAGGCCAAGTCTTTTGGGTGGCTGACCAACATGGCTGAGAAGCCAGGACCGGGGGGGGGGGGAAGGTGAAGAGGTAGCCTACCCACCAGAGAACTTAGAAGTAGGTGGCCAAGCCCAGGGATAGGAGCCCCCCAGCCTTCTGAAGCTTGGAACAGGGGGATCGTAGTACCCGCAATGGTCCCGGTCTGGGACATAGCTGCACCCGCGATGGGCCCCGACCGGGCCAATGCTGCACCCGCGATGGACTCCGGCTGGAGCACTGCTGCACTGGCGATGGACTCTGGCTGGAGCTCTGCTGCACCGGCGGTGGACTCCGGCTGAAGCTCCGCTGCACCCATGGTGGTCCCCATCGGGGACCTCATTGCTCTCGCGGTGGCCTCCCCAGTGAGGGAGGAAGGATCCCTCACCGACCCTGGTGCTGAACTCAGATCTACGGTGGCCTCTGGGAGGATTGGCTGCTCTCTGGCGACCCTGGCAAGGAGCTCCGAACCAGGAGGAAGAGAGAAAGAGACCGAGTCAGGGTTGCCAGCAGCAGCAGAGCCCAGTGAGGTGGCCCTGAGGGCTACTGCGAGCTGTCCCGAGCCCTCCTCACCATGAGTCAGGCAGTGTGACTTTGACATAGACATAGGAGACATTTTGGAGCACACTTGCCTGCACTCGGGCTCCACCGCCGTCCAGGACTCCGACGATTTAGGGTGTGCGGGTTCTGTTGGTCTGCCAGGTGCTGCACCAACGTCGACCTCTACCGGGACAGCTGGGCTTGCGTCATCGTCAGCAGACAACCCAGGTTGCGGTGGCTCCTCTCCAGCGACCCTAGGAAGGAGCTCGGAGAAGATGGGAGAGGAAGGACGGTTAGGGTCACCGGCAGTGATGGAGCCTGGTGGGGGGAGTCCAGATTCAGCTGAGGGCTACACCTGGCTCCCCTCCCCGAGAGCCAGGCTAGATCTCTCAGAAACTGACAAGGGAACTACAGGAGAGTACTTGCCTGTGCTCAAGCTCCACTGCTGTCCAGGACTCCGACGATGCCGATGATGCTGTCCTGGACCCGGTCAGCTGGAGGTCTGGTCCGGAGGGTGACTCAGCCGCGGCAGCCCCCACAGCAGGCGTGATGTGATGGCGGCCTCGGTGCCCCCGTGCACCGTCTTCCATGCCACTGGCTCCTCCGGCGTGGCGGCCGGGAATTGCCTCACCGCTGACCCTGGAACTGGACTGTCCGAGGCTTCAGGTTCCTCTCCCCTCGAGCGACCTGGTTCTGGAGCCAGCGAACTCATAGGGGCACACATAGGGGGTACGGAGAGGTCAAGTGAAGAGCTACATTGTGCCACTGGAGCAGAGCACTCTGGGGACTGCAACCCCGAGTCTCCTGATCAGGAGACAGGCAAAATTGTTCATCAACAGTGAGTGTTAAATGAGGAAGGACTTGCCTGTTCTCCTGGCTCTGGATGTCCCCAGCGGCCTCCGAGGCATCTCCTCTCCTCTCTGAGTGTTCCTCCTTGATCCGGCAGAAATGATTGCGCATGAGGCCACCAGACAAACAGGGATGCCACCCGGATGCTCAGCGGCTTGAGGAAGAGGAATGCCTAGTGCTGCAGAGCAGCTGTCAGCACAAGGAGAAAGGCAAACATAACTTACGAGCTGAGGCAATCCAAGGCAGTCCGTGTTGTCTGGAGGATGAGGCCTAGGCAGGAACAGCCGCATACACTAGCTAACCAAAACAGTCTTGTAGCGTACAAGAAGACAAGAAGTTAGGCTGAAAGCACATGCAGGGGAAGACGGCTTGCAAACACAGAGGTACATGCTGCTGTGAATGAAGCGCAATGCTTCGGCGATCTCTTCCCACTCAAAGAGTGCTAAAGTAATCACAGTACTAATGAGGGAAAAGACCGCCGGTGTGGAAGAGTGTGACGGACAAATTGAAACCATGTGTGTGAGTGAGTGTCTGAGCATGTGAATGGACATGAATGAGGCGTGTGTGTATGTGTGTGAGACACCAAAAATAAGGAACAGTTGGTGATACTGACGGGAGGAGGGGGCGTGCCCAAGCTGTCAGGGAGCGGAGGACCCAAAGGGCTCCCTGAAGTGCCTGATGGAAAATAAATAGTGAAACGGGCCAAAATAGCCACGGTGTCAGAACTGGGTTTGGGATCACCAAACCCAGATTCATGACAGAATCAGTTCGAATTTGTTTATTTGGATAATATTCTAATTTTCTCCCGCTCGCCAGAGGAACATGAGGTCCAAGTAAGAGTCGTTTTACAGAGGCTCTAGGAGAACCAGTTCTATGTCAAGGCCGAGAAGTGTGAGTTCTTCACTACATCTACCACCTTCTTGGGCTTCATAGTGGCTGAGGGGAGACTGATTACCGACCTGGCCAAGGTAAAGGCACTGCTTAATTGGCCAACTCCCCACTCCCGTAGGGAGCTTCAGCACTTCCTCGGGTTTGCAAACTTTTATCGCAGGTTCATTCGGAACTATAGTGGGATTGCACTGCCTCTTACACAGCTGACCTCTGTTAAGGTCCCGTTCCATTGGACCAAGACAGCTGAACAGGCCTTTCTTAAATTAAAGGGCCTGTTCACGGAAACACCTATCTTGGCTCAGGTCGACACGCAGCTCCAGTTTGTCCTCGAGGTGGATGCTTCTGATTCGGGGGTAGGCGCTGTCCTCTCACAGCGCTCGCCCACCAACCAGAAGCTACACCCGTGCGTGTGTTTTTCTTGGCAGCTCATGTCAGCCGAGAGAAATTACAACGTAGGGGACAGAGAGCTTCTCGCCATTAAGTTGGCATTGGAGGAGTGGAAACATTGGCTAGAGGGGGCTATTCACCCCATGGTCGTGTGGACTGATCACAAGAACATGTTGTACTTTTGGTTGGCCCACCGACTTAACTCCAGGCAGGCTTGTTGGGCCCTATTTTTTCAAAGGTTCAACTTTACTATCACATACTGGCCTTGTTCTTGGAATACTAAACGGGATGCGCTATCACGCCAGTTTGATTCCGAGCAGGTAGTGTCCCCATCCCTCCCTCAGCCTATTCTCCCCCTCTCATGCGTCCTTGGAGCCCTTACCTGGGATATACAGTGGAGAGTCCGCCAGGCCCAGTCTCGGGAGCCTGTACCAGTCGGGTGCCCCTGGAACCACCTGTACGTCCCTCCAGGTCTCCGCAGTGACATAATCCTCTGGGGCCACACCGGCCGCTTTGCCTGCCATCCTGGGATCACCCGCACTGCCAACCTAGTTTGGCACATGTTCTGGTGGCCCACACTGCGGCGGGACATGCAGGAGTATGTGCAGGCCTGTCAGACCTGTATTCAGGGCAAGTCCGACCCAAACCCCGCCCCCCCAACCCGCTGGACTCCTTCATCCCCTACCCATCCCTGGTCATCCTTGGTCCCACATTGCTGTAGACTTTATAATGGGTCTTTCTCTTTCCTGCGGGAAGTCGGTCATCCTCACAATTGTTGTCCGCTTCTTGAAAGCTGTTCACCTTATCACCCTTCCCAAACTCCCCTCGGCCATGTAGACTGCAGACCTTCTTACTACCGACGTCATCCATCTCCATGGCATTCCTCTGGACATCATGTCTGAGCGGGGTTCCCAATGGGTTCCGGTTCCGGTTCCGCCGGACCGGCGGCGCCACACGAGTCGGCTGCCTGTTGCAACAGCCTTTTTTTTATCTTCCTTCTTCCTTCTACACCTTTCACTCTGTATATATATCACGGACGCACGGATCGCCCCGGGGGCCTCCCGGGTCGGCGGACGGAGCCACGGTTTGCAGCGGGAGACGTTACAGCGGGGAGGAGCTAGTGCTAGCTAGCACTTGGCCGCCGCCCGGTGCTAATGGGAAACTCGACATACCGGGAGCTGTAGCGAGAACGACGCGGGTGCCGGGCTGGAGTTTAGGCGGCGTGAAAGAAATATAAGACAGAATAATAAAGAGCGATGGCAAGAACCAAGCAGACCGCCCGTAAAATCTACTGGAGGAAGAAGCCCCCCAGGAGACAGCTAGCCACCAGGGCTGCTCGGAGAGGCGCTCCGGCCACCGGCAGAGTGAAGAGGCCTCGCCGTCACAGGCCCGTGGCTCTGAGAGAGATCCGTCGCTACCAGAAATCCACGGAACTGCTCATCCGTAAGCTGCCCGTCCAGCGCCTGGTGAGGGAGATCGCTCAGGACTTCAAGACCAACCTGCGTTTCCTGAGCTTCGCCGTCATGGCTCTGCAGGAGACCAGCGAGGCCCACCTGGTGGGTCTCTTCTTCGCTAAGGGGGTCACCATCATGCCCAAAGACTTCCAGCTGGCCCGCTGCATCCGCGGAGAGAGAGCTTAGACTTTCTGCTGCACATTCACCAGCCATAATGCTCTGCACTGTGTGTCTATATATATACATTTATAGTAATATGGACATATGTTTACTAGATGTTGTTTTTTCTTGCCTTCTGATTGTTGCTCTGAGTGTTGCTATCCCTATGCTGTTGCAATCCTGGAATTTCCCCATTGTGGGACTAATAAAGGCTTATCTTATCTTATCTTAATTCATGTCTCAGGTGTGGAAGGCCTTCTGCCGGACGCTTGGGACCACCATCAGCCTCTCCTCTGGTCATCATCCTCAATCCAACGGGCAGGCCGAGCACACCAACCAGTCCTTGGAGGCCACCCTGCGGTGCGTAGTGGCCGAGAATCCCTCCTCGTGGAGTTCCCATCTGACCTGGGTGGAGTAGTCTATGAATTCTGCCATCTCTGCAGCTATGGGGCTTACCCCCTTTGAAGCCTCATTGTGGTACACCCCGCCTCTATTTCCTATGGCCGAGAGGGAGGTTGCGGTGCTGTCTGTAGGGGCCCATGCTCAATGCTGCCGATGCATTTGGAGGTCTACCTGGGCTGCCCTCGCCCATTCCTCTGAGCACAACCGCCAGATGGCGGACAGGAAGCGGGTCCCCGCACCAAAGTACACTGTCGGGCAGCAGGTGTGGCTTGCGGTGGACCAGATTCCGCTGGAGACGGATTCAAAGAAACTCTCTCCCCGCTTCCTGGGGCCCTATACCATCTCTGGAGTGGTCAATGACATCATGGTCCAGTTGCAGCTTCCACGGACCCTACGGGTGAATCCAACCTTCCACGTTTCCCACATCAAGCCCCTCTTGTCAACCCCCTCTGTCCCCCCCGAAGCCTCCTCCTCCTCCCCAGATGATCAATGGCCAGGCTACTTACACTGTGCAGCGCATCCTGGATGTTCACCGTCGGGGCCGGGGTCTCCAATACTTGGTCCACTGGAAGGGCTATGGCCTGGAGGAGCGTTCCTGGATCCCCAGATCACACATCTTGGACAAGGCTATGCTCCGGGCCTACCATCAAGCCCATCCCGACAAGCCCAAGGGACCGCCAGGAGGCGTTCCTTGAAGGGGGGGGGGGCACTGTCATGGCTGTGAGCGCTTGCCCCCGCCTACCTGTTGTTTTCCTCCTCAGCTCATCAACACACCTGGGTGAGGAGACGCACCTGCTGCCTTTCATCAGCCAGAGTTTATAAGGAGCTTCTCTTCAGTGTGCTGACGCTGGCTCGTCTGGGTATACTGCCTAAAGCAGAGTACTTTGTATGCTAGTGCTAACTCCTAGGTGTAGTTTTCATACTCACCTGTTTTTCTCCTTTTCTCCAGGTTGCTACCATCGTGCGGGTGCGTCTCCGGGGACTGCATGCGCTCACTGCCCCATCACCTCCACTCCGCTGCAGTCATCATCCACCCGGTCAGGCACCATCGACTCCACCACCTTCACCCTGCTGGTTCGTCTCTACCCCGGTTTGGGGTCCTGCCGGTTCTCCATTATATCCTATGTAAGTGACAATTTGACTCGCCCATTTTCCCTATCTCCATTCCTCCACTCACAGCTCTCATTCTCTCTCCACAGGCTCATTCCTCTGGTGAATGACGTTTTCCCAACGCTGTGCTGTATTTTGATATTCAATAAACTTCTCAAACATGTGCTTGTGTGTTTGGTTGTCCTTCTGTCATTGCATCGTGCACGTGAGCTGTTCCTAATTGGTAATCATGACAAAATCACCACATGTGTAAGAAGGAACCTCTTTTTATAACCACACATTCCAATACACTCACATATCAGTCAACCAAAAATTTCTAGTAGAGTTAAGGATGCAAAAAGCACCCACTTAAAAACTTGAGTAATGACTTCAGTCTTGAAGGTTTGAGGTTTTTCTTCAAAATTTATAACAGTTTTCTCATAGTTTTCTATTTTTTTCTGTAAATTTATCTAAATTTGGAACCATTTTCCTCAAATTTGTAATTTCCTCTTGTAAAATTGACTTTTCTTGTACATTTGAGACATTATTATACATTTGTGGATTATTTTATGGGTAATTTTTGTCTTTTTTTTTAAAAATAAATTTACCGGTTTGTTTTTTATAAATTTGAAACAGATTGTGATAAAAATTTGATTTTTTTTCTTATACAATTTACACTTTTGACCATAATTTTGCAGAGCCAGAACAGAATAATAATTTAACTCTGATTTCAAAGAAAAAATATTTATAAAATTACATTTAACAAAATACATTAACTTAAACTACCAAAGATGCACTTATTTCTGTTAAAATATTTCTATATATTTATAGTTTTTTAGAACTCTCCTCACCAACCAGACAGCAGGAAAAACTTCCCTTATTTTGAAATCCAAATGTTGCCACGTTTAGTTTGTCTGAAGGCTGTGGACAGAATAAAGTCATTGGCTTTGTGAATTTTGGTCATCTTAACTTGCCAGGTACATAATAATGAACATAAATTATTGAAATGGCTGGTGAAGTAAATCCTCAGCGATTCAGTCACTCTTGCCTTTCCTTGCATATGAAGTCTAACTACAGCCGTGGACAAAATTGTTGGTACCCCTCTGTTAATGAAAGAAAAACCCACAATGGTCACAGAAATAACTTGAATCTGACAAAAGTGGTAATAAATAAAAATTCTATGAAAATTAACCAATGAAAATCAGACAATGCTTTTGAATTGTGGTTCAACAGAATTATTTTAAAAAAACAAACTCATGAAACAGGCCTGGACAAAAATGATGGTACCCCTTGAAAAGATTGAAAATAATGTGACCATAGGGACATGTTCAACCAAGATGTGTCCTCTAATTAACATCACAGGTGTCTACAAACTTGTAATCAGTCAGTTGTTCTATTTAAAGGGTGACAAGTAGTCACTGTGCTGTTTGGTGACATGGTGTGTACCACATGAGACATGGACCAGAGGAAGCAAAGGAGGGAGTTGTCTCAGGAGATTAGAAAGAAAATTATAGACAAGAATGTTAAAGGTAAAGGCTAAAGACCATCTCCAAGCAGCTTGATGTTCCTGTGACTACAGTTGCACATATTATTCAGAAATTTAAGATCCACAGGACTGTAGCCAACCTCCCTGGACGTGGCCGCAGGAGGAGATGGATAATATGAATGGTAACAAAAGAGCCCAGAACAACCTCTAAACACATTCAAGGTGAACTCCAAGGTCAAGGTACATCAGTGTCAGATCGCACCATCTGTCGTTGTTTGAGCCAGTGTGACTTCATGGGAGACGACCAAGGAGGACACCACTGTTGAAAACAAATCATAAAAAAGCCAGACTAGAATTTGCCAAACTGCATGTTGACAAGCCACAAAGCTTCTGGGAGAATGTCCTATGGACAGACGAGACAAAACTGGAACTTCTTGGCAAGGCACATCAGCTCTATGTTCACAGACGCAAAAATGAAGCATACCAAGAAAAGAACACTGTCCCTACTGTGAAACATGGAGGAGGTTCTGTTATGTTCTGGGGCTGCTTTGCTACATCTGGCACAGGGTGTCTTGAATCTGTGCAGGGTACAATGACATCTCAAGACTATCAAGGTTTTCTAGAGAGAAATGTGCTGCCCAGTGTCAGACAGCTTGGTCTCAGTCACAGGTCATGGGTCTTGCAACAGGATAATGACCCAAAACACACAGCTTAGAAACACCCAAGAATGGCTTAGAGCGAAACATTGGACTATTCTAAAGTGGCCTTTTATGAGCCCTGATCTAAATCCTATTGAACATCTGTGAAAGGAGCTGAAACATGCCATCTGGAGAAGGCACCCTTCAAACCTGAGACAACTGGAGCAGTTTGCTCATGAGGAGTGGGCCAAAATACCTGCTGAGAGGTGCAGAAGTCTCATTGACAGTTACAGAAATCGTTTGATTGCAGTGATTGCTCAAAAAGGTTGTGCAACAAAATATTAAGTTAAGGGTACCATCATTTTTGTCCAGGCCTGTTTCATGAGTTTGTTTTTTAAAATAATTCTGTTGAACCACAATTCAAAAGCATTGTCTGATTTTCATTGGTTAATTTTCATAGAATTTTTATTTATTACCACTTTTGTCAGATTCAAGTTATTTCTGTGACCATTGTGGGTTTTTCTTTCATTAACAGAGGGGTACCAACAATTTTGTCCAGAATATTAATGGATGTGGAAACCCGGTTGAGAGGAGGAGAATACTTTCCTATTTAAAATATAATCAGGCAGATAATTTTTATTCAGGAAACACATTTGGAGGGGAGGAAGTTTTAAAATTTAAAAAAAGGATGGGTGGGCCATTTTTTCTATAGTTCATTCAATAGTAAACGCAGTGGAGTTATGATATTAGTTAACAAAAATATGTTTTCTCTTGTAAAAACAGACAAAAGAAAATGAGGGAAGGATAATTTGTATCCAGGCATTGATAGAAGGCTCCCAGATGGTTTTATGTAATATTTATGCCCCTAATATGCCAAACCCTCAATTTTTTCATCAGGCAAATAGTATACTAGGGGATATGGAAGGTCAAATTATTTTGGCGGGAGATTTTAATGACGTGATGGACCCGGTGGAAGATAAAAGTAAACTCAGTGATCCTATAATGACCCCAGACAGACAGGCAATCCACATGTTAATCAAAGATATGAGCCTTATAGATATATGGCGGCTGACCAATCCTAATAATAGAGAATACTCTTTTTTCTCACATCGTCATAAATCCCACTCCAGAATTGATTTCTCTTTGATGGCAACCTCCCTTTTAAATAAGGTTGTAAACTGTAACATTAATACAACTGTCCTCACAGATCATGCCACAGTTTTTTTTTTTTGTTTTTTTTTTACTTATTTGTACCCGTAGGTAGACTTGGTTTGCAGTCTGGTGACAAGCCACCGGCTGCTGGTCGCTGCGTGCGCGAGCGCCCTAAACCTACATGTTTTTGGTGTGTGGGAGGAAACCGGAGAAATCCCGGAGTAAACCCGCGCAACACGGGGAGAACATGCAAACTCCACACAGCTCACTGTTGGTCGGGGGCTGGGATCGAACCCACGATCTCATGATCCCCGCGGTCCCCCGGCCGAGGGTAAAACTGTGCTGCCACAGTGCTAAACCACTGCGCCACCGTGCAGCAGTTGAACTAAGCGTCAATATAGACTGTGATGTTGAAAGGAAAGGAAGATGGAGAATGAATACATCTTTTTTTTTTTTTTTTTCCACAATATCTTTATTGAACCTTTTTTTTTTTTTTAACAAACATGATACAAACAATCAAACACTAACACTAAAGTACTACAAAAAAAAAAAATACACTAAAAACACCAACAACCACCAACAAAATCAAATCTTCAGCAATGCTCCTCTGTTTAGTCTAGACAATCCAATACATAAGTATACATATTATGTTCACCAGTTTGGAATTCACAAGGTCCACACACATCATTCACCTTCTTCTTCAAGAGTTATGTTTAAATTTTTTACATAATCAATAAAAGGTCTCCATATATTCTCAAACACAATTTCCTTTGATTTCAGTATATATGTTATTCTTTCTAATGGAAGGTTTGTTAACATCTGTCTTAACCACTGAGTCACATCTGGTCTATGAGTCTTTTTCCATAATAGTGCAATACATTTTTTGGCATTAAGCAAACTGAGGTCTATGAATGTTCTTTCACTTTTATTAAAATTATGCTTTTCTGGGTACAGACCCAACAAAAACAGTTTAGGATTCAATATGATTTGTTTTGAGATTATTTTTTCAATTGTTACCCTCACCTCTTCCCAAAACATTCTTATTAATCTACATTCCCATAAACAATGAAATAGGGTTCCTTTACTTTCCATGCATTTTGTGCATGTATCTGGTATATTTTTGTTATATCTATTTAACTCCTCCGGTGTAACATACATCCGCATTAACCATTTGAAATGTATCAATTTAAGGCGTGCATTTATTGATTTGGTTTGAGCTTCTGTACAAGCCAATTCCCATTGTTCCTCTGAAATTTCAGTTTGCAGATCTTCTTTCCAGTAGTTTAATCTTTTCAGTGAATTTTCACTTGAAGATAGTGTCAATGAGTTATAAAACTCTGAAATAATACCCTTTCTTTTACTATCTTTCATCATCATTTTTTCCAAGGATGAATAAATAGGTCGAGTGAGAGCTTTATTTTGATTTGATCGAATAAAGTTTCTAAGTTGAAGATATTTAAAAAAATGTGTTCTATTGAGATTAAATTTGATCCTCAGCTCTTCAAAAGACATTATGTTATCTGCACATGGCAAATATAAATCCTGAATCTTTTGTATCCCTTTTAAATTCCATACTTTAAATACAGCGTCCGCTCTCCCTGGTTTAAAATATTGATTACCCCATATTGGACTAAATTGTGACAATAACTGTGGTTCTTTTAAATAGTTTTTAGCTTCACACCATATTTTGATCATATGCTTTACAAATGGATTTTTAACTTGTTTTTGTAATTTTTTTGCCGAATCTGAGTATATGAATATGGGAAGAGGTAAAGGTAAATTGTATGATTCCATTTCAGTCCAGTGAGGGAGATCATTTGATGAAAAATAATATGTCATAGACCTCAGTTGTGCCGACCAATAATACAACATAAAATTTGGACATTTCAGACCTCCACGATCAAATGGTAAATATAATAAAGACAAACGTAATCTAGCCCTGCTGTTGTTCCATATAAATTCCACTAACTTTTTTTTTATTCTTGAGAATAGATCTAAAGGTGGTGATAAGGGAATGTATTGAAATAAATAAAGTATTTTAGGTAAAATATTACTTTTAAGTATATTGATTCTCCCGATCATCGACATTGGTAGTGACATCCATCTCTGAGTTAACTCATTGATATCTGACATTAAGGCTTCATAGTTGACACTGACGACTGATTCTAGCTTAGGCACAATTTGGATTCCTAAATATTTAAACTGATTTACAACATTGAATTGATTTACCTCAGGGGCTGGGTAATTTCTCTGGGTCTCATTTAGCATTAATATTGAAGATTTAGTTTTATTTATTTTATATCCTGATATTTCCCCAAAATTCTTTATTAAATTCAACAAGGTTGGAATTGATTTTTTTAGATTCGACATAAACAAAATTATATCATCGGCGTACAGGGAGATTTTATGTTCTGTTGGTCCAACTTTAATTCCATATATTTGTGAATGTAAACGTATCGCTATCGCTAAAGGTTCAATTGCCATAGTAAACAGTAAAGGTGAAAGTGGACAGCCTTGTCGACATCCTCTATTGATTTTTATTGATTTTGAAATATTGTTATTTGTTAGGATTTCTGCTGTAGCATTATTGTATATTATTTGAACCCATTTTATGAAATTATTTCCAAGTCCAAACCTTTGTAGGACTTCAAAAAGAAAGGGCCATTCAACTCTATCAAAGGCCTTTTCGGCGTCCAATGATAGGAGAGCTGTATCCGGTGCTTCTTTATTAAAATAAATAATATTAAATAGTCTTCTTACATTATGGAAGCCTTGTCTACCCTTTATAAAGCCATTCTGATCTCGATTAATAATATTTGGTAAAATTTCTTGTATTCGTCTTGCTAAAATTTTACAGATTATCTTAAGGTCGGCGTTTAATAGGCTTATTGGTGTCATATTTTCACATTTATTAGAGGGCTTACCTGGTTTTGGCAGCAGTATAATTAAGGCATTATTTATGTATGATGGTAAATTATTATTTTGAAATGCTTCTAGAACCATTTCCAAAAAAGGTTTTATTAATTTATTCTTAAATTTTTTATAAAGGTCAACTGGAAGACCATCTGGTCCTGCACTTTTTCCTGATTTCATATTATCAATGGCTAGCCCAACTTCTTCTTGACTAATTTTAGACTCCAATATCTCCCTGTTTTCATTTGGAATACACGGTATAGATAGTTCGTTCAAAAACCCATTTAGTTTTGTTAAATCAGGTTCATTTTTGGTATCATATAATTTTTCATAGTAATCTCTAAAGGCTCTATTAATTTCTAAAGGATCTATAACTACCTGTCCCTTACTTATAATACTGGTAATTGGTGTTTTAATTTCTAATTGTTTAATCTGCCATGCTAATAATTTTCCTGATTTTTCACCTTGTTCATAAAAAGATTGTTTCAATCTTAGAAGACTCGAGGCAGCTCTATTCGCTGATTTTTTGTCGTATTCAGCTCTCAAAATCAGTAATTCATTCTCCAACCTTGGGTCACTTCCTGCATACACTTTTTCCTGAAGACTTTTTATTTTATGTTCCAATTTAGCTCTCTCCTCTCGAGTCTTCTTAGATTTTGATCCTGTATAACTAATAATATGTCCCCTAATAAAAGCTTTGAAAGCCTCCCACTTTACACATGCTGATGTTTGTGTAGTATTGATGTCAAAGAACTCGTCTATCTGTTTTTCTATATACTTGACAAATTCCTCATCCTGAAGCCATTTATGCTGAAATTGCCATCTACCTGATTCCTTTGTCAATTTTTTATCTACATATATTAGACAACAGGGTGCATGATCAGAGATCACGATGTTATCATAAAAGCAGTTTTGAATCTTGGACCTTAATTCTGTGGAAATCAAAAAATAATCAATACGTGAGAATGTCTTGTAGGTACTGGAATAACAAGAATAGGCTTTAACTTGTGGTTTCATTTCTCTCCATATATCTAACAATCTCAATTCTTTCATAAAATGATTAATAGTCATCCTACATCCAATGTGCGTACAATCCAGTCCTGTTGATCTATCTATACCTGGATTCAATGTACAATTAAAATCCCCTGCTATTATATGTTGCCCTGTAAGTGATGATAAAATAAGAAATAAATTAGCAAAGAACTTCTGATCATCTATATTGGGACCATATAAGTTCACAAGATTTATATTTTCTAATAGCAAAGAACCTTGAATGATTACATATCTTCCAAATTTGTCTCCAATTACATTTTTCACTTGAAAAGGAACTGATTTATGTATGAGAGTCATAACTCCCCTGGCTCGGGATGAAAATGAAGAGGTGAATACACTTCCTTGCCATCTACTCCTAATTCTTTTAACATCCTCCTCTATTAGATGAGTTTCTTGTAAAAACACAATTTTTGAACCCATGTCTTTTATTTTATTCATAACTTGTTTAAGTTTTTTTAAATTTTGTAGACCTCTGCAATTCCATGAAGTTAAATTAAGATTAACACTTTGGTTTATGATCAATAGAGAGTTTGGGATTACCTTGCAGTGTAAACATGCTCATACAGAGAAGCAAAAACATGAGTGGTTGGACATTCATCCTACAAACTACACACAAACAAATTTCCCCTTCCCACACTTGTGGCAAACCCCCCAAAATCAAAAGAAAAATTCCGTCTCCCGATATAGCCATCGACCGTTCCACACCCACGGGGAACAGCCTAAGCCACTCCTTCTTCATCCTCCCAATCACCCTAACTCTACTGCTTTTAATGACGTAACATTAACTCTCCTCTGTAGTTTTCCAACTTAACTCCAAAATTTTTAACAACTTTGTACATCATAGTTTTTTTTGTTTGTTTTGTTTTTGTTTTGTTTTTTTAATATATAATACAATCTATATTTTGTAAACTTACTATTTACTTCAAGTCAGTCATATGCCTGTGCAAATGCTTAATTATTCTACCTTATATTTTGTTCATGCTTAGCTCCCACCAGTCTCTTCTTCTTCTTTGATCTTCTTGATGAACTCCTGCGCCTCCTCTGGGGTCTTGAAGATGTGGGTTCTGCCCTCATACGTGGTCAGCAGTCTCGCAGGATAGATTACACCATGACGAATCCCAAGGTTGCGCAGCTCCTTACGTACGGGATCAAACTGCTTCCTCAATTGCTGGATTCCTGTGGCCAAATCTGGGTAGAACCGCACCTGCTGGTCCTGGTGTTTAATCTCTCCTTTAGCTCGTGCAGCGTTGAAGATCTTCATCCTGTCTCTGTTGCTAAGAAACTTCATAATTAAGGTCCTCGGCGGTCCCTTATCTCTCCGTGGGCCAATACGATGTGCATTTTCCAGAACCACTGCTGATTGCAACTCCTCGCTGCCCAGCACCTCCGGAATCCACTTTTCCAGAAAGGAACATACGTCCCGACCTTCTGATTCCTCTGGAAGACCCACCAGCCTCAAGTTATTCTGTCTCGACCGAGATTCCAAATCCAAAATATTATCTTCCAGAGATTTTTTTTTTTTTCCAAAGTGCGCACCTTTAATTGAAGACGGGTGACGTCATCTTCAGCACTAGCGAGACGGAGCTCCATCTGCGCCGTTCGTTCTACACAGTCACCCAATTCCTTTCTTATTCCTTCCAACGCTGTCATAATCCCATCAAATCTAGAGGAAAAGTCCGCTCTCATTGAACTCATGGCAGCCATCAGCGCATCTGCGCCTCCCCCCGCAGACATCGCACCGTTGCCAGCCTCCTCCGCCATATATGGAGTTTTATTTGCTGCGTCACAGACCTGAAAGTCCGTTAATTTGGACTGTTTCGGCGGCTCGCTTTTTCCTTTTCCTGGTTTTCCAGCCTTAGGCTTCGCCGACATATCCTCGCCCAAACGCTGGGATACGTTCTGTCCCAAATGAGAGAGTTATTTGCCGATTTTTTTTCTCCAGGAGCAGAGCAGAGCGAGACACGTCCGTCCTACGTGGCAGCCATAACCGGAAGTCCCATGAATACATCTTTACTACAAGATCAAATTTTTAAAAAAAAGGTTAGAAGAGGACCTAAAGTCATTTTTTGAGGCCAATGTGGGTAGCACAGAAGACATTTCAGTGGTGTGGGAAGCCTCCAAGGCATATGTGAGGGGGAAACTGCACAAGCAGCTAAAAAGAAGAGGGATAAGTTAAACAAGATTCAAGAATTGGAAAAAAATTCGAATAAAAGAAACTAAGTTATCAGAAGTCTTTTTGGACTCAATGTATCAAGAACTTTGTAAGCTTAAATTTCAGTTATATGGCATTTATAATAAGGAAGCAGAGTATGTGTTGTACCGATTAAAGTCCAGTTTCTATGAAGGGGGTGAAAAAATAGGCAAATTGCTCACCAGGCAATTGAAAGAAAATTTATTTCCAATATGATTCCACTAATTAAACAGGGGAATAAACTAACTTCATCCAGTCAAACTATTAATGAGTTTTTTTTATCAGTATTATAAAAAAAATTGTACAGTTCAATCGTATCTATAAACGCAGAGCAGGAGGAACTAACAAAGTTTTTGATTAATGCAGAGGTACCCAAGTTGTAGGCTGAGATGGCAGAAGGGTTGGAATCCCCATTAACGGAGGAGATAAAATAGAAATTTTACATATGAAAAATGGGAAATCACCTGGAAATGATGACCTTCTTGTAGAATATGATAAGGAATTCATAGATATTCTCTCCTCAATATTAAAAAAAGTGTATGTATGAATATTTTCCAAGAGAAGATTGCCTCCAACATTTAATGAGGCTTTGATAACGTTAATTTCCAAAATGGATCGAGATATAACCGATCCCTCAAACTATAGACCGGAAAGTTTGCTAAAACTGGATTGTAAAATACTGACAAAAATTTTAGCTCTAAGATTACAAAAGGTACTACCAAGTATTATTCATCCTAACCAAGTGGGTTTTGTGAATAATAGATCATCCTCTGATAAGAACACTGTTACATTTAATATGGCTGAGTTTGTCAAAAGATGTCCATATAGCTGCTGTTTCCTTAGATGCTGAGAAGGTTTTTGAAAAGGTGGAATGGGAATTTCTTTTCTCTGTCTTGTCACACTTTAGAATTGGACCTGGTTTTATTAAATGGGTGAGAGCATTGTATAAAGAGCCAAAAGCTGCAGTAATGACAAATGGAGTAATATCTTCTTTTCTAGAGGGACATGACAAGGTTGTTCTTTAAGCCATCTGCTGTTTATAATTTTTTTTTTTTAAATACTAGCCATAGCCATTAAGAGTCCATCCATCCATCCATCCATCTTCAACCCAGAGGTCCGGGTTGCGGAGGCAGCAGTTCAAACAGAGAAGCCCAGACTTCCCCCTCCCCAGCCACCTGCTCCAGTTCTTCAGAGAGGTTACCAAGGCGTTCCCAGACCAGCTGGGAGATGTAGTCTCTCCGGCGAGTCCTGGGTCTGCCCCGGGATCTCCTCCCCATTGGACATGCCCGAAACACCTCAAGTGGGAGGCATCCAGGAGGCATCCCAATCAGATGCCCATACCACCTCAACTGGCTCCTTTCGATGTGGGGGAGCAGCGGTTCTACTCTGACCCTCTCCCAGATGACTGAACTCCTCACCCTATCTCTAAGGGTGAGTCCAGCAATCCTACGAAGAAAGCTCATTTCAGCCGCTTGTATCTGTGATTTCATTCTTTCAGTTATTACCCAAAGCTCATGACCATAGTTGAGGGTAGGAATGTAGATTGACTGGTAAATCAACAGCTTTGCCTTAGAGCTTAGCTCCCTCTTCACCACAACAGACCGGTACAACGTCTGCATCACTGCAGATGCTGCTTCGATCCTTCTGTCAATCTCTCGCACCATTCTCCCCTCACTCGTGAATAAGACCCCAAGATACTTAAACTCCTTCACTTGGGGCAGGAGCCTGTCCCCAACTCGGAAAGGACAATCCACCTTTTTCCGGCTGAGGACCATGGACTTGGACTTGGAGGTGCTGATTCCCATCCCAGCCGCTTCACACTCAGCAGCAAACCGTCCCAGTAAGACCTGTAGGTCATTGCTGTATGAAGCCAACAGGACAACATCATCTGCAAACAACAGAGATGAGATCCTGTGATCACCAAACATGACACCCTCCACTCCCTGGCTGCGCCTAGAAATCCTGTCCATAAAATTTATGAACAGGATCGATGACAAAGGGCAGCCCTGGCGGAGTCCAACTCTCACTGGGAATGAGTCCGACCGAGTATTGGCAATACGAACCTCAACTCTCACAACGATCGTATAGAGACCGAATAGCTCATAGTAGCAAGCCCGATAACCCATACTCCCGAAGCATCCCCCACAAAAATCAAGAGGGATGTGGTTGAATGCTTTCTCCAAGTCCACAAAACACTTCAACTGGGTGGGCAAACTTCCACAAACCCTCGAGGTTTCTCGAGAGGGTAAAGAGCTGGTCCGATGTTCCACGGCCAGGACGAAAACCACATTGCTCCTCCTGAATCCGAGGTTTGACCAACGGCCAGACTCCAGTACCTTAGCATAGACCTTCCCAGGGAGGCTGAGGAGTGTGATCCCTCTAAAGTTGGAGCACACCCTCCAGTCTCCTTCCTTGAAGAGAGGAACCACCACCCCAGTTTGCCATGCCAAAGGCACTGTCCCCGACCTCCACGCAATGTTGCAGAGGCGTGTCAACCATGACAGCCCTACAACATCGAGAGCCTTGAGGTACTCAGGGCAAATCTTGTCCACCCCTGGGGTCCAGCCCCCAACGAGATTTTTAACCACCTTGGCGACCTCAGCCCCTGTGACGGGTGAGTCGTTCCCCTCGTCCACAAGCCCTGCTTCCTCTGTGGAAGGCATGCCATTGGGATTGAGGAGATCCTCGAAGTATTCCTCCTACCACCCGACGATATCCCCATTCAAAGTGAGCAGCGCCCCGTCCGCACCATACACAGTGTGGACAGGGAGCTACTTCCCCCTCCTGAGCCATCACTTAGTTTGACAGAATCTCTTCAACGCCAACCAAAGGTCTTGTTCCATGGCCTCACTGAACTCCTCCCACACCTGAGTTTTTGCTTCAGCAACCACCCGAGCTGCACTCCGCTTGGCCTGCCGGTACACCTCAGCTGCTTCAGGAGTCCCACAAGCCAACAGAGCTTGACAGGACTCCTTCTTCAGCTTAATGGCCCCCCTCAACACTGGTGTCCACCACTTGGTTAGGGGGTTGCCACCACAAGATGCACCAACTACCTTGCGGCCACAGCTCTGGGCAGCTGCTTCAACAATGGAGGTGGAGAACATGGCCCATTCAGACTCCATGTCTCCAGACCCCCTCGGAATGTGGTCAAAGTTCTTCTGGAGGAGGGATTTGAAAGCCTCCTGGACAGGGACCTCAGCCAGACGTTACCAGCACATCCTCACTATACGTTTGGGTCTACCAGGTCTGAATGACATCCTCCCCTGCCATCGGATCCAACTCACCACCAGGTGGTGATCAGTTGACAGCTCTGCACCTGTCTTTACCCGAGTGTCCAAGACATATGGTCGCAGATCTGATGATGTAATAACAAAATCGATCATCGACCTGTGACCTAGGGTGTCCTGGTGCCAGGTGCAAATATGGACACCCTTATGCTTGAACATGGTGTTCATTATGAACAAACTGTGGTTAGCACAGAAGTCCAGTAACGGACCACCACTCGGGTTCAGATCGGGCAGGCCATTCCTCCCAATCACCCCCCTCCAGGTTTTACTGTCGTTGCTCACGTGTGCGTTGAAGTCTCCCAGTAGCACAATGGAGTCTCCAAGAGGAGCACTCTCCAGCTCCCCAGTCAGAGACTCCAAAAAGGGTGGGTACTCTGAACCATCGTTTGGTGCATAGGCACAAATGATGGTCAGGACCCATTTCCCAACCCGAAGGCGCAGGGAAACAACCCTTTCAGCCACCGGGGAAAACTCCAATATCAAGGCAGCAAGGTGGGGGGATACAAGAATACCCACCCCTGCTCGTCGCCTCTCCACCGGGGCAACTCCAGAGTAGACCAAGCTCCAGCCCCTCTCCAGGAGACTGGTTCCAGAACCGGAGCTGTGTGTTGAGGTGAGGCCAACTATATCTAGCCAGTATCTCTCAACCTCATGCACCAGCTGAGGCTCCTTCCTCACCAGAGAGGTGACATTCCACGCCCCAAAAGCCAGTTTAGGAAGCTTGGAATCAGATCGCCAAGGTCTCTGCCTTCAACTGCCACCTGATCCGCATAGCACCTGACCCCCATGGTTCCTCCTGCGGGTGGTGAGCCCGCTGGAGGGTGGACCCATGAAACTCCTTTGGGCTGAGCCCGACCGTGTCCTATGGGGAGAAACCCGGCCACCAGGTGCTAGCCATCAAGACCCTCCCCCAGGCCTGGTTCCAGGGTGGGGCCCCGGTAACCCCATACTGGGCGGGGTACACTGAATCCTTGTTCGAGCATTCGTTATGAGAGTCTGTTGGATTGTTCTTAGTCTGGCCCTTCACCCAGGACCAGTTTGTCTTGGGTGACCCTACCAGAGGCAAATTGCCCCAGACAACATAGCTCCTGGGATCACTAGGACACGCAAAACCCCCACCACGATAAGGTGATGATCCATGAGGGGGCCATTAGGACTAATCCACATATTCAAGGGGTTGAGGGAGGTGGTACAGAACATAAACTACTGCTTTATGCAGATGATATTTTGACCACAATAACAAACCCAATGACCTCTCTACTGCATTTAATGGACACTATACAATCCTTTTCAAAATTATCAGGTTATACAATTAATTGGAATAAGTCAGAGGCTATGTCAGTTTCAAAAAGTTGTCACTCTCATATGTTGAAGAAATTTAACTTCAAGTGGATTCCAGAAGGAATGAAGTATCTAGGGATAAAACTGAGTCAGGACTTGGACAGAATATCTCAGTTAAATTTTAATCCTTTGCTGCAAAAAATGAAAACAAACTTAAGTAAGTGGGAAAAGATTAAACTCGGCCTATGGGGTAAAATAAGCATAATAAAGATGGTGATAGCCCCTCAGTTTAACTATATTTCTACAATGCTATCAATTAAAATACCATATATAACTTTTAAAAGGTATGAAAACACAGTTAAACATTTTTTGTGAGAGGGGAAAAGACCAAAAATTAGTTTCAGTAAATTGTGTGCCCCTAAGGAGAAAGGAGGGCTAGGCCTGCCCAATCCTAGATTGTACTGCTTATCATTTGAATTAGCTAAACTGGCAAAACACTGAAAGTCTGTGGACAGAATGGGTTGGGTAAATATAGAGTCAGAACTGTGTTCTCCATTCAATGTCTTTGATATGTTCTCTCAAAATCCAGGAAATATAAAAAATCCCATCCTCAGCCATGCGTGTCTGGGATAAATGTCACAGAATGTAAACGCTGTCAGTGTATGTTCAGGAGTATTCATCATTGTGGAATAATCCTGCAAGCCGCATTGGGAAAATGACTATATACTGGGAGCATTGGCGTTCCAGTGGCATATGTACTATAGGAGACCTATATAGTGACGGAATATTCTTATCTATAGTATCTATCTATATAGTGCCACAGCTCTACCCCCCATTGGCAAATCAGATCACTGCATGGTCAAGTTAACATCCAAGTACGTTCCCCTTGTGCAAAGGCAGCCTGCTTATACACGGACTGTGAGGAGGTGGACACAGGAGGCTGCTGATGCACTTCAGGACTGCTTTGAGACGACAGACTAGAGCGTACTCTGTGAACCACATGGGGTGGACATAGACAATATGACTGACTGCATCACAGAATACATTAGATTCTGTGAAGACATGACCATGCCAGCTCAGAATGTACACTGCTTCTCCAACAACAGACCATGGGTCACCAGTGACCTGAAAGCACTTCTGAACAAAAAGAAGAGAGCTTTTAGGGCTGGAGACAAGGAGATGCTGAGGGGAGTGCAGCATGAGCTGAGAGAGATGCTGAGGAGGTGCAAGGACAATTATAGGAGGAAGCTGGAAGATAAACTCAGGCAAAACAATGCTAAAGATGTGTGGGAGGGAATGAAGAAAATAACTGGGTGCAAGGGGAGAGTCAGGCAGCCATCTGGGAGCCAGGAGAGAGCTGAGGAACTGAATCTGTTTTTTAATAGGTTCAACTCACAGTCTGTCACCCCAGCAACACAACCAGACCCCCACGCACCCCTCCCCACCCACCCTCCTGTGCAGAACCTCTCCATCTCCCCCCTCCTCCTCCTTAGGGGGCACCAGGACCCTCCCTCACTTCACGGTGACTACAGACCAGGTGGAGAAACAACTGGAGAGACTTCATCAGTGGAAGGTGGCGGGCCCTGATGGCATCTCCGCCAGGACCCCGAGGACCTGTGCAACCAACTAGCTCCGGTACTGAAACACCTGTACAACCTGAGCCTGAGTCTGGAGAGAGTACAGGTGCTGTGGAAGACATCCTGCCTGGTTCCTGTCCCCAAGAAGTCATCTCCATCGGACCTGAACGACTATCGACCAGTTGCCCTCACATCTCATGTGATGAAGGTCCTGGAGAGACTGGTCTTAGCCCACCTGAGGCCACAGGTGAAGACGTGGCTGGACCCTCTGCAGTTTGCATATCAGCCCCATTTAGGAGTTGAAGATGCTGTCATCTACCTGCTGCAACAAGCACATCTGCACCTGGATGGTGGAGGAGATACTGTGAGAATCACTTTTTTTGATTTCTCCAGTGCCTTTAACACCATCCAGCCACAGCTGCTGGGTGAGAATCTGCGGGTGATGGGGTTGACAGCTCTGTGATCTCCTGGATTTCTGACTACCTGACAGGCAGACCACAGTTTGTCCGGCTGGGCAATGTCTTGTCTGGAGTGGTGGCTAGTGATACGGGAGCTCCACAGGGGACTGTGCTCTCTCCTTTTCTCTTTACCTTATACACCACTGACTTTCAGTACAACACAGAGTCATGCCACCTGCAGAAATTCTCTGACGACTCAGCTGTTGTGGGGTGTATAAGAGGAGGAGAGGAGGGGGAGTACAGGAAACTGGTAGACAGATTTGTGGAGTGGACAGAGCAGAATCAACTGAGGTTGAATGTCAGTAAGACCAGAGAGCTGGTGATTGACTTCAGAAAGAGGAAGACGCCTTCTCGGCCACTGCAGATTAGGAGGGAGGATGTGGGAGTGGTTGAGGACTAAAATATCTGGGTGTCAGGATCAGCAGCGGGTTGGACTGGAGAGCCAACACCGATGCTGCCCATAAGAAGGGGATGAGCAGACTCTACTTCCTGAGGAAGCTGAGATCCTTCAATGTGTGCAGCAGGATGCTGGAGCTTTTCTACCAGACCGTTGTCGCCAGCGCCATCTTCTTTGCTGCTGTCTGTTGGGGTAGCAGTATCAGGGCCAGAGACACCAACAGACTTGACAAGATTATCAAGAGAGATGGATCTGTAATTGGTCTCAGACCGGAGACCTTTGAGACAGTGATGGAGAGGAAAACACTAAATAAACTGCGATCCATCATGGACAATCCTGATCACCCCCTCCACCACACACTAGACAGACAGCGAAGCACTTTCTCCAGTAGACTACTACAGCTTCGCTGTCGAACAGCCAGGTACAGGAAATCTTTCCTGCCACATGCAATTTCACTGTACAATAACTCACTATGATGTTGTATTCTGGTCATACCAATGCTGCCACACTGCACCTTACAGACTAACTGGTACCTCACATTTCACTCTGCTCCTGATAGTCCTTCTTTGTACAATGGGATGATTCATGTGTTTATGCGGGTCATCATATATTAAGCTATGATGTATATAAGTTTTTATGGTCATGTTAGTTTTCTAGATCTATCTATCTATCTATTATCTTATGAAAATTTAATTCACCGATATGGCTTGGAGGGCAAGGGTCAATTTTGGAGGTACCTACAGATAAGAAATTGTGTGACATCTGTTTTCAGCAGGGTTGATAACAGTTTTATCTCCTTTTTTGACCTGCCACTGAAACACTGCACAGCTTCAGTTTTATAAAATCAGTAATAACTTTATAAGTAATGACTGGACCAATATGAAAAGGCTTTGGCAGAAAGATTTAGGAGAGAAAATTGATGATGACCGATGGTGTGGAATTGTGGAAGAATGTGGAAAATTTGTGAAAGAGGCTAAAGGGAAATTTACTCAGTACAAAATATTGCATAGGTATTACAATACTCCACTGAGATTGTACAGATGAAACTGGCAAAAAATAATTTATGTTGGAAATGTCAAACTACAATGGGAACATTTTTGCACTGTCTCTGGGATTGTTCTCAGATAAGGCCATTTTGGGTTACAATTTTATCAATACTGTCTGGATGGTATGGTTCAAAAATTCCTATGACTCCTGCGCTTTGTTTGCTGGGGGAAAGATCGCAGATGTCAAACATTTCAAAAATGGATTTTTCAGTTATTGTGGTTGGTTTAATCATGGAATCAAGAATTATATTGAGACACTGGAGAACAACGGAAGTTCCAACAGTGAGAGAATGGACAGATGCAATGGTGGAGACAGCATCATATGAACGGATGCTCAGTAGACTGAAGGGAGAGATGGGGGATAGACCCTCAGCATGGGACCTTCTTAGGACATGTATGAAAACAGCCTCTGACTAGGGGTGCAGGTTAAATTGTAATGATCTGCCAAGAGATAACCATGTCTTAGCCACTTGCACTCCGTTGTTCCGCGGGCGGGCAAGTCTCTGCGTTCTAGGGCGCACGAGGGCGCACGAGAGCGCCCTCGTGCGCGCTTGGACGCATGACGCATGATGGTGGTGATGGTGATGTAGTGGCGTCCAAGCGCCACTAAAAAAAAAAACTGCAGAGACAGCCGCGAACAGATTAGTTCATCTGATTGACCTGTCATTCGACTAATAAGAGCCTTGAATTGGGTTTCTGAAACCTTGAAGAGCCAATGAATGAAAATCTAGGAAGGAGGACCCGCCTACTGTGAACGCAGGAGCCAATTGAAGCACAGAAATTCAGGCTGGGTGAAGAGAGATTTACTGTTGCAACAGATGAAAACAAAGGACGCTGGACGAATCTACTACAGATCCAGCAGCATGGAGACCACCCACAAGTGGGACCTGCACTCATTCCAGCAGAATAGACGTTTAGGATTCTCTTCCGTCATCATAGACCGACGGAGGCCGACGACAAAGGTCGTAAATCATTCACCAAAACCGCAATAATGGAATTATGTTTTGATCGGGATCCACGAGCCGAGCAGCGTCGCGTTCGTCTTACAATGGGGAAGAGAAGTTCGCCACGACTCTGCTGCTGTGAAGAGGTAAGGTGTTATAAGCTAAATTATTATTTCTCCCTGAAAACTGTAATCCAAAAATGACTTGACAGATCGATAAATTACAACTGTACTGCGCACAAAGTACGAAGTGCGTGCGCCGCGATAAACGGTTCATTTGCCGTGTTCGGACCATGAACGCCCCCCCCCCCCCCGCTGCAGAAGAGGAGTGGGGGGGCGTTCACGGTCCGAACGCCCCCGGTCCGCGGGGGGAAGCATATGAGTCTATTCCTTCATGTAGCAATGGCCGTCTTCTGCAGCGAGGGGGGGGGACAAACCCCCCCCCCACACACACACACAGTAGCGAGGGGGGGGGGGCGCTGTGAAAACATGCAAGGAGTGTAATCCATCATGTGGCGAGGGCCGAACTCCCGTCTTTTTTAGCGGGGGGGGGACAACCCCCCCACACACACACACAGACACAGCCCTGAGTGTGACCTTTCATTAGAGCCCAAAATGAAGATTCTACATTGAATTATTCAAAAGTTACAGATGTTTTTCCAAACTGTGCCATTTGGCACAATTTGGCACAGTTCCAAAACACCTGGGAACAACCTGAGAACAAAGCTGTGTAAAATATTCATTTTTTGTGGTATTGTTACTAAATTTGGATCTCAGCTTGATAACACTTGGTTCTACATTTCTGTTGCATTTTCCAGCCGGATCGGACAGCTGTGTGTTATTTGTAAGCATCTGTATCCAAAAAAACACTGTGTCCAAATTTATTTTCTTCAAGTTCAGTATGTTTAGATGACTGTAACTCAGTGGCCGGAGCACGTAGAGAGATTATGTTTTTTTTGCCAAAAAATTCAAAGTGTTTTCTTTTAAATGAGACCAACCCCATGAAGATGCTGCAAAGGGTTGAATAACAGCTTTCGATTTACTTTGGGCACGTTATTTTTTGGCATTTTTAGGAAAATTGCCCGGAGTGCAAGTGGTTAGTTCATACATCAGTACTTTGTATATTCACCATATGTACAACAAGCTGTCCGGTATTATTTTTCTTTACGCACCATGTACATGGCCTTCCAAAGAAAATCTAATAAAAACTTAAATTAAAAAAAAAAATCATCCAGGTTGTTACACTAGCCTCCCCCTTCAAAGTCCCTCACCCCCGAGGGGCAGACAAAGTCCCTTAGGTACACAGGAACCCTCCAATTCCTCTGTGGTCACCCTGGGGCATGCGGGGAGGGGGGCAAGGACCAGCCACAACAGGGGTGGGGAAGCGAGGAGGAGAAAGTGAAGGGGAGGGAGATGGGGAAAAGGGATCAGAGGGGTTTCAGTCACGTGACCCGCGCGCCTAGCCACGCCCACTGTGCGCCATATTGGCGGTCAAGCGTATCGCCTGCCAGGCTTGTTTACCTGACAAAGATCGTGAGTGTTGCAAACTTCTGAGTCTTCTGGAAGTGTGGGACAGGTTAGCTGGTAGTTTATCACTATTTATCATGTCTGAACGTGAAGGAGGTCTGAGTGAACAGACCAAACACCTCTCTGGCATCGAATTGAAGCGGTATCAGGATAAAATAGCCATTCTAGGAGGCTGTGATCCTTACACTGCACCTGGCGTGTTGTTCTCCCCCATCACAGCTGAGGATGTCACACTGCAAGACTTTGAGTTCAGTGACTTGATGATTTACCTGATCGTGCACCCTTCACCATACAGTCTGGAGAATTTTGAGGCTCACAAGACCAAGCGAGACTCACAAGCGAGTGTACTCTGTGGGAGTCCACAGAGTACACGCACGAGCGTGCGTTTTGCGTGATATTGTGCTTTATCATAGCGTGATTAATACATATGTCAGCTCTATCAAGTGTTGTGGGATGTCTGGTGCGTGTGTTTGGATGGGCAGCTCGGTGCTGGACGTGAGTGAGTGATGGCGTTTGCGCAGCTGAGGCGCGCCCCCCCCTCCCCTCCCCGGTGTGTGTGGCGAACAGTGTGTGATTTGGTGCGGATAAAGAGCGAGGCAACCAGAGCAGGTAGAATTTGTTGCTGACAACAGTGCGGTATATAAATAAAGCCCCAACGCTTCAGCAAAACAGCCTGTGCTTCTGTGTACCACAAGAGTGAGATTTACTTGGGAATTGACCGCGGAGGAAGATGCATCTCCCCTGCGTCCCAAAACCACAGTTAGGAGACGAAAGGCAGGAACAGTCAACACAAGCGTGCGATCACAGACATGTCTCATGCGCGCGCTTTGAGCAATATTGTGCTATTATCACAGCGTGATTAATACATATGTCAGCTTTATCAGGCATGCATTACAGCGCGCAATCACAGACTCCTGTCTGCCGCAGTGGTTTAGCACTGCGGCAGCACAGTTTACCCTCGGCCGGGGGATCGCGGGGATCATGAGATCATGGGTTCGATCACAGCCCCCGACCAACAGTGAGCTGTGTGGAGTTTGCATGTTCTCCCCGTGTTGCATGGGTTTACTCCAGGATTTCTCCGGTTTCCTCCCGCATACCAAAAACATGTAGGTTTAGGGTGCTCGCGCACGCAGCAACCAGCAGCCGGTGGCTTGTCACCAGACTGCAAACCAAGTCTACCTACGGGTACAAATAAGTAACAAAAAAAAAAAATTCTCCTTCTGTTCACGCTTATTATGGCAGTGAACAGCACAACACGTGTCCGGCATGATAACGGCGAGAAAACAGTGATGACAGGCACCAAAACAGGTGTAGAACTGGTTTGTTTATATAGGCACATACACAGACACCTCCTGCGCTTGACCGCCAGCATGGCGGCGCCGGCCTGTGACGTAGATCCGTGACGTCACATGAAAAACCCTATCAGGGGAACAAAGTCCAGTTTGGGGGGTGGGGTGGGGAGGAGATGCCTTGGTCACTCCCAGAAGCCTGGTTGGGGTTCAGGGAGGGGGGACTGGTGAGGGTTTGTGGTGGTGTCCATGAGTCTGCCTGTTCCTTCTGTGGGACCTTTTGTGGCAGCCACACCCTGGTATGGGGCAAGCCTGTCCCAATGTAAGACAACTTTGCGCCCCCTGGGTGGCAGCTGGACTCTGTATGTCACTTCTCCCATCTGCTCTAAGATCCTGTAGGGTCCCACTCAGTTGCTATCCAGCTTTGGGCACCTTCCTTTCTTTCTCTGCGGGCTATAGACCCACACCAGCTCCCCTGCAGAGAGGTGTCAGCCCTTAGTGTGCACATCATAAGTCCTCTTCTGCCTCGCTCCTGCACTCAGAAACTGCTCTCTCACAAACTCATGGGCAGACTCCAAATGATCCTGGCATATTCTGGCCCCCGGAGGGCGGGGGGGGGGGGGGTCTACTAGGGCATCAGGGGGCTTACCCACCATCATCTCTGCCGGGGTACGGATTTCTCAGCCCAGCATGAGGAGAGCCGGAGAGTAAGCTGTAGAGTCCTGGGCAGCGAATCGATATGCCATCAGTACCCGAGGGAGGTGGGTATCCTAGTCACGTTGGTGTTTAGCCGTCACTATGGCTAGCTGCTGCACTAATGTGTGGTTAAATCTCTTGACTAACCTGTCACTCTGGGGGTGAGGGGTGGGTCTTGTGGGAGCCAAGTTTCTCACACATGGCACCGAAAACGTGGGACTCAAAGTTCCATCCCTGATTAGAGGCTCCAAATCTGCTGAACATTCCATCCACCAGTGCACTTAGTATGGTCTCCGCCTCCTGGTCTGGGAGACTATACGCCTCAGGCTATTTTGTGAAATAGTCCATTGCAGTGAGAACATAGCCATTACCCTTCTCCGTGCATGGGAACAGCCCGAGAACATCAATCCCCACCCTTTCCATAGGGGACTCTGCTGGGAACTGTTGGGAGTTGGGCATGGGGCCTGCCTGTGGGGTCCTTGCAGGCATCACAGCTGTCACATCGGCGGCAGTGGTCCTCCACATCACGCCTCTGTAAGCCCCAGTAAAACCCCTGGTGAAGTCCGCGGAGTGTTTTGGTAACCCCAAAGTGTCCAGAACCCAGCGCGCCATGTGCGGCCTAGAGGATGGCTCCCCACAGGGCCTTTGGAACAACAACCTGCCATCTCCTCTCCCCAGATGTTGTGTCTTTCCACCCCCTTTGCAGCACCCCATTGCACAGGCGCAAGGCCTCAAACATGGACCAGAGATGCTTTGTGGTTTGAGAAAACATGGAAATCTCCTCCCATGATGGCCGGCACTGGGTCCTCATCCATTGGAACACTGGCATGATATCTGCATTCGGTCCCTGGTTGCGCACCCACTCAGACTCCTCGAGTGCTGTCAGCCTGAGGCTATCCAGCTGCTTCTCCAGGCCTGCAGCTGCACACCCCACATCTCGTTTGCAGCCCCTCTGCTTCCTGCATTTCCTTTTTGTTACAATAGTGGCAGTCACTTGCATAGCAGGGTTGACAAGAAAGTGTGTTCGCATTTCATGGCATGTCCCTGGCCTGTGGACCACCGTGAAATCATAGGCCTGCAGTTCTTCGATCCAGTGCGCCAGCTGGCCCTCAGATTCCCTGAATGACATGAGCCACTGCAAAGCAAAATGGTCGGTTCTCACTGTGAAATGAAGCCCCCCCCCCAGGTAATATTTGAAGTGCCGAATGGCACTAATCACCGCAAGCAACTCCCGCCTGGTGACACAGTAGCGGCGCTCAACTTTGTTGAATGTCCTACTGTAGTATGCCACCACCTTTTCACCTTCTGGTCCAATCTGAGCCAGCACAGTGCCTGACTCCACACTGCTGGCATCTGTAACCAAGATGAAAGACAGTGTCACATCAGGTGGGGAGAGGACCGGGACCTCCACAAGGGCCTTCTGTAGTGTGGTGAATGCTGTGTGACACTTCTCAGACCACAGATATACTTCCCCTTTTCACAACAGGCGAAACAGCGGTGCAGCTCTGCAGGCAAATAATAATAATAAAGGTTTGCATTTATATAACGCCTTTCAAGAAACCCAAAGTGCTTTACAATGAAAATCCATTATTCATTCACTCCATAGACAGACAATGGTAGCGATAACCTACTACTGTAGCCACAACTGCCCTGGGGCAGACTGACAGAAACGTGGCTGCCAATCCATGCCAACGGCCTCTCTGACTACTACCGAACATTTGTACACATTCATACCCAATGTCATGGACACTGGAGGCAAGGTGGGTAAAGTGTCTTGCCCAGGGACACAATGGCAGGATGTCTGGGGAGAGCGGGATTTGAACCGCCAACCCTCTGGTTATTTGATGACCCACTCTACCTCTTGAGCCACTGCTGCCCATATTTCCCTCCATTCCATTATTGCTGAGCACCAAGCTGGATGGCAGGAAGTTCCACTTTTAGATGGTCTTTGGCATGACCTGGCCAGGACTTGAACCCCAACTTCCCGGTTGTAGGGTGGATGCTCTACCCCTAGGCAAACCCCTTTACAAATCTCCTGTAGTAGGAGGCTAGGCCCAGGAAGATCTTCAGGTCCGGTACAGAGGTAGGAATGGGCCAATCTTTCACTGCCTGTACTGTGTCCTCCATGGTGCTGACCCCACCATTCCTAAGCTCGTGGCCCAGGAACATGACTTCACACCTCAAAAAGCAGCACTTGTGGGGGTGTAGTTTCAGTCCTGCTACTGCCACACTCCCCAGCACATGTCTGAGGGCCTCCAGAGCTATTTTGAAGGATCCACCATGGACGAGTATATCGTCTAAATACATAACACACTCCTGCCGTGGGATGCCGGCCAGGACCTTATCCATAAGTCTCTCAAATGTGGCTAGGGCATTGCAGAGTCCAAACAGCAGGACCTTAAACTACCAAAATCTATTGCTGGTGATGGAAGCTGTTTTGGGCTTTGCTTCAGGAGCCAAGAGGACCTATCAATATCTGCTGGGCAGGTCTAGGGAAGAAAACCATGAGGACCCTGCTACAGCATCCAAGGCCTCATCAATGCATGGGAATGGGTAGGGATCCTTCTTGGTCACTTTGTTGAGGGGCCTAAAGGCCACGCAAAACTGCCAATCATCTTTCTGCTTCTTAGGAACCACCACCACTGGAGACGCCCATGGGCTGGTAGACGGTTCAGTGAGCCCTGCCTGCTGCATATCCTGCAAGGCTTTATCTGCAGCTGCCTACCATGCCAGGGGGAGATGCTGGGGTCCCATCTGGATGGGCTGGTCATCCCCTGTGTCGATGTGGTGTTGGATTAGGGTGGTTCATCCCATATCATCCTCTGACAGCGAAAAGGAGTCCTTAAAGTTGAATAGGAGCTGCCACAGCAGACCCTGCTCTGTGATTGACAGTTCATCACAGTTTTTATCAAAAACCTCCCTCATGGTCCCGACAACATCTTTCATGTCAGCCAATAGAGTGGGGGCTGATGGCAATCGCGTGACAGCGGAAGGCTGGGCAGTGGGTGGTATCCACGTGGCTGCGAGTGCAACAAGGTCAGTGGTGGATGGGGAGGGATCATCAGGAAGCAGCTGCAGCTGTATGAGTGTGGTGGGCTTTGCAAGCATGGTGATGACTGGCCTGTGGTGCACATCCCCTGTGGGTTGGGTGGCAGTTGGAGTGAGCTGCTTGCCCCCAGAACTGCCTTTGGTGGTTGCATTGGATGAAGTGTCTGTTGTCAGCACACTGACCGTGTGGGCCCTGGCACAGTGTGAATGAGGCGGGCACTTGTGCATTTGAACTATGTACCCATCTTGAAAAGTCAGGGGGCCCCTTTTTGTGTCAGTAACACAGCCCATTGCCCCCAGAATGTCCAGCTCCAGTATATAGTATCCAAGTCTGCGATCCACACTGGGCAGCGAACTGACATTTTCCCCACCCCAATGTCACAGATGTCTCACCTCTCAAGGGAGTGCTGTCACCCGTATTTGTCTGCAATTTAAACAGTGTGGGAGAAATGGCAGTTTCGTTGTCCAGTGCCCCGTGTGTGACCAGGGTTGCTGAGGAGCCTGTGTCCACAAATGTTGAATGTGTCTTCTCAGTGGATATTGGGGTATACCAGCAGTCATTCACCTAAGTCCGGCCAAGCATCACAACATGCTCCAGCTGGTCATCAATATAATCTGTAGGTTGTGACATACTCAGCAGCACTGCATCCTTACCCTGGCCAGTTCAGGACATGGTGTCAGGGACCCGCACAGTCCCGGTCATGCGGTCCCTTTCTCATTTCCCTGCATCACAGTAATGTGGGTGCCTCTCACCTCTGTTAAATGTTCCTGGAGTTGAGGGACATTCATCATCTGGTTCCGCAGGGCACTGGTTGCAATGAAGCAGTCATCAGCGTGAGATGTGGCCAAAGGATGTCCACTTCTACGCCTTTCTGTGACTCTTCCACTCTCTCTGTATCTCTGTTGCAACCTGCTGATGACGCTCTGTGACACTCTAAGCTCAGGGGCCACTTCCCTCTGAGAACATCCTGTTTGAAGCCTCACAATGGCCAGGTACTGTTGATCAATTGTTAGGTGTTGTCTTGGTCTCATGATGTAAAAATGTGAACAGCATGATGAAGACGACTGTTTAAATACCAATTCTAATTGAACCAGAAAATTTTGGGTCGATTCATAGATCAAACACCTGTTGTGAATTTTGCTGTTAAGCACCTTGTTAGAGAACAGCAAGTTATGCAAAAAGACTGAAACATTGAACAGCTGGACATGTGCATTCAAAAGATTACAGAAGGTCAAATTAGGTTCACCTGTAAAGGTTATAGTGCATTTTAGGTGCATCCTGAAATTTCGCCCGAAAGCCAAATAACCCTAACTTTTTGTGAGTAGTGTTTGCGAGGAACAGACACACAAGCAAACACACAGGCAGAGGTTCCTTGTATTTATAGATAGATCTATTTGAATAGGCACAGATGTGTTCATGTACCGTGCCACCCACCACAGAATTTCAAACCTGAGACAATTTTCAATGACAATTCCTACATTATAAAAATAAAAATGGGTGCAAGCAAAAAAATCAATTTATCACTGTTGACATAAACAGGTGCAACATGCACACTGAAGCAGGTTATTTCTCTCGACAAAGACCCTGAAGTAAGCAGACTGCAATACTCACAGTCTGCAAACACAGACAGGGATGGGTGAGGAAATGGTGACTGTGTGCTGACTCAGCAGGGATGAAATTGAACAATACTGAATGAGGATGGGTATGAAAGTACCTGATTCTCACTGCAGTAGAACTGAATATTATGAAATTATTTTTCTTTTTCTAAATGTTGTCACTTCCCATATGACCATCAGAGGTATGTGGTTTACAATTCTTTAAAAACTGGAATCATTGTCTTCTTTTTTCTCTATTTGCTGCTATATTTTTTTCTTTGATCCATATTTTGAATGTACTTTTGCTCCATTACTCTCTCAGGCTGTGCATCCAGACTCAATTCCAAAGCTTTGTGAACTATTACTCCCCTGTTTTATCTTGATTTTATTTTCATTTAAATGGTAAAATCTTCCAAAGATCTTCTTAGGTTTGTTCTTGACTGCAAACTTTTGTTCGTGAACTTTGTGATAATGCAGCCTGCCATGAAGGAGGATGGGTGACTAAGCTTTTTTGCTGAATGGGAAAACGGAGTATCCTTATTTGTGCAAACAAACCTGACCTTTTCACAGAGCTCCCTTCAATTGTCTTTTGCTATTTCTACAGCTCCTTTAAACTAACAAACTTCATTAATGATGGATACAGGCTATAAATTGAGTCACCTTTAAATTCACAGGTGCTTCAAGAGGAGTGCAGTTCATCACATACTGTATTTTTTCATGAGGTTTGTCATCACGTAGAAGGAAGCAGCATGATGATGATATCTAAAGATGTTTTTTGTATAAAATCCCAGCTTAAGTATGTACATCTCAAAAAAAAAAATCGAAGTCTTAAAATTAACAATGCGGTGATTGTGAAATTTCTGGCTGATACAGACAGTGATGTTTAAAATGATAAGTTGGCTGACAGTTGATAGTCACTACCCGATACCAATTGTTTTATTTTTATTATTATTTATTGATTATTGTATTGATTATTTTTGATGTCTTTTTCACCTTTAAATATGCAGTGTGTGGTAAACCAATGATATCTAGTGGTCAATTCAGAGATTGCAACAATATAAAATGCTCTGCACACACCCCTCCCTTCCACAACTGGTGGCCTTCAGGTGCAAAAACTTTTACAAACATGAAATGGTAAACATGTCTTAAGCCATGAGTGGATCCAGGAGCGTTCTTTTCAAATGATGATTACACTCTCAGAGACTATTACAACATTTATCCATCCATCCATCCATCTTCTACCACTTTTCCAGAGGTCCAGGTCGCGGAGGCAGCAGTTCAAGCAGAGAAGCCCAGACTTCCCTCTCCCCAGCCACCTGCTCCAGCTCTTCAGAGAGGATACCAAGGCGTTCCCAGACCAACTGGGAGATGTAGTCTCTCCAGCGAGTCCTGGGTCTGCCCCGGGGTCTCCTCCCCATTGGACGTGCCCGAAACACCTCAAGTGGGAGGCGTCCAGGAGGCATCCTGATTAGATACCCATACCACCTCAACTGGCTCCTTTCAATGTGGGGGAGCAGCGGTTCTACTCTGAGCCTCTCCCGGATGACTGAGCTCCTCACCCTATCTCTGAGGGTGAGTCCAGCAATCTTACGAAGAAAGCTCATTTCAGCCACTTGCAATCTCGTTCTTTTGGTCATTACCCAAAGCTCATGACTAAGGTGAAGGTAGGAACGCAGATTGACTGGTAAATTGGCAGCTTTGGCTTAGAGCTTAGCTCCCTCTTCACCACAACAGACCGGTACAACATCCGCAGCACTGCAGATGCTGCTCCAATCCGTCTGTCAATCTCTTGCTCCATTCTCCCCTCACTCATGAATAAGACCCCAAAGTAATTAAACTCCTCCACTTGGAGCAGGAGCTTGTCCCCAACCTGAAGAGGACAATCCACCTTTTTCCGGCTGAGGACCATGGACTCGGACTTGGAGGTGCTGATTCTCATCCCAGCCGCTTCACACTCAGCGGCAAACTGTCCCAGTAAGACCTGTAGGTCATTGCTGGATGAAGCCAGCAGGACAACATCATCTGCAAACAACAGAGATGAGATCCTGTGGTCACCAAGCATGACACCCTCCGTTCCCTGGCTGCGCCTAGACATCCTGTCAAAAAAATTTTGAACAAAATCGGTAACAAAGGGCAGCCCTGGTGGAGCCCAACTCTCACTGGGAATGAGTCCGATCAAGTGTTGGCAATCTGAACCAAACTCTCACAACGGTCGTACAGAGACCGAATAGCTCGTAACAACAAGCCTGATACCCCATACTCCCGAAGCACCCCCCGCAAAAAACCACGAGGGACGCGGTCAAATGCCTTCTCCAAGTCCACAAAACACATGTAAACTGGTTGGACAACCTTCCATGAACCCTCGAGGATTCTCGAGAGGGTAAAGGGCTGGTCCGATGTGCCACAGCCAGGACAAAAACCACATTGCTCCTCCTGAATCCGAGGTTCAACCAACAGCCAGATTTTCCTCTTCAGTATCTTGGCATAGACCTTCCCAGGGAGGCTGAGGAGTGTGAGCCCTCTAAAGCTGGAGCACACTCTCTGGTCCCCTTTTTTGAAGAGAGGAACCACCAACCCGGTTTGTCATGCCAAAGACACTGCCCCCGACCTCCACGCAATGTTGCAGAGGCGTATCAACTATGACAGCCCTACAACATCCAGGGCCTTGAGGTACTCAGGGCGAATCTCGTCCACCTCCGGGGCCTGGCCACCAAAGAGATTTTTAACCACCTTGGCGACCTCAGCCCCTGTGATAGGCAAGTCATCCCCCTTGTCCACAAGCCCTGCTTCCTCTGTGGAAGGCGTATCAGTGGGATTGAGGAGATCCTCGAAGTATTCCTTCCACTGCCCGACAATATCCCCATTCGAAGTCAACAGCGCCCCATCTGCACAATACACAGTGTGGACAGGGAGCTGCTTCCCCTTCCTGAGTCGCCGGACAGTTTGCCAAAATCTCTTCGAGGCCAACCAAACATTACAACATTGTATTTTTTTTCAATTAAATTGTATATATATATATATATATATATATATATATATATACTGTATATAGTAAAGGGAAAAGGAAAAGGATGTGAGGCGAGGCACGAGCATAGGATGACAAAGAATCTTTATTTTCCCTCTAACAACATGTACAGCCATGAACCCCAGCGCAGTCGTGCTGAGGCTAAGAAGCCTTCCCAGTTTCTCTGTGTTCTGCCTTTATAGCATTATTAACCATGCATAGAAACTGGGGCTGGCGCATTATGCATTGTGTATGTACAAAGGAATTATGTGATGCAATTATTATAACGCTTGTTACCTAAATTACAATACATTTATGTCCCTGCCTCTTCACACGGCCTTGGTCCAGCAGGGGGCGAAAGGCACATCATTGTCTGGTCTGGTTACATGTAAATTTTCCGCTCCCCAGGAGATGTCTAAACTCTGCCCAGTCTGAACCTCCTGGTGAGCTTCCTCACACGGTCCATTGTCCTCGTGTTTCCTCCTGCTTCTGGGTGTGAGAAAGTGCCAGACCTGTGTATTGTGTCCACCACGCAGCCCCCCCCCCCCCAGAACACCCAGAAGGGGCTGTAACCCCCCGGTCCTTTGGGGCTCAAGTTGGTGCCCATGGCGGCTGCAGTGGGGGGTTGTCGATCCGTTAGCACCGTCCTGCTGGTGAAGTGTATCGGAGGGCATATCAGTCTGTGGGGGGGGGGGAAACACTTTCTGCTCCGCTCCAAGTTCCAACACATTGAACGGCCGTGGTGCATGGGCGCACAGGGTCCGGTGTGCATTGTGCTTGACAGAAACAAAGCTGGCAATTGGCAGGCTTTTTGGGACAGAGGTGCAGGGCAAGCCATGTGGAGCATAAGAGGGAGGTGGGGAAAACAATGGAGGGCCGGCCCAGGCCATTAAAAGCCTCTGGGCCACGCAGAAATTGTGTGTAGATCAGCCTCAGGTGCGGGACTTTTCCGGTAAACTTCCCGTGGATCCGCAGCAGCTGCAAAAACATAAGCTCTGTCGACTGCTCCTCGGTGCGGAGCTCCATCCTGAAAGGATCTGGGAAAGGCGATCGACCCAATTTCCCGAGGATGCGTAGCTGCTGAAAAAAACTTAAGCTGTGTCAGAGAAACTGCCAAATCTGCTTTAGATGCGGGGGCAGTCCTAAAGGCTCCGGAGAAGGCAATCAGCCCAATTCCCTGGGGATGCGCAGCAGCTGAGAAACAAATACAAGTCCTGTGGGTGAGGCTGCCCGACTCCTTTAGGTGCGATGCGCAAGCCTAAAGGATCTGGGGATGGCAATCGGCCCTGTTCCCAGGGGATGTGCAGTGGATGAGGACAATATATCAGTTCTTGGCGCCGGTTTGTCCCTGGTGCGTGGCACACGTGTTCGGCGCAGTGGCCTAGCTATAAGTTGTGCTATGCTTGTAATCCTGCGGCGTGCACACAGGGCTGCTGTGCGCTGAAACCCCGCTGTCAGGAGGTGAAGCCAGGGTCGGGGAGCTTGACTGAAACAACGCAGATGGCGCTGATCTTCCCCTTCCAGGCTGTTTCTGTGGGTTTGCTCGTTTCGCTGATCCTGGTGCATCTTGGCCCCACCGCTGCTCGCTCTCTCCGGCCCTTCCGGTCGTCAGTGTGGAGAGAGGAAAGGATGTCGGTGGTCCCTGGAAATCCGGATTCCACAGCATGGCAATGGGGTAGATGGTCCAGCTCACGTCAGGTCACCAGTGTAGAGGGAAAAGGAAAAGGATGTGAGGCGAGGCATGAGCATAGGACGACACAGAATCTTTATTATCCCTCTAACAACATGTACAGCCATGAACCCCAGCGCAGCCGCGTTGAGGCTAAGAAACCTTCCCGGTTTCTCTGCATTCTTCCTTTATAGCTTTATTAATCATGCATAGAAACTGGGACTGGCGCATTATGCATCGTGTATGTACAAAGGAATTGTGTGATGCAATTATCATAACACTTATTACATAAGTTACAATGCATTCATCCCCCTGCCTCTTCACGTGGCCTTGGTGCAGCAGGGGGCGAAAGGCGCATCATTGCCTGATCTGGTTACATGTAAATTTTCCCCTCCCCGGGAGATGTTTAAACTCTGCCCAGTCTGAACCTCCCGGTGAGCTTCCTCATGCAGTCCATTGTCCTCGTGTTTCCTCCTGCTTCTGGGTGTGACAGAGCACCATATATATATATATATATATATATAGATACAGTATATACAGTATATACTGTATATATCAGCACCTCCTTTCGATCCTAGTCTATGGTCCTCAGCTGGAAAAGGGTGGATCCTGGTTGTGGACAAGCACCTATCCCAAGTGGAGGAGTTTAAGTATCTCGGGATCTTACTCACAACTGAGGGGAGAATGGAGCGGCAGATTGACAGACGGATTGGAGCAGCATCTGCAGAGATGCAGACATTGTACTGGTCTGTTGTGGTGAAGAGGGAGCTGAGCTGTAAAGCAAAGCTGTCGATTTACCAGTCAATCTACGTTCCTACCCTCACCCATGGTCACGAGCTTTGGGTAATGACTGAAAGAATAAGATTGTGGATACAAGCGGCTGAAATGAGCTTTCTCTGTAGGATTGCTGGACTCACCCTCAGAGATAGGGTGAGGAGTTCAGTCATCTCTCTACCACTCCATCCAACTTACTCCAGAATTCCTCTTTCTCTTCTACCTGACATCCAACTTGTGGGCATACACAGTGACAACATTCAACATCACACCTTTGACTTGTAGCTTCAAACTCATGATTCTGCCTGACTCCCTCTTTACCTCCTGAACACTCTTCACACACTCTTCCTTCAAAATTACTCCTACTCCATTTCTCTTGCTATCTACACCATGGTAGAACAGTTTAAATCCACCTCCAATGCTCATAGCCTTGCTTCCCTTCCATTTGATTTCTTGAACACACAGTAGAGCTAGAGCTACTTTTCTTCTCTCCATCATATCAGCCAACTCTTTGCCTTTACCGGTCATGGTCCCTGCATTTAGCGTTTGATTTGGCAAAGGTTTTATGTTGGATGCCCTTCCTGACACAGCCCTCCCCATTTACCTGGGCTTGGGATTGACACTAGGACTATAGTGGCTTGTGCACCCCCTGTGGCTGGGTTGATAACAGAATTGTGCAAACATTTCAAAAATAACAGAAAGCATGGACCACATGTCTGTTTAAAGCCTCTGTGTTGTTGTTCTCTGTGCAAAAGGCTCCTGAGCTTTACACTCCTATGATACTGTGTTCTTCCATCAGGTGGCTTATGGACTGTGGCAGGCCACCCGATGTGCCGTGTTCATTCATCTGGTGGCCTTTGGACTTTGGTAGGCTACCCGATGCACCATGTTCCTCCATCTGGTGGCCCATGGACTTTGGTAGGCCACCAGACACATCAAATTCCGCCTGGTGGTAGTCTTGGGACTTTGGCCGACCACCTGATGAACATTTTTCTGTTGTGTTGGTGTCCTTGTTTTGCACTGCCATGCCTTTGTCCCCCTCCTCCCACCGGGTTGGGTGTTCTTTGTTTTGTTTTTGGGCATTTGGAATCCCCCCTGGGGGGGCACTGTCATGATCTAGACATGTGGTCTTTAAATTCAGGAGATAATGCCATGAAAATTTTACCCTCTGAAACTTTAACCTCTGGAGAAGACAACAAAGAACCCTTAAACTCAGGGGAAGACAACATGGAAATCTTGCATTCAGGAGATGATGATATAGAAACTTTACACTCAGAGGTGACAACATGTAATCCTTAAACTCAGGAGGTGTCAACAAGAAACTTTTAACCTCGGGAGATAACACAGAACCTATAACCACAGGAGGTGATAACTTGAAACTTTTAACCTCAGGGGGTAACATGGAACTTGTAACCTCAGGAGGTGATGATATGGACACTTTGAACTTGAGAGATAATGGAAACATGGAAACTTTACACTCCGGAGATAGCAACATAGGAACTATAAACTCAGAAGGTGATAACATAGGAACTGTAAAGTCAAGAGGTGTCCAATTGGGCACTTTAAACTCAGGAGGTAATGCCAATACAGGAACTTGAATCTCGCGTAAGAATGACAACATGAGATTTCCTTGCGCTTGAGATAACATAGAAGTTTTAAACTCAGGAGATAACATAGGTACCGCTTGCTCAAAAGAAAATAACATGGGAGTTTTAATATGAGTGTGTATGTTGCCAAACTGCGACATACCCCCTAGTGGTCAAGAGTGGTAAATATTTTTTGTCAATAAAATAGTTCAGATTTCCAAGGCTATAACTTGAAAGTGGTAAGAGATAATGGCTTACTGTCAATTAGAAAGATGTAAAATATGATCCAAAGTTTCAGATAGGAATAAATTTACGCATCTAATTTGCATAATGTCATGGCACCTCTTTAAATTCCATAACTCAGTCAAAACTGGACTTTGGACGTATTTACACAAAAAATGGTTCAGTCTTTTGACACCATTTTTTGTACAGAGGTACCTCATCATCTTATCTTCAAAGTATATGAACAAGAAATCAGTACATTTAAAAAAAACAAAAACAAATTTCTAACTTACTTTTGATAAAGTCAGAGTGAGAAGGCAGGTGCAGTGCCGTGTTCTGCCACTAGGGGTACGCAAATTCTCACACTCAAAGGGTTAAACTCAGGAGATGACATTGGGGCTCTTTGCTCTGGAGACCACAAAGGAGCCTTTTGACCTGGAGACCACAAAGGAACTGTTTGCTCTAAAAAATACATAGTCACATAGTAGCTGTTTGCTCTGAAAATAACCACGTAGGAGCTGTTTGCTTTGAAACTAACCATATAGGAGCTGTTTGCTCTGAAAATACATAGGAGCCCTTTGTTCTGAACACAACATGGGAGCCGTTTGCTCTGAAAATGGCAACATAGCAGCTTTTTGCTTGGAACATAACAACACAGGAGCTTTTTGCTTTGAAGACAACATGGGAGCCTTTTGCTCTGAAGAGAACAATATGGGAGCCATTTGCTCTGAAGATAACAATATGGGAGCTCTTTGCTCTGAAGATGAAGATAACAACACAGGAGCTTCTTGCTCCAAAGATGAAGGTAACAACATGGGAGCTTTTTGCTTTGAAGACAGTACCTGAGGGGCCTTCGGCGCAGGGGCCAACAGCAGCTGAGGAGCGGTGACCCTAGCCGACGAAGGTGGAACGGACTGCTCTGATGGCCAGGGTGGAGCGGACTGCTCTATCCCTTGGACAGTGGGTGGAGTGGACTGCTCTATCCCTTGGACAATGGGTGGAGGTCTCCTGACCTCTTGGACAATGGGTGGAGGTCTCCTGACCTCTTGAAGGAAGGGTAAAGCGGACGACTCGACCCCTTGAACACTGGGTGGAGCGGACTGCTCTGATGATGGTGTTGATGGAGTGTGATCCTCCTGCAGCTCCATTCTCGACATGGCCACCTCGAATGATGGAGGGAAACAAGAGGTCAGTGAGGCAACACCACAGTCATAAGCATCAGAGGCTGGTGGGGAGTGTTCTTGGGTCGCCCCGATCAGGAGCAAGGCAAGTCTTTTCAAAAATAAAATAATGGTAGATAATGGTAGAGCATATAGTGGTGTGAAAAAATGTTTGCCCCCTTCCTGATTTCTCATTTTTTGTATGTTTGTTACACTTAAATGTTTCAGATCATCGAACATATTTAAATAAGTGACAAAGACAACACAAGTAAACACAAAATGCAGTTTTTAAATGAAGGTGTTTATTATTAAGGGTAAAAACACACTTTTCCTGTGTGGAAAAGTGCCGCCCCCCCCCCCATTAAAACACAAATTAACTGTGGTTTATCACATCTATGGAAAGTTGAGTTCAATTTCTCTAGCTACACCCAGGCCTGATTACTGTCACACCTGTTCTCAATCAAGAAATCACTTAAATAGAACCTGCCTGACAAAGTGAAGTAGACCAAAAGATCCTCAAAAGCTAGACATCATGCTGTGATCCAAAGGAATTCAGGAACAAATGAGAAACAAAGTAATTGAGGTCTATCAGTCTGGAAAAGGTTATAAAGCCATTTCTAAAGCTTTGGGACTCCAGCAAACCACAGTGAGAGCCATTATCTGGCGAAAACATGGAACAGTGGTGAACCTTCCCAGGAGTGGCGGGCCAACCAAAATTGCCCCAAGAGTGCAGCGACGACTCATCCAAGAGGTCACAAAAGACCCCACAACAACATTCAAAGAACTGCAGGCCTCACTTGCCTCAGTTAAGGTCAGTGTTCATGACTCCACCATAACAAAGAGAATGGCCTGCATGACAGAGTTCCAAGACGAAAACCACTCCTGAGCAAAAAGAACATAAAGGCTTGTCTCAGTTTTGCCAGAAAACATCTTGATGATCCCCAAGACTTTTGGGAAAATACTCTGTGGACTGACGAGACAAAAGTTGAACTTTTTGGAAGGTTTGTGTCCCATTACATCCTGTGTAAAAGTAAAACAGCATTTCAGAAAAGGAACATCATACCAACAGTAAAATATGGTGGTGGTAGTGTGATGGTCTGGGGCTGTTTTGCTGCTTCAGGACCTGGAAGACTTGCTGTGGTAAATGGAAGCATGAATTCTGTTGTCTACCAAAAAATCCTGAAGGAGAATGTCCGGTCATCTGTTTGTGACCTCAAGCTGAAGCGCGCTTGGGTTCTGCAGCAGGACAATGATCCAAAACAGTCCAGCAAGTCCACCTCTGAATGGCTTAAGAAAAACAAAATGAAGACTTTGGAGTGGCATAGTCAAAGTTCTGACCTGAATCCAATTAAGATGCCGTGGCAAGACCGTAAAAAGGCGGTTCATGCTTGAAAACCCTCCAATGTGGCTAAATTACAACAATTCTGCAAAGATGAGTGGGCCAAAATTCTTCCACAGTGCTGTAAAAGACTCATTGCCGGTTATCACAAACGCTTGATTGCAGTTGTTGCTGCTAAGGGTAGCCCAACCAAGTTATTATGTTTAGGGGGCAATCACTTTTTCACACAGGGCCATGTAGGTTTGGAATTTTTTTTACCCTTAATAATAAACACCTTCATTTAAAAACTGCATTTTGTGTTTACTTGTGTTATCTTTGTCTCATATTTAAATTTGTTTGATGATCTGAAACATTTAAGTGTGTCAAACATCCAAAAAAATGAGAAATCGGGAAGGGGGAAAACACTTTTTCACACCACTGTAAATGAAAAGGTACTTGCCTTAATTCCTGGTCCCCTGCTGCCAGGGTGATGACCTCAGGGCGTACTGCAGGAGAGATGACTGGTGGAGCTGGTACTGGAGCTGGGAGGCGCGTGGAGCAGGTACTGGAGCTGAGGAGTAACAAGGAGCTGGTACTGGAGCCAGGGTGCCGTGGAACAGGTACTGGAGCCAGGAGGTGCTGTGGAGCAGGTACTGGAGGTGGAGAACAATAAGAAGATGGTTCCAGGGCTGGAGAGGGAGCAGAGGGAGACATCGGAACCAGAGGACATTGAATCATCAGCACAGGCTCCGGCACAAGGGGTGGTTCCCTCTCCAGGCCATGATGTGGTTTAGGAACTGGTGTACAGCGTCTCCCAGAACCTCCCTTCCAACCCGGACCACCGTGTGCCCTGCAGATCCCATTGTACTCCATAGGGATGGAGGGAATGGCAGCTGATGGCGGGACGGGAAAAATGGGCTGCAAGATGGAGGCTAGTGTTGGGAAACAGTGAGGAGCAGGTCTGGAGCCTTCGCTGGAGGAATAGCGGTGGAACGCCGGGAGGAGCGGTGTTTCCTCAGGGCTCGTATCCTCACTGGGACCCTTGAAGTGTATTGGTCCCCACAAGGTGGAAAAATAAGTTCTGGTGTGAGCCAGGGCTTATACTCCAGTAAAAGATCCATCTGTGTGGACACCACCTGCCTCCATTCCTCCAGCTTGGTAGCGTCCGTTGTTGATGTAGGAGCCGGTGCAGGAAGGGAAAGTGCTGGCGGGTGAGGACAGGCTAAAGACGTCAGGGCCAGGGGACACTGTCTCATTGGCACAGTCTCCAGTGTCTCAGGCAAACTCCTCTCTCTCCTGTGGTGTGGCGGCAAGGCTGGTGAGTGGCGAGGAGAAGAGGATGATGTCAGAGTCAGAGGACGCTGTCTCGTCAGCACAGACTCCGGGCTTTTCACCAGTCCACGGAGCGAATGTTCCAGATTGGGCACAGAGATTAGCAATCCAGACAGAGTGGGGTAGTCCCGCAAACTGGGGTAATCCTCAATCACTCCAGCCATGGTGTCAAGAAACATCATGGCCTGCTCCAGGGTGTAGCATGACCGGACATCAGAAATTAGCCTCTCGACCAGCTGAGCCACCCAGCACTCAACCTCGTCCAGCCCAAGCACGCTGTAATCTGTGCCCGCTGAGTCCTCATGTGGTGTCGTCATTCTGTCATGTAACTGCTTTGGAAGGCAGTTGTGATTCCAAAGTGGGACCCAAGGTAGCAGGCAGGACTTGGTGCAATAATGATTTATTAACAAAAAGCCAAATGAACAAACAAAAGCAGCTCAGGGGCTGTCAAACACAAATCACGCAGAGAACGATGAACTCTTGCGACCAGACGATGAAGAGGGTAATCAACAAATGATGCCACAACCAAACAAACTCAGACTGACATATATATAGGGGAGAGATAATTGAACTAACATAAGACAGCTGGGAATACTTAAGAGATAACAGGGGAGCAGCTACAAACAGGGCGGGTGGGGCTGTGCAGACAAAGGACACTGGAGAACACAAAGGGCAAATAACGCAAACAACAAGCATAACTAAACCAAATCAGGGAGAAAACATAACTGAACTAAGAACTGAGGATAACCCAACAAACTAATGATAACAGAATTGTGCAAACATTTCAAAAATAACAGAAGGCGTGGACCACATATCTAGGTCATGACAGTGGGGTTACATCAGGGATTAGCTCTGAGCCTCTTCTTGTTTGTCATGGTGGACAGGCTGACAGATGAGGTCATGCTGGATTCTCCATGAACTATGATATTTGCAGACAACATTGTGATATGGAGTGAGAGTAGGAGGCAGGTGGAAGAGAACCTGGAGAGGTGGAGGTATGCTCTGGAGAGAAGAGGAATGAAAGTCAGTTGAAGCAAGACAGAATACATGAGCATGAATGAGAGGGAGGCAGGGGTAACAGTGAAGATGGAAGGAATAGAGGTAGTGAAGGTAGTGAAGGTTAAATACTTGGGATCAACCATCCAAAGCAATAGAAAATGCACAAGAGAGGTGAAGAAGAGAGTCCAGGCAGGGTGGAGTGGGTGGAGATGAGTTTCAGGGGTGATTTGTGACCGAAGGATAGCAGCTAGAGTGGAAGGGAAGATTTACAAGATGGTAGTGAGACCTGCTATGATGTATGCTTTGGAGACAGTGGCACTGACAAAAAAACAGGAGACAGAGCTGGAGGTGGCAGAGTTGAAGATGCTAAAAATTTTCATTGCGAGTGACTAGGAGGTATAGGATTAGAAATGAGTATATCAGAGGGACAACTCAGGTTCAGCGGTTTGGAGACAAAGTAAGAGAGGAAAGGCTGAGATGGTTTGGACATGTGCAGAGGAGGGATAGTGGATATACTGGACAAAGGGTGTTGAAGATGGAGCTGCCAGGCAGGAGGAAAAGGGAAAGACCACAAGAGAAGATTCTTTGAAGATTCATGGATGTAGTGAAGGAGGACATGGAGAAGGTTGGTATTACAGAGGAAAAACTTTAAAGTTCAGAAGAAGGTCTGAACATCATATCAAAGTTAAAAACACTTCCTTTGTCCACTTTAACAGTAATAATTTTAATAATTTTGTCCACTTTAACAGAATAATGTGAATTATTCAATATCTACCAACTAGCTTTTAAAGTTTAATAATCACAGTCAGCACCAATGGAGACAGATTGTTTCAGTTGTCATGGAGATGATATCCTTATACAGTATACTGTTGTGAATTCTGCATTATTTTAACCAGATTTCTATGAAAGAATGTTCATAAAGAATTAGTTTGATTTTTGGTCAGTAAGAAATTTCAAAATAGGTTTTCAGTTTTCTGACTGATTACTGGCAATGTTTCAGCTACTCCAAGGATTCCCAAGTCCCACCACTTTTTTTACTGTTCGTCTTACTTAACCTTGTTATCATGACAGGTTTTAAACTTAGTACAAGCTGTAGTTAAAGAAATATTCCAGTTTTTTACAGTGGTATGAAAAAGTGTTTGTCCCTTTCCTGATTTCTCTTTTTTTTTGTATGTTTGTCACACTTAAATATTTCAGATCATCAAACAAATTTAAATAATAGACAAAGATGACACAAGTAAACACAAAATGCAGTTTTTAAAGTCCGAATGTCACATAATTTTTTTTTCCAAATGCCAACGAATTTTGATAAAATACACATAGCTTAAACCAAATATTCATACCGGAGACCATATCACCCACCCGTATTTACATAATTGCACAAAATACACCAGGCGAAGGCCCCGCCTTGCTCGCTGGCTTGTGACAGCCAATCCAGACCACGGCCATGTTTTTGACGTCACAAATTTAACCCTGGCTGCCCTGCCGTATCCACATTCACACTTATCAACATTGGACAATCATGACGGAAAGTGACAGCGATTGTGGACAAATTAGTTTAGTTTTGTCCTCTGGTGAATCGGACTTGGAATTCAGGGAAGACGACACCCCAGATACTGATGACAGTGGTTCAGACAGTGACAGAGGCATAGAACCTTACAGGTTCGAGCCGTCCGAGACGGAATCAGATGCTTTGTCTGATGACAACAGTTCCGACGATGACCAGAGAGCAGAACCAGTGGAAAATGTCATTGAATTGGACATTAATCGCCTCCAGAATGTTGAATGGTAAGCCAAAAGAAATTTGTGATGTTTAATAAATTAACTATAACCACCGGCAAAACTGGGAAGCCAAAGGGGGTCTGTCGAGGGTGCCCCATAAATATTGATTTTTCGGAAGCCATTATTATGACGATACAGTGGGGCGCTAGCTTACAGTAGAACCCTTTCTTTCCTCATTCAGTTGTAGCAACAAAATCAAGGATGAAATGGAAGTAATTGTGGAAAATGACTTGTATTAAAATCCCCAGGATCGTGTGTATAGGGCCATAACCAGGAATGTTCCTTTCTCACTGTAGACGAATTAGAAATCTAGCTTGTTGTTTTGTACGCCAGCTTCAAGGTTTGATAACTAGAAATAATTGGGAAAAAACTATGTCTCTAGCACATGGCACTTCATGGGGAGGGCTTGAAAGTTCTATTAATAAACAAAGACAACATGAATAATGCAATGGATCTTTTCACTTTATTTTACATGAGTTCTGCAAGGCATTTATGAGGTGGATATGGTGTAAATAATATGGACAGGATGTGAACACATTATTGAATATTATATATTGTAACGTTGGGGCCATGTGAAGGGGGGCAGGTAAACTGCGTTATAATTACCCAGCAGTATTTCATAGGCAAGATTTATTATGTGTGTGTAACCGTGATTTAAACGGAGGTCTGGGAGAATGACCTCCCCTCCTGCCTGTGCTCAGAGTGTGTGTAAAATAAAGCCCGTTCATCATAACCATCTTGCTCCATTTTCTTTGTGTGAACCTTGCAAACGTCACACTGGTGTCAGAAGTGGGCATGGAGCAAATGGAAGCCAGGATCAGAATGGAGATCCAGCAGCTGGAGCAGGCCATTGCCCAGCTGATGATGGACGATGAGACCGAGGCACCACCACCGGGAGCCGGGAGCCGGGACGAACGAAGCGGCGGACCCGACGGGGCCAGCACACCCCGCCTCCTGTCTTTTTCAAGACAGAGCGGGCGGAACTGAGCAAACATTCCACCCTTCTCAGGACAGGACGGGCTGGCGACCCCATGGCGATCAGGAGTGGTGAGCGATCAGGAGACGACCACCCCACCTGTTCGACAGCGGGCCAAGATTCCCCGTTTCAACGGCGAAGCCACATTGGACGACTACCTGACACAGGTCGAGCTGACCACGGCGCTGAACGGCTGGTCGCCAGAGGAAACCGCCGTACAGGTCGCGCTGGCCTTGGAAGGGAAAGCCCTCTGCACGCTCTCTGACCTCCTGCCTGAGGAGCACCACAGCTGGCCAGCACTACAAGGGGCGCTCCAGAGACGATTTGGGAGAATAGCGGATGCTGAGCACGCCCAAGAACAACTGACCCGCCGCCGCCGGAACCACCAGGAAAAACTAGGAGCCTATGCTGCAGACATATGGCTGTTAACCCGGCGCAGCTACCCAGATTTCGCACCGGAGGCAGTAGAGAAGCTCGCCCTCCGGAGTTTCATCCAAGGTCTCCGCCCGGCCCAGCTCCAGAGCCACGTACGGCTCCACGCCACGAGCGACTGGAAGACTGCAGTGGCAGAAGCAGAGCGGGCAGAGCCGCTAATAAATCGCACAACTGAAGCGCCAACGCACAGCCGAAGAACCTACCAGGCTACGATGGAGAGCGAGGGGGAGGAGGAGGAATTACGGCAGACCACGGCGGCGCGTCCACGGAGAAGATGGCCGCGGCGGCGCGAGGAAGGGTGCTTCCGCTGCGGAGAGATGGGACACATCGCACGATACTGCCCCGCACCCACCCCACAACAAACTGGCCCCTCGCCAGCGTTAAACTAGAGCGAGGTGGCGTGAACGGGGACAGGCCACCTCCAGCAGATGTTTCCCCCGAGGAGCCGGCACCGCGCGTGGGCCGAGTTGGACACTCTCCAGGGATGTATCTACAGTGCAGCTTGGGGAAGATGTCGATCCGGGCCCTGGTTGACACCGGCTCTACAATCTCCTTGGTTCGACCCGGTGTGCTGCCGGGCACAAGCAAGACGGCTCCACAGGGGTGGGAACCCACCGAGCGCTGCGTCACCACGGCTACCGGTTTGCGCGCCCGACTGAAGGGGCGGAGAGTTCTGGTGGTGGGGGTGGCCGGTCAGAACATAAGACACCCGTTCTGGCTGGCTGACATCCAAGACCCCTGTATTATTGGACTAGACCTGCTCACAGCCTGGCGTGCCAAGATCGACACCGCCGGTCCTTCCCTCCAGCTGGGAAACCGGACCATCACGCTCCACAGCAGAACCCAGGGACAGAACACAGGGGCCTGCGCAATCGAGGGATCACCAAGACAGACCGGACCAGGCGGGCCACCGCGAGGACTGGACACGATGACGTCACCAGTGCAGACAGAAGGAGCACGAGCACACACAGGGACATCAAGGGGAGGGGTCAACGTGTCAGCAGAGACGCAGCAGGCGGTGGAGGAATTATTTCAGCGGAGCTGCAGCGGGCTGGACCCGGAACAGAGACGCCAGCTGCGAGAGCTATTGGACTATTACATGGGTGTTTTCGCTGCGAAGGATGAGGAATGCGGCCGGACTGGTTTGGTGCAGCACGAGATCGACACCGGTGAGGCCAGGCCGATTCGACTCCACCCACGCCGGCTGCCCTTTTCAAGGCGGGCAGCGGCGGAACAAAAAGTGCGAGAAATGCTGGAGGCAGATGTTATTGAGCCCTCCAGCAGCCCCTGGGCGGTGCCTGTGGTGCTGGTCAAGAAGAAGGACGGGTCGTGGCGGTTCTGCGTGGATTACCGGCGCCTGAACGACGCCACCAGGAAAGATTCCTACCCCCTGCCCCGCATCGATGACGTGCTGGACCACATCGCCGGCTCCAGCTGGTTCAGCTCGCTGGATCTACGCAGCGGCTATTGGCAGGTAGAGCTGTCACCCGAGGCCCGCCAAAAAACAGCCTTCTCCATCGGGCAGGGACTGTACCAGTTTAAAGTGATGCCGTTTGGACTCTGCAACGCTCCGGCCACCTTTGAGCGCTTGATGGAGCGAGTGCTGGCTCACGTGCCCCGGAGCCGCTGCGTTGTTTACCTGGATGACCTGCTGGTGCATGCAGCTGATTTTGACAGCACCCTGTCAAATCTCCGAGAGGTGCTGGGAGCCATCCAGCAGGCGGGGCTATGGTTACACCCTACTAAATGCCACCTGTTCCGGCGGGAGACCACCTTTTTGGGCCACGTCGTCAGCGCAGCGGGGGTTGCCACCGACCCGGAAAAAGTGGCAACAGTGAGAGACTGGCCAGTGCCGCGGAACGTTGGAGAACTGAGAAGTTTTCTTGGATTGGCCTCCTATTATAGGAGGTTTGTGAAAGACTTCGCCACCATCGCCAGCCCGCTGCATCAGCTGACGCAGAAAGGACGCACGTTCCAGTGGAGTGACAGCTGTGCTGCTGCTTTCTCCCAGCTCCACGCGGCGCTCATCGGAGCCCTCATCCTGCAGTATCCCGACCCGAACCGCCCTTTCATCGTGGACACGGACGCCAGCAACCAGGGCATCGGGGCGGTGCTATCCCAGGAGGGAGAGCACGGAGAGCAGGCAGTCGCTTTTTTCAGCCGCACTCTCAGCAGAGCCGAGAGGAACTACTGTGTGACTCGCAGAGAGCTGCTGGCTGTCATTCAAGGACTGCGTCACTTCCGCCCGTATGTGTACGGGGGGAGGTTCCAGCTCAGGACGGATCACGCTTCCCTGACCTGGTTGTTAAACTTCAAAGAACCGGATGGACAGTTGGCGAGATGGCTGGAGGCACTGCAGGATTATAATTTCCAGATTGTGCATCGGGCAGGCCGCCTCCATGCCAACGCTGACGCGCTATCCCGGCGCCCCTGTGCGACAGAGGAGTGTCGTCACTGCCAACGGGCTGAAGATCGGGACCAAATCGCCCCACGGGCTGCTGCTCTCCGGGCCGCTGCGAGCAGGAATCACGCAGTGACGCGCAGCCCCTCCTCAGATGATCAGGCAGCTCTCCCCAGTGATGACGTCACAGAGGTTCTTGGCACGCAGCAGCTGCAGAGCGAGCAGGACAGAGACCCGGTCATTTCGCGGGTTCGGCAGTGGCTGGACGCAGGACAGCGGCCCGCCTGGGAGGTTGTGTCACCGCTGGACCCAGAGACTAAGGCCCTACACTCCCAGTGGGCCAACCTCCGCTGCCACGAGGGCGTGGTGTATCGACAGTGGCAGACTCCAGCTGGGCAGCGGCACGTCTGGCAGCTGCTGGTTCCTCGTCGACTCCGGGCCAACGTACTCCAGCTGGTTCATGGGGCGGTAGGAGCGGGCCACTTCGGAGTGACAAAGACGCTGCAGCGCCTTCGGGCCCGGTTCTACTGGCCCAGTTGTCATCAGGACGTGGAGCTCCACGTTCACCGCTGCGACACATGTACAGCTCAGAAAGGACCAACTCAGCGATCCCACGCTCCCCTGCAGCAGTACCGGGTGGGAGCACCAATGGAGCGAGTGGGAGTGGACATCATGGGCCCTTTCCCGACCACGGACCAGGGGAACCACTACATGCTGGTCGCGATGGATTACTTCACTAAGTGGCCAGAGGCGTACGCGGTCCCGGACCAAAGCGCCACGACGACGGCATCAAAGCTGGTGGGCAAAATGTTCTGTCAGTTTGGCGCACCGGAGGAGCTGCACAGCGATCAGGGTCGGAACTTCGAGGCGGAGGTCTTCGGAGAGGTCTGCAAGCGTTTGGGCATCCGGAAAACCCGGACCACCCCGCTGCATCCACAGAGCGACGGCCTGGTTGAACGATTCAACCGGACCCTCACCACCCAGCTCGCTATCCTAGTGGACCAGCAACAGCGAGACTGGGACCTGCACCTGCCTTTTGTTTTGTGGGCGTACCGGACGGCGGCTCAGGAATCTACCCGGTGCACCCCTGCGGCGCTCATGTTTGGACGCGAGCTGCGCACACCGGTGGATTTGGTATTCGGTTGCCCCCCTGAGCCGGAGGTGGAAGGAAAACCAGGATTGGATTATTTTTTTTGTTTGAAAGAGCGTCTCCACACGGTGCACAAGCTGGCTCGAGAGGCCCTGGCAGCGGCAGGGGGTCAGCAGAAGCGAGCATATGACTCTCGCTGCCAGGGGAGGGACTTCGCACCGGGAGATCGAGTCTGGGTTTTCTGCCCTGAGAGGAAGAGAGGACGATCACCGAAGCTGGCGAGCCATTGGTCAGGACCGTGCGCGGTCCTGGAGAGACTGTCAGATGTGGTGTACACGGTGAGGCTTAGAAAAAGGGACCGGGTTGTGGTCCTTCATCGTGACCGTCTCGCCCCGTATCGGCCATCTGCATCGCTGGTGGACGAACCAGAGCTTCCATCCCAGCCCGATACCCCGACCGAGACCCAGATGGACACTAGGGGGCCTGTACGTGTTGGCTGCCGGCGCCGAAGACCGCCCCGACACCTGGATGAGTTTGTAATGGACTTCTAAATTGGACTTTAATTTTTCTGGGGACAGAAACCAGTCCGGGGGGGGGGGGCAGTGTAACGTCGGGGCCATGTGAAGGGGGGCAGGGGTTTCCCAGCATGCTTTGACAATTGAAACGTTACTTTGTGTGTGTAGTAAATGTTATTACTGAGCTATTCTGCTGCTGTGTAATTATAACTGCGTTATAATTACCCAGCAGTATTTCATAGGCAAGATTTATTATGTGTGTGTAACCGTGATTTAAACGGAGGTCTGGGAGAATGACCTCCCCTCCTGCCTGTGCTCAGAGTGTGTGTAAAATAAAGCCTGTTCATCATAACCATCTTGCTCCATTTTCTTTGTGTGAACCTTGCAAACGTCACAAACGTCACAATATATTATATTGTTACAAAATTTATAAAAGCTCACAATTGCAATATCAACAAACCTGTGCTTACAATATCAACAAACAAGCATATTTATGTATACATGCATTCAGAAAATATTTGCAAATTCTTGTACTTGAATTTTTCAATAGGTGCATCTGTGAGTGTTGCCAAGCAATGCCAACAGTGGAGGAGAGCCGCTGCTGTCAAGAAATTGACCAGATCAGAATGAGAATGGAGGCGCATACCTGTCAAGTGATACGTTTTCGCCGTATTTTAATACGGGGAAAATGCAATTTTAGCAAATACGGGCGTATTGCCATTTCTGTATGCCCAAAAGAAAAATATACGGGAAAAAAAATTATTGAGTGTGTTGAGGAACACGTCGTGTGTGTGACCCCCACAGCTAGGGGGCTGACAGAGCGCTCAGCGTGAGCTATTCTCACAACAATGAGAAGTGTGGACTCAATCATTAGGCTGATGGCCGGGGCGGGCAAAGCGCTCAGCGTGAGCTATTATCACTACAGTTAGAAGTGTGGACTCAATCATTAGGCTGATGGCCTCACACTTTCGACTGTCCTGCGTCTCCGGAACAGAGAGGAATCGCCTTCCAAATCCAGAATTCTGCTTTTTTTATTTTGAGCAGGACGCTGAGTTGTGTTGTTATTGTCAAATATCCATGAATCCTTAAAATATTTGACAATAACAACACGAATTACATTTAAAACATTTCCCAGAAAAGTGTCCCTTATTACCCAGCCGTCCCTTATAGCCCCGTTTTACGGTGCCATCCAGCAATACGATAGATGATTTATTTCTAAGGATAAAATTGTTGGTCGTTGTTACGTTGGTAACGAGGGGTAACTAAGAGCAAAAATAGTGATTGCCTTCCACAAACAAAGGAAAAAAAAAAACTGTCTATGTATTAAAAATATGCGGTGCCATATTTAGGAATCCAAATTATGCCTAAGCTAGAATCAGTCGCCAGCGTCAACTATGAAGCCTTAATGTCAGATATCAATGAGTTAACTCAGAGATGGATGTCACTACCAATGTCGATGATCGGGAGAATCAATATACTTAAAAGTAATATTTTACCTAAAATACTTTATTTATTTCAATACATTCCCTTATCACCACCTTTAGATCTATTCTCAAGAATAAAAAAAAAGTTAGTGGAATTTATATGGAACAACAGGAGGGCTAGATTACGTTTGTCTTTATTATATTTACCATTTGATCGTGGAGGTCTGAAATGTCCAAATTTTATGTTGTATTATTGGTCGGCACAACTGAGGTCTATGACATATTATTTTTCATCAAATGATCTCCCTCACTGGACTGAAATGGAATCATACAATTTACCTTTACCTCTTCCCATATTCATATACTCAGATTCGGCAAAAAAATTACAAAAACAAGTTAAAAATCCATTTGTAAAGCATATGATCAAAATATGGTGTGAAGCTAAAAACTATTTAAAAGAACCACAGTTATTGTCACAATTTAGTCCAATATGGGGTAATCAATATTTTAAACCAGGGAGAGCGGACGCTGTATTTAAAGTATGGAATTTAAAAGGGATACAAAAGATTCAGGATTTATATTTGCCATGTGCAGACAACATAATGTCTTTTGAAGAGCTGAGGATCAAATTTAATCTCAATAGAACACATTTTTTTAAATATCTTCAACTTAGAAACTTTATTCGATCAAATCAAAATAAAGCTCTCACTCGACCTATTTATTCATCCTTGGAAAAAATGATGATGAAAGATAGTAAAAGAAATGGTATTATTTCAGAGTTTTATAACTCATTGACACTATCTTCAAGTGAAAATTCACTGAAAAGATTAAACTACTGGAAAGAAGATCTGCAAATTGAAATTTCAGAGGAACAATGGGAATTGGCTTGTACAGAAGCTCAAACCAAATCAATAAATGCACGCCTTAAATTGATACATTTCAAATGGTTAATGCGGATGTATGTTACACCGGAGGAGTTAAATAGATACAACAAAAATATACCAGATACATGCACAAAATGCATGGAAAGTAAAGGAACCCTATTTCATTGTTTATGGGAATGTAGATTAATAAGAATGTTTTGGGAAGAGGTGAGGGTAACAATTGAAAAAATAATCTCAAAACAAATCATATTGAATCCTAAACTGTTTTTGTTGGGTCTGTACCCAGAAAAGCATAATTTTAATAAAAGTGAAAGAACAACTTCCGGTTATGGCTGCCACGTAGGACGGACGTGTCTCGCTCTGCTCTGCTCCTGGAAAAAAAAAATCGGCAAATAACTCTCTCATTTGGGACAGAACGTATCCCAGCATTTGGGCGAAGATATGTCGGCGAAGCCTAAGGCTGGAAAACCAGGAAAAGGAAAAAGCGAGCCGCCGAAACAGTCCAAATTAACGGACTTTCAGGTCTGTGACGCAGTAAACAAAACTCCATATATGGCGGAGGAGGCTGGCAACGCTGCGATATCTGCGGGGAATGGCGCAGATGCGCTGATGGCTGCCATGAGTTCAATGAGAGCGGACTTTTCCTCTAGATTTGATGGGATTATGACAGCGTTGGAAGGAATAAGAAAGGAATTGGGTGACTGTGTAGAACGAACGGCGCAGATGGAGCTCCGTCTCGCTAGTGCTGAAGATGACGTCACCCGTCTTCAATTAAAGGTGCGCACTTTGGAAAAAAAAAATAAATCTCTGGAAGATAATATTTTGGATTTGGAATCTCGGTCGAGACAGAATAATTTGAGGCTGGTGGGTCTTCCAGAGGAATCAGAAGGTCGGGACGTATGTTCCTTTCTGGAAAAGTGGATTCCGGAGGTGCTGGGCAGCGAGGAGTTGCAATCAGCAGTGGTTCTGGAAAAGGCACATCGTATTGGCCCACGGAGAGATAAGGGACCGCCGAGGACCTTAATTATGAAGTTTCTTAGCAACAGAGACAGGATGAAGATCTTCAACGCTGCACGAGCTAAAAAAGGAGAGATTAAACACCAGGACCAGCAGGTGCGGTTCTACCCAGATTTGGCCACAGGAATCCAGCAATTGAGGAAGCAGTTTGATCCCGTACGTAAGGAGCTGCGCAACCTTGGGATTCGTCATGGTGTAATCTATCCTGCGAGACTGCTGACCACGTATGAGGGCAGAACCCACATCTTCAAGACCCCAGAGGAGGCGCAGGAGTTCATCAAGAAGATCAAAGAAGAAGAAGAGACTGGTGGGAGCTAAGCATGAACAAAATATAAGGTAGAATAATTAAGCATTTGCACAGGCATCTGACTGACTTGAAGTAAATAGTAAGTTTACAAAATATAGATTGTATTATATATTAAAAAAACAAAACAAAAACAAACAAAAAAAAAAACTATGATGTACAAAGTTGTTAAAATTTTTGGAGTTAAGTTGGAAAACTACAGAGGAGAGTTAATGTTACGTCATTAAAAGCAGTAGAGTTAGGGTGATTGGGAGGATGAAGAAGGAGTGGCTTAGGCTGTTCCCCGTGGGTGTGGAACGGTCGATGGCTATATCGGGAGACAGAATTTTTCTTTTGATTTTGGGGGGTTTGCCACAAGTGTGGGAAGGGGAAATTTGTTTGTGTGTAGTTTGTAGGATGAATGTTCAACCACTCATGTTTTTGCTTCTCTGTATGAGCATGTTTACACTGCAAGGTAATCCCAAACTCTCTATTGATCATGGACCAAAGTGTTAATCTTAATTTAACTTCATGGAATTGCAGAGGTCTACAAAATTTAAAAAAACTTAAACAAGTTATGAATAAAATAAAGGACATGGGTTCAAGAATTGTGTTTTTACAAGAAACTCATCTGATAGAGGAGGATGTTAAAAGAATTAGGAGTAGATGGCAGGGAAGTGTATTCACCTCTTCATTTTCATCCCGAGCCAGGGGAGTTATGACTCTCATACATAAATCAGTTCCTTTTCAAGTGAAAAATGTAATTGGAGACAAATTTGGAAGATATGTAATCATTCAAGGTTCTTTGCTATTAGAAAATATAAATCTTGTGAACTTATATGGTCCCAATATAGATGATCAGAAGTTCTTTGCTAATTTATTTCTCATCTTATCATCACTTACAGGGCAACATATAATAGCAGGGGATTTTAATTGTACATTGAATCCAGGTGTGGATAGATCAACAGGACTGGATTGTACGCACATTGGATGTAGGATGACTATTAATCATTTTATGAAAGAATTGAGATTGTTAGATATATGGAGAGAAATGAAACCACAAGTTAAAGCCTATTCTTGTTATTCCAGTACCTACAAGACATTCTCACGTATTGATTATTTTTTGATTTCCACAGAATTAAGGTCCAAGATTCAAAACTGCTTTTATGATAACATCGTGATCTCTGATCATGCACCCTGTTGTCTAATATATGTAGATAAAAAATTGACAAAGGAATCAGGTAGATGGCAATTTCAGCATAAATGGCTTCAGGATGAGGAATTTGTCAAGTATATAGAAAAACAGATAGACGAGTTCTTTGACATCAATACTACACAAACATCAGCATGTGTAAAGTGGGAGGCTTTCAAAGCTTTTATTAGGGGACATATTATTAGTTATACAGGATCAAAATCTAAGAAGACTCGAGAGGAGAGAGCTAAATTGGAACATAAAATAAAAAGTCTTCAGGAAAAAGTGTATGCAGGAAGTGACCCAAGGTTGGAGAATGAATTACTGATTTTGAGAGCTGAATACGACAAAAAATCAGCGAATAGAGCTGCCTCGAGTCTTCTAAGATTGAAACAATCTTTTTATGAACAAGGTGAAAAATCAGGAAAATTATTAGCATGGCAGATTAAACAATTGGAAATTAAAACACCAATTACCAGTATTATAAGTAATGGACAGGTAGTTATAGATCCTTTAGAAATTAATAGAGCCTTTAGAGATTACTATGAAAAATTATATGATACCAAAAATTAACCTGATTTAACAAAACTAAATGGGTTTTTGAACGAACTATCTATACCGTGTATACCAAATGAAAACAGGGAGATATTGGAGTCTAAAATTAGTCAAGAAGAAGTTGGGCTAGCCATTGATAATATGAAATCAGGAAAAAGTGCAGGACCAGATGGTCTTCCAGTTGACCTTTATAAAAAATTTAAGAATAAATTAATAAAACCTTTTTTGGAAATGGTTTTAGAAGCATTTCAAAATAATAATTTACCATCATACATAAATAATGCCTTAATTATACTGCTGCCAAAACCAGGTAAGCCCTCTAATAAATGTGAAAATATGAGACCAATAAGCCTATTAAACGCCGACCTTAAGATAATCTGTAAAATTTTTGCAAGACGAATACAAGAAATTTTACCAAATATTATTAATCGAGATCAGAATGGCTTTATAAAGGGTAGACAAGGCTTCCATAATGTAAGAAGACTATTTAATATTATTTATTTTAATAAAGAAGCACCGGATACAGCTCTCCTATCATTGGACGCCGAAAAGGCCTTTGATAGAGTTGAATGGCCCTTTCTTTTTGAAGTCCTACAAAGGTTTGGACTTGGAAATAATTTCATAAAATGGGTTCAAATAATATACAATAATGCTACAGCAGAAATCCTAACAAATAACAATATTTCAAAACCAATAAAAATCAATAGAGGATGTCGACAAGGCTGTCCACTTTCACCTTTACTGTTTACTATGGCAATTGAACCTTTAGCGATAGCGATACGTTTACATTCACAAATATATGGAATTAAAGTTGGACCAACAGAACATAAAATCTCCCTGTACGCCGATGATATAATTTTGTTTATGTCGAATCTAAAAAAATCAATTCCAACCTTGTTGAATTTAATAAAGAATTTTGGGGAAATATCAGGATATAAAATAAATAAAACTAAATCTTCAATATTAATGCTAAATGAGACCCAGAGAAATTACCCAGCCCCTGAGGCAAATCAATTCAATGTTGTAAATCAGTTTAAATATTTAGGAATCCAAATTATGCCTAAGCTAGAATCAGTCGCCAGCGTCAACTATGAAGCCTTAATGTCAGATATCAATGAGTTAACTCAGAGATGGATGTCACTACCAATGTCGATGATCGGGAGAATCAATATACTTAAAAGTAATATTTTACCTAAAATACTTTATTTATTTCAATACATTCCCTTATCACCACCTTTAGATCTATTCTCAAGAATAAAAAAAAAGTTAGTGGAATTTATATGGAACAACAGGAGGGCTAGATTACGTCTGTCTTTATTATATTTACCATTTGATCGTGGAGGTCTGAAATGTCCAAATTTTATGTTGTATTATTGGTCGGCACAACTGAGGTCTATGACATATTATTTTTCATCAAATGATCTCCCTCACTGGACTGAAATGGAATCATACAATTTACCTTTACCTCTTCCCATATTCATATACTCAGATTCGGCAAAAAAATTACAAAAACAAGTTAAAAATCCATTTGTAAAGCATATGATCAAAATATGGTGTGAAGCTAAAAACTATTTAAAAGAACCACAGTTATTGTCACAATTTAGTCCAATATGGGGTAATCAATATTTTAAACCAGGGAGAGCGGACGCTGTATTTAAAGTATGGAATTTAAAAGGGATACAAAAGATTCAGGATTTATATTTGCCATGTGCAGACAACATAATGTCTTTTGAAGAGCTGAGGATCAAATTTAATCTCAATAGAACACATTTTTTTAAATATCTTCAACTTAGAAACTTTATTCGATCAAATCAAAATAAAGCTCTCACTCGACCTATTTATTCATCCTTGGAAAAAATGATGATGAAAGATAGTAAAAGAAAGGGTATTATTTCAGAGTTTTATAACTCATTGACACTATCTTCAAGTGAAAATTCACTGAAAAGATTAAACTACTGGAAAGAAGATCTGCAAATTGAAATTTCGGAGGAACAATGGGAATTGGCTTGTACAGAAGCTCAAACCAAATCAATAAATGCACGCCTTAAATTGATACATTTCAAATGGTTAATGCGGATGTATGTTACACCGGAGGAGTTAAATAGATATAACAAAAATATACCAGATACATGCACAAAATGCATGGAAAGTAAAGGAACCCTATTTCATTGTTTATGGGAATGTAGATTAATAAGAATGTTTTGGGAAGAGGTGAGGGTAACAATTGAAAAAATAATCTCAAAACAAATCATATTGAATCCTAAACTGTTTTTGTTGGGTCTGTACCCAGAAAAGCATAATTTTAATAAAAGTGAAAGAACATTCATAGACCTCAGTTTGCTTAATGCCAAAAAATGTATTGCACTATTATGGAAAAAGACTCATAGACCAGATGTGACTCAGTGGTTAAGACAGATGTTAACAAACCTTCCATTAGAAAGAATAACATATATACTGAAATCAAAGGAAATTGTGTTTGAGAATATATGGAGACCTTTTATTGATTATGTAAAAAATTTAAACATAACTCTTGAAGAAGAAGGTGAATGATGTGTGTGGACCTTGTAAATTCCAAACTGGTGAACATAATATGTATACTTATGTATTGGATTGTCTAGACTAAACAGAGGAGCATTGTTGAAGACTTGATTTTGTTGGTGGTTGTTGGTGTTTTTAGTGCATTTTTTTTTTTTTGTAGTACTTTAGCGTTAGTGTTTGATTGTTTGTATCATGTTTGTTAAAAAAAAAAAAGGTTCAATAAAGATATTGTGGAAAAAAAAAAAAGTGAAAGAACATTCATAGACCTCAGTTTGCTTAATGCCAAAAAATGTATTGCACTATTATGGAAAAAGACTCATAGACCAGATGTGACTCAGTGGTTAAGACAGATGTTAACAAACCTTCCATTAGAAAGAATAACATATATACTGAAATCAAAGGAAATTGTGTTTGAGAATATATGGAGACCTTTTATTGATTATGTAAAAAATTTAAACATAACTCTTGAAGAAGAAGGTGAATGATGTGTGTGGACCTTGTAAATTCCAAACTGGTGAACATAATATGTATACTTATGTATTGGATTGTCTAGACTAAACAGAGGAGCATTGTTGAAGACTTGATTTTGTTGGTGGTTGTTGGTGTTTTTAGTGCATTTTTTTTTTTTTTGTAGTACTTTAGTGTTAGTGTTTGATTGTTTGTATCATGTTTGTTAAAAAAAAAAAAAAGGTTCAATAAAGATATTGTGGAAAAAAAAAAAAAATATGCGGTGCCTCTTCCAGTCTCCATATAAACAATCAATCGGGATACCCCAAGCATCAAACTAAGGTACAATCTGTTTTGTCACTTCCGCCTTCTTCCCCAGGCGATTCCGGGGGCCGTGAGTAGGAACGTCAGGCCAAGCGCGGCAGTTTTAAACTAACGAATGTTCCGGCGTTACTGAAGCATATGCACCAAGACCCGAATGGATCGGTTCCCTTTTATATCTAGTTTCAAGACATTTTAAGGACCCTATTATGTGACATTTGGACTTTAAATGAAGGTGTTAATTATTCAGGGGAAAAAAAGATCCAAACCTATATGGCCCTGTGTGAAAAAGTGATTGCCCCCCAAACCTGATAACTGATGGGGCTACCCTTGGCAGCAACAACTGCAATCAAGCGTTTGTGATAACTGGCAATGAGTCTTTTACAACACTGTGGAGGAATTTTGGCCCACTCATCTTTGCAGAATTGTAATGCAGCCACACTGGAGGGTTTTCGAGCATGAACAGCCTTTTTAAGGTCATGGCACAGCATCTCAATCAGATTCAGGTCAGGACTTTGACTAGGCCACTCCAAAGTCTTCATTTTGTTTTTCTTAAGCCATTCAGGGGTGGACTTGCTGGTGTGTTTTGGATCATTGTCCTGCTGCAGAACCCAAGTGTGCTTCAGATTGAGGTTACAAACAGATGACTGGACATTCTCCTTTAGGACTTTTTGGTTGACAGCAGAATTCATGGTCCAGTTTACCACAGCAAGTCTTCTAGGTCCTGAAGCAGCAAAACAGCCACAAACCATCACACTACCACTACCATATTTTACTGTTGGTATGATGCTCCTTTTCTGAAGTGCTTTGTTAGTTTTACGCCAGATGTAATGGGACACACTGTTACGTCCATAAAATGAGAAGGAGGCGAGGGGACAGTTTATGTATTTTATTAATAGAATAAGAACTAAACAGGAGTCACTCCAAACAGGTAGAGAGTCCACAGCAAAGAGACAGAGGGTTTCCCGCCGTGACCTCTCATGCTCCCCGTGACGCCACCACCAGAAAGGAGGGGCGTCACCTTCCACTACACCCAGGGCACCGCCATATTGGTACACTCAACTATGTCCATAACATTCATATCTAACATTCTCCCACCCCCCACCCCCGAAGAAAACAGCAAGCACACTAATTGGCCCTCCCAAAATTTACAACCCGACTCACACACTAAGCATCAACATTTACAAAACCATCTATGCACACCATACAGGCCCTGCGGGATCAAATCGCCATTTTAATCGTTACAGTCCTCAAACACAAAAAGGGCCATTAAAATAAATTAATCCCAAAACAATTATATACAATTCAAAAGCACTTCAAACATCAAACACTCACACTGTACACAATAGCTCAACGGCAGTACCAAACCCTCACTCCAGCACACCCTCCCCACAACATGAGCATTTTACACACTCACAAGTTAGGTTAATTGGCACCAAACTGGGGATTCTAAATTGTCCTTAGGTATTTTTTTTTTAATTTATTTTTTTTTATTACTTATTTTGTACCCGTAGGTAGATTTGTTTTGCAGTCTGGTGACAAGCCACCAGCTGCCAGTCGCTGCGTGCGCAAGCGCCCCATATCCCTAACCTGCATGTTTGTGGTATGAATGTGAGAGTGAATGGTTGTCTGTCTCTCTGTGTTGGCCCTGCGATGGACTGGCGATCTGTCCAGGGTGTACCCTGCCTCTCGCCCAAAGATGCTGGGATAGGCTCCAGCCCCCCCCCCCCCCCCCCCCGCGACCTGAAAAGGATTAATAGTGTGGACCTAATCTTCACGGTGGAGGCATATTCCTCGTCACTCTTGCCGTCCGGGTCCGCGGCCAGTGTCTTCCACTGTTTCTTGTCCTTTAGCAGCTTATTTTCCTCTCCAAGGTTTCCGGTCAGCTTCTCTGCTGCCTCATATTGCTGTGCTAATTCCATGGCGGCTAACAGCTTCAATTCTCCCACATGTGGGAGGAGGCGAACCCTTGCGGAGGAGTAGAAGACATGCTCTGCCAGTTGGTCGCGGATCATTTCTTCCTCCAAAATGCCAAAACGGCATTCTCCTGCCAGCTGCCGTAGGTCTGCAACAAATTGTTGCACCGACTCACCCTGCTGCTGGCGTCGCTGTTGAAACTGGATCTGCCTCATCATGATGTTCTCTGGGGCGCGAAAATAGCCCGCCATTAGCATCACCACATCGTTAAATGTGTCACCACCTCCTAACGTACTCAGGATCCTCTGGCCCTCCATTCCCAGGTTGTGGACCAGAATTGCCCCTGCACACAGCTTTTCAAGCTCGCCGAGGTCCAGAGCGATGAGATAATCCTCGAAGGCTGCATACCACCTGGCCCAGGGGACGAGCGGTTCTCCTGGAGCCTCCAAGAATGGTCAGAAAGCGGTAGAAGCTCGCTTGTAACGTTATATTTTATTTTATTTATATATTATATATTTATAATATATATTATATATTTTATTTATATTTTATATTTTATTATTATTTATATTTTATTTTATATTTTATTATTATTTATATTTTATATTTTATATTTTATTTATATTTTATTTTTTTTTTTTTTTTTTTTTTCTCTCGGCGCCACACGAGTCGGCTGCCTTTTGCAACAGCGGCTCGATTCCGAGTCTTTTTCCCTTCCTCTCTCTTTTGATCCGTCTTTTTTTTTCACCCCACTTATATCACGGACACACAGATCGTCCTAAATGTCTCCTGAGCCGGTGGACGGAGCCACTGTCTATAGCAGGATACGATACAGCAGAGAACAGCTGCTAGCATTCAACCGCCACCCGGTCCCATTGGAAAAACTCGACATACCGAGTGAACTGAGGCGAAAACGCCGCGGCTGCCGGGCTGGAGTAAGGCGGAGGACAAAAAATATAAGGTACAGACCCTCCCTTCCATCTGTTGTCATGGGAAATGTACGGTCGATACTGGGAAAGTTAGATGAGCTAGCGGCTATCTCCCGTTATGATAGCACATACCGGGAGTGCTCTCTCCTTTTGTTTACTGAGACGTGGCTAACTGAACTAGCAGCAGATGCTAACATTGAGCTGGAGGGTTTTCACATGATACGAGCTGACCGAACACCAGACAGTGGCAAGGCTAGGGGCGGTGGAGTGATCATGTATGTTAACAACAACTGGTGCAGACCGGGACATATCACTGTTAAACAACGACACTGCAGCAAAGACATTGAGTTGCTAGCTGTTAGCATGAGGCCTACATATCTCCCGAGAGAACACTCACACGTGATCTGCATTGTTGTTTATGCAAATCCGACGGCGAACGCTGGGACAGCACGTGACGTCATCCATTCAGTAACCAGCAGGCTGCAGACAGAACACCCAGATGCTCTTCTCCTCATCTCAGGCGATTTCAACCATGTTTCACTGTCTCCCATTCTACCCACGTTCACCCAGTATGTCACATGCCACACTAGAGACAATAAAACACTGGATTTATTCTACGCAAACACTAAGGAGGCGTACACCTCATCACAACTACCCCCACTCGGGAGATCGGATCACAACTTGGTTCATCTCCGGCCGGTGTACAAACCCCTAGTGCACAGACAACCTCCGGCCATGCACACTGTGGAGTTATGGTCTGAGGAGACAATGGACACCCTAAAGGGCTGTTTTGAAGCCACCGCCTGGAAGCAGCTCTGCGATCCACATGGTGAGGACATCGATGGCCTCATTCACACCTTCACGGGCTACCTCAGCTTCTGTGTGGACAAATCCGTTCCCACCAAGACCATACGGCGTCACTCAAACAACAAACCCTGGATCAACCCTGAGATAAAAACACTTCTGAGAGAGAAGAAGAGGATCTTCAGGTCGGGGAACAGGGAGATGCTGAAGTCCGTACAGAGGGAGCTGAGGAGAAAGATCAGAGAAGGCAAGGACAGCTTCAGGAAGAAGATGGAGGACAAGCTGCAACAGAGCGACATCAGCGGGGTCTGGAGAAACCTCAAAACCATCTCGGGGCTCCAGAATACCTCCCCCCAGGCCACAGGGGGCAGGGAGTGGGCGAACAACCTGAATCTGTTTTTCAATAGATTTGACCAACCGCCCTCCCCCCTGACTGCACAACAACCACTGCTGCCTCTAAAGAAATCAAGTCCTGCTGCCCACTCCCCACTCTACCAACACCCCCCCACTCCCAACACACAGCCCCCCATCCTGACCCTGACCAGGACCCAGGTGAGGACGGAGCTGAGGAAGATCAAGGCGAGGAAGGCGCCGGGACCGGACGGCATCAGCGCAAAGCTCCTCAAGTCCTGTGCAGACCAGCTGTGTGGGATTGTGACGTATATCTTCAACATGAGCCTGAAACTGGGGAGGGTACCACAGCTGTGGAAAACATCTTGTGTGGTACCTGTACCAAAAACTTCCCACCCCAAAGACCTGAACAGCTACAGACCGGTGGCCTTGACGTCCCACTTGATGAAGACCCTGGAGAGACTGCTCCTTGCTCACCTCCGCCCCCTGGTGGAACCAGCGATGGATCCACTCCAGTTCGCCTACCAGCATGGCATTGGGGTGGAGGATGCGGTGATCTTCCTCCTTCACCGTTCTCTGTCCCACCTGGAGAAGCCCGGGAATATGGTGAGGATCATGTTCTTTGACTTCTCCAGTGCTTTCAACACCATCCAACCGATGATCCTGAAGGACAAGCTGCTGCGCGCAGGGGTGGACCAGCACCTGTCATCATGGATCCTGGACTACCTCACGAACCGGCCTCAGTTTGTGAGAACCCGGGACTGTGTGTCCGACACGATCATCAGTAGCACGGGGGCCCCCCAGGGAACGGTGCTGGCTCCCTTCCTGTTCACTCTTTATACTGCGGACTTCTCACACAACACAACACACTGCCATCTACAGAAGTTCTCTGATGACTCTGCGATCGTTGGCCTCATCTCCAATGGAGATGAAGCTGAGTACAGAGGGCTTATCCAGGACTTCGTGGACTGGTGCCATCGGAACTGCCTCCAGATCAACGCGAGGAAAACTAAGGAGCTGGTGGTGGACTGCCGCAGGCATGGGCAGCCCCTCACAGTACCAGTAAATATACAGGGAACAGACATCGAGATGGTGACATCCTATAAGTACCTGGGTATTCATCTGAACAATAAACTAGACTGGTCACACAATACTGATGCACTCTACAAGAAGGGACAGCGCAGGCTGTTCCTGCTGAGGAGACTCAGGTCTTTTGGTGTACAAGGGGCGCTGCTGAAGTCATTCTATGACACGGTGGTGGCATCAGCCATCACTTTTGGAGTGGTCTGCTGGGGCAGTGGCATTACTGCAGCCGATAGGAAGAGACTGAACAAACTGATTAAGAAAGCTAGCTCTGTCCTGGGGCAGCGCCTTGATCCGATGGAGGAGATAGGAGAGAGAAGGACGGTGGCTAAACTGTCATCTCTGCTGGAGTCCGAGTTCCACCCTATGCAGGACATACTGAATGCACTGAGGAGCTCATTTAGCAGCAGACTACATCATCCCAGGTGCACAACCGAGAGGTTTCGTAGGTCCTTCCTACCAACGGCTGTCAGACTGTACAACCTAAGCAGGGCTGCTCGCAGAGATAGCAAAAAGACGTAACAAACTAATAGTTTTTTGAATGCAAAAGATGCAATAGACTTACACAATGGTCCTCTCCGGCATACAACTAGGAACATACCGGTCGCTATGGAGGGTGAGAATATGTATGGGCACATAATCATACCATGTAGGATAACTAAGTAGACGGTTATGCTGTTTCATTCCATCTAGCAACAATGCTCTGCACTGTGTGTGTTTATATATTTGCATATTTATTCCATCTAGCTACAATGCTCCGTACTGTGGGTGTTTATATATTTATATATCTACATATTATTCCATCTAGCTACATTGCTCCGCACTGTGTGTGTTTATATACTTGCATATTTATTCCACCTAGCTGCAATGCTCCGTACTGTGGGTGTTTATATATTTACATATTTATTCCATCTAGCTACAATGCTCTGCACTGTGTGTTCATATATTCATATATTTATTCCATCCAGCTACAATGCTCTGCACTGTGTGTCTGTGTGTGTGTGTATATATATATATTTTATAGTAATACGTACATATGTTTATTAGCTGCTCTTGCTTGCTTGTTTTTTTTCTTGCCTTCTGATTGTTGCTCTGAGTGTTGCTATCCCTGTGCTGTTGCAATCCTGGAATTTCCCCGTTGTGGGACTAATAAAGGCTTATCTTATCTTATATGAGTTAATAATTATGATCAGGTATAAAAATTATTTAATTTATATTAATGTATTGGAACCTGAGATGAATTCTCAGTTCATATACACAGGAAAAATTAATAACACTTGTGGGCACCAGCTTCCATCTAAAGAAGCAATTTTAATCTTTATTTCACTTTATATCTGTTTAATCACTCAATAAATTAATTAATAATCAGTCTCAAAATTTTAGTGAATTCGATACTGAGGACTTAAACCAGACTCAGAATGAAATAAATTCTCAACAACTTCTCTCATTTTCACATATTTATTAAATGAAATGATAATTAAAAGACATTGCAATGATTTCATTAACCATGAAATTAAACTTGTAAATGATAGATTAACAATGTCAACATTTGCAGAACCAGAGTTAACTGTGAAATGAATTTAGATCAGTCTGAAGTTAACAGATTATGGAAAACAATGCAAATTTATGGGGAAAGTTTTACTAATTATATGAAAAGTTCTGGATTACTCTTTAAGAAAATGAAAACGGGATTTTAATGAAAAGAAAGGTTATGTTAATGGCTCTTTAATTTGCATCTGATTAAATATCAAATTATTATCGAACCTCAGACATTTAATTCAGCAGATGAATAAAATTGCAGCTCACGTGGCTCCAGTCCTGATGGTCGGTTTCCTCTCGGCGGCGTCCTCGTGAAGCTTTCATGGATGTAAAGGGGAAATATCTGCCCGCAGATATCTCAGGGTCCACAGTTCGACCTTTATAGTCAAGCGGTCAACAAGGCTGGATTTTGACTGTATGACTCACAGTTGGAGCTTAGGTCGATCAAAGATGGCGATGATTGTTTCTTCAGCTGCTTGGTAAAGAGGCTGCGCGTCCTTTCTTCCTCTTCTTTGGCAAGTTCTTCCCAGCGGATTCGAGGATAATTTGTAATATCTAATCCGATATCAAATCAAAAAGAGTTTCGAACTTTAGAGAAAATAACTTCTGGTGTGGGAATAGCCAATAAAATTATAAAAATAAAGTCAAGATTAAAACTTAAATTAAAATTAAAACGGTGGTGTTACAGAAAGTTTAACAGGTAGAAAATTATAGAAATAGACGCCTAGAATTGGAGTTTTTAACTCCTAATTAGAATTGAGCTCAAGAAAGAAAGAATTAATTAATTCCTAGGCGTTTAAAGAAAACATTAAAAGTACATGAAGTTACAGAACACAGTTATGACTTATTTGTTCTGTGATCGTAGGAGGAGAAAAAAAATGTGGGAGAAAGTGTCTTTGTTCGGCAGTCTTTTGTTCCTTTGTTCTCCCGAAAAAGATCTATGCTGTAGACAGACGTGAAGTGACAATAAGACAAAAGAGAAAAGAGGCTGAAAAAGGGCATTGTTTCCTTTTCATCTGGGGAAACTTTCGCGGGCCTCCGTGATTGACAGGAGCTCAGCCAATAGGCTTCCTTCATGGGCGGGCTTTATGAACTTTAGTCCAATGAACAAACAGTCTTTTGTCTGAACCTAGAGAGGGCTGTTGTCAAGCAGGGATTGGTTGTGATAGGTCACATGATTTGAGAAACATTTTTTGGTAACTTTTTTACACTTAATATTCATCTATACCCTTGTATATAAACTAAGCTAACCTTAGTGATTAACGTAACTTGTAATCAGTGCTTGTAAATTAACATGCAGGAATAAACATTCACTTAAACATTTTAACATGCACATATCTAAAATCCGAGGATTAATATATTTCAAACCCATCATTGTCCACATCAGACATCAGGGTCCATTTACTTTTCCTGGGGTCCTGGAAAAAGAAGAGAAATGTTGAGAAGTGAGTCCTAACAAAGATGTGGTTAAAAAGGTTTGCTGGTTAAATCCAGCATGCCCCAGAGTTGCTAGTAGAGGACAATGTTGAGATGTGGATCTTTATGGGCCATATGAGGGGCTCCAGGGGCTTGTCTCTTGTCCATCATTTATTGGGCCATAACTTCAGAAGGAAGTGGATTAGGGTGAATTCCTTAGACTGATTTTTAACAAAGGAATGGGAGTTCAATTGTGGCCTGGGGTAAAAGAGCAGTTCCTGGCTGTCCTTTTCCTGAGTGAAACAATGTCTTTAAGCTGAAGAATAATTCTTATTGATGATCCAAAGTGAGATGATGCTACAGTCCCCCCTTTGGTATTGACGGTGACTTTATTCAGCGTTGATACCAATCCTAGGCATCCAATTCCAATTTGGCGAGTCTTGATCCAAATGCTGAACTAAAGGTTCAGATGTCCATAAGTTTTAAGCTTGTAAACAGTATTTATTCCAAAGTGTAGATCCTTAAATTTGGTTTTCTGAAAAACTTCAAAACTTTCAAAAATAATTTGGGTATGACCAAATATAAACATCGTATAACTGTCTAAGATATAGTAAAATCCTGTACATGTCTGTAAAGACTTAAAAATTCTGGGTACAAAAGTTTGAACTAGAAGTATGTGGGTTTTGACATACTTGATATAAATGTTTTGGGTTTGCTGTAAAATATCTATTCAAAATTTCAAAAGTAGTTTCAATGTGCATACAATCTAAATAGAGTGTAAAGGATATATATTTGTATATACGCATGCATGTATTCAAAAATCTTAGGAGTCCCGATCAAAAGCAAAATTACAAAATTTCTTGCTCATATCTGAGGTAGAGATTTAGGCTAATCAATATTGAGGTGACTCAAAGAGGTTCAAATTGAATTGGTTTAGCTAGACTAAACCATGGCTCCACTGATGTCCAAATCATAGGGTGTTTGAGGCTTTGATTCAGAAAAACTGAGTGGACGTGGGATGTTATTATCATTCTTTGAATGGCAACGAAAAGTAAATCTGGATTTACTGTGAAAAGGATAAGATGATGTGATAGCATGTTCATTGCTAAAGTGTTAACTGAAAAGCTAATGTTTCTAGCTACATCTGAGAGTAACATAGACATTGGCTGTGTGTGAGCATAGTCAACCCTTAACACAAAGACCAAAGAGTTCAAGACCTTGTTGAGTTTGATTGAAGCTTCGGAGCAAGTGTTCAAAACCAACAGTGTCTTGTAAGATTTTGGTAACGGTTTGTGGTTCGATGACCTGGTGTTTCGGTTTAGTGGTGTTGACCGAGTTAACAGTAGATGTGATAAGGCTAAGGAGAGGCTCTGATGATGAGGCTGTTATTGAGAATCCACCTGAGGATTGTTGACTTTTTGTCTTGACTTGGCCCAGGTCTGACTGGGTAACAATGGGTGTGATTGCTAGGCAGATGGCTAGACTGATAAACAGGAGGGCCATCATCCTGGCAAACAGATAAAAGTGAGTGACTTTGGATCTTAATCTTGTTGTTGATTTTTCTTTAGATACCTGATTGGCAAATGAAAATTATTCTCAGAGGCGGAATAAATTCTTTTGGAGATTGAACTCTAAACCTTAGATTGTTTTCCACCTTTAGTGGAAATTTTGATGTTGTTAGCTCAAACTAATGGTGTTGAATGTTTTGAGTGTACTATTTGGTAATAGTAAGTTGATTGAAATTTATTAGATTTTACAGAGGCCTTTGAAATTAGTTTAAGGGATACTTTGGTTTTAATTTACCCTTTTCTTTTTGGACGTTTTTGACGCAGTTAACTGATTGGAGAAATTTGACTGAGTGTACCTGAGGCTAGTAGTTAGCTACAGTTATTTCTCAGATGTAGGCTTGATTTTAATCTTATTTATGGACTTACACTACCATTCAAAAGTTTGGGGTCACTTAGAAATTTCCTTATATTTGAAAGAAAAGCACTTTTTTCAATGAAGATAACTTTAAACTAATCAGAAATACACTCTATAAATTGCTAATGTGGTAAATGACTATTCTAGCTGCAAATGTCTGGTTTTTGGTGCAATATCTACATAGGTGTATAGAGGCCCATTTCCAGCAACTATCATTCCAGTGTTCTAATGGTACAATGTGTTTGCTCATTGCGTCAGAAGGCTAAAGGATGATTAGAAAACCCTTGTGCAATCATGTTAGGTCTGCAATGCTGTAATTGCTGCAAATGGAGGATTCTTTGACGAAAGGAAAGTTTGGAGGAAAAAATTATTATTTCAAATACAAATCATTATTTCTAACCTTGTCAATGTCTTGACTATATTTTCTATTCATTTTACAACTCATGGTGGTAAATAAGTGTGACTTTTCATGGAAAACACAAAATAATTGTCTGGGTGACCCCAAACTTTTGAACGGTAGTGTACTTTGACAGTGTTGTACCCGACAAGTCCCATGGGGTTTTGGTAAAGTTTGCTCTGATTTTGGTGAGCCCATTTGAAAATGGGGTCTTGGATTTGGCACTTGAGTGGCCAAAGTTGGCACTTGAGTGGCCAAAGTGGCCAAAGTGGGCTGCACGGTGGCGCAGTGGTTTAGCACTGTGGCAGCACAGTTTACCCTCGGCCGGGGGACCGCGGGGATCATGAGATCGTGGGTTCGATCCCAGCCCCCGACCAACAGTGAGCTGTGTGGAGTTTGCATGTTCTCCCCGTGTTGCGTGGGTTTACTCCGGGATTTCTCCGGTTTCCTCCCGCATACCAAAAACATGTAGGTTTAGGGCGCTCGCGCACGCAGCGACCGGCAGCCGGTGGCTTGTCACCAGACTGCAAACCAAATCTACCTACGGGTACAAATAAGTAACAAAAAAAAAAAAAAAAAAAAAAAAGTTTGTTGTTGACAATGTGTGGATTCATCCACTCGGGCAGGAATTTAGGAGTGATTTTCTCTTCCTGTAAATTGATTTCTGGTGTTTGCGGTACAAATGTGGGGTAAAAGATCTTGTCCCCCCTTTGCAGTTTGTCATGCGAGAGTCTTTGGTTGTTGTACGCTTTGTGTCGTTTGGCGTATCGGTCCAAATGTTTTTGAAATACAGCCTTGGGAGCATTGTATGTCGTTTTGACGCTTTTGTGTTCTGCAGCTGGAATGTTATGGGCATTGGCAGTCATCACCCCCTTCTGGTTTCGAGGAACTTTAAGCGGTGGCGATGATGGCCCGTCAGAAGCAAGAATAGGATTGCCATTATGTAGCTGCAGAGAAAGTTGTGTCGCAGGAAGTGGTTTCAATTTTGGTATGTCGAAGGTTTTAGACGCGGGAAGTGCATGTACCGTTTTATCTGACCGGTGTTTGACGGTTTTATGGATCATTTGGTTACAAGCTTGAGTGAATGTGCGCTTAGCGTTTGGAAAAGTTGGGGTCTTTGTCGCAAAAACTTTAGATTCTGGAGGGTCTAGAGAGCCGGTTGGAGTGGCTTTTGTGACCACGCAGGCCTCATGGGCGGGTGGGTGGGTTTCAAAATGTGACACCACCATTGAATCATGGGTATCAAGGGTTTCAAGGGGGCCGTTTGGGGTTTTCTGCTCGGCCATTGAGTTGTCAAGGTCATTTGCTTCTTTGGCATGACCTTGTATTTGAAGGTGACTTTTGACTTTTTTAGGACAGTACTCACCTTGGTCTTTGTGGTCGCTTTCAATCAATTGCAGTTGTTGTAACAGTGCTAGTTGTGTGAGACTTGGGGTGTCCAAAGTGTTCAGAACAAAACACTGTGATTCAGTTGTCCTTGTTGGGTCAAATGGGTGAGGGTGTTGAGTTTGAGCCCATAGTTTGAGGTTCTTGAAATCAATTAGTGGCTCAAAACGGTTCAGTAGGTCTTTGCCAATGAGCAATGGAATGACATCAAGCTTGGACACATAGACCAGATGTGTCAAGGTCATGGGTCCATTGGACATGTTTAGTAGTGATTCGCCCAACAGGGTTGTTTTAGTGAGCGCATATGGTTGCACGGCCAATGAAGAGGGTTCCAGTTTCAAATGTTTGTGAGCATGGTTAGCGGCTACCCATAGTTTGTCAAAAAGGGTGTGTAACATGAGAGTGATGGCAGCGGCGGTGTCTAAAACAGCGTCCTAACACATCACGTCTTCAAGGGTCAGTGGAAAGTAGAATTTCCGTGCCACCCCCTCTCATTTAAATCGCATAGAAATTGTGGAACCGGTGGTTCAACACAGAGTTGTGAAATGTTTGAGGAGTGGTCTGTAACCTGTGGTTGGGCTGCCATAACAGCACTGGACTGCGTTGAGTCCTTTGGTTCTTCCTCATTTGCAAAAGGGATTTTCTTCTTGTGTTTCCTTCGTTTGGAACGTTTGTTTTGAGTTGTCATAGCTGATATAGCTAGGATGTTAGCAGTCTTATTTTCTTTGTTGCTTTGAATCTCCGCTAGGAGGCGTTTGACAATTTCAATATCTTCCCTAGTGAGGGTAGGAGTTTCTTCTTCCTTCCAAGGTTTGTGATAGGTTTCTGCTTCTGAGCTTCTGTGATGAGATGGAGACCATTTGTCACGGTTACGCATGTCTTCGTACCGGTATCTGTCATCATGGTAGTCCGTATCGTGTTCTCGTGACCTATCCGATGGATATGGTCTCCGATGGTAGTCGGGTTTTCGCAAAGTTGGTCCAAAGTGATATCCAGAGGACTTATTTTGGTTTTGGCCTTGATGAGGTCGACTGGAAAAATGTTTTGGCTGTTTATGTACTTGCAATGTAGGAGGTGGAGTAGAGCGAGGGGCTCCTTCCAACTCCAAGGTGTCAGATGCATCGCTGATAGCTAGCACTGTGGCAGTCTCAGCGTGCTTGTTGTGACTTTGTTGCTGTTTTTGGAACGCATAGTGTGCAAACTCTCTCAGCTGACTTATTAAGTTTGACCTTGGGTTAGCTGTAACTCCAAGGTAATGACTCACAGTGGGATGGAGGTTTTGGATTAAGAGGGTCTTGAAATTGTGATCTTCTTCCATCCCTGGTGTATTTTGAGATCCAAAATATACAAGTAGGAGTTGCTGGTAGTAGGCCAGTGCTGCGGTTAGCCCTGTCTGTAGACAGTCGTCGTAGAACTCCTTTTCGATGGCTTTGCAGAGCAGCATGTAGTCTGCTTTGATGTTTGCCAGCTATCTGTCTATGAATTTTGATACTGACCTGTTAGATGTTAGTTTGATCAGCTAGATGTGATCGTCAGTCGCAGCATCAGGATACTTATGCAGGTAGTAATCAATGTCCTGTAAATAGACTTTGGCATCAGGTGAACCCGTAGGACCTGGATCAAATTTTGTGACATTTCGCGCAATCTTGTCAAAGTCGCGGTCTGAAGGGGCACACGCACGCTGTCCACGTGGTCGTCCATACTTGAAACGGGAGTCGGGCGAGGGAGCGCAGCGGATGTCCCAGTGTTCATGTGCTTCCTTTAGAGCAGTTGACATTCTTTGTAGTCCTTCTTCACATTTTCAAGTTGACCTTCAACTCTTCTGTGGTAAGTGGTAATTGCTTAATGTGGTTTCCTAAATTTGAGAAAAAGGATTTTTTTTTTTTAATAAATATTCAGTGAATCTGTAAATTTGTTAAAATGCACAGGTTTAATCCTACTTTAAGGTTACTCTTGAGTAAACATCAGCATTAGATAGAATCCTTAAGCTAAAACTGAGTTTCTGTGGGAAAGGAATCACATGTCACATTTAAAAATGGCAAGATAAACACATACACACGTGGACAAAATTGTTGGTACCCCTCTGTTAATGAAAGAAAAACCCACAATGGTCACAGAAATAACTTGAATCTGACAAAGTGGTAATAAATAAAAATTCTATGAAAATTAACCAGTGAAAATCAGACAATGCTTTTGAATTGTGGTTCAACAGAATTATTTTAAAAAACAAACTCATGAAACAGGCCTGGACAAAAATGATGGTACCATTAACTTAATATTTTGTTGCACAACTTTTTGAGGCAATCACTGCAATCAAACAATTTCTGTAACTGTCAGTGAGACTTCTGCACCTCTCAGCAGGTAGTTTGGCCCACTCCTCATGAGCAAACTGCTCCAGTTGTCTCAGGTAATCCAGAACTTTTCATATAGTTAGTAAAACTTTCCCCATAAATTTGCGTTGCTTTCCATAATCTGTTAACTTCAAACTGATCTAAATTCATTTTACAGTTAACCCTGGTTCTGCAAATGTTGACATTATTAATCTATCATTTACAAGTTCAATTTCATGGTTAATGAAATCATTGCAATGTCTTTTAGGGTTTTTTAGGGTTTTCCACTATACCTGGTACCTGGTACCAGGGACTTTTTTTTAAGACAGTATAGCAGAGGCTGTAATGGATGTGTCAACTGATTACAGCTGCTCCTGCTCACCTCCAGCTTTTATCGTCACCATTATTTTTAATGTACAAATCGGGGGGGGGGGGCATTATGGAGCGTTACTACAATAAGCATGTTTCTAATCAGTTTTCAAATCAATTAAATCAAAAGTAAGTCAAAGAGTACAACCAAATGTCTTCTTCTCCCTGAATATCTAATGGCCATTCTCCCTCACTGCTGCATTTACATATTTTTATGCTGGGTATAAACCAAACTCTCCGCACTAACAAGCAGATGCTTGTTTCATTTGTCTGTCAGCTACTGAGCTCCATTTGCTGCCGGGGTATTTCTTATTCTAGCTAATTCCTGCCAGTTTGTTGTGATCTGTCTTCCTACTCAAAAATGACTTTCATAGAAATTCTGTGCGCTGCATTTCTCACCAAAAACTCCTCCAACAGGGATACTGAAATGGTATCATAAACAGAGAATAATAGAAGTGTTCTCAGATTTGGCCTGTGTATTTTTACAACACTGAGTACATGTGGTCAGACCTTTACAGGCCTCATCTAAATATGCAGGTGGGTTAAACGCAGTCCACCAAGGGTTAATGAGGTGCCTCTGTACCACGGCATGGGTCAGGCCAGTAGTAATTTTATGCAAACAGCAAGTGTTTCCCTCCAGGCTTCTTAACAACTGAGCTGAGGTTTAGTGATCTGGATCTCTCTCAGTAATTTGGAACAGAAATGCAGCGAGGGAAGAAGGGGAACCCTGGTAGCGTCCGCAGCCACACAGTGACTTGGGCGTCAATCAATAACTCCTGCAGTGGCTGTGTTTTCAAAGGAAGCCAACTCTAAACTTGCAATAACCTCTGTGGCTCGCTGCCATCTGCCACTTACCAGACTACTCCTGGAGCATCAAAAGAGTGGAGGGGGAGGCGGTGGTGCAGTTGAGGTAAGGTTGCTTTCTCAGGGAAAGATTCAATTCAAAGGCACAGCTTCAATTATGTTCTCCAGCTGCTCTATTCCTGTAATTAGATCTGTGTTTGCTGCTGGACCCCCAGGCACGACTATTTCTTACCCCACATAATATAAAGTGTGATGAGACTGGCTAAGTAACACTTGAGATGTGCATTCCTCTAGCAGATGCGTGCTGAAATGATGGATTTCATTTATGATGTGATTTATGAGAAGATGATCTATGCTGTGTTTCATGGGCACAAAGCTTTATCTGATCATTTAAAGACATTACACTAAAACACAGGGAACACATTTTACATTTTTTTCATGACAGAAAAATGGAATGTAAACAAGCTGCACCATCATGGTGATAAGATAAGATAAGATAAGATAAGATAAGATAAGATAAGCCTTTATTAGTCCCACAACGGGGAAATTCCAGGATTGCAACAGCACAGGGATAGCAACACTCAGAGCAACAATCAGAAGGCAAGAAAAAAAACAAGCAAGCAAGAGCAGCTAATATACAGTACATATGTACATATTACTATAAAATATATATATACACACACACAGACACACAGTACGGAGCATTACAGCTAGGTGGAATAAATATGTAAATATATAAACACACACAGTGCGGAGCAATGTAGCTAGATGGAATAAATATATAGATATATAAATATAAACACACCCAGTGTGTGATGCAGTGGCAGCGCTAAGGCTATGGTGAGGGGCGGTCATCAGGGCCACATTAAGGAGGTTGTAGGCCCCTGGGTGAGAGCAATTTTGGGGCCCTCCCTACAAGTTTTTCTGGGAGGAATACAGTAAGATCAGTTTCACCTTTGGGGTCCTAAATTACTATAAATTACCAAGTAAAGTGAATAACCACTGAGTTCTACACTGAAAAAAAATTGACCTTGTAATTATTGCATTGTTTCTGTTTTCAAATTTTATATAGAAATATCATTTCAGTGTTTTTTTTAAATATCACTTTTAATTTGATGTGTTACTTGATGTTTGATAGTAATTTTGTATACTTCTTTCTTTATATAAATGTTATCTTTAAAATAAAATAACATTTATTAAACAGAAAAGTAATTTATTGACCTTACAAAGGCAAGGAAAAGTTAAGTTACTTATTTTGTGGGAGTGAGGGGGCACTTTGAATGGGTTTCAATGGTTCTTCTCGGAGTATTGTCATCACCTCGCTCAGCGGCATCAGCGTCAACATGTGCCTTGTGACGTAATAACTATAGAAAGAAATGATGTAGGCTTTTTAAATTTATATCATAGTTGTATCTATGAAAAATTTCTGATGAGTTTGAATTTGGGTGACCTCTGATCTTTGCGTGACCTCTGACCTCAAAGATCAGGTTTCCCTCAATCATGTAATGCAATAACTACAGAAACAGATGTAGCCTTTTCAAAGCGATATCATCATGTCTAAAACAAGTCTTGGAAGGCTTAGACCATGTCCTCTGACTTTAGGTTTGGGGTCAAAAGGTCAATGTTAACATTCCTTTTGCACTATTACTATAGAATGAGTAAAGCTACGGTCACCAAACTCGGTACACATGTTCACCCTGAGACCCTGACCTCTCACTATGGGTTTGGGGTCAGAAGGTCATGGTTAGCTATCCCTATCCCCTATTGCTATAGAATAAATAAATCTGGGGCCAATAAACTTTGTACAAACGTTCACCCCGTCACCTTGACCTCTGACTGTGATTTTGGGATTAGAAGGTCAAAGGTCAAGGTCAAACTGCCATTTAAACTGTATATCAAAAACAAAGAAACTTAGGGTCACCAAACTTGGTACACATGTTCAGCCTGAGACCCTGAACTCTGACTAAGGGTTTGGGGTCAAAAGGTAAAAGGTCACAGTTCACCCTGACATCTGCTTATGGTTTTGGGATTGCAAAGACAAAGGTCAAGGCCAAAATGCCATTTAAACTACACTACCAGTCAAACGTTTTAGAACATCCCAATTTTTCCAGTTCACTGAAATTCAAGCAGTTCAAATCCAATGAATGACTGGAAATGGTACAAAGGTAAGTGCTGAAATACAGTGGGGCAAAAAAGTATTTAGTCAGCCACCAATTGTGCAAGTTCTCCCACTTAAAAGATGAGAGAGGTCTCCAATTTTCATCATAGGTATACCTCAACTATGAGAAACAAAATGAGAAAAAAAAAAATCCAGAAAATCACATTGAAGGATTTTTAATGAATTAATTGGTAAATTCCTCAGTAAAATAAGTATTTGGTCACCTACAAACAAGCAAGATTTCTGGCTCTCATAGACCTGTAACTTCTTTTTTAAGAGGCTCCTCTGTCCTCTACTCGTTACCTGTATTAATGGCACCTGTTTGAACTCGTTATCAGTATAAAAGACACCTGTCCACAACCTCAAACAGTCAGACTCCAAACTCCACTATGGCCAAGACCAAAGAGCTGTCAAAGGACACCAGAAACAAAATTGTAGACCTGCACCAGGCAGGGAAGACTGAATCTGCAATAGGTAAACAGCTTGGTGTGAAGAAATCAACTGTGGGAGCAATTATTAGAAAATGGAAGACATACAAGACCACTGATAATCTCCCTCGATCTGGGGCTCCACGCAAGAGCTCACCCCGTGGGGTCAAAATGATCACGAGAACGGTGAGCAAAAATCCCAGAACCACATGGGGGGACCTAGTGAATGACCTGCAGAGAGCTGGGACCAAAGTAACAAAGGCTACCATCAGTAACACACTACGCCGCCAGGGACTCAAATCCTGCAGTGCCAGACGTGTCCCCCTGTTTAAGCCAGTACATGTCCAGGCCCGTCTGAAGTTTGCTAGAGAGCATTTGGATGATCCAGAAGAGGACTGGGAGAATGTCATATGGTCAGATGAAACCAAAATAGAACTATATTGTAAAAACTCAACTTGTTGTGTTTGGAGGAGAAAGAACACCATACCTACTGTGAAGCATGGGGGTGGAAACATCATGCTTTGGGGGTGTTTTTCTGCAAAGGGACCAGGACGACTGATCCGTGTAAAGGAAAGAATGAATGGGGCCATGTATCGAAGATTTTGAGTGAAAACCTCCTTCCATCAGCAAGGGCATTGAAGATGAAACGTGGCTGGGTCTTTCAGCATGACAGTGATCCCAAACACACCGTCCAGGCAACGAAGGAGTGGCTTCGTAAGAAGCATTTCAAGGTCCTGGAGTGGCCTAGCCAGTCTCCAGATCTCAACCCCATAGAAAATCTTTGGAGGGAGTTGAAAGTCCATGTTGACCAGCGACAGCCACAAAACATCACTGCTCTAGAGGAGATCTGCATGGAGGAATGGGCCAAAATACCAGCAACAGTGTGTGAAAACCTTGTGAGGACTTACAGAAAACATTTGACCTCTGTCATTGCCAACAAAGGGTATATAACAAAGTACTGAGATGAACTTTTGTTATTGACCCAATACTTATTTTGCCGAGGAATTTACCAATTAATTCATTAAAAATCCTTCAATGTGATTTTCTGGATTTTTTTTTCCTCATTTTGTCTCTCATAGTTGAGGTATACCTATGATGAAAATTGGAGACATCTCTCATCTTTTAAGTGGGAGAACTTGCACAATTGGTGGCTGACTAAATACTTTTTTGCCCCACTGTACCAGGGGTTAAAACAAAAGGTAAGGTTACCCAAAAATGAAAAATAATGTACATCTCAAAATTGTACAAAAAGGCCTTTTTCAGGGAACAAGAAATGGGTTAAAAACTTAAAGCTGTTCTGCAGCAGTGAAGGTTGAGCAAGCCTTGAAAGTTGGTGTTCACTTGTATAGTGCTTTTTCTCATCTCTGGATGCCCAAAGCACTTTAGAGATCCTGCTATCCACCCATTCACACACTGATGGTGGTGGAGCTACCATGCACCGGCGCTGGCCTAATCCACCAGGAGCAACTGGAGGTTCAATGTCTTGCTCCAGGATACTTTGACATGCAGACTGCAGACAGAGTGGGACTCGAACCCCTGACCCTCTGATCAGTGGTCGGCCACACTACACTTGCACCACAGCTGCCCCAATTCCTACAGAACTGGTGCTACCAATTCCTACAGTTATCTCAACTTTTCTTGATTACTTACAACCCCCTCTGTCTGCACAAAAGTAGTGTTGTAACACACTGTATAAATTTCAATAATTGGGGTGTTCTAAAACTTCTGACCTGTAATGTACATACAACAAACAGAGGCTGAGGGGTACCACTGGCAGCCACCAGCATTTTTCATTTTGCCCTCCACTGAAGAAGCACAAGACAAGGCTACACTTAAACTTGTGATAACAAAACCAGTTGTCCCATCTTTGTCCTGTGGAGGTCTCAAACATTCATTGGCCAGCATCGCTAGAACTATGGGACTAAACTACCTGGATCACAGGATCCTGTTGTCATCCTCAGATGAAAGAGCAATACCACACAGTTCACAGCTGTGGACAGCAAAGTTTCAAATACCTGCAGCACATCCATTTTATTTATTTTATTTTATTTGTTTATTTGTCAGGGACAGTGCAATAAACATAGACAAAAAAGAAAATCTGATGTGTTGCACAGAGAGTGTATAGCATTAAGCTAGTTTGCAACTCGTCCCTGGATGGGCTTTAGAGAAAAGAAACAGAGAAAAAGAGAAAAAGAAGAAAAAGAAAAGAAGAAAAAACAAAAGAAGAAAAAACAAAATGAAAACAGTATAAACATTATCCACATACATCAATGCAAACAAAATTATAAATACACAATATAAAAACCTGATTCACATTTGCCTGTTACAGTAAAATGCCTGTTAAACATTTACCTTCCCTTCTTCACTCTCACCCTGCAGACAATCATTTCATACATGGGTACATTCTTGTTTACTTTTCAGCCAGTTTTTAACCTTTGTAATAAATGTTTTAAAATCGGTTATTATTCTGATTTCATTTGGCATTGTGTTCCAGATATGACTGCCCTTTATAGAAAAAGCTGGTTGTCCAAATGTGGTTCTGCGGTGGGATATTTTACAGTTATTGTTAACAGAACTCCTGGTGGCTCTGCTGCTGTCCTGTCTTTGGATGAATCCAACAAGTGGCTCTGGTGCTGATTTATGGAAACATTTAAAAATTAATTTCAGAAAACAAAGGTCAATGAAACTCTCAAAACTCAGTAGATTATATATTTTTTAGAATATAACAATGATGCCACCTAATGGGCTTTTTATCCAGAATTTTTAGAGTTTGATTATATAATGAACCTATATGTTTTATTGTAGAAGGAGCTGCTTGAGCCCAAACTGTCAGACAGTATGATATATGCGAAAAAACCATAGAATGCATATACAGTACAGCTGCTTGGTGTGGTATGTAATGTCTAATTAATTTAAAGCAATTCAAATTTTTTTTACTGTTTTAGAAATCTTCTTTATGTAAAGATTAAATTTGAGTTGAGGATCTAGTACAATGCCAAGGTATTTGAATTCTGTAACTGAACCAATATCTTGATCATGTATATTAACTTTAAAATGTTGCAAATTACATTTTTTGATTGAAAAGCACATTGAAACTGTTTTCTGAAGGTTCAGCAATAGATGGTTCTGAATGAGCCACTCTTGGACATCAACCATGCTTGAAGACAGGACGTTTGCAGCCTGAGCTGGAGTCTTAGCAGCTGTGTAAATAACTGCATCATCTGCATAAAGTTGACATGTTGCAGCTGAGCAGTGTAATGGCAGGTCATTAATAAAAATGCTGAAAAGTAAAGGACCAAGAATGGACCCTTGTGGGATACCCATACAATTATTTAAAAGGAAGGATTTATCCTGGTGAACTTTTACACACTGTTCTCTGTTCTGAAGATAAGATGCAAACCATTTTATTATCTTGGGAGAAAAGTTAAAAGATAACATTTTGGATAAAAGCAAGCTGTGGTTTACAGTGTCAAAAGCCTTTTTGAGATCCAGAAAAACAGCTCTCACCACATTACCCCTGTCCAAGGACTGTTTGACATTTTCAATAAGGCAGCAGTTTGCTGTTTCTGTTGAGTATCCTGGTCTAAAACCAAATTGGTGTGGATGAAGAAGTTGACCGTCTTGTAGATAGTCTATCAGCTGTGTAGCTACAACTTTTTCAAGAACCTTAGACAGGACTGGTAAAATAGAGATTGGGCGGTAATTACATATATCATCTTTACTACCCGATTTAAAAACTGGTATGACGACAGCTTTTTTCCAGCCAGATGGAAATGTACAGGACCTAATGGAGAGATTAAATCAAATCAAATCAAACTTTATTGTCATATTGCTGTACATACAACTGTAGTGCAGGCAAGATTAAATTGCGTTTCTCTCGGCATCCATATAAGAAGCAGCATGATTAAGACACACTCCCACATAGCTCCACCCCCCACCCCCACCCCCCATCCATTCACACATCCCTGAGACATACTTGGGGAAAAAGAATAACTAACTATAATATACAAAATGTCCGTAGGTGCAGTAGTGTGTATGAGAGATTCCGGGTCAGCTGTTCAGCATCCTGACAGCTTGTGGGAGGAAGCCGTTGATCAGTCTGGTGGTTCTGCCTCTGATGCTCCGGAATCGTTTACCAGATGGAAGAAGTTCAAAGTGTTTATGCAGAGGGTGAGAACGGTCCTTGACAATGTTCAGTGCCCTGCTCCTACAACGGTTCTGAAAAAGTTCTTGTACAGAGGGGAGGGAGACTCCAATTACCCTCTCCGCCCCCTTGACTATCCTCTGCAGAGCTTTTTTGTCTGACATACTGCAGCTGGAGTACCATGTAGCAATGCAGTACGTCAGAACACTCTCCACCACACCTCTGTAGAAGGTCCTGAGGATGCAGATGGGGAGAGAGGCCTGTTTGAGTTTCCTCAAGAAGTGTAGTCTCTGCTGAGCCCGCTTCCTGATCTCCAAGGAATTCTTGCTCCAGGTCAGGTCCTGCAAGATCTGCACTCCGAGGAACTTGATGTTCTCTACTCTCTCCACTAAATGGCCGGCGATGCTGAGGGGGACGTGCTCAGGCTGTGACCGCCGGAAGTCGATAATCATCTCCTTCGTTTTGTCCACGTTGAGCACCAGATTGTTCTCCCTGCACCAGCCCTCCAGGTCTCTCACTTCTTCCCTGTACATTGATTCCTCATCCCTCTGAATGAGTCCCACCACCGTGGTGTCATCTGCAAACTTAATAATCTGGTTCCCCTCGTGTTTGGATACACAGTCAAGTGTTAGAAGTGTAAACAACAGTGGACTGAGTACGCAGCCTTGAGGGGTTCCGGTACTCAGCGTGACAGAGTTGGAGATGTTGTTTCCAACCCGGACAGACTGAGGTCTCTCAGTCAGGAAATCCAGGATCCAGAGACATGTGGCGGTGTTCAGACCGAGAAGGAGTAATTTCTCCATCAGTCTCTGGGGAATAATGGTGTTGAATGCTGAACTGAAATCAATGTACAGGAGTCTGGCTTAGGTGTCTTTCTGGTCCAGGTGGGTGATGACAGAGTGTAGGGTGGTGACTATAGCATCCTCCGTGGAGCGGTTTGAACGATATGCAAACTGGAGCGGGTCGTGTGATGCAGGGAGGCAGGCTGTAATGTGTGGTTTGACAAGCCGTTCAAAACAGTCAGTAACAGTAATGAGATGAGTCAGTGGTTTGATTAATATTTTGCTGTGCGTTTTGAGAAAGGAAGTGCTCATATTGTAGATATCATTAGTTTTTGAGTTTGACAGTGTTTTAACAATGCCAGCAATTAAATCTTCATTTACCTCATTAATGTGAAAAGAAACTGTTGAGAGTATTGGTTTAGAATTGTTGAGCACATTTGGCAGCACAAAGTTTTTTGTTAATTCTTCCACTGACTCCACAAAATATGAATTAAATTTATTTGCCAATGTAGCATTATCACTGATGGTTTTGCCATTAATTCTAAGTTCCTTTACCCCCTTCTGATCATTTTTTTTGTTGGTTAAGTTATTTAAATGCCTCCATAGGGAACTGTTGTTACCCTTTGCATGTTCTATCAATTTATTGTAATAAGATGCTTTTGATTTACGCAGCTCTTGTACCACTTTATTTCTTAAACTTTTGTAAACGAGGTGATCATTTTGTAGTTTAGAGGTTAATGATGTTTTCAATGCAGAGTCTCGCCTCTTCATAAGTTTTCTTTCATGTTGATATATAGAGTAAACTGCTATGTATGGTAAAATACCTTGGTAAAGGATGAGGCAAGATGGCTGGATGAACACAGCTTTATTGAATGTTGTAGAACAGCGGTAACACAGTAGGCACCGGGCAGAGGGCACCGGTCAAAGAGGCCACAATACAGATGCCCTCTGGTATTTATAGGACGGTGCAGTGGTGGAACAGGAAATGCCCGCCACTACACCACACTTCACAAGAAGGTGCCAAATCCCAACATCACATTTCTATGCCGTTCAGTTCCACTGTGCAAAATGTGTACCCGTTGGTACTGGGGGACACCGTATGGATGGTTGTCGGGGGCAGGCGGAATGATTTCTTCCGTGGGCTCTCCGGCTCAGATACACGGCACACTCTAGCATAATGGTTCAAATGTCCACATCTGCTACAACACTTCCCTCTAGCCGGGCAGTCCTTAGCCTTGTTGCGGTGCGTTGCGGACCCACAACCCTTACAAAGGGGTTTTCCCGGGGCAGAGCTTTGGGTGGCAGCATTGGCTTCCATAGTATCGTCATCCAAGCTATCCTCGCTATCCGAGTCCGCAACATTTGCCGTGGCAGGAGGCTCCGGCGGCCGCTGTGACTGGCGCCAGTTTAGCTCCGAAGCAAGCTTGTCTGCAGCCTCCAGCTGGAGAGCTAGCTCGACAGCTCTGGCTAATGTTAAGTCATTCGGTGCCGTAAGTAGCCTAGCCTGCAATGCGGAGCTACACATGTGTTCCGCAAACTGGTCACATACCAATTAATTTTCCAACGGCCCAAAGCGACACTTGCTAGCTAACTGCCTTAAGTCGGCAACAAACTTGATGAATAGGCTCACCCATTCATTGATGTCACTGCCGAAAGCGAATCCTCCGGACAGTCACGCTATCCGGGGTATGAAAGTGGTATGCTAGCAGCTCAGCAACGTCTTCAAAAGAGTCCGAAGCTCAGAGTGTGCGCAGGACTCACTGGCCCTCACTACCCAGGTTGTGAACAAGTGGCGCACGTGCTCTTAATTTGTCAAGCTGACCCAGGTCTAGCACAGTGATGTATGTCTGGAAAGCCTCAAACCATCTCAGCCAAGGCACTAGTGACCCATCCGGGAGCTCGAGGAAGGGGTGAAGTGGAGTGATACACGTCTCCATGAGTTAATCCTTGATCGCTAAATGTTATGTATGGTAAAATACCTTGGTAAAGGATGAGGCAAGATGGCTGGATGAGCACAGCCTTATTGAACGTTGTAGAACAGCGGTAACACGGTAGACACTAGGCAAAGGACACTGGTCAAAGAGGCTGCAATATGTATGCGATCTGGTATTTATAGGGTGGTGCAGTGGCGGAACAAGAAGTGCTCTTCACAGTAAGGTGCCAAATCCCAACATCACATAAACCTCATTTCTTTATATTTTGAGTAGCATCTTCATCAGGTAATCAGCTCACACCTTTGAGCACACTGAAAGCTCACTGTTTTAATTTACATTTCTGGTTTACTGTTGTACTGTAATTGCAATTTAAGCAGCTGTACATTATTATTATAGAGTCAAAAGTGTCAGTTAAAAGACCTTGTATTTTAAAGAAGCATCTGCAGACATCACAACACTGACGGGGACATTGACAGCTCACTGTTGTAATTTCTGAGCTGTTAAATCCATATTTCGTCATACAGCGTCCACATCAGGGCTTTGATGTCTGTAGATACTTCTTTAAAATACAAGGAAGAGCTTTTTACCACATACAGTGGTGTGAAAAAGTGTTTGCCCCTTCCTGATTTCTCATTATTTTTATATGTTTGTCACACTTAAATGCTTCAGATCATCAAACATAGTAAACACAAATAAACACAAAATGCAGTTTTTAAATGAAAGTGTTCATTAAGGGTAAAAAAAAATCCAAACCTACATGGCCCTCTGTGAAAAAGTGATTGCCCCCCTCCCATTAAAACACAAATTAATTGTGGTTTATCACGTTTGATAAGCTGAGCTCAATTCCTCTAGCCACACACAGGCCTGATTACTGCCACACCTGTTCTCAATCAAAGCACTTAAATAGGACCTGCCTGTCAAAGTAGACCAAAAGATCCCCAAAAGCTAGACATCATGCTGTAATCCAAAGAGATTCAGGAAAAAATGAGAAACAAAGTAATTGATATCTATCAGTCTGGAAAAGGTTATAAAGCCGTTTCTAAAGCTTTGGGACACCAGCGAACCACAGTGAGAGCCATTATCCACAAATGGCAAAAGCATGGAACAGTGGTGAACCTTCCCAGGAATGGCTAGCCGACCAAAATTACCCCAAGACTGCAGTGACGACTCATCCAAGAGGTCACAAAAGACCCCACAACAACATCCAAAGAACTGCAGGCCTCACTTGCCTCAGTTAAGGTCAGTGTTCATGACTCCACCAAAACAAAGAGACATGGCAGAGTTCCAAGACAAAAAACACTGCTGACCAAAAAGAACATAAAGGCTCGTCTCAGTTTTGCCAGAAAACATCTTGATGATCCACAAGACGTTTGGAAAAATACTCTGTGGGCTGATGAGGCAAAAGTTGAACATTTTGAAAGGTGTGTGTCCCATTACAGCCGGCGCAAAAGTAACAAAGCATTTCAGAAAAGGAACATCATACCAACAGTAAAATATGGTGGTGGCAGTGTGATGGTCTGGGGCTGTTTTGCTGCTTCAGGACCTGGAAGACTTGCTGTGATAAATGGAAGCATGAATTCTGCTGTCCACCAAAAAATCCTGAAGGAGAATGTCCGCCCATCTGTTCATGACCTCATGCTGAAGCACACTTGGATTCTGCAGCAGGACAAAGATCCAAAGCATACCAGCAAGTCCACCTCTGAATGGCTTAAGAAAAACAAAATGAAGACTTTGGAGTGGCCTAGTCAAAGTCCTGACCTGAATCCGATTGAGATGCGGATGTGGCTGAATTACAACAATTCTACAAAGATGAGTGGGCCAAAATTCCTCCAAAGTGCAGTAAAAGACTCATTGCCAGTTATCGCAAACGCTTGATTGTAGTTGTTGCTGCTAAGGGTGGCCCAACCAGTTATTAGGTTTAGGGAGCAATCATTTTTTCTCACAGGGTGTAACAAGTGAAACTGCATTACTGTGACTTTCAGGGACTCTGTCTCCGTCGCCTTCTTGTGACATCGTGGGAGCGCGCCCCGACGCTGATTCTTCAGTGGGAAGGAGTTCAATGATATGCATGTATGCCGTTGTCTAAGCCCCAGGACTATTATTAACCCTCATTTGTCTGTGATGGCAATCTGGGTATGTGAAAGGCTGAGTGCATGTGTGACACGTCAGTGGCTCTACAGCTGGTCTGTATGCAGTTTTTCTTTATTAAAAACGTGCAGTGTGATTTCCCAGCGCTTGTGTACTATTGCTTTTCCACACACACTCCCACAACCCGTCACAAGGGCCGTGTAGGTTTGGACTTTTTTCCCCTTAACAATAAACACCTTCATTTAAAAACTGCATTTTGTGTTTACTTGTGTTATCTTTGTCTAATATTTAAATTTGTTTGATGAGCTGAAACATTTAAGTGTGACAAACAAAAAAATGAAAAATCAGGAAGGGGGCAAACACTTTTTCACACCACTGTACTTCTATAATGTACAGTCACTGTACAATCAGGGCTAAAAGTTTTGGCATTGGCAGAATTTCCTTTGCTTTGTGACAACTAATTTTTATTCAGATGAAATTGTTATGTTCAAAAATATAGAAATAAGGAGAAATTATCAACATACAATCAGAAAAAGCTTATAAAAACACAGTTTGTCTTACTGCCATAACTTTTGACCATGACTGTCATTGAAACTGAGCCTTCTAATAAATTTGAAAGAGCATGATAATCATAAAAACTTAAGTCATCATAAAGCCCAGGAAATTTCTCTAATTGCCAAACTGGTGGGGACTGGGTATGTAGTTACTTAAAGAATAGATATCAGTATGTATGTGTTGGTAACAAAAATTCACAGTTACTGAAGGTTACTTGTGGAGTCCCACAGGGTTCAGTTTTGGGGCCATTGTTATTCAATATGTATATACAGTAAATGATATATGTAAAGTTTCAGAAAAAATGGATTTAATATTGTTTGCCGATGACACTAATTTATTATGCAGTGGAAGCAATTTGGTACAACTTTTGGATACACTCGGAAAGGAATTAGGAAAGCTTAAACTGTGGTTTGATTCAAACAAATTAACGCTCAGTTTAAGTAAGACAAAATTTATAGTTTTTAACAACCATCACAACAACTTAGTATCTAAACTCAGTGTAAATGGTGTAGAGATTGAAAGGGTATCCAAAACTAAATTTCTTGGTGTAATAATTGATAATAAACTGTGTTGGAAGTCACATATTAATTATATTAAAGGTAAAATATCCAAATCAATTGCAATACTACACAGAGTGAAATATTTGCTTAATCAACCCACACTATATACCTTGTATCATTCATTAATACTCCCATACATGACATATTGTACTGAAGTATGGGGAAATGCATATAAAACAAACATCTACTGTATCCAGTCTTTATGCTTCAGAAGAGAGCTATTAGAATAATAAACAAAGCTGCTTACAGGGAACCAACAAACCCACTTTTTCTTAAATTAAAAGCTCTCAAGTTGAAAGATCTGGTTGACTTTAAAACTGCAGTAATAATGTCTAAAGTGAAGAATCTATCACTGCCCGCAAAAATCCAAAAGTTGTTCCAAATAAGGGAGAAACGATATTTCAGAGGAACATGTACAGTATATTTCAAAAACCTTCAGTGAGAACTACCACCAAGCAACACTGTGTCTCAGTGCAAGGAGTCAGATTATGGAACGATTTTGGACCTGAATTAAAATCATGTACAACGCTTGGACAATTTAAACAAAAACTAAAGGAAGAAATACTCCAAACATATATAGAAGATGACATATAAAATCACATAAGGATTGTCATATCCAGTCTCCGTTGTATTGTTGCTTAGTTTTTTTTGTCACATTTTGTCTTAGCTTTGTTCTGAATTGTAATCACTCTTGTTTGTTTTTCTTTTGAATTCTTGGATGGAATATGGGTGGGCAATATAAGCTGCGGCTTCAGCCATCACCCATTTCGGATAACTTATGCTGAACTGTATAATCAGAGGAGTTATTGTCTAATTTGGCCTTGTTGGATTTTCTTTCCTCCTTTGTTATATTATTCTGTTTCTTTTAATCTGTACTTTTAATCTATCCGAAATAAAGATTGATTTATTGATTGATTGATTGACTGCATAGTAATGTTGGAAGATTGTCAGGAAATCTCTTTGATACACCTGATGCTGGCATTGTTACATTAAAATTTTGATCATGAAAATCTAAAAATATACGTAAGTTGTGATGTGTAGTGATGACACTTATTTCTTGAAAAGTGATAAACTTTATTGTCATAAACGGGGGCTGTTCATGGGGCAAACAGAAGACACCAAATGCGAGCAGTGAGTTAGCAAATTTAATAAGGCCACGCATATAAAAACACACATGCTACGAAACAGAAAAGTAACCTACGAGTTCCCAGCAGAGCTGGACATACGAAGAGGGAGAAAAGAGAACTACGAATTCCTAGCAACACTGGACTTACGATATTAGAGAACCACGGAGACGGGAACGCTGTCTCCGGACAAGAAGAGATGAATCAATGACCCAGCGATTAACAAATGGAGAAACATGGTTTAAATAGGCAGTGAAAGTGATTACATGATTTGAACCAGCTGTTAGTCATGAGAGGAAACAGGACTGACAGCCTGACAGGAGCACTGCCCACTACAAGAGCAAAACCTGGAAGCGCCCCTGATAGCGCAGCTCCGGAGAGAGAGAGAGAACACAGGATCAAAAGAAGCTGACAAAAATACCAATAAAAGACAAGAACTGCAATAAGAGCAAATGATAAATTGAAGGATAAATACAGATACAGTGATCCCTCACTTATCGCGGTTAATGGGTTCCAGAACCGACCGCGAAAAGTGAAAAACCGCAAAGTAGCGTCACCCCTAATGACGTCACCCATAAATAACACGTACGTTCATTCTCTCACTCTCTCTCTCATATGATACGTGTGTGTGTGTGTGTGTAAGTGTACATACATACGTAGATGTAAATAAAGTGTACATAAATATGTTTTTAGAACTCTTATTTTTATAACAAGATACGTAACTCAAGATGAAGATGATTTACTGCACAGGTTAATGAGAGCTTTACTGCTCCTCAGGTGACGCCTCATCGTCAGGTGCTAGAGGCGCAGCATCGTCGAGGGCAGCTGCAGGAGGCGGCGTAGTGGCTCGACAGGAAGACTATTTCGCAGAAAAAGGCACAAGAGAACAGCGAAAAGTTCCACGCGGCGAGACTAGCGATAAAGAACAATGAATGCGGTCTTCCTTCGCTGGGTATGTCGGCAGGGAGAGAAGCTGGGTAAAACGTCTCAGCCAATCAGCTTGCGAGGTAAAACATCGCGGCCAATCAGCTTGCGAGATTCCCGAGCAGTGAAGAGGTGGGCGGAAAGGAGTGGAGCGGTGGTCAGAGAGGTGGATTTTGAGTTGAGCGGCTCTCCGTGTTGATACCTGATGTTCTAATGTAGTCTCCCTGCCTTCTGCTAGCGCCCGCCCATTTTTTCTCAATTTTGAATTTTTGATGAATATTTCTGAAAAATCCGCGATGCACTGAGGGCGCGAAAGGTGAAGCGCGAAGTAGCGAGGGATCACTGTACCACCAAATATAAAAATAACAAGACAGTAATGAACGTAAACAGGGGAACGAGGAGAACTAAGAAATAGTACAAGATATGTGCAAACCAATCATGGATAAAATGACAGAAAGCTAAGAACTCAAAAATACAACAAATATGCAATTATGGAAAAAGACAATGAACAGAGCACGGCGGAACCTCCGTGCTCAGATCATGACATTTATATTAACATTTCACTGCAAATTTTCTCTTAAAATGTTATTTAAAATGCCAGTTAAGATAAAAAGCATTAGAAAGAAGTGTTTATGGAATGTTTATCTTTTTTCTCAGGCTTGAAACAGACTGTATGCAAAAGACTGACGTAACTGTGCTGTTTCACTCATTGGCTTATTATTGACTGCTGTGTTTCTGATGACATAAAATAAATGTGGTGGTTTTTAAAAATTGTGTCCTCTTCTGCAAAAGTGTTAAGGTGCCCATATGCTGAATACATCAAATCTGTATTAATTTAGAAGTGAAGTACATTCCTATACGATAATATACATGCAAATTAAAATTACTTAATTATTTAATAGATAAACCCTAGAAAATTTATACTGAAAATAAATATTTATTAAAGTTTTGGAGTAACATACTAAGGAGAACCAAGTAAAATTTACTACCAAAGCATAAGTAAATGTTTTAATCTGAAAAATAAAGTTTACTAAGAATTTGACTTTAATGGATCTTACTTTGGCCTCATCCATTTTATAGTATGGTGCCAGATTTTTCATACAAAGAGCTGCTGTCTCCCCAGTCAAAGTGCTTGGAACTGAAACTAGAACTAAATTTGGCACAGGCATCAGAAGTGCATTAGCAGAAATGATGTCAAAAAACATGAACTGTAACTGATCCATTATTGATATTAAAATACTGATAAAAGTTCTCAAAAAAATCTAACTTGTCACAGACAAGTGAAGTCACTGATTGTGTAAATTCATAAAATTATTTGTTTACCAAAGCAGTGGAGCTTTCACAATATGGGAGACTAGATTTGCAGGAAGGAGCAAGAATAATTTCAATGTCTCACATCAGCTCTACCAAATGTGATTTTACAAACTGTACGTCACTAGCTGAACACTTTTGCTTTAACAGAGAAGCCCGAGGTAAAACTGTGAGCCAGATGTGGAAGTGTTTACTGGGCACTGCAGCTCCCTTCTGTAGCAGGTCCCCAAAACAAGTGCCTCACCTCCATCTTAGAGCAGCAGGGGAAGGCTTCAAGCGCTTGTGCCAACGTTCTCTGCAGCTTGGAGTTGGTGGTTCCTTTTAAGCTTGGTTCCACAGAGGAAAATGGCTGAGGGTGGATCCTGAGGCAAGAACCATAACTTGAACTGGAAGCCTAGTCAGAATCAGAATCAGAATCAGGTTTATTGCCATTGTTCATGTAGTACACAAACTAGGAATTTGTCTCGGTACAATGCTGCAACATTAAACATGATAAGATAAGAGAAATAAACTATACATGTAATAAAGTGTAGGATAAGATTAAGTGATACTGGTCAACAGTTAAAATATATATATATATTAGCCAGCAGCAGATACTGTGGAGAACTATATAGTGCAGTCGGTAATGCAGGAAGAAAACAGTGATGATTGACATGAGTCTGGTTGAGCTGCTGTACATGGTGCACGAGAGTCACTTAGTGTTCAGCAGTCTAATGGCAGAGGGGAAGAAGCTGTTCATGTGACGGGAGGTTTTAGTCTGGATGGACCGAAGTCTTCTACCAGAGGGGAGGGGGGCAAACAGTACATGACCAGGGTGTGAGGGATCGGCTATGATCCGGCCAGCACGCCTCCGGGTCCTGGAGATGTACAGATCCTGGAGAGATGGGAGCTTGCAGCCGATCACCTTCTCAGCAGTGCGCACGACGCGCTGCAGCCTTAGTCTGTCCCTGGCAGTGGCTCCTGCGTACCACACGGTTATGGAGGTGGTGAGGATGGACTCGATGATGGCTGTGTAGAACTGCACTAACATCTTGGTGGGTAGCTTGAGCTTCCTCAGCTGCCGCAGGAAGAACATCCTCTGCTGGGCTTTTTTGATGAGTGAGCTGATGGTCAGCTCCCATTTGAGGTCCCTGGTGATGGTAGTGCCTAGGAAGCGGAAGGAATCTGCAGTGGTGATGGGAGAGCCTGAGAGGGTGAGGGGGGGCAGAGGAGTAGTGACTTTCCTGAAGTCTACAATCATCTCCACTGTCTTCAGAGCGTTCAGCTGCAGGTTGTTATTGCTGCACCAGGACGCCAGCTGGGCCACCTCTCTCCTGTAGGCGGACTCGTCGCCGTTGGAGATGAGCCCGATGAGGGTGGTGTCGTCCGCAAACTTGATCAACTTGACAGACTGGTGGCTGGAGGTGCAGGAGTTGGTGTAAAGGGAGAAGAGTAGGGGGGAAAGTACACAGCCCTGGGGTGATCCGGTGCTGATGCTAGTATAGTCTGAGACAGTCTTTCCCAGCCGCACATGCTGCCTCCGGTCCGTCAGGAAGTCGATGATCCACCTGCAGAGGGAGTCAGGCACGTTGAGCAGGGACAGCTTGTCCCGGAGCAGAGCGGGGCGGATGGTGTTGAATGCGGAGCTGAAGTCCACAAACAGGATCCTGGCGTAGGTTCCCGGGGAGTCCAGGTGCTGCAGGATGGAGTGGAGGGCCAGGTTGACTGCATCGTCTACAGACCTGTTGGCTCGGTAGGCAAACTGCAGCGGGTCCAGGAGAGGGGTGGTGATGGACTTGAGGTGGGACAGGACCAGGCGCTCAAAGGACTTCATGACTACAGAGGTGAGCGCTACAGGTCTGTAGTCATTAAGTCCAGTGATCCGTGGCTTCTTGGGGACAGGGATGATGGTGGAGGATTTGAGGCAGGACGGCACGTGGCATAACTTAAGGGAGGTGTTAAAAATGTCTGTGAATACAGGAGCCAGCTGTTTCGCACAGAGTCTCAGGGTGGAGGGAGACACGCCGTCTGGGCCGGGGGCCTTGCGCGGGTTCAGTCTGGAGAACTGTTTGAGCACATCCTGCTCACTGATGATAAGGGGAGGGGGGGAGGTGGGGGGGGGTGCCTTAAATGAAGTAGGGAATGTGGAGGCTGTGGAGCTGGAGGGAGAGGGGGAGTTGGACACAGATGACGAGGTGTCAAAACGGGCATAGTGTTGGGACAGTCTCTGACAAAGGGCTTTGTCATCCTGACCTTTAGGAGCCTGAGGCCGATAGTTGGTGATCTGCCTCAGTCCTCTCCACACGGAAGCCGAATCATTAGCAGTGAACTGCTGCTGGAGTCTCTCTGAGTACACAGATTTAGCCCTCTTCAGCTCTCTGTTAAACCGGTATTTAACCTCCCTGTAGCAGTCCCTATCTCCACTTTTCAGCGCTGCTTCCTTCTCCTTCCTGATCTGTCTGAGCTTAGCTGTGAACCAGGGTTTGTCATTAGAGTAACTCACCCTGGTGCGTGATGGAAGAATGTTCTCTTCACAAAAGTGGATATATGAGTTCACAGTGTCCGTGTACTCATCCAGATCATGCGTGGCTCCTTTAAGCATGCCCCAGTCAGATATTTCCATGCACGTTTCCAGCTTCTCCTCAGCATCACTGGTCCGTATCTTCGTAGTGCTCACAACAGGTTTAGTGAGCTTCAATCTCTGTCTGTATGTGGGAATGAGGTGAACCATCACGTGATCAGATAATCCCAGCGCAGCTCGAGGGACAGCGCGATATGCGTCTTTCACTGTGGTGTAACAGTGATCCAGTGTGTTTAATCCTCTGGTGGGGCATTTAATAAACTGTTTGTAGCGGGGGAGATCGTGGCTCAGATTGCACTGATTAAAGTCGCCAGCCACAATAATCAGCGAGTCTGGAAAACTCCGCTCTGTGTGTTGAATGTGATCCGCGAGCACGCGCTGAGCTTCGCGCGTGTCCGCGTCGGGAGGGGCGTACACAGCGATCAGTATAAAAGAAGCAAACTCCCGTGGGGAATAAAAAGGCTTGCAGTTGATAACAAGAAATTCCAAGGCAGGAGAACAGTGTTTGGAAATTACCGTTACATCAGAGCACCAGCTACAGTTGATGTAGAAGCAGACACCGCCTCCTGTGGTCTTGCCGGAAAGCTCTGTGTCACGATCAGCACGGAAGAGCTGGAAGCCGTCGAGGCGCAGCGCGCTGTCCGGTATATTTTCCCGGAGCCAGGTCTCAGTAAAGCAGAGGACAGCTGAGGAGGCGAGGTCCTTAAAACGCATCAGCAGTCTCAGTTCATCCACCTTGTTAGAGAGAGAGTTGGTATTGGACAGAAATATGCCAGGCAGCGCCGTTCGCAAGCCTCTCCTGCGAAGTCGCACGAGAGCGCCCGCTCGTCTTCCTCTCTTCCGCCGTCTCACTTTCCGAGCCAAACAATAAACCAGATCGGCGGCAGGGGCTAGAAAAACTGGGAGGAGGTCCGTGGGGGTCAAAGTCCTGATATTTAAAAGTTCTTCACGGGTATAAGTGCAAGCAGACACACAATTGACAAACAAAAACAAACAAAGAGCGCAGCGAAGCACCATGTCGACCGCTGTGGGCGCCATCTTGGATCGAAGCCTAGTGTACATAGTGCCAGAACACATCAGGAAAGAAAGGAAAGACCCATGGGGTTGTTTTAATTTTTGAAGCATCTATTCATTGCTCTGGCCACAGACACAGTGTGGCAGCCGAGAATATCCTGTTGGAGGAAGCTGTCAGTGAGAGGGAGCATTCATATGAGCTTCTTGGTCGCAATAAACCAGAACCATGTGTGCTTTTATAGGAAAAATATGCATGTCAGCAGGGTTTTGCTTTCAACAAAGTGTATGGGAATAACCTTACAATTCATTCGTCTTACAGGTTTTTTTTTTTTACAGTTTAACAGTTTATTCACACACACACATCACACATTATCAACAGCATGAATGAATTACAATTTGAATTATCAACAGCATGAGTACCAGTATACAATAGGCTTTTTTCACATTGATTTGGAGTGTAAACAGGTCACCCCAAACAAGCTACATAAAGCTTTTAGTAGGGAGCCCAATTCTACTATAAAATGATGACAGAAATCATTCTGATGTCTTTGTGTACAGGAACAAGCAAACATATAACAGACATATAGTGCATAATCCCAGCATTTGTTTACATTGAATTAGTAGGTGAGTTCAAGATATATAGTCAAGTTATTAAATACTATTGGAGTGAATCAATATATAAAACAAAATTACAATGGAGTAACGACTCATCAGTAAGCAAGTTTGTGTAACAAATAGCAGATTAATTATATAATGACAGGAGTTGCATTTTTAGTTTTTTCTTAAAGATGGAGATGGAAGGTGACATTTTTAGATTCTCATCAAGTTCATTCCAAATCTGTGGTCCTCTGCACACAATACTAAACCTGGTGGATTTTAGTCTTCGTTTTTTCCCAGTAATTTGGTTTTTATTTCTAGCGGTATAGGTGTGTATGGGAAGGAAGGTTGGAATGAGTTCACATAATTTATAGTTGAGTTTGTGGACAACCTGATACATCATACAGGCATTCTGGAAGTAATTATGCTCAGCAAGTCTTAGAAGATTATAACGATGGAAAAGATGACTAGTAGGAGAATTATATTCAGACCATGATAAGGCATGTATGACTTTCTTTTGGAGAATTTCTAGCTTTTTTAGGTGAGTTGGAAATGTGTTACCCCATATGATATTGCAGTAATGTAAGTGAGGCTCAAATAAAGTTTTATATAGAGTGAGAAGTGCTGAAAGTGGTAGAAAATGTCTCACTTTAAAAAACAAAGCAGCGTATTTGGCCAGTTTCTTAGTTAGATCATCGATGTGACATTTGAAATTGAGAAATTCATCAATGAAGACCCCCAAGAATTTTATAGAGCTAACTCTTGTAATATTCTGTCCATTATTTTGGGGGCAAAGTTCCTTGGTGTCTGGCTTTCTGTTGGAACAGAATACAATATAATTAGTTTTACTGATATTAAGAGAAAGTTTGTTACACTGAAACCAGGTGTCTGTTTTCAATAGTTCGCTATTTATTATCTGTTCAAGTTCATTTGGATTCTGGTGAGCAAAAAATAAGTTAGTGTCATCAGCAAACAGTACTTTATGTAGTAGAGACAAGGAGTTAGCAATGTCATTTATATACAGAATGAATAGAACTGGTCCTAAAATGGAACCCTGGGGAACCCCATGATCAGTGGATTTATATGATGACTTGTGGTTATTTATATAAACATATTGAAGTCTTCCGGACAGATAACCAATAAACCAATCTAATGCAAGGCCTCTGATACCGCAATGTTGTAATTTATTAATAAGGATGTCATGGTTAATGGTATCAAATTCTTTAGACAGGTCTAAAAAAAAATGCCAATACCATAGCTGCCTCTTTTAATTGCATCATTGATTTTTTCATTTATCTTTTGTTCATATGAAAGACAAAAAAAAAATAGAAAGATGTCTTTACCTTCTTTACATGTTTCAACTGCACTGCAGCCTTCGTCAGAAGAGTCAGCTGATTGCTGCCAGGTGACATTTATCAGCTGATTTTCGTAGGCGGGGCCAGCTCAGCAGATCTGTCGGCTCCACCGAGCCGGCCCCGCCTCCCGCCGTCAGATGGTCTCTGGAGAACGTGGTCCCAGGTGTGGGAAGGCATAAAGGCTCCCTCATCTCGGTTCATGGTGTCTTTTCCCCGCTTCCTGATCTCTATGGCCTCCTTGATCCAGCGTTTGTGTCTGTTGCTCTCCGATCCAATAATTTTTGTGTTGTCCCAGTCCATGATGTGATTATTTCTTTTGCAGTGATCTGATATTGCTGATTTTAATGTTTCTTGTTCTGCCTTTTCTTTTTTTGATCTTGTGAGTAGTCCTTATGTTTCCTTCTCACATTCCTTCCGGTGTTCTTTTTTTCTTGTGGTGAATAGTCTTCCAGTTTCTCCAATGTAGGTTTTGATTTCGGCTTTTGTTCTGTGTCTTATTTTTTGTTTGTTTTCTTTGTTTTTGACTTGCTGTTTCCCTTTGTTTATGGCCCATACTGGATACTGGCAGCATATAAGTGCATATTTTATGTGGTTTTCCTCTTCCTGTCTGTCTTCTTGTTCCGTGATGATGGTGGCTCGTTCATATAATGTCCTGACGACTGATAGCTTGTGTGCTATCGGAAAACTTCCGCTTCTGAGAGAGAGCAGACGCTTTTCTTCCCTCTCCCTCCTAATCCTCTCCCTTCTGATCCCAGCTTGCAATGTCACTCTTCTCCTGGCTGAATCTTAATCCAAATGGAAATTATGGATCTGGAAAGCGGCTTATATGCGATTGTCACCACTTTAAAAAGAAGAAGATCGGGTCAGGGGGAACCCAAGGGAGACTCATGGCATTGGAATTCATGTGTCTGTGTGATTCGACTGAGATTGAACTGATCACAGGATCTTCTGTTTGGCCCCTGGAGTTTTCCTAGTGTATCGAAATTATCTGGGTGAGCTAATCAAATGCGGACCCGGGCGTAGCTCCCTTAACAAATTCAACAATTCGTCCAGCTGGGGGGAGCACTGACTGTCAGCGGCAGGATTAACATGGAATTTACTATCTGGCATGCATTGAAGAGAGAACGAACTCTCTGGACATGTTTTACCTATGTTTCGGTAGGTGGATAACATCTGTGGATCGCTGAGTGCTCTCCAGAGAATGATCTAAAGTATGATTCAAGCCTGTATGAAATTGAAGCACAGAATCGAAGAGAGAGAAATTTTTTATTCTCTGAGTGCACTGTGCAGATTTGACCTTGTGTTTTGGTGCCTTTGTTTACATTCCTCCTCGATGAAGATAACGCCGGAGAAGTGGCTTATGTCTACCCATACATCAACAATCAGTTGTTGTCGTCAGCGGATTGGTCTCTCAAGGACATTGCCCATGTGCCTTCTGCAAGGAAGAGGAAAAGAGAGACAGACTCTGATCTCTGACTTGTTTATAAGTCACATGATTATAACATCTATCCACTGCCTGGAGGCGCCCTCTGCTGCTCACTAACAACTGTTACACTCACACTACACAATGACATGCAAATATACACACACTGCTCTCCCTCCCTCTGCTGTGTGATTGTATCTATTGTCTGCTAATGTGCATAGAGGGTTTTTTTCTGTGTAATCAAAATTTGGCTCATGAGCTTATATGAGCTTATACGAGCGTGATTCTGATAACTATGTTTTTTCTCTCTGCCTATTGTGTTCCCCCCCTTCCCCCCTTTACCCCCACTGCAGACAGGCGCCTCTATGGCTGCCGTGTCATTGGATGCGCCTAATGTGCGCGCCCAATGTCAAGTCAAATTCCTTGTGTGTTTACTTTTAAATATACTTGGCAATAAAGCTGATTCTGCTGTGGGGTGTTCCGATGTCCATAGTAGGTATTGATCTGTGTGGGTTGGTTTCCTGTAGACTGTGATTTTTATGCTGCCGTCCTCATTGTGGTGGATTTTCATGTCCAGAAAAGCTATGGTGCCATTTTCCTCCTCTTCGTGTCTGAATTTTATGTTCCCAGTGCTGTCCGTACTGTTCAGATGGTCAGTGAATTCTTGTGTATGTCCTTTCCTTATTTTTTCCAGAATGTCATCTACGTATCTCTTCCAAAGGGTGGGTTTGCATATTGTGGGTGCTGTATTGATGGCTTTGTTTTCCAGATCCTCCATAAAAAAGCTGCTCATGATGGCTGATAGTGGGTCTCCCATTGCAAATCCTTCTTTATTGTCTGTAAATTTTTCCTCTGAATTGAAAATAAGTGGATTTTGCAACAAACTGTAATAATTTGGATATGTCATGAACTGTGAGGTTGGTGCGTCTTTTTAGGGTACTGTCATTGTTGAGGCGTTCTTGCACTATATGTAGTGTGACGTCAACAGGAGTCTTTGTGAATAGAGAGATGACGTCATGTGAAATGAGGATCTCGTCTGATTCTATTTTTATGTCTTTGAGTTCTTGTGCCAGCTCTTTTGAATTTTTGCAGTGGAAGTCTGATAGTCCAAGGAGGGATTTGATGATTTCAACTACGGCTTTTGATAAGTTGTACGTGACTGATCCGATACTGTCTATTATTGGCCGCAGTGGGATATCCTTTTTATGTATTTTCAGAGTTCCATAGATCCGGGGGGTGATGCTGGCTGTGGGGATCAGGTGATCATATGCGTCCTTTGTGATTTTTTTGCTTTCTAATAGAGGTTTGAGAAGGGCTTTTAGCATTTTTTTCTTTTCTTCTGTCGGGTTTGTTTTAATGATTTCATATGTGCTTTCATCTGCCAACATGGTTTCCATCTGTTTTTCGTATATCTGCCAACATGGTTTCCATCTGTTTTTCGTATGTTTCCGTGTCCAAAATTACTGTTGTTCTACCTTTATCTGCTGGGAGGATTGTGATCATTTTATCTGTTTTGAGTGAGTTTAATGCTTTTTCTTCTTTTCTTGTAACGTTGCTTTGTGGTAATTTGGCCGTTTTTAGGATTCCTGCGACTGCGTTCCGGAGTGATGCCTTTTCTCCTTGGTCCTGGATTTTTTCACATGCCAGTTGTGTTGCGAGGATGTATTCTTCATGGGGTATTTTAGCTGGTGTGATGGCAAAGTTCAGTCCTCTGCTCAGCACTGTTTTCTCTGTGTCCGTGAGTGTGTGTTGTGACAAGTTTTTGACCCACTTAGCGTTCATTTCCGTGTGTATTTGTCTTCGTCCGTTCCTCCTTTCTGTGAGTTTTTTTTAGTTTTTTCAATTGGCGGTTTTTCGTTGTAATGAATTCTTGTTCGTGTGCGTGTTTTAATTGTGCTTTTATCTGTTCCTGCGTTTCCTGGTCGGTCGGGTAGCGTTGCTTGAACATGTCTGTTTCCTCCTTGATTTGGTTGTTAATTTTGTCCACTTTATTTGCCGTTATTCTTATACGTTCTTTGATGAGGTCTTTCCGTGCTTTGTTGATAATTTTTCTGCGTTTTTGGTCGGGATTGGATTTCTTATATTGAGGCTTACTGGTGTAACATCCTCATCTCTGCAACGGAGGTTAAATCTCAGGTGGTTTCTGAAGCGTGCCCGTGTTTTCTCCAATTTCTCCAGCTGGCGGAAGTCTTTGATGCAATCTTGTCCATAACTTCCACGTAATATGTCAAATAGGTTCATTTTGTCTTCTTTTAATTATTTATGAATTAATTAAAATGAAATAATTAAAAGAAGACAAAATGAACCTATTTGACATATTGATTTTTTCAGTTAGGCCAAGTATTGCCATATAGGTAGTGTGTTTCTTTCTGAAGCCATACTGAGATGGGATAATAATGTTAGGCTTATCACGATAACTGGTAAGTCTGTTATAAACTGCTCTTTCCAAAACCTTTGAAAGAGTAGGCAGAATGGATATTGGACGGTAATTAGTCAAATCATTCTTATCACCTGATTTGTAAATTGGTATAATTTGTGCCATTTTTGCTATTTGTGGCACTACCCCGGAGATTAGAGACAGATTAATGCAGTAAGTAAGGGGTTCCAGTATTAAATTAATGATTCTTTTCAAAATTTTGCTGGAAATTTCATCAGCTCCAGCAGAGTTTGAGTTCTTCATTTCCTTGATGATTTTTCCAGACTTCCTCACAATCAGTTACTTCAGGAAGAAAGAATTCGGGTCGTTTCCTGATAGATAGTGTTTGAAAGAGGCAGCCTGGGGTTGGTTAATTTTATTAGATAAATTTTCTCCAATGGAAACAAAATAATTATTAAATTTGTCAGCAAGAGTGGCATTACTGGTGCGATTACTGACTGCGTTATTGTTCCGAAATGTGGGGGCTTTTTGGTCCCTATTTAGAACCTTATTTAGTACACTCCAGGATTTCTTGGAATCACCCTGTGATGCATTTATAAGTTCTGCATAGTAATTACTCTCTTTCTAATAATATGTGTTAGTTTATTTCTATAAAAAATGAAAATATGTTTATTATACGTAAAGTTAAGGTGAACTCTGACCTAGTTCAAAGGTCAGTATTGTGCGCATGACAAAACCTTAGCGCTTGTGGAGCGTAAGCTAGCGGCCAGTGAAGATGGTGAGCAGAGTGCAGTTTCCTAGCCCAAAAACATGGCAAAAAAAATTCAAAGTGAGCGGGAGGAAGAGTTCTTTTTTTACTACCGTGAAAGGAAGCTGCATGTGTTTCATTTGCGGGGCGACTGTTGCGACGGCGTTGCGGCACTATGTGGAGCAACACTTCACTCCGCGTCATGAAACTGCTGCCCACTCTCAGTGCTTGTTTAGCTTCTTCTCATGAAAGGACAGTGCTGGTTATTACTCAAGCATGATTCTTGGCAAGAACTGTATGGATATAATTCCAGTGAAGAAGAACACACAAAAGTGTGTTTATTAAATGTAACAGATTTTGAGCAAAATTGCAGCAGATTTGTTCAGTTAAAAATGTGATAAGATTTATTTAATATGAAAGTTGATTTTTCTTAAATGTTGCATAACTTTTTCAAACATGGTTCAACATAGTTCATGAATTAAAAGGGTTTAGTTTTTATGGTTAAAAGGGACTGGTGAAAACTGGACATTTTTTTAATGAAATGTAGAAGTGAGCATCTGAACAATTGCTGAGATTAATAAAAATAAAGTGTTGAATATTGATCTTGTCTGTTACCCACTCTAAGTTATTGATAATTATTTATTTATGTGTGTATGTATGTGTGTATATATATATATATATATATATATATATATATATATATATATATATATATATATATATATACAATTTGTTATTTTAGAGGAGTGTGTCAAGCTGGTGCCCTTCACATGACTCGATACCCATGAAGTAGCTCTTGGTTTCAAAAAGGTTGGTGACCCCTGGTCTAATATAACTCCAGACATTGAGAATCTTGTCAAGAGCAAAAAACATCCCCAGTTCTCCCATTAATTCCTCCAGACTCAGGTCTATGATGTCACTGTTACAGGTTTTTGTGAATGTTCCTTCATTTTCTTCAAAGCACATAACCTTATCAGTAGGTAAATACTGAAAAAACAATCAGAAGAAAAGTCAATTTTGAGACTTGAATTCTTTTGAATTGCACTTTTTGTTTAATTTTTAATTTAAAAATGCAGCTAATTCAGCATTAAAGGGAATTGTTCTCTCTGTTGTATTGCCACTTACTGGTCATTTTGGTTAATCATTAAATTTGTTCAATCTGTTCAAAATGCACAATCTTCACATTCAATAAATTTGAGAATCTGAAAATCTTTGATTTGGGTCGCGGCTTGTCATTGAGGGGTGATGGTGGGTCCCAAAGCCAGACCAGTTGAGAACCACTGATTTAAGGCACACTCCCACATAGCTCCACCCCCCCACCACCCCCCACCCCCATCCATTCACACATCCCTGAGACATACTTGGGGGAAAAACAACCAACTAACTATAATATACAAATAATATACAAAATGTCCGTAGGTGCAGTAGTGTGTATGAGAGATTCCGGGTCAACTGTTCAGCATCCTGACAGCTTGTGGAAGGAAGCTGTTGATCAGTCTGGTGGTTCTGCCTCTGATGCTCCGGAATCGTTTACCAGATGGAAGAAGTTCAAAGTGTTTATGCAGAGGGTGAAAATGGTCCTTGACAATGTTCAGTGCCCTGCTCCTACAACGGTTCTGAAAAAGTTCTTGGACAGAGGGGAGGGAGACTCCAATTACCCTCTCAGCCCCCTTGACTATCCTCTGCAGGGCTTTTTTGTCTGACATACTGCAGCTGGAGTACCATGTAGCAATGCAGTACGTCAGAACACTCTCCACCACACCTCTGTAGAAGGTCCTGAGGATGCAGATGGGAAGAGAGGCCTGTTTGAGTTTCCTCAAGAAGTATAGTCTCTGCTGAGCCCGCTTCCTGATCCCCAAGGAATTCTTGCTCCAGGTCAGGTCCTGCGAGATCTGCACTCCGAGGAACTTGATGTTCTCTACTCTCTCCACTAAACGGCCGCCGATGCTGAGGGGTACGTGCTCAGGCTGTGACCGCCGGAAGTCGATAATCATCTCCTTCGTTTTGTCCACATTGAGCACCAGATTGTTCTCCCTGCACCAGCCCTCCAGGTCTCTCACTTCTTCCCTGTACATTGATTCCTCATCCCTCTGAATAAGTCCCACCACCGTGGTGTCGTCTGCAAACTTAATAATCTGGTTCCCCTCATGTCTGGATACACAGTCATGTGTTAGAAGTGTAAACAACAGTGGACTGAGTACACAGCCTTGAGGGGATCCGGTGCTCAGCGTGACAGAGTTGGAGATGTTGTTTCCAACCCGGACAGACTGAGGTCTCTCAGTCAGGAAATCCAGGATCCAGAGACATGTGGCGGTGTTCAGACCGAGAAGGAGTAATTTCTCCATCAGTCTCTGGGGAATAATGGTGTTGAATGCTGAACTGAAATCAATGTACAGGAGTCTGGCGTAGGTGTCTTTCTGGGCCAGGTGGGTGATGACAGAGTGTAGGGTGGTGACTATAGCATCCTCCGTGGAGCGGTTTGAACGATATGCAAACTGGAGCGGGTCGTGTGATGCAGGGAGGCAGGCTGTAATATGTGGTTTGACAAGCCGTTCAAAACACTTCATCACAATTGGTGTCAGTGCAACAGGACGATAGTCATTCAAACAGGACACAACTGGTTTCTTTGCCACCGGTACAATGATGGAGGTCTTGAAGCATCTGGGAACGATGGCCTGACTCAGGGAGATGTTATAAATGTCAGTCAGGACATCCGCCAACTCGCTCGCGCAGTCTCGGAGCACACGTCCCGGAATGTTGTCCGGACCTGCAGCTTTGCGTGGGTTGACTCTGGTTAGGGTCCTCCGTGTGTCCGCTGTGTTGATGGTAAAAGCTGGTCCGACCGATGGTGGGGGTGGGCCAGCCCTCCCTCTGATTGTCGAGTTTGATGCTTCAAAACGTGCAAAGAAGTCGTTAAGTCTGTCTGGAAGCGAAGCGTCGTCATCATCGACCCCCTGCCTAGACTTATAGCCCGTCAGTGTCCGAACTCCCTGCCACATCTGCTTAGTGTTCCTAGTGTCACAGAGGTGTCCCTGGATTTTCTCCGCATAGGCGCGCTTTGCCGCCTTAATTCCCTTTGAGAGCACAGACCTGGCTGAGCGGAGGGCGATCCTGTCCTTCGCTCTGAAGGCTGCGTCTCTGGCTGTAAGCAGCGAGCGCACCTCTGCAGTCATCCAGGGCTTATGATTACTCCGCATAGTGATGGTCTTCACTGTAGTAACATCCTCTGTGCACTTCGCGATGTAGCTGGTGACTGTATCAGCATACTCCTCCACATCTGTCTTGTCTTCCTGGGAGGCTGCTATTTTGAAGATCTTCCAGTCTGTGTGCAGAAAACAGTCTTTCAGTGCAGAGGTTGCACTCTCTGGCAAAATCCTGATTTGTTTCACTGCTGGCCTGCTGCGCTTCAATAAAGGTTTGTAGGCAGGCAGCAGCATCACGGACATGTGATCAGAATGGCCGAGATGGGGGCGGGGTATCGCTTTATATGCATCTGTGTTTGTGTACACTAAGTCCAACATATTCTGTCCTCTGGTCTTAAAGTCTAAACATTGTTTAAACTTGGGGAGCACAGTCTTTAGGCTGGTGTGGTTAAAATCCCCCGCAACCACCACAAAACTGTCTGGGTGTGAAGTTTGGATTTCGCTAATAGCATTGTGCAGTTCCCCGAGTGCCTTCTTAGCATTAGCTTTAGCGTTAGCGCTCGGCGCTATGTAAACACCAGCTACATACACATTGCTGAATTCCCTCGGCAGATAAAATGGCCGACAATTTACAATTAGGAACTCTGCCAATGGAGAGCAGTGTTTAGACACTAACGTGGCGTTAACGCACCAGTTCTTGTTAACACAGATGCATAGCCCACCCCCCCGGCTCTTACCGGAGCTCGCCGTTTCCCTGTCGGCACGGAACATCACCATATCTTCCAGTTGAATGGCCTCGTCAGGAATGTTGCCGTGGAGCCATGTCTCGGTGAAAACAAACACACAGCAGTCTCTCCACTCTCTCCGGGTTTCTCTCAGCAGACGCATCTCGTCCACCTTGTTTTCGAGGGAGCGGACGTTAGAGAGAAGAAGCGACGGTACCGCTGGTCTGGAGGGGTTAGCCTTCAGCCTAGCATGGATCCCGGCCCTTTTTCCGCATCCTCGCTCACCAAGTAAGCAATTCTTTCTCACCTGTTCCTTCATTGGTCCCCTGTGCACAGGTGGAGTTTCGTGGCGGCGGAACCAATCCTCCTGGCGGTGGACCCGGCCTCGCACTCTCCAGCGGGTCCAGCTCTCACCAGCTGCGTCCTGACGACAGGCGCTGTCCTCCTGGCTGTAGCCTCTGGGCCGACCTGAGTGCATCTCCCGCTCTGCAACAGTAAGCCTCAGTTATTCACTGCACGCTCCTTCTGTTGGGCTGAACTAATATCTGTGCCTCTGCTCTGTCTATAGGGTTGCCAGGTCGTACGGCGCTCTGCTCACCCCCAGCTACGACGTCACTGCAGACATACACATTCACTAACACATACACAACACACATGCAGACACACACACCCTAATTCTTCAATAAAGATAAATGAATCCACTTTCAAGCCTGTGTCTGTTTCCTGGGTCTGTCAAACATGTCACTCTTCTCTCCAGAGCCTACCTCCACCTCTGCAGTTTCTCTTCCACCTGCTCCCTACTGTCACTACAGATCACAATGGGTGCATTCCGATTACCCAGAAGTGCCCTACGAAGTGGACTGCATAGGGTATTCGGCCATATTAAGTGAGATTCCAAACTGTAATGAGCAAAAGGTGCTGAGAACTGATATATCAATGATCAATCAATCAATCAATCAATCAATCAATCAATCTTCATTTTGGATAGATTAAAAGTACAGATTAAAAGAAACAGAATAATATAACAAAGGGGGAAAGAAAATCCAACAAGGTCAAATTAAGATAAGATAAGATAAGATAAGCCTTTATTAGTCCCACAATGGGGAAATTCCAGGATTGCAACAGCATAGGGATAGCAACACTCAGAGCAACAATCAGAAGGCAAGAAAAAACAACATCTAGTAAACATATATCCATATTACTATAAATGTATATATAGAGACACACAGTGCAGAGCATTATGGCTGGTGAATGTGCAGCAGAAAGTCTAAGCTCTCTCTTCGCGGATGCAGCGGGCCAGCTGGAAGTCTTTGGGCATGATGGTGACCCCCTTAGCGAAGAAGAGACCACCAGGTGGGCCTCGCTGGTCTCCTGCAGAGCCATGACGGCGAAGCTCAGGAAACAATTAGAAATTAGAAATTAGACAATAACTCCTCTGATTATACAGTTCAACATAAGTTATCCAAAATGGGTGATGGCTGAAGCCGAAGCTTATATTGCCCACCCATATTCCATTCAAGAATTCAAAAGAAAAACAAACAAGAGCGATTACAATTCAGAACAAAGCTAAGACAAAATGTGACAAAAAAAAAAACCTAAGCAACAACACAACACAGACTGGATATGACAATCCTTGTGTGATTTTATATGTCATCTTGTATATATGTTTGGAGTATTTCTTCCTTTAGTTTTTGTTTAAATTGTCCAAGCGTTGTACATGATTTTAATTCAGGTCCAAAATCGTTCCATAATCCAACTCTTTGCACTGAAACACAGTGTTGCTTGGTGGTAGTTCTCATTGAAGGTTTTTGAAATATACATGTTCCTCTGAAATGATATTGTTTCTCCCTTATTTGGAACAGCTTTTGGATATTTGCCGGCAGTGATAGATTCTTCACTTTAAACATTATTACTGCAGTTTTAAAGTCAACCAGATCTTTCAACTTGAGGGCTTTTAATTTAAGAAAAAGTGGGTTTGTTGGTTCCCTGTAAGCAGCTTTGTTTATTATTCTAATAGCTCTCTTCTGAAGCATAAAGACTGGATATATGTTTGTTTTATATGTATTTCCCCATACTTCAGTACAATATGTCATGTATGGGAGTATTAATGAATGATACAAGGTATATAGTGTGGGTTGATTCAGCAAATATTTCACTCTGTGTAGTATTGCAATTGATTTGGATATTTTACCTTTAATATAATTAATATGTGACTTCCAACACAGTTTATTATCAATTATTACACCAAGAAATTTAGTTTCGGATACCCTTTCAATCTCTACACCATTTACACTGAGTTTTGATACTAAGTTGTTGTGATGGTTGTTAAAAACTATAAATTTTGTCTTACTTAAATTGAGCGTTAATTTGTTTGAATCAAACCACAGTTTAAGCTTTCCTAATTCCTTTCCGAGTGTATCCAAAAGTTGTTCCAAATTGCTTCCACTGCATAATAAATTAGTGTCATCGGCAAACAATATTAAATCCATTTTTTCTGAAACTTTACATATATCATTTATATACATATTGAATAACAATGGCCCCAAAACTGAACCCTGTGGGACTCCACAAGTAACCTTCAGTAACTGTGAGTTTTTGTTACCAACACATACATACTGATATCTATTCTTTAAGTAACTACATAACCAGGACAGTTCTACTCCCCTAATACCACAATTTTGTAGTTTCTTTAATAATAAATTATGATCCATTGTATCAAATGCTTTTTTAAGATCCAGGAATACCCCAACTGAGTACTCTTTATTTTCAACGGCAGTTGATATTTTTTCTATAAATTCCATTAGAGCAAATGCAGTTGTCCTCTTGTGTCTGAACCCATATTGCTGCTCACACAATAACTTGATATATCACCTCACCAGAAGTTGATAAGAAGATTACCTGTAAGTCATTGCACTTAACCCTCCTGTTGTCTTTGGATCAAAATGACCCAAATACAATTGGTGTTATGAAGGTTTTCCCCAACCCACTTCCCAAGGCAATGTAAAATTGACAACTCACTTCACAGTAGTGTTTTAAGTCACTGTGATTTTATACCCCTGTGAATTCCATACATGTCTCTATTGTATTTTAAGGCCTTGTTTTATTTATTCATTCATTCATTAAGTCCATTAAAGAGGTAATGCATTCATTCCCATTGCTTTGTCTCTTTCACTTTCAGCAGGATTAAGCAAAAACTACAGAAACAAAATAGAACATCAACAAAACATTATTTCAGTAATTCAATTCAAAAAGTTAAACTTGTATACTGCATTATATACTGTAGATTCATTACATGATGATGACATGGCTCCCCAACTCATCACTGACAGTGGAAACTTTACACTGGACCTCAAGCAACTTGAATTCTGTGCCTCTTCACTCTGGATCACTTGTTTAACATCGTGAAATAGGTTTTTTTTTTTAAATAGGTTTTTGCTACTGCCAGTAAAAATAATGGGCTAATCAACTTGAAAATACACAGGCACAGACAACTTATGATGCTCTGTTAATTGACATATTTTAATCAAATTTTAATTGGTGGCCAAACATTCTCGGTGAGGGGATGTGCTCCCTGAGTACCCTGTAGTTAATGTATTTATTTTTGCAAAATCCTTAAATGACTTTTAATACCTTTTAATGGCATCCAGCCATTGCAGTTAAGCAGCTAGTTGAGACAGTTTGGGCTTCTGGAGTTGCCAACCTTGGAAGAGACTTCAGGGCAGACTAAATCCCTCATAAACAAACAAAAACCAAACTGGAGGACCTGCCGGGGCAAAAAGATTAAAACTGATTTAGAATTGGGTCAGTTGTAGAAAACGGATGATTATTTTAATTAGCAAGATTGAATAACATGAAGGTATTAATTGCAAAATGAAGTTAACTGTGTTATGAATGACAGGAATCGGTTGCTGACATGAACCATTGCTGGGACGATAAAACACAAATTGGCAAATATAAAAAAAATACACTGATATGGACACCAGTATTTTTTACATTTAATATTTTTCAACAGTTTTAGAATTGACCCAACATTTTCTATTGTGTGCCTTACATTTCTGACATCTTTGGTGCATAATCACTTTAGACTGCCTACTCAGGAGTGAACATCGCATTGAATGTGTGGTTCCATTAATGAAGGCATTGAAGTCCAGCTCCTGAAGGCATCAAATAGTTATGTAGTAGGTGGAAGGCGGATAAAGGGATGATTACTGAATTACCATCCTCCTACTACGATACTTGTATGCAAAGCTGCACTGGGTGCACTTTCACAGATGGTTTGGTGTCCATTTTATTTTTTAAGTGAGTAAGAAACCTTGATAGAAGAGACTCCAATGGAAAGTGCATCATATGTCCCCTATCCTCCAGATGGCTTCCACTCAGGCTGCAGAAAGCAGAAAGACGGTGTACTGAGTGTAAGTCACGAATATCACAGGAGGAATGTTTATCAAGATATCTAACTAAAACATGTTCAGCTAAATTTCAGCTTTTTATAGCACACAGAAATTACTTAAAATACCTAAAATAAGGTGTATTTATTCAATTGATCAACTTTGAGACGAGCATGTTCTTCTGGCAGGATCAAAAAATGCAACACACTAAGCTGTGCAGGTACATCCTCAGTTGGGACGTTGTGTAAAATGTAAATAAAACAAAATACAATGATTTCAAAATCCTTTTCAAAATATACCCTACAAATACAAGACATTAAATGTTCAAACTGATTATTTTTTTCTTTTTTTGCAAATATTCAGTCAATTAACATGGTTTATCGCTACATCAACAAGTGCAAGTTAAAACTCTACCACGTAAAGCGAAAGCCATGTATCAACAACACCAAGAAATGCCACCACAAAGTGAAAAGTGTGCTGTTGTCTGACGAGTCTATCTTTCAAATTGTTACTGGAACTCGTGGATGTCATGGCCTCTGGGCTAAAGAGGAAAAGGACCATCCAGATTGTTATCATAATTATTATTATTATTAGTTTATTATTAGTATACTTTATTAATCCCCAGAGGGAAAGTACAGGGCATCGACCTGGATGGAAGAGGCAGCCAGTGTGTGGCACCAATCCCTTCACCATTCACACATACATTCACACAAATTCAAAAGCCAGCATCTGTGATGGTATGGGGGGGGTGTTCGTGCCCATGACATGGGTAACTTGCACACCTGTGTAGGCACTGTTTATGCTGAATGGTAACATACAGGTTTTGGAGCAACATATGCTGTCATCCAAGCAACGTCTTTTTCAGGGACGCCCCTGTTCATTTCAGCAAGACAGTGAGGGTCATTCTACAATTGAAGGGCAATATAGGCTCCAAAAATGTTTAAAAAAATCAGCCTTTTATTTTATACCTTTCTGTTATGTATTTAAGAAAAAACGAATAGTAAACCATCAAAAATTACATTGGTCCAGCTCAGGCATCAAAGGTAGACTTTTTATGATGCATATTAGTCATAGTGTGCTGAATTTGGTGCAATCCTGTTACCAAAACTCTGGGACCTAAAAAAGTAGATTTTAAAAACATTGTTCAATCAGTCTGACGGTTATGTTACAAGTACTCATACTCATAATAACTAACCATTTAATTTTACGGTAAGACTTGAGATATTAATTTAAACAACTTTTGAAACTTGGCTCACCCGACTTTTCAACAGTCACATCAGGGGCCCTATTTTGACGATCATCCGCAGACTTTTCCACCAGACTTTCTGCTGTACCCCAGTGTTTTTGTTAGTTTCTGTCAGCGCATTGTCTTTTTACGCTTTTCGTCAGTAGTTACCAGTAGACAGTGTAATCACTTTGTGCTAGGAAGTGGAGACTCATTTCAAAGAGGTGTGGTGGCGTGCAATCTAATGAGCATTACCATTATAGTGCATGTCATGGCAATCCACTTTTGATCAGGAAAAATGAAGTCTATCATCAGAAGAGCATTGTTTAATGCTATTTCAGTGGTGTGTTTTGACATGGCGCAGCTCTGAAGCTCATGAGGAAATGGCATGCACTGGGATCTTTTTTTTATTTTAATGGAGAGAGTTGTAACAGTCATAATATAATTGCCCATCATTTTAATTATATGATGATCACACACTAGTTTTTTTTTATTCCATCCATACTCATTTTAATTGTGGACTTACCATTGGAGTCTATAGATAAGACACTAATGTAGAATTTTTTTAGGGGAATGAATGAATGAATGAACAGGGACCATGTGTGTGCATGGGAAGGTTAGTCTGAAGATTTTTAATTCCATCCACATTTTTGTTTTCATTATGGACTTATTAGGCATGAATGTGTTTATTTTTAAGGGAATAAATGAATGAACAAGGAGTGTGTGGGATTTTACTTTTCACTGTAACTCCCCACAGAGACAGGAGATGCATCCACATCTGCCTCGGCTGCGCATCCTTGGTTTCCAGCAGGGCCGAGGCTGCCCACACCATGCCTAGGGTTGTGGTTCTCCACCAGCAAGCTCCTCAACCGCCACCTGTCTGGGGCTGGCAGAAGCTGCTGAAAGCGGGCTCGCATTGTGGCAGGAGTCAGCAGCGGACAAGAAGCCGCACCAGATTTCTTTTTCCCCTCCTGCCTGGGAGGGACTGGGACAAAGAGCCACAAACTTTGGCAGACCCCCACACAAGACGGGGGAGACCCTCAGTCTGCAAAAGCACCAGCAGAGGAAACACTCCATCTCCCCACAGGCCAGGGGTGACTTCCACGCCATTGTTAATAAAAGTTTATCAAACTTTACACAGGCATCATCCTCTTTTCCTGAAGTTTCAAACCCATTCATATCTGTGTGTTGCATCCGTGCACACTACATTAAACCATTCAGCTGATTTTTCAGCTCAGCATCCTTCCCTGTTTGTTCTTTCTAACATAACTAACCGGACATCAACTGTGATTGATGTCTTCCTTATTAGCAAGCAGCATTACTATTGCGTGCATTTTGGCTCACACACACGGGCTTTGGTCAACACAAAACCTGTCTTAAGCCATCATGATCAAAATTCACTTTAGATAATGCACCTCTTTGCATTAAAGGGCCGGGCAGGGGTGCTTTGGATTGGATTATCCAAAACACACCTCTGAATGATTAGACTGGCCCCTTTGCATCATACACCCGATGGAAAGTTCATTTCTACGCTATTGTGATAAGGAAATGAACTTGGAAACGCCCATAAATACGTTCTGCTTCACTGACAACAGACTGACCGATTGTGTTGTTGTAATACGGCCCAAAGTATTTTTAATAATTTTATTAATTTTAAAATCTTTGCTCAAATACACTATACATATAATTATTCAAACTATTACAAAGAAAATAGATTAAATTATTGTGAATGGTGGAGGGGTGGCCTAGATGATAGAGCATCCGCCCCACAACCGGGAGGCTGGGGGTTCAAGTCCCAGCCGTGTCATACCAAAGACCATATAAAAATGGTACTTCCCGCCTTCTAGCTTGGTGCTCAACGTAATAGAATGGGGGAAGGAGAAGTTGTTTGTGGTGGTGCCTTGCATGGCAGTGACACCTTTGATTCTAGATGTAATTAACATTGTAGATAGGAGAAACGTAATTTCGTTCTATTGTTCATGATTGGCTGTATGGACTGAATGACAACAGACACAGATTCTTCTTATATTCTTTAAAATAAAGTAAACCCTTTAAAACATGTAGATTATTATAAATTATAAGCACACTGTCATGTCTGTAATCAATGAGACAGGAGTCGTCTTGTGCCGAACATCCAACTGCACTTTATTGAGAACACACACATATATATACACTGGCCGCAGCCCGCTTGATGTCACCTTGCAGGGCAGCTACGGCAAGCCCCTAGGGCCAAACACACATACAACATTCCTCCCCAATGTAGGACCCGAATCACGCACTAAAATAATAGAAAACGATGTACTATAATAGCTTAACACATTCACACAAAAACAACTAAAATAGAGTTGGTGGGTGGACTGCCACACAACCCGCACAGCACAGTGGATTATTCTGCCACTGATAAACTAAAAAAAGTCCACTGATAAACTAAAAGTGCTGCCGTGTTCCTAAACTAAATAACAATACATAAAATAATCCCATATCACAACATAAACATAAATATTAGAACTTTTCCCAAAACACATGCAAACATATAAACATACTCATTATTATTATTTTAACACCACATAAATATATGAACATTAGACTTTTTCAAGTTACACCATTGTCCTCGGGCAGAAAAGGGTACAACCGGCTTGGGGGTCCAGGGCAGCCCCTCGGTAGGCGTGCCCCTGGATGCAGCCTGCCCCCGGGGTCGTAACTGAACTCACAGACAAGAGTGGCTCTTCTCCTCACCATCGACTGCCCTTCTCGCCATCTGAAGCCTTCTCCCAGACACGCCGCACCTCGTTGGCGTGCCTCCTCGAGCCGTCCGACCGCTGGAAATAAGCTGCACCCAGATTAGCCACAATGTGCAGCTGCTCCTGGTGTTCTTGCGGCTGTCGTCCAGCCCACATCTGCCATGGACATTCTTCCCCTCAAGCCTGGACTAAGTCCATAACTCTGAAAGGGGTTTTGCTCGGCTTGCAGTGTTGCTGCTTGGCATGCGGTTTCTCCATGCCTGACGGTCTGGCCCCGACCGTTTTTAAAACCACTGCAGTTGTCGCCGTTGTAGCCCCAGATTCGCCAGCCCCCTGTGACCAAGCTCCGGAGAAAACTGAAGCTTGTCTGTCGGCCCCGTTCGACAACGCAGGCGCCCCGCCGTTACGCCCAGTACCCTCATCCAAGGTGTCTTGAGGTCCGGCACTGAGGTCCTCCTGTGTTGACCCTGAGCGAGGCTGGTCTTGCTCGACCTCCGTGGTGCCCGGTAAATCTTCGTACTGCTCACTCTCAGTGCCCGGTGCCTCCTCTCTGTCATCCGAGGTGCTCTGCTGTGCTGTCTCTGTGCCCGGCTGCCCCTGCTGTTTCTCGGGGTTCTCAGCATGCTTGCTCCCCCCCCCCCCCCCACTGCTCCGACCCTAGCTGTGAGGAAAACTGAGCAGAGTCTGGTCGCTGCTCTCCCTCTGTGCCATCTTCGCTCACCGTGCTTTGTTCACCTCCAGTGCTGCGGTCACTCACCATGCTATGCTTTTCGGCTGGCTTGTCGTCTTTGGTAGATGGGGGCTCCCTCTCCCATGGCTCCGACTTCTCCGTGAAAACTAGCTTATAGCTTTTAGCTAGTGTCTGGCGCCCACCTAGCTCCGTGGATAACTTCGCCTTTGCCACTGGCTGAGCTGTTAGCTTTCCCGAGCTAGCTAGCTTAGCTACTTTTGGCACAAATAGCCTTTCCACCCACAGCTTCGTGCTTCTTGTGTGTTTAGTGGAGTATTCAGCCATCTGTCCAACAACATCTGTATAAGACTCCGTCTCCCCCAACGTGTAGAAAATTTTCCAACCTTCTACGCCGAGATGGTGGACCAGAAGCGCTTGTCTCCGCATTCCGTCAAGTCTACTCAGGCCCAACGCCACAATGTACCCATCAAACATAGCCAACCAGTTAGGCCACAGGATTGCTGGCTTTCCCAGATACTGTAGAAACGGTGGTGGAGGTGGCCCATACGCCTCCACAGTTTCTCCTTATCGCCAAAATGTTATGTCTGTAATCAGTGAGACGGGAGTCAATCTTGTACCGAACATCCAACTGCACTTTATTGAGAACACACACAAATATATACACTGGCCGCAGCCCACCTGACGTCACCCCGCAGGGCGGCTACAGCAAGCCCCTAGGGCCAAACACACATACAACACACACATTTGAATTTACTACAGACAGTAGATTATCCCTTCTGAGTAATGCAAAGGAGATGGAACCCTGTTATTCTAATTATAGTAACAGGGTTGTAAGTAACGGGGTTGTAAATCAGTGCTTGCATTAGCATTTTTTCACAGAAAAATGCTACTTGTGGAATGTAATGGTTTAGGAAAGTAAAGCATAAATGTAGTTCTATAAATAAAAGAAAGAAACTTAGAAAATAATTTATCTTCTTTTGGTAACATGAGAAACAGGGTTGTATGGGGTAGAGTGTCACACTCAGTTTAATCAGAAAAGATTTGGAAAAATGCAAAATACAGAGGACAAACCTTTGGACTATTTATGATGTTAGCACCACTAATCTCTAAAAAATCTGGATCAGTCACTGGCCAACAGAAGTGAAGCCACCGGAAAATCTATGACCGCCATTTAAGTACAGCCAAAACACTCAGCGAGTCAATGGAGAATGAATGAGTTTAGTAGTAAATGGTGCCACTTTTACCTCAATAACTTCCCAAAAAATTAACAGATTTTGAACTTCTTGGTATGGAGACACAGTTTATAATCTTGCGCAACCGGTGAACTATAGAAATCAAGTTAACATTATGCTTAGTGGCCGTGGGACGGCTGGATAATCGGAAAAGTCAAGCCAAGGCAAGTAGTTCTGTGAGTAATGCATGCAGTAAGTGTGTTTAAGCATGTCGTCATAATAATAGTCCTAATGATAGTCCTATATGAGTAAATTAAAATATCATGCAGAAATCATGCTCAGTCAGAAATGTTATGGTTGCAATGTGCTTTAAGTGGTTCATTATAACGGCCCATTTGGCCCAGTCATAAACGTTCAGTTTTACATTAGCCAATATGCTAATATGCATGTTTTACTTGCTACCCTTGGTAAGGCCAATTTGTATGGGTAATGTTCTAAGCTTTTCAAAGGGGGGGGGATAAATGTGGTGTACGTGAAATGGTGCGACCCACTACGTTGCGGTAGCACGTACGTACGTGTGATGTCACAATGCCACAGGGTATATTATACGGCTGGCCAGAACCAGCCGCCCTCTTGGCACCCTACTTTCTACCAACCACAATCTGTTCTGTACCACCCTGTTGTGCTAACCCTCAATAAAGCTAACCTCAACACGTGAACATGTCCACACTCATTTCTGGACATAACACTGTCATGTGGAAATCAAGGTCCCAGAGTCTGGAGGAAGAGTGGAGAGGCATTGAATCCAAGTTGCTTGAGGTGCAGTGAAGTTTCCATAGTCAGTGATAATTTATCATCACTGATCCCAAACAATTTCTTATTGTAATGAATTTCAGTTTTCATAACGTTTATTTCTCACCAGATCAAGGAGTTTTTTGAGTGCCCACAATCGGAAATGAACAGGATTGGTGACAAAGGGCAGCCCTGGCGGAGTCCAACTCTCACTGGGAATGAGTCCGACCGAGTGTTGGCAATATGAACCTCAGCTCTCACAACGGTCGTACAGAGACCAGATAGCTCGTAACAACAAGCCCGATACCCCATACACCTGAAGCACCCCCCACAAAAAACCACGACGGACACAGTTGAATGCCTTCTCCAAGTCCACAAAACACATGTAAACTGGTTGGGTAAACTCCCATGAACCCTCAAGGATTCTCAAGAGAGTAAAGAGTTGGTCCAATGTGCCACGGCCAGGACGAAAACCACATCGCTCCTCTTGAATTCGAGGTTCGACCAGCGGCCGGACTCTCCTCTCCAGTACCTTGGCATAGACCTTCCCAGGGAGGCTAAGGAGTGTGATCCCTCTAAAGTTGGAGAACACCCTCTGGTCCCCCTTTTAAAAGAGGGGAGCCACCACCCCGGTTTGCCATGCCAAAGGCATTGTCCCCAACCTCCACGCAATGTTGCAGAGGTATGTCAACCATGACAGCCCTACAACATCCAGGGCCTTGAGGTACTCAGGGTGAATCTCATTCACCCCCTGGGCCTGGCCCCCAAAGAAATTTTTAGCCACCTTGGCGACCTCAGTCCCTGTGATGGGTGAGTCATCCCCCCTGTCCACAAGCCCTGCTTCCTCTATGGAAGGCGTGTCAGTGGGACTGAGGAGAGCCTCGAAGTATTCCTTCCACCATCCGACGATATCCACAGTCAAAGTCAGCAGCGCCCCATCTGCACCATACACAGTGTGGACAGGGAGCTGCTTCCCCCTTCTGAGCCGTTGGACAGTTTACTAACTAACTAACTAACTAACCTGCACTTATATAGCGCTTTTCTAGTCACAAAGACCACTCAAAGCGCTTTCATTAATACTAACCCTCTATTCTAAGGGCCTATAGGAAACAGATATCTAGGGACAATTTAGAACAGCCAATTAACCTAACATGCATGTTTTTGGCATGTGGGAGGAAACCGGAGAAATCCCGGAGTAAACCCACGCAACACGGGGAGAACATGCAAACTCCACACAGATCACTGTTGGTCGGGGGCTGGGATCGAACCCACGATCCCACGATCCCCACAATCCCCCGGCCAAGGGTAAACTGTGCTGCCGCAGTGCTAACCACTGCGCCACCGTGCAGCCAGTTTACCAGAATCTCTTTGATGCCAACCGAAAGTCTTGTTCCATGGCCTCATCGAACTCCTCCCACACCTGAGTTTTTGCTTCAGCAACCACCCGAGCCGCACTCTGCTTGGCCTGCTGGTACACCTCATGTGCTCCGGGTGTCCCACTAGCCAACCAAGCTTGATAGGACTCCTTCTTCAGCTTAATGGCCCCCCTCACCACTGGTGTCCACCACTTGGTTAGGGGGTTGCCACCACGAGATGCACCGACAACCTTGTGGCCGCAGCTCTGGGCAGCTGCTTCAACAATGGAGGTGAAGAGCATGGCCCATTCAGACTCCATGTCTCCAGACTCCCTCGGAATGTGGTCAAAGTTCTTCCGGAGGTGGGGGTTGAAACCTCCCGGACAGGGGCCTCAGCCAGACGTTCCCAGCACACCTTCACTATATGCTTGGGTCTACGAGGTCTGAATGGCATCCTCCCCTGCCATCGGCTCCAACTCACCACCATGTGGTGATCAGTTGACAGCTCTGCTCCTCTCTTTACCTGAGTGTCCAAGACATACGGTCACAGGTCTGATGACACGATAACAAAATCCATCATCGACCTGCAACCTAGGGTGTCCTGGTGCCAGGTGCACATGTGGACACCCTTATGCTTGAACATGGTGTTCGTTATGGACAAACTGTGGTTAACACAGAAGTCCAATAACTGAACACCACTCGAGTTCAGATCGGGCAGGCCATTCCTCACAATCACCCCCCTCCAAGTTTCACTGTCATTGCCCACGCGCACATTGAAGTCCCCCAGTAGGACAATGGAGTCTCCAAGAGGAGCACTTTCTAGTACCCCAGTCAGAGATTCCAAAAAGGGTGGGTACTGGTCAGGACCCCTTTCCCAACCCGAAGGCACAGGGAAACAACCCTTTCATCCACCGGGGAAAACTCCAATATAGAGGCCGCAAAGTGGGGGATACAAGAATACCCATCCATGCTCACCGCCTCTTGCCCGGGGCAACTCCAAAGTAGGCCAAGCTCCAGCCCCTCTCCAGGAGACCGGTTCTGGAACTGGAGCTGTTTGTTGAGGTGAGGCTGACTGTATCTAGCCGGTATCTCTCAACCTCATGCACCACCTCAGGCTCCTTCCTCACCAGAGGGGTGACATTCCACATCCCAAAAGCCAGTTTAGGAAGCCTGGGATCAGACCACCAAGGTCTCCACCTTCGACTGCCACGTGATCCACATAGCACCGGACCCCCATTGTCCCTCCTGCAGGTGGTGAGCCTACTGGAGGGCGGACCCATGTAACTCCTTCGGGCTGAGCCCGGCCGGGTCCCATGGGCGGAAACCCGGCCACCAGGCGCTAGCCATCGAGCCCCTCCCCCAGCTCCAGGGTGGGGCCCCGGTAACCCCATACTGGGCGGGGTACACTGAATCCTTGTTTTAGTATCATCATCATAAATTTTATGGACAGGATTTCTAGGCGCAGCGAGAGAACGGAGGGTGTCATGCTCGGTGATCACAGGATCTCATCTCTGTTGTTTGCAGATGATGTTGTCCTGTTGGCTTCATCCAGCAATGACCTACAGGTCTTACTGGGATGGTTTGCCACCGGGTGTGAAGTGGCTGGGATGAGAATCAGTACCTCCAAGTCCGAGTCCATGGTCCTCAGCCGGAAAAAGGTGGATTGTCCTTTCTGGGTTGGGGACAAGCTCCTGCCCCAAGTGGAGGAGTTTAAGTATCTCGGGGTCTTATTCACAAGTGAGGGGAGACTGGACCGAGAGATTGACAGATGGATCAGAGCAGCATCTGCAGTGATGTGGACGCTGTACTGGTCTGTTGTGGTGAAGAGGGAGCTAAGCTCTAAGGCAAAGCTGTCGATTTACCGGTCAATATACGTTCCTACCCTCACCTATGGTCATGAGTTTTAGGTATTGACCGAAAGAATGAGATCACGGATACAAGTGACTGAAATGAGCTTCCTTTGTAGGATTGCTGGACTCACCCTTAGAGATAGGGTGAGGAGCTTAGAGTAGAACCGCTGCTCCTCCACACTGAAAGAAGCCAGCTGAGGTGGTATGGGCATCTGATCAGGATGCCTCCTGGACGCCTCCCACTTAAGGTGTTTTGGGCATGTACCACTGGAAGGAGACCCTGGGGTAGACCCAGGACTTGCTGGAGAGACTATGTCTCCCAGCTGGTCTGGGAACGCCTTGGTATCCTCTCTGAAGAGCTGGAGCAGGTGGTTGGGGAGAGGGAAATATGGGCTTCTCTGCTTGAACCGCTGCCTCTGTGACCTGGACCTCCGGAAAAGTGGTAGAAGATGGAGGTGGAGATGGAGACAATCGGAATTGTTGGTCGGAGTGAGCAGTCCTCTCTGGGCAGAGCAACAGTCCTCCACATCTCTAAAAAAATGTTACTGAGGTTTGGAGTAATCAGCTGATGGCAAATTCAGTCCAGGGCAGGAAATGCACGATCTGAACTATCCTCTGCTACCATGATTGTCTTGGAATTTTAATTAGTACATCTCCTTTGCATTTCTGGTGAATGAATAAAAACACTGGAGTCACTAATGCCTTTTTAAGACTTTATTCCTTGGCCAAGGAGGAAAATGTCCCACCGCACGCAAGCAGTGTAGTGAGAAGTTCAAAGTTTTCGCAGAGGGCAGGGATGCTTGTACAGTGTTACAAACAATAGATAAAGATTGTTTTGGGAAAGCTGTAAGCTACAGTCTGTCAAGGCTAGGTTGAGTGCAGCTGATTAGTGTCTCATCTAATCATAACATAGCTGGAGGGAAAAACACTAAACGTGGAGACATTTATGATTACCATATGTTGATAAACTACATGGAACTGAATGAATGAACAAAATGTAATAAGAATACATTTCCAACACACTCTTCCAGAGACTGCATCTTGATGTCGGCTGATGATTTTCAGCTCTAAAAAAATGGAGTGGTGTTCAGTTTCATGAGCTTCTCGCCCTCGTTAGCATATTGGTAGCAGCCTAGCAGGATATCACAGGTGGATATAAACTAGACTCTGTCTCAGCTCTGGACCTCTGGTCCATCTGTCTCTGGTGAGTGGTGGTCTCATTTTCAAAGTAATTTATTCTCCATTGTTGATACTCACTCCTGGTAATGCCAGAATCTCAATGCTGATTGGCTATAACAACCAAGCATCAATCAAATTTTTTGCCTAAACTCAGCAAAATCCAACTCACACGGACGCAAATTTGTGTGTATTAGCATTGCCTAGAGCAAATTTGCATATGTATCTTTCCATTGACTTTGTATGTAGTTGTACCATGTTTCACATTCAGTATAAACAAATTATAAGGCTAAATTGTTATTACATATGCTTTAATAGGCTACAGTGTGTCATCTGTAACATTTTTGGTTGGTGGTGTGCCAAAGTCAAAGTCAAAGTGCCTTTATTGTCATTCCATTGTTAATAAACAATGCAACGAAATTGAGATGCTGCTCCCTAAAAACAAACTATCACACTCACAGTTCACTCATGCATTTAACATTCTTATAATTACAACAATAAATAATGCTTGAAACAATATTACCTAAAAGTTGAATACAATATGTATGTAGCAATAATGAAAACATACTGAGCGATAAATATAAAAGACCAGCTTATACACACAGGGTTATTGCCACAAAATATTAAAAAAAGGTTGGAAAACACTGAGCTAGACAACTTCTTGGAACCAGGGCCAAAGACACTTCAAACTCTGCAATACCAAATAAGAGACAGGCAAACTTCTGCAGGAGAAAACATGGTGTGCTGCACTGATGGAGACAAGAAAGTGAATGGGACCAGAGATCATTTCTACCAGACCTAAAAAGAACAACTTACTATGTAGAAGTCATTATTACTTCCTAGTGTGCGCTATAACTCCCGTTTGTCCTGTCCTCAACCTGGTAACCACTGTTTCTCTAATAAGAAGAGGAGGAGGGAGAAAGCTGTCCATAGCTTTGGATTTGGCCTGTAGTACCACTTTTAAAACACTAAAGGCGCTTTTCTGGAATTTCCCCATTGTGGGACTAATAAAGGCTTATCTTATCTTACCACTAGGGTCAGTACGGTACGGTTCGGTACGGTTTGTCCGCTTTCCCATTAGGCACCAGAAGTCCTTACAGTTCTGTTTTTTTTAGAACTATTCCTATTTTTTCGGCACTACTCCAGAGCAGGTCTGAAGCATACCGGCCCAGTTACATCAAGCCACTGCTGGCCACTGACTGGTTCGGGCGTAGTGTCATGAGAGTGGGCGTTACGCTGACTTTCCAGAATCGCTGGCTGGCCGCCATTTGCAATTTTTGTCCATGAGCCCGTGAACAAGTGATATTATAAACAACAACGATAGAATGGCTTAACAGAAATCAGCAGAAATCAACACCGCGGTCCAGCAGAGTTTTCTGTGCATTTCGGCTGATGAGAGAATGCAGTGGGATGCAGACGGAGCTTGCAGTGGGGAGCACAAGCAGACGCACTGGAAAATACACGGAGATGCACCAGGAACTAGACCCAGCCACCCGAATTGAATGTACAGCTGCGACAGCACCCAACTTCAGCAGTTGAAGCCGTGATATTGTGATTATATAGAGGACGGTGAGTGATGTGATATTCATGTTTTACGTTAATTTTCCCAGCAGTGGAAAGTTCACTTTTGACAGACGAAAACTTAATCGTGTTTAAATGATGGCCTAGCTCAATGCTACGTCCATCGTGGTATGTAGCCTTTGTGTTGACAATATCTGATGAAATAAGTTAGTTATAATTGTGGTTAAAAAGGTGGGTTTTTTTTTTACATGTTGCACTTTCGTGCTGTGCATGTGCTTAAGGTGTGTGTATTTTCATTGTAGAGTCCAAACAGGATCTGCTTGGAATGGCGACGTTTTGACAGCAATGTATTGTGACAGGTAAACAACACATCATATTTATAGTCAAATCTTTTGCTTTTTAAGTTAAAGTATAGGTAAAAGTGCCAAATTTAAAGTAGCACAATTTCCACTTAATATGAAAGGGACTGAACTGAGAATTATTTGATTGTGTGAACATTAATTACAGAGTAATTGAAAATGATCCTTTATGAGTTGTAATCATAATAGTGTATCTTGCACTTTGGGGAATGGGAGTTGTTCAGTCACCATTACAATTTAGTTTATATGTGTAGTCTATAGTATTTCATCTTTAAACTCATCCAGGAAAAGAACACATTACAAATATTTGAGACCCATTGTAGTGCTTCCTTTTATATTTTAGCAATACAAGCACAAAACACCACCCACACTTGAAACCAGGGCGACACAGCGGTGGCTAAACTTTTATTGATAACGTTATTTCACACCATCACAACAACTCAGTGTCTAAACTCAGTGTAAATGGTGTAGAGATTGAAAGGGTATCCAAAATTAAAATCATTGGCGTATTAATTGATAATAAACTGTGTTGGAAGTCACATATTAATTATATTAAAGGTAAAATATGCAAATCAATCACAATACTACACAGAGTGAAGTATTTGCTGAATCAACCCACACTATAGACTTTGTATCATTCATTAATACTCCCATACATGACATATTGTATTGAAGTATGGGGAAATACATATAAAACAAACATATATCCAGTCTTTATGCTTCAGAAGAGAGCTATTAGAATAATAAACAAAGCTGCTTACAGGGAACCAACAAACCCACTTTTTCTTAAATTAAAAGCTCTCAAGTTGAAAGATCTGGTTGACTTTAAAACTGCTGTAATAATGTTTAAAGCGAAGAATCTATCAGTGTCCACAAATATCCAAAAGTTGTTCCAAATAAGGGAGAAACAATATCATTTCAGAGGAACATGTATATTTCAAAAACCTTCAGTGAGAACTACCACCAAGCAACACTGTTTCAGTGCAAGGAGTCAGATTATGGAACGCTTTTGGACCTGAATTAAAATCATGTACAACGCTTGGACAATTTCAACAAAAACTAAAGGAAGAAATACTCCAAACATATATAGAAGATGACATGTAAAATCACATAAGGATTGTCATATCCAGTCTGTGTTGTGCTGTTGCTTAGTTTTTGTCACGTTTTGTCTTTGCTTTGTTCTGATTTGTAATCAGTCTTATTTTATTTTTGAATTCTTAGCTGGAACATGGGTGGGCAATATAAGCTGTGGCTTCAGCCGTCACCCATTTCGGACAACTTATGTTGAATTGTATAATCCGAGGAGTTGCTGTTTAATTTGACCTTGTTGGATTTTTTTTCTCCCCTTTGTTATATTATTCTGTTCCTTTCTTTTAATCTAATCTATCCAAAATAAAGATTCATTCATTTCTTAAATATGTTTTAAACTTGCTTTAATTATCCACCACCCATTTCTGTCTTTCATCTTGGCAAGAGGAAAACGATCCACCCAAACCGGACCTTGCCTCACTATTTACAGAGATGCAGGCTGAAGATCTGCTGAACCGGGACCAGTATGAGGGGCCGATCCAGTTGCTTCTCAGTGAGGCAGCGTGGCCGGCGTGTGTGACCCATTTCAGTTTCTTTTTTTTTTTTTTTACAGTTTGAATTTTGCACATTCTAAATAATCTATAATTTGCTGCTGATTGTAATAAACAATTTAGTGATTTATGTGTTTGCATCATGATTTTCTATTTTTGTCTGTTAAGACACCGGTGGGAAAAGAGTCAACAGTACGAACCATTTTTCAGTGACTTTGAAAATAATGGCTCATTTTTAAGAAAAGTAACCAAAACAATTATTTGCTGAAGACTGTATTGTTGGATGTGCCAGTGCAGAAGACACTGCACACTTTAGTGATAGTCCCAGTATATGGAGGAATTCTGGGCCATATTAGCATCTGATTTCCTAATAATGGGATAGAAGAGAGAACCTGCAGGGTCTTGGCCCTCCATGACACATGATCAGACTCCCCTGAGTTCGGGTTTAATGGGATTTAACATTTTAACAGAAACTGCTTTATGGTTCATAATTCTGTTGGCAGACTTGCACCAAACCAAAAGTGATTTGTCAAACTGCTGGATTGTTCTTAGACAGCTTTTCCAATCTCTATATTTAATTTATGTCACTTGGTCGTAACCTTCACACACAAAACAAAATAGAGACATTTGCAAAAGTACAAAGGTTTATTGTCAAAATTCCCAGGGCAATACTATATGAATACAAGTATAGTTCACTGTTGATGCAGAGAACATATATTTATACAGTATCTACATGTAGTCAGCAATACTTAATACGATATATTTCCAGTTAATCCACGTATTTCTCCATGTAACTTTGTGACTGCATTATTTTAATTACTTTTAATCCTAGATCCATTTGTTTTGGCTTAAAATGCATCATAATTGTTAAATATATCTTATGCCTAACTCAGTACTGTTTACCTGTTGAAATATATATTTAACGGCTCATATGCTACAATATGGCACCGACTGATCCATGTTTTGCCACGACACCACTGGCTGGAGCAGGTAAATCCCATGACGTCTCAACAGTCTCTCCATGATTTTGACACAGATCAGAGCAATTTGTTGCACAGGAAGCTAAACATTTCTACAGACATTCTGCAGTTTCTAACCACTTTGCGTTCGTGAAGTTGGGGTCACATCACTGTGTTGCACGTTCACGCCGACCGTTTGAAGCGATATTTTTGCCACAAGAGAGCCATCTGAAACACACACACAGAGAATACATATTTTAGTACCCAATATCGATAACTTGCCAACATTACAATGTTGTACGGTGGACTTAAAAGCAAAGTAGCATTAGCATTCATTAGCTTACCATCATACGTAATGTAGTTGGTATCCTCATGTCTTCTCCTTTATACTGCTCTATGGTTTCCTAAACACTCCAGTACTTTTCCAGAGTGTGTCGTATCGCCGCCTTTGCCTTCTGTTCTCCCTTTTTGCCTTTATTCTGTCAAAAACAGCCAGAGAACGCAGATGCCTCATATCCTGCCAGCTTTGTGTTTTGTGTAATGTTATGCTTGTTTTACGCCAGTTACACTTGTTTTACGTAGCGGGAAGGAGAGGGTTGTGCCGCCTCCCTGTAACTATATTTCCACCCACTTCAAATGGGACCTAGTGCAGTGGAAACACAAAGCAGGCCGAACTGTACTGTCCCGTCCCGTACCGAACCGTACTGTACTGACCCTAGTGGAAAATTGTCAGGTTTTCATCATGTTCATTTAACACTTCAGGGTGAACAGATTTGAATTAAAAGCCCAATTTACTGAATTTTCCATGGATTAATTTCAAATGCTGACATCATCATGCACATACAGTTGAAACCACATGTTTACATACACATACACATAACCCCTTTTTTTCTCACTGTGACGACAAAATTTTTCCTGTTTTAGGTTAGTTAGGATTACCAAAAATATTTCTATTTGCTAAATAACTTTTATATTTGCAAAATATTTTTTTTATTACTTTCTTTAAAAGTTAGAAGTTTACATACATTTCCTTACTATTTGGTAGCATTACATTTAAACTGTATGACTTGGGTCAAACATTCTGGGTATCCTTCCACAAACTTCTCACAATAGTTTGCAGGAATTTTGGCCCATTCCTCCTGACAGAACTGATGTCACTAAGGGTGCTTTCACACTTAAATTTGTTTACTTTGGTCTGAATCAGCTGATGAATTTGTTACTTTGTATCATTTTCTCCTTGGTTTGGTTCCCTTTCACATGCAAAAATTCAAGCGGACCTAATTAGGTCACGTTAAATCCCACGGGACTTACATCACAGCGTTCTTTGTTCTTGCTGGTCAGACTTTTTTTGCCACAACAACAGGAAAGGTAAATACAGGAAGTCAGACTACTGTGCATTTCGGCATTTCTGGGGAGAAAATAATACAAATTGTAGCATAATCTATGGGGGGTTTTCATCACCCTGGTTATTGTTTATTACAATATGTGTATATACTACTTTCAGCAAATCGTACAGTTTGAAAATGAAGCGCGACTATGGATGGAAAATAACATGTTAACATTCATTAATCCTCCAGAACTGTGACATGCTCAGCCACAGGTATTTTCAAAGATCCATCAGGTATGTACAGTTGCATAAAATGTTTTACCATTTGCCACTGGTCCTGTTTTAGCACGGTCCCTTTCTCACCTGCAGGACTGTACCAGAGTTCACCAGTTGATTCGAATTGAGACCACCTCTTTTAGGAGGTCTCAGTACCATAGGTTTGGTACGCACTAACGGACAAAACAAGCTTGAGTTCGACTGAAATGAACTAAAGCCTGTAGGTGTGAAAGTGCTTTAAGTCAGGTTTGTAGGCCTCCTGTGGTGTTTCAGGTTTGTGCACTTTGTTCTACTGCTGATTGCTCTGAGTATTTTCACCTGCCTTGATTAGGACTGCCTATAAATACAGCTTTTTGGCGGAGTGGAAACTGCTCTCTATTGGTAGTGATGGTGTGATGAAGCCACATGAATGTGTTGAATCTTTCTGGCCAATTGCTTCACCAAAAGGCTGATTAGATGAAGCCCTATTTCACAGCTCATTTGGGAGTAATGACATCTGCTGGTCATTTAATGTACAGCAGTCTTACTGTGATATTATATGTGGGCTACATACCAGTGGATCTGTAAACAGAATGATGCAATTGCATCATTATTTGATAATAATAATACTTAAGTATTATGTCTGAATGCCCATATGAGGTATTGCATGCCAGATGAAATGAATTTATCTTGAGCATGGGATATCAATAAAGTACCAATACATCACAGTACAGTGGAGAAAAGAAGTATTGAACATGTCAACATTTTTCTGATTAAACATATTTCTGATGGAGCCATTGACCTGACATTTTCATCAGATATCAGTTCCATTCTTAGGCCTCCATCGGTCAGGGTTGACCATTGGTGAAGCATCCTAGTTTTGGTTGTCTGCTCGCCTGGAGCAGTGTCGTCTGTGGCTAAATAGACCGATGCGGGAGTGGCAGTCTCTATCACAAATGTCACACCTGTGTGTAGTCTCTGGTCTGTTGGAGCTGCTGCTTTCTTTCCTGCATGGTCGTTTTTTCTGCAGCAGCGGTCATCATTTTCTCCTCTCCTGATTTCAGGTGTTGCTTCAGGGTCCCTTTCCACTTTGCACAGTCATCTGCTAGGCTCTCCCAGGTCTCTGTGTTGATGTCAGTGGCCTTCATGCCTCTCTTAACGACATCTTTGTACTGGAGCTGGGGGTGACCAGTGCATCTCCTCCCAGATGCCAATTCTCTATACAGGATGTCCTTTGGGATGTGCCCATCGTCCATGTGGTGGACATGGCCTAGCCAGCACAGCCTGCACTGTCTGAGGACAGTGAACATGCTGGGAAGTCCCACGTGATTCAAGACATCTGAGTTGGTTACCCTGTCCTGCCAGGATATGCCCAGGATGTGGCGGATGCTTCGCAGATGGAAGGTGTTGAGTCACTTCTCTTGTGTGGCATATGTTGTCCATGACTCACTGCCATACAGCAGTGTGCTGATGACACAGGCGTTATACACTGCCATCTTAGCCTTCACCGGCAGCTTGCAGTTTGTCCACACTCTGGTTGTGAGGTAAGCGAGTGTTGTAGCTGCCTTCCCGATCCTCTTGTCTATTTCTGTGTCAAGAGAGAGGTTGTCGGTTATGGTAGAACCAAGGTACAGTAGGTGAAGTGGTGGACAACGTTGAGTTCGATGGTGATGGCAGGTGGTGATTCAGTGTCTTGTCCCAGAACATTGGTCTTTTTCAGGCTAATGGTGAATCCAAAATCCTTGCAGGCCTATGAGAAGCAGTCCATCAGTGTCTGCAGCTCCTGTTGGGTGTGTGTTACAATTGCTGCATCATCAGCAAACAGCATGTCTCTGATGAGCATTTTGCGAACCTTCGTCTTGGCTCTGAGGCGGGCAAGGTTGAACAGCCTGCCATCTGATCTGGTGCGTAGGTAAATTCCTTCAGTTGCAGTACCAAAGGCATGCTTTAGGAGAACGGTGAAGAATATCCCAAAGAGTGTGGGAGCAAGAACGCAGCCTTGTTTGATGCCGCTGCAGATGCTGAAGGGGTTGGAGGAACTTCCGTTGAAATGCACAGTCCCCTTCATGTCTGAGTGAAAAGACTCAATCATTCTCTGCAGCTTTGGTGGGCAGCCTATCTTTGGGAGAATCTTGAACAGGCCTTCCCTGCTGGTGAGGTCGAATGCCTTGGTGAGATCTATGAAGGCGACATACAGGAGCATCTGCTGTTCTCTGCACTTCTCCTGGAGTTGGCGGAGGGAGAAGACCATGTCTACCATTGATATCTTGACACGAAAGCCAAACTGCGACTCTGGGTAGACGTGTTCTGCCAGCTTCTGCAGGCGGATCAAAATGACCCGAGCAAAGACTTTGCCGATGATGCTGAGTACAGAGATGCCTCTGTAGTTGTTGCAGTCACTTCTTTTACCCTTGTTCTAATAGAGGGTGATGATCTTGGCGTCCCTCATGTCCTGTGGTACAGCCCCTTCTTGCCAGCACTGACAGAGGACTTCATGCAATTGGAGCAGGAGGGTAGTCTTGCAGTATTTACCAGATCCGAGGGAATCCCGTCACTACCTGGGGCTTTGCCTAAGGCCAAGCTGTCGATGGCCTTCCTGAGTTCCTCTATGGTTGACTCAAAAGCCACCTCCTCTATGATTGGCATACACTCGATGGTGTCAAGAGCTGCGGGGGACACTGTGTTCTGTCTGGAATAGAGGTTAGAGTAGTGTTCCACCCATCTCTCCATCTGTTGGCCCTTGTCTTTAATTACTACCCCAGTGGAAGATTTAAGGGGAACTGTCTTGCTCTGGACTGGTCCGAGCACCTTCTTGATGCCATCATACATCCCTCTAATGTTGCTGTAGCAGCAACTGTCTGGATGTCTTCACTGAACTCTGTCCAGTATTCGTTAGCGCAACACCTGGCAGTCTGCTGAGCCTTGCTCCTGGCAGCCCTGAGAATCTGCAGGCTCTTCTCACTGGGTGACCGCTTATACTCTGTGAGGGCGGTGCACTTGGCTTCGTGGCGGGAGTCATCTCTGTGGACTTGGCCTCAAACCAGTTGTGAGACTTGGAGGGCTTCTTTCCAAAGGTAGCCAAGGTGGTGCAGTGCATGGTGTCTCGCAGTACTTCCCACTTCTCTGTGGTAGAGTCTCTGGGCTGTGAGGTTTGCACTTCCTTCTCAAAGGTCTCTGCAAATTTTTCCACGAAGTCTGCTTGAGACATCTTGCTGACATCAATGTGAGGGTTCCCTTGTTTCTTTGAGCGGTGGATCCTCTTTTTTTTTTAACTTATTTTGTACCTGTAGGTAGATTTGTTTTGCAGTCTGGTGACAAACCACCAGCTGCCGGTCGCTGCGTGCGCAAGTGCCCCGTATCCCTAACCTGCATGTTTTTGGTATGTAGTCTCTGGCTGTAGTCTGATCTTGCAGCAGACCAGGGAGTGATCTGTATTGCAGTCCGCACTGTGGTAAGAGTGTGTGTGGAGGACGTTCTTCATCCCGGCATGACTGACCAGGATAAGATCTAGCTGATGCCAGTGCTTTTAGCGTGGGTGTCTCCAAGAGACCTTGTGCTGAGGCTTGGTCCTGAAGTAGGTGTTGGCGATGCACAATTCGTGATAACTGCAAAGCTCAAGCAGTCGTTGGCCGTTCTCGTTCATTTAGCCCACACCAAACTGTCCAAGGCAAGAGGGTCACGAGTCATGATCTGCACCCAATCTGGCACTGCAGTCACCCAGGAGAACAAGTTGCTCCTTGCTGGGGATCCTTGTGACGATAGATGTGAGCTTCTTGTAGAACTCATCCTTTGTGTCCAGTGTGGAAGGCAGTGTTGGGACATACACGCTAACAAGGGTGACTGGGCCTTTGGTGATGTTGAGGCAAAGAGTGAGGAGATGCTCTGTGCCTTTGCTGCCTGGCTTTACCATATTCAGCAGGTTGTTCCTCACTGCAAAGCCGACTCCATGCTCCCTTGGCTTGTCAGAGCCTTTTCCCTGCCAGTAGAATGTGTAGTCCTTCTCCTTCAGCGTGTCTGAGTCAGCAAGGTGTGTTTCCTGAAGGTTGGCAATGTCCACATGCAGCCTCCTGAGCTCGTCATTTATGATAGCTGTTTTCCTGGAGTCACTGATGTCCTGAAGGTTTTCAGAAAGACCTGTCATCATTGTCCAAACATTCCAACATCCCAGTTTCAAAACTGGTTTCTTTCATTGTTTTGTTTTGTTTCTTGGTGTGACAATTGCAGTCTGCTGTTTGGACATTTCCTAATCCCCATGCACCCATTGAGGATGGCAGACTGTGGCAGGACAACACCTTACTGGCTGGGGGCTACCCAGCTTGAGGCGGGCGGTAGTTGTCCAGTGACATCCAAGGATCCCTCCCACCATTGGGAACATCCCCTGGCGCCAAGCTCTACGCCAATCAAGCAATGACTTATAACCAGTAACTGTTGTTCCCCGTGTTGTGTCGATGCTGCAAGTGAAGCTGGAGTGACCTCTCCAGGGTGTAGGGTGTGAGTTTGTGTTGGTGAGTGTTGCTGGATGCAAGCCTGGGCAATGTGATATGGAGGACAGGCTGTTGCCCATGTAGCATGTCCCCCATCTCCACGTCGCTGATGGATTCAAAGGAACAGCAAGGCTATTACAGTCTGGCACCAGTGCTTTCGCAGGAGCTGCCAGAACGAAGTTTAAATCAACGACGGATTGCCTTAGGGGCTCCGACTCCGGAGTTTACCTCAGGGTTGACTCCCAAAGCCTTTCCTGTGGCCGGGTATGCTGCAAGGCAGCAGAGGTTTGAAATCAGGGATTTCCTTCCCCTAGATGAACTACCTTCCCAGGTTGTCAAGCCCCATCTACCTGAAGCATCTGGTGTGAAGGCACCAGAGACTCGCCTTCACCCCTTCTCCTGTCAGTAGAAGCAGTTCTGCCGGGCTTAGAAGCTAAGCCACACGAGCAGGCCAGGAGTTGGACTTAGTTGTCAGAAGCTATTTGAGATGCATGCCATAAGGAGCATTTTTTGAGCGCTGGGAGCTTTCTTTATGTTTAACAGTTAAAAATAAAAAAAACACATAAACATTGAACACATGAAGAAAAAGAGGTGCAAAAAAGGCATAGAAAGCCAAGAAACCAGCTGAAATCCATCAGAATTTCGGAAGCCATCCCATCCCCAATCAGTGCAAATTAATTTCAGCTGGTTAAGTCCTGACTGATAGCCTTTAAAAAAAAATTAAAAATCAAAATTAAATCACCCTTTATTGTCATTCAACCATACAACCAATCATGTACAGTAGAACGAAATTGTGTTTCTCCTATCTACAGTGTTAATCACACACACACACACACACCATATATAGAATCAGAGGGGCCGCAGCCATGCAAGGCGCCGCCACAGATTTCCCTCCTCCATTCCATTATTGCTGAGCACCAAGCTGGACGGCAGGAAGTTCCACTTTTATATGGTCTTCGGCATGACCCGGCCGGGATTTGAACCCCTGCCTCCCGGGTGTGGGGCGGATGCTCTACCAACTGAGCCACCACTCCGGTAAAGTGCTGATGACACGTTTTTGACTTCCTCTAATTTTTCAACACTTAATACAATATGACAAAATAGGTTGGTCTGTGCAGTTCTAAGTCAAACAGGCTTTTTTTCATGTGAATATTCGTTGTTTTCATGAGCGCCACATCACCAATTATGTCAGTGGCTGGAAAACCCCGCTGCCATGTAGTCACATCATCGACAGAACACAGCGCTTGGCTGCTCATTGTACACACAGGATGGAAGTGGTTCAAAACAGCGACGATGGTTCCAGCACATGTAGTCTGGAATTGGTTTGTGTTGTCCAATCTTCAGAGGATTATAGTACATAAGAATGGGATGATAATGAAGAATCTGGGGGCATCAAACCGTATAGGCTTGAGCCGTGCCAAGCGGGCATTGTGCCAAGTGAGTCACACTCAGGGAGTGACGGTGGAGAGGCACACATGCCCGCCGCAGCAGCGACAAACACATGGCAGGGGAACACCAGTGTTATTCTTTTGTTACAGATATTGCAACAAATTATTTGTTCATAAATATAATTTATTTAAACCCAATTTTTCAATAAAATCATAGCAGTGTATTCTCTGTGGCTCAGGTATCGGGTTTATTATGGATTATATTTTGAGTTCTTGTTGTTTTTGTTTTGTACATGTGTTTTATGTGCGTTTTGAGCCACTTTCAGGTGGGCACTGTCCAAGATTTGCCAGTCCGAACACACGTGCCCTCTCTCTTTGACAGTCAGCTGTTCATGGTTTGTGTGCATCATCTGCCGTCTTGTCAGCCAGCCAATGTTGCCAGCGCTATCATGACATGTTGGCCGCTCCACACAGCTGTGGTTCTGTCGGCCCTGGGGCGCAACCATGGTTAACATGTCTCCTCTTCATGTTCGCTGGGCGATGTTGGCCCCAAATGCCAACTTTGGGTGTTTCTGTTTATTTTTGTGGGTCTTCACCTTTTTGGGAACTGTTGTCATCATTCTTATGTTCAATACATGCGCTGTGGTGAATTCTGCGCATAAATCCATTCATCGTGACCCTCCGTGCGCTCTTACGCAGGGCAGGGAGAGGAAGGATGAAATGATGAGGATTTGCGTGCAGGGTTCACCACAGCACATTTAATACAGAAAGACAGACAGTTCCCCAAAAGGTGAAGACGTACAAGAAACACAGACACACTTGCTGATGGCGTTCGGGGGCCGGCATCGCCCAGCGAACGAATGAGAGGAGACGTGTTAGCCACAGGTGTGCCCCAGAGCCGACACTGCTTCAAGGACGCACGAGCACCACGGTGAACATGGGGTGACTAGCGCGTCGTGAGAGTGCTGAAAATACTGGCAGACAAACAGCGCAGATGACAATACTATGGACCATCAGTGTATGACTGGCAAACGGCTGCGAAGTACACACACTGCTGGTGATGGTGTGATTAGAAGCACCTGGGCAAGGACCGGGAAACATGATCAGCGGGAGTTTGAATCAGCTGGTGATAATGATAGAGGGGACGTGGTCAGACCGACGAGATGTCAGCATGGGATCACAGAAAGTAGGTCAAAGCTGCATGTAAATCCATTAATCCTTCCCCTCCTCGTGCGCTCCTCCTGCATAAAAGCGCACAAGGAGGCTTATGACAGTTGGAGCTGAAGCGTGTGATGTGGTCTTTCATGGCTTGCTGTTTATCTTAGCCTGCGACACAACGCGAAGGCACAGCCATAAAATTAAAACAAGAAACCAGAGAAACTGTGAGCTACAAAGCTGCTGTCATTCCAGTCAACAACACCGGAGTCCATTCAGTCGATTACGTCATGGGGGTGCCGCCCTTAATTCGGTGGGCGACACCACCGTCCAGTCAGTGGCTGTTGTTTTTTGATGATAACTAGTTTATGCAGGCACGGTTGTAAATGTTATATTGATCATCGACAATGACTTTTGGGTTTACACAACATCCTAAAAAATGTCAAAATCGTGTCATCAGCCCTTTAACCCTTTATCAGTGTATGCCACCAAACTGTGACATAACAGTGGTAAAGATTTTTTTCAAGAAAATATTCAGATCAGATGTCAGAACTTTACAAGGCTATAACTTGAAAGTGGTAAGAGGTAATGGCTTACTGTCAATTAGAAAGATGTAGAATATGATCCAAAGTTTGAGATAGGAGTAAATTTATGCATCTAATTTGCATACAAACAAACAAAGACATTCGTCATTTACCGGTGTCCTTTTGCAGCATTCTGGTCGCTATTTTGTCCTCTCCCTGTCATTTTAGCTTTCTCTCCTACATCCACAAACTGTTATTGATTATTCCACCTTAATTTCCCTTTTATTCCGTGGCAATTTAGCTTATATGACGACATGAAACCGGCGATTGATCTCCAGTCACATGGCGCTCCGGGCGCTCGGGAGGTCAAATCAACGAACTTCATGCTCCCTGTGTTATAAGAACATGTAAACATCTACCTTCATAAGTTAAATAATCTCTTTTTAGAACCATAGTTGGCGAATTCAGGACCAAATCCTCTGAATATGCTCCTCGGTCTGGGATCACGTCTGTCCACTACGATCGGTGCTCACCATCTTTGTGATGTAATCTCAAAAACACCGTGGGCTGCACGGTGGCGCAGTGGTTTAGCACTGTGGCAGCACAGTTTACCCTGGGCCGGGGGATCGCGGGGATCATGAGATCGTGGGTTCGATCCCAGCCCCCGACCAACAGTGAGCTGTGTGGAGTCTGCATGTTCTCCCCGTGTTGCGTGGGTTTTCTCCGGGATTTCTCCGGTTTCCTCCCGCATACCAAAAACGTGTAGGTTTAGGGCGCTCGCGCACGCAGCGACCGGCAGCCGGTGGCTTGTCACCAGACTGCAAACCAAATCTACCTACGGGTACAAATAAGTAACCAAAAAAAAAAAAAAACAAAGAAGAAGAAGTAGGAGGATTTCTTACTCTTTGGTGTATTACGTGTCATCCATGAGTCCTCCAACACGTGCCTGCCACCTTGTAAACTAGCATGATCAGTACAAATCCTCAGTACAGCTGGGCAGTGTTTCTGCACGTCATTATCAGTTGACAGGCACAGTGCCACGCTCTGCCACTAGGGGCACACGAAATTACACAGCATAAGGGTTAAAAAGGTCTGTGAATATCAGATTGTCACACCACAAAGAAGTCATGATGGGCAGAAGCAAAGAGTTCTCTCTAGACCAGTGGTGTCCAATCATGTGCCATGGAGGGCCAAGATCCTGCAGGTTTTCACTTCTACCTAGTCTCTTCAGCAGGTGTTTTCACTTATCAGCAATCAGTGGAAGAAATTCAGTGAAATCTGCTGTTGAAGACATTGGTTGGAGGTAAAGCCTGCAGGGTCTTGGCCCTCCGTGGTACATGATTGGACACCCCTGCTCTAGACCTCTACAACCTTATTGCTGCAAAACATAATGATGGCATTAGTTACAGTTGCATTTCTAAACTGATGAATGGTCCAGTGCACACTCTTGGAGCCATCATTCGGAAATGAAAAGAACATCATTTTACCATAAACCGGCCAGGATCAGGAGCTCCTCGCAAGATTTCTGACAGAAGAGTCAAAAGAATTATCAGAAGAGTTATCCAGCAGCCAAAGCCCACTTGTGGAGAGCTACAGAAAGACCTGGAGTTAGCAGGTACTACTGTTTCAAAGAAAACAATAAGTAATGCACCCAACTGACATGGGCTCTATGCCCGCTCACTTCGCAAGACCCCATTGCTGAAGAAAAAGCATGCTGAAGCTCGGTTAAAGTTTGCTGCACAGCATTTGGGCAAGCCATAAGATAGTGGGAGAATATAGTCTGGTCAGATGAGACCAAAATTGAACTTTTTGGATGCCACAACACACAGCATGTTTGGAGGAGAAATGGCACTGCACATCCCATCATGATGTGGGGGTGTTTTTCAGCACATGGTACAGACAGACTTCATATAATTGAAGGAAAGATGAATGGACAAATCCTTGATAAGAATCTGTTGCCATCTGCCAAGATGCTGATGAAACGAGGGTGGACATTTCAGCAAGACAATGATCCCAAACGCACAGCCAAGGAAACTTTCAACTGGCTCCACAGAAGGAAAATAAAGCTGCTAGAATGACCCACTCAGTCACCAGACCTGAATCCAATTGAAAATCTGTGGAACAAACTGAAGATCAGAATTCATAGATGACACCCAAGGAACCTTCAAGATTTGACAGTTTGTGTGGAGGAATGGGATAAAGTCACTCCTGAGCAATGCCTGTGCCTAGTTTCTCCATACAGGAAGCATCTGGAAGCTGTTATTACCAACAAAGGCTTTTCTACTATATATTAAATGAATTTCACCAAGCGTGTTTAATACTTATTTCTGTGTGATTCCACTTTATTTAATATAACTTGTTTTGTGAGCACAGTTGCCTTGATTTCTTTGTATGTATGGCTTACTTGGGTTGTTACTAATATCTTGCGAAAATTTCAGGTCAGTGGCTCCATCAGAAATATGTTTAATGAGAAAAATGTTGACGTGTTCAATATTTTCTCCACTGTATATCAGTCACGGAATATTAATAAAGCATATCAATGTTTGTGTTATGCAACATAATTGAAATTGACATGACATGACACATGATACTGGCCTCGACACAGGCTTCATTTGGCCACACCCCCTTTGCTCGACCTAGGGTATGGGACGTAAGTGTCAGACGTAACATCACTATCTATTGGCGGAATTGGATCTCCAGCTCCAAACAAGTAAGGCCACTTATCAACATTGTTAAGTCCCCAGCGTCAGGGCAGACATCTCACCCTCTACAGAGGAAGTTATCTCACCTGCAGTGGATCTACATCAGCCCGAAGACAACTGGCAAGTATCTGGGTAAAGTCACCATTAACCACATCATTATCACCAGTAAGAACCTCTGATAATACAGTGGTGTGAAAAAGTGTTTGCCCCTTCCTGATTTCTCATTTTTTTGTATGTTTGTCACACTTAAATGTTTCAGATCATCAAACAAATTTAAATATCAGACAAAGACAACACAAGTAAACACAAAATGCAGTTTTTAAATGAAGGTGTTTATTTTTAAGGGAAAAGATCTAAACCTACATGGCCCTGTGTGAAAAAGTGATTGCCCCCCAAACCTAATAACTGGTTGGGCCACCCTTAGCAACAACAACTGCAATCAAGCGTTTGCAGTAACTGGCAATAAGTCTTTTACAGCTCTGTGGAGGAATTTTGGCCCACTCATCTTTGCAGAATTGCTGTAATTCAGCCACATTGGAGGGTTTTCGAGCATGAACCGCCTTTTTAAGGTCATGCCACAGCATCTCAATTGGATTCAGGTCAGGACTTTGACTAGGCCACTCCAAAGTCTTCATTTTGTTTTTCTTAAGCCATTCAGACGTGGACTTACTGGTGTGTTTTGGATCATTGTCTTGCTGCAGAACCCAAGTGTGCTTCAGCTTGAGGTCATGAACAGATGGGCGGACATTCTCCTTCAGGATTTTTTGGTAGGCAGCAGAATTCATGGTTCCATTTACCACAGCAAGTCTTCCAGGTCCTGAAGCAGCAAAACAGCCCCAGACCATTGCACTACCACCAACATATTTTACTGTTGGTATGATGTTCCTGTTCTGAAATGCTATGTTACTTTTACGCCAGATGTAATGGGACACACACCTTCAAAAATGTTCAGCTTTTGTCTCGTCAGCCCACAGAGTATTTTCCCAAAAGTCTTGGGAATCATCAAGATGTTTTCTGGCAAAACTGAGATGAGCCTTTACGTTCTTTTTGGTCAGCAGTGGTTTTCATCTTGGAACTCTGCCATACAGGCCATTTTCGCCCAGTCTCTTTCTTATGGTGGAGTCATGAACACTGACCTTAACTGAGACAAGTGAGGCCTGCAGTTCTTTGGATGTTGTTGTGGGGTCTTTTGTGAACTCTTGGATGAGCTGTTGCTGTGCTCTTGGGGTAATTTTGGCCGGCAGGCCACTCCTGGGAAGGTTCACCATTGTTCCATGTTTTCATCATTTGTGGATAATGGCTCTCACTGTGGTTCGCTGGAGTCCCAAAGCTTTAGAAATGGCTTTATAACATTTTCCAGACTGATAGATCTCAATTACTTTTTCTCATTTGTTCCTGAATTTCTTCGGATCGCAGCATGATGTCAAGCTTTTGAGGATCTTTTGGTCTACTTCACTTTGTCAGGTAGGTCCTTTTTAAGTGATTTCTTGATTGAGAACAGGTGTGGCAGTAATCAGGCCTGTGTGTGACTAGAAAAACTGAACTCAACTTTCCAAAGATGTGATAAACCACAGTTAATTTATGTTTTAACAGGGGACAATCACTTTTTCACACAGGGCCATGTAGGTTTGGATTTTTTTTTCTACCCTTAATAATATACACCTTCATTTAAAAGCTGCGTTTTGTATTTACTTGTTATCTTTGTCTAATATTTAAATTTGTTTAATGATTTGAAACATTTAAGTGTGACAAACATACAAAAAAATGAGAAATCAGGAAGGGGCAAACACTTTTTCACACCACTGTAACTATATCTCAATTTTCCTGCGTTTGAGCCATTTAACTCATTCTCCCCTTCTCTCCCCAGGACTGCCAGGTCTTTGCTCAGCAAATTCAACACATAATTGTCAATAAACTTCATTTATTTGCACTTGAACTGCCTCTGTGTTGTGTCTGTTTTTGGGCCAGTCTAAGCAATACATGTCACTTCCTTGCTTGCACACACCTTTTCAGCTCTGCCCACAAATTTCCTATGGGATTGAGATCAGGGCTTTGAGATTGCCACTCCAAAACACTGACTTTGTAACTCCATCCATTGTCCATCATTTGGAAGAGCCATTTGTGCCCAACTTCCTGGCTGAGGTCTTGAGATGTTGCTACAGTATTTCTGCATAATGCTCTTTTCCTCATGATGCCATCTATTTTATGAAGTGCACCAATCCCTCCTGCACTAAAACACACCCACAACAAGATGCCATCACTCCTGTACTTCACATTGGCATGGTGTTCAGGCTTGCATGCCCCCCCCTCCCACTTTGTAACAATGGTCATTATGGTCAAAAAGGTTCAATTTTCATTTCATCAGACCACAGGACATGTCTCCAAAAAAATGTCTTTGTCCCTGTGTGCATTTGCAAACTGTTGTCCGGCTGAGTTTTTTTTTTTTTTTTTTGGTGGGGGGGGGGGTGCTTTTGGAGTAATGGCTTCTTCCTTGTTGAGTGGCCTTTCAGCCCATGTCGGTACACGACTCGTCTCACTGTGGATAATGACACTCTTACCAGCTTCAGCCAGCATCTTCACAAGGTCTTTTGCTTTTGTTCTGGGCTTGATGGTGTAGCATTATCAGGTGGGGACACAATTGATATGTATATGATTATTAATAATTAATAACTGAAATAATAATTATTAATAACTCTTGACAATAGACATCTATATAGCTTGTAGAATGAGAAGATAACCAAATTAGCATGAACAGTGGTAATTTTGCATAGGTGAAGAAACAGCATACATTCATCTTCTTCCACTTAATCCTTTTCGGGTCGCGGGGGGGCTGAAGCCTATCCCAGCATCTTTGGGTGAGAGGCAGGGTACACCCTGGACAGATCGCCAGTCCATTGCAGGGCCAACACAGAGAGACAGACAACCATTCACTGTCACATTCATACCTAAGGACAATTTAGAATCCCCAGTTTGATGCCAATTAACCTAACTTGCATGTTTTTGGCATGTGGGAGGAAACCGGAGAAATCCCGGAGTAAACCCACGCAGACACGGGGAGAACATGCAAACTCCACACAGATCACTGTTGGTCGGGGGCTGGGATCGAACCCAGGATCCCCCGGCCAAGGGTGAGTTGCTGTGCTGCCGCAGTGCTAACCACTCTGCCACCGCACTCGTCTCACTGTGGATAATGACACTCTTACCAGCTTCAGCCAGCATCTTCACAAGGTCTTTTGCTTTTGTTCTGGGCTTGATGCTGTAGCATTATCAGGTGGGGACACCATTGATATGTATATGATTATTAATAATTAATAACTGAAATAATAATTATTAATAACTCTTGACAATAGACATCTATATAGCTTGTAGAATGGGAAGATAACCAAATTAGCATGAACAGTGGTAATTTTGCATAGGTGAAGAAACAGCAATATTTACATATTTACATGTCTTGCATATGTGGAATGAGGGTGAAGTGAAAATAGTGGTAAAAATTAAGTGGAACTTAAAGTTAAGGAAAAAGGAATTTGGAAAAAAAATTGTGAAAAAGAAAACAGATTAACTTTACCTTGTATTCAAAAAGGGAAGGTCGTTACAGAAAAAGTTTATGGCTTTCCTTGACACTAATGCTGTTAACTGCCTTACTCTCTTGGCGTTGCTTGGTTCCCAAGAGGCTTGGAACAGGACAAAATGGTCGAGCCTTAGGAGGGGTCACAGGCGTGGAGGATTGACTCTGGGTAGCCCGGCTTTGGTCCAGCCTGGGCTGGAGATGAGCCTTGGCAGCAATAATTCTCCCTGCTGTCCTGTGCCCCAGGGTCTCGGCCTGGAAATCTTCAGTGAGGTGGGGCCTGGTTCAGGCCCGGAGTTTGCGTCTGCTGGAGGTGGCTGGAACAATGGAGCTCCTCTAGGCCTGCATTTGGTAGTGCAGGATAGCCATTAGGAAGCTTTCAGTCAGATCAGAGCTGGATTAGAGGCCTTCAGGCGTCTGAGGAGAGAGAGAGAGAGAGAGAGAGAGAGAGAGAGAGAGAGAGAGAGAGAGAGAGAGAGAGAGTGGATGACCTTTCTCCTCAGAAGAACAGCAGCAAAAGAGAAAGAATTCTGGGTCTGGACATGTGATAAAGGGACATACCTACAGGGTGGTCCTGAGGGGTCGGCCAATCAGGGCTTTTCATGACCATCTCACTGCCCTTTGGCTCGCTCATCCCAAAGGGAAGTGAAGTCATAGACATCTATCAAACTAGGCACACATTTTCAGAATACCTCTATCTGAATTTTCTAGTCTATGAGGGTTCATAAGTAAGAAAAGCATGCATAAATAAAACATTTATAGCAACAGATAATGTAGCAACATTGTAAGCACATTTAGGAAGTCTTTAAAAAGAATTCCTGTTCTGCAGGAGTTTTACGGCTGTGGTCATAAAATAATGTCTCAATGGGGGAGTTTGTTTCCTGCTTCTCTCTTCTCCATGCCAGGGATCTGTGTTGAAAGGAAGGAAGAGAGGGGGCAGGGGTGCTGTATATGGTCCTCCATCACAGCTGGATCCTATTGGGGGTTATGAAACTGGGCAGAGGTTAGACAGTTTGTTCATACATGAAGCAAAGTTCCAATTTTAGTGTTCAATCCAGCTTGAGTCTGCTACAGTCCCCCCCACCCCCGGTTCCAAGACGACGCTCGTGGTGGCCTTGGAACCCAACCCACTTGGAAGCTGGTTGAGGAAAAAGGCAGTTGAACTAGTTACTTCGACATTGGTTCTCATGTCCCTGACACTGAGCCAAAAAAAAAAAAAGTCTTATCCTAAGGAAAACTTTGACTATGGCTACAGTAACTATGAATCAAACAAAATGGCACAACTTCCAGCTGGCTGCAAGCGAGGAAAAAAAAGGGAAAAAGGAATGTTAATCTATTAAAGTACACAAAAAAATTTTAATTTGCAGAGTAAAACTCATGTACTTAAGGTAGGTGCTTAGCCTACGTGGTGATGTGTGTAGTCCAGCTTATGTGAGGCCAAATTTGGATCAATTTGGCTGAAACCAGCTTTGGCTACACAGATGTCAGAGTCAGAGCAGGACAGAGCAGTTAGTAAGTGGAGAATGTTAGACCGCGGAGCAGGTGCGTCATCATCCTCGCAAGGTGGCTAGGAATGGGGGTGTTAGAAGCTCGCTATCTTCTTCTCTTGCTTACAAAGTGCTCTGGGTAGTAGACCAAAGTTCTTCTCAGTGGTGGAAATGACTCTGTATAAGTGGCTCTATTTAAGGAAGATTTATTGTAAGTGTCCTACTAGCTTTGTGGGAGAATTTTAAGGTTATTAGCTCAAGGCTAGTTACCTATTTTGATGGAGTTTTAAGGTTTAGATTTCTGCATGGGTTATTTTAAAGTGAGAAGCTGATTGTTGGTTTACCAGGTTCATTTTAAACAGTTATTCACGTCAGGTAGAAAAACCTATTTTGAGTTGGGAGTTTCTTTGCAGTTTTTGGGTGTTAGCAACTGACTTTTATTTTGAAAATGCAGCCAAATTCATCTAAGGCTATTAGATGAGATGAGATGAGATTCAACTTTATTGTCATTACACATGTATGAATACAAGGTAACGAAACGTGACTTGGCATTTGGGCACGCTCTGCAGAGCGCATCCAAGGCCGGGGCAGCCACTAGGCGCCAGTCATAAAGAAGAAAGGAAAAAAAAAAGAAAAGAAAGGATATGACACAATAGGCGAGAGAAAAAAACATGTTTTATCAAATTGACGCTTAATGAGTAAGCGAAATTTTGATTGCAGGCAAAAAAACCCTCAATGCATATTTAGCAGACATTTAGTAGACAAATCACACGCAGAAGGAGAGCAGTGTGTGTATATCGTATGCATGTAGTGTTGTATGCATTGTGTAGTGTAAATGTAACAGTTGTTAGTGAGCAGCAGAGGGCGCCTCCTGGCAGTGGATAGATGTTATAATCATGTGACTTATAAACAAGTCCAGAGTCCAGAGTCTATCTCTCTCTCTCTCTTGCTTGCAGAAGGTACATGGGCATTGTCCTTGAAGGTCCAATCCGCTGATGACAAACAACTGATTGTTGATTGTTTGGGTAGACATGAGCCGATCCTTCCGCTTATCTCAGTCAGGAGGAATGTAAACACGGGGCAAACAAGGTCAAATCAAATCAAATCAAATCAGCACAGTGCACTCAGAGAATAGAATTTGTCCTCATCCGTGTAGTTCTGTGCTTCCATTATATATGCAGGCTTAAACTGTTTTTCCATAGAGAGCACAGGGCTTCAGATGTATTCCTTCACTGAATCACTGTCATTCAGTTCACCGTTTGCCGCTACTCGTGCCCTCCCCAACTGGTCGAATTTGATGAAGGAGCTTGCCGGGTCCGCTTGATCAGCTCTCTCACTTTCCTTCAATTTCTGATGCATCAGGGAACTCCACAGCCAAAAATAGAAGTCCTGAGATCATAACCAATAATGTTTCCATAGACGCATGAATTCCAATGTCCATTAGTCTCCTCGTAGGTTCCAATTCTTGGGCTCCCCCTTGGCCCAATTCTTGTTGAAAAATAGTGACAATAGCACATTTAAGCCGCTTCCAAATCCATAATTTCCGTTTAGATTAAGATTCAGCAGAAGAAGAGCGACTAAACACAGACAAAAACACAACATTGCAAAAGCTGGGAATAGATCAGGAAGGCAGGGGAAGAGGGAAGAAAAATGCGACTGCTCTCTCTCAAGGCAAGATGGAATGAGCTCATTTGGGTAATTTCCTGGGACGCGGAGAGTCTAATCTTATCCTATTTGTGGGCTTACTGTGACAGTGTTGTCCTCAGCAAGTCCCATGGAGGATTGTGTCACTTGTTTTGCTTATGACGGACCCAGGAGTGAGTGGGGTCCGACTGACCTTGGCACACTTTGACCTTGTCCCCCCCTTGGCATTTTTCGTGGGAGATTTTTTGGGAAGAAGTGGTCCAGTAAGTAAGTCTCCTTGACCCTGGGTCAAGGATTGACATGAGCACAATTGCCTGAGAAGGCTTAGCATGCATGGCTTGGGGTTCAGGTGTGTCAGTCCGCGGGAGCGAGGCACTCCCAAGTCCAAGAGTGATCACCTCAGAGTTGTGAATGTCTGAGCTAATAAGCCAGCTGAGAGGCATGTTTTTAGGCACGACTATGGCTTCAGTCGTTGGGTTGTGCACCGTTAGGATGGTAGTTTGGGGCAGTGCTTAAAAGCGGTGTAGCTCTCAAGGTCAAGCCTAGACTGAGAAGTCGAGGGGCAGGTTGAAAGGAAACCTGAGAACGGTCAAGTTTTTGTTTGGTCTGGAAGTGTACTCGAACTGGAAGGTTTTTAGAGTTGGCAGGCACAGTGCAATGCTGTGAGCTTAGCACTTGGCATGCTTTGGAAGTGGTATGGCCTTGTTTCAGAGTTCTTGGATCTGAACTTGTGGCACAAACGTGACAGTCTTGATTAGACTGGGACTGCTGATCAGGTGTAGTGACTGAGACTGTTGTTGGGGTGCCACTTTGGGTTTTGTGGCCCCCTTCAAGCAGAGGAGTCACTGCTGTTATGGCCAAGATGTCAGCTGTCTCATCCTTGTCCAGGATTTCAGTGAGTAGGTGCCTAATATTATCAGTCTCTCCTTGGCTAAGAGCAGAAGTTTCTTTCTTGTCCCCAGCTGTGAGATTGGATTCGACATATGCAGGTCTAGCCTCTGCTCCTGAGTGATCAAGGTGGAATGATGGTGGAGACCCCCTACCACGGTGGTGCATGTTCCGTGGTCGGTATCTCCCATCTCTGATCCTAGGTGCAGCGTAGTTGGACCTGTCTGGATGGACATTCCTTTGACGATAGTCGAATTTTGGCCAGGGAGGTCTTGAATGTGAATCAGAGAACCTAGTCTGGCTGTGACTTTGATGAGGTTGTCTGATGAAAGAGTTAGGATTACCCTGGATGTGAGGTTTTGATGATGGAGCGGGGGCAAGGGTCCCTTCTAATTCAAGAGATGGGAGAGCAGCATCCACAGCTAATGCTGTGGGAGTTTCCGTGTGTTTGTTCTGTGCCTGCTTTTCCTTCCGGAAAGCCAGAGAAGCAAGTTCACACAAGTGTTGGATGGAAGAAGTTCTTGGATTGCCCATCAGCTGGTGCCAGGGTGAAGATTTTAAAGGAACAAGCTTTTGAAATTCAAATTTTCTTCCATGGCTGGATCATTTCTGTAGGTTTGAAGGAGCCTATGGTAATAAGTTTGTGGGGGCTCGGACTGCCCCTGCTTTACAGCTAAGGCTGCAGTGAGCCCAGATTGCAGATGGTCATCCGAAAATTTGCATTCCAGTGCTTAGCGGAGGAGAGTGTAATTACTCCGGGTACCTGCTGGCTGTCAGTCGAGAAACCGTGCTACTTCTCTTGATGATGTTGACCTAATCAGATAAATCCTGTCCTCAACTTTGACTGAGGGGAATCTCTGCAGGTAGAATGGTCAGTCAGAGAGCAACTCATACCGGCTCGGATGTCGCCCGGGTTAACAAGGTCAGGAGTTCCTGGCAGCGGAATGCAAATTACAGAGCTGCGTGGAGGAATCTGATCAGACCTAAATGAAACAGTCATTGTCGCCCCCGACAGACTGCTATGATGATGATGAGAAGTTGATGTCGCGTAGGTAAGCTTGGGCGTTATGTGTTTTGCCGGGAGTCGGTTTGAACCGTGTGATGTTGCGCGCTAACCTATCGAGGTCGTGATATGATGGAGCACATGGTGCCTGTCGTTCATAGGAACGGATCAACTTGTAGTGATCTGGTTGGTAACTTGGGGGAGCAAGTGACAGTGACTCCGTTACCTCCCATTGTGGGGTCACCAGTCCCTCGGCAGATCATGGGGCCACTTGTGCCACCCCCCACCCCCCACGGAGGTTAAGGAGTTCTGCATTTCTTGAAGCTATCGCTGTTTGGCTTCAAGATGTTTATGGCACTCAGTGACTTCCCCATTTAGTTCAAGCAGACTTTGGAGCACCTCCTGCAGGTGCTGCTTGGTGTGATGATACTCACCTCTAAGGTCATCCAGTTGACCTTCGGCTCCGCGCAATTTCTACTGGCAGTCTGAGTTCTTTTTCGAGCTCGCGTTTTTTCTTGTAGGAGCGCAATGTGGAAGGTTTTTAGCTCTTTAAAATCCACGGATGCTTCGGCGGCTTGTGCACTAACCTCTTTTAATTCACCTAGCGCATTGTCATGTTCGCTACAGGTAACTTCATGTTCTGCACGTACATAGGCCAGCTGGATAGTTAGAGACTGGACTTGCTCTCGTAAAGAGGCAATTAGAGATTTATGGTGGGCAGACTTTGATAGCAGGCCTTGTGCTAAGTTTAGTCTGGATGCTAATGCCAGTGCAGAACTCGTTATGGTCTCTGGAATAATTGTGTCCTTCAGGAGCTTGTTTTGGACCTGGTCCATAAATGCAGGTGCTAGTTTTTCTGCTAGCTCCTTAACTAAGCCCTGTTAATCCACTTCAGTGAATTCAAAGAACTTGACTGGGAAGGAGTCGTTCATTGTGAGCTTGCTCCACTGACTGCCTAGGAACTGTTTTATTCACTTAGGTACAGCCTATTTGTTAGGAGACTAACCTCTACTGTTAGTGCTGGTTTAAACATTGAGGAAGTTCTTCCTGTACTCTGAAAGGGTTCTTAAAGCTATGCATTAAACTGAGTTTTAATAACTAGCTTTGTAGTTTGGTTAAGCGTCAAGGCTGAACCATGACCTTGGTTATCACGCTAAAGAAGACAGGAGTAACAACAGAAACAAAACCCTAAAGATTTTAATTAGCTGGTTAAGTTACTTTTAGGCTGGATTACTTTAGCGGTTAGCTTAGTTTGTTGAATTTCAGGTGTTTGAAAATTTGGGAGAAATCAATAGTGTTTGTACACTGTGGTGTGTACCTAAACTAAAGATTTCTAAAGGTGAACACAGGGGTGACGTGCCTAATAAAGGCTTTGGAAAGTAAACACAAGACTGGTGTGTTTGATTGCTGTCTATAAATTTCTTATTTATAAAGCATTAAGTTTGTTTACCTGTGATTGTTAGTTTTAAATCCTGGAAGGAAGTAGACAACTAGTTAACGTGTTTCCTTTTCTGTGGGATGAAACAAGAAACAAAGGGAAAGGGCAAAGTATAATTTTACACTAAGTGGTTTTAACGCTGATTATATTTTTGCTCTAAATTTGGGTTAGCAAGGGAACGAAAATGAAAGAACCAAAATATATTCACACTAAGAAGGTTGTTTAGTGTTATTTTAATTTTGTTTTTTTGTCTTACGTTTTTAAAGAGCACCGGAAAATACAAGAAAGCAAGATGTTTTACACTGAGTTTTAGTGCCAATTATTTTTGCTTTAAAGGAGGTTGGGAGGAGCTAACCTTTCAAGAGGTGACGAAGGTAATTTAAGAACTTTAAAGAATTTTTCTGAATAAATAGTGGTGCTTTTAATTCAAATCTTTAAGTTGAGATTGATTACCTGTGGGAAAAAAGAGGAAGCTACAATGCTGATAGCAATGAGAGCTTTAAGGATTCAAACACACAAGGCTGAAGGTTGATGTTTAAACAAGGATGAATGCACTTTTCTTTGAGGTTTAAGGCACAAAAGGTGTTTAAACATTGGAAAAGGGCAAGGTGTGTGTTGGAAAAGACTTAAAATGGCTTAAATTTACAGTAAGACTTGAGCTTCCACCACTGAGTCTAACCTTAAGCCGATCTGGTTGTATATATTAACTGTGGCATGAAGTTTGCATAAGCTTTTAAATGATAGATAGATAGATAGATAGATAGATACTTTATTTCGAACAAAAAAAACCCCCAAAAAAACAAAAAACAAATGACAAGTGCAATAAAGTGACAGTATACAGTGCTCGAAAAGGAGAAGGAAGAAGTGAACACTTATTAACTCCAACTCCTCTTTTCCATAAATACAACCCATGTGAAATATATACAAATTACCACATTTAAGACCCCAACTAAACAATTAACTATATTTTGTACATATCAACATTAACACCCATCCATCCCAACATACATACAGTCCATACGTCAAAACCCAGCCCCAAACGACACAGATATACACAGTACTGTCCCACCTACCATTCCATAGTGTCCCAGAGTGAGCATAGTGAATTGCACATATAAATACTACCCTTCTAACATACTGTATATTCTTTCAGCAAATAATGTTTATACCTATTTTTGAATTGATTTCTGTGTGTACATAGTTTCAGTTCCTGCTCCAGACTGTTCCACAAATCCACCCCACAGACAGATATGCACATACTTTTCTTAGTTGTTCGTATCTTAGGTTTTGTAAAGTTTAAGTCTCCTCTCAAATTATAATCATTGTCTCTTTTTTTTGAATATTTTTTGTATATTAGTTGGGAGTTGATTATTAATTGCCCTGTACATTACTTGTGCTGTCTTAAATTTAACTAAAACCATGAACTTTATGACATGTGACTTTAAAAACAACAAATTGGTATGGTCTCTATATCCTACATTATTTATTATCCTTATAGCTTTTTTTTTGTAATGTGCATATTGGCTGTAGGTTGGTCTTGTAGGTGTTTCCCCAGTTCTCTACACGGTAGTTAAGATAAGGTAGAAACAGTGAATTGTACAGTAAGAACAATGATTTAAAGTCCAAAATGTGTCTTGTCTTCCCCAGTATCCCTATACATTTTGCCAACTTGGATCGGATGTGACTGATGTAAGGTTTCCAGCAGATTTTATTGTGTAGCGTCACCCCCAGAAACTTATTTTCCTGTACTGTTTCTGTTCTGGTATCATCTATCGTTACCATTATTTCATGATTTATTTTATAATTTCCAAACAACATAATCTTTGTTTTTTTCAGATTTAGAGATAATTTTTGTTGAACCACTGCGTTAACCTTTTCATTTCAGTTGTGACCACCTCTAAAACCTGCTGCAAATTCTCACCAGTGCAAAGGATATTTGTGTCATCCGCAAACAAAATAAATTTCAGAATTTTTGATACTTGGCATGTCATTTATATACAAGATAAAGAGTTTGGGTCCCAAAACTGACCCCTGGGGCACACCACAAGTGATGTCCATGAAGGGTGATTTGTGCTCACCAATTTGTACAAATTGTTGTCTATTACTTAAATAACTTTCCACCCAACTCAGTCCGACTCCTCTTATCCCATACTTTTCCAATTTCCTCAGTAGAATTCTGTGGTCAATGGTGTCAAAAGCTTTCTTTAAATCTATAAATACTCCTACAGCAAACTTTTTTTTTTATCTATACAACTAGTAATTACTTCTATAAGTTCGATCAGTGCCAAAGATGTTGATTTATCTGCTCTAAAACCACACTGACTGTCTGTAAGGAGGTTGTGTTTTTCAATGAAATCATCCAGTCTTTTAGTGAAGATTTTTTTCAAGTATTTTGGAGAATTGTGAGAGTAAAGAGACTGGCCTGTAATTTGTGAAATAATGACTGTCTCCTGTTTTGTATAGTGGTATTACTTTTGCTATGTTCATTTTGTTTGGAAATTTACCAGTTTGAAATGACTGGTTACAGATGTGGGTGAGTGGTTTAACAGTTCCTTCAATTACTTTTTTCACTATTGTCATGTCAATTTCATTCCAGTCAGTTGATTTTTTGTTCTTAAATTTACTCACAGTCTCGATAATTTCCTTTTCAGTAACTGCACCCAAAAAGACTGTGTTTGGATTTCTATCTTCTATTTCATTTACAGAACAACTGTTGTTTGTTTCTGGTGTCACTATTGATTTTGCTAATTCAGGACCAACGTTTAAAATTTTTTTATTGAAACCACTGACCACATCCTTCATATTATTTATCCAACTGTCATTTTCAATAAAATATTCTGGATAATTAGCATTCTTAGATCGATTACTAAGAATCCCATTGAGTACTTGCCATATTCCTCTTAAGTTATTTTTATTATCCTCTAATATTCTGTTGTAGTATTCTTTCTTACAAGTCCTCATTATATTAGTAAGCTCGTTTTTATATCTTTTATATTTGATCTCAGCCTTTACCATTCTGTACTTAATGAATTGTTTATATAATGTATTCTTCTTTTTACATGCATTTATTAACCCCTTGGTGACCCAAGGAATATTTTTGTTTTGTTGTCTGTCACTGTATTGTTTAATAGGACAGTTTTTATTGTACAGTGATTGAAATATTTGTAAAAAATTATCATATGCTTTAGTTATATCATTTTCATCACAAACTATCTTCCATTCTTGTATTTATAATTCCTTTGCCAGTAAATACATAGATTCTTCAGTTCTTATTCTTTTATATTTAATATTTTTGGTATACTTTTTCTTCCTATAATCACATTGATAGACAACAAAAATTGGAAGGTGGTCACTGATATCATTCAATAAAAGCCCACTCATGATATTATTTTCCATAATGTTTGTGAATACGTTATCTATTAGTGTGGCACTGTATGACGTGATTCTGCTAGGTCTGGTAATTGTTGGATGTAAGCCCATACTGTACATTGTGTTGATAAATTCTTCTGTCAAACTATGTTGTTTTGAATTCATAAGATCTATATTGAAATCCCCAAAGATGAACATAACTTTATGAGTTAGTTTTGCATACATTTTTTCCATCCAGTCCTTAAATAAGTCAATGTTTGATCCAGGTGTTCTATATACACAGCTCACAACCATATTCTTCACATTGTCCAGACAGATTTCTATTGTAATACATTCAAATATATTATCCATAGTTACTGACAAATTTTCAACAACCTTGTATTGCAAGCTCTTGTCAACATAAATTGCAACTTCTCCTCCTTTTTTCACTTTTCTATTTATATAATTTAATTCATAGCCATCCATGGTAAAATCCACTCCTTTCTCTTCACTGAGCCACGTCTCTGATATTGCCACAATATTGAATGGCTCTTTAAACTAATGTAAATAATCTTTAATGTTATTAAAGCTGGCATAGAGACTTCTACTGTTGAAATGGATCATAGAAATATTGAAATCAGATGTGACCATTGTGTTAAACTGTTCATCCATGTAGTAACTACAGTTATTATTGATGGAGCTAAATAAATTATTATCAGGGTCTATGTTATATTCTACGTCCTGTGGGTTGTGATCCATATATTCAAAAACTTTCAGTTCCTGTTGTTCCTGTTTGTTGATCTTTTGTTTCATGTAATTAAATGTCCTGATGCAGATGAGTGTGATCCTTCAATGTCCTACAGTTGTCTCTTGTTGCTGTTGACTCCAGTTCATAATATTCATTGATGTTTGTCCAGTTCCATAATATTACGGATGTTAATAACCTTGGCTTCTTCAGGTGATCCATTTAATTTGATGTATATTTTACAGTTTGATGTCCAGGTGTTTTGAATCTCTTTCTGCTTTCTCATGTATCTTGCTTTTCTGGCTATTTCTGTTTTCTTTTGTGAGGTGCTCATTTATGTAAATGTTGGTTCCTTTCAGTTTTCTACCTTGTTTTAGCAGCGCAGTCTTGTGTTTTCTATTGAGAAACCTCATGATGACAGCCAGTTTGTCGCTGTTTTTCCTGGGCAGAGGGTGGCAGGCCTCAATGGTGTTACAGTCCAGCTGGATTCCTTTGGACTGCAGGAAGGCTGCCACTTGTTGTTCCATGGATTCGTCTTCCAGCGCATCGAGCCTCCCTCCGCTGTCCGCGGCCACTGCCCGAGCATATGATCGGGATTTAATGTGGAGCCCTGTGATGATCACGTCGTTCACCCGGGTGTACTGCTCCAGGTCCGACACTCTGCTCTCCAGATACGCCAGCCTCTTGTCCTTCTCGGCATTCTGGATCCACAGCGCTTTCACCCCCTCGAGCAGGCCCAGGATGTTTTTTTGCTGCAGCTTAACAGCGGAAATCTCTTCAGCCAAGAAGTCGAGCGATCTTTTAATATCGTCCACCTCCTCAGTCTTCTGAGCTTTCTTAGGACCCATGATCCCGGACGATGTATGTTGACTAAACAGCTAATGAACAACTGTTTAGCTAGCTGAATGGTGAGCTGCTCCGCTCCGCTCTCGTTTCCCAGTCCGTAGATGCCGCTATTGGCGTCTTAAGTCAGGCAGGGGTCAAAACAAGGATGTCCAGTCCGTAATCCAAATTCAGTTCTCAAAAGCCAAAAAAGTAGTCAAAAACCAAGCACCAAAACACAGAAATCCACCAAAATCCACCGACTGACAGGATCTGACAGCAGGTTGACAGGAACCGCCGTTTATTCTTAATTAAGCGATATGTTTTGAAACCACTTAAACAATAAACAAGTAACAATTTACTTCATACAAAGAAAAGCGAATGCTTTGTAAAGGGGGTGCAGTTAGGAAAGATAGCCACCAGAGGGAGGCAAAGTGCAAGAAGAGAGGAGAGATGGTGCCTCTACATGGCTAGCGATGCTAAGCTAGTTAGCGATCTAGCTTTTAATCGAGCGATCGGCGTGGGAGTAAAACAGAGTATTTGAAATTTCACCAGAAGAGTTTGACAATGTCTTTAAATAAACGGTGCTTCGACCGTAACAAAATTAGTGGCTTTTCACCATAAACTCACAGTTGTGGGTAAGTTAATTTTTGGTTAGCAGAAGTTGTGTACTTCCGGGGCTAACAGAGGCTAAGCTAAGCTAAGAGGGTTAAGCTTCATCGGTTTACCACGACCAAAGGTCCTACTTAGCAAGAACATGTCTGGTACACACAGATCGTGTCTTAAAGGCCTTAAAATAATTATTATACAATTAAATACGAACGTTCAGCGACGTTGCACTTTACTTTTGCATGCATTTACTCAGAGAACTACAAAAGGATCGCCATAGAACTACAAACGTGACCAATGCTAAGATGGCTGCCAGTAACTTCCGGGTCATCACCACGGATACAAAATGGCATCCTGTGACCAAGTGTTTGGAACAATAGCTGAACAGCTCTAGTTTGGAAGATACAGTAAAGTCAAGTGATCAGCACACAGAAAGCAGATAAAATGTTACACAGGTGATTTCTATGTCCAGAGTAAGAACGACCAGGCTCCTCACATGGGGCACCAGAAATATATCGCATTATCAGGTGGGGACACCATTGATATGTATATGATTATTAATAATTAATAACTGAAATTAATAATTATTAATAACTCTTGCATTACCTCGTTTGTAACTCTAGTTGGGCACCATCCACTTTTTATAGAGGTGGAAACTCTTATGAACAAAGACTTAAGCTTAAGAATTTATCAATTGGTAAGTTAAGCCTTAGTTAATAACCCTATTGACAATATTTGATCAGTCTCATAACCTGGGCATCAGTTCTTGACATGGTGATTCTTCAAATTTGGACAGAGAGGACACCGATGAAGAGGTTGGTAAATTTATTACAGAAAAACCCAAAATGACAATAGACATCTGTATAGCTTGTAGAATGGGAAGATAACCAAATTAGCATGAACAGTGGTAATTTTGCGTAGGTGAAGAAACAGCAATATTTACATGTCTTGCATATGTGGAATGAGGGTGAAGTGAAAATAGTGATAAAAATTAAGTGGAACCCATTCATGTCTGTGTGTTGCATCCGTGCGTACTACATTAAACCATTCAGCTGATTTTTCAGCCCATCCTTCCCTGTTTGTTCTTTCTAACATGACTAACTGGGCATCAACTGTGACTGATGTCTTCCTTATGACCAAGCAGCATTACTATCACGTGCATTTTGGCTCTTACACATGGGCTATGGTTAGTGCAAAGCCCGTCTTAAACCATCATGATTGCAGTTCACTTTAGATAATGCGCCTCTGTGTATTAAAGGGATGGGCATGAGCACTGTGAATTGGATTATCCAAAATACACCTCTGAATGATTAGACTGGCCTCTTCGTGTCATGTGCCAGAGAAAGTTCATTTTTACGCCATTGTGACAAAGAAATTAACTTGGAAATGCCCATAAACGCATCAGTGACAATTGACAAACCAACCAGGTTGTTGTAATATGGCCTGAAGTGTTACATCAACTCAAAATAGACAAAATCAATATCAAGGCTGTGTGTTTTTTAAAGAGAAGTAAGCATTTTGTTTTTTCAGTAATCACTTGACCAAAAGACACATTCGAGAATATTAAACCTTCAAAAACACAAGTTTTCAGTCAATGGGACCCTTAAATCAATAGGGAAACCAATTTGCTGCATAAATGGCTATTGTGATATTTTATTTACTTTAACTAAAAAAAAAAAGCTATCATAGGGTTAAAAACATCCAAAGCAAATATTTTGTGATTTCACATTTATATTTGAAGCCAACACCACTCTTTTCCTGTGTAAAGCATTAGCTTTTTAAATGTATTAAAACAGACGAACAACTGTTTCATTGCCATTTATTTGACATTAACAAAGCCCAAACCTCAGTCAGAAAATACAGAGATTAAAGCTGCTAGAAATAGAGGGGAACCCCCCCCCCCCCCCACAAAACAATGTTCAATATGGAATTCAACAAAGGGCATAAACAAAGACAGAAGCAAACAAAGTTCTCAAAGCATTAACCACATAAATTGCATATTACTATTAAAACAATTGAGATGGTAACAAAATCAAATGTTAAACAGGAAGCAAAAATTCAACAGAAAATTGAGAAGGAAGAAATAGGTTTTATAATGGACTGATTTGTTTCAAAAAGGAAGCCATTGCTTAAAATTTCAAACAGAAGGAGCGGGAATATGATTTTAATAATTGTAGACTAAACTAACACTCACTAACTACAGGGCCACACAAATACACAAACATGATGCTGGAGAAAAATAACAATCCAGCGTTCATGTGATGAGAAAACAAGAGCCCACAGATTTCATACGCGTGAGCAAAACAATTATTCTGATCCACTTCATTCTCTGCTGGATATCTGGATCTATAGGAGTGATTTTACACACCCCATCAGAGCTGACAGAAGCTGCTCTGAGGACTCTCCTCCTCTGGTGCAGAAGAGCTGTGGCTCAGGACGTAGAGCGAGTCGTCCAATAACCGGAGGACTGGAGGTTTGAATCCCGCTCTCCCCAGCCATCCTGCCGTTGTGTCCCTGGGCAAGACACTTGACCCACCTTGCCTCCAGTATCCATGACACTGGGTAAGAATGTGTATAAATGTTTGGTAGCGGTCAGAGAGGCCGTTGGTGTGGACTGGCAGACTTGGCTGTGATGATCTTTGATCTTTACACTCCCCTGATTATAGCAGATTCACTTTTTAGAAAAGGTTTCATGTTTGTCCATGTAAATTCCAGAGGTGGGTAAAGGAGTCAACAATTGTACTCAAGTAAAAGTAGCTTTACCCTACACATTTACTCAAGTGCAGTTAAGAGTAGTCAAAGAACTTGAGTAAGAGTATTAAAGTATCTAACTAAAAGTTACTTTAGTAGTGAGCAATAGCTTTATTCTCGATCTGTGAGGTGTTCGTCCTAAATTTGTGATTTTTCTCCAATTTGTTTATTTTTTATAAATTTAACTAAAAAAAGCTACAATTTTTCCCTTATGAAGTTATTACTTTTCTCCTCAAATTTATGGCATTCTCTTACAAATTTCCAGCTTTTGTGAACAATTTGTACCTTTTACCAATTTGAGTTTCTTCCCAAACAAATTTACAACTTACTAATGAATTTACAACTTTTTTTCTGTGAAATTATATTTTTTCATAAATCTGTAACTTTTTCTCAAATGACTGAGTTTTTTTTTCTCTTAGATGTGTTAATCTGAAAAAAAGTGCCAATTAATATAAACCAATTTTTAAAATCCATATAAAGAAATGGCGATAAATCAAATATTTCCTGAGACAGAACAGAGAAACAGTGATTTCAACAGTGACTGGAAGAAAAACTGATACGGGAAAATGTGACTCATTCAGTTCAAATTGTTGAACTCGAGTTATTCAGAGAATAACTTTCCTCCCACAGCCCAAAAACCTGCACGTTAGGTTAACTGGAGACTCTAAACTGGCTCTGGGTCTGACTGGTGAAGGGTTTGACGCGGCACCATGGCCGCCTCACCCAGGTGGATGCACTTGAATTTTTCTCTGGGATCGATAAAGTATAACAAAAACTCAGGAGCTGAGACAAGCCATTGTAAAGCGGCTCGAATTCCCCCGTCAAGCAGAGCATGTTTTGGTTTTGTTTCTTTGTCACGTCCAACTAAAACTTCAGCTGTGAAACGGCAAGGAGCTGAGTCTGTCCGCACTGGCTGAGCAGACAGGAGGTCCTGAGCTGAATATGGAGCGACAGCTGCAGACGCTCAGTGATTCACCTGTAGGAGACACAGACTGTAACAGTAGTGTCTTATGAAATTAATTACTCACGTATGAGTCAAAGCAGGCACCCTCCCAAAAAACAGTTCCCGCTAAAAAAGTTACTTTAGTAACAACTTTTCTCTTTACTTTTTCTCTTGTAAAGTTGAAAAATAAATCTGAAATTTACAACTTTTTTCCTATTAGTTTATTTTTTCCATTTGTAACTTGTATGACTTTTCTTGTACTTTATTCTCATAAATTTGTGAGATATTTCTAATAAATTTTACAAATTTTTTTCTTGGAAATTTATTACTTTTTCCCTAAAAGCGTGTAGATTTTTTACTCCTAAATTTGTATTTTTTTTAAAATAAAACTGACAGTTTTCTAATGAATTTGAAACAGTAAAATTCTGACCTTTTTCATATATATTTGCAACTTTTACTTAAATGTGAAAAGCCAGAAAAGAACAATGACTTCAGTTCTGATTTCAAAAACAAAAATTATATTTAATGAACAAAAATTTGCTGAAATAATTAAAGATGCAGTCATTTCTGTTTTACAGTATAAAAATGTACATTTCCTACCAGTTTTCAAAGAAGTGAAACCTAAAGTAACCGAAGCGTACCACCATATGTACTGAAGCGTCACACTACCAAATCCACTTTGGCCCACTGCATCTGCCTCTGGCATTGGTTTTCTTGCCAGAGTTTCTTTTTTGTAGGCAACTCGCCAAAGGCTAACGAGGCTCTCCTACCGTAATTTGGTTGTCTGATGTTTTCCTTCCCCGGGGCTAGAGGTTATAATGGGCCTCTTGAGCAATGAAGTCTCCATAGGCCACATGGGGGATTTAGAACGGTGCAACAATGTCACCTGTTGCCCCACCTTGTCCTGACTGGAACATCGCCAGTTGGTCCAGGACTGCTTACTCGACCAGGAAAGCTTAACTTATATTGTATACTTTATTGATCCCCAGAGGGGAAATTGAGGGCATCCACCTGTATTGCAGCTAAGGGTCATTGCACTAACCTCCCCCTGGGGGCTGCTGGATTAGGAGCAACCTAGCCCCCTGGTACTTGACTAAAAATATAGATTTTACTTCAAAAATATACTCAGGTAAAAAGTATCCTTCAATAAAACTACCCACAAAATTACAATTTTGGGAAAGTTACTTGAGTACATGTAAAACATTACCACCCACCTCTGTCATTACAGTGACCTGCAGTCCACCTGAATAAACTACGGTTCACTTATTCCAGTGTTTCCAGATCCTTTAAGATCTTTGTGGCTCAGCAGCTCACTTTGTACAGACTTTGCCACTGAATTCAATGAAGTAATACATGCTGAACACTGTCAGAATAATCCTCTCAGTGCTGTAGATTATTATCTGGCTCATGAACTATTTACATCACACGTTTGGAGTCTGTCTGAGATTCCCTTGTTCGACTAAAAGAGAAGAAAAGGCACTTGGTACAAAAGCACGCTGCCAGTTCAGCTCAGAGGACGGTTCCCTCGGAGCCAAAATGTGTCCTGCCTCAAATGCAAACCAGCTCACCTGCACTGATCCATATGCAGCCCGTGTCTGGCCCTGACCCTGTGTATTCAAATGCAAATCCTCTTGTTTGTCTGACTTTCCAATGATGCTCGGGGCATTTAAATTCCATTTTCTGTCAGCGTGCTGAACAGTGAAGTCCCTGTCAAGGTGAGTCACAGCAGCAACAACTACAACAACAATGGTAAAACAAGGGAGTGAAGCTTGTCACCCATCACACAGTCTTTTTGGAAATACACAAAAACCGGCTTTGCTTTTCCCGTCCCGCTCTTTCCCCCAGTTTGGCGTCTGCTTCTCCGGTGCCCGTGGCAGCCTGGGGGACGTCAGTGGTCTTGGCCTCGGGCGAGAGGCTGCTTGACAAGGTGAGTGACAAATGTTGGAGGGGGGTGGGGACATAAGAGTCCGTTATGTTGCCTGAGGTGAGAAGTTGCACACGGACTTTGCAGCTTGATTTCTGCCGGTCATATCTCAGAGGGTGATGCTGGTAGCACAGGTTATAATCAGTGAGGAGTTCTGAAGCTGCAGCAGCTATTCAGACATCACAGATGCTCATAATGCCAACCACAGCTACTGCAGCCATCACTTTGGACTTTATGCAGTGTCTGAGCAGTCTGGGATAATGGAGGAGGGAAAACATTTATGACCAGGCTTATTAACATGAAGAAGTGAAATTATGCAAGTAGAGTGTATAGCAGAGGTGGGCAGTGAGGAGTTACATTTACTCAAGAAACTTCACAAACTTGTACTACTGAGAGTAGTTTCAGTTTAGGATATTTTTACTCTTACATGTAAAGCCATTTCTGCCTGTAAAGCAGAGTACGCAGATGCTACGGCCTCCCTCATGTACATTTGTCTTTTTTTCTTGTAAATCTGCAACGCTCATATGGATGCCAATTAAATTGTTACTCTGTTATTTAATTTATTTTTTTTTAAACTCAGCTTCAACTGTAAGAGGACCCACCCCAACTGTGGGACTAATTATGTCCTGTCAAAATAAATACGGATGATGATGATGATGATGATGATATTAATCAATACAACGACCCAGCTTTATTTTTTATGTTTTTGTTGGAAGGGGAGAGATTGTTTTCCTATTTTATTTGGTTTGAACTGTTCCCCTTTCGAAAAATACAGTCCTCCTACATACAGCTTTGCATAGGGCCCCCAAAAAGCTAGAAACAGCTGTTACTCAAGTAAATTTTTGAACAAACCTTTATTTTCACTCAAGTACATTTAGTAGTAGTTTTGTGTTGTTGTTTTTTTTTTTTTTACATATTTGGACATATGGATATTTAATATCAATGTAAAAATACTGGGAGAATCATGCAACACAACTAAACAATTAAAAATGAATTAAAGACTTTTTTCAAAGATTCTGTAAAATGTAATTCTAAACAAATAATGAGGAATAAATTAGGACACCCCCACATTCATTCCCACTTAAAATGGCTAAAAATAAATGTTAAAAAATGCAAATAAAAACAAAAACAAGGTTAGACATAGATATGTGAACATTTCTAAACAGAGCTGAATATTTAATGGGGTGCCCTAATTTTTTCACATGACTATGTCTTTGTATGTTTTTGTAATTTTTACATTTTAATCAATGTGCTTTTAATTTGAAATATGTTACTATTTTGTTTGCTTTCACCCTGTACCTCCCCTAACTGGCAATCCTCCCCATCTGTGCTGACTGGGGATTTCCAACACCTGGGACTGCCTTCCATTATAAAAGGTGCTGTTCCTGTCTGATGGCAGCATGGTGGTATGGCTGGAGACGAAATCGAAGGGATCACTGGAGTTGCTGTGGTCAGGATAGTGTGGGAGAAGAGCATGCTTGAGGAAGAAGATGTGCCATGACCACTAAGACACCAACATCTACGGAGGATACTCCTGTACAGGGTGTTGCAGGTGAAAAAAGGCAAAAACAGAGCTCCTCACTTGACTGCAAATATTTGGTTAGCAGATAGCAGCACCCCTCAACAGTGCTACAGCACATGTGGCGCATGCTGCTGGCGAGTATCCTTCTGTATTGGTCCGCTGATGTTGGATGTCGCGATAGTGGATGATGAAATGGACAGCTCAGAGTGGATCCCCCCACCCCGGTATCCACCCCGGGATGGCAGTGGCTCAGGAGGTAGAGCAGGTTGTCTAATAACCAGATGGTTGGCGGTTCGAATCCTGCTCTCCCCACAAATCCTGCCGTTGTGTCCCTGGGCACTTTACCTCAATTGCTCCTGGTGGGTCTGGACAGCGCCATGTTGGGCAGCTCTGCCGCCATCAGTGTGTGAATGTGTGGATAGCAGGATCTGTAAAGCGCTTTGGTCATCTAGAGATGAGAATAAAAGCGCTATATAAGTGAATGCCATTTACCCCTCCAAAGCTGTTATGAACACGACGTATTGTTTTTAGCCTACTTTGAGTTTTGTTGGTTGTTTTTAGCAAGTATTTTAATTTAGTTTTATTCCTTAAGTTTTAGTTTGAATATTTTATTTTAATGAGCACTTGCAAATCCCCCCTGTGGATCCCCACCTTATTGTGGTGGGGAAGTTTGCGGGCCGTGCCCTAGTGGTCACAGGGGCTACGTTGTCAGTAGGGTCTCCCAAGACAAACAGGTCCCGGGTGAAGGGCCAGACAAAGAACAGTCTAATGGATTCCCATGACTCTTTAGAAAAAAAAAAAAAATCAAGGATACAGTGTACAACCCCCCCCCCCCCCCGCCCCCCCGGCATGGGGTTACTGTGGAGTCAGGCCTGGGAGAGGGACTCGATGGCAAGCACCTGGTGGCCAGGTCTGCCTATGGAACCTGGTTGGGCTTAACCTAAACAAGCCACATGGGTCTGCCCTCCAGTGGGCTCATCCCTTCAGGAGAGCTCATAAGGGTGCAGTGCTATGTGGTCTGGGTGTCAGTCAAAGGCAGAGAGCTTGGTGGTCAAATCCCCGGCTTACTAAACTGGATTTTGGAACGTGGAACATCATCTCTCTGGCGGGGAAGGAGCTTGAACATATGCATGAGGTCATGAGATACCGGCTACATATACAGTGGATATACAGACGTGGACAAAATTGTTGGTACCCCTCTGTTAATGATAGAAAAACCCACAATGGTCACAGAAATAACTTGAATTTGACAAAAGTGGTAATAAATAAAAATTCTATGAACATCAACCAATGAAAATCAGACAGTGCTTTTGAATTGTGGTTCAACAGAATTATTTTAAAAAACAAACTCATGAAACAGGCCTGGACAAAAATGATGGTACCCCTAGAAAAGATTGAAAATAATGTGACCATAGGGACATGTTCAACCAAGACGTGTCCTCTAATTAACATCACAGGTGTCTACAAACTTGTAATCAGTCAGTCGGCCTATTTAAAGGATGACAAGTAGTCACTGTGCTGTTTGGTGACATGGTGTGTACCACACTAAACATGGACCAGAGGAAGCAAAGGAGAGAGTTGTCTCAGGAGATTAGAAAGAAACTTATAGACAAGCATGTTGAAGGTAAAGGCTGTAAGACCATCTCCAAGCAGCTTGATGTTCCTGTGACTACAGTTGCACATATTATTCAGAAATTTAAGATCCACGGGACTGTAGCCAACCTCCCTGGATGTGGCCACAGGAGGAGACGGATAATACGAATGGTAACAAAAGAACCCAGAACAACCTCTAAACACATTCATGGTGAACTTCAAGGTCAAGGTACATCAGTGTCAGATCGCACCATCCGTCGTTGTTTGAGCCAAAGTGGACTTCATGGGAGACGACCAAGGAGGACACCACTGTTGAAAACAAATCATAAAAAAGCCAGACTGGAATTTGCCAAACTGCATGTTAACAAGCCACAAAGCTTCTGGGAGAATGTCCTATGGACAGATGAGACAAAACTGGAACTTTTTGGCAAGGCACATCAGCTCTATGTTCACAGATGCAAAAATGAAGCATACCAAGAAAAGAACACTGTCCCTACTGTGAAACATGGAGGAGGTTCTGTTATGTTCTGGGACTGCTTTGCTGCATCTGGCACAGGGTGTCTTGAATCTGTGCAGGGTACAATGAAATCTCAAGACTATCAAGGTATTCTAGAGAGAAATGTACTGCCCAGTGTCAGACAGCTTGGTCTCAGTCGCAGGTCATGGGTCTTGCAACAGGATAATGACCCAAAACACACAGCTAAAAACACCCAAGAATGGCTAAGAGCCAAACATTGGACTATTCTAAAGTGGCCTTCTATGAGCCCTGATCTAAATCCTATTGAACATCTGTGGAAGGAGCAGAAACATGCTGTCTGGAGAAGGCACCCTTCAAACCTGAGACAACTGGAGCAGTTTGCTCATGAGGAGTGGGCCAAAATACCTGCTGAGAGGTGCAGAAGTCTCATTGACAGTTACAGAAATCGTTTTTATTGCAGTGATTGCCTCAAAAGGTTGTGCAACAAAATATTAAGTTAAGGGTACCATCATTTTTGTCCAGGCCTGTTTCATGAGTTTGTTTTTTAAAATAATGCTGTTGAACCACAATTCAAATGCATTGTCTGATTTTCATTGGTTAATTTTCATAGAATTTTTATTTATTACCACTTTTGTCAGATTCAAGTTATTTCTGTGACCATTGTGGGTTTTTCTTTCATTAACAGAGGGGTAACAACAATTTTGTCCACGTCTGTAAAAAGTCTACACACCCCTGTTCAAATGCCAGGTTTTTGTGATATAAAAAAATTAGACCAAGATAAATTATTTCAAAACTTTTTCCACCATTAATGTGACCTATAACCTGTACAACCCAATTGAAAAACAAACTGCAATCGTTTAAGGGGAAATAATAAAAAATAAAAAACTTACAATAACATGGTTGCATAAATATGCACACCCTGTTATAACTGGGGATGTGGCTGTATTCAGAATTAACCAATCACATTCAAACTCATGTTAAATGGGAGTCAGCACACACCTGTCACCATTTAAAGTGCCTCTGATTAACCCCAAATAAAGTTCAGCTGTTCTAGTAGGCTTTTGCTGACATTTATGTAGCCACATCTTACAGCACAAACCATGGTCTGCAGAGAGCTTCCAAAGCATCAGAGGGATCTCATTATTCAAAGGTATCAGTCAGAAGAAGGGTACAAAAAATTTCCAAGGCATTAACTATATCATGGAACACAGTGAAGACAGTCATCATCAAGTGGAGAAAATATGGCACAACAGTGACATTACCAAGAACTGAACATCCCTCCAAAATTGATGAAAAGATGAGAAGAAAACTAGTCAGGAAGGCTGCCAAGAGGCCGACAGCAACATTGAAGGAGCTGCAGGAATTTCTGGCAAGTACTGGCTGTTTAGTACATGTGACAACAATCTCCTGTCTTCTTCATATGTCTGGGCTATGAGGTAGGGTGGCAAGACAGAAGCCTTATCTTGCAAAGAAAAACATCCAAGCCGGCTACATTTTGCAAACACACATTTGAAATCTCCCAAATGCATGTGGGAAAATGTGCTATGGTCCAGTGAAACCAAGGTTGAACTTTTTGGCCATAATTCCAAAAGGTATATTTGGCGCAAACACAACACTGCTCATCACCAAAAGAACACCATACCTACAGTGAAGCATGGTGGTGACAGCATCATGTTTTGGGGCCGTTTTTCTTGAGCTGGAACTGAGGCCTTAGTCAAGGTGGAGGGAATTATGAACAGTTCCAAATACCAGTCAGTGTTGGCACAAAACCTTCAGGCTTCTGCTAGAAAGCTGAAGATGAACTTCATCTTTCAGCACTACAATGGCCAAAGCATACAACAACAAAAGAATGGCTTCACCAGAAGAAGATTAAGGTTTTGGAATGGCCCAGCCAAAGTCCAGGCCTGAATCCAATTGAACATCTGTGGGGAGATCTGAAGAGGGCTGTGCACAGAAGATGCTCTTGCAATGTGACAGATTTGGAGCATTTTTGCAAAGAAGAGTGGGCAAATATTGCCACATCAAGATGTGCCACACTGATAGACTCCTACCCAAAAAGACTGAGTGCTGTAATAAAAGCCAAAGGTGCTGCAACAAAGTATTAGTTTAAGGGTGTGCATATTTATGCAACCAGGTTATTGTAAGTTTTTAATTTTTAATTTTTTCCCCTTAAAATATTTCAGTTTGTTTTTCAATTGGGTTGTGCAGGTTATAGGTCACATTAATGGTGGAAAAAGTTTTGAAATGATTTATCTTGGACTTATTTTTTTCTATCACAAAATCCTGGCATTTGAACAGGGCTGTGTAGACTTTTTATATCCACTGTAGTTGGGCTCACTTCAATACACAGCTGAGGTTCTGGAACCAGTCACCTGGAGAGGCACTAGACCAGGGGTGGGCAATCATGTGCCATGGAGGGCCATTCTACTGCAGGTTTTCTGTTCCACCCAGTCTCTTCAGCAGGTGTTGTCAGTGATTAGCAATCCTTGAAGCTGATCAGAGCAAACACCTGCTGAAGAGACTGAGTGGAACAGAAAACCTGCAGTGGAATGGCCCTCACTGCCCACCCCTGCACTAGACCTTGACCTTTTCTGTAGTTGTCCCGGGTGAGAGGTGGTGAGCAAGGGTGGGTATTCTTATATCCCCTGTCTTGAAAGGGTTAATGTCCTGCACCTTCGGGTTGGGAAACGGGTCTTGACCATCATTTGTGTCTATGCACTAAATGGTGTTTCAGAGGATCCACCCTTTTTAGAGTTTCTAACTGGTGTGCTGCACAGTGCTCCTCTTGGAGACTCCATTGTCTTACTGGGGGACTTCATTGCACATGCGGGCAATGACAGTGAAACCTGGAGGGGTGTGATTGGGAGGAACGGCCTGCCTGCTCTGAACCCAAGTGGTGTTCAGCTGTTGGACTTCTGAGCTAACCACAGTTTGTACATAGTGAACACCATGTTCAAGCATAAGGGTGTCCATATGTGCACTTGGGACCCGGATACCTGAGGTCGCACGTTGATGATCAATTTTGTTATCATGTCATCAGACCTGCAACCATACGTCTGGGACACTCTGGTGAAGACAGGTGCAGAGCTGTTAACTGATCACCACCTGGTGGTGGGTGATGAGTTTGATTAGATGGCGGGCAAGGATGGCATTCAGACCTCGCCCACCCAAACGAAAAGTGAGGGTGTGCTGGAAACATCTGGCTGAGGCCCCTGACCGAGAGGTCTTCAACTCCCACCTCTGGAAGAACTCCTCGACCACATTCCAAGGGAGACTGGAGACATGGAATCTGAAAGTTCCATGTTCTCCACCACCACTGTTGGAGCAGCTTTTCAGAGCTGTGCCTGTAAGATTGTTGGTGCCTCTTGTAGTGGTTCGGGGATTGCAGTGTAACAAACACTAGAGATGAGGAAGGCCAGCAGGCAGAAGGAGAAGCCCCACTGAGCTTGGCTGGCTTGTGTGACTCTTGAAGCATCTGCTTTGTACTGGCAGGCCAAGCAGAGTGCAGCTTCGCATTTGCTGAGGCAAAATCTTGGGTGTGGCAGAAGTTTGGTGGGGCGATGGAGCACGACTTTCGATTGGCCTTGAAGAGATTCTGGCAAACAGTCTGGCGACTCAGGAGCTCCCTGTCGTCACTGTGTATGGTCTCTGGTCTCTGCCAGGGCTGCCCTTTGTCAGCCATCCTGTTTATAATAGTTATGGACAGGATTTCTAGGTGTAGCCAAGTAACACAGGGTATTATATTCTGTGGCCACAGGATCTCATCTCTGCTGTTTGCAGATGGTGTGGTCCTGTTGGCTTCACTGAATAGGTATGAAAGTTATAAATTTCTGATTTTCTTTTTTCAAATTTACAAGGAAAAAGTAAAAAGTTTACAAGAAAAAGGACAAATTTAGAAGAAAAAACTCTGAAGTTGGCAAGAGTAAAGTCATTACTACTCAAGTAACTTAGATACTTTCTTATGCTTACTAAAGTATTTTTTTTGATGACTAAGCTTAGTTATGACTAATTATTTCATAGGGTAATACTACTTTTAATTGAGTCCACTTTCTGGTTGCTCCAATTTAGACCACACAGGCAGCCTGATAAGCTTCAGACACCATCATAGATTTTAACTCCAAGCCATTATCCCATAAAGACACAGTGAACTCTTTAAGTTCTTGGACAGAAATCCATTGTTTACTCCTTTGGTTCCATAATCTTATTGCTTTGGATCAAAGCCAGCATACTTGCCAGTTTTACTTTGGTGGTGTTCTCACTGAAGAAGTTTATGTGTCTGCAGTGCTTTGCCAGGTAATGGAAATTACAGTGTAAGACTTGGGCATCCAAATCCAATCCTGAATAAATTATCATGTAAAATAAGGGTAATGATTGGTTTAATCCTAAACAAAGTTTTGTCATAATGATTCCTTTATAAGCCCAAAAAGAAAATATTACAGTAAATAAATTCTAATTGTCTTTCTTACCTTTGATGATTTTAGTGCCGACTGTTATCAATATATTTAAATTATTAATATGGTGTAATGAAATAAGACAGAGGAGGGCAGTAGCTGTAGATTTAGAAAAGAAATTGTCACAAATTCAGGTTGTTTTCCAGCAAAGTTTGAATTTACTTCCATAAAAGTTAATTTTTACCAAGTAAATTTGTAAATTTTTCCTCATAATTTGACATTTTGTTTTAATAAATTTAGGAAAGGTTTCTTGCAAATTTGTAAAATTTTATTATTTAATGCTACTTTATTCTATTGTTTTATGATTTTTCTGTCAAATTATTGTTTTTTTCTTATACATTTTTTGCCCTCATACATCTGTCAGTTTTTTCTTGGAAACTGGTCAATTTCCCCCTTAAATAAAAAACAAAATCTTACAAATGATGGGTTTTCTTCTAGTTTTCCTCTATACAGTGGTGTGAAAAAGTGTTTGCCCCTTCCTGATTTCTCATTTTTTTGGATATTTGTCACACTTAAATGTTTCAGATCATCAAATACATTTAAATATTAGAGAAAGATAACACAAGTAAACACAAAATGCAGTTTTTAAATGAAGGTGTTTATTATTAAGGGGAAAAAAAAAATCCAAACCTACATGACCCTGTGTGAAAAAGTGATCGCCCCCTAAACCTAGTAACTGGTTGGGCCACCCTTAGCAGCAACAACTGCAATCAGGCGTTTGCGATAACTGGCAATGAGTCTTTTACAGTGATGTGGAGGAATTTTGGCCCACTCATCTTTGCGGAATTGTTGTAATTCAGCCACATTGGAGGGTTTTCCAGCATGAACCACCTTTTAATGGTCATGCCACAGCATCTCAATCGGATTCAGGTCAGGACTTTTGACTAGGCCACTCCAAAGTCTTAATTTTGTTTTTCTTAAGCCATTCATACGTGGACTTGCTGGTGTGTTTTGGATAATTGTCCTGCTCCAGAACCCAAGTGTGCTTCAGCTTGAAGTCACAAACAGATAGCTGGACATTCTCCTTCAGGATTTTTTGGTAGACAGCAGAATTTGTGGTTCCATTTACCAAAGCAAGTCTTCCAGGTCCTGAAGCAGCAAAACAGCCCCAGACCATCACACTACCACCACCATATTTTACTGTTGGTATGATGTTCCTTTTCTGAAATGCTGTGCTACTTCTACGTCGGATGTAATGGGAAACACACCTTCCAAAAAGTTCAACTTTTGCCTCATCAGTCCACAGAATATTTTCCAAAAGTCTTGGGGATCATCAAGATGTTTTCTGGCAAAACTGAGACGAGCCTTTCTGTTCTTTTTGCTCAGCAGAGCTTTTCGTCTTGGAACTCTGCCATGCAGGCCATTTTTGCCAAGTCTCTTTCTTATGGTGGAGTCATGAACACTGACCTTAACTGAGGCAAGTGAGGCCTGCAGTTCTTTGGATGTTGTTGAGGGGTCTTTCGTGACCTCTCGGATGAGTCGTCGCTGTGCTCTTGGGGTAATTTTGGTTGGCCAGCCACTCCTGGGAAGGTTCACCACTGTTCCATATTTTCGCCATTTGTGGATAATGGCTCTCACTGTGGTTCACTGGAGTCCCAAAGCTTTAGAAATGGCTTTATAACCTTTTCCAGACTGACAGACCGCAATTACTTTGTTTCTCATTGTTCCTGCACGATGTCTAGTTTTTGAGGATCTTTTGGTCTACTTCACTTTGTCAGACAGGTCTTATTTAAGTGATTTCTTGATTGAGAACAGGTGTGACAGTAATCAGGCCTGGGTGTGGCTAGAGAAATTGAACTTGGCTTTTCAAAGATATGATAAGCCACAGCTAATTTATGTTTTAACGGGGGGGGGGGGGGGCGGGTGTCACTTTTTCACACTGGCCCATGTAGGTTTGGATTTTTTTTTATCCTTAATAATAAACACCTTCATTTAAAAACTGCATTTTATGTTTACTTATGTTATCTTTGTCTAATTAAATTTGTTTGATGATCTGAATCATTTAAGTGTGACAAACATCCAAAAAAATGAGAAATCAGGAAGGGGCAAACACTTTTTCACACCACTGCATGTATCATTACAATGACAAATTCTTATATCAGAGATGTCAAAGTTACAATTTCATGAGCTGGGAGCATGCATAATAAAATCTATTTTCATTTTCCTCATTATGAAATATGTTAAGGTGGATTTATGCATGTTAATTTTGAACAAATTCTACAAAAACAAAAGGCATCGGGGTCCTCTAAACCAGGGATGTTTTGCCCTCTAAAGACTCTGGAGGTTTTTTTCCTGGCCAGCCACTAGGGCAGGTGTTTTCACTGATAGGCAATTTAGACTAAGTCAAAACGCCCACTGAAGAGACTAGCTGGAAAGAAAACCTGCAGAGTCTTGGCCCTCCATGGCATATGATTGGACGTTCCTGCACTAAATGACTGGGTTCAGACATTTTTGGATCTGTAGGACCAATGTAGGTAGATCCTCTATGAATCTCTGTAAGGGACGGCCAATCAGAGGAAAGTTGGCTTCAAGGGAGACGCCTACATACTGTATGACTCCTACACACTCGCAGTGATGCACATCAGGAGACAACAGTTCAGCTAGGGATCTAAACATGTTTATATGCTGTATCCTCAACAGCTGCAGGACATGTCTGAGGATATATTCACATTACAAGCCATATTGTTCAATTCAGATCAGATTTTGGACCATCATGACAGTTTACATTCATATTTATAACCAACTTTCCTGATTTCAATATGTTTGTCCTCTGAAACAGCATGCATACAGATGACAACAAAAGATCTTTGTGCTTCCACTTGCTGGATACATTTTTAGTAAAGATATGCTTGGCATTTTGCTCTAGAAGACTGCAACAGTTAGTTGGCTGTATGTGATGAGGTCCACAACGAAGGAAGCCACGTGGCAGATAAACTGCCACCATGAATGATAAAAATGGAGCTTAGTGACAACATCTGCACCCTATGCATGTGGAGAAGAAAAAAAAAAGTTGCATGAATTCCAGTCTGACCATTTCCAGTCAAGTTGCTTTACCAAGTATCGGCTAGAACCATATCTGAACTTGGACCATGGTATAAGTAAGTGATATACAGTTGAAATCAGAAAATTACATACAGTGTATGAAAAGACACACAACCTTTTTTCCCCTTACTGTCTGGCATTAAATCAGACTAAATGTTTCATGTTTTAAGTCAGATAGGATTACCAAAATTGTTTCTATTTGCTACATAATTTTTATTTTTGCTAAATAATTTTTTTGAGAATTTTTTATTATGTTCTTCAAAGTCAGAAGGAGAAAAATGTCTCAAATGTACACGACCATTCTAATCAGTAGAAAAGGTCAATACCGGGCCTGTAACGGTGAAGAAGCCTCACCGTTACAGGCCCGGTACCGTGGCTCTGAGAGAGATCCGTCGCTACCAGAAATCCACGGAGCTGCTCATCCGTAGGCTGCCCTTCCAGCGCCCGGTGAGGGAGATCGCTCAGGACTTCAAGACCGACCTGCGCTTCCAGAGCTCCGCCGTCATGGCTCTGCGGGAGGCCAGCGAGGCCTACCTGGTGGGTCTCTTCGTGGACACCAACCTGTGCGCCATCCACGCCAAGAGGGTCACCATCATGCCCAAAGACATCCAGCTGGCCCGCCGCACCCGCAGAGGGAGAGAGAGCTTAGACTTTCTGCTGCACATTCACCAACCACAATGCTCCGCACTGTGTGTCTATATATATATATATAATATATTTATAGTAATATGTACATATGTATACTAGCTGTTCTTTTTTTTTTTCTTGCCTTCTGATTATTGCTCTGAGTGTTGCTATCCCTGTGCTGTTGCAATCCTGGAATTTCCCCATTGTGGGACTAATAAAGGCTTATCTTATCTTATCTTATCTTAAATTTACTAGAAAGAAAACTATAAATTCACAGAGAAAAATTTGGACACCCTGGTGGCCAGTTTTGGCCTGCGAGCCATATGTTTGACATCCCCGGACCAACCCATTAAAAATACATATTTAGAGGGTAAACAACTTCTTGCTCTAAAAAAATTATCATGTTTAACCACAGAGGTAAGAGCTGATGTGGGAAGGGGGGAGCACAGGGATTAGCTACTGACTGCTGGGACAACAGGGGATCAGGGGCAGTTCTCCTGGTAATCTGATCGCTGAGAGCGGGGACAGGTGTGTTCTGCCAGCTGCTGTCTGTTTGTCGCTGTTTCTCCAGACTGGCTGCAAAATGAGCTCGCTGTGGAAAGAGTCTGGCTCCACGTACTTGGTACAGGAGAAGCCGCCACCCACCATGGCATTTCTTCCCGCTGGGCTGAACAGGGGCAGGACGGGAGACGGAGTAGACCGTCTGCAGCTTCTCCAGATTCCATCCATGGTGACAGTGGACCAATGGTCACACACTGTGTGCAGATAGTGCTTATGGCAGTTGTAGTTTTGTAGTCTCACATCGCAGTAGGTTTATTATTTTAGATGCCATTTGAGAAAACTACAGCCTGCCAAAGTGGTTAGTGGGAGTGGCTGTTTTACCAGCCACTGCTGAAATCCACTGGCCATTGGCCGGTTGGCCAGTGTTAATGTCAAGCCCTACTTCCACAAGCTTCTCACAATAGTTTGCTGAAATTTTGGCTGATTCCTCATGACACAACTGGTGTAACTGAGTCAGGTTTGTAGATCACCTTGCAAGCACACATCTTTTCATCTCTGCCCAAAAATTTCAGATGGGATTGAGATCAGGGCTTTGTGATGGCCAATCCAAAAAATTTGGTGGTATGCTTGGGGTCACTTTCCATTTGAAAGACCCATTTGCACCCAAGCTTTAACTTCCTCGTTGATGTCTTGAGATGTCCCTTCAATATTTCCACATAATGTTCTTTCCTCATGACGTTTATTTTATGACGTGTACCAGTCCCTCCTGCAGCAAAACACAACCACAACATGATACTGCCACTGCTGTACTTCACATTTGGAATGGTGTTTTCAGGCTTGCAAGCTTCTTCCTTTTTCCTCCAAATGTAACGATGGTCATTGTGGCAAAAAATGTTCAATTTTAGTTTCATCAGACCACAGGGCATATCTCCAAAAATAAAGGTCTTTGCCCCTGTGTGCATTTGTAAACCATAATCTGTCTTTCTTTTATGTTGCTTTTGGAGTAATGGCTTCTTCGGTCCAGGGCTCGTTTCTTTGTGGATAATGACACTCTTTTACCAGGCTCAGCCAGCATCTTCACAAGGTCTTTAGCTTTTGTTCTGGGGTTGATACGCACATTTCACACCAAAAAACGTTCAACTCTCGGACACAGAACCCGTCTCCTTTCTGAGCCATATGATGGCTGGACATTATCGTGGTGTTTATACTTGCGTATAATTGAACAGATGAATGTGACACCTTCAGGCATCTGGAAATTGTACCCAAGGATGAACCAGACTTGTGGAGGTCCACAGTTCTCTTCCTATCATGGCTGATTTCTTTTGATTTTCCCATGATGTCACACAAGGAAGCAGTGTGTTTGAGGTGTACCTTACATCCAGTTCAAGCAATATTGTCAGTTAACCTATCAGAAGTTTCCAAAGCAATGACATCATCTTCTGAGCTTTCACAATTTGTTTGAAGGCATAGTAATCTTCGTAAATGTGAACTTCTGACTGAGAAGAAAGCAACAAAATTCTCTTAAAAACATTTAGCAAATATAAATAATTTTGGTAATCTTAACTAACCTAAAACAGGAAGAGCTTAGCCTGATTTAATGTTACACAGTGAGAAAAAAAAAAGGTTCTGTGTCTTTTTCATACAGTGCATGTCAACTTCTGGTTTCAACTGTAGAGCTGAGATCAGATTTTACATTAGATTTGTGCAGTCAGATAGCCTTGAAAATTGGTTGTTTCACCTTGGGTCAAAATCAGATTTGAGTCAGTTCAGGGTGGTAATGTGAACACAGCCACACAAGCTTCTGCTCAGCTACACATTCAGCTACACATTCTTCTCACACATTTCATTTTGGCCCTTTAGTCTTCATCTGACATGCTTGGGACGGTTTCGATTTTCTTGACTATACTGCTCGTGTCGTGCAGATTAATGAGTTGTTTCAGGCTGCATCCCTATTGGTTGATTAATTTACAACGGTCATAACAGCAGGTGGAAGTTGTGATACTAACAAAATGTTACCCCAGGATCTCTCTAGAAAGTTAGTTCAGTAGTCGTCGAACCTCCCTTACTGTGCGGTGTAGGACATTTCCAGAATTCATTTACTGTATTCCACTTTCATATGGGGTAGCTGAATATGGCAGCGTGTTGCTGGTGCTAGACAGTATACACAACTGTTATTACATAAACGAGGACCACGTTCAAAAGTGAATCTTGCAAAACTACACAACGAAGGGATCATGTTCAAGCAGAGGTTGTGATAACTGAATATTGTAATAGTGACAGAAAAATCTGAAGGTTTTGTCATTTTGACAGATTATACCAAGAACGATCTGTTGTAACTTTGTGTATACTACACACACGCTGTGTCTCAGTTCAGGTTCTGCGTCCTCCAAGTGCACATCTGAAGGCTGGATACGTCACTGTGCTGCATTGAAGGCTGTCCCATTCAATGGGCTCCTCCACATGTGGCCGACAAATGCAGCCTTCAAAACCCCAAAAAAGAAGGATACATGGAGAGCATCCTTGCAGCCCTCCCATATCCCAGCATTCAGCGTGTGGCTCAGCCTGGCTTATTTTTCTTGTTTCAGCCAGAAGCAGAGCAAAATAGGAAACTGTTCAAATCAAGTTTTGTGCTTGAATTATGCAGCTGTTTCAACATTAAACTATGAATGACTCAAAAACAAGCAAGAGTAAAACACATCCTACAATAAAGTGAAAAAGTTACTTGATTAAATGTAATTAGTTACTACCCACCTCTGTTTAAGTGCTCTTGTATAGCACCCATATCCCCTACAACCACTACAATGTAGAAAAGTAGCGAAACACAAAGGCAGTTTAATTAAGTCTCTTTTCCTATACAGTCTTAATTAATGCCATTACACCTGTCTTTGTCTGATATCATGTCAAAATGGCTGTTGTGAACATGGTGAAATGGCTGAATGGAATCCAGCCATAATTAACTGTATTGTTTACACTGTTTTCCTACCATGACAAGCGGTATGTTGAGTTCTGCCCCTTCACACATTTCTGAGCACAAGCTCAGACAGAATAAGTGAAAACAACTGTGAGAATTTGAAGGTCTGGACTTAAATGACTGTTTTCAAGTACTTGGAGCATAAATGCTTCATCACACTCCCCAGTGAAACATCAGTTTGTAAATTACTCATTAAACCAAGCACTGCTCTGTTGCCTATGAAGAGCCGTGGCTCACTGCAGCCCCGTACATCCCTGAGGTAAAATACACACACACAAAAAAAAAAGACTCAGGAAATCTTAACATCATCGCACTTTCATTCATCTTAAAACCATTTTCAGTTTCAGCAAGAATGAAATATTTAAACAGATGGTCCAAAAATGCATTAAAGTGCAATTCTACATTTCTATTTTTGCAAACCAAGTGTGCAGAGAGATGCTTTTTGAAAAATAATTTTCACCTATGTGTGAGCACGGGAGTGTGAAATACAGAGTCTACGTTGGTCACACTGTGGATAAGCCTGGGAAGGCTTGCGTTCTACATTTGAAGGTGGATTTTCAGTCTTTTTGTTCCCTAAGACTTACGCTATGGCTTTGCTCCATTGTGTTGAAGAAGAGACAGACTCCAGCAGTCAGCAGCAGGTGCATAGACTCGTACAGTAATTTGGGTGAAAACACACTCCATATGAAGAGATGATAGCGCAGAACAGTCACAAGGACAATGTAGGCTGCAGCCGGCACAGACCTCAGTAGGGCCAAACAGTAGCAACCATGGCAGAGTACAACTGGACTCCTGTGGAGAAAGAGAGAGGATTCATGAGAGAGGAAGAAGCACTGCAGAGAGCAAAGCAGGAGACTGTGTTGCAGGTAATAAGCGAACTTCCCAGAGAGTGACCAAAAAGTTTTGTTAGCTAAGGTTATCGAGGTGCTATGTGAGGAAGCTGAATCGGTGAAGGTACAATTTATTCTGTGATTCATAGCAAAGGTCATAATTTTCACTGCTGCTACTTTAAAGCCTTTACACACTCTGCAAGAACAAAGAATTTTTTAAATTTTCCTTGAGGTGGCAAGAACAAGAACAGAGTTCTTTCTAGCCAGGACATTTCATACTTCAGAAGAAACTCAAGTGCACAACTCCTGGGAAATTCAAATTTCTGACCAGTCACACAATAGCTCTTGGATGCCACGCAAGGAAAAAAGTTCTGCCATGATGATGTGTCAAGAACAAGCTGCAAGAACTCCCAAACCAGGGCTGCATGAACAAAATGACCACACTTTGGTCTTGCAGCCCTGGGAGGGAACAGATTTCTCTGTCCTTGCGAAGTATGTATAGGCCTTTAGATGTACAGTGCAGGGCAAAAAGCCTTATGCACCTCCTCATTTTTAAAAATATTTCCTAGGAAAATTGGAATAGGCACAGTGATGTATAGAAACATGTGCAGACATAAAGAAGAACACAGTAGACAAGGCAAAAACAATTTGTACAATTCTAACAAGCTTGAAAGTGAATACTTTGTCCATCTTCATTCTTAACACAGCCTGAACTCTCTTATTTAAAGTGTCAATGGTGAGCCTCTTCCCCACATGTTGACAGAGTCCAGGGTTAATGAAATGTCTGACATGTTTTGTTGAGAATGCATCAGGGTTTAATTATTGCAGCACCGTTTTACACTCAGCTGAAGGAGCCTAATGCCCCACACATGCTGTGTCTCAATTCAGGGGCTGCAGCCTTGCAGACTGTGGCCCAGGAGGCCAGATCACTCCAAGGTTGGGTAGGCTGCATCTAATGGCTGAGTTACAGCTGTTAAATGAGACGGTCTAGTCTTTGGATGACCACGTACTACACCGTCGCCTAGCAACCATGATAGCATCAGTTGAGAGATTTTTTTTGCCAATATTTCTGACAGAGATGGAACTTTATTTTTGTCTCTTTTTATTATTATTTTTTTTACTTTTACTGGAGAATCTTCCTCAGACTGACAGAGGATCATGACCAGATAAAATAAGACTTTTAACTCATGCTGAAGTCAGTTAAATTAAGGCAAATTAAAACCACAAAACAGATAATTACTTTTAATTATTTTTAATATGTATATCAGAAAGATTGAATCATCCATCCATCCATCTTCTTCCGCTTAATCCTTTTCGGGTTGTGGGGGGGGGCGAAGCCTATCCCAGCATCTTTGGGCGAGAGGCAGGGTACACCCTGGACAGATCGCCAGTCCATCGCAGGGCCATAAAATATATTGTTAATTACACCCTGCCTCTCACCCAAAGATGCTGGGAAAGGCTACAGCTCCCCCATGACCCAAAAAGGACTAAGTGGCAGAAGATGGATGGATGGATTATTAATTACAAGACCAGTGGAAAATATGACGGTTTACTATTGCCATTTATGATCATTTATTACCATTATGTAGCTAAATAATTAGATGTTATTCCTTGTATCAGCTCTTGACATTTAGTTTTTTATTCTGTAAAGCAGTCCACAGTCCTGTACTGTAGGATCGTGACCCGCAGTGATTTTCACCATCAGTAGAACACATTCCAGGTTCATCTTTCATCCAAGCTGCATTAGTGCATCTCAGTAAATTATAAAACAAGAGCACTCTGAGGTAAGTGCAATATCCCCGCTCCTGTTTTCTTTGAAGATCCCACTGCTTACTGATGGAGAGCAGTTTTCAACTTTTTAATATAATTACTGTGGCAGAACCAAATTATGATAAACCCATCATCCATGAATATACAACAAAGTATGCAACCCATAGTTGTAGGTCAGGATCCTGAGGTGAACCTGTGTAACAAGTATGGTGACCCTAGAGAGCTTTACATGTTCTACAGTAAGAGGGCATAGGGAGTGTCAACCTTTTTTATTTTTTTTTTATTATTTTTTTTTTGTTACTTATTTGTACCCATAGGTAGATTTGGTTTGCAGTCTGGTGACAAGCCACCGGCTGCCGGTTGCTGCGTGCGCGAGCGCCCTAAACCTACATGTTTTTGGTATGCGGGAGGAAACCGGACAAATCCCGGAGTAAACCCACACAACACGGGGAGAACATGCAAACTCCACACAGCTCACTGTTGGTCGGGGGCTGGGATCGAACCCACGATCTCACGATCCCCGCGATCCCCCGGCCGAGGGTAAACTGTGCTGCCACAGTGCTAAACCACTGCGCCACCGTGCAGCCCAACCTTGAGGACCTTTTGACCCATAACCTGTAGTCAGAGGTCAGGGTCTCAGAGTGAACCTGTGTAGCAAGTTTGGTGACCCTGGCTTTCTTTGTTGTTGAGATATAGTTGATAAGCCATTTTGAAGTTGAGCTTTGACGTTGCAATCCCAAAATCGTAGTCACACTTCAGGGTCACCGGGTGAACCTGTGTACCAAGTTTTGGAGACCCTAACTTTACTCGTTGTACAGTAATAAGGCATAGGGAATGCTAACCTTGACATTTGACCTTTTGACCCCAAACCCATAGTCTGAGGTCAGGATCCCAAGGTGAACCTGTGTACCAGGTTTCGTGGTCCTAGCTTTACTCATTCTATAGTAATAGTAAATTTACCAATTACCATAGTGCAAATGGAATGTTAACTTTGACCTTTTGACCCCAAACCCATAGTCAGGTCAACCGGAGTGGTGGCCTAGTTGGAAGAGCATCTGCCCCACACCCGGAAGGCCGGGGTTCAAATCCCGGCTGGGTCATACCAAAGACCCTATAAAAACTGTACTTTCCACCTTCTAGCTTGGTGCTCAGCATAATAGAACGGGGAAAGAAAAGTTACACACAGAGCTACCAGAGGAATGACCCCCCCACTGTAGCTTTCACTACTTACAGCAGCTGTGTAGCCTAGGGTCAGAGAAATGGAGATAGGCGCCACCCCTATACACTACATGGTGTCCCACATGCTGTGGAAGGGAATTAACTAACTAACTAACCAGCCAACCATAGTCAGGTCAGGGTGTAAGTCATCCAAGATTTGTCTTAGATACAACTACTGCATCGATTTGAAAAGCCTACATACATCATTTCTTTCAGTAGTTATTGCATTCACAAGATTTAGGGAAATGTGACCTCTGACCTTTGACCTCAAGGTCATCTGATGAGAGTCAAATTGCAATATGAGCATCATCAATGTATATCAAACCCTGGTACCAAGTTTCAAAACATTTGGAACAAAACTGTAGGAGGAGTTGATTTCACAAGACAGTTACCGTCTATGAAGTGAGGTGAAATAGGAGGTCATAAGTCTGGGGTTACAATTCCTGCAAACATTATCCGATCAGAGCCAAATTGCAATATGCGTATCATCGATATACTGTATATTTTAGTTTTAAAACAATGGAAACAAAACTGTAGGAGGAGTTGATTTCACAATAGTGGGACAGACAGATGGCTGGACGGACTGACCCATAACATAATCCCCCTTTGGGTTTCAACTGGCAGGGAATAATCATAATTTGTAATTTAATTTCAAAATCTACAACCATAATCATCATTATTAAATCAGGTTTGAAATGTTTCACTCTGCCTGTAATGAATGACGACACTCCTTGAATTATCTTGCAAAAAGTCATTAACGTATTCCACAAAATTCTTTACTGAAATGCAGTTTTTCTATTAACAGTAAACATGCAATATTCTCATTTAGCTTGTTTCAGTTTGCAAAGTAAACTGCTAAAAAATCACGTTCAATTAAACGGTTCTCAAATCATTTTTGGAGGATGATCAGCTCGATAAAAAGCGCCATGTAAGTACAGGTCCATATCCCCTTATCCCTTATATAAATTAAAATTCAACCTTTCTCCAGGGGCAGAACAAAACAAACTTCTAAGGGGGGATAGAACATCCATCCATCCATCCATCCATCCATCTTCTTCCGCTTAATCCTTTTCAGGTCGCGGGGGGCTGGAGCCTATCCCAGCATCTTTGGGTGAGAGGCAGGGTACACCCTGGACAGATCGCCAGTCCATCGCAGGGCCAACACAGAGAGACAGACAACCATTCACTCTCACAGTCATACCAAAAGACAATTTAGAATCCCCAGTTGATGCCAACTGACTTAACTACCATGTTTTTTTGGCACGTGGGAGGAAACCGGAAAATCCCGGAGTGAACCCCCACAGACACGGGGAGAACATGCAAACTCCACACAGATCACTGTTGGTCGGGGGCTGGGATTGAACCCAGGATCCCCCTGGCAAGGGTGAGTTTCTGTGCTGCCGCAGTGCTAACCACTCCGCCACCGTGCTGCCCGGGACAGAACATCTGTATATAAAAGGAGAAAATTAATGACAGAGGAATTTGCACTGTTAATTTTTTTAGCATATAATTTAATTTAGCGGGGAAAAAGGGCCGGGATTCATGTTAGGCTAAAGGCTAACCCCTCCAGACCAGCAGTACCGTCGTTCCTTCTCTCTAATGTCCACTCCCTCAACAACAAGCTGGACGAGCTGCGTCTGCTGAGAGAAACCCGGAGAGAGTGGAGGGACTGCTGTGTGCTTGCGTTCACGGAGACATGGCTCCACGACAACGTCCCTGACGAGGCCATTCAACTGGAAGGTACGACAACGTTCCGGGCAGACAGAGAAACTGCGAGCTCCGGTAAGAGCTGTGGGGGGGTGGGGGGTGGGCTATGCATCTATGTTAACAAGAACTGGTGCGTTAACGCCACGTTAGTATCTAAACACTGCTCTCCGTTGGCGGAGTTCCTTACTGTAAATTGTCGGCCATTTTATCTGCTGAGGGAATTCACCAACGTGTTTGTAGCTGCTGTTTACATAGCGCCGAGCGCTAACGCTAAAGCTAATGCTAAAGAGACACTCGGAGAGCTGCACGATGCTATTAGTGGAATTCAAACTTCACACCCGGACAGTTTTGTGGTGGTTGCGGGGGATTTTAACCACACCAGTTTAAAGACTGTGCTTCCCAAGTTTAAACAATGTGTAGACTTTAAGACCAGAGGAGAGTATATGTTGGACTTGGTGTACACAAACACAGATGCTTATAAGGCAACACCTCGCCCCCACCTCGGCCTTTCTGACCACCTATCCGTGATGCTGGTGCCTGCCTACAAACCTTTACTGAAGCGCAGCAGGCCAGTAGTGAAACAAATCAGGATTTGGCCAGAGAGTGCAACCTCAGCACTGAAAGACTGTTTTCTGCACACAGACTGGGAGGTCTTCAAAATAGCAGCCTCCCAGGAAGACAAGACAGATGTGGAGGAGTATGCTGAAACGGTCACCAGCTACATCACGAAGTGCACAGAGGATGTCACTATAGTGAAGACCATCACTGCACGGGGCAACCATAAGCCCTGGATGACTGCAGAGGTGCGCTCGCTGCTCACAGCCAGAGATGCAGCCTTCAGAGCGAAGGACAGGATCGCCCTCCGCTCAGCCAGGTCTGTGCTCTCAAAGGGAATTAAGACGGCAAAACGCGCCTATGTGGAGAAAATCCAGGAACACCTCTGTGACACTAGGAACACCAAGCGGATGTGGCAGGGAGTTCGGGCACTGATGGACTATAAGTCTAGGCAGACTTTGCTTCCAGACAGGCTCAACAACTTCGCTTCGCTCCCAGACAGGCTCAAGAACTTCTTTGCACATTTTGAAGCATCAAACCCGACAATCAGAGGGAGGGCTGGCCCATCTCCACCATCGGTTGGGCCAGCTATCACCATCAACACAGCGGACACATGGAGGACCCTAACCAGGGTCAACCCACGTAAAGCTGCAGGTCCGGACAACATCCCGGGACGTGTGCTCCGAGACTGCGCAAGCGAGTTGGCGGATGTCCTGACTGACATTTATAACATCTCCCTGAGACAGGCCATCGTTCCCAGATGCTTTAAGACCTCTACCATAGTACCGGTGGCAAAGAAACCAGTTGTGTCCTGTCTGAATGACTATCGTCCTGTTGCACTGACACCGATTGTGATGAAGTGTTTTGAACGGCTTGTCAAACCACACATCACAGCCTGCCTCCCTGCACCACATGACCCGCTCCAGTTTGCATATCGTTCAAACCGCTCCACGGAGGATGCTATAGTCACCACCCTACACTCTGTCATCACCCACCTGGATCAGAAAGACACCTACACCAGACTCCTGTACATTGATTTCAGTTCAGCATTCAACACCATTATTCCCCTGAGACTGATGGAGAAATTACTCCTTCTTGGTCTGAACACCGCCACATGTCTCTGGATCCTGGATTTCCTGACTGAGAGACCTCAGTCTGTCCGGGTTGGAAATAACATCCCCAACTCTACCACGCTGAGCACCGGATCCCCTCAAGGCTGCGTACTCAGTCCACTGTTGTTTACACTTCTAACACATGACTGTGTATCCAGACACGAGGGGAACCAGATTATTAAGTTTGCAGACGACACCACGGTGGTGGGACTTATTCAGATGGATGAGGAATCAATGTACAGGGAAGAAGTGAGAGACCTGGAGGGCTGGTGCAGGGAGAACAATCTGGTGCTCAACGTGGACAAAACGAAGGACATGATTATCTACTTCCGGCGGTCACAGCCTGAACATGTCCCTCTCAGCATCGGCGGCCGTTTAGTGGAGAGAGTGGAGAACATCAAGTTCCTCGGAGTGCAGATCTCGCAGGACCCAACCTGGAGCAAGAATTCCTTGGGGATCAGGAAGCGGGCCCAGCAGAGACTGCACTTCTTGAGGAAACTCAAACAGGCCTCTCTCCCCATCTGCATCCTCAGGACCTTCTACAGAGGTGTGGTAGAGAGTGTTCTGACGTACTGCATTGCAACATGGTACTCCAGCTGCAGTATGTCAGACAAAAAAGCCCTGCAGAGGATAGTTAAGGGAGCTGAGAGGGTAACTGGAGTCTCCCTCCCCTCTGTCCAAGAACTTTTTCAGAACCGTTGTAGGAGCAGGGCACTGAACACTGTCAAGGACCGTTCTCACCTTCTGCATAAACACTTTGAACTTCTTCCATCTGGCAAACGATTCCAGAGCATCAGAGGCAGAACCACCAGACTGATTAACAGCTTCCTTCCACAAGCTGTTAGGATGCTGAACAGTTGATCCGGAATCTCTCATACATACTACTGCACCTATGGACATTATGTATATTATTTGTATATTATAGTTCTGGTTAGTTTTCAAGTATGTCTCAGGGAAGTGTGAATGCCTGTGTTGGGGTGGGGGGTGAGGGTGTGTGTGAGTGTGTCTTAAATTGTGTTCTTTTTACTTATATGGATGCCGAGAGAAACGCAATTTCATCTTGCCTGCACTACACTTGTATGTACAGCAATATGACAATAAAGGTTGATTTGATTTGATTTAATTTAAAGTGTTAATAAAGAGATGGTCCTTTTTATGTGGTCATTATATCAAAACGAGGGGTGTCCAATCATGTGCCATGGAGGGCCAAAACGCTGCAGGCTTTACCTCCAACCAGTGTCTTCAACAGCAGATATTATTGAACTTCTTCTGACTGACTGCTGATCAGTGAAAACACCTGCTGAAGAGACTGGGTAGAAGAGAAAACCTGCAGGGTCTTGGCTCTCCATGGCACATGATTGGACACCCCTGGTCTAAACTATAGAATTAACAAAAAATGTACAGTATATTGGGATATATATATATATATTGTTCTCGGGGATATAAGATTACTTATATTGGGATACGAAATTTTGATCATATCATACAGTCCTGTTGTATCTATGAGTTTGTAAGTTATTTTATGCTTACAATTTTATGCAATGCACGCGTGGGACAGGTGCATTATAAGGTCCCAATAGCACAACTGACAAAGATATCTGTCGTGCGAGCGTTGGGCGGCCAACACGGGGAGTTTGTGCAACATAATTGCAACATTCGTGAGACATATGCAAATAAGTTGTGCCAATTCAGTGTAATTCACAATGAAAATTGTCACAAATTTAGGTATTTGTCTCACTTTTTTTTTAATCTCCAACTCGTTGTGAGCTGTCCCAGTCAAGTGAGATACTACCCTCCACTGAGAGTAGGTACGTCAGGTTGGTTTCTTCATTTGACACCTAATTGGTTAAGACAGGAAGCTGTGAAAATGTTTCTTTATTTTGAGAAGTATCACTTGAACCTGTGTTCTCCAGTTATTTTATGTCTAAAATGATTTTTGAGTGTTACTCCCTCCTTTATTTCCATTCATCCATCCATCTTCTACTGCGTTTCCAGAGGTACGGGTCACGGAGGTAGCAGTTCAAGCAGAGAAGCTCAGACTTCCCTCTCCCCAGCCACCTGCTCCAGCTCTTCAGAGAGGATACCAAGGCGTTCCCAGACCAGCAGGGAGACATAGTCTCTCCAGTGAGTTCTGGGTCTACCCTGGGGTCTCCTCCCAGTGGGATGTGTCCGAAACACCTCAAGTGGGAGGCATCTTGATCAGATGCCCAAACCACCTCAACTGGCTCCTTTCAATGTGGAGCAGCAGTGGTTTTACTCTGAGCCTCTCCCAGATGACTGAGATCCTCACCCTATCTCTAAGGGTGAGTCCAGCAATCCTACGAAGAAAGCTCATTTCAGCCACTTGTATCCGCAGTCTTGTTCTTTCGGTCATTACCCAAAGCTCATGACCATAGGTGAGGGTAGGAACGTAGATTGACCGGTAAATCAACAGCTTTGCCTTAGAGCTTAGCTCCGTCTTCACCACAACAGACTGGTACAACGTCCGTATCACTGCAGATGCTGCTCCAATCTGTCTGTCAATCTTTTGCTCCATTCTCCCCTCACTTATGAATAAGACCTCGAGATACTTAAACTCCTCCACTTGGGGCAGGAGCTTGTCCCCAACCCGGAGAGGACAATCCACCTTTTTCCGGCTGAGGACCATGGACTCGGACTTGGAGGTACTGATTCTCATCCCAGCTGCTTCACACTCAACGGCAAACCGTCCCAGTAAGACCTGTAGTCATTGCCGGATGAAGCCAACAGGATAACATCATCTGCAAACAACAGATGAATTATTTCACTAATTAAAAGATTATACTGTAATTTTGTTTTGCAGCCAATTCCATCTGGTTATTTTGTTACTCCTCCCTTAGACAGAAGGGTCATAAGAGGCCTGTTTTGGTTGATTTTGCTTTAAATGTTGATGAGCCCCAGTCCACCCCTACCAAGAGCATGCTCTAACCGCCCTAACCATGCTCTAACCAGTGATTTTCAACCTATGTGCCGCGGCACACTAGTGTGCCGTGAGAGATCGTTAGGTGTGCCGTGGGAAATTATCCAATTTAACTTAATTACTTGAGTGAGTGGCTATGTTTACATGGACACAAGTAACCGGATTAAAAGCCTGATCGGAATAAAAATGCTTCATGTAAACATGGCAATCTGAATATTCTAACCCGATCACGCTCATTCGGATCAAAATTTCATTCTGATTGAGAGGGGTGGGTTATGCCGATTGTTAATCCGAATGGTGCTCATGAAAACACTTATTCCGAACACAGGGCAGAAAATATGTTTACTGCGCATGTCTGTACACCAGCCGCACGTCGACGTGACGTATTTCCGCCTTTGCAGCAGCTAGCGGAAAACATAGCGGGAGTAAAACAAAACTGGTCTGTATCGTCCTGCTGTCTCCCTCTTTTCGTCATATGCAGAAGTATGTACTTGTAGCTTCATTACGGAGACTAGCAGAAGCAAAAGTACAGTCTGAATAACACGATACAGGTCAATATCGACACGAAGCGGGGCTCACTAACACCGGAAGTTGCTTCTTCTTCTACTATTTTTTGAATGTTGAAATGTCGACCTGCGCATGTCAAAATGATTTATTCCATTCAAACCTGTGACACATGAAAACGCACGTCCTAATCAGATCAGCTTTTTCAGGATCCATGTAAACAGTAAAATTTATAAATAAACAACAACATGTGCAGCGTGGCAACCTTGAGATGTTCCCACTCACCGAGAAATGGCATGATGTTAACACTGCTGCACTGTGCCAGGTGATTGGCACACATTTGAAAACTCTTGAGGAGAAGTTGTTATTTTATTTCTCTTCAGACTTCACACAATGGGTTAGGAACCCATACAGCTCAGCATCAGTTGTTGGAAACAACATGACTTTACAGGAGCAAGAGGAACTCATTGAACTGAAACAAGATCATGGTTTAAAGCTAAACTTTGCTGATCTTCCTTTGGTCAGTTTTTGGTTGACTGCTGCCAAGGAGTTCCCCATTCTGGCCAACAAAGCTATTTCAACATTGCTCCCATTTTCCACGACATGTCTGTGTGAGCTGAGCTTTTCAAGCTTGACTGTGATAAAAACTAAAAACAGAGAGAGACAGAGTTGTTGAGGAAGACCTCCGTGTGTGTCTTTCTTCCATTCCTGCCAGGATTTCAGCTTTGTGTTCATCTAAACAGGCCCAGGGTTCACACTGAGTGAGTATAAATACATTTAGAAACTGTATTGCTAACTATATTTTATTATTTTTACTGTGTTAGGCTATAGAGTGTCATTTTGTGTCATTCTGGTTGGTGGTGTGCCCCAGGATTTTGTCAATGTAAAAAATGTGCTGTGGCTTAAAAAAGGTTGAAAAACACTGCTCTAACCCCACCCTCCATCTTTTGTCATTGCTGATCTCTCTGGATGACAATACCATTATGTGGCTAATGTTAGCTAGTTAGGTCATAGCTCCAGAAGCAACCCTAGCCTGAGCTAACATATTAGCTAAGTATAAAACTCCTAAATAAAGCATTGGCGACAGGGATGGGTGGTTTGAATGGTTGGTCGATGGGTTTAGGTGTTCATAGAGGAATACTCCTGCAATTTCATGGACTCATGCTAGGAGACTGTAGATGCAAGATTTAGTAAAACAAAGTCTTGTGAGAGAGTACATAAGGCTTGGGCAAAGGTCATTTTCTAAAGAATTAACAGAATTGTTGTTTGAGCCTTCTGGCATTTTTGAGATGATAACTGACTGAATAACATTGTAGATACTGTAAGAAAACAAAGAAAAGCATGCCATGGGTCCTTTAAGTTTTCTTGTAATTTCTTTGAATAGCTCTCCAGACTTTTTTGAAGCTCTTCTTTGGATGTTGGCTGACTTGTGTTCTGTTTTTTTGTCAAGATGATCCCCCATTTCAGATTTGGCTTTATCACTCTAAAAGACTTGTTTCCACTGATTTTCAGTCCAGCTCTTGTGTAATCTGATGACACTGCTATTTTATCACTACTTCAAAAGACTCATGATCTGTCAAGCTATTTTATAGAAATTCAGAGGTTTGTCAATTGGTGTGATGACAGTCATCTCATTTTGAATACTGATAAAACAAAGGAGATGGTGTTTGACCCTCGGGGAGTTGGTGACCACAGGCCTGTGGTCATCCACAGCCACACTATAACACAGGTTAGTTCCTATAAATATTTGGGAGTATTTATTGACAATTCACTAACCTGGAGCACACATATTGATTACCTCTGTAGTAGACTACAACAGCGGCTGCATTTCTTGCGTAGATTAAGAATACATGGCGTTGATAAAAGGATTATGTTAATATTTTACCAGGCTGTGTTGGAGAGCTGTATTAGATACAGCATTACAGCTTGGTTTGGCAACCTCTCTGTGAAACTAAAGAACAGAGTGTTGCGTTTAATTCATACAGCATGGAAAATTATTGGAGTTAAAGAGTATTTACCCATGCAGATCTTACACCACCAGGCAGCCTGTAGACAAGCTCAAAAAATAATCAGTGACATGAGCCATGTACTAAACAATGAATATGTGCGGCTGCCCTCAGGGAGGAGATACAGAGTCCCCAAGTGCAGGTTCAATAGATACAAGAACTCATTTATCCCGACGTCAGTAAAACTTTTAAACTCAGATAAATAGGCCAGGGACACTTATAACTCCTGTTCTTAATGACTGCTGTTATATATTTATGTATGTATGTACTTGTATTATTATTGGGTTTTATTTCATTTATTATGTACTACATCCATTGTGTATGTGTGGATTGTGTGGTTGCAGCACGGGTGACAAGCCCAAGACAAATTTCCCCTTGAGGGACAATAAAGTTTATCTTATCTAATTTGGCAAACTCCAGTTTTTTCTCCCTACTTTTCTTCCTAAGGAATGACTTCTTGCCTTCTTCCATTGAGACCATTTTGATGAGGCTTCAGTAAACAAAAGATAATTGAAGGATAACTGAAACAGGCTCAAATGAAGGACCAGGTGCATCTCTCAGGTCCTGTGTCAGGTCTTTGCTGGATTTTTTTCCCCTTTTTTCAAATGAATATAAATTTCAGATACTGTATATTTGCTGTAGACGGTTTCTGGGGGATGATAGTTCTTCTTTGCCCTCCATTTGTTGAGTTTGCTTTAAAAAAAACGAGGAAACTGGGCAATTTTCTGGCACAAGGACCTGACTATAAATGAGAAAAAGCATCCAATGTAAAACAAACAAAAAGTTCAGAAAGTCTGGAGAGACCACTTTAAAAATTACATGAACATCTGGCTCATTGGAAGCAAAAGGTAAAGAAATAAGTAGATACCTAAAACTTTTGCAAAGCACTGTATACCTAGGAGAAAAGTCTGATCCAGTTATCTTCCAACAATAATGTGTATATTCCTGGCAAACTGTAATGAAGAATTTAATAACTTCAAAAGCTATATGATAGCAGGATGGATGCAGCAAAGAGATTAGGAGATGATGATGCAAAACCAAACACAGAGATAACACCAAAACTTTGTCTTTGATACTGAAACACATGAACAGATTAGTGCAGGGATCTTGGTAATAACAATAGGCAGAGTCCCAACTAAAGGGAAGGAACGTAAAGCCTTTATAAGGACAAGGACGCAGCTGATGGGAAAGGAAACGTGTTATGTAGTTGAGTTTGCAGATGGATGTAGATGCATATTCATCCAGAATTGACCAAAGATTGAACAATGATGAATTACATGTATTTTGACACACTGGAGAGAAGAGAGAAGAAAAAGTACTTGAATGAAACTGCTGTTTTGCTGTCTGAGGAAAAGTGCTCCTTTTGTATCCTTAACCACTTGCACTCCGTTGTTCCGCGGGCGGGCAAGTCTCTGCGTCCTAGGACGCACGAGGGCACACAAGAGCGCACTAGTGCGCGCGCGGACGCATGACGCATGATATACTGATGATGGTGCAGATGGAGATGGTGCTGGCCTCCAAGCGCCACTGGGAAAAAAATCTGCAAACACAGCCGCGAACAGATTAGTTCATCTGATTGACCTCTCATTCGACTAATAAGAGCCTTGAATTGGGTTTCTGAAACCTTGACGAACCAATGAATGAAAACCTAGGAAGGACCAACGCTTTGAATGCAGTGAGCCAACTGAAGCAGAGAAGTTCGTGAGCTGTTTTTTTTTTAAGGCTGGGTGAAGACTGACTGCTGGAGCGGATCAAAAAAGGACACAGGAAGAGCTCCACAGACCCAGCAGCATGGAGACCATCCACAAATGCAACCTGTGTGACAGGGAGTGCCATTTGTGGATCGGCATGTTCGGCCCCAGGCGGTGCTTATTTTGTATTGGTTCCAGCAGAGTAGACGTTATGTTTTCTTCCATGGTCATCATAGACCGACGGAGGCTGACGACGAAGGCTGAGTGACACACACGCCTTCGCCAGTCTTTTTTTAATTACTACTGTTATTTGTTTTGAAAAATCGTTCGCCAAAAACCGCAATCATGGAAGCACAAAACCGCAATAATGGAATTATGTTTTGATCGAGTCGCGAGACCAGAACCAGAGCGGACCAGCGTTGCGTTCGTCTGACAATGAGGAGACAAGTTCGCCAAGACTCCGCTGTGAAGAGGTAAGGTGTTATAAGCTAAATTATTCTCTATCCCTGAAAATTGTAATCCAAAATGACTTTTGACCGATCAGTAAATTACAGCTGTGCGGTTCACGAAGTCTGAAGTTCGTGTGCCGCGGTACAAGGGGTTGCTCGCAGTGTACAGGCTGTGAATGCCCCCCCACCCCTGCTATTCTTCTGCAGCGAGGGGGGGGGAGCCGCGGTGACTGCACTGCTGTCCTACATCACCACATAAGGCTAATCCGTTGTGTAGCGATGGCTAAAGTCCATCTTCCCTAGCGAGCGGGGGGGGGGACAACCCCCCCCACACACACACAGTAGCGGGGGGGGGGGGGAGCCGCTGTGACAGCGTTGCTGTGGAAACATGCAACGAGTGTAATCTGTCATGTAGCGAGGGCCGAACTCTGTCCTTGATAGCGGGGGGGGGGGGGACGACCCCCCCCACACACACACACAGACACAGCCCTGAGTGTGACCTTTCATTAGAGCCCAAAATGAAGATTCTACATTGAATTATTCAAAAGTTACAGATGTTTTTCCAAACTGTGCCATTTGGCACAATTTGGCACAGTTCCAAAACGCCTGGGAACAGCCTGAGAACAAAGCTGTGTAAAATATTCATTTTTTGTGGTATTGTTACCAAATTTGGATCTCAGCTGGATAACACTTGGTTCTACATTTCTGTTGCATTTTCCAGCCGGATCGGACAGCTGTGTGTTATTTACAAGCATTTGTATCCAAAAAAACACTGTGTCCAAATTTTTTTTCTTCAAGTTCAGTATGTTTAGATGACTGTAACTCAGTGGCCGGAGCACGTAGAGAGATTATGTTTTTTTTGCCAAAAAATTCAAAGTGTTTTATTTTAAATGAGACCAACCCCATGAAGATGCTGCAAAGGGTTGAAGAACAGCTTTCGATTTAGGCATGTTATTTTTTGGCATTTTTAGGAAAATTGCCCGGAGTGCAAGTGGTTAATAGGTAAAAATAAAAATCTATACTCATCAGGTACCTATAGACAAGTTCTTTTTAATTTTTGTTTCCATATGGTAGAAAGGTTGACAAAAAAGTAATAAAACCCAATAAAGATTCAATCAAGTATCAGGAAATGTTAGGAGAAAATATCAGGTCATCTGGGAGGAAGCTGAAGCTTGGGCATCATTGGACCTTCCAACAGGACAATAATCCTGAGCATATCTCAAAGTCTACCAAGGCTTGGTTTCAGAAGAAGTCCTAGAAGATAATAGAGTGGCCATCACAGTCACCTGACTTGAACCTCATTGAAAATCTCTGGTGGGATTTGAAAAAGGCGGTTGTAGCACACAAACCCAAGAAAATCAGTGAACTGGAGGCCATTGTCCAGGAGGAATAGACTAAGATTCCTCAGGAATGCTGCCAAAAGGTGGTGTCTGGCTATGCATCATGTTTGCAGCAGGTCATAACAGCAAAAGGGTGCTCTACTAAGTAATAAAATTGCTTGCCATGTTGAATAATTTTGAGTTTGCAGTAGTCATTAAAAGTGGCATTCTGTGTAGAATGTGGAGAAACCAGTTGTAATATTAGTTGTGTTGAGCTACATGTTCTTCCTGGGTCAAATTTTGTCTCTTTGTTCCGGAAAGTTTGCACCAAAAGGGTTAGGTATGAAAGCTCCTTATATTACAGTAAATCATTTCATGTTGAAACTCACAAAACAGTGAGCTGCAGAAAAGATTTGTCTAGATCGACTGCAGTGTTGAAAATCAAATATGCAGTGAAAATACTTTCACCTGAATATGCCTGTTGCAGCTTGGAGCATCAGACTTTATAGAGGTTGATTAAATAATGTATTAACATAATGCATGATTGGTCAGTTTTTAAGACCTATAGTGGAGTCAGACAAGGTTGAAATTTGCTGAAGAGCTACTGATCAGCTCTATTTCCTGTTCTTGCCCTGTGATCGAGCTGCTGATGCTGCAGAATGAATTTTAAATAAGCTGAGACTACTTTAGCACCATTTGTCATAATGCCTCCAAGTGCACATTACAGGTGGGGATTTCTGTGGAAAGCACTATGCTATGAGTGATGACAAGAAAAGATGATCACCCATCCTGTGTTGTAATGGATTATATAATGCTTATGATTGGATTTAACGAGAACAAAGGTAAACCCCTGCAGCTTTTTCTGGACGCCACATTATTCACTGATCGTGCGGTCGACAGAGAATCCTTGGCTATTCAGAGGAAAATGCCATGGTGAATATGGTCAGGATGCCAGGCACCACCATTACCTTCCATAATCGACTGCAGCTCAAATATCCCATCATTCTAAATGTGATTGTCTGCTTTCTTTGTTGCACTTTACATTCACATTTGAAGCAGATCAATGCAGGTGCGCCTGAATTTAGCCTTCTCAGAAGAGATGCCAATTACAAATTTACTGTAAATGCACATCTCATGTGACACGCCATTATTGGTGTTAGGAACATAGGTTCAATCCTGGCTCCCCTTGTCTGCATGCTGAAATGTCAAAGGACATAACACTGAATGGGTAATGCATCCACTGGCATGTGAGTGATAGAGAAACAGACAGTATGATAGTTAAGAAGAAAAGTAAAGCACATTGAGTATATAGGGGACTGTGAGTCAGTATGATTATTAAACCTTTTTATAACTACTAAAAATGGTAAAAAAAATTATGGAATTACCATTCTTGGAGGATGTTGATGTTTGGCCGTTTCTATTGTGCAGGAAAAAATCTCAGATGGATATATGATGATCATGTCATGATCTATATGCCTCAGAGAGGGAAAACATTGCTTCATTCTTCCAGTGTCTTTGAGTGAGTGGCAGGGTATACCCTGGACAAATCGCCAGTCTATCGCAAATTTTGTTCGGACTATGTCAAAACATCAAGATTGTGAAAACTGATTTTCCCTTTCACTAGAGTAAGTATGAGCTAGTCTGGGAGCCAGATAGGGTCCTCTTGCAACTAGAACTGAAGAGTATCATGACATAAAATATACAAATACTATGTAAACAATTTATCAGCATGTAAAAGTTCACCATGAAGGTAGGATTGCAGCGATAAAATTTTTTGGATGATAAATTCTCCCAGAAATTGTCATTATAAACTATAATAGTGACATAATGAAGATCATTTTATGCCAATGATATAATGATATAATTATAACAATCTATGTATATCCTTTCAAAGAGAATACGGAATGTTTATTTATCAGCAATATTCAACATTGGCACTGAAATGTGAAAAAAAAAATTGCTGTTTATATTCATTCGATGGCTGCTAATTTAAACACCCAGAATCAAAGAAAGTAAGGAGGAAGAACATAAAGGCAGTTTATTTCAGTATAAAAAAGTATAAAACTAACTTGACAAACCATTTTATATGATAAATAAATGAAGTTATTGTGACAGGTCTACATAAGATAACCCTTTATTAGTCCCACAATGGGGAAATTACAGGACTGCAGCAGCAAAGGGATAGCAGCACTCAGAGCAATAGAGCAAAAGTAAATTAAATAATAAGATAAGAATTGGTTAGCCAAAGCAGTAAATAAATATACATACAGTGGTGTAAAAAAGTGTCTGCCTTCTTCCTGATTTCTCTTTTTTTGTATGTTTGTCACAATTAAATGTTTCAGATCATCAAACAAATTTAAATATTAGACAAAGATAACACAAGTAAACACAAAATGCAGTTTTTAAATGAAGGTGTTTATTATTAAGGGGAAAAAAATACAAACCTGCATGGCCCTGTGTGAAAAAGTGATTGCCCCCTAAACCTAATAACTGGTTGGGCCACCTTTAGCAGCAACAACTGCAATCAAGCATTTGTGATAACTGGCAATGAGTCTTTCACAGCACTGTGGAGGAATTTTGGCCCACTCACCTTTGCAGAATTGTTGTAATTCAGCCATTGGAGGGTTTTTGAGCATGAACCGCCTTTTTAAGGTCATGGCACAGCATTTCAATCAGATTCAGGTCAGGACTTTGACTAGGCCACTCCAAAGTCTTCATTTTGTTTTCCTTAAGCCATTCAGAGGTGGGCTTGCTGGTTTGTTTTGGATCATTGTCCTGCTGTAGGACCCAAATGCGCTTCAGCTTGAGGTCACAAACAGATGGGCGGACATTCTCCTTCAGGATTTTTGGTAGACAGCAGAATTCATGCTCCCATTTGCCACAGCAAGTCTTCCAGGTTCTGAAGCAGCAAAACAGCCACAGACCATCACACTACCACCACCATATTTTACTGTTGGTATGATGTTCCTTTTCTGAAATGCTGTGTTACTTTTACGCTGAATGTAACGGGACACACACCTTCCAAAAAGTTCAACTTTTGTCTCGTCAGTCCACAGAGTATTTTCCCAAAAGTCTTGAGGATCATCAAGATGTTTTCTGGCAAAACTGAGATAAGCCTTTACGTTCTTTTTGCTCAGCAGTGGTTTTTGTCTTGGAACTCTGCCAAGCAGGCCATTTTTGCCCAGTCTCTTTCTTATGGTGGAGTCATGAACACTGACCTTAACTGAGGCAAGTGAGGCCTGCAGTTCTTTGGATGTTGTTGTGGAGTCTTTTGTGACCTCTTGGATGAGTCGTTGCTGTGCTCTTGGGGTAATTTTTTTCTGCTGGCCACTCCTGGGAAGGTTCACCACTGTTCCACGTTTTCGCCATTTGTGGATAATGGCTCTCACTGTGGTTCACTGGAGTCCCAAAGCTTTAGAAATGGCTAGAAAATTGAACAGTTAATTTATGTTTTAACAGGGGGGGAATCACTTTTTCACACAGAGCCATGTAGGTTTGGATTGTTTTTTACCTTTAATAATAAACACCTTCAATTAAAAACTGCATTTTGTGTTTACTTGTGTTATCTTTGTCTAATATTTAAATTTGTTTGATGATCTGAAACATTTAAGTGTGACAAACATACAAAAAAAATGAGAAATTGTCATGTCCGCTGCATAACAGCGCAGCAAACATATGAATTGATGTGAGCCCAAACGCAGGTGAAGTTAGGTGTTTTATTAACAAAGGGAAAAATGATGTACAGAGTGTCCATAACAACTGTCCAATGAGTAGTATGGTGAAGGTGACAGGCTACAAGCTCTATAGGCAATCCCCACATGCTCCAGGGTGGAACTGGCAGTGGAGAAAAAGGGCAGAAAATAATAGGCGAGAAGACTTACACAGATGTCGGAGCGGAACGGCTCTGGAACGACGACACTAGTAGTCCGTGGAAGAGCAAGCCAGGCCAACCCAAAGAGACTGACTGATGCTAACGAACTGAGTGTTTCCACTGCCGGCCAGAAATACCCCCAGATACTAACGAGCGGCAAGTGGAAACAGGTGCATGGCAAACAAATTGGATGAATCAATATGCATGAGTGTCTGGTGTGTGTGTGTGTGTGTGTGTGTGTGTGTGTGTGTGTGCGTGCGTGCGTGCGTGTGTGCGTGTGTGTGTGAGTGTAACCCCAGGTGATGGCAATAGGCTGATTGGTGTCTGGCAGAGGAGGGCTGTGGCTGAAGACTGACAGATAAACCAATAATCTGCCAGGTGAAAAAGATAATCAAAGGCTGAAGCCGCAGGTCATGAAATGGGGCAGCAAGCACCAGCCCTGTACATGACAGAAATCAGGAAGGGGGCAAACACTTCTTTACACCACTGTATGTACACATTTATATAGACAGTGCAGGAGCTTTGCAATTAGATGGTATTAAAAGCATTACAGTTAGTTACATTCGTCAGCCTCCGTCGGTCTATGATGACCATGGAAGAGAATCCTAAACGTCTACTCTGCTGGAACAGCACCGCCTGTGGCTGAACAGGCCGATGCGCGAATGGCAGTCCCTGTCACACAGGTCGCACTTGTGGGTGGTCTCCGTGCTGCTGGGTCTGTGGCGGTTCTTCCTGCGGGTCCTTTTTTCATCTGCTGCAGCAGTCAGTCTCTCTTCACCTGCCTTGAGCTGTCTGGTCAGGGTGCCTTTCCATTTGGAGTGGTCCATTGCAAGGTCCTCCCAGCGCTCTGTGTTGATCTCCAGGGCCTTCATGTCTCTCTTGCAGACGTCTCTAAAACGCAGCTGTGGGCGGCCAACGTCTCTCTTGCCAGTTGCCAGTTCTCCATAGAGGACGTCTTTGGGGATTCTGCCATCCTCCATACGGTGAACGTGGCCTAGCCAGCGGAGCCTGCGCTGTCTGAGTAGAGTGAACATGGAGGGAAGGCCGGCGCGGGACAGAACTTCTGTGTTGGGCACTTTGTCCTGCCAGGATATGTCCAGGATGTGGCGAATACAGCGCAAGTGGAAGGAGTTCAGTCTCTTTTCCTGCCGGGCGTATGTTGTCCACGTCTCACTCCCATAGAGCAGTGTGCTGATGACGCAGGCGTTGTACACTGCCATCTTCGTCTTGACAGAGAGTTTGGGATTCTCCCACACTCGTGTGGTGAGGCGAGCGAGTGTGAAGGCTGATTTTCCAATCCTCTTGTTCATCTCTGTATCAAGGGAGAGGTTGTTGCTGATCGTGGACCCCAGGTACGTGAACTGATTCACGACCTCCAGCTCGTAGTCGTCAATGGTGATGGTTGGTGGTGCTTCCGTGCCTTGCGCCAAGACGTTAGTCTTCTTCAGGCTGATGGTAAGCCCGAAGTCCTTGCATGCCTGGGAGAAGCGGTCCATAAGGGTCTGAAGCTCCTGCTGTGTGTGGGTTGCGACTGCAGCGTCGTCTGCGAACAGCATGTCTCTGATTAGAGCCTCGCGTACTTTGGTTCTGGCTTTCAGGCGGGCGAGGTTGAAAAGCCTGCCGTCAGATCTTGTGTGCAGGTAGATTCCCTCTGTTGCTGTGCTGAAGGCATGCCTCAGGAGCATAGCAAAGAAAATCCCAAAGAGGGTTGGCGCAAGTACACAGCCCTGTTTCACTCCGCTGCGTATGTTGAAAGGCTCTGAGACGTTGCCATCGTGCTGCACTATCCCCTGCATGTTGGTGTGAAACAATTCAATGAGGCTTTGCAACTTTGGTGGGCATCCTATCTTTGGCAGGATCTTGAAAAGGCCCTCTCTGCTGACCAGATCGAACGCTTTGGTGAGGTCGATGAAGGCGATGTACAAGGGCATGTTCTGTTCTCTGCATTTCTCCTGGAGTTGGCGGATGGAGAATATCATGTCTACCGTCGATCGCTCAGCGCGGAAGCCACACTGAGACTCGGGGTAGACATGTTCAGCAAGCTTCTGTAGACGAACGAGAACAACTCGTGCACAGACTTTGCCAACAACGCTGAGGAGGGAGATGCCCCTGTAGTTGTTGCAGTCGCTTCTCTCCCCTTTGTTTTTGTAGAGGGTGATGATCTTGGCGTCCCTCATGTCCTGTGGTACGGCACCTTCCTTCCAACACTAGCAGCAGTAGGGCGGTCTTGCAGTGCTTGATCAGGTCGGGGGGTATGCCGTCGTTGCCGGGTGCCTTGCCAGCGGCCAAGCTATCAATGGCCTTGCTGAGTTCGTCGATGGTTGGCTCGGCGTCAAGTTCATCCATGGATGGCAGGGAGTCGATGGCATCAAGGGCTGACGGTGTCACGGTGTTCTGTCTGGAGTAGAGGTCGGAGTAGTGTTCCACCCATCTCTCCATCTGCTTGTTCTTTTCTGTGATCATCTCCCCAGTGGAGGATTTGAGGGGGGCCATCTTGCTCTGAGCCGGACCAAGTGCTTTCTTGATGCCATCGTACATACCACGGATGTTCCCTGTTATGGCAGTGGTTTGAATGTCTTGGCTGAGCTGAGTCCAGTACTCGTTGGCACAGCGCCGAGCAGTCTGCTGAACTTTGCTTCTCGCAGCCCTGAGAATCTGGAGATTCTTCTCGTTTGGGTACTTCTTGTACTCAGCAAGTGCTGAGCGCTTGGCTTCAATGACGAGGGTCATCTCGGTCAACTTGGCATCAAACCAGTCCTGTGACTTCGAGGTCTTCCTCCCAAAGGTAGCCAAGGCTGTGCGGTGGATGGTGTTTCGCAGCTCTTCCCACTTCTGCTTTGCAGATTCTCCTTCTTGTGGTACACCAAGTTCCTTCTCAAAGGTGGAGGCAAACTGCTCAACAAGTTCTGGTTGAGCCATCTTGCTGGTGTCAATCCGTGCCTTTCCAGGTTGTCTAGCACGATGGAATTTCTTCAGCTGCAGCTTGACCTTGCAACACACCAATGAATGGTCTGTGTCGCAATCTGCACTCTGGAACGAACGGGTGATTAGCACGTTCTTCAGTGAGGTGCGCCTGGTCAGGATCAAGTCCAGCTGGTGCCAGTGCTTTGAGCGTGGATGTTGCCAGGAAACCTTGTGTTGGGGCTTGGTCTTGAAGAACGAGTTTGTGATGCACAGATCGTGATATGTGCAGAACTCGAGCAGCCGCTGTCCGTTGTCATTCATTCTGCCCACGCCAAAAGGTCAAGACAGGAGGGCCAGGAGTCGTGGTGAGCACCCACTCTGGCATTGAAGTCTCCAAGGAGAATGAGTTGTTCAGAATTGGGGACGATCCTGACAGTTGTTGCGAGATTCTCGTAGAACTCGTCTTTTGCCTCTGGTGTGGCTGTCAGTGTTGGGGCATACACACTGACGAGGGTGACTGGGCCTTGAGTGGTGTTCAGGCGGAGGGTGAGGAGTCGAGCAGAGCCAGTGCTGCTCGGTTCCACCATCTTCAGCAAGGTGTTCTTCACTGCAAAGCCCACTCCGTGTTCCCTGTGTTCGTCACTGCCCTTTCCCTGCCAGTAGAACGTGTAGTCCTTCTCTCTCAGTGTGCCTGCGTCAGCCAACCGTGTTTCCTGGAGAGTGGCGATATCCACTCCCAGTCTCTTCAGCTCATTATTGATGATGGCAGTCTTCCTGGTGTCGTTGATGTCCTTGAGGTTAGTAGCGAGTCCTGTCATCATAGTGCGGACGTTCCAAGTTCCCAGTTTTAGAGTTGGTCTCTTTTGTTTTATTGTCTTGCCTGGTGCGAAAGTTCTCAGCCTGCTGTTCGGATTTCTCCTCATCCCCATGCACCCAATGAGGAAAGCAAGCTGTGGCGGGACATCACCTTATTGGCTGGGGGCTGCCCAGCTTGAGGCGGGCGGTAGCTGTCCAGTGAGATCCGATGATCCCTCCCACCGTCGGGAATAACCCCTGGTGCCGAGCTCTACGCCAATTGAGCGGTGGCTTATAACCGGTAACTGTCATTCCCCGTGTTTTGTCTACGCCAAAGGCGAAGCTGGAGTGTCCTCTCCAGTGATCCGGTGTTCTACCTTCCAGCGTTGGGCGTTGGTAGGATTCAAGCCTGGGCAGGAAGATATGGAGGACAAGATGTTGCCCATGCAGCATGTCCCCCCTCTCCACGTCACTGATGAATCCAAAGGAACAGCAGGGCTGCTACAGTTTGGCACCAGCGCCGTTGCAGGTGCTGCCAGAACGATGTTGAGCACAACATAGAACTGCCTTAGGGGCTCCGACTCCGGATTTTTCCTCAGGGTTGACTCCCGAAGCCTTTCCCGTGACCGGGTATGCCGCAAGGCAGCGGAGGTTTGAAATCAGGGTTTACCTTCCCCTAGATGGGCTACCTTCCCAGGTTGACGAGCCACCATCTACCCGAAGCATCTGGTTTTAAGGCGCCAGAGATCCGCCCTCGCCCCTTCTCCTATTAGTAAAAGCAGTTCCGCCGGGCTTAGAGACTAAACCACACGGGCAGGCTAGGAGTTGGACTTAGTTGTCAGAGGCTTTTCGAGACGCACGCCATAAGGAGCATTTTATGAGCACTGGGAGCTTAACCCCAGTGCCGCTCCTGGCTATGACAACCTTGGAACCTTGGCAATATATACGCAGATATAAATATAGACCCAGGCAGTATATTTCACATTTGAATGAACAATGTTATTGCCACCCTCAGTAATAATTATAATTGTATAAGCTGTGTATTGGAGGGGATGATCTCCACTGTGCAAAGTTGTGATGTTTAATACGGCCTCTATGAGAAGCACTGGTTAGATTGTAAATTCTCACAGCCGCAGGTTGGAAGGACCTGTGGAACCTTTCCCTCGAGCACTTAGGATGGCACAGCTTACTGCTGAATGAGCTCCTCAGTGCGTTCAGTGTGCCCCGCATGGGTGGGACTTGGATTCTAGCAGAGATGACAGCTTAGCTAAAATCCTCCTCTCTCTTATCTCCTCCACTGGGTTGAGGCGACACCCCAGAACAGAGCTGGCTTTTTCAATCAGCCTGTTTAGTCTCTTCCTGTCAGCTGTTGTGATGCTGCTGCCCTAGCAGACCACTCCAAACATGATGGCTAATGCCATCACAGAATTGTAGAAGGTCTTCAGGAGTGCCCCCCGCACTCCGAATGACCTGAGTGTCCTCAGTAGGTGGAGCCTGTGCTGCCCCTTCTTGTAGAGCGCACTGGTGTTGCGTGACCAGTCCAGTTTATTATTCAGCTGAACACCCAGATACTTGTAAGATGTCACCATCTCAATTTCTGTTCCCTGGATGTTTACTGGTGCTCTATGGGGTTGTCCTCGCCTGCGGCAGTCCATCACCATTTCCTTGGTTTTCCTCGCATTGATCTGAAGGCAGTTCCGCAGGCACCAGTCCACGAAGTCCTGGATAAGTCCACTGAACTCCGCGTCACCTTCATCAGAGATGACGTTGACGATCGCACAGTCATCAGAGAACTTCTGTAGATGGCAGTGTGGTGGGTTGTGTGAAAAGTAAGCAGTGTAGAGGGTGAACAGGAAGGGAGCCAGAACTGTTCCCTGGCAGGCCCCTGTACTACAGATGATGGTGTCAGATACACAGTCCTGGGTTCTCACAAACTGTGGTCAGTCTGTGAGTTAGTCCAAGATCCACGATGACAGGTGCTGGTCCACCCCTGCACACATCAGCTTGTCCCTCAGGATCACTGGTTGGATGGTGTTGAAAGCACTGGAGAAATCAATTTGTTTCAATTAATTTCCCCTTGAGGAGTAATAAAGTGTATCTATCTATCTATCTACAGTGGAGTAAAAAAGTATTTAGTCAGCCACCAATTGTGCAAGTTCTCCCACTTATAAGATGAGAGAGGTCTCCAATTTTCATCATAGGTATACCTCAACTATGAGAGACAAAATAATTAAAAAAAATCCAGAAAATCACATTGAAGGATTTTTAATGAATTAATTGGTAAATTCCTCGGTAAAATAAGTATTTGGTCAATAACAAAAGTTCATCTCAATACTTTGTTATATACCCTTTGTTGGCAATGACAGAGGTCAAACGTTTTCTGTAAGTTTTCACAAGGTTTTCACACACTGTTGCTGGTATTTTGGCCCATTCCTCCATGCAGATCTCCTCTAGAGCAGTGATGTTTTGGGGCTGTCGCTGGGCAACACAGACTTTCAACTCCCTCCAAAGATTTTCTATGGGGTTGAGATCTGGAGACTGGCTAGGCCACTCCAGGACCTTGAAATGCTTCTTACGAAGCCACTCCTTCGTTACCCGGGCGTAGTGTTTGGGATCATTGTCATGCTGAAAGACCCAGCCATGTTTCATCTTCAATGCCCTTGCTGGTGGAAGGAGGTTTTCACTCAAAATTTCACGATACATGGCCCCATTCATTCTTTCCTTTACACGGATCAGTCGTCCTGGTCCCTTTGCAGAAAAACAGCCCCAAAATATGATGTTTCCACCCCCATGCTTCACAGTAGGTATGGTGTTCTTTCTCCTCCAAACACGACAAGTTGAGTTTTTACCAAAAAGTTCTATTTTGGTTTCATCTGACCATATGACATTCTCCCAATCCTCTTCTGGATCATCCAAATGCTCTCTAGCAAACTTCAGACGAGCCTGGACATGTACTGGCTTAAGTAGGGGGACACGTCTGGCACTGCAGGATTTGAGTCCCTGGCGGCGTAGTGTGTTTCTGATGTAGCCTTTGTTACTTTGGTCCCAGCTCTCTGCAGGTCATTCACTAGGTCCCCCCATGTGGTTCTGGGATTTTTGCTCACCGTTCTCGTGATAATTTTGACCCCACGGGGTGAGATCTTGCGTGGAGCCCCAGATCGAGGGAGATTATCAGTGGTCTTGTATGTCTTCCATTTTCTAATAATTGCTCCCACAGTTAATTTCTTCACACCAAGCTGCTTACCTATTGCAGATTCAGTCTTCCCAGCCTGGTGCAGGTCTACAATTTTGTTTCTGGTGTCCTTTGACAGCTCTTTGGTCTTGGCCATAGTGGAGTTTGGAGTCTGACTGTTTGAGGTTGTGGACAGGTGTCTTTTGTACTGATAACGAGTTCAAACAGGTGCCATTAATGCAGGTAAAGAGTGGAGGACAGAGGAGCCTCTTAAAGAAGAAGTTACAGGTCTGTGAGAGCCAGAAATCTTGCTTGTTTGTAGGTGACCAAATACTTATTTTACTGAGGAATTTACCAATTAATTCATTAAAAATCCTTCAATGTGATTTTCTGGATTTTTTTTTCTCATTTTGTCTCTCATAGTTGAAGTATACCTATGATGAAAATTGGAGACCTCTCTCATCTTTTAAGTGGGAGAACTTGCACAATTGGTGGCTGACTAAATACTTTTTTGCCCCACTGTATCTATCTATCTATCTATCTATCTATCTATCTATCTATCTAACTATCTATCTATCAATCAAAGAACATGATCCTCACAGTGCTCCCAGGCTTCTTCAGGTGAGACAGGGAAGGATGTAGGAGGAAGATCACTGCATTCTCCACCCCAATGCCATGCTGGTAGGCAAACTGAATTAGGTCCATTGCTGGTCCCACCAGGGGGTGGAGGTGGGCAAGGAACAGCCTCTCCAGGGTCTTCATCAGGTGTGATGTGAGGGCCACTGGTCTGTAGCTGTTCAGGTCCTTGGGGTGCGGAGTCTTTGATATGGGTACCACGCAGGATGTTTTCCACAGCTGTGGTATCCTCCCTAGCTTTAGTCTCAGACTGAAGATGTGCTCTACGATCCTGCACAGCTAGTCTGCACAGGACTTGAGGAACCCTGAGCTGATGCCGTCCGGACCTGCAGTCTTCCTTGCCTTGATTTTCTTCAGCTCAGTTCTCACCTGGATCTTAGTGAGGGACAGACTGGGGCAGGGGGGCTGTGTGTTAGGAGCAGAGGTGTGGGATCTGTGAGGGGAAAAACAACAGGGGATGTGCACTGAGAGCTGGGGGATGTAAGAGGGGGTGGAGGGAGTTCAGTGGATAGTGGGACTAGAAGATGAAGGTGACTAGAAGGTGACTGAAGGTGGAGGCAGCAGGGGTTGGTGGGCAGGTGGAGAAGAGGGTGGTTGGTCAAACCTGTTGAAGAACAGGTTCAGGCCGTTCACCGACTCTCTACCCCCCTGGCCTGGGAGGAGGTATTCTGGGGCCCAGAGATAGGTTTGAGGCCTCTCCAGACACCGCTGACATCACTCTGCTTCAGCTTGTCCTCCATCTTCTTCCTGTAGCTGTACTTTCCCTCTCTGATCTTCCTCATTAGCCCCCTCTGTATGGCCTTCCGCTCCTTCTTGTTTCCCGACCTGAAGATCCTTTCTTCTCCTTCAGCACTGACTTTATCTCAGGGTTGATCCACGGTTTGTTGTTTGAGAAATATTGTATGGCCTTGGTGGGTATGGTGTTCTCCACACAGAAGTTGATGTAATCTGTGATGATGTGTGTAAGGCCATTGATGTCCTCACCATGTGGATCCCAGAGCTGCTCCCATGCAGTGGATTCAAAACAGTCCTTCACAACATCCTCCCCCTCCTCCGACCATATCGTCACTGTGCGGGTAACAAGAGGTCATCTGTGTACCAGGTGTTTGTACACCATCAGGAGGTGAACCAGATTGTGATCAGATCTTCCAAGGGGGGAGGGGTGATGAGGTGTATGCCTCCTTGGTGTTTGTATAAAATAAGCCCAGTGCTTTATTGTCTCTGGTGCGGCACATGACATACTGGGTAAAAGTGGGCAGAGTGAAGGACAGGGGGGCATGGTTAACCCTTTGAGTGTGAGAATTTGTGTGCCCCTAGTGTCAGAGCGCAGCACTGTGCCTGCCTTCTCACTCTGACTTTGTCAAAAATAAGTGAGATATTTATGGGTTTTTTTTAAATGTACTGATTTCTTGTTCATATACTTTGAAGATAAGATGATGAGGTACCTCTGTACAAAAAACGGTGTCAAAAGACGGAACCATTTTTTGTGTAAATACGTCCAAAGTCCAGTTTTGACTGAGTTATGGAATTTAAAGAGGTGCAGCGACATTATGTAAATTAGATGCGTAAATTTATTCCTATCTGAAACTTTGGATCATATTTTACATCTTTCTAATTGACAGTAAGTCATTATCTCTTACCACTTTTAAGTTATAGCCTTGGAAATCTGAACTATTTTATTGACAAAAAATATTTACCACTCTTGACCACAGGCTCCAGCCCCCCCCCCCCCCGCGACCCGAAAAGGACTAAGCGGAAGAAGATGGATGGATGGATGGACCATTAGGGGGTATGTTGCAGTTCTGCACCATACACACTCAAAGGGTTAAAATCACCAGAGATGAGCTGGAGAGCATTTGGGTGGTGAGTCTGCAGCCTGCTGGTGACTAAGTGGATGACTTGCGGAGGGGGGTACATAGATAGCAATCATGATGACATGTGAGAACTCTCTGGGTAGGTAAGCTGGTCGCATGCTAACGGTTAGCAACTCAATGTCCTTGCTACAGTGTTGTTCTTTTATCGTGATGTGCCCAAGATTACACCATCTGTCGTTCACAAACACTGCTAGCCCCTGCCTCTGCTCTTGCCACTATCTAATATCTGATCTGCTCGTAATAAGTGGAAACCCACCAAATAAGTGGGCAGCACCGTGGCGCAGTGGTTAGCACTGCGGCAGCACAGTTTACCCTCGGCCGGGGGATCGCGGGGATCATGAGATCGTGGGTTCGATCCCTGCCCCCGGCCAACAGTGATCTGTGTGGAGTTTGCATGTTCTCCCCGTGTTTGCGTGGGTTTACTCCGGGATTTCTCCGGTTTCCTCCCACATGCCAAAAACATGCAGGTTAGGGAGTTAAGGGGCGCTTGCGCACGCAGCGACCGGCAGCTGGTGGCTTGTCATCAGACTGCAGAACAAATCTACCTACGGGTACAAAATAAGTTAAAAAAAACAAAAAAAAAACAAAAAAACCCCCCTCCAGTCCAATGTTAGCGTCTGTTGTTAGCTCGGTTAGCCACATTTCAGTGAATAGCATGATGCTAACCTCTCTAAAGGCACTGTCATACTGGGTCAGAGCCGCTAGCACGTCCATCTTGTTAAGCAGCAAACTCACATTTCCCATAATAACGGATGGTAGCGCGGGCTTGGACCTTGTCTTCCCCGCACATCGCTTCGGTCCAACATCCACGCCATTTTTGCCTGATTTCTCAAGGGATATCGGGTCTCTCAGTTAGCATCGTTGAGCTGTGCAATGCTAACTACTGACTCTTGCTGTAAACAGTGGCTCAACCACTCATTGGGTCAGCAGTCACTGGCAATATGAGTAGAAAAACAGCTATTATCAACACCAGTACAGCAATATTAGTGTCCATGCTGTAGTGTCATCAGCTGTTTTGGAATTAAAATGAATCCTTTTTCCTTGGAGAGGAAGTCTTAAAAACTCAGACCCTTGTCATAAAACTCCCTTTCCAAAACACACACAAAGGCCACAGCTTTGAAGCCTATGTCATCTGTCATAAAAAAGGAACTGGTTTCAACCCCCTAACATGAATCTGACAAAAGAGATCCAAACCTAGCACTTTTATGATGGGATACCTGTCTGAGATTCACCAGACGCTTACTTATCATTTTACTCATTCCTTTCGCTCAAAACTGTGAAAGTCCAACAGTGCCTCCAAAGGGGCAAGTGAAGTATTATGGCCAAACTGAAATTAACAAGGATCCCACAGGAAATTAACCTTTTTATCCTTAAGATTTTCATTTTTCAGAAGATACTTCTCAGAACACACTGGAAGTTATGACTGGATGCCGATGGACAATTCTGGTTTGAAGTGTTTCATTAGTCATTGATTTGAATGTATTTTATGTTTGAAAAGTATGTCACAAGAAAATTATATTTGCTGCATGTTACTATGAAACTGCATTTTATGGATATGCATGTTTGTCGTAGTAATAATGAAAAGTAGTCATGAATCACTGAAGTTTTAATTTAAGCTTTTATAATGTGAATTACAGTTTAACCAGTCAACTCTGTTGCAAACTGTAGGCCATCTCACTTGGAACACGCAAATACCAACTAGTCTTGTTCATGTTGACACCTCTTTCATTCTATTGGTCAGTTTCAGACAAAAAAACCTTTCCTTATTAGACAAGAGGTTTGTTAAGTCCATCCCTGTCTCCAGTTCTCAAATGTAATTGGTTCTTTTTACTGCCAGTCAAGTTTGTTTTTCTTCTGGCAAGCGCTCATGAACCTCATATCCCTTGCCTGGAGTAAAACTCTGTTTTTCTCTTTTCCTATGCATACAGTATTCTTCACAATTAAAAAAAAAGTTTATTTTTCTTAAATCACCATGCCAAGAGGATTGATTTTAATTTTTTTTCACATTTAACTAAAACTTATTCTCACTTAGTTACCACGATATCGGAAGAACTCGCACTTTGTAGCTTGAAATTTTCTTCTTTTTCTTCAAGTTTTGTGACTTTCTGATCGGACCTTGGACAACCTAGGCACTACTGGGACTTATTTGAGCCCTCTGAAGTCAAGTTCTGGCCCATACTGACAAAGTTCAGATCAAAGAAGCCAGCCACACCGTTCATTCAGCTCCTGTTGGTCGCAGCTTCAAAGAGTAGCATGGTTTTTGGAAGAAATTATCCGCGGGCAGATAATTTTCATCTTTCCACCTGACGGACTCATTCCGATCCATTTGATGTACCATCACTGCCTCCTCCTACAAGAATAAGCATGACCTATTTTCTCTCTGCTGTGCTCAGTTCTGATGTCAATCCAAATGTGATTATTCCAAATTTCTCCTGTTGAGATGCAGGTCCGATCACAAACTCCGACCAGAGTTATAAAAATTTAGGAAAAGTAATATTTATCTTTTCATTAATCACCATTCCTTTTTGGAGTAACATAAATTTTCCTTTTTATAAACCAACTTTTACCACTTTCTTCACAAAATTGCATCCAATTTCCCTAACCATTCTGTTTTACAGCTATTTTATGGTTCCTTTTCATTTTCCATTAGTACCAATTTAAGCTATGTTTTTCTTTGGTTCCACAAATGTTTGATAATATACGGTATGCAATAATCCATTAACAGTTCAATGTGGTGTTTGATACTTGTTGATCATTTCACACTGCCTTAAAAGTCACTTGAATGTAATACCTTATCTAAGCTGAGTTTTATTATTAAACTGTTAAAGGTACATCAAAGTTTTTGCTTGATTTTTTTGTGTCCGTTCTCTCGATTAACACAGAGAATTCATGAATGTTTGAGGCTGATTTATCGCTGGTACAAATATTGAATTATTAATAAAATTGTCCATTCTTTCTGGACTGGTGCCCCAACGAGCTTATGTGCGCTGGTAATGAAGGGAAATCTTAATTCCCACCCACATATATAATCATTAAAATTTGTACCTCCCTAACCACTACAATGGTGTGCGTGATGGATATGGGGTAACAAGATCAGAAAAATAGCAGCAAAGAAAAACAGATAGTAAATAAAAATGAGAAAGAAAAACTCAGAACTGAGCTGCTGCTGCAAAAAGGCTGCCAACTCATGAGGTGCCAGAAGTGGAAGGGCATACATGTAACGCTGAATCAGGTGATATCACCCGATTTTATTTTTTTCAAAGTTCATTGCCATATTTTTAATTGACAGGTGATTAACATCAACAAAATGGGAAAAATGGAACAGGAAAAAAACATCTTGAGATTTGGCCTCATTCATCATCCAAATAACACTGAGAGGTAGAGCACACACAAACTTAAATCAGCTACTGAAACTGTAAATACATAGAGAGACAGCATAGGCAGCTTGGCGGAGCAGTGGTTAGCACTGTGGCAGCACAGCAAGAAGGTAATGGGTTCGATCCCACCCCCTGACCATCGGTAACCCTTATGTGTGGAGTTTGTATGTCCTCCCCGTGTCTGTGTGGGTTTTCTCCAGGACTCTGGGTTCCTCCCACAGGCCACAGACATGCACATTAGGTTAATTTGCATCAACTGGGGATTCTAAATTGTCCTTATGAATATGAGAGCGAATGATTGTCTGTCTCTTTGTGATGGCCCTGCGATGGACTTGCAATCTGTCCAGGGTATACCCTGCCTCTCACACGAAGATGCTGGGATAGGCTCCAGCACCCCAGTGGCCTGAAAAAAGGAATAAGCAGCAGAAGATGACTAGTAAGGTTATTTCCATAAACTCTGTTGAAAGAAAAGCCCTGCTGACATGCATGCTTTGCTTATAAAAGCACACATAGTTCTGGTTTATTGTGACCAACTCACTGACAGCTTCCTCCAACAGAATATTCTTGGCTGGCACCCTGTGTCTGTGGCCAGAGCAACGAATAGATGTTTCAAAAATTAAAACAGACCCACAAGTCTTTTTTTCCCTTGAAGTGTTCTGGCACTAGGTACACTAGGCTTCCAGTTCAAGTTATGGTTCTTGCTTCAGGATCCACCCTTAGACATCTTCTTCTGTAGAACCAAGCCTAAAAGGAACCACCAACTCCAAGCTGCAGAGAACGCTGGCATGAGCACACTCCCAGGCTTTTGTGGCCATGTGCCAAGAAAATCAGGAGGACTTCTTCAACAGACTAATCATGCAGGACAAAACATGGTTCCATCACTATGATCCGACTAAAGAAAGTTGATTCAGCCTTTCTATGAATCCACTTCAGACGCAATGTGAGGCTAATAATCCACAATTGTTCTAGACCAAAGTTTTGGATGACTGAATCACCTCTGTCAAGCACGGCTGGTAGTCGCACAAAAGTTTAAAAAGGATAAAGCTTTTTAATCGGGCACTGTCTGGACTACTGAAATGTTAAACAGATTATTCAAATTAAGCGGAAGAAGATGGATGGATGGATGGGATCACAGATTATTAAGAAAATAAATCATGTATGGTTATATGCACCCTCTGCAATCTACCTCCATGACAGTGGTTTGCAAGGAACCAGGACCTCGTGACATGGGTGTCAAAATAATCTGATATTGAATTATACAGATTTGATGCATTATAAAAATTAGGATTATTACCAAGGCTGATATGGTAACATGGTAGTGTAGTGGTTAGAACTTTTGTCCACTGCTAAAAGGTGATGGATCTGAAGCTCCAACTCAGCAGAGTATTTCAGTGTAGCGATTACATGTTCTGTCTGTGTCTGTGTGGGTCTACTGTGGGTGTTTTCGTTTCTTCCCACAGTCCGCGTTTGTTTTAGTGGGGATTCTAACTCGTGGATGTGAAAGGGTGTTGACCGTCTCTCTGTTTTGGTCCTGGGATGGATGGGGGAGCTGTATAGGCTAAACCATGCCATACACCTTTAGACAGCTGGGCACTGGACGAGCAGTTACGAAAATGGAGGGGCCCCAACAAAACAAGCATTGTGCCTTTTACAGTATATCTGCCACTGTTCTCTTTTGGGCAATTTAGAATCTGATGGGATTGTGACACAAGTACTAAATACTTGAAAAGCTTTAGAACAAGGGTCAGCATCCCTTCTATGGAAAGAGCCCTGTTGAGTCATTTTTGGCCCAAAGAAAATCTGCATCAAACTACAAAACATTTTTAAAGGTAAAACAGCTGAGCCATAAGTATAAACTGCACTGTCAATATCAGTAACAGGACAGTCTTTCCTATTAAATATGCAGGTTTTTCTTTTTCGTAAGAATGCAACTTTATTTTTGTAACTTTTCTTTTAGTAAAACTGACATTTTCTTTAAAATTTAATTTTATTACTTTATCTGTGAATGTACAGCTTTTCACTCAAACTTTCAATTTCTTGCTCATAGTTTTGTCTTTCCTTGCTAATTTTCAACTTTTTCTTGTGAATCTGAATCTTTTGTTGAAAATTTCTTTTTCTCCTAATTTTGCCACAGTTTTCTTGTACATTTGAAACCTTTTTCTTGTAAACTTGTAACTTTTCACACTTAAATTTGCTTGTGAATTTGAAGCTTATTACTTGTTAATGCGTGTCTTTTCTATTGGAACTTGAGCACTTTTTTAAAATTTTCTTTTTTCCCCCTCATAAATTTGTGCAACTTTTTTAACTTAATTAGTAAGTATAAATTGGACTGTCAATAGCAATAATAATTTTTCCTCTTAAATATGGATTTAATTATGTCCAACATTATTCTTTTAAATTTGTGAATTTTGTGGACAATGGACTTGCTTGTAAATTTGTGCCCTTTCTGTGAATGTATGACTTTTTTCTCTGAATTTACACCTTTTTTAAACTCAGAAGGTTCTGACTTTTTTCTTCTATATATGATATCTATGAGATCTTGTTCATAGTGGTGGGAGAAATTTTTAAGATACATCAAATCGCCATATGATTTTGCATTGATTAAGAAATGTAAGTATGTAAGTAAATAGATAAAATAATGAAAGCACCATAGGTGCTGATAGAGTGCTTGTGGCACGGTGGCATGGGATAGCTAAGTATTGTGTCCGTTCATGCATGCGAGGTTTTAAATGCTTGGTATTTGTGTATGCAGGTATGAAGCTGACGTCACTGTTACAACACACGAGGTTCACCTCCTGTTAGGGATGAACGCTGGCATTTTTGTCAAAGAGCTCAAAAAAGAAAAAATAAAGAAGCAGAAGAATAAAATTAGGAGCTCAAAGAAAATTGCTGGAGTACAAGATTTTATTAATTTAATTAATTTAATACATGTATACAGTATTTACACCATGGTGTGCAATAGGAGGTAAAAATATTTAAGTTTCAAAAACGATAACCATAATCATCAATATCAAATCAGAATGGTTTGAAATGTTTCACTCTATCTTTAATGAAAATCGAGAAAGTTTCTTGAATTATCTTTCAAAAAAACATTAACTTTGTCCACAGACAAATTTATGGAAATGCATAAGCAGTTTTTCTATTAACAGCAAACATCCAATATTCTTATTTAGCTTCCAGTCTATTATCTTCACAGCTACTCTGACTGCTGACCTTCAGGCTCACCACCATGGACCTCAGAGAAACGAGAGGGAAAAACACCATAAAAATCAGATTATTTTTACAGATGTAATAGAACATTTTTAAAGTCAGCATAATCAAATAAATTATTACAGATGTCATGTTCATCCTCAGCTTAACAAACTGCTTGGGTTTCTCTAAAAATACACTCAAGTGGGTTTTATTATTTCATAATACCACATCAGCTTGACTTAAGTAAGTAAATAAATCAATATAACACAAATAACATAAACTAACCAAGATCACTACCGGACTGTAAAAGTTATTTTAAAGCAAGTGAATCAACCACGTCCTATTGGAGTGTTTTTATATTACTGACAGTAGTATTAAGTACAAAAATCAGCTCAACTTTAGAGGAAGCAACTTAATATGTTAAATTAATAATGTAAAAAGTAGTTGACAGCAGCAAAGCACAAAAAGTTGTGTAACATAAACTTTAATAATCAAATGTTGCCATTGTATAGGTCATTAGTGTTTTAACGTTCAAACTGCTGCATAATTTAAACCCAAAACTTACTTTAAAACTGTCCGTCACTGTCGCTCCTCTTCAGATGGCTGCGTTGTGTTGCTTGCTGAGGTAAGTCTGCTATGAATGGCACGTTGTGATTTGAGGCATGTGCAATTTGTAGTGCTTACCGGTGAACAGAAAACTCCAGGAAGAAAAGACGTCCTATATCGTCATTGCAGGACATTACAAATGTTTTGAAAGTTCCAAGTAGTCATACAGTGAGAAAAAGAAATCCTGAATAGAAAAACAGATACATTATGATGCACTGATAACTGTTTAATCATCACATTGCAGCCCTCCAAATGGTAATTAAATCGAATCGCGAGATGGTTGGAAATCCCCACCCCTATTTCATGCAAATTTGGAACTGTTTAGATTAATTCCACTTGTAAATTTGCAACATTTACTTGCAAATTTGAGGCATTTCTATTACAACTCTGATGATCTTTTGTTGAAAACTCGCTTTTCTCAATTTTGCAAATTCCATAGAAAATTTTAGATCTTTTGGCCACTGGAAGGCATTTGTTACAAGTATGAGCTGCATGTGGCTCTGGAGCCACAGGTTGCAGATCGCTGCGTGAGGACATAAATGATTCTCATAATATTTTTGGTTGAATGGTGATAAGATTGTGGGGGGCACTTCTCTGTTAGAGGTCCTCCACAACTAAAACAGTAAAAATTGTAATTATGCAGGACCATTAGGCTAAGAAAATTAAAACAGCACATAAAAAGTACTGAACTTCTTACAAATGGCCATATTTGTCTACATGAAAATTCTTTGGGTTTTGACCATGTCAGCAGGGCAGCTGTTGCCCAGACACAGACCTCATCACTCAGCACTATGTGGAGGCCCCATGCTGAGGAGAAGCTGCACTTATTGGCTGCTTTTGAACACATAGAGCAGCCCAGTGACTGGCCTCTCTCCAGATGAGGTCTTACACACATTAAGCCGTTTACGTGCATCTTTGATAGCCTGCAAGCTACTTTTCTCGTTGCCATGAGTAAATTAATTAACCAAACATTTCTGCACACCAACTCTGTCAAACAGAGAGGAATCAGATTGAAAATAAAAGAAAGATACAACATCAGAGGGTAGTATAATTGTCACAATTGTGTGTGGCCATGCTGCTACAGTGAGTAATAAAATGATCATCATCATCATCATCATCATCATCATCATCATCATAGCAGTCTAGAGATGCTTAAATTCAGTTTTAAATCAGAGCTGTTGGCTGACAGTTCTTCATTAGAAGACAGTACTTTATCATTTCCACCCACTTTGGTCTTATGAATGGATATTTTTGTGTAAAATCTCTAAAATTAGAATCACAGATGGTATAATTTTTGTTTAAATGGCAAAATGTTCTACAATGGTGTGAAAAAGTGTTTGTCCCTTCCTGATTTCTCATTTTTTTGTATGTTTGTCACACTTAAATGTTTCAGATTATCAAACAAATTTAAATATTAGACAAAGATAACACAAGTAAACACAAAATGCAGTTTTTAAATGAAGGTGTTTATTATTAAGGGGAAAAAAATCCAAACCTACATGGCCCTGTGTGAAAAAGTGATTGCCTTAGACCTGTTAAAACATAAATTAACTGTGGCTTATCACATCTTTGGAAAGCTGAGTTCAATTTCTCTAGCCACACCCAGGACTGATTACTGCCACACCTGTTCTCAATCAAGAAATCACATAAATAGGACCGGCCTGACAAAGTGAAGTAGATCAAAAGGTTCTCAAAAGCTAGACATCATGCTGCGATCCAAAGAAATTCAGGAACAAATGAGAAACAAAGTATTTGTGATGTATCAGTCTGGAAAAGGTTATAAAGCCATTTCTAAAGCTTTGGAACTCCAGCGAACCACAGTGACAGCCATTATCCACAAATGGTGAAAACATGGAACAATGGTGAACCTTCCCAGGAGTGGTCAGCTGACCAAAATTACCACAAGAGCACAGCGATGACTCATCCAAGAGGTTACAAAAGACCCCACTACAACATCCAAAGAACTGCAGGCCTCACTTGCTTCAGTTAAAGTCAGTGTTCATGACTCCACCATAAGAAAGAGACTGGGAAAAAATGGCCTGCATGGCAGAGTTCCAAGATGAAAACCATTGCTGAGCAAAAAGAACATAAAGGCTCATCTCGGTTTTGCCAGAAAACATTTTGATGATCCCCAAGACTTTTGGGAAAATACTCTGTGGACTGACGAGACAAAAGTTGAACTTTCTGGAAGGTATGTGTCCCATTACATCTGGCATAAAAGTAACACAGCATTTCAGAAAAGCAACATCATACCAACAGTAAAATATGGTGGTGGTAGTGTGATGGTCTGCGGCTGTTTTGCTGCTTCAGGACCTGGAAGACTTGCTGTGGTAAATGGAACCCTGAATTCTGTTGTCTACCAAAAAATCCTGAAGAATAATGTCCAGCCATCTGTTCGTGGCCTCAAGCTGAAACACAATTGGGTTCTGCAGCCGGACAATGATCCAAAACACACCAGCAAGTCCATCCCTGAGTGGCTTAAGAAAAACAAAATGAAGACTTTGAAGTGGCCTAGTCAAAGTCCTGACCTGAATCCCACTGAGATGCTGTGGGATGACCTTAAAAAAGTGGTTCATGCTCAAAAACCCTCCAATGTGGCTGAATTACAACAATTCTGCACAGATAAGTGGGCCAAAATTCCTCCACAGCGCTGTAAAAGACTCATTGCTAGTTATCGCAAATGCTTGACTGCAGTTGTTGCTGCTAAAGGTGGCCCAACCAGTTATTAGGTTTAGGGGGCAATCACTTTTCACACAGGGCCATGTAGGTTTGGATTTTTTTACCCTTAATAATAAACACCTTCATTTAAAAACTGCATTTTGTGTTTACTTGTGTTATCTTTGTCTAATATTCAAATTTGTTTGATGATCTGAAACATTTAAGTGTGACAAACATACAAAAAATGAGAAATCAGGAAGGGGCAAACACTTTTTCACACCACTGTATTAATTCTATTATAATCAACAGTTTCAGTTTATTGTTAAATACCGTCAACCCCGCCCTTCCAAGGGCGTGGAGGGTGAAACTGGGCATCCTGGCAGAACTAAAAACAATATCTGTCACAGGTCTGTGGTGGGCCACTCCCAGTTATACGGGGTGAGACTGGACATCCTGGCAGATAAGCACATCTGTTGCAAGGTCTGTGGTGGACTTTTGCCAGTCAGTGCATCGTGACATGCACTACATAAAGAGCAGAGATAAACAAACCTATCATCTGGTCAGTCACTGCAACAGATACTGGAGTCAGTTTGTCTTGGCCTGTCCTTGCCACTGATAATACCTCTATCTGCCATGAATGTGCCGCTAGTCCAGCAAAAGCTAGTGATACTCAAATACTTTGCAAGCAGTTTCATGAAATGGTCAGTCAGAAAGCAACTCAAACCGGTTCGGACGTCGCCCGGGTTAACAAGGTCAGGAGTTACTGGCAGTGGAAGGCGAAAGACAGAGCTGCGTGAAAGAATCTGATCAGACCTAAATGAAACAGTCACCGTCGTCCCCAACAGACTGCTATGATGATTATGATGATGTTTGTGATTGACTTTGGCTTTTAATACCACATGAGCAAATTTCACACACAAACTCTGGAAAGGTCAGAAAAGCTGTGCAGATATGCAGAAAAGATCGCTCTGACTCACTGCATTTGATTAAGAGGCTCCTGAGGTATATGTTGTAACCGTTAGACTACTGGAATGCCCCCTAGGACATTGTGACTGCTGGAAATACTCTCTGCAGAAAAATATGCACATCATTCCCAGGAGCTCTCAGTAACTATCGTGGTTTATATAATTAAATATTTAAAAAAGTGATATTCATTCTGGCTAGCCAGTTGCTCGGCAAAAGCATCCTGACTGATAGATTCTGGAAAACTATATGAGTAAATTGTGACTGGTAATCAGTCTAAATTTTGTTTAACATTAAGTGTAAAATCACAATAAAGCTTTTTAGCTCTTTAGAACAGTTAGTTCTAACCTAGCAATCTGATTGCTCAACAGAGATTCCAGGAGTTACTATATTTCCCGATAATCGCACTCAGACACTTCACTGAATATGTATCACTAAGCTTAAGCTGTGTGTTTGAAAAGAGACAGTCCTAAAAATGCAGACCTCCATGACATGGAAGTCCTGCCCTTGCAAACATCTGCTAGTCACTTTTGTTTACAACAAAATAGACAAACTAGAGTTTGATTTATTATCTCAACTAACAAATGATAACACCTTTACAGTGATGGACTCGTTAGTTCATCTGAATGTTCCAAGAAAAAAACTAGCAAAATGTGCAGAAACTAAAATGAATATCCACCAAAGCTAAAAAGCTAACTACAAACTAGCCACTCACACAAGCCAAAGTGATCCATAAAACCTACTCAACAGTCGACAGGTATGTACACTATCTCACAAAAGTGAGCACACCCCTCACATTTTTGTAAATATTTTATTATATCTTTTCCTGGGACAACACTGAAGATATGACACTTTGATACAATGTAAAGTAGTCAGTGTACAGCTTGTAAAACAGTGTAAATTTGCTGTCCCCTCAAAATAACTCAACACACAACCATTAATGTCTAAACCGCTGGCAATAAAAGTGAGTACACCCCTAAGTGAAAATGTCCAAATTGTGCCCAATTAGCCATTTTCCCTCCCCGGTATCATGTGACTTGTTAGTGTTACAAGGTCTCAGGTGTGAATGGGCAGCAGGTGTGTTAAATTTGATGTTATCGCTCTCACACTCTCTCTTACTAGTCACTGGAAGTTCAACATGGCACATCATGGCAATGAACTTTCTGAGGATCTGAAAAAAAGAATTGTTGCTCTACATAAAGATGGCCTAGGCTATAAGAAGATTGTCAACACCCCGAAACTGAGCTGCAGCATGGTGGCCAAGACCATACAGCAGTTTAACAGGACAGGTTCCACTCAGAACAGACCTCGTCATGGTCGACCAAAGAAGTTGAGTGCACATGCTCAGCGTGATATCCAGAGGTTGCCTTTTGAAAATAAACATATGAGTGCTGCCAGCATTGCTGCAGAGGTTGAAGGGGTGGGGGGTCAGCCTGTCAGTGCTCAGACCATATGCCACACACTGCATCAAATTGGTCTGCATGGCTGTCATCCCAGAAGGAAGCCCCTTTTAAAGATGATGCACAAGAAAGCCTGCAAACAGTTTGCTGAAGACAAGAAGACAAACTGATGAGACCAACATAAACTTATTTGATTCAGATGGTGTCAAGCCTGTGTGGCGGCAACCAGGTGAGGAGTACAAAGACAAGTGTGTGTTGCCTACAGTCAAGCATGGTGGTGGGAGTGTCATGGTTTAGGGCTGCATGAGTACTGCCAGCACAGGGGAGCTACAGTTCATTGAGAGAACCATGAATGCCAACATGTACTGTGACATACTGAAGCAGAGCATGATCCCCTCCCTTTGGAAACTGGGCCGCAGGGCAGTATTCCAACATGACAACGACCCCAAACATACCTCCAAGACAACCACTACCTGGCTAAAGAAACTGAGGGTAATGGTGATGGACTGGCTAAGCATGTCTCCAGACCTAAACCCTACTGAGTATCTGTGGGGCATCCTCAAACGGAAGGTGGAAGAGCGAAAGGTATCCAACATCCACCAGCTCTGTGATATCATCATGGAGGAGTGGAAGAGGATTCCAGTGGAAACCCGTGAAGCTCTATAGTGAACTCCATGCCCAAGAGAGTTAAGGCAGTGCTGGAAAATAATGGTGGCCACACAAAATATTGACACTTTGGGCACAATTTGGACATTTTTGGTTTGTTTGAAACCTCAGTCACTCTTCCACAGACTGGTTATTTTATCTGTTTTTATTTACCTTACCTACTCCGTTTTAAAATTTTTTTAATCTTTTTTATTGATATTAACTTTCTATCTAGTGATATTAACTTTTTAAACTGGAACTAGAACTTTATTGATCAGCTATATTGATCATACAGCTCCCAACGGCTGGACGGTTTATGTTTTTAGTCAAAAATGGACATGACAGTGCCTGGGGAAGATAAAATTCTCCTACAGAAAGGACAAAAGAAAATTGCTGACCTAGAGGAAGATATCCGACGACTCTCGGATGAACTGCAGCAGAAAAACACGATCCTCTCCAACTTCAGCTTACATCTTCCTCTGCTGTCACAGACGATGAGTCTTTTAGCGGCCCAGGAGTCCAAAAAAACGGCCTTGAGTGACTCAGCCCTCCGAGACACAGTCGCCTGGGACCCCTCCGCCTGTCCATGGCCCTCGTCCTGCTCAACGCCGAATCAGATGGCCTGGTCTGAGGTGATGGTCCAGCACAGGAAAAGGGCCTCAGACGCGTCAACCACCAGCCCTCCTCTGCCCATCTCCAACCGCTATGAGGCTCTGGCAATGGCTGATAATCCACCTTCCACCGATGCTCCAGCTTCACCGGTTCCAATTCACCCAGGCTCCGCTCGACGAGCAGCCCCCACTGACGTCGCACCCGTCCCTTGGCTGGAAGACCTGGCGGCCTTTCCTCCGCTGAGGACTGACAGCAGTGGGGCGGCTGGCGTGGCCCCAGCCAAGCCACAGCGGCTCCGGCCCCGTTCTGCAGAGTCCTGTGCCCGACGTATGATCCTGAGGGAGGCTGTTCGTTGGCACTCCGGGAGGCCACACTGCACGGAGCAGTCGGGGAATCCCTCCTCCGATTCTTCGCTGCCCTGCTCGTCGGCTAGTGAGGTAAGGGGCACCACCTGCCCCAATGACGGGACCCACACTCTGCCGCCACCTCACTGCACTGACTCTCGCCAAGGGACCCTGCAACCATCAACATCCCGCCCGCTTTTTCCTCCAACCAGAGTGATCGTCAGTGACTCCATCATCAGGCACATCAGGTATTTTAACTCTATCACTCACTGTTTCCCAGGAGCTACTGTCCCTGACCTGTTAGTAAAGCTCCCGGATCTGCTGCAGTCACAACCTCCCTCCATCACACGGATTATTATTCACGTAGGGACTAATGACACCACCCGCGGACAGTCTGAAATCACTAAAAATGACTTCTGCAAACTTTTTAATATTTTATCAAACAGCGGAAAGTCTGTTTTTATTTCTGGCCCCATTCCCACATTGTGCCGTGGATCAGACCATTTTAGCCGTATTCTTGCCCTCTCAACTTGGCTCAAGTCCGCCTGCAGCAGCAACATTAATTTTATTGACAATTTGAACTTGTTTTGGGGCCGCCACAATCTCTATAAATCTGACGGCATACATTTAAATGCATCAGGTAGCCGGCTTTTAGAAGCAAACCTGATGCATGTCATTCAAACCACAACACGCAATTGACTGTTTACATCCCATGACCCCCTCCCCTCCGGATCCACTCACATGTCTGACCCCCAGTAAGACTATCCAGCACCAGTCCCGTTTTTGTCAGTCTCCGCCATCTGGTCTGGAAGTTAATTTACTACCCACCTTCCCCATTAGGACATTGATCAGGGACAGACCTCCATCCATAAAACATACAGTTCACAAGAACTCATGCCCACGCTGCCTACGTTCTGTGGATCAGTCTCCAAACAATCCACAGAAAACAAATTACCCACCCATAAATAACTCACCACCTACTCTAAATATGGCTCTTTTAAATATACGGTCACTCGCTAACAAGACTTTTATCATCAATGACCTGATTTTAGATAATAAGATTGACTGTCTATTGTTAACGGAGACGTGGCTTGGCACGGATGCACCAGCGGTTCTCACTGAGGCCTCCCCACCAAATTTTAGTTCAGTTTTTTCCATAAGAAAGGGCAGGAAGGGTGGGGGTACTGCATCAATTTTTTATTCCTCACTTGCAGTAAAGCAAATTTTACTTGATCAATATACCGCATTTGAGCACCACGCTTTTGTCTTTAGCAGCCCCGCAATTTTATGCATCACAGTTTACAGGACACCCAAATACTGCCCTGTTCTTATTAATGAGTTCTCTGAGTTTTTATCAATAATCCACTCCTCATATAATTTTATTCTCATTTCTGGTGATTTTAATCTACACATTGATAAGCAGGGCAACCATATGTCAGAAGATTTTAATGACCTGCTCACGTCCATGAATTTTACTCAACATGTCATGCAGCCGACTCACAAAAGGGGACGCACTCTGGGTCTTGTCATTAGCCATGGCCTGCCCACGAGTGTGTCCTCTGTTGTTGACTTGGCTGTATCTGACCATTACTGTGTGTTTTTTAACATCACTGGTTTTATGCAACAGGAGACCTCGGTGCGAACTGTGAGGAAGCGCCATCTTACACCTGAAGTGGCTGCTGATTTTAACAAACTCTTATGCAATACTCCCTCAGTTATTTCGCCTGCATCATGTGATTTTATTGTTGATAATTTTAACAGTAAATTAAGATCAACTATTGACCGAGTTGCCCCAATAATCACAAGGACAGTTAGGAATAAACCAAAGCCTCCATGGAGAAATAACCAAATCTAAAAACTGAAAAGAGAATGCAGGATGGCTGAGAGGAAATGGAGGAAAAACAAATTAACTATCAATTATCAAGTACTACAGAATAAATTAAAAATATACAATAATGCAGTCAAGATATTGAGAACTGAGTATTTTTCCAACATAATCTCAACCCATAACAACAACCCTGAAGTCCTTTTTGCAACCATTGATCAGTTAATCAACCCAGATTTTAATAAAAACACAAACCTGCCATCCAACTCTCTCTGTGAGAGTTTTGCAGACCATTTCAGGTTCAAGGTTGATTCTATTAGATCCAACATTTTATCTGACCACAAGACTGCTTTTAATGGAATCTTGGACTCACCTTTAGCTGAGGAAACGCTGGACTGTTTTACCCTGGTTGATGCTAAGATGCATGGTAGAGTTTTCTCCCAGGTAAACTTGACCTCCTGCCTTTTAGATCCAATTCCCACATCACTTTTTAAAGCATTTTATGGATTCTTCGAACATGAGATTTTAAACATTGTAAATTGCTCTCTTCAGACTGGTGTTTTCCCCACTGTCTTTAAAACAGCTGTGGTGAAGCCCCTTTTGAAGAACAGTAATTTAGATCCTGATATTCTCAGTAACTATTCACTTGTATCCAACTTAACATTTTTAAGTAAAGTTTTAGAAAAAAATGGTTTTTATCCAGTTAAACAATTTTCTAATTGACCACAACATTTTTGAAAAATTTCAGTCTGGTTTTAGGACAAACCACAGTACCGAGACAGCCCTTTTAAAAATCATTAATGATATCAGGTGTAACATGGACTCCCACAAACTGTCAGTCCTGGTGCTGCTGGATCTCAGTGCTGCCTTTGATACAGTAGATCACCACAATTTATTACGCAGACTCAAACACCTGGTGGGCCTCTCAAGTACTGTTCTCGAATGGTTTCATTCCTATCTCACAGATCGCCGCTATTTTGTAAGTATGGATACATGTTCTTCAGCAATCCATGAAATCAAGTGTGGGGTACCCCAAGGTTCAATTTTAGGGCCAATACTTTTTAATCTTTATATGTTACCACTTGGGGATGTTATCAGGAGACATGGCATCAATTTTCATAGCTACGCTGATGATACTCAACTGTGCATTGCCACGTCTCCTGATGACACAAAACCAAGTAAAGCCCTTTTGAACTGTATTTTAGATATAAAGTCATGGATGGCAGAGAACTTCCTACAGCTCAACCAGGTCAAAACAGAAGTTTTAATCATTGGTCCTGAAGACAAGACAGAGAAATTTTTACCAAAATTGCTCGGTCTAAAACCTACACATTGTGTCAAGAACCTGGGCGTTCTTTTAGACTCTGACTTTAATTTTATTTCACACATTAAAAATGTAACAAAAATTGTATTTTACCATCTTAGGAATATAGCCAGTGTCCGCCCTTTTCTCTCTCTCTTGCCAGCATGGAGGTCTTGATGCATGCTTTTATTACTAGTCGTACAGACTATTGTAATGCCCTGCTCTCTGGTCTTCCTCAAAAAAGAATATCACATCTCCATCTGCTCCAAAATTCAGCAGCACGAGTGTTAACGAGGACCAAGGGGCGGGTGCATATTACACCAGTTTTAGAATCGCTGCATTGGCTCCCCGTGCATTTTAGGATCGATTTTTAAGGTTCTCTTAGTAGTTTTTAAATGCCTCAGTGGTCTTGGGCCTTCTTATCTATCTGAGATACTCTTATCTTATGAGCCCTCGCAAACTCTGAGGTCCTCTGGTACTGGCCTTTTAATGGTTCCCAAAGTCAAGACCAAGACCTTTGGTGAAGCTTCCTTTCACTATTATGGTCCTCGTCTGTGGAACAGCCCGCCAGAGAGCCTCAGGGCCGCAGAGTCAATAGATGTTTTTAAGAACAGGCTCAAGACCCACCTTTTTAATTTGGCTTTTAATAAATCTGTTTAACTATTACTGAAGTAGTCATTTATGTTCCACTGTTTTATGTTCTTTTTGGCGCCATTTGTTCTTAGATTTTCTCATCTTCTTATTGATGTGTTTAGTTCAGGTTTTTTTTTAAGTATGGGTTTTTTTAGTTCCTGTTTTTATGTGTTCTTAGTTCTTTTTGTACCTTTTTCAATTTTGGCTTTTAACAAACCATTTAACTATTATTGAAGTAGTCATTTATGTTCCATTGTTTTTACATTCTTCTTAGCTCCATTTGCTTTCAGATTTTCTTATTTTGTTGTGTTCTTAGCTCAGTTTCTAAGTATGGGTCTTTAGCTCCCTTTGCTCTTTGTGTTTTTAGTTTTATTTTGTGTTTATGCGTTTTAGCTCCAGTGTTTCCTCAGGATGGTTGCTCCTTCACGTGGTGCCTCAGTGCCGAGCAATGTCTCCTTTATTTTATATGTGTGTAAGAGAAGTTTGGGGTGATGTATGTGCCTGTGTGTGTTGTGTTTGTGGGTATGTTTATGGGAGGGTTGGAAGGGGTGGGGCTGTATCATGTAAAATATGTAATTAAATGTGTCTATTGTTTTTATCTGTGTAAAGCACTTTGTGCAGCATCTAATGTTTTAAAAGTGCTATACAAATAAAGTTTGATTGATTGATTGATTTTCACTTAGGGGTGTACTCACTTTTGTTGCCAGCAGTTTAGACATTAATGGCTGTGTGTTGTTATTTTGAGGGGACAGCAAATTTACACTGTTATGCGAGCTGTACACTGACTACTTTACATTATATCAAAGTGTCATATCTTCAGTGTTGTCCCATGAAAAGATATAATAAAATATTTACAAAAATGTGAGAGGTGTACTCACTTTTGTGAGATACTGTATGTAAACACAATGACTTCTGCACTGGACAATATTTAATTTGGTCACACGTGTGAAATGAAAATATGCCTATTCTTTTCTATATTACGCTCATTGAGGTGCTTAGCAACAGTTCAATCAGAAGGAACAATTTTTCTCAGCAGAGCAAAATAACTGGTTAAACAAAGATCATAATATTCTGTCCTGCATTACTGTCATTTAATAAACTGTGTTTGTGGAACTGTTGTATTAATGCAATATTACACTCAAGGTCGTACGGCGGTGATGTCTACGATGAGTCACCGCAGTTATATATTCATTGATACCGTACTTCCTCTCATGTAATATTGCTTAAATATACTATATTATTCTCATTCAAGAGAAGCAGTTGGGAATTGTTTTGATGTAGTGATACTAGTCGCGTCAGAACCATATAATTAATAATATTAAAGCAACACTACACAGTTCTGGAAAAAAAAATCTTTCCTAAATTAGCATGTCTACATGTTTGGCACCCATTCAATTTGAGTATCTGCTGAGAAAAGGACAGCTCAGTCTACTTAAGGAGGTACTGATTAGGTGATCATCTAAGCACAGTAAGATGCATGAAAGCTGTGAATAAAAATCAGAGTTATGACCCAAATACAGATTTCTGAGTTCTTCCTAAGTTAAAATTTAAGTATTATAGTGTTTAAGAATGAACATGAGCTTGTTTCCTTTGCATTTTTTGATCTAAAAGCATATCTTTTTTTGTTGTTTTGGCTAGTTGTCATTTTCTGTAAATAAATGCTCCAAATGACAATATTTTGACTTGGAATTTGGGTGAGTTGTTTTCAATAGGTTAGAGAATAAAACAAAATTATTTATTTTACTCAAACACAGATGTAAAAATAGTAAAACTAGATAAAGTGATAATTTTGCAGTGGTCTCTTTGGTCTCTTAATTTTTTCCAGAGGTGTATAAGAATGCCACCTTAAAATATGGTTTCCAAAGTATTTTTTTTCTATATCATCTTTTGTCTAGATGAATGTCACTTTGCCCATAGCCTGAGTGGGCTCAGATTGCCTACAACAGCTCTGTTCTTGGTGGGAAAGCTGAAAGAATGAAAGCACCAAGGTGCTGATGCCTCGGTGCCAGAGCCTTGGTATGCGTTCTCGGCTCATCACCAAAATGTTATGGGTTCCTCTCTAGCCCAAGGACCAACTCTGGTAAAAATTTAATCCAAATTCATCCTGTAGTTTTGGAGTACATGCATGTGCAGTGAAAATAATCTGCAGTTCACATGCCCGTACTGTCGGCAGCAGTCAAGAGCCACCAACCTGATTTGAACAGCTGCAATCCAAACACAATAGAAGAGCACTAATTGGCAGAAGCGATGGAGGTACGTGAATACAAGACAATCAAGACGAATAGGAGCTTTTGCTGTTTATTGGCAGAGGAAAAACACAGACTGGCAAAAAGACGGACATCTGTTCACCCAGTACTGGCGGATTGCTCAGTACTTCCCTGTGGCGGGAGTTTCTGGATGCATGCACAGTTCACTGCGACCATTTGCGGGTGAGGAATGTTGGGACTTAGAGTTTTTAGCGAGTTTTACCTAGTCCTTACTCTGCAAAACTAAACAGCAAAACCAGTGTGAAAATAATAGACGTGATGAATAAATGGTGTTGCTGCTGAATACATTTTTTTCAGTAATTGCTATTTTATAACAGTTAAAATGTACATGTTGTAAAACAAAAAGTGCTGTGTTGTGCTGTAAAAAGTCACACTGCCACCTCTAGTGGTCTGGCATAGTTATAATACCTTTTCCCCCCAGCTTCATTGATGTTAAAGGTGAGTTAAATTTGTGTTTATTTCGAAAACAAAACCTTATCTTGGAATTCTGGCAAATTAAAAGTCAAGAAAATATGTCAATACAGTGATACAAGCCTTTAGTTCCACTTAATTTTGACCAGGCGAGATGAAACACAGATAGACAGATACACACACACACACACACACACATCCACACACAGACACATTAAGTGAATACTGTATGCCTTTCCGTTTCACCGAGGCATAACTACAACGATGGTGACTATGACCTCAGTCTCTACAACCAATCATAGGACACAACTTCAGCCACCAACAACTAAAACTGAGTCAGACAAATTAACTATAGTGGCAATTATTGAAAACTAAGGTTAGAATAACGACAAACTATTTGTACATAACTCTTACAACTGGTCTCAACCACTTGTAAATTTTGTTAGTACCTATTACTGATTCTTGAGACTTGGGACATAAAAAATTGATGCTCAGATAAACTACATGTGTGAATCTATAAAGGATGAGGCTACCTACTGTAAGTATGCTTTGACACACCCTACCACCCTTTTTTCTTTTTTTAACAAATGTGCTTTTTGCCTTTCCTTCACCTATTTTGTGTCAACACTGTCAGACACCAAAAACACACATTAACACCCTGCTAGATGATTAACACTATGCCAGATCTACAAAAACTATACCAAAGTCAAGTTTTTACCTAAACTGACAGAGCCTAGAAGAAAGTTACTTTCAATACAATACTTACAACTTCTGGCGCCACACGAGTCGGCTGCCTTTTTGCAACAGCGGCTCAATTCTGAGTTTTTCTTCCTATTTCTTATTTACTATCTGGCTACTCTCGCTAAATTTTGTGATCCGGCGACACCTTATCCATCACGGACACACAGATCGCCCCAAATGTCTCCTGAGCCAGCTGACGGAGCCACTGTTTATAGCAGGAGACAGTACAACAGGGACCAGCTGTTAGCGCTTAACCGGCCCACGGTGCTAACGCAAAAACTCGACATTCCGGGAGAAATAAGACGGAAACGGCATGGATGTCGAGCTGGAGTAAGACGGCGGGCGAGACATATAAGGTACAGACCCATCCTCCCATCCGTTATTATGGGAAATGTTCAATCGCTACTCAATAAGACAGATGAGCTAGCGGCTATGTCCCGCTACAAGAGCGTCTTCAGAGAGATTAGCATGATGTTGTTTACTGAGACGTGGCTAACAGAACTAGCAACAGATGCTAACATCGAACTGGAGGGTTTCCACGCAATACAGGCAGACAGGACACCAGACAGTGGGAAGGCAAGGGGCGGAGGGGTGATAATGTATGTCAATAACAGCTGGTGTAAACCGGGACATATCACAGTTAAAGAGCAACACTGCAGCAAAGACACTGAGTTGCTAGCTGTTAGCATGTGGTCTGTTTATCTCCCAAGGGAATACTCACACGTGATCTGCGTTGTTATTTATCCGGCTGGTGTACAAACCCCAAGTACACAGACAACCTCCGGTTATGCGCACAGTGAAGATATGGTCTGAGGAGGCAATGGACGCTCTAAAGGACTGTTTTGAAATCATTGCCTGGGAGCAGCTCTGCGAGTCACATGGTGAGGACATCGACAGCCTCACTCACATCATCATGGACTACATCAACTTCTGTGTGGACAACACCGTACCCACCAAGCTCATACGGTGGTGCTCGAACAACAAACCCTGGCTCAACCCTGAGATAAAATCACTACTGAGAGAGAAGAAGAGGATCTTCAGGTCGGGGAACAGGAAGATGCTGAAGTCCATACAGAGGGAGCTAAGGAGGAAGATCAGAGAAGGCAAGGACAACTTCAGGAAGAAGATGGAGGACAAGCTGCAACAGAGCGACATCGGCAGGGTCTGGAGAAAACTCAAAACCATCTCTGGGCTCCAGAATACCTCCTCCCAGGCCACAGGGGGCAGGGAGTGGGTGAACAATCTGAACCTGTTTTTTAATAGGTTTGACCAACCGCCCCCCCCACCTGCACAACAACCACTGCTGCTTCTACCATCATCGAGACCTGCTGTCCACCCCCCCTCCATTAACACCCCCCCACTGCCAGCACACAGCCCCCCAACCTGACCCTCACTAAGACCCAGGTGAGGGCGGAGCTGAGGAAGATCAAGGCAAGGAAGGCCTCAAGTCCGGACTGCATCAGCGCGAAGCTCCTCAAGTCCTGCGCAGACCAGCTGTGTGGGATTGTGGAGCACATCTTCAACCTGAGCCTGAAGCTGGGGAAGGTACCACAGTTGTGGAAAACATCTTGTGTGGTACCTGTACCAAAGACTTCCCACCCCAGAGACCTGAACAGCTACAGACCAGTGGCCCTGACGTCTCACCCGATGAAGACCCCGGAGAGACTGCTCCTTGCTCACCTCAGCCCCCTGGTGGGACCAGCGATGGATCCACTCGAGTTTGCCTACCAGCATGGCATCGGGGTGGAGGTTGCAGTGATCTTCCTCCTTCATCGTTCCCTGTTCCACCTGGAGAAGCCTGGGAACGCGGTGAGGATCATGTTCTTTGACTTCTCCACAGCTTTCAACACCATCCAACCGATGATCCTGAGGGACAAGCTGCTGTGTGCAGGGGTGGACCAGCACCTCTCACCGAGGATCCTGGACTACCTCACAAACCGGCCACAGTTTGTGAGAACCCGGGATTGTGTGTCCGATACGATCATTGGCAGTACGGGGGCCCCCCAGGGAACGGTTTTGGCTCCCTTCCTGTTCACCCTTTATACTGCGGACTTCTCACACAATACAACACACTGCCATCTACAGAAGTTCTCTGACGACTCTGCGATCGTCGGCCTCATCTCCAATGGAGATGAAGTTGAGTACAGAGGACCTATCCAGGACTTCGTGGACTGGTGCCATCGGAACTGCCTCCAGATCAACGCGAGAAAAACTAAGGAGCTGGTGGTGGACTACCACAGGCAAGGACAACCCTTCACAGCACCAGCAAACATCCAGGGAACAGACATTGAGATGGTGACATCCTACAAGTGTCTGGGTGTTCATTTGAACAATAAACTAGACTGGTCACAAAATACTGATGCACTCTACAAGAAGGGACAGTGCAGGCTGTTCCTACTGAGGAGGCTCAGATCTTTTGGTGTACAAGGGGTGCTCCTGAAAACCTTCTACGATTCAGTGGTGGCATCAGCCATCACTTTTGGAGTGATCTGCTGGGGCAGTGGCATCACAGCAGCCGACAGGAAGAGACTGAACAAACTGATCAAGAAAGCTAGCTCTGTCCTGGGGCAGCGCCTTGACCCAGTGGAAGAGACAGGAGAGAGAAGGATGGTGGCTAAGCTGTCATCTCTGCTGGAGTCCGAGTCCCACCCTATGCAGGACATACTGAACGCACTGAAGAGCTCATTTAGCAGTAGGCTACATCATCCTAGGTGCACGACCGAGAGGTTTCGCAGGTCCTTCCTACCTACGGCTGTCAGACTTTATAACCTAAGCAGGGCTGCTCGCAGAGATAGCAAAAAAAAAAACGTGACGACCTAATAGTATTGAATACAAAAGACACAACAGACTTACACAAAATGGTCCCCTTCCAGTATACAACTAGAACAATATCAATCGCTACGAAGGGTGACAATATGTATGGGTACATATTCATACTTTGTGGGGTAACTAAATAGACGGTTATGCTGTTTATTCCATCTAGCTACAATGCTCCGCACTGTGTATATATATTTATGTGTACATACAGTATGTATATTCACTGCTTTTATTTTCTTATCTTCTAAATTATTGCTCTGAGTGTTGCTATCACTGTGCTGTTGCAATCCTGGAATTTCCCCATTGTGGGACTAATAAAGGCTTATCTTATCTTATTTTAATATGTATATATTTTTATATTATGAAGGTTTTTGTCTGTGCTTTTATAATTGGACTGTATATCAGAATATTAATTTTAACCTCAACAGCAACCACAATGATTTTTACATTTGAAAACATAATATAATGGTAGGAAACAGATTACATTTTCACATATGACTAACAATCCTTCACAAAATAATAAATATCATAATGAAAAAAGATCAAAATATGAATCTGATGGAGGTGACATGGACCTGAACGGAGTTGACAAAAACTTGAATTTGTGGTCATTTTAACTCTGAAATATATTGAATCAATCAGTTACAACATTAAAACAATCAATAAGATAAGATAAGCCTTTATTAGTCCCACAACGGGGAAATTCCAGGATTGCAACAGCACAGGGATAGCAACACTCAGAGCAACAATCAGAAGGCAAGAAAAAAAAAACAAGCAAGCAAGAGCAGCTAATAAACATATGTACGTATTACTATAAAATATATATATATACACACACACACAGACACACAGTGCAGAGCATTGTAGCTGGATGGAATAATATATGAATATATGAACACACAGTGCAGAGCATTGTAGCTAGATGGAATAAATATGTAAATATATAAACACCCACAGTACGGAGCATTGCAGCTAGGTGGAATAAATATGCAAGTATATAAACACACACAGTGCGGAGCAATGTAGCTAGATGGAATAACATGTAGATATATAAATATATAAACACCCACAGTACGGAGCATTGCAGCTAGACGGAACAAATATGCAAATATATAAACACACACAGTGCAGAGCATTGCCGCTAGATGGAATGAAACAGCATAACCGTCTACCCAGCTATCCTGCATGGTATGATTATGTGCCCATACACACTCTCACCCTCCATAGCGACCGGCATGCTCCTAGTTGTATGCCGGAGAGGACCACTGTGTAAGTCTATTGCATCTTCTGCATTCAAAAAACTATTAGTTTGTTACGTCTTTTTTGCTATCTCTGCGAGCAGCCCTGCTTAGGTTGTACAGTCTGACAGCCGTTGGTAGGAAGGACCTACGAAACCTCTCGGTTGTGCACCTGGGATGATGTAGTCTGCTGCTAAATGAGCTCCTCAGTGCATTCAGTATGTCCTGCATAGGGTGGAACTCGGACTCCAGCAGAGATGACAGTTTAGCCACCGTCCTTCTCTCTCCTATCTCCTCCATCGGATCAAGGCGCTGCCCCAGGACAGAGCTAGCTTTCTTAATCAGTTTGTTCAGTCTCTTCCTATCGGCTGCAGTAATGCCACTGCCCCAGCAGACCACTCCAAAAGTGATGGCTGATGCCACCACCGTGTCATAGAATGACTTCAGCAGCGCCCCTTGTACACCAAAAGACCAATGAGCACGTTTATAATGATTTTATTTAAGATTTACTTTACATATGACAAATGATTTATAGATTATAGTCTCCAATATATCTACTATGGTAACACAGTAATTTCACATGATTATTCTTCTTCTGTATAATTGTGTCTTGCTTGTTTGTGGTCATAGATGTAGGATTACAAAAGTAATTTTCGACTCTGTATTTGTTTTTCTTTAATAGTGACAATAATGTAACACTGACTTTAGACAGATTTTTTTTTTATAGCAATGACAGAAAAATCTGAAGGCTGTCATTTTGACAGATTACACTGAGCATGATCTATTGTACCTTTTACTTCTGACTTCCCCGTCCACTTTATTGTGATTAATGAATAGCGATTATCTAGAATTATCTCTCTAGCCTCTGTTTTGAATTTTGAAACAAGGTCCTTCAGAGTGACACCTGACTACTAAAATAGCCTGATTTTATTCCATTTTCATAATCGTCTGACTGTGTTGAGAGACACCTTTAAAACGTTGGAAAAAATGAATATCTTGTTGAAAAACAATTTTGCTTTGATGCGAGATAATATCAAATGTTATTTTTGATGAAACAAGTTCTTTTTAATAACACAAAAAATGTAAGCAGTTTTACTACACATGAAAGTTTAAACTTTTCTCTGACGACAGGCTGTTTTTAAATGTCATAAATATAATATAATAATGATTAAGTGAACTTGAAAGGAATAATTTTGTTCAATACGTTCTATAGTTAATCCCTCATGACAGCTCTAATTTTAATTTTTTTTTTGTCCAATAGCAGTTACAACTGCTGGACATGGTTTGTGCCATGTCTGAAGAATCAATATTATATAAAATTTCAAAGTACTAAAAGATTGGGTGCATGCCACAAGTTCATTTACACTGATTGCATGTCACATTTATTAACACATTTGTTAGTACACATGCTTCTTCCATTAGGCCCATTGTATATGATTACCGTCCTCTGGACACCCGCAGAATAAAAATGCATTGATTACATGTATTTGAATTTAATTTTAGGACAGTTCTGACAGTCCTGTCTCACACACACTTCCCAACAGGTTCAGAGAAGCAGAGTCAATGTGAACACAGACATAGTGAAGTAATGTTACACTTTACCAGTCTCTTTCTGAACTCAGGTAGCAGACGAGGTGACACACCCAAAGCAAGGGACCTGCGTAAGTGCTCAAGGCTGTCAGGAAGATGGCAGGTGCTTCTATGTAGCTTTCCAGGCCGACAAAGCCAACTGAAATGTCAATGGTGGCTATGTTGTTGGAATTACCCTGCAGGCACACAAAAAGATCTCCATTTAGTATTGCCCTAAAGCACAGATATACAGCAACTCACAATGTATACAGACAAAAAAAAGAGTACACGATATAAGCACTTCAGAGCTCCGAAGAACTGGTATTTTTCCTTATCATCATTACTCTGAGCTTCTGGCTACTTCCCAGCAACCCAGTTGTTTGTGTTGTCCATTCCCTGACCAGAACAGAGCAGCACACACAGTTCTCTGTCTGATGCTGCACTAAGAATCAGTCAGGCTGTCGTGTAAGAGGGTATGTGTGCCAGCAAACACTTTTTATTTTTTGAAAACAACATAACAGTGCCTTATTTAACTGTGCAGCCAATTTCCAGCAGCCGAGGAATGAGATAAATAAGTGTGCAAAAACTGAAAAAAAAACAACCCAAAACAGTACATGCACAAAAAGTTTGTGTGCATGTATTGTTTTGTTTTTTCATTTTCTTTTCATCTTGAGCTGTAGAAGATATCAGTTTCAGTGCAACGGGGATTTATAGCCACATTCCAGAGAGTGTTTGCTTGTGGAAATGTAGGTTACATTTCTGCAATAAAAATAACCTTTAATATGAACTTGTACAGTTGAAACCAGATGTTTACATACACTGTATAAAAAGACAACCTTTTTTTCCTCACTGTTTGACATTAAATCAGACTAAACTTTTCCTGTTTTTTGAGATTTTTTTTTATTACTTTCTTCAAAGTCAGAAGTTAACGTACATTTCCATAGTATTTGGTAGCATTGAATTTAAACTGTATGAAGGCTATCAAATGTTTTGGGTATCCTTCCACAAGCTTCTCACAATAGTTTGCTGGAATTTTGGCTCATTCCTCCTGACAGAACTGGTGGAACTGAGTCAAGATTGTAGGCTGTCTTGCTCGCACACGTTTTTTTTTTTTTTTTTCAGCTCTGCCCACAAATTTTCTTTGGGATTGGGATCAGGGCTTTGTGTAACTAATTTGGCGGTATGCTTAGGGTCATTGTCCATTTGGAAGACCCAATTGCACCAAAGCTTTAACTTCCCTTCAATGCCCTCAAAAAGTTCAGAAACATTATTTCAGTTGGTTATTTCTCCACTTTAATAATATCAATTGGTATTGTATTTTATACCATTGGAAAGCCTGATTAGTCACCTTTAAAACAAGGTACAATTGTGCGTTCGTGGAATGAGCAACACAAGCACCAACAGATGACATGTCTCCTCAAATCCTCATTGACCGTGGAAATTTCACATTGGACCTCCAGCAACTTGGATTCTGTGTCTCTCCACTCTTCCTCCAGACGCTGGGACTTTAATTTCCAAATGACAGGACTTGGCACCTGATTTGGGGAGCCATGTAGCCTGCTGGTGTTGGTCCACTGTGTTTTATTTAGTCCGAAGTCAGTGCAGCCATCTTCCGAAAGATGCTTCTTTTAGAGCACTTGATGCTTCCCTTTGCTGACAAGCTTTATGGAGATGCTGATTTCATTTTCCAGCAGGACATGGCTCCTGCCTACACTGCTAAATGTACTAATACCTGGTTCAATGACCATGGTATCACTGTGCTTGACTGACCAGCAAACTCTCCTGACCTAAATCCCATAGAGAATCTATGGAGTTTAAGTTTAATGTTTATTTGAAAGGGACATTATATACTCATACTGCAAATTAGCAGTATTGCTAAATCTGGCATACTTACATTTGTATTAATGTTCATTAGTATGTAATGTCCCTTTCAAATAAACATTAAATTTAAACTTAATGAACATTAATAGATTGATGAAGAGGAAGATGAGAGGCACCAGACTCAACTGTAGTGTCTTCAGCTGGATCAAAATTTATAAATATTCTTTGCTGAGGAGAAATTGTTTCACCCAAAAGTCTGGTCGTAAACCCATCCTTTTCACCCAAGACCGGAGCTGTGAAGCCTTATGCCATCGGCCATAAAGTGGATAAGTTACTCCCTACTCAAAACTGGAGTAATTTCCTCTCAAATCCATTTGCCAAAAGAATGCCAAAGTGACACGTTTACAACCTGATGTTCCACAGACTCTTTACCAGCAAGATTCCGCTCATTAAAACTGAAGGTCCAACATTGCCCTCCAATGGATAATATAGGAATATTTTCCCTGATGACCGAATGTTTTCTCTCTGAAGTTTAAAACTATAAACTGTGAACAATGAACTAGCTTGTCATTCTTCACAGGCAACAGCAGCTGAAGACTATAGCTGGACCCCGTGATGGACAATTATGGTTTGAAATGCTTTTATTGCTATATGATTTGATATGTGTTCCTTAATCTTCACAAAGAATTAATTTTGCATATCCACTATTAAAAAAAGATATTACATTAACAATGTAGACACATTGTTTTGTTCCTTTATTGTTAAGTAGAACATCTTAGTCACTAAAGTTTTAAAGAATTTATGCATAGGTTTCAAGATAATTTTCACACTTCATATCAAATCCTATGCATCCTGCTATTGCTCTCTGTGTGAGGCTCACATTCCAAAGGCTGTGACCTGACCAATCAGATTTCAGTCCTTCCTTCATACCCATCCATCCATCCATCTTCTTCTGCTTAATCCTTTTCCGGTCGCGGGGCGGGGGAGGGAGGGTGGCTGGAGCCTATCCCAGCATCTTTGGGCAAGAGGCAGGGTACACCCTGGACCATTTTAGTAAATTTTACTACCCTGGATAAACAAAGGAACTCAGTGCAATTGGTCAAAAGTTTACGCTAATGGACAGATCCAATCCTGATCTTTGAATGTAATTGGTAAGGCTCAGTTGTCAATCAAAAGTACTGGGCCATCCTGTCAAGTTGGAAAAATTTCCCTCTGTTTTTCCCAGTGGAGTCTTGAAGAAGTCTGGGGGAAGCATGTTCTGCTCCCCCTTCCTAACTAGGCCCAGTGTGTAAGCTCTGCGTTACTTACTGTATCTGTAACCCTTTTAACTTTTTTCTTTAGAATTCACCTTTTTCCAATCTTTACACCTTTTTCTTAAATTACCGTGCTAAGAAGATTTTGTCTTGATTTTCACCAAGCTTAAGTCGATTTTGTTCTGACCACAACACATCGGAAGAAACAGATTTGTGGTTTGTTTTTTTATCTATCAAGTTTGATTTTCTGATTTTTTTATCCCCAGGTACAAGGTTGTGCTTCACTCCTAACCATTTCTGGCGCTCTTGCAGTTGAGGCAAGTACTCTTTAACCCATCTTTTCCAGAACAAATCCGACATACAGTATAGTGCACATGCTTCCATCATTGGCGGGCATATATATCTGTTTGTTCAAAGCATTCAGGTGGTAAAGATGGTTGGGGTCAGTGCCTCCAGATCATTTGGATCAGTCAATGCTTTAGTAATTGGCCAGCTGTCCAGTATGACCTCCACTTCACAGAGAACTGTATGCAACCCCTCTTCATCCAGGTTTTGCACTCTTAAAGTTGAGTTAAGGACTTTCCGGATTGATCTTATCAACCTCTCCCAAGAACCACCTTGATGTGAGCCAGCTGGAGGGTTAAAGGTCCATTTAATTCCCTTTTGTATAAGTACATTGTTAATGCATGACTGATTCCACTGCTCAATCGCTGTTTGTAACTCATATTCTGCCCCTATAAGGTTCGTACCATTATCAGACAGCAGCTCTTGAACCTCACCTCATCTTGCTATGAAGCACCTAAGAGCATTTATAAATAAGTCAGTATCCAATGAAGATGCTACTTCAATGTAAACTGCTCTTGTAGTCTGGCAGGTAAAGATCGCCCCATGTTTCTTCATCACACTCTTATTACTCTTCACTTCAAAAGGTCCAAAGTAATCCACTCCAACATGAGTGAATGGTGGTTCATCAGGAGTGATTTTTTCACAAGGTAGGTCTGCCATCTGCTGTGACAATGGCTGAGTGTTGTCTTTGACAGATGACACATCTTGATAGGACTCTCCTTATCGCAGTGGTGGCATCAGCGAGCCAATATTTTTCCCACAACTTTGACAACATATGATTACGCCCACCATGCCCCACTTCTTGATGAATATGGTTCAAGAGCATGTCCAAGATATGGAAATCTTTTGCCAGTATTACAGGATGTTTAACTTCTGCTGGCAGGGCTGATCTACCAAGATGCCCTCCAACTCTCAGAACTCCATCTTCCATCAGTAGGCAAAGTTTGTAAATGTGGCTGTTTTTATTTATGTCTTTGCCATTTTGCAACCTGGGGAATTCTCCTGGGAACCTTTTCTTTTGGCAGAATTTAATTATTTGAAGTCCAGCTTGCTCCAGTTCATCCAATGTCAGACAATTTTGAAGAGTATGGTCATTGGCTTGTTTAACTGAACGGTTACCCAATTCCATAAACTTCTGATCTTCTCTTGAAAGTCAGGACTGCTCTTCCAAACTGCATTCAGGAAAATTAATCTTGAACTGCTGCTACCAAAGACCATCCAAACTCTTGAGAGAGACTCTGTTGACCAATGCTTCTGGCTGTTCACAACTGATTGCACTCCCACCGTTTCCTGTCAGTAGTCCATTAACAGTCCAACCAAGTAGAGTTCTGACTGCATAAGGTCCATCATTAACACTACAAATAACCTGTAGTGGTTCCATGGCTTTTGGAATATTTGCTCTTATCAGCAAATCAATATCAGCATCAATCTCAGGCAAATGAACATGCTTTAGATGTGACCATCCCAGAATCTCTCTCTGATTTGAAATGTTTCCCTTATGGACGGGCATACATTCTTGTGTACACGTCTTTGGCAGTTCAATAAAATCTTCCTGTCCTATAGCGGCAACCTCCAGTCCTGACACGACATGGCTGCTCACCACCTTCTCTTGGCCCATGGTCCTTCAGGATGTTAGTCTTTCTTCCTGTTAGGCCAAGTTTATGCATCAAACGCTCTTTACAGAACACTGCGGTGCTCCCTTGATCCAAGAATGCAGAAGTGGTGATAACTTTGCAACCCTTTATGGATTTAACCTGGACAGGAACAATGGGGAGTTTACATTTATAATCACCAGCCCCAGTAAGACCACTTGACACAAGTGTGCTGTCCACTGCAACCTCAGCTTTATCAGAGCCCTTTGTATTCTCCTTTGGAGGAATATGTAGTAGAGCTGGATGTTTGAGACCACACGTTCCACAAGAAATTCTTTTTCTGCAACCTTTGCTGATGTGTCCAGTACATAAACAGCCAAAGCAGATACCTTTTTCCTTCAGAAAACTCATCTTCTCTTTGTGAGTCTTTTTCTCCAATTGTGGACATAAATCCAAAGTGTCTCCTCCTCCACAACTTATACACATTTTTCTCAATGTTGGACTTTACTCCCTTGTGGTTCCATGCTGAGTTTCATGCTTCAGTGGGGCAATAGTGGTGGCAAAGCTTGTCAATTTTATTCCCGACTGAGGCTGCAATTTATATTTGTTGGCACCTCTGTTTGTTGTTAATGCCAGGGAGTCCTGTATGTTCCCAGACACTGGGTCTGTCAAGATTCTCACTTGTTTCTCAATAAAATCAACAATGTCAATAAATGTAGCTCTCTGGCTGCTTGTTTCCTGAATTTCACATGCAACAGTTCTCCACTTGTCTCTGAATCTGTAAGGTAACTTCTTTACAACAGCGAGCATGTTTGACGGCATGTCCAATTCCCTCAGATACTGTACTTCTTCCATAACGTTACCACAACTTTGTAGAAACAGGCTATACTCTTCAAGGACTCTCACATCTTCCATCTTAATTAGAGGCCATGAAAGAACCTTTTCTATGTACACTACCATTCAAAAGTTTGGGGTCACTAAGAAATTTCCTTATTTTTGAAAGAAAAACACTTTTTTTCAATGAAGATAACTTTAAACTAACCAGAAATACACTCTATACATTGCTAATGTGGTAAATGACTATTCTAGCTGCAAATGTCTGGTTTTTGGTGCAATATCTAGATAGGTGTATAGAGGCCCATTTCCAGCAACTATCACTCCAGTGTTCTAATGGTACAATGTGTTTGCTCATTGCGTCAGAAGGCTAATGGATGATTAGAAAACCCTTGTGCAATCATGTTAGGTCTACAATGCTGTAATTGCTGCAAATGGAGGATTCTTTGACGAAAGCAAAGTTTGAAGGAAAAAATTATTATTTCAAATACAAATCATTATTTCTAACCTTGTCAATGTCTTGACTATATTTTCTATTCATTTTACAACTCATGGTGGTAAATAAGTGTGACTTTTCATGGAAAACACAAAATAATTGTCTGAGTGACCCCAAACTTTTGAACGGTAGTGTATGCATGTGCAACTCTTTGCTCATTTCCAAAATTTTCTCTTAATAGAGCTTGAGCCTTGATGTAACCTCTTTCTGATTCCATGTGCTGACAGCTGCAAACAAGTTCTCTTGGATGTTCTTTCTTATGATGCTCTGTGATCTGAGAACTTCCACTTTGGCTGTATGTGCTGCAAGCTCCTCCTCCAACAGAAGCTGCTCTTTTGTCCTCTTCAGCTGCACTTCCTCCTCCTCCAATTCATGCTTTCCTTTTATTAACTTTTGTTTCACCATCAATGCAGCTAAGTCAGCCTCAGCTTTCAGACGTACAGATGATGTGGTAGATCCAGACTTTCCTCCTTTGATGGAACAATTAGATCTTATGACTCTACTTCCCACATTTGACACACTGTCACTGGGTTTCACATCATCCAGAGGGTCATTCACTACTGTTTGGATGGATAATTGAGGGGCATCATTTATTGCAGGGTAGGTGACCCCTTGATTTGGAGCAGAACCAGTTATTTCACCAGTAAGTTCTTCAGATTCATTTATCCACTGTTGAATGTCTTCTTTAAATGAGTTGCTATATTCAACAATGCTTGAAAACCAGTTATTTTGTTTCTTTTGTCCTTCCTCTGGAAGTAAAGTAATGAGCATATTATGTGATGCTGTGGCATTTTCACACAGTTGAATTAATATTGCCATTTGAAATTGGACATTTGGAATGTTTTCTTTAGTTTTCATCAGTGTTTTTATTTCTGGTATAAGACCTTTAATTTTATTCACAGTAATTTTATGATCTCTGTAGTTTTTCAATTTTATTTTCCAAGGCCTTTGCAGCGAGTTTAATTAGTCTTTTTTCAGACTCTTTTAATGTTTACGTGACTCAATTCTCTTTCAGTTCACTGGTCAGTTTCTTAAAACTTGCTTGTACGTTTAAGGCACATCCACAGTTTAATTTAGCAAACCTCGTATTTCAACTCGAAAATATGCGGACATCAGAGAGGGTGGTGTTACATGTTATTCATTGTAAAAGGAAGGAATTAATTATGGCAGCATTCGAACATTTGATCATTCACAGACCCACAGACAATCCATCCAGCATTTATCTTTCCACATAGAGGAGCATCACTACAAAAAACACAGCAGAGGCACAGCAGGTATTCTTCTTTTAAAACACGGAGCCACCGGGAATCCATTAGCTCATCAAGGTCAGCGCCAAAGGTAAGCATTTTATTGATAATCTCAGAAGAACAACAGTTTATAATCTTCACCGAGCAGCCTCCGTTTGCATCTTTAGCAACTTGCATTTAAACATAAACAGGTAGGCTTGCCTGTATGTTGCCGGATCGGCGCCAGACTTTAATTTGCAGGACCACGCATACCTCAGTGATGCTTCTGATGATTACGGCGCTCTCAGGTAATCCAAAGGCTCCTTTTTCTTTCTAGTGCCTTTTTTTTGTTGACAAAATATTGCAGCATCCAAATCCACAAACTGCTGAGAGGAGAGAAGTGGGCCTATTTGTCTGATTCATTTCCCATTAAAACAGTTGCTGGACTCCGATTAAAAATGTTTTTCCTTTATTACAAAATATTAGTGTCACAGTCCTCAAAAACAGTCCATTAAAAAATAATCACGGAGACAATAGCCTGCTGTTATATCTCCACAACATGATGGGAGTACGGTCAACAAAAATTGTGGCACCCCAGTTCACCCTACCACCACACCCCTACACAGGTGAACAGGTGTTATTTATTAAGAACTATCACTGTCCGTATTTGTGTGACAAACCAATCACCGTGACTACACAATCAACCAAGCAAAAAAATGTAAAAACAAGCATTGATTCATTCATGGCTCCTACACATATAGCAGGGGTGTCCAACCATGTGCCATGGAGAGCCAAGACCCTGCAGGTTTTACCTCCAACCAGTGTCTTCAACAGCAGATTTCAGTGAACTTCTTCCCACTGATTGCTGATAAGTGAAAACACCTGCTGAAGAGACTGGGTAGAAGAGAAAACCTGCAGGGTCTTGGCTCTCCATGGCACATGGTTGGACACCCCTGACATATAGCATAAATGTTCAATTCTGTGTTACTCCTCTAGTCTTACTTCAGTCCAACCCATTACCACAAATTTTTCCCTTTGTTTTGAAATTCAGGGCCAATCGACCTTGTTTAAGGCAAGGCAAGTTTATTTATATAGCACATTTCGTGTACAAGACAATTCAAAGTGCTTTACATAAAAACATTAAAGCATTACAGCAAGTTGAAAAAGGAGTACATAAGAATTGAAAAGCAAACTATAAAGTAAATTAAAGAGAAACAAAAACAAGCTAAATAGAATATGACAGAAATAAAAGCTGCAGTACACTGTAGGAGATTAACAATTGTTCTACCGAAAAGCCGCAGCAAATACGAGAGTGTTTAACCTCGATTTAAAACAGCTGAGAGTTTCAGCAGCCCTGATGCTTTCTGGGAGTTTGTTCCATATGTGTGGGGCATAAAAACTGAATGCTGCCTCACCATGCTTGGTTCTAACTCTGGGCACTGATAGTAGGCCTGACCCTGATGACCTGAGGGCTCTGGGTGGTTCATAACGGACAAGCAGATCTATAATGTATTTTGGCCCTAAACCATTCAGAGCTTTATAAACTAACAAGAGCACATAAATGTATACCGTTTTTGAGTTAAAAAAAGGAAAATATATATATATATATATATATATATATATATATATATATATATATATATATATGTATAAAATATAAATATATTATATAGTACAATGAGTTTAAATATAATGAAACAGTGAATTACAGTGAAACAATGTATTCTTTTGACGATATATTATTTTGACTATTTGACATCACAGAGTGGTATAAGAAGGTAAAGACATCTCCTTTCTATCTTATTTTTGTCTTTTATAAGAACAAAAGATAAACAGAGTGGTATATGTCACAGTTCAGTGAGGATGCTGTTTTTGAATCATTTGATTTTATCAATGGTAGCATATCATCACCCCTGTTTCCTCTGTGGTCAAAAATGACCCTGTCTGGCTTGACTGTTATTTAAAGCATGTAGTATGTATGTGTGTTGTGCTCATGCACGCGCCTCTCCCCCAGACACACACATATTTTCCCCCATGCACAACTCCCCCAAAATCTCACTCCAAGCTTTCTGAAAAGCTGGACACTCTGTAGAAAGCAGTATGGTGTGACAATTTGGCCCATTGCACAACTTTGTGCTGTAGGAACTCTAATGCAGTGATGATCTATAAACGGAAGCACATCATGCCACCATTTCATGCATGCACATCTCAGATCACAGGGGAAGGAAACACTAACAGCTGGCTCCAGTTTAAACAAGCAGTCAAATATGAGTGTGCCCATTAGAGACTGCATATGGAGGTTTTCTGCTTGTATACCTGCTGAAATCCCTGCTGTGATCTTTCAAATGTAGCTCTGCAACATCAACAAAAGTATCGCTTATGAAGAAACAGAACTACAAGACTGAGTCTAGGACGAACTGTCAGATGGTGGGCCTTTAATGCAAAGAGCTCCTAAATCAGAAGTCTGCAGTACTGGAGCCTCTTTTGTCCATAACCTGTAGCTCTGACAACCACAAAAAAGCTCACTAATTATGTGGAAAAAAGTATATGAATAAAGCTGCAAATTTACAAGCAACAAGTGGCAAATACTGGACAATAAAGTCACCAATGTACAAGAAAAGAGCTAAAATGATACAAGAAAAGTGACATCTCTTTACAGACCGTGTGCATACTCAGCGCTTACATTTTTGTTGACTGACAAAGTCCTGTTGTTCACTGTAGTGAACATGCTCTAAAATATTAATAAATATAGTTTTAACACTTTTTCTTTGCAGCGTATTCTTAACCACACCAACACTTAATTTGGATCAGAAAAATCATAATTACAATTTTTTTCGCTTGATAAAGCTGTAAATGTACTTGAATAAAGTGCAAGTACACATGAAAAACAATTAAAATGTAACTGAGTAAATGTACATGAGCAAAAATTAAATTAACAAGACAAAAAATCCATGGCCCTTTCTTTTTGAAGTCTTACAAAGGTTTGGACTTGGAAATAATTTCATAAAATGGGTTCAGATAATATATAATAATGCTACTGCAGAAATCCTAACAAATAACAATATTTCAAAATCAATAAAAATCAATAGAGGATGTCGACAAGGCTGTCCACTTTCACCTTTACTGTTTACTATGGCAATTGAACCTTTAGCGATGGCGATACGTCTACAGTCACAAATATATGGAATTAAAGTTGGACCAACAGAACATAAAATCTCCCTGTATGCCGATGACATAATTTTGTTTATGTCGAATCTTAAAAAATCAATTCCGACCTTGTTGAATTTAATAAAGAATTTTGGGGAAATATCAGGATATAAAATAAATAAAACTAAATCTTCAATATTAATGCTAAATGAGACCCAGAGAAATTACCCAGCCCCTGAGGTAAATCAATTCAATGTTGTAAATCAGTTTAAATATTTAGGAATCCAAATTGTGCCTAAGCTAGAATCAATCGCCAGTGTCAATTATGAAGCCTTAATGACAGATATTGATGAGTTACTTCAGAGATGGATGTCACTACCAATGTCGATGATCGGGAGAATTAATATACTTAAAAGTAATATTTTACCTAAAATACTTTATTTATTTCAATACATTCCCTTACCACCACCTTTAGATTTATTCTCAAGAATTAAAAAAAAAGTTAGTGGAATTTATATGGAACAACAGGAGGGCTAGATTACGTCTGTCTTTATTATATTTACCATTTGATCGTGGAGGTCTGAAATGTCCAAATTTTATGTTGTATTATTGGTCGGCACAACTGAGGTCTATGACATATTATTTTTCATCAAATGATCTCCCTCACTGGACTGAAATGGAATCATACAATTTGCCTTTACCTCTTCCCATATTCATATACTCAGATTCTGCAAAAAAATTACAAAAACAAGTTAAAAATCCATTTGTAAAGCATATGATCAAAATATGGTGTGAAGCTAAAAACTATTTAAAAGAACCACAGTTATTGTCACAATTTAGTCCAATATGGGGTAATCAATATTTTAAACCAGGGAGAGCGGACGCTGTATTTAAAGTATGGAATTTAAAAGGGATACAAAAGATTCAGGATTTATATTTGCCATGTGCAGAAAACATAATGTCTTTTGAAGAGCTGAGGATCAAATTTAATCTCAATAGAACACATTTTTTTAAATATCTTCAACTTAGAAACTTTATTCGATCAAATCAAAATAATGCTCTCACTCGACCTATCTATTCATCCTTGGAAAAAATGTTGATGAAAGATAGTAAAAGAAAGGGTATTATTTCAGAGTTTTATAACTCATTGACACTATTTTCAAGTGAAAATTCACTGAAAAGATTAAACTACTGGAAAGAAGATCTGCAAACTGAAATTTCAGAGGAACAATGGGAATTGGCTTGTACAGAAGCCCAAACCAAATCAATAAATGTACGCCTTAAATTGATACATTTCAAATGGTTAATGCGGATGTATGTTACACCGGAGGAGTTAAATAGATATAATAAAAATATACCAGATACATGCACAAAATGCATGGAAAGTAAAGGAACTCTATTTCATTGTGTATGGGAATGTAGATTAATAAGAATGTTTTGGGAAGAGGTGAGGGTAACAATTGAAAAAATAATCTCAAAACAAATCATATTGAATCCTAAACTGTTTTTGTTGGGTCTGTACCCAGAAAAGCATAATTTTAATAAAAGTGAAAGAACATTCATAGACCTCAGTTTGCTTAATGCCAAAAAATGTATTGCACTATTATGGAAAAAGACTCATAGACCAGATGTGACTCAGTGGTTAAGACAGATGTTAACAAACCTTCCATTAGAAAGAATAACATATATACTGAAATCAAAGGAAATTGTGTTTGAGAATATATGGAGACCTTTTATTGATTATGTAAAAAATTTAAACATAACTCTTGAAGAAGAAGGTGAATGATGTGTGTGGACCTTGTAAATTCCAAACTGGTGAACATAATATGTATACTTATGTATTGGATTGTCTAGACTAAACAGAGGAGCATTGTTGAAGATTTGATTTTGTTGGTGGTTGTTGGTGTTTTTTAGTGCATTTTTTTTTTGTAGTACTTTAGTGTTAGTGTTTGATTGTTTGTTAAAAAAAAAAAAGGTTCAATAAAGATATTGTGGGAAAAAAAAAACAAGACAAAAAATCCAATTCTGAGAAAAAGTGTCAAATTCATGAAAAAATAAGTTGCACATTTCATTGCCTTTTCTTTGGATAAATTTAAAATTCTGAAATCACATATACAGTGAATATAAAAAGTCTACACACCCCTGTTCAAATGCCAGGTTTTTGTGATGTAAAAAATGAGACCAAGATAAATCATTTCAAAACTTTTTTCCACCATTAATGTGACCTATAACCTGTAGAACCCAAAAGAAAAAAACAAACTGAAATCTTTTAAGGGGACAAATAAAAAATAAAAAACTTACAATAACCTGGTTGCATAAATATGCACAACCTGTTATAACTGGGGATGTGGCTGTGCTCAGAATTAGCCAATCACATTCAAACTCATGTTAAATGGGAGTCAGCACACACCTGCCACCACTTAGTGCCTCTGATTAACCCCAAATAAAGTTCAGCTGTTCTAGTAGGCTTTTCCTGACATTTTTGTTGTCACATCTTACAGCACAAGCCATGGTCCACAGAGAGCTTCCAAAGCAGCAGAGGGATCTCATTGTTCAAAGGTATCAGTCAGGAGAAGGGTACAAAATAATTTCCAAGGCATTAAATATACCATGGAACACAGTGAAGACAGTCACCAGCAAGTGGAGAAAATATGGCACTACAGTGACATTACCAAGAACTGGACGTCCCTCCAAAATTGATGAAAAAACAAGAAGAAAACTGGTCAGGGAGGCTGTCAAGACGCCGACAGCAACATTGAAGGAGCTGCAGGAATTTCTGACAAGTACTGGCTGTTTAGTACATATGACAACAATCTCCCATCTTCTTCATATGTCTGGGCTATGGGGTAGGGTGGCAAGACAGAAGCCTTATCTTACAAAGAAAAACATCCAAGCTTGGCTACATTTTGCAAAAACAAATTTGAAATCTCCCAAACGCATGTGAGAAAATGTGTTATGGTCCGATGAAACCAAGGGTGAACCTTATGGCCATAATTCCAAAAGGTATATTTGGTGCAAACACAACACTGCTCATCACCAAAAGAATGCCATACCTACAGTGAAGCATGGTGGTGGTACCATCATGCTTTGGGGCTGTATTTCTTCAGCTGGAACTGGGGCCTTAGCCAAGGTGGAAGGAATTATGAACAGTTCCAAATACCAGTCAGTGTTGGCACAAAACCTTCAGGCTTCTGCTAGAAAGCTGAAGCTGAAAAGGAACTTCACCTTTTGGCATGGCAATGACCCAAAGCACACATTCAAATCAACAAAAGAATGCAAACAGTCTGGCTCCCGGGTGTGGGGCGGATGCTCTACCAACTAAGCCACCACTCCGGTACTTTTGCTTTTTAAGTTAAAGTATTGGTAAAGTGCCAAATTTAAAGGTGAACTGAAGTGAACGGCATTGAACGGCACTGGGTGATAGTACATACAATTATAAAGATAATTTATCATTGGCACCCCCTCCACCAATCCTGGAATCTTGGAGAAAATCGTGATTTTGAATTTCCCGCCCTGAAAAATCCTACGAATCCGCCGATTATCCGGAAGTGCACCCGGAGTTCCGCGTGACGTCACGAATGTGACCCAGTCCTCATGTTTACCACTGCGAGCACGTCGACACTGGTTGTTTTTGGTGCATTTTGTCGTGATAGTCGACTACAAAACACTTCCAACACCTGGGAAGATCTGTTCAGTGGCCAAGGAAAGCTGTCATGGCGATGAAAGAAAAGAAAGGGGGAGGAAAAGCGACCGGGAAGCGATGCGTTTCTAGATATACAGTGATCCCTCGCTACTTCGCGTTTCACCTTTCGCGCCCTCAGTGCATCGCGGATTTTTCTAAAATATTCATCAAAAATTCAAAATTGAGAAAAAATGGCACAAAAGTTGCCCGGGCACTAGCAGAAGGCAGGGAGACTACATTAGAACATCAGGTATCAACATGGAGAGCCCGCACAACTCAAAATCCACCTCTCTGACCACCGCTCCACTCCTCTCCGCCCACCTCTTCACCACTCGGGAATCTCGCAAGCTGATTGGCCAAGACGTTTTACCCAGCTTCTCTCCCTGCCGAGCGCCCATACCCAGCGAAGGAAGACCGCATTCATTGTTCTTTATTGCTCGTGTTGCTTAGTGGCACTTTTCGCTGTTCTCTTGTGCCTTTTTGTGCAAAATGGTGCTTGTGACACCCTTGGGGGGGGGGGGGGGGGTGACGCTACTTCGCGGTTTTTCACTTTTCGCAGTTGGTTCTGGTCCCCATTAAACGCGATAAGTGAGGGATCACTGTAGATATTATTTATAAATAGCACAGTCAAATGCAGAGGCCAGTTCTGTTCATGTGCATTGCCACTATAGTCTGTAGAAGTATTGTAATACATAGCCCATGGTCATGGAACCTGTCCTGAATACACGTGTTAACCCTACGCCACGGATGTGTCTATTCAATGCCAAGTGTGTACACGGCCAGGCTATTGTACAGTCCTAGCCCTATGTATAAATAATAAGTTGGAAAAATGCTGATGGGTTTTTTTTTCTTTCTTTTTTATTGTTAATTTTCCTTATCCTGACACCCCAAACATGCCAAAGTAGAGAAGTAAAGACTCACCATTCTGTATTCAATAAGCGACTCTCCTCCCCATCACTGCTGCGGTCTGACTCTCAGTCGGTGCCGGAATCCCCCGAAAATTCTGGCTCAAATCTGTACGGTTCGATGCCTCCCTCGCTCTCTTCCTGTTCACTTGACACTCCTGCATCCTCCTCTGTCTCGTCACCAATCCTGAATGCCTCTTCACTCTGAAAACTCTGGTGTTCTTGACTGCTGGAACTGCTATCATCTGCCATTGTTGTTTTGATAAGGGTCACACTCGTGACGTCACGCAGCGTCGTCTGCACTACTTCCGGTTTGTTTGGCACTGCCAGCCAGAGGCAAAAGTTTATCGGCTTATAGCTTGGCCATCGCACGGCCTAAAAATTTCTTTTATGTGTTGAAAAATACAATAGGTAATAAGGAATTAATCTGCTATTCTACTTTTTCGGCAAAAAGGTGGTTTCAGTTCACCTTTAAAGTAGCACAATTTCCACTTAATATGAAAGGGATTGAACTAAGATTTATTTGATTGTGTGAATATTAATTACAGAGTAATTGAAAATGATCCTTTATGAGTTGTAGTCATAATAGTGTATCTTGCACTTTGGGGAATGGGAGTTGTTCAGTCACCATTAGAATTTAGTTTATATGTATAGTCTATAGTATTTCTTTTTGTAGGGAAGAAGGGCGGGGCTCTGCAGCCGTGTATTGACTACCGTGAGCTTAACGCAATCACCCGGAAGGATAAGTATCTGCTACCCCTTATTAATTCAGCGTTTGAGTTACTTCAACAGGCACGTTTTTTCACCAAACTCAACCTCCGTAATGTATATCATTTAGTCCGCATTCATGAGGGGGACAAGTGGAAGACGGTGTTTAAAACACCACTGGGCCATTTTGAATATTTGGTCGTGCTGTTCGGGCTGACCAACGCCCCTGCTGTCTTCCAGCGGTTAATTAATGACGTCCTACGAGATATGGTGAACCAATTTGTGTTTGTTTATTTTGACGATATTTTGATATTTTTCTCGCACCCTAGAGGAGCACACAGTCCATGTTCGGTCCATGCTGCAGCGGCTGCTGGAGAAATGGCTTTTTGTGAAGGCTGAGAAGTGCGAATTTTCCACTCGCTCAACTTCGTTTTTTGGGGTTCATCATCGCCAAGGGCACAGTAAAGGCCGATCCAGCAAAAATCAAGGCTGTAGCAGACTGGCCGACCCCCCCAGTCCAGGAAGGACCTCCAATGTTTCCTGGGCTTCGCCAACTTCTACTACCAATTTATCTGAGACTACAGTAAGGTGGCGCAACCGCTTACACAGTTGACGCTGACCAAAAGTCCGTTCAAGTGGTCTGAGGCTGCTGAATGAGGTTTTGTGACCCTGAAAGGCCTATTCACCAATGCGTGCGTCCTGGTGCCGGTGGACCCCATGGCACAGTTCATGGTCAAGGTGGATGCTTCTGAGTCAGGGGTGGGCGTTGACCTCTCCCAGTGCTCCTCCTCCAACCAGAAGCTCCATCCGTGCGCGTATTTCTCCCGGCAGTTAACGCCAGCAGAGAGGAATTACACTGTTAGGGACCGTGAACTGTTGGCCATCAAGCTGGCGTTGGAGGAATGGAGACACTGGCTGGAGGGAGCTAGTCAACCGATCATAAAAATTTAGAATACCTTTGGTCAGCCAGACGGTTGAATTCTCAGCAGGCTCGGTGGGCCCTGTTCATTAATAGGTTTTATTTATCCATCTCGTACCGCCCAGGGTCCTGCAATGCCAAGGCTGATGCTCTCTCACACAAGTTTTCTCCCGACTCCTCTTCCTCCACCTCCTCCTCCGCAGCTGCTGCGTCTCCCCCGGAGACTATTCTTCCCGCCTCCTGCTTTATCGGTACACTCCAGTGGGAGATAGAGCAGAGGGTCCGGCAGATGCAATCATTGGAACCTCTCCTGGAGGGATGCCTGCCGGACTGGTTGTATGTCACCACAGCGTTACGTGGAGAGGTGATTAAGTGGAGACATACCAGCTTTTTTGCCTGTCATCCCGGCATATCCAGGAGGATCGATCTGCTGCGTAGAGTGTTTTGGTGGCCCACACTCGGGAGGGATATGAGGGAATACGTCAAGGCCTGCCACACCTGTTCCACCAATAAAACTGACTCTTCCCCCCCTGCAGGTCTCCTCCATCCTCTTCTGGTCCTGGGTTGCCCGTGGTCACACACTGTTCTGGACTTCGTTACGGGCCTCCCTCCATCCCAAGGGAAGACGGTTATCCTGACGATAGTTGACCGCTTCTCCAAGGCTATCCACCTGATTCCTCTCCACAAGTTACCATCTCCTAAAGAGACAGACGACCTGCTGATGCAGCACGTCATTTAGCTGCATGGTATTCCCGTGGAAATCATCTCGGACCAGGGGCCCCAATTCACATCCCAGGTGTGGAATGCATTCTGCCGCTTCTTGGGTTCAACCGCCAGCTTGACATCAGGTTACCATCCTCAAAGCAAAAGTCAGGCTGAGCGTGCTAATCAGTCTCTGGAGGCCACCTTAAGGTGCATAGCATCCGCAAACCCGACCACCCGAAGCTCCCATTTGACCTGGATGGAATATGCCCACAACTCGGCGATCTCCTCCTCCACTCGGCTCATACCATTTGAAGCGTTGATGGGTTACACACCACCTTTGCTGCTCATGGTGGAGAGGGGCCTCGCTGTCCCATCCGTGGAAGCCCACGCGCGCTGGTGCCACCGTTTGTGGAGAGCCATGAGAGCTGCCCTCCTTCGCTCTGCGGAGCACAATTAACAGTATGCCAACCGCAGACGGGAGCCGGCGCCAAAGTACACGGTGGGACAGACGGTCTGGCTGTCCACCGACCAGATCCCACTGAAAACGGAGTCCCGGAAGCTCTCCCCCGTTATCTGGGCCCGTATACCATCAAGCGATTGATCATTGATGTCACTGCTTGGTTGGACTTGCTGCCCTCTATGCGCATCCATCCAACTTTCCACGTCTCCAAGATCAAGCCCCTCTCCGCCAGTCCCCTCTACCCTCCTCTGGATCTCCCACCACCCCCCCGGATCATCGACGGCCAGACCATGCATACGGTGGAGAGGATCCTAGACGTGCGTCCTCGGGGGTGGGGGCGCCAATACCTCGTTCATTGGAAAGGATATGGTCTGGAGGAGAGGTCATGGATCCCGGGGTGGTACATCCTCGACAAGCGCATAATATGGGCATTCCATCGGCTCCATCGACACAAGCCCAGTGGGACGCCAGGAGGCGTCCCTTGGGGGTGGGCACTGTGATGATCAGGCGAGCATGCTCCCCCTCCCCTCCTGTTCCTGTTTTCCCGGCTCTGGAAGATTAGACACACCTGCATGATTACACACCTGGTGCATCTGATGTGCCAGAGTATTTAAGATCCAGCGTGTGGAGAGCCCATCACTGGATTGTCTGGGTTTGCAGCCATGATTTAAGTCAAGCTTTGTCTCGTTGTTATAAAGTTACCTGTGCACTCATCTTGTTCCTCCTGCTCTTCAGGTTGCTGCCACCCGCAGGTGTGTCTACGGAGCTGATCACACTCGCCTGACCAGGAAGATCCTAGACGTCCACCCAGGTCTCTGGCTTCCCCCGTCCCCTGGTCCTCGCAGGAGTTCCCTGCTGGATTCCGCTGCTCTAGTACTAAGTGTGCTCTCCCGCATTATTCTCCCTTTGGAGAATCTGTCCCTACTAACCTCTGTCTGCTCTCTCTACTAGGCTACGTGCGCTCCAGGGGGCACCTGTCTTATTGGAAATTTAAGTTGGCATTTTGTGTTTCGTTTTTCTTTAGTTTATGCACTTTTATTTTCTGTGTATTGTTTTCAATAAATTTGTGAAACTTCTCATCCGAGTCTGAGTGATCGTTCTGGCAGCTCTGCATTTGAGTCTAACCCTGTTCTGAATCATGACAGAAAATATTAGATATTTCATGAAAACGTAAGCGTGATCATCGTACTGTGAAGAAATTTGTGGCTGATTCAGAGCACAGACGGGTTCATGCAGATAAAAACATTATGAGGAAGGTTTCTGTCAGACAAATTCATTGGATTAAGAGAGCAGCTGCTAAAATGCCATTACAAAGCAGCAAACAGGTATTTGAAGCTGCTGGTGCCTCTGGAGTCCCACCAACCTCAAGGTGTAGGATTCTCCAGAGGCTTGCAATTGTGCATAAACCTACTATTTGGCCACCCCTATCCAATGCTCACAAGTAGAAACAGTTGCAATGGGACCAGAAATACATGAAAAGCTAATTTTTTAACAGTCTTGTTTACTGATGAGTGCCGTGCAACCCTGGATGCAACCACCATGTCCCAACAAGGCTATGACATCAGCAAAGAGGCGGCGGAGTCATGTTTTGGCCCGGAATCATTGCGAGAGAGCTGGTAGGCCCCTTTAGGGTCCCTGAAGGTGTGAAAATGACCTCAGCAAAGTATATAGAGTTTCTGACTGACCACTTTCTTCCATGGTACAAAAAGAAGAACCGTTCCTTCCGGAGCAAAATTGTTTTCAAGTGTGACAATGCACTGTCTCATGCTGCAAAGAATACCTCTGTGTCATTGGCTGCTACGGGCATAAAAGAAGAGAAACTCAAGGTGTGGCCCCCATCCTCCCCTGATCTCAACCCTATTGAGAACCTTTGAAGCATCCTCAAGCAAAAGATCTATGAGGGTGCGAGGCAGTTCACATCAAAACAGCAGCTGTGAGAGGCTATTTTGATATCTTGCAAAGAAATTTAAGCAGAAATTCTCCAAAAACTCAAGTTCAATGGATGCAAGAATTGTGATGGTTATATCAAAGAAGGGGCCCTATGTTAACATGTAACTTGGCCTGTTAAGATGTTTTTGATTGAAATAGCTTTTTATTTGAGTAAATATGGCCTCCTAATGTTGCAAATTCAACAAATGACCATTTTCAGTTCTTTACAACCAATAAAATGTGTTGAAACTCTGTTGTGCATAATAATTTGCAACAGTGCATTTAGATTTTTTTTTTATTTTTGCAAAAAAAAAAAAGTTATCATTGGGAGGTTTGTTCAATAAAATTTGAATTATGCTCTCATGGTTGATGACTTGAAAATTATACTGACTGTCATTTGCATCAACTATTTAGGAAAATCAGAGACAAAGAGATCAGAGAAGGGGGAGGAGCTGAACTGGACTTTCATAACAGAAAAACAAAGCCATGGCACATAAGAGTGATTTCGCTCTTGATATGTCTTGTAAGATCATCCTGAAGGACAAGCTGCTGTGCGCAGGGGTGGACCAGCACCTGTCATCATGGATCCTGGACTACCTCACAAACCAGCCACAGTTTGTGAGAACCCGAGACTGTGTATCCGACACGATCATCGGTAGCACGGGGGCCCCCCCAGGGAACGGCTTTGGCTCCCTTCCTGTTCACCCTTTATACTGCGGACTTCTCATACAACACAACACATTGCCATCTACAGAAGATCTCTGACGACTCGGCGATCGTTGGCCTCATCTCCAACGGAAATGAAGCTGAGTACAGAGGGCTTATCCAGGACTTTGTGGACTGGTGCCATCGGAACTGCCTCCAGATCAACGCGAGGAAAACTAAGGTGCTGGTGGTGGACTGCCGCAGGCAAGGACAACCCCTCACAGCACCAGTAAACATCCAGGGAACAGACATTGAGATGGTGACATCCTACAAGTACCTGGGTGTTCATCTGAACAATAAACTAGACTGGTCACACAATACTGACGCACTCTACAAGAAGGGACAGCGCAGGCTGTTCCTACTGAGGAGACTCAGGTCTTTTGGTGTACAAGGGGCGCTGCTGAAGACATTCTACGACACGGTGGTGGCATCAGCCATCACTTTTGGAGTGGTCTGCTGGGGCAGTGGCATTACAGCAGCCGATAGGAAGAGACTGAACCAAGAAAGCTAGCTATGATCAAGAAAGCTAGCTCTGTCCTGAGGCAGCACCTTGACCCAGTGGAGGAGATGGGAGAGAGAAGGATGGTGGCTAAACTGTTATCTCTGCTGGAGTCCGAGTTCCACCCTATGCAGGACACACTGAATGCACTAAGGAGCTCATTTAGCAGCAGACTACATCATCCTAGGTGCACAACCGAGAGGTTTCGCAGGTCCTTCCTACCAACGGCTGTCAGACTGTATAACCTAAGCAGGGCTGCTCGCAGAGATAGCAAAAAGACGTGACAACCTAATAGTATTGAATGCAAAAGACGCAATAGACTTACACAATGGTCCCCTCCAGTATACAACTAGGAAAATACCGGTAGCTACAGAGGGTGACAATATGTATGGGTACATAATCATACCATGTAGGATAACTAAGTAGACGGTTATGCTGTTTCATTCCATCTAGCTACAATGCTCCGCACTGTGTGTGTTTATATATTTATTCCATCTAGTGACAATGCTCCACACTGTGTGTTTATACATTTACATATTTATTCCATCTAGCTACAATGCTCCGCACTGTGTGTGTTTATATATTTACATATTTATTCCATCTAGCTACAATGCTCCGCACTGTGTGAATTTATATATTTACATATTTATTCCATCTAGCTACAATGCTCCGCACTGTGTGTGTTTATATATTTACATATTTATTCCATCCAGCTACAATGCTCCGCACTGTGTGTGTTTATATATTTACATATTTATTCCATCTAGCTACAACGCTCCACACTGTGTGTGTGTTTATATATTCACATATTTATTCCATCTAGCTACAATGCTCCGCACTGTGTGTTTATATATTCATATATTTATTCCATCTAGCTGCAATGCTCCGCACCGTGTGTCTATATATTTATGTTTATATGTACATATACAGTGGGGCAAAAAAGTATTTAGTCAGCCACCAATTGTGCAAGTTCTCCCACTTAAAAGATGAGAGAGGTCTCCAATTTTCATCATAAGTATACCTCAACTATGAGAGACAAAATGAGGAAAAAAAAAATCCAGAAAATCACATTGAAGGATTTTTACTGAATTAATTGGTAAATTCCTCGGTAAAATAAGTATTTGGTCAATAACAAAAGTTCATCTCAATACTTTGTTATATACCCTTTGTTGGCAATGACAGAGGTCAAACGTTTTCTGTAAGTCTTCACAAGGTTTTCACACACTGTTGCTGGTATTTTGGCCCATTCCTCCATGCAGATCTCCTCTAGAGCAGTGATGTTTTAGGGCTGTCGCTGGGCAACACGGACTTTCAACTCCCTCCAAAGATTTTCTATGGGGTTGAGATCTGGAGACTGGCTACGCCACTTCTTACGAAGCCACTCCTTCGTTGCCTGGGCGGTGTGTTTGGGATCATTGTCATGCTGAAAGACCCAGCCACGTTTCATCTTCAATGCCCTTGCTGATGGAAGGAGGTTTTTTACTCAAAATCTCACGATACATGGCCCCATTCATTCTTTCCTTTACACGGATCAGTCGTCCTGGTCCCTTTGCAGAAAAACAGCCCCAAAGCATGATGTTTCCACCCCCATGCTTCACAGTAGGTATGGTGTTCTTTCTCCTCCAAACACGACAAGTTGAGTTTTTACAATAAAGTTCTATTTTGGTTTCATCTGACCATATGACATTCTCCCAGTCCTCTTCTGGATCATCCAAATGCTCTCTAGCAAACTTCAGACGGGCCTGGACATGTACTGGCTTAAGCAGGGGGACACGTCTGGCACTGCAGGAATTGAGTCCCTGGTGGCGTAGTGTGTTACTGATGGTAGCCTTTGTTACTTTGGTCCCAGCTCTCTGCAGGTCATTCACTAGGTCCCCCCGTGTGGTTCTGGGATTTTTGCTCACCGTTCTCGTGATCATTTTGACACCACGGGGTGAGATCTTGCGTGGAGCCCCAGATCGAGGGAGATTATCAGTGGTCTTGTACGTCTTCCATTTTCTAATAATTGCTCCCACAGTTGATTTCTTCACACCAAGCTGCTTACCTATTGCAGATTCAGTCTTCCCAGCCTGGTGCAGGTCGACAATTTTGTTTCTGGTGTCCTTTGACAGCTCTTTGGTCTTGGCCATAGTGGAGTTTGGAGTCTGACTGTTTGAGGTTGTGGACAGGTGTCTTTTATACTGATAACGAGTTCAAACAGGTGCCATTAATACAGGTAACGAGTGGAGGAAAGAGGAGTCTCTTAAAGAAGAAGTTACAGGTCTGTGAGAGCCAGAAATCTTGCTTGTTTGTAGGTGACCAAATACTTATTTTACCAAGGAATTTACCAATTAATTCATTAAAAATCCTTCCATGTGATTTTCTGGATTTTTTTTTTCTCATTTTGTCTCTCATAGTTGAGGTATACCTATGATGAAAATTGGAGACCTCTCTCATCTTTTAAGTGGGAGAACTTGCACAATTGGTGGCTGACTAAATACTTTTTTCCCCCACTGTATATACTCGCTGCTCTTGTTTTTTCTGGCCTTCTGATTGTTGCTCTGAGTGTTGCTATCCCTGTGCTGTTGCAATCCTGGAATTTCCCCACTGCGGGATTAATAAAAGCTTATCTTATCTTATCTTAAGTTACAGTAATGTGTTACTGTAACGCCACTACTTCTGCAGTAATGTGTTGTGTAACGAAATTACGGTTTAAAAATTCAGTAATGCGTTACAGTTACTGAAATTTGATCAGATGCGTTACTCGCGTTACTCGTTTTATTAATATGGATAGATATTTTTAGCACAAATAAACTGACCCTACCCTAGCTGGCACAGCTGCCAGCCTCCTCCGTGGATCGGTTCCCTGTCTTGCACCAGTTTATGCCGCAGCCTGATAGGAAGAAATGCCGTGGCAGTGGCGACTTCTCATATCAAGCCCTGATCGCCTGTTGTCCGAGCAGTGAGTAGCCTCCAACAGCTCCTACCGCTGTGGTTAACCATGAGTATTTTTTGAGCAAGAAGCTCACATTTAATGTCTGCATTAAATGCATTTAAAGTTTTCTTACGCACAGAGAAAAAGTGACTGTGATTTGTTGCAGTAAAGAACAGCTTCTTCTAAGCGGTGAACTTTCATTTATCTGTGCTTTCTGTTTTATTTTATCTTATTCATTTACATGCTGTTGCGATGTGCAACTATTTCATGGAAGTAAATCCTCTAAATATGCATTTTTAATGGGCTGGTCCAGAGGTGTCAAACATATAGCCAAGTTAGAGGTTTGTCTTAAGGGAATCAAAGCCCAGATGACTTGTAATTTCCTGCTATTAAATTCAGATAAGACTGAAGTCATTCTAGTTGGTCCAAAAAACCTTAGAAATACCTTTCCAAATCAAACTCTTAGCTTGGACGTGGTTACTCTTTCTCTTAATAGTTCTGTGAGGAACCTTGGAGTTATTTTTGATCAAGATCTGTTTTTTAATTCACATACTGAACTTGTTTCTAAGACTGCCTTCTGCCATTTGCGTAATATTGCCAAGATTATGAGCATCTTGTCTCAGAGTGATGCTGAGAAACTGATGCACGCTTTTGTTAGTTCTAGAATAGAGTACTGTAACTCTTTATTATCAGGTTGTCCTAAAACATCATTAAAAAGTCTTCAGCTGATCCAAAATGCTGCTGCAAGAGTTTTAACAGGTACTAGAAAGAGAGATCATATCTCTCCCATTTTGGCCTCCCTTCATTGGCTTCCCATAGAGTTTAGAATTAAGTTTAAAATCCTTCTTCTCACTTACAAAGCTCTAAATAATCAGGCCCCTTTTTATTTAAAAGATCTGATACTACCCTATTATCCAAACAGACCACTACGCTCCCAAAATGCAGGATTACTTGTAATACCTAGAATCTCCAAAAGTACAATGGGAGGCAGACCCTTCAGTTATCAAGCTCCTCTCCTGTGGAACCAGCTGCCAACCTGGATTTAGGAGTCAGACTCGATCTCTGTTTTTAAGAACAGAGTTAAAACCTTCCTTTTTGATATAGCCTATAATTAGGGAGGGATCATGTGCCCCTGAACCCTCCCTTAGTTATGCTGTTAATAGGTTTAGACAGCTGGGGGACCTCCAACAATGCACTGGGCTTCAAACCTTTCTTCACTCTCAATGAAATATTTTTACTGGTCATTAACATCTGTTTGTTCTCTCCCATAGATTGAGTCCCCGTAGTGCTGTTTGCTCTCTACACATCTGTTCTTTTCGTCTTCTTCTCTATCCCCTTAAATCACCCTTTATTGTCATTCAACCAATCATGTACAGTAGAACGAAATTGTGTTTTTCCTATCTACAGTGTTAATCACACACACCCCATATGTAGAATCAGAGGGCCGCTGCCATGCAAGGCGCCGCCACAGATTTCCCTCCTCCATTCCATTATTGCTGAGCACCAAGCTGGATGGCAGGAAGTTCCACTTTTATATGGTCTTCGGCATGACCCGGCCGGGATTTGAACCCCTGCCTCCCGGGTGTGGGGCGGATGCTCTACCAACTGAGCCACCACTCCTCACCCTCCAGCAAGTCGCAGCAGATGACTGCCCCTTCCGGAGCCTGGTTCTGCTGGAGATTTCTTCCTGTTAAAAGGGAGTTTTTCCTCTCCACTGTCGCCAAGTGCTTGCTCAGAGGGGATCGCCTGATTGCTGGGGTCTTTCTGCAATTGTGGGGGTTTCCCCTACAGTTGAAAGTGCTATGAGATGACCATTGTTGTGAAATGGCGCTATATAAATAAAGTTGAATTGATTTGAATATAGATCGTGGGCCAAAAACAGCCCACCAGGGGGTCCAAAATTTTCTAGGTGAATTTACAGCTTTATTTCTAGTAAATTTCTGACTTTCTACTGATTACAATAGTTTATGTAAATCTGAGACATTTTTTCTCTGTAAGATGAGACTTTTTTCTCATCAGTTTTTTCTTCTTTTTTCTGATGAGAACAAAGGGCCCTTGATCTTGCTGTGTGTGCAAGATGATTTAAGTATGCATTTAAAAGTAACATGAAAGTTACTTTTCCAAGTAACTAGTTACTTTAATCATGCAGTAACTCAAAAGTAATTCAGTTACTTTTGAAAAGAAGTAACTAGTAACTGTAACTAGTTACTATTTTTTAGGAACTTGCCCAACACGGGCTGCACAGTGGCGCAGTGGTTTAGCACTGTGGCAGCACAGTTTTACCCTCGGCCGGGGGATCGCGGGGATCATGAGATCGTGGGTTCGATCCCAGCCCCCGACCAACAGTGAGCTGTGTGGAGTTTGCATGTTCTCCCCGTGTTGCGTGGGTTTACTCCGGGATTTCTCCGGTTTCCTCCCGCATACCAAAAACATGTAGGTTTAGGGCGCTCGCGCACGCAGCGACCGGCAGCCGGTGGCTTGTCACCAGACTGCAAACCAAATCTACCTACGGGTACAAATAAGTAACAAAAAAAAAAACCACTGCCTAGAACTAATGTTGACAGGCTAGTTTTACCTTAATATTTTTTGACAATAATTGCTCTCAAAGGCTTATTTTATAGTATAAGTTCAACTCTCCCCTACATGGACTTAATATAGTCCAATGAAAAAGTAAGAACAGCGCATCTGTTGTATGCATCAAAACTGTAGGTTCTTGTAGGTTTATAGCAATAAATAAACATGAATCTCATCTTTTGGGTTCTAAAATCACTCCAATGATTTTTTTTTTTTTTTTGAACAGAAGATCACTGTATTCCTTATGATTTATCCTAACTGAGTGATTCAATACCCATGCAGTAACACTAACACAAACTGGCTTATTTCTGGTTTTGGGACGGCAATAAATTCAAAGAAAATCCACTGCAAAGTCTGAACCCTTCATCACTCCAAAATGATCACATCAGCTAAACTGTTTTCTCCTGTGAAACAGTTAATGCATCATCTGATAAATGTTTTACATCACTGTGGCACTAGCCAGTGTCTAAAAGCTGAGTGACCTGGAATATTTTCCTTCATCTTCTTGGATACTGGGACAACAGACTGCCAAAAAATGCAAGGACACTTTGAAAAGAGACTTTCTGCAAAATAACAGTTTCCAGACTCCCTTTTTGAAGCCAACCTTTTATGCTTTTGCTTGTTTGTCACATTCTGATGGATAGAGGTAGCTGAGGAGCCAGAAATTGCACTTAAAGTGACACTCCGCCATGTTTTTTATTACTTACAAGACACATCAAGAGCGAAATCGCTCAAATACCTCATATCTCCATCTGCCGTAAAATTTCATTCAAGCCCCGCCCCCTGCAAAAAGGCAAGTTGAGACGGAACGTTTTTGGTGATGTTGTGATGACACAATAACAGATGGCACTCCACCCAGGATTTGAGGTTGGGGAGGAGAAGGAGGTGAGAGATGGTAATGGTGAAGGAGTGAGGGAACCATCGAAGGGCGCCGTAGCGCTAGGGGTCTTTAGCAAAACAAAGAGATACCTTCGCCCCCGCTGTGACAGGTTTCACACCTGAGAATGCCGGGGTGCGAAAGTATTGCAATAAGCCATGCTCTGTGTAGTGTATGTTGATGTGTGTACATGCTGTGTGTCTCGTGTGTTAATGTTTCTCACCCTGGGTCCCAAAGGCGGGAATAAAGCGGATAAAAGAGGGCGCTTCGGTACCCAGGGCAGTCTGTTCTATTTGTTGGAGGAGATTAAAGTTCTTTGTCGTCAGCTCGCTGTCCCGTCTGATTCCATCCTCTACAGTGGTGACCCCGAGACGTGAAATGGAGAATGAGCCGAGCTCCTCTGTGGGGACACTGCCGCTGGGGTCTCCCACCACTGCATGCGCCGTTGCAGTTAGACTCCCGGATTTTTGGCTTCATGACCCAGCCGCTTGGTTTATACACGTAGAAGCTCAGTTTGCCCTCCTCGGAGTCTCAACAGACGACACGAAGTACCATCATGTGTTAACTGCACTGGACGTGTGTGCCACACAGTGTGCCATGAGCCTACTCTGAGCCCTGCCAGCCCAAGGAAAATACGATGCTCTCAAGCGGCTGCTGCTGCGCCGTTATACCCTTTCAGAAGCAGGGAGGGCGGAAAAGCCTCTCACCCGCTCAGAGCTGGGAGACAGATCGGCTGTGGACCTGGTGGAGAACATGCTTGCATTGATGGGCACGGATGACGGCTCTTTCCTTTTCGCCCACATCTTCCTCAGAAACCTACCGGCTTCAGCGCGAGTGATCCTTGCTAACTCACCACTGCTGGCGGCCAGGGACTACCGCGTGCTGGCAGACCGCATCATCCTGGCAACAAGGCTCTCAGTGTTCGGGCAATGAAACCGGGATCTCCAGTGGAGCCCAGCGAAGTCGCGGAGCAGATGGTGGTGGCCAGGACGGCTGCCAGGAAACATAGGACCGGAACACTGTGTTTTTATCACCGCTGTTTTGGCAAGGAAGCGCAACATTGTCTGCCACCATGCCACTTCAAAAAAGCCGGGAAAGGGGACAGCCAGCGGTCAGTAGCAGCTGTGACCGCTGGTGACAAGGAGAAGCTACTTTTCATCATGGACCCATGTTCGGGGAGACGCTCTTTGGTAGACTCTAGCTCTCAGAAGAGCCTCATTTTGTCGGTCAGAGCGGACAGGCTGGCAGAAGGTTGCGGCCTGTCTTTAACGGTCGCAAATGGATCCCGCATCAGGACGTTTGGAGAAAGGACGGTGACTGTATGTTTACATGGACGCGATTACCAGTGAGACTTTGTGGTAGCTGCATGTTCGGTCCCCATCTCAGGTGCCAATTTTCTGTGTGCTTATGGACTACTTGTTGATGCTACCAACAGGCATTTAGTGGACGCTCTATCTTTTTACTCCTTGCCCTGCATAGCTCAGGGAGTTGGGCCACCAACACATGCTTACATTCTAGTTCCAGGGGGTAAGTACCAGCATTTGCTTTCTGAGTTCCCAGCACTCACGGTTCCCACCTTTTCCGCTATGGTAACCAAGCACGGGGTCGAGCATTTTATCACAACAAAAGGTCCGCCTGTGTTTGCGCGCCCTTTCCGCCTGGACGCGGCTAAACTAGCCAGCGTGCGCAAGGAATTTGCTAACTTAGAGTGATTAGGTATCGTTAGGCGTTCCAACAGTCCTTGGGCATCTCCGCTGCAAATGGTGTCCAAGGCTAATGGGTCGTGGCGGCCGTGCGGCGATTTCCGACGCTTGAACAACGCTACGGAATACGACCGGTATCCCATCCTGCACATCCAGGATTTTTCCGTGCACCTGGCCGGGATGCGCATTTTTTCAAAAGTGGATCTGGTCCGTGGTTACCACCAGGTACCGGTGCACGCAGAGGATGTTCCCAAAACGCGGTAATAACTACTTTTGGTCTTTTTGAGTTTTTACGCATGCCGCTCGGGTTGAAGGGCGCAGCGCAAACTTCCCAACATATAATGGACGTGGTGCTCCGTGACCTGCCGTTCATTTCTGTCTACTTAGACGACATTTTGGTTGCTAGCGTGTCAGAGGAGGAGCACCTCGCCCATCTCAAACAAGTTTTCCAACTGTTGGAAGCGCACGGGCTTATTGTTAATCCAGCAAAGTGTCACGTCGGGCTGCCAGTGATTGATTTTTTGGGCCACTGCATCTTGCCAGAAGGCGCAATCCCGCTGCCAGATAAGGTGTGTACGTTGTCAGATTTTCCGTGTCCACAGACTGTGAGGGCGCTACAGGAATTTTTGGGGATGGTCAATTTTTACAACTGCTTCCTTTCCTGGGCACCCCAGCTGCTGCAACCACTGTACAGTGCACTCAAAAAAGAAGCCCGCAGAAAGCACTGACTGGACCCCCGAGCAGAGCCAGGCTTTCACAAATTCCAAAATGGCGCTCGCTAATGCGGCTTTGCTGGCCCACCCAACCCTGTCAGTGCGGATAGCGTTCACCACAGACGCATCTGATGTAGCGATAGGGGCCATGGTGGAGCAGTACGTCTCCGGTTCGTGGCAGCTCCTCACCTTTTTCATCCGTACTTTGTGCGACAACGAGTGTAAATACAGCACTTTTGACCGGGAGTTGTTGGCTCTCCACCTGGCTACGCGTCATTTCCAGTTTTGGCTCGAGGGCCGCGAGTTCACCGTGTTTGTTGATCACAAACCGCTAACGTACACAATGTCCAACGTTTCGGAACTGTGGTCGGCTTGGTCGCAATGGCACTTGGCTGCAATCTCAGAGATTACTACCGACATTCAACATGTAGCCAGTAAGCTTAATGTTGTGGCTGTCGCGCGTGTTAGTCTCCCCAGTCTACATGGGGATCGATTTTTCCGCTATAATCACCGACCAAACCAGGGAAGCAGACATTTGTGCGCTTCAGTCCGCAGCTACCGGATTAAAACTGGAGAGCAGGGTGATGCAAGCAGGGTGATGCAAGAAGGGTGACCTCCACCCCCCGCTCTGCGACGTCTCCACCGGCCGCACCCACCCAGTGGTTCCGAGCTCTTGGCACCACCGTGTTTTTGAGTCCGTCCACTCCCTTTCACATCCCGGCATGTGAGCTTCGGTTAAACTGGTGGGGGCCAAATCTGTCTGGCCTCACCTACGCAGGGATGTGAAAGAATGGGCTGCAGTGTGCGTCGCGTGCCAGCGGGCTAAAGTGCATAAGCACACCAAAGCCCCCCTCGAGCCATTTCAAATTCCAGCCAGGAGGTTCGACCACGTACATGTGGATTTAGTGGGCCCCCCTTCTGCCATCGCAGAGTTTCACACACCTTTTAACAATCGTGGACCGCACTACGCGTTGGCCAGAAGTGGTCCCGCTGAATTCCACCACGTCTGCCAAGGTAGCTCACGCGTTTATGTCGGCTTGGGTCGCACGGTTCGGATCCCCGTCAGACATCAGTTCCGACATGGGTCGCAATTTCTTTCAGAACTCTGGTCCACAATGGCTGATAGCCTGGGGGACAAAATTCACCACACCACTGCGTACAACCCCCAGGCTAATTGGTTGTGCAAACATTTTCACAGGTCGCTTAAAGCAGCGCTCAGAGCTTCACTAACGGATGCAAATTGGGTTGACCGCCTGCCATGGGTCCTATTGGGGTTGTGCTCTGTGCCTAAATAAGATTTGGCAGCTTCCCTGGCATAACTCGTTTTTTCTCAGCCATTGCGGATCCCCAGGGAATTTTTGCCAGAAGTCCCCATGCCCAGGACCAATCCGCCTGCGCATTCTTTTTCCGGTGCCAAGGCTGTCAGCGTGCTGGGCCTGGCGCACCATTGTTTCCCCTGCACCTTTGTTCCAAAGCACTTGGAGAATGCCAAATTCGTTTTCATCAGGCACGATGCTCACAGAACCCCGCTGCATCCGCCTTACAATGGCCCGTTCAGAGTGCTGGAAACAAGGGCAAAACACTTCATGTTAGACTTGGAATGGGGAGGGGGGCGTAAGGAAACCATCTGCATAGAAAGGCTTAAGCCCGCTTATGTGTTGCCAGACAAGCAGGTGGTGTTGGATCAGGCTCCCCGGCGCGGATGCCCACCTATGGTGGGTCTGCAGGTTTGTGTTCCCCCCGCAGAGAACTGTGCTCACAAAACTAACTCTGTCCCCTCCCCACCCTCTTCCCCTCCAGAGACCAGCTTTTCCTCCTGTCCACCTCGGCAGGAAGGTGCTTCGACCGGATCGGCGGCTCCCCACTACAGCCACTAGCTCAGGCCCAAAGGACCAGAAGGTTAGGGCCCTTTCTGGGTGTTCGGGGAGGGGGGGGGGCTATGTGGTGACACAATAAGATAAGATAAGCCTTTATTAGTCCTACAATGGGGAAATTCCAGGATTGCAACAGCACAGAGATAGCAACACTCAGAGCAATAATTAAGAAGAAAAATAAAAATAGATGGCACTCCACCCAGGACTTGAGGTTGGGGGGGTGGAGAAGGAGGTGAGAGGTGGTAATGGTGAAGGAGTAAGCGGAACCAGCAAAGGGTGCCGTAGCACCAGGGGGTATTTAACTAAACAAAGAGGTGTGTTTGCCCCCGCTGTGACAGGTTTCATACCTGAGAACGCTGGGGTGCAAAAGTATAGTAATAAGCCATGCTCTGTGTAGTGTATGATGATGTGTGTACATGCTGTGTGTCTTGTATGTTAATGTTTCTCACCCTGGGTCCCAAAGGCGGGAATAAAGTGGATAAAACAGGGCGCTATGGTACCCAGGGCAATCTGTTCTATTTGTTGGAGGAGAATAAAGTTCTGTGTCGTCAGCTCGCTGTCTTGTCTGATTCCATCCTCTACAATGTAACTATTTATGGTGCTGGCATGTGAGTAGTATTGAACCAGTCAGAACAGTCTGGCCTAATTCATGTTATCCTCCAGGCTAGTTAGCATTTTTAAGAAACTACTTTGAAAACTTGACTCCAGTTAAGATGGGTTTTACCATTAAACTGCTTTTAAAGACCAATGCAGTTTCAGTCATTGTCCTGGGCCATCGCGCATACAACTGGACATGTCCTCCAACCGGTTAGTCTTTTTTTTTTATCACAGGATTTATTCTGATAATGTAGTGCTAGCCACTATTAGCCTTGTGGGATGTACAGTCATGTAAAAAAAATAGCACACCCTGTATAAGCCTGTGTGTGTTTTTTTTTTTTAACATATTTGATGGATATTTAATATCAATGTTAAAAATACTGGGAGATTCACGTAATACAACTAAACAATTAAAAATGAATTAAGGACTTTTTTCAGATTTTCTGTAAAATGTAATTCTAAACAAATAGTGAGGAATTAGGACACCCCCATCTTTTTTAGGACATCCCCACATTCATTCCCACTTAAAATGGCTAAAATACATTTTAAAAAATGCAAATAAAAACAAAAACAAGGTTAGGCATAGATATGTGAACATTTCTTAATAAAGAACTGAATATTTAAAGGGGTATCCAAATTTTTTCACATGACTGTAGGTGGGCCTAGTAATCACTGATTCTGGTGTCGGGGGGAGGGAGTGTGTGTGAAAAGATTGTGACATGAAACTGTAAGACAATGAAAGGTTTTTTATAGAAAAAAAGGGCATAAGATACCATTTTAGACAATGTACAGTTGTTTTTATAGGGGATTTATATCCACTGGAGTGCGTCTTTAAATAATAAACTCATTATTATAAATATTTCAGTACAAGTAAGATTGGTCACCAAAAAACAAATACACAAACAAAAACAAATACTTGAGTACGAAAGTATCCACTAAAAATAAGTTACTTGAAAAGTAACAAATTTACTCTCACCACAAAGTGAGGTTTTTCTCATAAATTTGTGACAGTTTTGTTTTAAATCCCAAAGCCAATTAAAATGACAGGTAATACCAGAGTATGACAATTTTTACAACCCTGTCTGTCAAAATGACAACAAAAAAAGTCGAGCACAACCTCTGTTCAGGACATGTATGAGAACAGTGAGATTGTGGTCAGGTGCACTGTAAGGTGTGACAGATGGATTCAAGGTGGGGGTGGGATTACATCAAGAATGGACTCTGAGAACCCTCTTGGTCAGGCAGGAGTCTCTGCGGACTACAATGTTTGAAGACGACATTGTGTCTGTCATGAGAGCAGGGAGTGGGTGGAAGAAAACCTGGAGAGGTGAAGGTACAGTATGCTCTGGAGAGAAGAGGAATGAAAGTCAGTAGAAGCAAGACAGAATACAGTACATGTGTAAATGAGAGAGAGGCAGCTGTAAAGGTGAAGATGCAAGGCGTAGAGGTAGTGAAGGTAGATCAGTTTAAATACCTGGAGTCAACCATCCAAAGGAATGGAAAATGCCCAAGAGAGGTGAAGAAGAGCGTGCAGCCACGGTGGAGTGGGTGGAGATGAGTGTCAGGGATGATTTATGACACAAGGATAGAAGCTAGAGTGAAAGTAAAGATTTAGAAGACAGTAGTGAGACCTGCCATGATGTATGGTTTGGAGACAGTGGCATTGATGAAAAGCCACTGTGGAGCTGGAGGCGGTAGAATTGAAGATGCTAGGATTTTCATTAGGAGTGACTGGGAGGGACAGGATTAGAAATCAGTATATCAGAGAGACAGCTCAGATTGAGAGGTCTGGAGACAAAGTAAGAGAGGCAAGGCTGAGATGGTTTGGACATGTGCAGAGGAGGGATAGTGGATAAACTGGACGAAGGATGCTGAAGATGGAGGTGCCAGGAAGGAGGAAAAGAGGAAGACCACAGAGAAGATTCATGGATGCAGTGAAGGAGGACATGGAGAGGGTTGGTGTTACAGAGGAAGATGCAAGGAATAGGGTGAGATGGAGGCAGATGAGCTGCTATAGCGACCCCTAAAGGGACCAGCCGAAAGAAGAAGAGGTGTAACTTTGTTAACAGTTTAATTTTAGAAATAAACATGGTAAATTATGACAGAACTGTAAAATTATAGTCTTAAAAAATCTTAGCTGTCTCTATACAGGTGTGGACACAGACTGAAGGGGAGAGGCAAAAAAGTAAAAAGGACACCCAGCCACTGCACAATATTGGGCCGCACTAGCGTGTAATACTTTATGATGCATCGCGTATAATGTTTAATTGAAACTGAGACCAACTTTATGACTAATGGACTATAAGCCTTTGAAATGTTGGTTTCACTGTAACACCTAAAGCATCTAGGGACATGTTTTAGAATGTAGGAAAGCTTCCACTGAACGGGCACTTCAGTATTCACTTTATATCAGCACCCTTCTCCATTAGAAGAGCATCCATAAGGCAGGGCTGTATATATATACGTATATACACATACATATACTGTATGGTGCATGTGCGATGTGAAAACTGGTCTGTGCGAAGAATGAAGGAACTGATGTAGCACCGGTGCGATGAGAAACAGACCGCTTGTAGGTATAGTCACTTTCAAACTACATTTATGCCACTTTAAAACTGCAATTGGCGAGCTGCAGTCGCGAGTTCCATCAGCATAAATTCACACCTCAACAATCTCAGATAATCTCAGATAACAGCACATTTCTCCTGGACATCGAGTTTCATGTCCTCACGTCAGCCCGAAAGCTGATGATACAGGAGAGTCACTGGCATTTTCATACAGTGCATCCGGAAAGTATTCACAGCACTTCACTTTGTCCACATTTTGTTATGTTACAGCCTTATTCCAAAATGGATTAAATTCATTTTTTACACACAATACCCCATAATGTCAATGTGAAAAAAAGTTTTTTGAAATTTTTGCACATTTATTGAAAATAAACTAAGAAATCACATGTACATAAGTTTTCACAGGCTTTGCCATGAAGCTCAAAATTGAGCTCAGGTGCATCCTGTTTCCACTGATCATCCCTGAGATGTTGCTACAGCTTAACTGGAGTCCACCTGTGGTAAATTCAGTTGATTGGACATAATTTGGAAAGGCATACACCTGTCTATATAAGGTCCCACAGCTGACAGTGCATATCAGAGCACAAAGCAAGAGTGAATCCTGTCTCCTCCGAGACAGGATTGTCTCGAGGCACAAATCTGGGGAGGGGTATAGAAAAATTTCTGCTGCTTTGAAGGTCCCAATGAGCACAGTGGCCTCCATCATCTGTAAATGGAAGAAGTTTGGAACCACCAGGACTCTTCCTAGAGCTGGCCGGCTGTCTAAACTGAGCGATCAGGGGAGAAAGGCCTTAGTCAGGGAGGTGACCAAGAACTCGATGGTCACTCTGTCAGAGCCCCAGCGTTCCGCTGTGGAGAGAGGAGAACCTTCCAGAAGGACAACCATCTCTGCAGTGATCCACCAATCAGGCCTGTATGGTAGAGTGGCCAGACAGAAGCCACTCCTTAGTAAAAGGCGCATGGCAGCAAGCCTGGAGTTTGCCAAAAGGCACCTGAAGGATGAAACAAAATTCTCTGGTCTGATGAGAAAAAGATTGAACTCTCTGGCATGAATGCCAGGTGTTATGTTTGGAGGAAACCAGGCACTGCTCATCACCAGGCAAATACCATCCCGACAGTGAAGCATGGTGGTGGCAGCATCATGTTGTGGGGATGTTTTTCAGCAGTAGGAACTGGGAGACGAGTCAGGATAGAGGGAAAGATGAATGCAGCAATGTACAGAGACATCCTGGATGAAAACCTGCTCTGGAGCGCTCTTGACCTCAGACTGGGACGACGGTTCATCTTTCAGCAGGACAACGACCCTAAGCACACAACCAAGATAAACTAGGAGTGGCTTCAGGACAACTCTGTGAATGTCCTTGAGTGGCCCAGCAAAACCCCAGGCTTGAATCCAATTGAACATCGCTGGAGAGATCTGAAAATGGCTGTGCGCGATGCTTCCCATCCAACCTGATGGAGTTTGAGAGGTGCTGCAAAGCGCAATGGGCGAAACTGCCAAAGATAGGTGTGCCAAGCTTGTGGCATCATATTCAAAAAGACTTGAGACTGTAATTTCTGCCAAAGGTGCATCAAATAAGTATTGAGTTCAGGTTGTGAATACTGACAGTGGATATAAAAAGTCTACACACCCCTGTTCAAATGCCAGGTTTTTGTGATGTAAAAAAAATGAGACCAAGGCAAATCATTTCAAAACTTCCACCATTAATGTGACCTATAACCCGTGTGTGTTGTTGTTCTTTATCCGTCATTCTCGACAATGACCAAGGACATCACAGGGAAGAGGACTGGGTGCGGTGTGCCCAGCTGTGGCTGATCAGTCCAATGCGGGCACGGAAGGCTCTGCCGCAGGTCGGGCACAGGTGGTCTGTGCAGGCAGAAGATACAGGGGTGGCTCTGGACTTGCAAAGGTCATGTTTTCTCTGGGCTTGGCAATCCTGTTCAGCTCAAAGGAAGCAACACCTTTGCTGGTACGGCTATGCTGTCTGGTCAGTCTAGCGGTAGGGTCTCTCAGGTGTCAGGACTGATGTTAAAGCTCTTCAGGGAGGCCATAAGAGTGTCTTTGTAGTGCTTCTTCTGACCACTTTGTGAGCACTTGCCCTCTGCTAGTTTGCCATAGAACAGTCTCTTTGGTAGGCGTGAGTCAGGCATATGAACAAGGTGGCCAGCCCACCTAATCTGGGCTCTCTTGAGCAGGGTGTGGATGCTAGGCAGCTCAGCTCAGGAGAGGACCTCTGTGTCAGGGATTTTGTCCTGCCAGGTGATCTTCAGGAGCTTTCTGAGGCAATTCAGGTGGAAGCAATTTAGCTTTCTGGCATGGTGCTCGTAGACTATCCAGGTTTCACAGGCATACAGTAGGGAAGGCAGGACAACTGCCTTGTACACCTCCAGTTTTGTGGTCAGCCCCTCCTTTCCCACACTGTTGCATGTAGCCCTCTGAATGCTGAGCTTGCCTTGGTAATGCACGAATCGACCTCGTCGTCGATGTTGACAGACCTGGAGAGTGTGCTGCCGAGGTACGTGAAATTGTCGACAGCCTAGAGGGTCTCCCCGTTGACAGTGATGGCTGGTTCCATGAAAGTCTTCTGCGGTGAGGGTTGGTGCAGGACCTCAGTTTTCTTTGTACTGATTGTGAGTCCAAAGTTGTCGCAAGCAGTGGAGAAGCAGTTCATGCTCTACTGCATCTGAGCCTCTGTAGCGGCATTGACTGCGCAGTCATCTGCGAACAGGAAGTCATGCACTGAGTCCCCTTCCACCTTGGTTTTGGCTTGGAGCCTCCATAGGTTGAAGAGCCTGCTGTTCATCCTGTACCTGATCCTGATGGCGCTTTCTTCATTGTCACAGAAGGCATCAGACAGCATGGCTGTGAACATCATGCTGAAAAGTGTGGGTACGAGTACACAGCCCTGCTTGACACCATTGGTGACTGGAAAAGCTTTGGAGAAGTCTCCATTGCCCAGTATTCGTGCAAGCATGCTGTCATGGAACTGGCACACCATGCTAATGAACTTGTCCAGGCAGCCGAACTTTGCCATGATCTTCCACAGCCCCTCACGACTGACGGTATCAAAAGCCTTGGTCAGAGCTACAAATGTTGTGTAGAGGTCCTTGTTCTGCTCTTGACACTTCTCCTGAAGTTGGCGTGCGGCGAAGATCATGTCAGCAGTTCCACGACCCTCTCTGAAGCCACACTGGCTCTCCGGCAGGAGACTGCCTATGTGCTTAATGAGGCGGTTGAGAAGGACTCTTGCAAGGATCTTGCCGGCGATGGCGAGGAGAGAGATCCCACGGTGGTTGTTGCAGGACTGCCTGTTTCCTTTTCTCATGTAGAGATGGACAATGGAGGTGTCCTTGAGCTCCTGGGGTATAACTTCCTGCTGCCACATGGTCTGAAAGAGCTTGGTGAGTTTCTGTATTAGAACTGGTCCTCCTGCCTTGTAGATTTCAGCTGGGATGGAGTAAGAGCCTGGTGCATTGCCATTCGAAAGGAGTTTGATCGCTTTTTGGACTTCTGATTCTGTTGGAGGTTCTGCCAGAGACGTGTTCACCTCTACTTGGGGCATGCGAGTGATAGCTTCTGCATTGATGGACGAAGGTCTGTTCAGGATGCTGCTGTAATAGTTCTGCCCATCTTTCCAGGATTGCGTTCTTGTCAGTGAGGACAGTGGACCCATCAGCACTGAGCAGTGGTGATGTTCCAGAAGACTGAGGCTCATAGACGGTCTTAAGGGCATCGTAGAAGCATTTGGAGTTGTCGCTGTCAGCGTACTGCTGTATTTCATCTGCCCTGTTGCTGAGCCAGAAGTCCTGCATCTCTCTGAGCTTTGCCTGCATCTTTCCTTTGATGGAGCTGAAGGTTGCCTTCTTAGAGGCATATATGCTGTCTTGCTGGTATGTTCTGTGGGCTTCATGCTTCTCGTCAAGCAGCTTTTGGATGTCCTTATCATTTTCATCGAACCAGTCTTGGTGTTTGTGCGTGTTCTGGCCCAGATGAGTGAGTGAGGTGTCATACACCATGTCTCTGAAAGCTGCCCAGTCTTCTTCTGCTCCGTACGCCCCGAGGTTGAGCTGACTAAGCTTGCTGTCCAGGTCTTCACTGAGGTTCTGTTGCATAGAGTGCTGTTCCAGCTTGCTGACACTGAGTTGCTTGTTTGCCTTTTTCCCCTGTGGACGACGCCGCATGGGGTGGATGTGCATGTTGAGCTTTGAGAGAATGAATTTGTGACCTGTCCAGCAGTCTGCGCCACACATCACCTGTGTCACTCCAACATCCTGTCTGTCTCTCCTTCTCACGATGTAATCGATCAGATACTAATGCTTGCTGCGTGGATGCATCCAGGAGGCCTTGTTGCGATTAGGCAAGCGGTAGATGGTATTAGTGATCAGAAGGTCATGAGAGGCACACACCTTCAACAGCAGAAGACCGTTGCTGTTGCACTTTCCAACTCCATTTTTCCCAAGGACTCCCTCCCATGTCTGGTAGTCTGTACCAACTCTGGCGTTAAAATCTCCAACAACAACGAGTTTGTCCTCCTTCGGTACACCTTCAATGAGAGTCTCTAAGTCCTCGCAAAACTTGTCTTTGATCTAATCTGGGTTCGTCATGGTGGGGTCATATGCACTGATGAATGTGGCATGACTTCCTCGGAGGGGGGGCTGCAGGGTCATGAGGCGGTCGTTGGTTCCTTTGGGGAGGCTGGTAAGCTTACTGATCAGATTAGATCTGATCGCAAAACTCACTCCTGCTTCGTGGCGTTCTTCGCTGTCTCGGCCACTCCAGAAAAAGGTGTAGTCAGCTTTGACTTCTGTCAGCTGACCTTCGTCTGCAAACCTGGTCTCGCTCAGCGCTGCAATGTGGATGTTGTACCTGCTGAGTTCTCTTGTGACAAGTGCTGTCCGTGTCTCAGGTCTGTCCGCTTTGGAGCTGTCCATAAGCGTTCACACATTCCTAGTGCCAATGGTGAGTGATGTCACCTTAGTTGATTTCTTCTGAGAATTTCGACCGCTAGGGTGGGATCCCCGCCAGCCGCGGCTTGCTGGCCAGGGTGTAGCGAAGCAGGCTATGTTTAGGGCACCTTTTCTAGCCCCTTCCTCAGGCCATGGAGGTGAGCAGAGCACATCCTAAAGAGGGCTGCTCAGACACCCAGGGGGCTGCTGAACTCCACTGATCCTTCAGTCCAGTAGAGAGTGACCCTATGCCCTGGGCCGCCTGTGTGTGGGACTGTGGCAACAGCTTCCAGTGCATCTGCACCTGCTGCTTCGTCACTTGCCCAGCGCCACAGGACTTGGAGGGGGTGGGGAATGAGAAGGAAACTGGGGGTGGGTGGGGGTGGTGATGTCTTGACTTGCGCGTGAATTTGATTTACGTGAGAGAGAGTTGCGCAGGATCGTCACCCTCACTCTCTCATCCCAGCCTATCTGGGTCCAGTGGCAAGACGTAGTCAAAACGGCTGGAGATAGGTTAGGATGCAGTGGATGGCCAGCAGTGTCCTACGTGTCTCACCATGCCCTAGTTGTGCTCCTCAATGCTTTGCTGGGTCTGCCTTCCTGCCCATTGAGCCAATCTGGTGGTTTCCTCCGCGCAGTTCGCCAGGTCCAGTCTACACATGCGTAGGTAGACAAGCTCTACCTCACCAAGGGTTTCAAACCCGTTGGCTACCCATACCTGGTTTCGCTCGACAGTCGAAGTGGTTTACGGGGGTGTGGCCGCTGTTGCATACAAACAGCTACTTGGAGCTACAGGTGAGAGTTGAAAGTCAAGTGGGAACCAAAGTGGACCGACCACCCAGAGGTGCGACTGTTGCCCGGTCAGAGGTACTATCCCTCCCTGACACTCCATACACCCCCTATAAACTGTACAACTCAATTGAAAAACAAACTGAAATCTTTTAAGGGGAAAAATAAAAAAATAAAGAAACTTACAATAACCCGTTTGCATAAATGTGCACACCCTGTCATAACTGGGGATGTGGCTGTGTTCAGAATTAACCAATCACATTCAAACTCATGTTAAATGGGAGTCAGCACACACCTGCCACCATTTAAAGTGCCTCTGATTAACCCCAAATAAAGTTCAGCTGTTCTAGTAGGGTTTTCCTGACATTTTTGTTGTCACATCTTACAGCACAAGCCATGGTCTGCAGAAACTTTCCAAAGCATCAGAGGGATCTCAGTGTTCAAAGGTATCAGTCTGGAGAAGGGTACAAAAGAATTTCTAAGGCATTAAATATACCATGGAACACAGTGAAGACAGTCATCATCGAGTGGAGAAAATATGGCACAACAGTTACATTACCAAGAACTGGACGTCCCTCCAAAATTGATGAAAAGACAAGAAGAAAACTGGTCAGGGAGGCTGCCAAGAGACCGACAGCAACATTGAAGGAGCTGCAGGAATTTCTGACAAGTACTGGCTGTTTAGTACATGTGACAACAACCTTCCGTCTATGGTGGCCAGATGGAAGACTTATCTTACAAAGAAAAACATCCAAGCTCGGCTACATTTTGCAAAAATACATTTGAAATCTCCCAAACGCATGTGGGAAAATGTGTTATGGTGTGATGAAGCCAAGGTTGAACTTTTTGGCCATAATTCCAAAAGATTTTATGTTGTGTTTGGCGCAAACACAACACTGCTCATCACCAAAAGAACACCATACCTATAGTGAAGCATGGTGAAAAACCCTTTTCACATTGTCATTATGGGGTATCTTCAGCATTGTGATGGGAAACCAGCCGGACTCCTTTCTGTTCACATGGACACAGCTCTCCAAGCTGCTGTAGAGCCGCTTAAACAGGGCTACGATCTTGGGTGGGGCTCCGAGTGTCTGCAGGATATGCCAAAGAGAAGCACAGTCCACAGTGTCGAAGACAGCCTTAAGATCTATAAAGGCTATATATAGATGGCAGTCCTTGCGGAATTCATAGGCCTTCTCTATTAACAGGCAAACAAAAGAGATGTGGTCTGAGGTCGAGCGGCTGGGCATGAAGCCTGCCTGCTGAGGGGAATGGCTGCCTCTGATGGCTGGAAGAGCATGACTGAAAAGGATCCTGGTGAAGAGCTTACCAGGAATGGACAAAAGGGTGATGCCTCTGTGATTGATGCAGACAAGTTTGTTACCCTTTCCAATGTGGGGTCTGACAAGGTTGTGTGGCCGCTCCTGATGTCTTCAATTGTGTCATAGACTATCTGATGACCAAGGTCTGTGAGCGAGTCCCTGGCATGCAGTTTGGCAACTACCATCTAGCTGACCTTCAATATACAGATGATGCCATCCTGGTCTGCCCATCCTACAGTCAGCTGAGAGATGCTCTAGTTGTCTACCACGAAGAGGCAGTGAAGCTGGGCCTTCAGGTGAGCTGGACGAAGACGAAGCTAATGCATGTCGGTGATGGACCGGATCCACCCATTACAGCTCAGGAATAATGCCATCGAGTTTGTCAATTCCTTTGTGTATCTGGGCTCCACAGCGACCAACTATGGGGACATGAAACCAGAGATCAACCGCAGACGTGGCCTCACTACATCAGCCCTGCAGGCACCATGGAAACCTCTCTGGCATCATCGTTCAATCTCCCAAAAGACGAAGCTCCGCATATACAATGCGTCAGTCCTCTTCATCCTACTCTGTGGGTCAGAGACATGGCCACTGAATAAGACTCTGGCCTCGAGAGAGGATTGGTTTGACAGTCAGGCCCTCAGAACCATCAAGCACATCAGGTGGCCCCAGCACACTTCTAATGACATGCTCCGAGCCCGTACATATCCCCCTGCAGCATCCCACCTTATTACACAGCGGCGTATCAGCTAACTTGGCCATGTCCTCTGCTTCCCACCAGAACACCCGACAAAAGTCATCCTCATGTTCGACCCCAGGACCTCAGGGTAGAAAAGACCTCAGGGCAAGCCACGCACCAGATGGTTCGATGTGGTGGAGAGAGACCTCCGGCAACTCGGAGTCGCTGTTGACGACACAGAGGAGCTGGCCCAAAACCGGTAATGTTGGCACGCAATGATTGGCTCTATGCATGGTGATGACCACCCAGCCCTCACCCCACAGGAGTAGTAAGCAAGTAAGCAATATGGGGTATTGTGTGTAGAATGTTGAGAGTAAAAAAATAATTTAATCCATTTTGGAATAAGGCTGTAACATAACAAAATGTGGAAAAAATGAAGTGCTGTGAATACTTTCCGGATGCACTGCAAGTCTTTTAATGTTGTTGCCCTGTGTTAACTACTTGAGGTTTTCGGTCACAGATCCGCACCATCTGTATGCACCCTCTGGTGGTGAAGATTTTTTTCAAGAAAATATTCAGTTTAGATATCATAAATTCCAAAGGCTCTAACTTGAAAGTGGTAAGCGATAATGGCTTACTGTCAATGAGAAAGATGTAGAATATGATCCAAAGTTTATGATAGGAGTAAATTTACGTATCTAATTTGCATAATGTGATGGCAGCCACATCAGATTACATAACTTTCGGTCAAAGTGGACTTTGGACATATTTACACAAAGGATGGTTTTGTTTTTTTGTTATCTTCAAAATATATGAACCAGAATATCAGTAGAATGTAAACAAACTGATAAAAAACATCAGACCTACCGCTTGTCATGTGTCGCATTGTGTCCATGTGCTCGTCCCATGTGCTCACCACAGTCCTTATTTTGTCTTATGTCGGTCCTTTTCGTTTTCAATCCCACATCCAGAAACAATCACATTTATCTTCTGATTTATTCCACCTCAATTTCAGTTGGTTTACCCCGTGGAACCGGCAGGATTCTCCTCTTTCTCATGTGCATCTTCGTCAATGGCGGACAAAAAGTGTTCCAGTCCATCTTGTGCTGTCCAAAAGGTAATTATTTCCCTTCAGAAGCTAAATAATCCCTTTTAAAATCATAGCTGGCAAAATTTGGAGCAAACGTTTCCTCCCTGTGGAAAATATGTTGCGCAATTGTTTATACATCTCTTCTTCTGTGCCCCGTAAGTGATATCGGATTCGACGTGGTTCTGGTTTTGCTGATCTCGGTCCTCCAGTGCAGACCAGTAAGCTATATGTGTCTGCCATTTAGTGATGTGAAATGCTTGGTACATCTGGGTTTGTTTGTTTTTTCAGACTTTTTGACCAATCACATGACAGGCGCAGACCTGCGACACCAGCCACAGGAGAGGCAGATCGTGTAATTAAATGTAATCCTTAAGGAGGTAAAGTCAGCGCAGATCAGTGATGGAATACACTTATATATATATATATATATATATATATATATATATATACATATACTGTATATATATTCAATGGTTGCTGCTCTTTGTCCTCCATTACAACAGAGAGGATTGTAAAATGCACCCAATATTCTTTTTCATATTGGTGCTGAACAGCTTTCAAATTTACAAAAACAGACACTGTGTGTTTATGTGTGCAGGCTGCACTTTTGAGTGTTGCTTTTAGTGCCATACAAAGAGGCATATGTTTTATTCTGGAGGGGACTGTCACAGGGGGGAAAAAGAGCAGATGCGAGGTGAACCAGGATGCATAGATTGCTCCTTGCCAACAGAACAGGCTGGCCTCTTCTCCGCTGCTCCAAGCTCTGGGAGTGACTGAAAAAATGCTCTTCTAAAAAACTTTTTTTTTTCGTTTCTTCCGGCTTCTCCTGGTCCCACAGTGGATTAATTTTGTGTGGGTCTCTGGAGGAGGAGTGCGACAGAAAAAGAGGAAGGTCCATGGGGCAACGTAAGCTGGTCTAGGGGTGTTAAATGTGTGGCACATGAGCCAAAACTGGCCTGTTAGTTTGTATGGTGTGGTGAGTGTGTTTAGGTGGTTAGGATTGATGACTGATGTGGAAATGCATGTAAATTTAAAATAATTTCTAGAGCTTGACAAGTTGTTTTAAATCATAAAGTGAAAATACTATATTTTTAATGATTAAACTGCACTACTTGCACAGTGGTACAGGGGTTAGCACTGTTGTCTAACAGCTAGAAGGTTCCAGGTTTGAATCCCCAGGCTGGCAGGAGTGGAAACCTTTCTGTATGGAGTTTGCATGTTCTCCCTGTGCTCTGTGAGCAGTGGTGGCCTAATGGTTAGGGATGTGGACTGGTGACCGAAGTAATGCTGGTTTGATCCCTGGACCAACAGGATCAGATCTGGGTGGGACAGATAACATAGCAGTGTTTGCTCCACCCTCCTTAACCCCACTGTGGTGCCCTTGAGCAAGGCCCATGACCCCAACTGCTCCAGTGGAGCTTCTCAGTGGCCACAGGTCAGTCTGGGCAGCTTCCAGATGTTAATATGTAACTGTGTGAATGTGAACAGGGCAACCTTGAAAAACAGAGTTCGCCTCTCAGTGGTCCTCCCCTGTATAAATTTAATTTAATTTTTTAAAATTTATAAACCTTTATTAGTCCCACAATGGGGAAATTCAGGGCATCCACCTGGATGGATGAGGCAGCCATGGTGCGGCGCCAGTCCCTTCACCATTCACACACATTCACACCTAGGGCCACTTTAGAGTCTCCAATTAACCTAATCTGCATATTTTTGGCCTGTGGGAGGAAACCGGAGTACCTGGGGTAAACTCACGCAGGCACGGGGAGAATATGCAAACGCCACACAGAAGAGTCACTAATTTTCAGGGAGTGGGATCAAACCCACGATGGTCAGGGGTGGAATCGATCCTGTGACCTTCTTACTGTGCTGTCACAGTGCTAACCACTGCACCACCAAGCTGCCCAAATAAAAGGTTAAATTAAAAAAAATTCCAGGTGAGCTGGTTTCCTCCCATAATGTTAGGTTAATTGGTGAGTCGATTCTAAATGGTCCCTAGGTATCCATCCCTGTCTTAGAATAGAGGGTTAATACTAGTGAAGTGCTTTGAGCAGTCTTTGAGACTAGAAAAGTACTATATAAATACATGTCCTTATCCTTGCAGTCAGTTTTAGAAATGTAACAGATGTTATCATGCTACAAGTTTTTGTCTTGTGCTACATGACTATGAACCTCTATAGCACCAGTGTTATGAACAAAAAAGTTAATGTACAGCCTTGTAAGGCATCTTATATGGTACAGAATTTGGGCCCTATTATGATGATCAACAGTGCGTGTTTGCTTCCCACCTTGCTCCAGTGCTTTTGTTAGTTTCTGTCACTGCAGTGTCTGTTTTTGATGTTTTGCATCACACTATCTAATTACCAGTAAGCAGACAGTGTACGGGCTCTGCTCTTTGAGGAGTGGAAGTGCTGTGGCAGCATGCAATCTCATGTGCATTGGTATTTTGGTGCATTTTATGACAATTTGCTTTTGATCAGGAAAAAGGAGGCCTATTGTCATAAGTACATTGTTAATGCTATTTTAGCAACGTGTGTTGAAATCACGCAGCTCCTACTGAAAGGAGCATATGAGGAAACACAGCATGTGCTGGGATTTTCTGTTATTTTAATGGACAGAATCTAATTGCCCATCATTTTTTAAATTATAATATGACGATATACATAACAGTTTTTTATTCCATCTACATTTTCATTTTAATTGTGGACGTACAGATGTACTCTATAGATTAGGCATTGGGTATTAACCTTTCAGGGGAATGAATGAACGAACAGGGAGCATGTGGATGTGGCGCATGGGGGAGGTGTGGTGGGGTACTCTCAGTCTGAAGATTTTAAATGACAAACCTCTCTTCTGTGACCAAGTATTCTGTTCAATAATCTTTGTGTCTGTCATTATATCACATCATCATTATCTTGTGTCCGTTTGTGCTCATGCACCCCGATGAATAAAAAGCATATACTCAGTCATTGTTTTCTGTTAAATGAGGACAGTTAAATAGACACAGCAAAGTTCTGCACTGCACAGAGGAAAAAAAAACCCCAGTGCATTGGTGTACAATTCAGCGGACAGTCCTCTTCTTAATTTAACTACCAGACTGGAAAAAAGCTGTCACCGTGGCCCGGAGATGAGCTGACGGGTACATGCAAAACCGGCATTCATCATTATCCAGTGATGACAGTTTTTACAATTTTTTAACCCCATTCCCTGACATTCTTTTAACACAGTGACTCAAAATGAAAATATCCCAACAGTTGTTTGAATTAAAACAAGTCTTTCTTGGTTTAAAAGAGAAGTTCAGAAGAATGATAAGAAAACTGAAGGAAATTTTACAACTCATGGACAAAGAGAAAGACTGGCATAATCTCTGAATTGTAGCGCACAGCTCTCAACAGTGCATAATTATGATCAAGTCTCCCCAATGCAAGCAGGTATAGAGAAGGAGGTTAAGAAGCTCCTTAAAAGCTTCTTGCCCTTAAATGCATTTTCACTTTGTGAATGAGCTTGCATTGTCCTCAGTGTAAAATGAATTTGTTGTCCCATTTAAACCCTGTCATATTAATATTAGGCCTTTGATCTTGTGCCCCTCTTTATTAAAGGGAATGACAGCAAAGATTGGTTTATTTCACAATACACACCTCTGAATAATTAAGAGCATTAAGACAGTCTCTTTGCACTCATATATTTCATGCATTTTTTCTTTCAAATTTATGACTTTTTCATAAATTTGTCTATTTTATAGAATATAGTGTTTTTGCAGTTTGAAACTGTGGTAAAAATGTGAAATCTAATTTCACGTTTGTAACTTACTCATAAAATTCAAAGTTATAAATAAAATCAAACTTAAAAATTAAATGAAATTGGAGTGATTTTTGGTTATTACAGTATAAACACACACATTTCTAAGTAGTTTTCAAATCTGTGGAATCTAAAGTTACAACTAAAAGTGCCCTACAATAAAAATGGTCCCAAAATTACAATTTTGTGAGTAGTAGTATTTTGAAAAAGTGACTTGGGTACATACAGTATACTTGAGTAAATGTAAAAATTAGTTGCTACCAACCTCTCACTCCTCATTGCTCACTGATCAACTGTAAGTATACATTCTGATTAGGTTCTAATTAAACCTAATTTTAAAATTTTAAAAGATCTGCCTGGAACCCAGCTTTGTTTCAGAGCTCTTGTCTTGCACACTGTATGTCACTGCTTGCACATCCATTAAGGTCCCAGGTGCTTCGAATCATTATTACTCAAAGGTCTGCAATTACAAGCTTCAACTGCTTAGACAGAAAATTGTCTTTTAGCGGTCTATTCCCAAATCCATCATGGTATTAATGACCCAAGGGTTAGGTGGATGATTAAATTGTAGCAACGTGAAAGTTCAGTGATGACAACAATACTGAGTTGCTAATCAAATATCTGCTGAAGGTGGAGGTTAAATAAAAAGGGAGACACCACATGTGTCTTTGAGGTGGTGATGTAACAAGCCCACAGGAAAGGGACTCGTCCAGTTGGCCTTAACGAAATTGATGGATAAAGGTAATATACTTCATATGTCAACACTTCCTTTCCTGGGACTGCCTCTATTACAGTATCTACACAGTTTATCAGTGGTAATAGTTTCACCACAGGTTGCTACACTCTGTATCAGAACCTTAAATTGGATGTCTCTTACAATCGGACGAGGAACAGCTTACCGTTTTGTTTTTCACTAAACTTCCTCCTGTGTATGTATAATAGTAGGAGGTTTTGATCCTAGCTTGGATGCACAGCTTCACACATATTTTAGTATCAGTACCAGTAAGTGTAAAATAGAGATTTACAAAGAGGTACTTGACTGCTAACTGCATGTTCCCCAATTTTTTTTTACTTAGCAAACCATGTGTCCATTAAGTGAACTGCAAATCTGGCTGCAAAGTGGGCTGCACGGTGGCGCAGTGGTTAGCACTGTGGCAGCACAGTTTTACCCTCAGCCGGGGGATCGCGGGGACCGTGAGATCATGGGTTCGATCCCTGCCCCCGACCAACAGTGATCTGTGTGAAGTTTGCATGTTCTCCCCGTGTTTGCGTGGGTTTACTCCGGGATTTCTCCGGTTTCCTCCCACATGCAAAAAACATGCAGGTTAGAGAGTTAAGGGGCGCTTGCGCACGCAGCGACCGGCAGCTGGTGGCTTGTCACCAGACTGCAAAACAAATCTACCTACGGGTACAAAATAAGTAATTAAAAAAAAAAAAAGTCCAATCCATCTGCTCTTGGTGATGTACAGTGGGGCAAAAAAGTATTTAGTCAGCCACCAATTGTACAAGTTCTCCCACTGTAAAAGATGAGAGAGGTCTCCAATTTTCATCATGGGTATACCTCAATTATGAGAGACAAAATGAGAAGAAAAAAAAAAATCCAGAAAATCACATTGTCTGATTTTTAAAGAATTTATTTGCAAATTATGGTGGAAAATAAGTATTTGGTCAATAACAAAAGTTTATCTTAATACTTTGTTATATACCCTTTGTTGGCAATGACAGAGGTCAAACGTTTTCTGTAAGTCTTCACAAGGTTTTCACACACTGTTGCTGGTATTTTGGCCCATTCCTCCATGCAGATCTCCTCTAGAGCAGTGATGTTTTGGGGCTGTCGCTGGGCAACACGGACTTTCAACTCCCTCCAAAGATTTTCTATGGGGTTGAAATCTGGAGACTGGCTAGGCTGCTCCAGGACCTTGAAATGCTTCTTACGAAGCCACTCCTTCGTTGCCCGGGCGGTGTGTTTTGGATCATTGGCATGCTGAAAGACCCAGCCACGTTTCATCTTCAATGCCCTTGCTGATGGAAGGAGGTTTTCACTCAAAATCTCACAATACATGGCCCCATTCCTTCTTTCCTTTACACGGATCAGTCATCTTGGTCCCTTTGCAGAAAAACAGCCCCAAAGCATGATGTTTCCACCCCCATGCTTCACAGTAGGTATGGTGTTCTTTGGATGCAACTCAGCATTCTTTCTCCTCCAAACACGACAAGTTGAGTTTTTACAATAAAGTTCTATTTTGGTTTCATCTGACATTCTCCCAATCCTCTTCTGGATCATCCAAATGCTCTCTAGCAAACTTCAGACGGGCCTGGACATGTACTGGCTTAAGCAGGGGGACATGTCTGGCACTGCAGGATTTGAGTCCCTGGCGGAGTAGTGTGTTACTGATGGTAGCCTTTGTTACTTTGGTCCCAGCTCTCTGCAGGTCATTTACTAGGTCCCCCCGTGTGGTTCTGGGATTTTTGCTCACCGTTCTCGTGATCATTTTGACACCACGGGGTGAGATCTTGCGTGGAGCCCCAGATCGAGGGAGATTATCAGTGGTTTTGTATGTCTTCCATTTTCTAATAATTGCTCCCACAGTTGATTTCTTCACACCAAGCTGCTTACCTATTGCAGATTCAGTCTTCCCAGTCTGGTGCAGGTCTACAATTTTGTTTTTGGAGTCCTTTGAGAGCTCTTTGGTCTTGGCCATAGTGGAGTTTGGAGTCTGACTGTTTGAGGTTGTGGACAGGTGTCTTTTATACTGATAACGAGTTCAAACAGGTGCCATTAATACAGGTAACGAGTGGAGGACAGAGGACCCTCTTAAAGAAGAAGGTACAGGTCTGTGAGAGCCAGAAATCTTGCTTGTTTGTAGGTGACCAAATACTTATTTTCCACCATAATTTGCAAATAAATTCTTTAAAAATCAGACAATGTGATTTTCTGGATTTTTTTTCCCCTCATTTTGTCTCTCATAGTTGAGGTATACCCATGATGAAAATTGGAGACCTCTCTCATCTTTTAAGTGGGAGAACTTGCACAATTGGTGGCTGACTAAATACTTGTTTGCCCCACTGTACATGCTCCCACTCTTCTGCTGGTCGAGAGTGACATGCAGTATTGAACATAAAAACACTATCATTTATACCACATTATGTTTTTGATAGAAGAGCAGGTCGCACAACATAATAACAAAACAACTGAATCTGGCATCATGTGAAAGGGGCCCAGGGGTGTCTAACCAGCAAAGGTGTCCAGTGGGGTTTCCCTCTCTCTCTTGCATGGATCAGAGATTTCTCAAGGCCTCTCATGAGTGAATGAAACACAAAAACAATACAATACAGCAATTAAATAAATTGGATCTCTGGTTTTAATATTTCATATATGTGTTCTAGAAACTACCAACAACATTTCTTCTAAATTAATTAATTTGCAGAAAATTACAACTGCTCAAAGTAATAATACAGTGTTAGATGCCATTAGTATTCGTCCAAACAACAGAATACTAATGCTTAAATATAAGAGTTCAGAAATCATTATCTGGTGGAATAAATCCATCTTCTTGTGGATCACTTGATGCAGTTTTCAGGTCTGGAAATTTAGACTGGTTTCATAATTTTTAAACATTTACTTTTTTGATATTTTATATTTCATTTAACAAATCTTTTATTAATTGAGAGCATTTGTTTTTCAGCAGTATTCTATTATTATCCTTTTTTGTTGTGTTTCATTTACAATGTTTAATATTATTAACAACTGATGCTTATAAAAGTTCACAATTAAAGACGAGCAATTTCATGTTTTGCAGTATCTTCCCGTAGTGTACTGGAAAAAAATAATGAATAATAAATATAATAAAAATAATAAATACATGATTGGCATCAAAACTGGTGATACTAAATTGTCCTTAGGTATGACTGTGAGAGTGAATGGTTGTCTGTCTCTCTGTGTTGACCCTGTGATGGACTGGCGATCTGTCCAGGGTGTACTCTGCCTCTTGCCCAAAGATGCTGGGATAGGCTCCAGCTCCCCCGCGACCCAAAAAGGATTAAGCAGAAGAAGATGAATGAATGAATGAATGATGTTAAAAAAGAAGAACGAAAATGTTTGTGTACCATTACAGCCCCACAGTGGACTCACAGGGCTGTATTTTTGCCTGTCTAGTCTGAAGTCAATTGTCAAGAGATGCAGGGTGCGTTTATGGGTGTGTCAAATTCCATTCCACTATTACAGTAGCAGAAAAATGTGTTTTGTGCTGGGCTAATGCGAATGCTAAACTAATGCCAATGCTAAGGAATTAAACGCTGGACTCCAGAGGCTGAGAGCACCCTGCAACACTGTTTTGCCTGGACAGACTGGGATGTGTTTAAAGCTGCAGCCATCTGGGAGGACTCTTTTGTAAACATACAGGACTATGCTAAGTATGTGACTGGGTACATTAGTACTTGTGTTGATGCCATCGTACTCACCATACAAGTCAGGAAGTTCCCCAACCAGAAGCCCTGGATAAACAGTCAGGTACGTCAGATGCTGCATGCTCGCTCTCTTGCATGTAAATCAGACAAAGAGGTCGAGTACAAAGCTGCAAAGTATGGACTGAGGAAGGCTACAACAACAGCCAAGAGGCAGTACAGGGAAAAGCTGGACAACCTCTACTCCACTCCTGACCTGGGGCACATGTGGCAAGGCCTGCAGCACATCACAGACTACAAGAGAACCACCAGCAACACCACTAGCTCCACAGACAGCCTGCCGGATGATGTCAACATCTTTTACACCCGCTTTTGAGACCTCCAGCTACAGGGCAGAGGGGAGACACACACACACACACACACACCCTCCCCCTCCACTAAAAGTCTCATCAGGCCAGGTAAACAAAGCACTGAGGAATATCAACCCCCGCAAGGCAGCAGGACCAGACAACATCCCTGGGCGGGCTCTCAGATCATGTGCTGCTGAGCTGACTGGTGTTTAGTAGAAGGAGTCTTTGTCTAATTTGACCTTGTTGTTATATTATACAGTTTCTTCAACCTGTACTGTATTATCCGAAATAAATTCATTCATTCATTCATTCATTCTCACATCCATCTTTAACCTCTCCCTCAACCAGAACATAGTCCCCTCCTGCTTCAAAACCACAACCATCATCCCACTCCCCAAAAAGAGCCCGCCAACCTGCCTGAATGATTACAGGTCAGTAGCACTCACTCCAATCATCATGAAGTGCTTCGAGAGACTGATGCTGGCCCTCACTCAGAAAAGCATACCGGATACCCTGTACCCCCTGCAGTATGCATACCAGCCCAACAGGTCCACCTCAGATGCCATTGCTTCTGCACCTCATTATTCTCTCTCCCACCTGGAAGATAAAGACTCCTACATCAAGATGCTCTTTGTCGACTACAGCTCCGCCTTCAACACAGTCATCCCCCACAAACTCACCAACAAAGTGTCTTCACTTAGCCTGCACCCCACCCTCTGTGACTGGCTACTGGACTTTCTGACTGGCAGACCTCAGTCTGTCAGGATGGGTAACAGGACCTCAGCCAGCATCATCAGAAACACAGGTGTCCCACAGGATTGTGTTCTCAGCCCCATCCTCTACAGCCTCTTCACCCATGACTGTGTTGTCTTCCACAAGGACAATGTCATCTTAAAGTTCGCAGATGACACAGCAGTGATAGGACACATCACTGGTGGTGATGAAGCATCCTACAGGAGGGAGGTGGCCAGCCTGGTGTCATGATGTGAGGACAACAACTTTACCCTCAACACAGACAAGACGAAGGAGATGATAGTGGACATGAGGATGGGGAGGAGACCTCATCGGCCGTTGTTCATCCGGGAGCTTGAGGTGGAGAGGGTGAGGGTGGTTAAGAGAGCTCAACAGCGGCTGTACTTTCTGAGGAGACTGAAGAAGTTTGGCATGTCCACCAGGATCCTCAACAACTTCTACAGCTGCATCATCGGGAGCATCTTGACCAACTGCATCACTGTGTGGTACGACAGCACTACTGCTTTGGACCGTAAACGCCTGAAGAGAGTGGTGAAGACAGTGGAGAAGATCATCAGAACTCCACTCCCCTCTCTGCAGAACATCTATCACCGCAGAGTCCAAAGGAGAGCGGCCTCCATCCTCCAGGACCCCACCCACCCCCAGCACAGAATGTTCACACTTCTACCCTCAGGCCGGAGGTACAGAAGTGTGAAATGCAGGACATCCAGAGTAAAAAACTCCCCTTTTCCCACTGTCATCAGACTCCTGAATAAATAGCAAAACTCCAGACACAGCTTTGCAAATAGGAATTCACACACTGGACGCTAAACTTGCACACTGCTCATTTGCATATTGTACATAGTCTCACCCCATCTCATGTCCATATCATCTGTGCTGCTAAATTATCATTGTACAGTCTACTGGGTATTATCAGGGTACATGGCTTTACACAGAGGAATTCTCACACTGGATGCTAATTTGTACATTGCTCATTTGCACATTGTACATAGTCTCATGCCATATCAGGTTCATATCATCTCTGATATTAAAATTACAGGGCAGGGATGGGCAACTATGTGCCATGGAGGGCCATTCCACTGCAGATTTTCTGTTCCACTCAGTTGCTTTCTGTAATTAGCTCATCAATACAAGCACCTGCTGAAGAGACTGGGGGGGGGGGGGGGGCAGAAATCCTGCAGTGGAATGGCCCTCCATGGCACATAGTTGCCCATCCCTGCCCTAGAGTAAGAGAGCATAGGGAGTGGCAACTTTGATCTTTGACTTTTTGACCCCAAACCTGTAGTCAAAAGTCATGGTCTCAGAGTGAACCTGTGTACCAGGTTTGGTGACCCTAGCTTTCTTTGTCGTTGAGATGTAGTTTATAAGCCATTCTCACATTGACCATTGACCTTGCAATCCCAAAACCATAGTCACACTTCAGGATCACAGGGTGAACCTGTGTAACAAATTTGGTGACCCTAACTTTACTTGTTGTACAGTAATGAGACATAGGGAATGTTAATGTTGACCTTTGACCTCAAACCCACAGTCTGAGGTTAGGATCCCAAGGTGAACCTATGTACCAGGTTTGGTGGCCCTAGCTTTGCTCGTTTTATAGTAATAGTAAATGTACCATTTACCATAGTGCAACTGCAATGTTAACTTTGAACTGTGTAAAGATGTGTATTAGATGCAATTACTGTATCAATTTAAAAAGCCAACATCATGTCTTTCAGTTATTGTGTTTAGAAGATTTAGGGAAAATGTGACTTCTGACCTCAAGGTCATCTAACTAACTAACTAACTAACCTGCACTTATATAGCGCTTTTCTAGTCACAAAGACCACTCAAAGCGCTTTCATTAATACTAACCCTCTATTCTAAGGGCCTATAGGAAACAGATATCTAGGGACAATTTAGAACAGCCAAATAACCTAACATGCATGTTTTTGGCATGTGGGAGGAAACCGGAGAAATCCCGGAGTAAACCCACGCAACACGGGGAGAACATGCAAACTCCACACAGATCACTGTTGGTCGGGGGCTGGGATCGAACCCACGATCCCATGATCCCCACAATCCCCCGGCCAAGGGTAAACTGTGCTGCCGCAGTGCTAACCAGTGCAGCACCGTGCATCTGATGAGAGTGAAATTGCAATATGTGCATCATCAGAGTATATCAAACCACGGTACCAAGTTTCAAAACATTTGGAACAAAACTGTAGGAGGAGTTGATTTCCCAAGACAATTACGGTCATTGAAGTGAGGTGAATCAGGAAGTCATAGGTCAGGGGCTACAACTCTTGCAAAAATCATCCCATCAGAACCAAATTTTCAATATGTGCATCCTCACTGTATATCAAACCATGGTACCAAGTTTCAAAACAATTGGAACAAAACTGTAGGAGGAGTTGATTTCACAAAAGTGGGACAGACCTCCTTTTTCCTGATCAAAAGCACATTGTTACAAAATGCACCAAAATACCAATGCGCATGAGACTGTACAATGCCACACCTCTTCCTTCTACAAGCGCAAAGCGTATTCTGGTAATTAGATGGTGTGATGCAAAGCGCAAAAAACAGACAATGGGCTGACAGAAACTAACAAAAGCACTGGAGCAAGACGTGAAGCATGGTGTAAGTCCACTGTTTACTGTCAAAATACAGCCCACAATTTTAAGGCTAACTGGTGCAAATGACAACCTATAATTTTGAGGGAGGAAAAGGTAATAGTTGTTTCTTAGGATTCCGTGTTTTCATATTAAATTTACTTAATTTAACAGCGGGGAAAATAAGTATTGAACACGTCAACATTTTTCTCATTAAACATATTTCTGATGGAACCATTGACCCGAGAGTTTCACCAGATATCAGTAACAACCCAAGTAATCCATACATACAAAGAAATCAAGGCAACTGTGTTCACAAAATAAGTTATATTTAATAATGTGGAATGACACAGGGACTAAGTATTGAACACATGAAAAAAAGCGGTGCAAAAAGGCATAGAAAGCCAAAAAACCAGCTGAAATCCATCAGAATTTAGGAAGCCATCCCATCCCCCATCAGCACAAATTAATTTCAGCTGGTTAAGTCCTGGGCTGATACCCTTTAAAAAAGTCTGTGAATAACAGATTATCACACCACAAAGATCTCATGATGGGTAGAAGCAAAGAGCTCTCTTCTGATCTTTGCAACTTCATTGCCTTCAAAACATAATGATGGCATTGGCTATAGATGCATTTCTAAACTGCTGAATGTTCCAGTGAGCACTGTTGGAGCCATCATTCAGAAGAGGAAAGAACATCATTTTACCATAAACCAGCCACGACCAGGAGTTTATCAAGAGAATTCTGACAGAGGAGTCAAACGAATTATCAGAAGAGTTATCCAAGAGCCAAAGCCCACTTGTGAAGAGCTCCAGAAAGACTTGGAGTTAGCAGGTACTGCTGATTCAAAGAAAACAATAAGTAATGCACTCAACCAACATGGGCTCTATGCCCGCTCACCTCGCAAAACTCCACTGCTGACGAAAAAGCATGTTTTTTGTTTTTTTTTTGTTACTTATTTGTACCCGTAGGTAGACTTGGTTTGCAGTCTGGTGACAAGCCACCGGTTGCTGGTCGCTGCGTGCGCGAGCGCCCTAAACCTACATGTTTTTGGTGTGCGGGAGGAAACCGGAGAAATCCCGGAGTAAACCCGCGCAACACGGGGAGAACATGCAAACTCCACACAGCTCACTGTTGGTCGGGGGCTGGGATCGAACCCACGATCTCATGATCCCCGTGATCCCCCGGCCGAGGGTAAAACTGTGCTGCCACAGTGCTAAACCACTGCGCCACCGTGCAGCCCGTTGAATGTTGAAGCTCATGTAAAGTTTGCTGCACAACATTTGGGCAAGCCATTAAAATACTGGGTGTATATAGTCTGGTCAGATGAGAACAAAATTGAACTTTTTGGATGCCACCACACACGGCATGTTTGGAGGAGAAATGGCACTGCACATCCCATCCTGGCGTGGGGGTGCTTTTCAGCATATTGTACAGGCAGACTTTATATAACTGAAGAAAAGATGAATGGACAGATGTACAGAGACATCCTTGATAAGAACCTGTTGCCATCTGCCAAGATGCTGAAGATGAAACGAGGGTGGACATTTCAGCAAGACAATGATCCCAAACGCACAGCCAAGGAAACTCAACTGGCTCAAGAGAAGGAAAATAAAGCTGCTAGAATGGCCCAGTCAGTCACCTGACCTGAATCCAATTAAAATCTATGGAACAACCTGAAGATCAGAGTTCATAGAAGACACCCACGGAATCTTCACGATTTGAAGACAGTTTGTGTAGAAGAATGGGCTAAAATCACTCCTGAGCAATGCCTGCACCTAGTTTCTCCATACAGGAGGTGTCTGGAAGCTGTTATTGCCAACAAAAGCTTTTCTACTATATATTAAATGAATTTCACCAAGCGTGTTCAATACTTATTCCCTGTGTCATTCCACTTTATTAAATATAACTTGCCTTGATTTCTTTGTATGTATGGATTACTTGGGTTGTTACTGATATCTGGTGAAAATCTCAGGTCAATGGCTCCATCAGAAATATGTTTAATGAGAAAAATGTTTACGTGTTCAATACTTATTTTCCCCACTGTATATGGTGGTATGCAAAAATTTCACCACTTAATAACAAAGAACGTGTTTTCTAATTAAAAAGGTGTAAATCAGTTTGTGTAGGATATGGGGGGGAAAGCTATCAGCAAACACGGATCCATATTTTCTTTTAAATTCATAAAACGAACAAAGACACTATATAAAATAAAATAAAATAAATAAGATATTCATCAAGGGGCGCCCAAATTTTTGCATACCACTACATGTTATAATCTTAAACAGATTTTCCGTCATGTAATTCACCTTCGTTCACAACACCCCTTCAATGCATCTTACCTGGAAGTAAAAGAATCCTTGACCAAACCAATAGTGCATGATGGTGATCTGAGCTGCATCGTAGTGGAGTTTCCTCCAGATGAACTGTGCCATAAGTGTCTGGATCAACAGGCAGCAGCAGAGGACTGGCAGATTGTGAGCGCGAAACAGCAGCGAGACCAACAAAACCAAACCGCTGTAAATCTCCCATAATCCTCTGCTCTTCAGTTTGGTGTCTGCTGTGATGATCTGGGACCGCAGCAGGTCCTTAGTGCCAGTGAAGAGGATTCCCAAAACAAAGACGTAAACAAAGCGAGCCTCCACTGTTCCCCTAGAAGAGAGGGAATAGCGACTGGGTCACTTTCACATTTGTAGGAAGTCTGTATACATTTTTTCCTTCATAAAAACCTGCAACAGCACTTTGTAACTTTCCTATTCCTGGTACGAATATTAAAAAAAAAAAAACAACTGCAGGTTTTACAGCCTGAGACCCAATAGCAAATCATATGGCACAACTTTAGCCACCAAATAATAAAGCACCCCATGATTAGTTATTGATACTCAGGCTGTAAAATGTGCCAGATGTTGTCTTTTCAGTGTTTCAACCAGCAAAAGTAAAGTGTTAGTACTGCTTTAATAAAAACGCCAGAGAATATAAGACAATATAAGATAAGATAAAATAAGATAAGATAAACCTTTATTAGTCCTACAATGGGGAAATTACAGGATTGCAGCAGCACAGGAATAGCAGCACTCAGAGCAATAGTAAATAAGATAACAAGCACAAGAACTGGTTAGCCAAAGCAGTAAATAAATAAATATACATGTGTCAGACCCTCCAGGATTTCGCGATGTTGCGATCGCTCCAATTCACGCCAAATCAGCCAATCAGCGCAACTATTGCATGACCTTGCAACTTTGTCCAATCACCGCAACTTTCCCGCAATTTTGGCCAATCCTCGTCAACTTCCGCCAATTTCACCAATCAAATTTGTCTCCAACTGGTGCTGAAACGCTCAGTCTAACCAATCACATGCATCGTTGCACCGCATTCACTTCTGTGTTTACAGTGAATAGTGAGTTTATAGTTTACAGTGAGTGACGGAACACATCTGCAAGCAGAGTGTGTGATTTAAAAATAACACTCACCTGTGAGGTTTTCACCACCGTCCCTTCCTCCGTCTCCCCCCCGCCTGCCCGTGGACGCCTTGCCATGTCTCCGTCCTGACCGTGTGCACGAAGTGCTGGGTTTATGTTGAAAAACATGCGCCTGCCCCAAAAGCACCCCGTCACGGGAGCACGCGTGAGAGTCAGTGTTTGAACATTTATACATCTTTAGAGGTAAAATCATTACTACATCTGGTCAATGAGCTTTAAAACTGTGACTCTCCGGTGTAGACTCTGGATGGACAAACGCACCCACCCATCCAAACGCACCCCCCCCCGCCATCCCGCTGTAAATGAAAGGTGTGTGTGTATGAAGACCGACATGCAGCAAACAGGTAGGCATGGAAAGAGAATATTCTCTGTATTTTTTTTTTTTTCAGAAAAACACAGACTCCAAAAGCCAATGCAGAACAACAGAATAATTTATTTTTTCCTCTCCGCTCGGTACCGAGTGGTTGGGGACCGTAGGGAGTTTTCAAATGAAGGTGCTGCCAATAATTTCCAAATCTCTACTCTTTAACATGCATTCAATGCAATTTAGCTGTTGTATTGTGTTAATGTTTGTATTTGCTGTTGCACAAGAGTTTTTCTGTATAGCAGAAGTTTCTGCTTAATTTACAAATCACTATAACAGGAAATTTTTGACAATCCTGTGCTTTTCTTGTATTGTTATATAGAATATCACTGCAGTAAACTGGAAAAAGCATCTGCTTTAAAATTTGGAATTCTTCCCACAACTTTTAGTGCAGAAAACACTCAAAAAGCATCGCAACTTTTATCGCAACTTTTTAAAAAAGCTCCCGCGAATTCAGGCTTTTTGGCCCACAACAATCATAAAAACATCCCGCGAAATCCTGGAGGGACTGGCATGTACACAGTTATATACGCAGTGCAGGAGTATTGCAGCTAGATGGTATCAACAGCATTACAGTAAGTTAAATTACCCGGCAAAATATAAATATAGACCAGACAGTATATTTGACATTTGAATGAACAGTGTTGTTGTCACCCGCGATAATAATTGTAATTGTCTTAGTTGTGTATTGGAGGGAACGACCTCTATTGTGCAGAAGATGTGATGTTTAATACAGCCTCTTTGAGCAGCCCTGGTTTGATTATAAAGTCTGACAGCCATAGGTAGGAAGGACCTACGGAACCTCTCCCTTGAGGACTTAGGATGGCACAGCCTACTGCTAAATGAGCTTCTCAGTGCATTCAGCGTGTCCCGCATGGGGTGGAACTCAGACTTCAGCAGAGATGACAGCTTAGTCACCATCCTCCTCTCTCTTATCTCCTCTACTGGGTCGAGGTGGCATCCCAGAACAAAGCTAGCTTTTTTGATCAGCCTGTTCAGTCTCTTCCTGCTGGCTGCTGTGATGCTGCTGCCCCAGCAGATCACTCCATACATAAGGGCTGATGCCACCACAGAATCGTAGAAGGTCTTCAGGAGTGCCCCTCACACTACAAAAGACCTGAGTCTCCTCAGGAGATTCAGCCTGCACTGCCCCTTCTTGTAGAGCGCATTGGTGTTGTGTGACCAGTCCAGTTTATTGTTCAGGTGAACACCCAGGTACTTGTAAGATGTACAATGTCTGTTCCCTGTTTGTTTACCGGTGTTGTGGGGGGTTGTCCATGCCTGCGGCAGTCCACCACCAGTTCCTTGGTTTTCCTCGCATTGAACTGGAGGCAGTTCCACAGGCACCAGTCCACAAAGTCCTGGATAAGTCTTCTGTACTCCACACCATCCCCATTAGAGATAAGGCCAAAGATCACAGAGTCATCAGAGAACTTCTGTAGATGGCATTGTGGTGTGTTGTGTGAAAAGTCTGCAGTGTAGAGGGTGAACAGGAAGGGAGCCAGAACTGTTCCATAGGAAGCCCCCGTACTGCACAAACTGTGGTCAGTCTGTGAGTTAGTCCAGGATCCACAATGACAGGTGCTGGTCCACTCCTGCGCACAGCACCTTGTCCCTCAGGATCACTGGTTGGATGATGTTGAAAGCACTGGAGAAATCAAAGAACATGATCCTCACAGTGCTCCCAGGCTTCTCCAGGTGGGAAAAGAAACGATGTAGGAGGAAGATCACTGCATCCTTCACCCCGATGCCATGCTGGTAGGCAAACTGAAGTGGCTCCATCGCTTGTCCCACCAGGGGGCGGAGGTGGGCGAAGAGCAACCTCTTCAGGGTTTTCATTAGGTGTGATGTGAGGGCCACTGGTCTGTAGCTGATCAGGTCCTTGCGGTGTGGAGTCTTCGGCAACGGGTACCACACATGATGTTTTCCACAGCTTTGGTACCCTCCCCAGCTTCAGGCTCAGGCTGAAGATGTGCTCCACGATCCCGCACAGCTGGTCTGCATAGGACTTGAGGAGCCTTGCGCTGATGCTGTGCAGACCTGCAGCCTTCCTCGCCTTGATCTTCTTCAACTAAGCTCTCACCTGGGTCTTAGTGAGGGACAGACTGGGGCAGGGGGGCTGTGTTGGGTCTGTGGGGGGGGGGGACATGAGGGGATGTGCACTGAGAGCTGGGGAATGTAAGGGGGATGGGGGGCAGTGGACAGCAAGACTAGATGAAGGTGGAGGCAGCAGGGGTTGGTGGGCATGCAGAGAAGAGGGCAGCTAGTCAAACCTGTTAAAGAACAGGTTCAGGTCATTCACCCACTCCCTACCCCCCACGGCCTGGGAGGAGGCATTCTGGTGCCCAGAGATGGTTTTGAGGCCTCTCCAGACACCGCTGACGTCACTCTGCTTCAGCTTGTCCTCCATCTTCTTCCTGTAACTGTCATTCCCCTCTCTAATCTTCCTCCCTAGCTCCCTCTGTACGGACTCCAGCTCCTTCTTGTTTCCCAACCTGAAGATCCTTTTCTTCTCCTTCAGCAGTGTCTTTATCTCAGGGTTGATCCAGGGTTTGTTGTTTGAGAATATTAAAATATATGCGTATTTATACTCAAGGTAAAATACAAAAGAAAGAAAGAAATACATCTTCTACTGCTAAATTCTTTCTGGGTCACAGGGGGGTGGGGTGGTGGGTGGTGGGTGGAGCCTATCCTAGCATCTTTGGGCGAGAGGCAGGGTACACACTGGACAGATTGCCAGTCCATCGCAGGGCCAACACAGAGAGACAGACAACCATTCATTCTCACATTCATACCTAAGGACAATTTAGAACCCCTAGTTGATGCCAATTAACCCAACCTGCATGTTTTTGGCCTGTGGGAGGAAACCGGAGTACCCGGAGTAAACCTATGCAGACATGGGGAGAACATGCAAACTCTACACAGAAAGGTCCCCGATGGTCAGTGAGCGGGATCAAACCCACTATGGTCAGGGGTGGAATCGATCCCATGACCTTCTTGCTGTGCTGACACAGTGGTCCGTGCTGTCCAAGAAAGAAATACAGTCAATAAAATATTTAGTACTTAAGAAATATCAATATATCAAGATTTAGCTTACTGGTGCCCACATGAGTCCAGTTGTGCATGCGTGATTTCTTTTTGAACTATTTGCTTGTTTGCTTGAGCTGTGTAAGCTAGCAAGCTGAGTTATTGTGTCATAGTAATAGTAGTACAATTTCCTATTTTATAGACCACATAGCATAGTATAGTGTAGTGTCGTATAGTAGTAGACCTATTTCATAGTCTAGTTTACAACCGCTGACATATGGAAGATATTAACTTCAGGATGAGTCCAGCAGCTCCCACTGACGACGACAAACTACAGGAAGCATATAAAGTAATTACTGACCTTAAGGGAAGTAGTATCTGTCTCTTTCACTGTGAACATGAGAAAAAAACACACACTGCTTTCCAGCTTTGTCACACAGCTTCCTCCCCTGGCAAGCACCATTGTGGCACAACAATCCAAGAAATCGGTCTCCAGTGACACTGCCCTCCAGGACACCGTTCTGTGGGACCCCGCCACACGTCCCTGGCATCCCTCCTGCTCCACACCTAACCATGAGTCAACGTGGGAAGCGGTGGTGGTCCATGGTCGAAAGACTCTATCTTACATGAACTTACAGTACATGAATCCACCGGTGGGATGATGCTACAACGGTGGCTCTGGTTATTGGGCAGGAAGTCTAGAGAGACTTATATACAGCCCCCGCCCCCCACTCTTCTAAGGAATTTTTCAAGATGGTTCTTAAATGAATTAACCGTCATTGCTTCCACTGCTACTTTAGGTAGTCAGTTCCAATAGTTGATGACACGTTGACTGAAAAAATATTGCTGAATGTTAAGTCTACATCTAGACTTAAAAATTTTAAGGTGATGTCCTCTGGTTGTTTATTTGGATAAAGTGAAGAAACCTCTGTAGTCCAAGCCCTCCCATCCCTTGAAGATCTTAAAAACCTCCAATAAATCTGCCTGTAGTCTCCTACATTCCAATGTTGTTCACTTATATATCTTCAATTGCTGCTCATACGATAAGTGGGATGATGAGGGGATCAACTTCAGAATTCTTATTTTGAACATTTTCAATATGGTCAATGTCTCGTTGTAGGTATGGTCTCCAGACTTGACAACAGTATTCAAGGTGGGGCCTGATGAGTGACCTATACAATGTTAAAATGACATCCTTTTCCTTATAAATAAAAGATGTTTTGATCATTCCAAGCATCCTATTGGCTCTGTTAACTGCTTGAGCTATATGATTACTAAATTTTAAAGTACTATCCATAGTGACTCCAAGATACTGTTCTTCAGCAACAGATGAAATAACATCATCATGAAGAAAGTAATCATAGTAATTTGCACACTGCTCACCTGTACAGTAGATATAGTATCACCCGTCTGATGTCCATATCATCTCTGCTGCTACTTATCATGCACAGGCTACTGGTACTATCGTTACAGAAACAATTTATTATACACTGCTCATTACACAATGCTCATTTGCACACTGTACATAAGTCTATGCCATCTCAGGTTCACATCAGGTTGTGAAATGCTCATTTGCACACTGTATATAGGTTCATGCCATCTCAGGTTCACATCATCTCTGATATCAATATACCACTATCCCTTTAGTCATCCAGTGAATTTTCAATTTCATTCCTCTACTGCCTAACTGTGTGCTTGTGTGTGTTATTAGCATCCATTAGTATTAGGATTGAGTTACTGTGTTAGTGTGTCATGACCTATTAGAATTGTTGTTTCTGTACCTTTTACCTTGGCATTCGTTCGGACAGCAAAGTAAGAATTTCATTGCTCAGGAAATGTAGCATTTCTGAACTGTGCACATAATAATAAAGCCTTTGAATCTTGAATCTAGTAGCAGTTATTGTGCCCCAAATGAAGGCAACCACATTTGCTTACATTAAAATTAATTAAGTAATTAAGTAATTAAAATAATAACGGACTTTAAAACATTCACTAAAAAGGTTAAAAACTGGCTGAAAAATAAACAAGAATGTACTCATGTATGAATTGATTGTCTGCAAAGTGAGAGTGAATGAAGGGAAGGAATGAATGTGTTTGTTTATAATGAGTGACGAAGGGAGGGAGGCCTGAAATAGGCAAATGTGAATCAGGTTGTTATATTTGTGTATTTATAATATTTATAATATTTATAATTGTGTATTTATAATCTTTTTGCATTGATGTATGTGGTTATTGTATATTTTCTTTTTCTTTTTTTACTTGATTCTCTTTTCTAAAGCCCATCCAGGGACAAGAGTTGCAAATTAGGTAATAGCTATACACTCTATGTGCAACACATCAGATTGATTGTCATTGATTAATTGTCTATGTTTATTGCACTGTCCCTGTCAAATAAACTAATCTATCTATCTAAAGACCATCTGCCAATCCTGTGACCATGAAAATAATTTGCTGAGGTCCTCTAGCAGTGTAAATGCTGATTCTATTGAGTCTACTTTCCTAAAGATCTTTGTATCATCAGCAAACTTCAGTACTGTACTTGCTATATTCTCGTTGATGTCATTAACGTATAAAATGAATAAAATCGGCCCCAGAACAGAACCTTGTGGGATGCCACTCACCACATCAAACCACTGTGACTGGCTGCCATTCAAGACGACCCTCTGCTGTCTACCACTCAGCCATTCAGCAATCCATTGTGACACTTTACCCCTGTTGCCATGACCTTCAATTTTCTTCATGAGCCGTTGATGTGGGACCTTGTCAAAGGCCTTACTGAAGTTGAGATACAGGACATCAACTGGATAACCTCCATCCAAAAGCTTGGTAACCTCTTCCAAGAACTTAAGTAAATTTATCAGACATGACCTTTGCTGTAGGAAACAATGCTGTGAGTCTCTGATCAGTTGATACTGTTTTAAATGATTTACAATGGCATCTCTGGTGAATTTTTCCAATATCTTACAAATCACTACTGTCAAACTTACGGGTCTGTAGTTACCCGCTAATGTCCTCGAGCACTTTTTGAATATTGGTGTTAAGTGTGCTCTCTTCTAATTAATTCTTAATCTTAGTTCTTAATTCTAATCCTAGTTCTTAGTTCTTAATTCTTAATCTTTTCTAATCTCCATTCTTAAGTGATTTCTTAAATATTATGCTAAGGGGTAAAGCAAGGGAATCTGCAAGAGGTTGTAGGACTGCAAGGCTTATACCATCCACTCCTGGTGCTTTATCTCTTTTGAGGTTCTGCAGGAATTTACAAATTCCTATATATCAACTCTTACTAAAGCCTCCTGCAGGGTTCCTGTGAATAGCAACTTAGGCAGTAGCATCCTATTCAGCTCTTCATGTGTGAATACTGATGACAAATAATAGTTTAACAACTCAGCCATTCTGTCGTCATCAGTAATGATATCACCATTATCATCTCCAAGGGGACCTACACACTCTTAACTTCAATTTACTTCTGACATATGCATAATATGCCTTCAGGTCACGTTTAATTTTCTTGCAAATTTTTCTCTCAAAATTGATCTTAGCTCTCCTAATACCCTTAGTTGCTTTACTTAAGGCTCACTTGTCGTCCATGTAGTCCTGATGATCCTGAGTTTGTACATATTTGTTCCACCTCCTAAGTTTACGTCTTCTTAATTTTCCAGCGTTGGCATTCCACCATGGTGGTTTTAACTTTCCCTTGTTTCTTGTCTTCTTGGGTATAAATAAATGCACCACCTCCATAGGCTTCTTTATCAGTAGTTCCCAAGAATGATCAGTAGTTTTACCACTCAGATGGGTGTGCCAGCCTATTTGTCTCAAATACTGATTTAACTTAATATAGTCGCTGTGCTTATATTCATAATATATACTCTTCAAGATATTCCTTGGAGTTGTGGTAATAATGTTAAAAATAACCATATTGTGATCACTTGTTGAAAGAGGTTCAGTGACTACCAGGTTATCGATCAGGGCTTCATTGGAGGATAATACCAAGTCTAGGATGTTGTTATTCCTTGTTGGCTTTCTCACATACTGGGATAAGAAGCAATCATGTACTAAATGTACAAAGATGGCTTCCCTTTGGTTAGAATGCATTGTTTCCCAGTCAATGGTGCTGTAATTAAAATCACCGTAAATGATTTTTTTCTTCTCTTCTTTCCCAACAAACTCTTTTAATCAAAGTATGTAGTGCAAGTTCACTCTCTTCTGACAAGTTGGGACTCTTATAGCATACTCCTAGAAGGATGTTAGTCGATTGTGTAACCAACTTGCACCATAATGACTCCACGCTTGGTGTATTTTAAGATCAGTTTCCATGGTACACATTATGGCATTCTTAATATATATCAAGCAACCTCCCCCTGTAGTTACTGTCCGATTGTGATGGAACATTTGATAACCATCAAGCTGAAGGACTGATGGCATCATCTCCTCCTTGATTGTGGGTGACTCTATTGTCAGGCAGGTTAAATTGAAAGCATCTGTGACTCACTGTCTTCCAGGTGCTAAAGTTGCTGATGTTACAACAGATTCTGGACCTCCTCACACAACATGCTCATATTCAGAACACGGTCATCCACTGTAGCACTAATGATATGCACAAAAGGCAATTTAAACTGTTAAAACAGGACTTCACCACACTCACTGACTCACTTATAGACACCAATAAAGGAATGATTATCTCCGGTCCTCAGCCATCACCCCGTTTCAGAGATGTTAAATTCAGCCGACCGTGCCAGCTGTACACCTGGCTGACTGGACTGTGTAAGGTCAGAGGAATTCCCTATGTAGATAATTTCTCATCTTTTCATAACCGTCTTTACCTTTTCAAACCAGATCGCTTACACCCCAATCACAGTGGTTCATTTATTCTGTCTACCAATATTAATCTTAATTACATTCCCGTATCAATTATCATTCATGGTGACTGCCACCAAACAGTCCTGTACAAAAGTTTCTGTCTGATGGCCCCTTGGTTTAAGTAATTTAAATACACTGTAAAAGAATAAAATTCAAGTCACCAGACTTCCGGTTATGGCGGCCACCTAGACGGACACGTATCACTCTGCTCTGCTCCTAGAGATAAAAATTCGGCAAATAACTCTCTCATTTGGAACAGAATTTTTCCCAGCGTTTGGGCGAGGATATGCCGGTGAAGCCTAAGGCTGGGAAATCAGGTGGGGGAAAAATTGAACCGCCGAAGCAGTCCAAATTAACGGACTTTCACGTCTGTGGCGCAGCAGAAAAAGCTGCGGATATGGCGGATGAAACTAGCGGTGGTGCGGTAACTGCTGATGATGGCGGCACAGGTGCAGTGCTGGCTGCCATTAGCTCAATGAGAGCAGACTTTTCCGCTAAACTTGATGGGATTATGGCAGCGTTGGATGCAATGAGAAAGGAATTGGGTGACTGCGTGGAGCGAGTGACGCAGGTGGAGCTTCGTGTTTCTAGTGCGGAGGATGACGTCGGCGGACTTCAATTAAAGGTGCGCACTTTGGAAAAAAAAAATAAATGTCTGGAAGATAATGTCCTGGACTTGGAGCCCCGGTCGAGACGGAACAACCTGAGGCTGGTGGGTCTACCGGAGGGAGCCGAAGGTCGTGATTCATGCTCCTTTTTGGAGGGGTGGATCCCGGAGGTGCTGAACAACGCGGAGCTAAATTCATCAGTCGTCTTGGAAAGCGCCCACCGAATTGGCCCACCGAGAGATAACAAGGCAGCACCGAGGACGCTAATTATGAAGTTCCTCAGCTACAGACACAGGATGACGATCTCCAACGCGGTGCGGGCCAAAGGAGAAATTAAATACCAAGATCAACAGGTGCGGTTCTACCCAGATTTGGCCTCAGGAATCCAACAATTAAGGAAGCAGTTTGACCCCATCCATAAAGAACTGCGCAACCTTGGGATTCGTCATGGAGTGATTTACCCTGCAAGACTTCTGGTCACATATGAGGGCAGAACACACATCTTCAAGACCCCTGAGGAGGCGCAGGAGCTCATCAAGAAGATCCAGGAAGAGACTGGTGGGAGCTAAGCATGAACAGAATATAGGGTAGAATATTTAAGCATTTATATAGGCATTTAACTGATTTGAAGCATATAGCAAGATTACAAAATATAGATTGTATTACATATTAAATAAAAAAAAAACTAAGATGAACAAAATTGCTATAAAATTTTGGAGTTAAATTGGAAAATTACAGAAGAGAGTTAATGTTACGTTATTAAAAGCAGTAGAGTTAGGGTGATTGGGAGGATGAAGAAGGAGTGGCTTTGGCTGATCCTCGTGGGTGTGGAGCGGTCGATGGCTATAGCGGGAGACGGAATTTTTTTTTTTATTTTGGGGGGTTTACCACGAAGGTGGGAAGGGGGAATTTGTTTGTGTGTAGTTTGTAGGATGAATGTTCAACCACTCATGTTTTTGCTTCTCTGTATGAGCATGTTTATATTGCGAGGTAATCCTAAACCCCCTATTGATCATAGACCAAAGCGTTAATCTTAATTTAACTTCATGGAATTGCAGAGGTCTACAAAATTTAAAAAAACTTAAACAAGTTATGAATAAAATAAAAGACATAGGTTCAAAAATTTTGTTTTTACAAGAAACCCATCTAATAGAGGAGGATGTAAAAAGAATTAGGAGAAGATGGCAAGGAAGTGTGTTCACCTCATCATTTTCATCCTGAGCCAGGGGAGTTATGACTCTCATACATAAATCAGTCCCATTTCAAGTGAAAAATGTAATTGGAGACAAATTTGGAAGATATCTAATTATTCAAGGATCTTTGCTATTAGAAAACATAAATCTGGTGAACTTATACGGTCCCAACATAGATGATCAAAAGTTCTTTGCTAATTTATTTCTTATCTTATCATCACTTACAGGGCAACATATAATAGCAGGGGATTTTAATTGTACATTGAATCCAGGTGTGGATAGATCAACAGGACTGGACTGTACACACAATGGATGCAGGATGATCATTAAGCATTCTATGAAAGAATTGAGATTGCTGGATATATGGAGAGAAATGAAACCACAAGTTAAAGCCTACTCTTGTTATTCTAATACCTACAAGTCATTCTCACGTATTGACTATTTTTTGATCTCCACAGAATTAAGGTCCAAGATTCAAAACTGCTTTTATGATAATATTGTGATCTCTGATCATGCACCCTGTTGTCTCATATATGTAGATAAGAAATTGACAAAGGAGCCAGGTAGGTGGCAATTTCAGCATAAATGGCTTCAGGATGAGGAATTTGTTAAGTACATAGAAAAACAGATAGATGAGTTCTTTGATATTAATACTACACAAACATCAGCATGTATAAAGTGGGAGGCTTTCAAAGCTTTTATTAGGGGGCATATTATTAGTTATACAGGTTCAAAAATCTAAGAAGACTCGAGAGGAGAGAGTCCAATTGGAACATAAAATAAAAATTCTTCAAGAAAAAGTGTATGCAGGAAGTGACCCAAAGTTAGAGACCGAATTACTGATTCTGAGAGCTGAATATGACAAAAAATCAGCGAATAGAGCTGCCTCAAGTCTTCCAAGATTGAAGCAATCTTTTTATGAACAAGGTGAAAAATCAGGAAAATTATTGGCATGGCAGATTAAACAATTAGAACTAGAAAAGCACTCGGAGAGCGCAGACCTCCACCAAGCGCCACAATTCCCCCCATACAGTGTTTGTGTGTACGTTTTCAGATTCCTTGAGCATGTAAACATATGACTAGCAATTGGATTCACAATGATTATTTGTTTATTTGACAGGGACAGTGCAATAAACACACAATTAATCAATGACAATCAATCTGATAGTGATAGGATTAGTGGTTCAGTCGTAAAAGCATTGCCTCCTTGGCGGAGGTAATAAACTGAAGTGTTGCTGTTGTGTCCATCTCCTGCACTGACGGATGCAAATTGGGTAGACAGGTTGCCGTGGGTTTTATATTATATTATTTTGGGGTTGTGCTCCGCGGCAAACGAGAATTTAGAAGCTTCGCCGGCAGAGAGCTCGTTTTTGCGCAGCGCCTATGGCTGGCCGGTGAATTTCTGCCAAATGCGCAGCTCCTATGGCTGGCCGGGGAATTTCTGCCAAAGAATCCGTTGGCGGACAGCTGGCCGTGTGAGGTTTTGCAGTTGCGCGCAAACACAGGCATGCTGGCGGGCCCAGGCCAGCAGTGTTTTCCGCGTGCTTTTGTGCCTAAAACGTTGAAGAACGCGGAGTTTGTGTTGCAGACACGACGACCAGCGCCCTCCATTGCGTCTGCGCACATGTTGAAAATGGCTGTATGTCACAGTGTTGAAAAATGCTTTAAAAAATTCCTGTATCCAGACGGTGAACCGGATCACCCCCAAAATTTAATCAGTTCTTCCTTGTACCATTTCCAACAATGCCTGAAAGTTTCATGGAAATCTGTCCAAGACTTTTTGGGTTATCTTGCTAACCAACAGACAAACAGACAAACACACAGACAAACCCCGGCAAAAACATAACCTCCTCCTGGCCTTTTCGGCCTGGCGGAGGTAATTAAAACACCAATTACCAGTATTATAAGTAATGGACAGCCAGTTGTAGATCCTTTAGAAATTAATAGTGCCTTTAGAGATCATTATGAAAAATTATGTAATACAAAAAATGAAACTGATTTAACAAAACTAAATGGGTTTTTGGACGGATTATCTACACCGTGTATTCCAAATGAAAACAAGGAGATACTGGAGTCTAAAATTAGTCAAGAAGAAGTTGGGCTAGCCATTGATAATATGAAATCAGGAAAAAGTACAGGACCAGATGGTCTTCCAGTTGACCTCTATAAAAAATTTAAGAATAAATTAATAAAACCATTTTTGGAAATGGTTTTAGAAGCATTTCAAAATAGTAATTTACCACCATACATGAATAATGCCTTAATTATACTGTTGCCAAAACCAGGTAAACCCTCTAATAAATGTGAAAATATGAGACCAATAAGCCTATTAAATGCTGACCTTAAGATAATCTGTAAAATTTTAGCAAGACGACTACAAGAAATATTACCAAATATTATTAACCGAGATCAGAATGGCTTTATAAAGGGAAGACAAGGCTTCCATAATGTAAGAAGACTATTTGATATTATCTATTCTAATAAAGAAGCACCGGATACAGCTCTTCTATCACTGGACGCCGAAAAGGCCTTTGATAGGGTCGAATGGCCCTTTCTTTTTGAAGTTTTACAAAGGTTTGGACTTGGAAATAATTTCATAAAATGGGTTCAGATAATATACAATAATGCTACAGCAGAAATCCTAACAAACAGCAATATTTCAAAATCAATAAATATCAATAGAGGATGTCGACAAGGCTGCCCACTTTCACCTTTACTGTTTACTATGGCAATTGAACCTTTAGCGATGGCAGTACGTTTACATCCACAAATATATGGAATTAAAATAGAACCAACAGAACATAAAATCTCCCTGTATGCCGATGACATAATTTTGTTTATGTTGAATCTTAAAAAATCAATTCCGACCTTGTTGAATTTAATAAAGAATTTTGGGGAAATATCAGGATATAAAATAAATAAAACTAAATCTTCAATATTAATGCTAAATGAGACCCAGAGAAATCACCCAGCTCCTGAGGTAAATCAATTCAATGTTGTAAATCAGTTTAAATATTTAGGAATCCAAATTGTGCCTAAGCTAGAATTAGTCGCCAGTACCAACTATGAAGCCTTAATGACAGACATTAATGAGTTACTTCAGAGATGGATGTCACTATCAATGTCGATGATCGGGAGAATCAATATACTTAAAAGTAATATTTTACCCAAAATACTTTATTTATTTCAATACATTCCTTTACCACCACCTTCAGATCTATTCTCAAGAATTAAAAAAAAGTTAGTGGAATTTTTATGGAACAATAGGAAGGCTAGATTACGTCTGTCCTTACTATATTTACCATTTGATCGTGGAGGTCTGAAATGTCCAAATTTTATGTTGTATTATTGGTCGGCACAACTGAGGTCTATGACATATTATTTTTCATCAAATGATCTCCCTCACTGGACTGAAATGGAATCATACAATTTACCTTTACCTCTTCCCATATTCATATACTCAGACTCGGCAAAAAAATTACAGAAACAAGTTAAAAATCCATTTGTAAAGCATGATCAAAATATGGTGTGAAACCACAAAATATTTAAAAGAACCACACTTACTGTCACAATTTAGCCCAATATGGGGTAATCAATATTTTAAACCAGGGAGAGCGGATGCTGTATTTAAAGTATGGAATTTAAAAGGGATTCAAAAGATTCAAGACTTATATCTGTCATGTTCAGATAACATAATGTCTTTTGAAGAATTGAGGATCAAATTTAATCTTAATAGAACACATTTTTTTTAAATATCTTCAGCTTAGGAACTTTATTCGAGCAAATCAAAATAATGCTCTCATCCGACCTACTTATTCATCCTTGGAAAAAATTTTGACGAAAGATAGTAAGAGAAAGGGTATTATTTCAGAGTTTTATAACTCATTGACATTATTCTCAAGTGAAAACTCACAGAAAATACTAGTCAAGTCAATACTAGTCAACTCACAGAAAATACTAGTCAAGGCAGTTTTATTTAAAACTTTTTATTTAAAACTGCCTTGACTAGTATTACTCATTATTATTATTATTATTATTACTTATTATTCTACACTTATTGCATGTTTTTAGTCTTTTAGTTTTTTAGTTTATCTCTTTATCTCATCATGTTTTTAATGTTGCAGCATGGCACCGAGACAAATTCCTAGTTTGTGTACTACATGAACAATGGCAATAAATCTGATTCTGATTCTGATTCTGAAAAGATTGAATTATTGGAAAGAAGACCTGCAAACTGAAATTTCAGAGGAACAATGGGAATTGGCTTGTACAGAAGCTCAAACCAAATCAATAAATGTACGTCTTAAATTGATACATTTTAAATGGTTAATGTGGATGTATGTTACACCAGTGGAGTTAAATAGATATAACAAAAACGTACCAGATACGTGCACAAAATGTATGGAAAGTAAAGGAACCCTATTTCATTGTCTATGGGAATGTAGAAAAATTAGAATGTTTTGGGAAGAGGTGAGGGTAACAATTGAAAAAATAATTTCAAAACAAATCATATTGAATCCTAAATTGTTTTTGTTGGGTATGTATCCAGAAAAGCACAGCTTTAATAAGAGTGAAAGAGCATTCATAGACCTCAGTTTGCTTAATGCCAAAAAATGTATTGTACTATTGTGGAAAAAGACTCATAGACCAGATGTGACTCAGTGGTTAAGACAGATGTTAACAAACCTTCCACTAGAAAGAATAACATACATACTGAAATCAAAGGAAATTGTGTTTGAGAATATATGGAGACCTTTCATTGATTATGTAAAGAATTTAAACATAACTTTTGAAGAAGAAGGTGAATGATATGTGTGGACCTTGTAAATTCCAAACTGGTGAATGTACACTACCGTTCAAAAGTTTGGGGTCACCCAGACAATTATTTTGTGTTTTCCATGAAAAGTCACACTTATTTACCACCATGAGTTGTAAAATGAATAGAAAATATAGTCAAGACATTGACAAGGTTAGAAATAATGATTTGTATTTGAAATAATAATTTTTTCCAGATACTCAACCTGCTCAAAGGAAGGTCAGTTTTATAGCTTCTCTAACCAGCTAAACTGTTTTCAGCTGTGCTAACATGATTGCACAAGGGTTTTCTAATCATCCATTAGCCTTCTGATGCAATGAGCAAACACACTGTACCATTAGAACACTGGAGTGATAGTTGCTGGAAATGGGCCTCTATACACCTATGTAGATATTGCACCAAAAACCAGACATTTGCAGCTAGAATAGTCATTTACCACATTAGCAATGTATATTAGATATTAGAGTGTTTTTCTGATTAGTTTAAAGTTATCTTCATTGAAAAAAACAGTGCTTTTTTTTCAAAAATAAGGAAATTTCTAAGTGACCCCAAACTTTTGAATGGTAGTGTATAATATGTATACTTATGTAATGGATTGCCTAGACTAAACAGAGGAGCATTGTTGAAGACCTGTCTTTGTTAATGGTTGTTGGTGTTTTTTAGTACAATTTTTATTATTTTTTTTAAAATTATTTTAGTGTTGGTGTTTGATTGTTTGTGTTGTGTTTGAAAAAAGGTTCAATAAAAAATATTGTGGGAAAAAAAAATGTGACAGCCCAAAAGAAAAAAAAAAATCTCCTCATTGAGAAATTTACTGTTCTTAATTGTCTTCTCCGTGTGTAATCATTCTCCAGGATTTATTGGTTCGGCTTCCATTGTGGGGAATCAAACAGCGCTGATGTGGTGTCAAAAAGTAAATGACATTTTATGAGATTTTATGTTATTTTAATGGAGAGAGGTGTAACAGTCAAAATATAATCACTTATCATTTTATTTATATGATGATTCACTAAATAGTTTTTTATTCCATCCACATTCACATTTTAATTGCGGACTTAGTGTTGGATTCGACGCATTATTTTATTATTTTTCATATGAATGAATGAACAGGGGAAAATGGTATGCAGAAGTAACTACATAGGAATATAAAATGAAAATATATACTGAAATGTATGCCCAAAGGAGATGTGTTCACTCCAAAAGCAAGTGCAGAATGGCAGAAAGTCTCCACAAATACATATGAGCATCGACTAAGGCTGATGTCAGCTAACCTGCGCTGACTATTTCTCTGATTTTCCAAAACGTCTGTACAAGTCGATCCAAATGCTGTAGTGTGAACCCAGCTTTAACTTAGGCTGACTTAGGTAAACTCTGCATAACTTAGCCCAGCGCTCAGGAGCTTTTAAAAAATGAGCACAACTTTCACCAATCTGTATTCCCAAACGTCAGCAAATTTTCAACAGGCTGAACATTTTCAAAGAACACAACACTGGCCAGCGTTTGCCAACAAACACCAACTATCATTAACTTTTGCCAGCAGAGCCAGATGTTTGCCAAAACGTCACTAAAAGTTGGTCCAAATGTTGTAGTGTGAATCCACCTGTACCCAAAGCTCATGACCATAGGTGAGGGTAGGAAAGTAGATTGACTGGTCAATCGACAGCTTTGCTTTAGAGCTCAGCTCCCTCTTCACTACAACGGACTGGTCGTCATTTGAAACTTTAGTATTACAAATCACATACCAAAGTAAAATGAAACCAATGCCGAAGCCAATCCTGTTGTAGTGTATCACCCACCATCCCTGTTATGCCTTAACAAAGCGAGACGTGACCATACTGTGCCGAGCAATGAACTGAACATTATAGAGAGTTTGCTTCAATATACACACTGGCCGTAGGCTGCCTGATGTCACCACATCGACTGCCTGGCGTTGGCTACAGCAAGCCCCAAGGGACAAATCCCCACACAACACCCCCCCTCCTTTACAAAGCATGAGAACATAAATCAAAATTACCCCCCCCCCCCAAATTTAGCAAGGGACCCCCCCCCCCCCTTGGTTTTAACATAAAACATTTAGTAAACCACACACAAACTAACAAACCTAATGGACTAAATAAGCACCTGGGTAGACTACCAGAGTGCCCCCCGTGTTGGGGTGGATTATTCTGCCACCCAAAAGCAACACGCACCAGCTAAGGCTAAGCCCCCAACAAAGTCATCAAGGTGCCTGCCCCTCTGAGGCGTCCCAGCCGAGCGCCTCACAGGCAGAGGACCTGCTCCAGGTTCCGTTGGCCACACTTGAGTGTCCCCCAAAGTTCCATCAGTCAAGTCCCAACCCTCATCAGTCTCATCTGCTGCAGCTCCCGGACTCTGGGCCATTTCGGGACACAAGTGTTGCCATAAAAGATGTCAGCATGGTGAGACACTTCGTGGCATGCCACGCACAGGTCAGCAGTTTGTCTTGCTGCATGAACACTGGCTCATCTCCCTTTCTCAACGGCAACTGGGTTGGTCGCAGATCCTTTGGCATACCTCTCCTGTTGCAGTTCACAGTGCCACACAGTCCAGTGTCCTTAGCTGCTACCTCCTTAGCGATGGCTGGTGATGTGTAGTAGCTGTCCATGTACACTTCATGTCCTTTCCTAGTGTATGGCTCCATCAGCTGAGACACAACAAGATGAGTCATGCCCAAACTATCACAGTCATTGCCATTTTGTCCTGTGTACAGTGACCACTGCAACACATATCCTGAGCTGGCTTCAGTCAACACAAATGCCTTGTAGCCATATTTGTCCAGTTTTTTGGGTTGTACAGCTTCAAGGTGGCCCTTCCCTTGAATGCAATCATCATGTCATCCAGGGAGAGTTCCTTGCCTGGAGCATAAACAGCAGCAAAACGCGGAACTATAGAGTCAATGATTGGACGTATCTTGAAGAGTCTATCATGGCCCGGCTCACCCCATGCAACACTGTTCTCATTGTTCACAAAATGGAGGCAAGAGGGGATCATTGCAAACCTGGACCTAGACATTACTCTGCCAAATCAGGCATAGGAGCTGGCCAATACTCTGACCAGTAGTCCACCAATGAGGGCTTTGCCACAATTCCCATTCACAAACGAAGTGCCATGAATGCTTTATCTCCTCCTCAGTCACAGCAGTTGACTTGTGAAACTGGGACTTGGGTTTGAGTTCATCTTTAGCTTTAGCCTGGGCTAAGAACTGCTCAGCGTACCTGTTTGTTTCCTTGGTGAGAATCCTCCAGAACTCTTCGATCCAAAACAAAGACAGGAAATCAATGGGTTGAGCAGATGACAAATCCACGTCTCCACGATATCCAACTGCCTCTTCAAATGGTTTGAGCTACGCCTGATAATCTTCATCTCTCAGAAGGTCCCAGGCATCATTGTCCCAACTTACTATAGTATTTTTACCATTGAAGCCAGCTGGTCTGCCACTTTTTCCTCTCAGGCCACGTGGCATGCGCGCCACCCCCACCATGCGTTCAGAACCACAACTTTTCAAGCCTCGTCCACGTTGTGTCCTCAGCCTCTTCACCCCATGACCATGGTTAGGCAAAGCTGAAAAATCTGCAGAAGTTGTTCCTGTGCCATTTTGCGAGTCACTGAAGACAGAAAAAAAACCTGCAGTCTTCCTCGATGCTGCACCGTTGGTTTCAATTGTGCCTGAAGTGTCTGTGTCGTCAGAAGGCTGATAATCCGATTCCGAATCTTCCTCAGATGAAACAGTTGATAAAGAGTCCTCTTCTGACCCAGGATCTGCCCAAAAAAGAGCTAAGGCCTCCTCTCTGGTGAACGTCCTCTTCGCCATCCTCTCTCCCAAATGAAAAAGCCCCCACTTCTGGCCGGATTTTGAGCTAAACTTTGCACTGGGTCATATCCAGTTTTTGTGCTAGGCAGAAAGCTATATCGGTCTGTCATCCTGTGGTGTAAAAAGGTTTGTACATCGGGGACTGTATTTAATCCTTTAACTGCCCAGATTAAATGGACGGGTCACGTGCCCCCAGTGACACAGCGCAGCAACTGCACGTGTCAACTTATTGATGTCCCCTGGCTATACTGAGAATTTGTACTAATCTCTATTGATCTGACAGTTTAGAAGGTGGCAGACAGGCGCTGAAGGAATCATGGCTGACATGGAATATAGCAAAGAAGGAGAAATCCTCATTATTATTCTTCCTTTTTCCGCTTTGAGCTCACACACCAATGTGTATGCCTTCACGATCGGATGACGGAAACTGCATGAAATGGGAAAAATAGTCACGTAATACAAACGAAATTCGCGTGGCATAATCATAAGAATTTCTAGATGTGGTACACGGGTGTAAATTACTAAGTAAACGTGTTACATTGAGGTCGATGTAACAAAAAAACTGAGCTCCCCATACCAAGATGGCGGCACCCACGGGCGGCATGGATTCTTACAGGAAGAATGCACCAAACAGAAAAAATAGCCAAGTAATACAAACGAAATTCACGTGGGGTAATCATAAGAGTTTGTAGATGTGGCACATGGTGTAAATGGCTGAGCAAACACAGAAACATCGGCTACGATGGACAAAAACGGACCAGTCATGTGGGCGGGTGAGCCCCCCTCCCAGTAATAGGTAAGAGAGAAATATGTTTTTTTTGGACATTTTATTGTTTTTCTGGTTCATATACTTTGAAGATTATATAAAAACATACCCCTGTAGACAAATCGGCGTAACCCCCCCCCCCCCAGACCATTCTTTATGTAAATGTGTCCAAAGTACACTTTTGACTGAGTTATGCAATTTATATAGCTGCTGCAACATGCAAATTAGATGCATAAACTTATTCCTATCTGAAACTTTGGATCATATTCTACATCTTTCTAATTGACAGTAAGCCATTATCTCTTGTAACTTTTAAGTTATAGCCTTGGCAATCTGAACTATTTTATTGACAAAATTTTTTACCACTCTTGACCACTGGGGGGGGGGCTTGAGTTGCCTTGCATTGCCCCAGGCGCCACATGGCACCTAGGGCAGTTAAAGGGTTGAAAGTATGGGCTGGTTTAGAGAAATAAGCTGACAGGTGCCAGTTGGCAACCATCGAGGAAAAGGGGTTAATAGGTTTCTTTGGGAAAAGTTTTCTTACTGTGGACATGCTTAGTACGGATTTACTAGTGCCCGAATCCACCATAAGCGGCACACTGATGCCGTCAAGCTGTAAAACGTACCACTTTAGCGGCCAATTCTTGGTTCCTGCTACACACACTGAAGCAATGCCCACGAGTCCTGAGTCCATCGGCTTGCTGGCGTTGGTACAAACCCTAACCAGGTGATTAGCACAACCACAGTTGTAGTACTTTTTCCCTTTAGTGGGGCAAGTGGACGAGCCCACCTGGTGGCGAGGGGAGCCACAGCCCCCACACAGTTTCCAAGTTCCCGCTCCTGCCCGTGCCACAGTCCACCGCCTTTTAGGGGTCTGCCCCATGGAATTAGCTGAGTTGCTAGTGGCCTGACGTGGAGAGGGAGCCGCGGCGGCTAGGTTTTCCTTAGCCAGTACTTGCAAACCTAGCTGGGTAGCAGACTCGAGTTGGCTAGGCATCTGCATTATTTGGCTCAATGTGAAGTTGTCCTTAGTTAGCAATAGCTTCTCCTTTAGCCACTCGTTGCTCGTGCTATATGCTAGCTTATCACAGATTAGCTCTTCTTCAACAGGCCCGAAGGCGCACGTGCTCGCCAGGATACTGAGCTCCATAAGAAAATGCTGAGTGGACTCACCCTCTTGCTGACAGCAGTCGAAGAATCTGTATCCTGGTGCCGTGATGTTACACTGTTCAAAAAAAAATTCGTCCATCCTGCCCAAGCACTCGTCCAAAGAGCCCGTTCTATCCAGCGTGCGAAATACACGTTGACCTTCTTTACTGAGGCAGTGGATTAGCATGCTCCTCTGTCTCTTTTCATTGGCACTGCCCAAGCCAGCCGCAACGATATAGTCATCAAACGTCTTCAACCAGTGGTGCCACGGTGCAGCTGGCACACCCGGTGACTCTAAGAATGGAGGAGGTGGTCTTGTGCATGCCCCCATGGTTTAATCAGACATTGCCAAATGTTATGTCTTAACAAAGCGAGATGTGACCCATACTGTGCCGAGCAACAAACTGAACTTTCTGGCCATAGCCCCCCTGATGTCACCACGTTGACTGCTTGGCGTCGGCTACGGCAAGCCCCAAGGGTTAATCCCCACACAACAATCCCCATACTCTGAATTTTTTAGTGAATTCTCACAATTTTTATCTGACCTTCTTCTAATCTCAGACAAAGTACTCATAGTAGGTGATTTTAATATTCACATTGATATGTAACCAGCCCACGATGCTAACGCAAAAACTCGACATACCGGGAGAAATAAGACGAAAACGGCGTGGATGTCGAGCTGGAGTAAGACGGCGGGCGAGGAATATAAGGTACAGACCCGTCCTCCCATCTGTTATTATGGGGAACGTCCGATCGCTGCTCAATAAGACTGACGAGCTAGCGGCTATCTCCCGCTACGAAAGCGCCTTCAGAGAGATTAGCATGATGTTGTTTACTGAGACGTGGCTAACAGAACTAGCAACAGATGCTAACGTCGAACTGGAGGGTTTCCACGCAATATGAGCAGACCGGACACCAGACAGTGGGAGGCAAGGGGCGGAGGAGTGATAATGTATGTCAATAACAACTGGTGTAAACCGGGACATATCACAGTTAAAGAGCAACACTGCAGCAAAGACACTGAGTTGCTAGCTGTTAGCATGCGGCCTGCTTATCTCCCGAGGGAATACTCACAGGTGATCTGCATTGTTATTTATGCAAATCCGACGGCGAATGCTGGGACAGCGCGCGACGCCATTCACTCAGTAACTGGCAGGCTGCTGACACAACACCCAGATGCTCTCCTCCTCATCTCTGGTGATTTCAACCATATTTCACTGTCCCCCGTTCTGCCCACGTTCACCCAGTATGTCACATGCCACACTAGAGACAATAAAACACTGGACTTATTCTATGCAAACACTAAGGAGGCGTACACCTCATCACCACTACCCCCACTCGGGAGATCGGATCACAACTTAGTTATCTCCTGCCGGTGTACAAACCCCTAGTACACAGACAACCTCTGGTTATGCGCATGGTGAAGATATGGTCTGAGGAGGCAATGGACGCGCTAAAAGGACTGTTTTGAAATCACCGCCTGGGAGCAGCTCTGCGATCCACATGGTGAGGACATCGACGGCCTCACTCACACCATCACGGATTACATCAACTTCTGTGTGGACAACACCGTACCCACCAAGATCACACGGTGTTGTTTGAACAACAAACCCTGGATCAACCCTGAGATAAACACACTTCTGAGAGAGAAGAAGAGGATCTTCAGGTCGGGGAACAGGGAGATGCTGAAGTCTGTACAGAGGGAGCTAAGGAGGAAGATAAGAGAAGGCAAGGTCAGCTTCAGGAAGAAGATGGAGGACAAGCTGCAACGGAGCGACATTGGCGGGGTCTGGAGAAACCTCAAACCCATCTCTGGGCTCCAGAATACCTCCTCCCAGGCCACGGGGGTCAGGAAGTGGGTGAACAATCTGAACTTGTTTTTAATAGGTTTGACCAACCGCCCTCCCCCCCGCCTGTACACCAACCACTGCTGCCTCTACAGTCATCAAGACCTGCTGTCCACACACCCCTCCACCAACACCCACCCCCACTCCCAGCACACAGCGAGGACGGAGCTGAGGAAGATCAAGGCGAGGAAGGCCTCGGGACCGGACAGCATCAGCATGAAGCTACTCAAGTCCTGCGCAGATCAACTGTGTGGGATTGTGGAGCACATCTTCAACCTGAGCCTGAAGCTGGGGAGGGTACCACAGTTGTGGAGTACCTATACCAAAGACTTCCCACCCCAGAGACCTGAACAGCTAAAGGCCAGTGGCCCTGATGTCTCACCCGATGAAGACCCTGCAGAGACTGCTCCTTGCTCACCTCCGCCCCCTGGTGGGACCAGCGATGGATCCACTCCAGTTCACCTACCAGCATGGCATCAGGGTGGAGGACGCAGTGATCTTCCTTCTTCACCGTTCCCTGTCCCACCTGGAGAAGCCCGGGAACGCGGTGAGGATCCCATTCTTTGACTTCTCCAGTGCTTTCAACACCATCCAACCGATGATCCTGAGGGACAAGCTGCTGTGCGCAGGGGTGGACCAGCACCTGTCACTGTGGATCCTGGACTACCTCACAAACCGGTCACAGTTTGTGAGAACCTGGGATTGTGTGTCTGACATGATCATCGGCAGCACGGGGGCCCCCCAGGGAACGGTTTTGGCTCCCTTCCTGTTCACCCTTTATACTGTGGACTTCTCACACAACACAACACACTGCCATCTGCAGAAGTTCTCTGACGACTCTGCGATCGTCTGCCTCATCTCCAACGGAGATGAAGCTGAGTACAGAGGACTTATCCAGGACTTTGTGAACTGGTGCCATCGGAACTGCCTCCAGATCAATGCGAGGAAAACTAAGGAGCTGGTGGTGGACTGCCGCAGGCGAGGACAACCCCTCACAGCACCAGTAAATATCCAGGGAACAGACATTGAGATGGTGACATCCTACAAGTACCTGGGTGTTCATTTGAATAATAAACTAGACTGGTCACACAATACCGACGCACTCTACAAGAAGGGACAATGCAGGCTGTTCCTACTGAGGAGGTTCAGGTCTTTTGGTGTACAAGGGGTGCTCCTGAAGACCTTCTACGATTCAGTGGTGGCATCAGCCATCACTTTTGGAGTGGTCTGCTGGGGCAGTGGCATCACAGCAGCCGATAGGAAGAGACTGAACAAACTGATCAAGAAAGCTAGCTCTGTCCTGGGGCAGCGCCTTGACCCAGTGGAGGAGATAGGAGAGAGAAGGATCCTATGCAGGACATACTGAACGCACTGAGGAGCTCATTTAGCAGTACGCTACATCATCCTAGGTGCGCAACCGAGAGGTTTCGCAGGTCCTTCCTACCTACAACTCAGACTTGATAACATAAGCAGGGCTGTGTGCCGAGATAGCAAAAAAAACGTGACGACCTAATAATATTGAATGCAAAAGACGCAACAGACTTACACAGAATGGTCCCCTCCAGTATACAGGTACAACTAGGACAATATCAATCGCTACAGAGGGTGACAACATGTATGGGTACATATTCATACTATGTGGGGTAACTAAATAAGACGGTTATGCTGTTTATTCCATCTAGCTACAATGCTCCGTACTGTGTATATATGGGTGTTTTTATTTATTAGGGGTCCAATGTGTGACATTGGTGGCAAAATTTAAAATTGATCAAATCTGCACATGAAATTGACTAATCACTATCCAATTGTGTCAGGTTTATGAAACTATTAACTATTTTCGTAACAGCATTCGCGTTCAGGAACTCTTGAGGATGAGCGCTCACTTCAACTACTTGTAAATGGAGACGTAAACGGGACACTCGGGCTTTTGTTTCCCTGTGTGCCAATGCACTTTGCAATGGCACACGTTTTACACGAAACAACTTCAACACTTCCAGTATTTTTCACGCATCAAAACTCATCAACAGCTACATTTTCATGACATATTAAGATGTGATAATGTGTATACATACCTTCAAATTCTCCCTGTTTGTTGGATAAGACGTAAAATCACAAAAGGCGTAAATGCGGGACACGGAAGTTTGGACCTTCGATAACTTCAATATAAAGTGACCACGGTTAATCCTGTCCACATGGGTTGAGCACATCCGGGGTAGAGAAAATAAAAGTGCTTTCCCAGGGCGGTCACCTCGCCAGACGGGGCTGCGCGCGGTCGACTAAGACCGAAGACGTAAATTTTTTAAAGGACACCATATTCGATGTGTCATAAATGTTTGAGATTTTATTGAAATATTCTACATCTGAGCTTCACAAAGACTGATCTCCTTTTTACGTGTATGGTTTGGGATTTGAAAGGTGCAAAGTGAAAAGCATCAGCACTTCCTGTTTTCTGGTTACTTTACCAAATAACTTGCATGTTGCTGCGTAAATTTGGGGACACGGAAATTTACGTCGTACGAGTAAATTTGCAGGGGTCGCCGTACAAAAACCATAGATCCGATCACATTGGGGAATGTTTTATTTTGAATTTGCATTACAACTCTGTTATCTCTTGCATTTTGAGTAGAAAGAGTTACTCAGAGATCACGTTACAGTACTTTGAAATTGATGCGATTTTCATGTCACACAAAAACTGGGAAAAATGAGGGGACATGACCAATAGTTTCGATTCTAACGGCAAAATCAATGATTTTTTTTAAAAATTGCAATGCAAGTCTGAAACTCTTTTCTGTTCCCTTGCATATTATAAAAACGAAACCGACATCTGCAAATTACAGAAAAAGAGAGAGCGCTTGAAAGTCGGATACCCCTGATATAGCGCACTGGACCACCCCCCCCCCCCAAAAAAAACACCCATATATTTATATATTTATGTGTACATATGTATATTGACTGCTCTTATTTTCTTATCTTCTAAATTATTGCTCTGAGTGTTGCTATCCCTGTGCTGTTGCAATCCTGGAATTTCCCCATTGTGGGACTAATAAAGGCTTATCTTATCTTATCTTATATGGAAGACAATAGTCTTAATAAATCACTTAATTCAATTCTTCAGTCATTTGGCATTTTACAGCATGTCCAAAACCCCACCGATTATGTAGGCCACTCCCTCAACCTTGTGCCATCATATGGCATAAATATTGACAATTTAACTATATTACCTCATAACCCTGCTCTGTCAGATAACTTTCTACTATGCTTGAATTCACCATTGTAGATTTGATGCCCAAAGACAAATACTATTATAGTAGGTGTCTCTCTGATAATGCTGTAGGTAAATTTAAAGAAATCATTTCCTCACACTCATTTGTGCCATTCAACACTTAAAACAGAGTCTGATCAATACTTTCTAATTCCCCTTGTTAGATTATATCATTGATCATGCCACAGTTATGCTACAGCCAGCGTGACTCAGCAACCTCCCTAAAAAGGAAAAAAAAATCTAATAATAGATCATTAACCCCATGGTACAATTCAACAACCCACAATTTAATGAGAAAGAAAATGGCACTCCTCCAAATCAGACAAATTTTACTTAGCATGGAAAATAAATTATTAATGTACAAAAACATCTTTAAAGAATGCTAGAACATCATACTACTAATCATGAATTAAAGAAAACATAAATAATCAAAAAATGTCTTTTTAATAAAGTGGCCAGACTGACCAGGAGTAAAGATTCAGTCAAACCCAGAATTCCCCCTGAGCTTAAAAGTGATGATTTTATGGACTTATTTACCAACAAATTTTAAACTATTGGAGATCAAATTCATAGTAATTTTCCTACAGACAATGTATACTACAAACCCAATACAACTGCTTTAAATGATCTCAGCTGACAATTTTACACAAATTGATCTCTCAACTCTAATAAAATCGATCTCATCCAAACCATCATGTTAGATCCTATTCCCACTTCACTGCTCAAACAAATCTTACCATTCAGTAGTAATCCACTTCTTCAGATTATTAACTTATCTGTAACCACAAGATACAGTATCTCTCAAAAGTGAGTACACGCCTCACATTTTTGTAAATATTTTATTATATCTTTTCATGGGACAACACCGAAGATATGACACTTTGATATAATGTAAAGTAGTCAGTGTACAGCTTGTATAACAGTGTAAATTTGCTGTCCCCTCAAAATAACTCAACACACAGCATTAAGGTCTAAACCGCTGGCAACAAAAGTGAGTACACCCCTAAGTGAAAATGTCCAAATTGTGTCCAATTAGTCATTTTCCCTCCCCAGTGTCATGTGACTCGTTAGTGTTACAAGGTCTCAGGTGTGACTGGGGAGCAGGTATGTTAAATTTGGTGTTATTGCTCTCACACTGTCTCATACTGGTCACTGGAAGTTCAACATGGCACCTCATGGCAAAGACTTCTCTGAGGACCTGAAAAAAAACAATTGTTGCTCTACATAAAGATGGCCTAGGCTATAAGAAGATTGCCAACACCCTGAAACTGAGCTGCAGCACGGTGGCCAAGACCATACAGCGGTTTAACAGGACACGTTCCTCTCAGAACAGGTCTCACCATGGTTGACCAAAGAAGTTGTGTGCACGTGCTCAGCGTCATATCTAGAGGCTGTCTTTTGAAAATAGACGCATGAGTGCTGCCAGCATTGCCGCAGAGGTTGAAGGGGTGGGGGGGTCAGCCTGTCAGTGCTCAGACCATACGCCGCACACTGCATCAAACTGGTCTGCATGGCTGTCGTCCCAGAAGGAAGTCTCTTTTAAAGATGATGCACAAGAAAGCCCGCAAACAGTTTGCTGAAGACAAGCAGCCTAAGGACATGGATTACTGGAACCATGTCCGGAGGTCTGATGATACCAAGACAAACTTATTTGGTTCAGATGGTGTCAAGCATGTGTGGCGGCAACCAGGTGAGGAGTACAAAGACAAGTGTGTGTCGCCTACAGTCAAGCATGGTGGTGGGAGTGTCATGGTTTGGGGCTGCATGAGTGCTGTCGGCACTAGGGAGCTACAGTTCATTGAGGGAACCATGAATGCTAACATGTACTGTGACATACTGAAGCAGAGCATGATCTCCTCCCTTTGGAAACTGGGCCGCAGGGAAGTATTCACATATGATACCGACCCCAAACACACCTCCAAGACAACCACTGCCTTGCTAAATAAACTGAGGGTAAAGGTGATGAACTGGCCAAGCATGTCTCCAGACCTAAACCTTATTGAGCATCTGTGGGGCATCCTCAAATGGAAGGTGGAGGAGCACAAGGTCTCTAATATCCCCCAGCTCCGCGATGTCGTCATGGAGGAGTGGAAGAGGATTCCAGTGGAAACCTGTGAAGCTCTAGTGAACTCCATGCCCAAGAGAGTTAAGGCAGTGCTGGAAAATAATGGTGGCCACACAAAATATTGAGACACTTTGGGCACAATTTGGACATTTTCACTTAGGAGTGTACTCACTTTTGCTGCCAGCAGTTTAGACATTAATGACTGTGTGTTGTTATTTTGAGGGGCCAGCAAATTTACACTGTTATACAAGCTGTACATGGACTACTTTACATTGTATCAAAATGTCATATCTTCAGTGTTGTCCCATGAAAAGATATAATAAAATATTTACAAAAAAATGTGAGGGGTGAACTCACTTTTGAGAGATACTGTATGTATGTGCCCCAAGTCTTTAAGATCTCTGTAATTAAGCCTGTACTTAAAAAACCCCAAAACAAAACAGCAGCAGATGCTCTTGTTTTAGCTAACTATAGGCCAATCTCTAGTCTCCCTTTTCACAAAAGTCTCAGAAAGAGTTGTTGCAAATCAATTGTGCGATTATTTGGTTAGCACTGCAGCAGCACAGCAACTCACCCTTGGATGGGGGATCCCGGGTTCGATCCCAGTCCCCGACCAACAGTGATCTGTGTGGAGTTTGCATGTTCTCGTGTCTGCGTGGGTATTACGCCGGGATTTCTCCAGTTTCCTCCCACATGCCAAAAACATGCAAGTTAGGTTAACTGGCATCAACTGGGGGTTCTAAATTGTTCTTAGGGATGGATGTGAGAGTGAATGGATGTCTGTCTCTCTGTGTTGGCCCTGCGATGGACTGGCGATCTGTCCAGGGTGTACCCTGCCTCTTGCCCAAAGATGCTGTGATAGGCTCGAGCCCCCCCGCGACCCGAAAAGGATTAAGTGGAAGAAGATTGATGGATAATTTATTTGAAGAGTTCCAATCAGATTTTGGAGCTCATCATAGTACTGAAACTGCTCGAGTGAAAGTCACTAATGATTTACTGATAGTATCCAATAATGGACTCATTGCCATACTTGTGATTTACAGTGGTGTGAAAAAGTGTTTGCCCCCTTCCTGATTTCTCATTTTGTTGTATGTTTGTCATACTTAAATGTTTCAGATCATTAAACAAATTTAAATATTAGATAAAGATAACACAAGCAAACACAAAATGCAGTTTTTAAATGAAGGTGTTTATTATTAAGGGTAAAAATAAGTCCAAACTTACATGGCCCTGTGTGAAAAAGTGATTGTCCCCCCGTTAAAACATAAATTAGCTGTGGTTTATCACATCTTTGGAAAGCTGAGCTCAATTTTGCTAGCCACACCCAGGCCTGATTACTGCCACACCTGTTCTCAATCAAGAAATCATTTAAGTAAGACCTGCCTGACAAAGTGAAGTAGACCAAAAGATCCTCAAAAGCTAGACATCATGCTGTGATCCAAAGAAATTCAGGAATAAATGAGAAACATAGTAATTGAGATCTATCAGTCTGGAAAAGGTTATAAAGCCATTTCTAAAGCTTTGGGACCCCAGCAAACCACAGTGAGAGCCATTATCCACAAATGGGAAAAACATGGAACAGTCCTAAACCTTCCCAGGAGTGGCCGGCTGACCAAAATTACCCCACGAGTGCAGCAACAACTCATCCATGAGGTCACAAAAGACCCCACAACAACATCCAAAGAACTCCAGACCTCAATTGCCTCAGTTAAGGTCAGTGTTCATGACTCCACCAAAAGAAAGAGACGGGGCAAAAATGGCCTGCATGGTACAGTTCCAAGGCAAAAACCACTGCTAAGCAAAAAGAACATAAAGGCATGTCTCATTTTTGCCAGAAAACATCTTGATGATCCCCAAGACTTTTGGGAAAATACTCTGTGGACTGACGAGACAAAAGTTGAACTTATTGGAAGGTGTGTGTCCCATTACATCCGGAGTAAAAGTAACACAGCATTTCAGAAAAGAAACATCATAACAACAGTAAAATATGGTGGTGGTAGTGTGATGGTGTGGGGCTGTTTTGCTGCTTCAGGACCTGGAAGGCTTGCTGTGGTAAATGCAGGGTTTCCTCTGGTAACATTTTTTGGTGGCGGCCCGCCTCACCCGAAATTTTACCGCCACCCCAAGGCCATATGAATTTATTAAGAAAAGTATATGAAGCACTGACTTTCCACAAGCGCGCACACAAAAACATGCGTGGCCGTCATCCGCGCAGAGTTTAGAAGCGCCCTGCTCACATGAGTTTTCCAGTCAGTCAGCAAACAGTGTCTCACTAAGCGTGACTGCCCGACAGAAACATGAGTTTACTAAAGCACTTTAAACGTGGAAAAAAGTCATAAGGGGTATGTAAGCACTGGCGTTTATCATGGTTTTAACCCGCTGGAAATGGGGGCAATAATGGAAGAGTCCCTTAGCTAAGTGATGTGGTTCGAATTCATATGCAGCCGGCTTCATATGAAGGAAAAGGCAAGGGGGACTAATGGATTGCTGAGGATATATTTCACTGGCCACTACAATATTAAGTTATGTTCTGTAGGAATTGCAGGAATGAAGAGACTGGCAATTTCTCTCTTTTCTCACACAAGCAGGTGTGCCGATTTTATTCTCCAGCGGCAGTGACTAAAAGCAACGGCTAAAAACGCTAGCTCTTCAGCGGCTGCCTAGAGAGGTGCCTGATGAGAAAGTCCGAGAGCACAACTATAACTGCCTAAACAGATCATTCTGTACATGAACACATATTGTGGTGAATTATGTCTTTAGAGTCCGCTATAATTCCCTATTATGTACCTGCCAGGTTAAGATGACCGAAATTCACAAATTTAATGACTTTAATCTGTCAACAGCCTTCAGACAAACTAAACATGTCAACATTTGATTTCAAAATAAGGGAGGTTTTTCCTGCTGTCTGGGTGGGGAGGAAATTTATTTAAAAAAAAACAACAACCTATAAATATAAAGAAACATTATAACAGAAATAATGGCATCTTTGGTCATTTAAGTTAATTTATTTCATTAACTACAATTTTATTAATATTTTTTTTGTAATCAGAGCTAAATTATTGTTCTGTTCTGACTGCAAAAATATGGTCAAAAATGTAAATTGTTATAAGGAAAAGGTAAAAAAAAAATACCACAGTCTTGTTTCAAATGCATCTAAAAAAACTAATTTTATTTTAAAAAACTGACAAAAATTAGACATCAATAATCCACAAATTTAAAATAAAGTTTCAAATGTACAATTAGTCAATTTTACAAGAGGAAATTACAAATTTGAGGAAAATGGTTTCAACTTTAGAAAGAGAAAAGTAGAAAACTACTAAGAAAATTGTTAAAACTTTTGAGAAAAACCTCAAACCTTCAAGACTGAAGTCATTGCTTAAGTTTTTAAATGGGTGATCTTTGTACCCTTAACTCTACGAGAAATTTTTGGTTGTCTACTTTTAATTATTAATTTCAAAGCAATGCTTTTACATGAGCAGAATTTCTGATTACTATACCCACCTGATCATATAATTTAAGTATGCATGAGTACATTACTATTATGAATGTTTCTTTCCCTTCCCTACTCTCTCAATGGAAAAAATGAAACACAAGAATAAAAATACAAAAAATACACATATTTTTGTCATTTATGTAAACCATGACAAAAAAAATCCTGCAGGACAAAACATGACACTTGATATTTTCTAACCTGTTTGTATACCACCATAGACTGAGAACCTGAATTAGACAGAGCTCAAAGAGGGCTAGATGAGACAGAAGAGAGGAGCCAAGGAGAGGAAAATGTTCAGGCAGAGGAAGGAGAGAAGGATAACACCACTAAAAAGTCTAACACTACAACACACAGTGAAAGCAGCCAGAATGATCATCGGTGCCCCTCTGCCCCTCCCCCCCCTCCGGACATCTACCTCACCCGCAGAGCCATCAACATTGCAGGCGACACCTCCCATCCCTCACCCTCTCTCTTCAGCCCCCTACCCTTTGGGAAAAGGTACCAGAGCCTCTGGAACTGCTCCACAAGACAGCTAAACAGCTTTATTCATCAGGCCATCAGTACCCTGAACACTGTCAACACCCCCCACCCCCCACGACCGTAACGCACTCACCCGCACAATAACTACTGTATATTATGTTGCATATTATTGTTGCACAATTGTCAACGGGGGGGGGGGTGGTATGTGCTAGCAAGTTCAACCCAAGAGTGGATCACAAAATGATTAAAGCCTTCTCCAACAATAAAATATCATCGAGGCCCTACACAAAGCTTTTGTCACAGTTAATGCCAGAGTACTTGCCTCTATCATTAAACTTTTGTGGGGGTTTCCCCTACATTTGAAAGTGCTATGAGATTACTGTTGTTGTGAAATGGTGCTATATAAATAAAGTTGAGTTGAACTGAATTGAATCTACACAAGCTTGATTTTCTCATGAGGTCTAATGCTCTCAGGGGGAATTTGCTGTTCATAAAGAACATCAGGATAACACGGAAGCTTGTCAGAGAACACCTAGAAAAGGACCTGGACATCTGAAACAATGTGCCCTGGACAAATTAATCTAAACTTAAATTATATTGAGATAGTAGCAGAGGACAGGATTTGCGTAAAATGTCAATAGCATTTGAGCAAAAGAATCTTATATCAACGATGAAGCATGGGGGTGGAAATGCCATGGTTTGGGGCTGATATGCTGCAGCAGGGACTGTGCAACTAACCACAACAGAATCCATCATGAATTCTTTATTGTATAAGACAGCTGCTGAGGAAAATGTGAGATCATGTGTCAAATATTTGAAGCTGAAGCAGAGGTGGATCATGCAACATGACAATGAGCCAAAATATCTTTGTAAATCTGTATGAACCTAAGACATCTCATGCTTTAGTTGGCCAACTTGATTTCATTGTTAAGATACATTCATTTCTGTATTTTTTTAAAAATATGTATTAGCTGCCCAGGAGCAGCATTGGGGGCAGCATGGTGGTGGAGTGGTTAGCACTGCGGCAGCACAGCAACTCACCCTTGGCCGGGGGATCCTGGGTTCGATCCCAGCCCCTGACCAACAGTGATCTGTGTGGAGTTTGCACGTTCTCCCTGTATCTGCGTGGGTTTACTCCATGATTTCCCTGGTTTCCTCCCACATGCCAAAAACATGCAAGTTAGGTTAACTGACATTAAAAAAAAAATGGGGATTCTAAATTGTCCTTAGGTATGACTGTGAGAGTGAATGGTTGTCTGTTTCTCTGTGTTGGCCCTGCGATGGACTGGCAATCTGTCCAGGGTGAGCCCTGCCTCTCGCCCAAAGATGCTGGGATAGGCTCCAGCCTCCCCACAACCTGACAAGGATTAAGCGGTAGAAGATGGATGGATGGATGGATATGTATTAGGTTATTACAGTTTTTTTCCACATGACTGTGTAAGTACCATGTTTAATTCAGTTGGAAAAAATTCAAGATCTATGTGTATTTTCCAAGTATAGAGAAACACACATGGAGACGGTTTACATTTCAGGTTTTCAGAGTTTATGACCTTAATTAATTACCAATCCTCCTCTCTGGTTAGAAAGGATCCCTTATATTTCTGACTCATAACCCTTACTTCATTCAGTATGCAGAGTGTCAATGTACTATTAATAATTAAAGCTGTGAGACAGGAAGACAGAATGAACTGCTAAAGGAAAACAGAATTTCTCACACCCATCTCATACTCTGTTGAGGTTTCTGCAGCAGTGTGAGTTGAAGATATATTAACATATTTTTAGTGCATTTTGGAATTGGCTGACATTTTAACAAAAATCTCTGACAAAAACAAAGTACAAAAAGCCAGCATAAAACCAGCAAAACCAGCAAAAAGCCAGCATAAAACAATGGTGGCAAAACAACACAGATAACTGACTGATACTTAAATTGGTAAGAATTTTTTAACTGCTGATCTTAAATGCAAATAAAAAGTTTCCCAGAATATATTCAGCTTTTGTTTCATCAGCAGTCACAGTGAAAAATACTAAACAACAGACTAATCACATAGGTTGTCAACACAAGGATTCTGCAGTAGTAGAAGGATATCACACTCGAGTGTGATATCGTAGTTCGGGGCGACATCCTTCTATGCCATGCTGGCGTGGACCACACGCTTCTGTCTGTCCTGTCCTGCCAAAGCCAGTCGAGGTTGTATCCTGTTTAAGTTCTGTCACATTTTGTGAGTTTTATATTTTTGCGTTTCTTTCATTAACTCCTGCAAACTGAAGTCCAGCGTTTGGGTCTTAAATTCCACCCCTCGGGGGGCTCATAATGACAGAATTAGCTGGTTCAATTTCTTTGTACTTCATTTGTTGAATGGAATTGAGCTCATAGATGGCTACAAGAGAGGATTGATGAGTTAAGGACTCTATAATATGTGGTGAAACACAGTACTGAATTGCTTAAAGCATGACATGCAAGAAAATGTATTACTTCTGAAATGTAATCTGGTTGCAGTCTTTTTAAATGTACCAGTATTTTATCAGTTTTTTTTTCCCACAATATCTTTATTGAACCTTTTTTTTTTTTTTAACAAACATGATACAAACAATCAAACACTAACACTAAAGTACTACAAAAAAAAAATGCACTAAAAACACCAACAACCACCAACAAAATCAAATCTTCAACAATGCTCCTCTGTTTAGTCTAGACAATCCAATACATAAGTATACATATTATGTTCACCAGTTTGGAATTTACAAGGTCCACACACATCATTCACCTTCTTCTTCAAGAGTTATGTTTAAATTTTTTACATAATCAATAAAAGGTCTCCATATATTCTCAAACACAATTTCCTTTGATTTCAGTATACTGTATATGTTATTCTTTCTAATGGAAGGTTTGTTAACATCTGTCTTAACCACTGAGTCACATCTGGTCTATGAGTCTTTTTCCATAATAGTGCAATACATTTTTTGGCATTAAGCAAACTGAGGTCTATGAATGTTCTTTCACTTTTATTAAAATTATGCTTTTCTGGGTACAGACCCAACAAAAACAGTTTAGGATTCAATATGATTTGTTTTGAGATTATTTTTTCAATTGTTACCCTCACCTCTTCCCAAAACATTCTTATTAATCTACATTCCCATAAACAATGAAATAGGGTTCCTTTACTTTCCATGCATTTTGTGCATGTATCTGGTATATTTTTGTTATATCTATTTAACTCCTCCGGTGTAACATACATCCGCATTAACCATTTGAAATGTATCAATTTAAGGCGTACATTTATTGATTTGGTTTGAGCTTCTGTACAAGCCAATTCCCATTGTTCCTCTGGAATTTCAGTTTGCAGATCTTCTTTCCAGTAGTTTAATCTTTTCTGTGAATTTTCACTTGAAGATAGTGTCAATGAGTCTGAAATAATACCCTTTCTTTTACTATCTTTCATCATCATTTTTTCCAAGGATGAATTAATAGGTCGAGTGAGAGCTTTATTTTGATTTGATCGAATAAAGTTTCTAAGTTGAAGATATTTAAAAAAATGTGTTCTATTGAGATTAAATTTGATCCTCAGCTCTTCAAAAGACATTATGTTATCTGCACATGGCAAATATAAATCCTGAATCTTTTGTATCCCTTTTAAATTCCATACTTTAAATACAGCGTCCGCTCTCCCTGGTTTAAAATATTGATTACCCCATATTGGACTAAATTGTGACAATAACTGTGGTTCTTTTAAATAGTTTTTAGCTTCACACCATATTTTGATCATATGCTTTACAAATGGATTTTTAACTTGTTTTTGTAATTTTTTTGCCGAATCTGAGTATATGAATATGGGAAGAGGTAAAGGTAAATTGTATGATTCCATTTCAGTCCAGTGAGGGAGATCATTTGATGAAAAATAATATGTCATAGACCTCAGTTGTGCCGACCAATAATACAACATAAAATTTGGACATTTCAGACCTCCACGATCAAATGGTAAATATAATAAAGACAGACATAATCTAGCCCTCCTGTTGTTCCATATAAATTCCACTAACTTTTTTTTAATTCTTGAGAATAAATCTAAAGGTGGTGATAAGGGAATGTATTGAAATAAATAAAGTATTTTAGGTAAAATATTACTTTTAAGTATATTGATTCTCCCGATCATCGACATTGGTAGTGACATCCATCTCTGAGTTAACTCATTGATATCTGACATTAAGGCTTCATAGTTGACACTGGCGACTGATTCTAGCTTAGGCACAATTTGGATTCCTAAATATTTAAACTGATTTACAACATTGAATTGATTTACCTCAGGGGCTGGGTAATTTCTCTGGGTCTCATTTAGCATTAATATTGAAGATTTAGTTTTATTTATTTTATATCCTGATATTTCCCCAAAATTCTTTATTAAATTCAACAAGGTTGGAATTGATTTTTTTTAGATTCGACATAAAATTATGTCATCGGCGTACAGGGAGATTTTATGTTCTGTTGGTCCAACTTTAATTCCATATATTTGTGAATGTAAACGTATTGCTATCGCTAAAGGTTCAATTGCCATAGTAAACAGTAAAGGTGAAAGTGGACAGCCTTGTCGACATCCTCTATTGATTTTTATTGGTTTTGAAATATTGTTATTTGTTAGGATTTCTGCTGTAGCATTATTGTATATTATTTGAACCCATTTTATGAAATTATTTCCAAGTCCAAACCTTTGTAGGACTTCAAAAAGAAAGGGCCATTCAACTCTATCAAAGGCCTTTTCGGCGTCCAGTGATAGGAGAGCTGTATCCGGTGCTTCTTTATTAAAATAAATAATATTAAATAGTCTTCTTACATTATGGAAGCCTTGTCTACCCTTTATAAAGCCATTCTGATCTCGATTAATAATATTTGGTAAAATTTCTTGTATTCGTCTTGCTAAAATTTTACAGATTATCTTAAGGTCGGCGTTTAATAGGCTTATTGGTCTCATATTTTCACATTTATTAGAGGGCTTACCTGGTTTTGGCAGCAGTATAATTAAGGCATTATTTATGTATGATGGTAAATTATTATTTTAAAATGCTTCTAAAACCATTTCCAAAAAAGGTTTTATTAATTTATTCTTAAATTTTTTATAAAGGTCAACTGGAAGACCATCTGGTCCTGCACTTTTTCCTGATTTCATATTATCAATGGCTAGCCCAACTTCTTCTTGACTAATTTTAGACTCCAATATCGCCCTGTTTTCATTTGGAATACACGGTATAGATAGTTCGTTCAAAAACCCATTTAGCTTTGTTAAATCAGATTCATTTTTGGTATCATATAATTTTTCATAGTAATCTCTAAAGGCTCTGTTAATTTCTAAAGGATCTATAACTACCTGTCCATTACTTATAATACTGGTAATTGGTGTTTTAATTTCTAATTGTTTAATCTGCCATGCTAATAATTTTCCTGATTTTTCACCTTGTTCATAAAAAGATTGTTTCAATCTTAGAAGACTCGAGGCAGCTCTATTCGCTGATTTTTTGTCGTATTCAGCTCTCAAAATCAGTAATTCATTCTCCAACCTTGGGTCACTTCCTGCATACACTTTTTCCTGAAGACTTTTTATTTTATGTTCCAATTTAGCTCTCTCCTCTCGAGTCTTCTTAGATTTTGATCCTGTATAACTAATAATATGTCCCCTAATAAAAGCTTTGAAAGCCTCCCACTTTACACATGCTGATGTTTGTGTAGTATTGATGTCAAAGAACTCGTCTATCTGTTTTTCTATATACTTGACAAATTCCTCATCCTGAAGCCATTTATGCTGAAATTGCCATCTACCTGATTCCTTTGTCAATTTTTTATCTACATATATTAGACAACAGGGTGCATGATCAGAGATCACGATGTTATCATAAAAGCAGTTTTGAATCTTGGACCTTAATTCTGTGGAAATCAAAAAATAATCAATACGTGAGAATGTCTTGTAGGTACTGGAATAACAAGAATAGGCTTTAACTTGTGGTTTCATTTCTCTCCATATATCTAACAATCTCAATTCTTTCATAAAATGATTAATAGTCATCCTACATCCATTGTGCATACAATCCAGTCCTGTTGATCTATCTATACCTGGATTCAATGTACAATTAAAATCCCCTGCTATTACATGTTGCCCTGTAAGTGATGATAAGATAAGAAATAAATTAGCAAAGAACTTTTGATCATCTATATTGGGACCATATAAGTTCACAAGATTTATATTTTCTTATAGCAAAGAACCTTGAATGATTACATATCTTCCAAATTTGTCTCCAATTACATTTTTCACTTGAAAAGGAACTGATTTATGTATGAGAGTCATAACTCCCCTGGCCCGGGATGAGAATGATGAGGTGAAGACACTTCCTTGCCATCTACTCCTAATTCTTTTTATATCCTCCTCTATTAAATGAGTTTCTTGTAAAAACACAATTTTTGAACCCATGTCTTTAGCTGCACGGTGGCGCAGTGGTTGGCACTGCGGCAGCACAGTTTACCCTTGACCGGGGGATTGTGGGGATCGTGGGATCGTGGGTTCGATCCCAGCCCCCGACCAACAGTGATCTGTGTGGAGTTTGCATGTTCTCCCCGTGTTGCGTGGGTTTACTCCGGGATTTCTCCGGTTTCCTCCCACATGCCAAAAACATGCATGTTAGGTTAATTGGCTGTTCTAAATTGTCCCTAGATATCTGTTTCCTATAGGCCCTTAGAATAGAGGGTTAGTATTAATGAAAGCGCTTTGAGTGGTCTTTGTGACTAGAAAAGCGCTATATAAGTGCAGGTTAGTTAGTTATTTTATTCATAACTTGTTTAAGTTTTTTTTAAATTTTGTAGACCTCTACAATTCCATGAAGTTAAATTAAGATTAACACTTTGGTTTATGATCAATAGAGAGTTTGGGATTACCTTGCAGTGTAAACATGCTCATACAGAGAAGCAAAAACATGAGTGGTTGAACATTCATCCTGCAAACTACACACAAACAAATTTCCCCTTCCCACACTTGTGGCAAACCCCCCAAAATCAAAAGAAAAATTCCGTCTCCCGATATAGCCATCGACCGCTCCACACCCACGGGGAACAGCCTAAGCCACTCCTTCTTCATCCTCCCAATCACCCTAACTCTACTGCTTTTAATGACGTAACATTAACTCTCCTCTGTAGTTTTCCAACTTAACTCCAAAATTTTTAGCAACTTTGTACATCATAGTTTTTTTTTGTTTGTTTTGTTTTTGTTTTTTTTTTAATATATAATACAATCTATATTTTGTAAACTTACTATTTACTTCAAGTCAGTCAGATGCCTGTGCAAATGCTTAATTATTCTACCTTATATTTTGTTCATGCTTAGCTCCCACCAGTCTCTTCTTCTTCTTTGATCTTCTTGATGAACTCCTGCGCCTCCTCTGGGGTCTTGAAGATGTGGGTTCTGCCCTCATACGTGGTCAGCAGTCTCGCAGGATAGATTACACCATGACGAATCCCAAGGTTGCGCAGCTCCTTACGTATGGGATCAAACTGCTTCCTCAATTGTTGGATTCCTGTGGCCAAATCTGGGTAGAACCGCACCTGCTGGTCCTGGTGTTTATCTCTCCTTTAGCTCGTGCAGCGTTGAAGATCTTCATCCTGTCTCTGTTGCTAAGAAACTTCATAATTAAGGTCCTCGGCGGTCCCTTATCTCTCCGTGGGCCAATACGATGTGCATTTTCCAGAACCACTGCTGATTGCAACTCCTCGCTGCCCAGCACCTCCGGAATCCACTTTTCCAGAAAGGAACATACGTCCCGACCTTCTGATTCCTCTGGAAGACCCACCAGCCTCAAGTTATTCTGTCTCGACCGAGATTCCAAATCCAAAATATTATCTTCCAGACATTTATTTTTTTTTTCCAAAGTGCGCACCTTTAATTGAAGACGGGTGACGTCATCTTCAGCACTAGCGAGACGGAGCTCCATCTGCGCCATTCGTTCTACACAGTCACCCAATACCTTTCTTATTCCTTCCAACGCTGTCATAATCCCATCAAATCTAGAGGAAAAGTCCGCTCCCATTGAACTCATGGCAGCCATCAGCGCATCTGCGCCGCTCCCCGCAGACATCGCACCGTTGCCAGCCTCCTCCGCCATATATGGAGTTTTATTTGCTGCGTCACAGACCTGAAAGTCCGTTAATTTGGACTGTTTCGGCGGCTCGCTTTTTCCTTTACCTGGTTTTCCAGCCTTAGGCTTCGCCGACATATCCTCGCCCAAACGCTGGGATACGTTCTGTCCCAAATGAGAGAGTTATTTGCCGATTTTTTTTCTCCAGGAGCAGAGCAGAGTGAGACACGTCCGTCTTACGTGGCAGCCATAACCGAAAGTCATTTTATCAGTTTTGAATGTTAGAAGTGTAGTGGAGCTGAAATAACGAGGCGGCTTTGAATTAAAAACAGGGTTTTTATTGAATAGCTCCTCTATCAAATCTCAACAGGTGCAGAGCTTAGCAGAAGGCAAGAGGGAGATCTCTGCTTTGCTCGCTGGTTAAATACAAGCATACATGGCACCACTCATTGAAACAGCTGACATCAGAGTCCACTCATTTAAAAAGGTAAAATATCCCCGTTATCTAAATCCCCCCATTAGTCCTGTTAACTCCTCCCTTCGCCTTGGGAGGTGATGGGAAGACCTTCTCCTCTCTCAGGGGTGAAGGTGTCGAGTCTGTTGCCATGGCGTCCTGTGCCGTCATGGGTCTTCACACGGCGGTGAGATTCCTTTGTTCTTTCAGAGGTGTGAAGTTCCTTTGTATATGTTGTCCCAAACATTTCCACATGCTCTAACCAATGTAGGTATGGAATATCTGAGTGATATATACCACAGAAGCCAAAATTATGAGTGTTAAACTTACATCAGATAGAGCTGAGGTTGTCACAGTTTTGTTAATTGTTTGAGTGTGTCTGTCGCCGAATTGCGACATAATCCCTAGTGGTCAAGAGTGGTAAATATTTTTTGTCAGTAAAATAGTTCAGATTTCCAAGGCTATAACTTGAAAGTGGTAAGAGATAATGGCTTACTGTCAATTAGAAAGATGTAAAATATGATCCAAAGTTTCAGATAGGAATAAATTTACGCATCTAATTTGCATAATGTCGCAGCAGCTCTTTAAATTCCATAACTCAGTCAAAACTGGACTTTGGACATACACTACCGTTCAAAAGTTTGGGGTCGCCCAGACAATTATTTTGTGTTTTCCATGAAAAGTCACACTTATTTACCACCATGAGTTGTAAAATGAATAGAAAATATAGTCAAGACATTGACAAGGTTAGAAATAATGATTTGTATTTGAAATAATTTTTTCCTTCAAACTTTGCTTTCGTCAAAGAATCCTCCATTTGCAGCAATTACAGCATTGCAGACCTAACATGATTGCACAAGGGTTTTCTAATCATCCATTAGCCTTCTGAAGCAATGAGCAAACACACTGTACCATTAGAACACTGGAATGGTAGTTGCTGGAAATGGGCCTCTATACACCTATGTAGACATTGCACCAAAAACCAGACATTTCCAGCTAGAATAGTCATTTACCACATTAGCAATGTATCGAGTGTATTTCTGATTAGTTTAAAGTTATCTTCATTGAAAAAAAGTGCTTTTCTTTCAAAAACAAGGAAATTTCTAAGTGACCCCAAACTTTTGAACGGTACTGTACCTTGACCTTGGAGTTCACCATGAATGTGTTTAGAGGTTGTTCTGGGCTCTTTTGTTACTATTCGTATTATCCATCTCTTCCTGTGGCCACGTCCAGGGAGGTTGGCTACAGTCCTGTGGATCTTAAATTTCTGAATAATATGTGCAACTGTAGTCACAGGAACATCAAGCTGCTTGGAGATGGTCTTACAGCCTTTACCTTTAACATGCTTGTCTATAATTTTCTTTCTAATCTCCTGAGACAACTCTCTCCTTCGCTTCCTCTGGTCCATGTTTAGTGTGGTACACACCATGTCACCAAACAGCACAGTGACTACTTGTCACCCCTTAAAGATAAGATAAGATAAGATAAGATAAGATAAGCCTTTATTAGTCCCACAATGGGGAAATTCCAGGATTGCAACAGCACAGGGATAGGGAGCACAGGGATTTAAATAGGCCGACTGACTGATTACAAGTTTGTAGACACCTGTGATGTTCATTAGAGGACACATCTTGGTTGAACACGTCCCTATGGTCACATTATTTTCAATCTTTTCTAGGGGTACCATCATTTTTGTCCAGGCCTGTTTCATGGTTTAATAAACTGTGAATTAATAAACTGTGTTGGAAGTCACATATTAATTATACTAAAGGTAAAATATCTAAATCAATTGCTATACTACACAGAGTGAAATATTTGCTGAATCAACCCACATTATATACTTTGTATCATTCATTAACACTTCTATACATGACATATTGTACTGAAGTATGGGGAAATGCATATAAAACAAACATATACTGTATCCAGTCTTTATGCTTCAGAAGAGAGCTATTAGAATAATAAACAAAGCTGCTTACAGGGATCCAACAAACCCACTTTTTCTTAAATTAAAAGCTCTCAAGTTGAAAGATCTGGTTGACTTTAAAACTGCAGTAATAATGTTTAAAGTGAAGAATCTATCACTGCCCGCAAATATCCAAAAGTTGTTCCAAATAAGGGAGAAACAATATCATTTCAGAGGAACATGTATATTTCAAAAACCTTCAGTGAGAACTACTACCAAGCAACACTATGTCTCAGTGCAAGGAGTCAGATTGTGGAATGCTTTTGGACCAGAATTATAATCATGTACAATGCTTGGGCAATTTAAACAAAAACTAAAGGAAGAAATACTCCAAACATACTGTATATACAAGATGACATGTAAAATCACATAAGGATTATCATATCCAGTTTGTGTTGTGGCTTAGTTTTTTGTCACGTTTTGTCTTAACTTTGCTCTGATTTGTAATTGCTCTTGTTTTGTTTTTCTTTTGAATTCTTGGATAGAAAATGGGTGGGCAATATAAGTTGTGGCTTCAGCCATCACCCATTTCAGATAACTTATGTTGAACTGTATGATCAGAGGAGTTATTGCTTAATTTCACTTTGTAAGATGTTTTTTTTTTCTTTGTTGTATTATTCTGTTCCTTTCTTTTAATCTTTATTTTTAATCTATCCGAAAATAAAGATTCATTCATTCATGAGTTTGTTTTTTAAAGTAATTCTGTTGAACCACAATTCAAAAGCATTGTCTGATTTTCATTGGTTAATTTTCATAGAATTTTTATTTATTACCACTTTTGTCAGATTCAAGCTATTTCTGTGACCATTGTGAGTTTTTCTTTCATTTACAGAGGGGTACCAATAATTTTGTCCACGGCTGTATGAACAAGAAATCAGTACAATATAAAAAAAACACAGAAATAAGTCACTTACCGGTGGCTAACGGGACTTGCTCGCTGCTGTGGTCGCTGTGTTTTCACCCATCGTGGTCGCTATTTTTGCATTCTGTTGGTCATTTACGCTCTCTACCACCTCTACAAAGTCTTATGATTATCCCACATAAATTTCGCTTGTACCCCGCGGCTACTTTCCATGTACAAAGCCGTCTAAGTGATGGTGATGATGACCAATCGCGGCCATATTAGCTTTCTGAGCTAAAAGAAGAGAATACTCAACGGATTAAGCTGTAAGCTGGTAGTGGGAGGAGATAAGGAGGAAAGAAAGGGGAACAAGGTGCAGTAGAGGTATTTGTCTATTTAAGACATGTTGTAATGGATCTCACTGGAGTTGAGGCCGGGGAGAAAAGGAAACTGGTCCCACAGAAGGGCCGGGAGAAAAAGAAGAAATGAAGGTAAGGATGAATCAAGCCCTCAACAGAAAAGACTGAGAGACTTGCGGCTGGTCATCTGGTTTGTAAAACAAAACTTGGTAGGGAAGAAATATAGGGCGGGCAAGCTATTTTCTCTTGTCCTTAAAAAAATTCTTTCCCATTCAGCTTCAGATTGGAAGGTAAGGTAATTACCTTACCTTTGCCAACAGTTCAGCTCTTCTAACACTGTTGTGGCTGAACGAGAAATTTGTTTTATTTTCTGTATTTCTTTTCCATCTATATTGAGTATTGGACAGCCTCCCTCGCCAGCCAAAAGTCTCCTCGAGAAGGGATGGGCATATCAATACTAGTATTGATATGCCCATCAATACTTGTTTTCACTTCTGAGAGTTTTAGGCATTAAATTGATGTGTGAAAACTGGTGAAAAACCAGCCCAGGCATTTCAGAGAAGGTCTGCCATGTCACATGATTATTGCAGCCTATCAGATGTCAGAGCTGAAAACTCACTGCTCATTGCACAGCCTCAGTCAAGCACTCCCTGACTCCTGTGCAAAGCAGCGTCGCCATCGCAGGCAGCAGAAAAAGTGGCCGAGACGGCAGTATGGATGGGCGTGAGCAATGTTGTTGCTGATGGTGAGGATGATGATGATGCTGCTAGTGATGGCATCATGGTTTAATACATGTTCTTGAGCAATATGTTGATCTTTCAATTTAAGAAATTGAATACTGTATGAAGGCTCAGTCAAGTGAGAGCTGAGCTGAAGACGATCAAAGCAAGGAAGACTGCAGGTCTGGACGGCATCAGCTCGAGGCTCTTCAAGTCCTGTGCAGGCCAGCTGTGCAGGATCGTGGAGTACATCTTCAATCTGAGCCTGAAGCTGGGGAGGGTACCACAGCTGTGGAAAACATCTTACGTGGTACCCATGCCGAAGACTCCGCACCCCAAGGACCTGAACAGCTACAGACCAGTGGCCCTCACCTAATGCAGACCCTGAAGAGGCTGCTCCTTGCCCACCTCCACCCCCTGGTTGGACCAGCGATGGACCGACTTCAGTTTGTCTACCAGCATGGCATCAGGGTGGAGGACGCAGTGATCTTCCTCCTACATCATTTTCTGTCCCACCTGGAGAAGTCTGGGAGCACTGTGAGGATCATGTTCTTTGATTTCTAGAGTGCTTCCAATACCATCCAACCAGTGATTCTGAGGGACAAGCTGCTGTGTGCAGGGGTGGACCAGCACCTGTCATTGTGGATCCTAGACTACCTCACAGACCAACCACAGTTCGTGAGAACTCAGGACTGTGTGTCTGACACCATCATCTGCAGTACAGGGGCCCCCCAGGGAACAGTTCTGGCTCCCTTCCCGTTTATCCTCGACACTGCTGACTTTACACACAACACACCACACTGCTATCTACAGAAGTTTTCTGATGACTCTGCGATCATTGGCCTTACCTCCGAGGGGGATGATACAGAGTACAGAGGACTTATCCAGGACTTTGTGGACTGGTATTTGTGGAACTGCCTTCAGATCAATACAAGGAAAACCAAATAACTGGTGGTGGACTGCAGCAGGTGTGGACAACCCCCCCACACCACCAGTAAACATCCAGGGAATAGACATTGACATGGTGATATCTTACAAGTACCTGGGTGTTCACCTGAACAATAAACTGGATTGGTCACACAACACCAACACGTTCTACAAGAAGGGGCAGTGCAGGCTGATTGTCCTGAGGAGACTCAGGTCTTTTGGAGTACGGGGGGGCCCTCCTGAAGACCTTCGATGATTCTGTGGTGGCATCAGCCCTTACGCATGGAGTAGTCTACTGGGGCAGTGGCATCACAGCAGCCGATAGGAAGAGACTGAACAGGCTGATCAAAAAAGCCAGCTCTGTTCTGGGGTGATGCCATGACCCAGTGGAGGAGATAGGAGAGATAAGGATGGTGGCTAAGCTGTCATCTCTGCTGGAGTCTGAATCCCACCCCATGTGGGACATGCTGAACGCACTGAGGAACTCATTTAGCGGTAGGCTGTGCCATTCTAAGTGCTCAAGAGAGAGATTCCGCAAGTCCTTCCTAGCTACGGCTGTCAGACTGTATAATTTAAATATTGCTCTTAGAGGATGTATTAAATGTCACAACTTTGCACAATAGAGATTGCCCCCTCCAATACACAACTAAGACAATTACAATTATTATTGAGGGTGGCAACAACACTGCTCATTCAATGTGAAATATATTGTCTGGGTCTATTTTTATTTTTTGCCGGGTAATTTAACTGTAATGCTAATGATAACATCCAGCTGCAATGCTCCTGCACTATGTATATAACTGTGTACATATGTATATTTATTTACTGCATTGGCTAACCTATTCTTATCTTATTATCATATTTACTATTGCTCCTCTGTGTTCTTTACGTTAATAAATGTGCAAAACCCTACAACATGCGTGGCGTCCTATTCCTCGCCCATTAAATGGGCAATTCATGACAGAAGGACATGGCCAGTCTAGACACCAGCCGTTGTAGGTTTTAGGCGTTTTCTGTCTTTTGAGTCGACTGTCCGTGGGTTGTATGGTTTTCACCATGGACTTCCAAGTTTGGGACTGAGTGCAAAAGAGTGTGCTTTGGCAGAGGGCAGTGCTGCTATCCCTGTGCTGCTGCAATCCTGTAATTTCCCCATTGTGGGACTAATAAAAGCTTATCTTACCTTAAGTAAAAAATACAGGCTCAAGAGACCTTTGGGCTAAAAATACTTAATTGTACTTGTAAAAATACATAATTGCTAGTAAACAGGTGACAAATTTCTGATGGTGAAAATCCAGCCAATGAGAAAGCAGAGTAGTCCAAATAAAATGATATCTGAGGTTCGACAGAACAGATACATAGTGTAGGCTCAGTATTTAGCAAGAAACAAGTCATTATTTCCCCTTTTATCACATGTATTACAACAGGTTATTTATAATTTATAAAGTGTATACAACATAATGAACAAACTCTTTAACCCACCTTTATTAGGGTAGACTTATTGTAGTAGTATGCTAATTCTTTTCATCTTGAGCTCTGTAACTCCATTTATCTTTGGAGCTTTAAGCTGATGAGCAGCTTCGTAACATTACAAGCTACAGATGCAGATAAAGGCAACTCTCGATAAGACAGTTTTTGTAATTTTCTGAAAGAACACATTGTTGTAATATTCAACACAAAGTTTTCCTTCCATTCCCAAATGACTTCACATTGTCTAGCATTATGGGGCTGTCTTGAAATCATTCTTTGGAGACTGTGAAGGCCGTGGCTCATTGTGGATTTTGAGGTGCATAAAATTATCATCTTGTCATGCAAGCAACACTATTTATTAATTTAAAAACACACACACACACACACACACACACACACACACACACAGAGTAATATTCACTTTGATAGACTGCTAAAAATTATATGTAATAAATTAATTTTCCTTCAACCCTTGCCACTGGCTGTAACACAAACCTGCAAACCTTTGCTTAAAGTAACACTCTGCCAAAAACCTTTACTTCCCTCTTGTTAACATATCTGGAACATGCGTTTTATGACTTTCAAGACAAATCAAGAGTGAAATCAAATTTGTCATGTCTGTTTTTTTGCTGAGAAATTTTGGTTAAGCCCCACCCCCTGAAAAAAGGCAAGTTTAGATGGAGCGTTTGTGGTAACGTAACTATATCAGGTCCGTAGTGTTGAGCCAATCAGGGCTCTTTGGCCTAACTGAAATTAGCCTCCAGGGCCAGTTTGCATTTCCAGACAGCTGCTTTGAAAACTTGACCCAAATTAAGATGGGTTTTACCATTCAACTGCTTTTAAGGACTGATGCAGTTTCAGTCATTATACTGAGACACTAAACAACTGGGCATGTCCTTCAACCGTTAAGTCTTTTTATGACAGGATTTATTCGGTTTAATGTTGCGCTAGCCTCTATTAACCTTGTGGGATGTGGATGGGATTATTCACAGAACCTGGTGTTTGAAGGAGGAGGAAATGTGAAAAGATTCTGACAGGAAACTGTATGACTATGAAAAGTTTTTTTATGTAGAAAAAAAGGGCATATCATTTTAGACAGTGCAGATTTGTTTTTACAGTGGATTTATATCCATCGGAGTGCATCTTTAAAACGCTTCATTCAATTTATACTGATTTCTGTGATGACAGAACAGGGAACCATCACTCTGACATCTGCTATTGCTGAAGGACTTTTTCTGACTTACCATTCTAATGGCCCCACAGAAGAGTTTTCTTTGTCTTGCAGACATCACTTTAACCCTCACCATTTCTTTTAAGTGCCATTCATTAAATCCTTTACAAACACCAGCTACCTGCAAATGCTTTTCTATCATCTTCCAGCCTTCACTTGCTTTGTCAGCATCAATTATTTTCTAAGTGCTTGAGAACTGCTTAAAGGATCATATAAGGTTTAATGAGTCTTAAAACTGTATCTTTAAGTTTTGTAGAAACTTAAAATTCTTGTTCTCCCTAAATTTTTGGATCATGCTCCTAGACTTTTTTTTTCAAACACAAACGTAACTGGCTATTGTACGAATCAGTTTTTTCTCTTATAAACGCTGTGACATAAATTAACCCAGCCACACAGCTCTAGAGTATCACCCAGAGAAAAAAAGCTAAAGCAAAAATTTTGAGCATGTTCAAAATGTCTTTGTGATAAGAAAAACTGTTTGCAACCTTAAACACTGTTTTCAGACTGTTTTGCAACCTTTTACAAACCCTGAAAAAACCTGAAAATCCCAACGTTCGTCAGCATTTGCCTCTCCATGAGATAATGGTTGGGATTTCAAGTCTGACAAGAGATATAGGGCTTGTCCACAGGTACACTGGTATCTCTTTTTTTATATATATAAAAAGAAAGCTTTTTTATTTGTAGCCTGGCCTTTCATCCACATGCAAACACATATTTTTGGGCCCTAAAAAAATATATATATTTTTTGAAAAAGTCCTTCCATGGTGAAGAGTTTCACTGACTCTATTGATAGCATTTGTGTGTGGACAGGAAAACTGGAGACTTTGTCCTGCAATCCAAAATTGTGCACCGCCATCGCTCTGGTTTGATGTCACGATAATGCAGTGGTCAGTGTAGTCAAGAATGTGCTGCTACTAACATTGTTAATGGGACTTTTCACATGTGTGCACATACTAATGCATCTCAGTAAATTAGAATATTGTGAAAAAGTTATTTTTTTTTTTTTGCAATAAAATTCAAAACGATAAACCTTCACTTGTTCAGAAGTGATTGAGAGATATTTCATGCCTTTTTATTTAATTTTGATTATGGCATTAGTTTCTAATATTAAATCACAAATCCTGATATTCTAATTTACAGAAATGCACTAGTAAATGAGGAATGCAGGTGTCAGAATGCTATTGTGCATTTTTATATGGACAGGGATTTTTTTTTTTTAAGCAGTGCTGTGTGAACACGAATCGTTATTCCTGAACAGAAGAGGACCCCTCCGTGGATCACCACCTTACCGTGGTGGAGGGGGTTGAGTATTTGAATGACACCAGGAGCTATGTTGTCGGGGGGGGGGGGGGGGGGGGTTGCCCCGGTAGGGTCTCCCAAGGCAAACTGGTCCTGGGGGAAGGGACAGATGAACAGCGGTAAAGTGGATCTCCATGAAAAATGTTACATCAAGGATCCAGTGTACCCAAAGGAGACACATGGGTCTGCCCTGCAATGGGCTCACCACCTGCAGGAGAGATCATGGGGATCACGGTGCTATGTGAACCGGGCAGAAGCCTGGGCTACTCTGCCTGGACTGTTGCCCCCGTGACCAGGATCCCTGGATAAGCGGTAGAAGATGGATGGATGGAAGAAGAGGAGAAACAATCTCATTATTAAAAATACCTGTCCATGTGTAGACTAGGCCTTAGTCTGCCCTGTGGTGCATGTCAGCGTCAGCTAGTACAAGGTTAAAAAACAACTTTCCATAAGCCCTTCTTCTTCTTCTAAAAAGCTTACTCTACAAAAACCTCTTCTTGCAATCAATAATTTACATACTGAAAAAATCCCAAATTGAAGCATTAAAGGAAAAGCGCTTTCGATTATGAAGGCAATTACATTTAGTCTAATTTCCATTTTAGGCATTTGGCAAATGTGCTTATCCCAGGAGACTGAAATAAAAAAAAAAAACATTCTTTTCCCTCCACAACTACGTATTAACTAACTTACACTTGTTTAAACATGTAAAAAAAATAATAAATAAATACATCTGAACTTAAAAATAGAGGCGATGGTGCATTGTTTTTTCTTTTAATAAGTAAAAGGAAGAGTATTAGGAAGTAATTATGTTAAGGAAGACATTGAATTTTAAACAGCTACAGCCAGAGGAAACAGATTTAATTGCATTCTCAAACGCAGTGATTAACACCATCATTAAAAGCCAGAACATCTTACATGTTCAATACTAAACCTTTTTTTAATTAGACAATCTGACTAATCATAGCAGCTAGAGCACATCACACACCTCATTTCTTTTAAATGAGTCAGTATGCAGGCCTAACCCAAGTTAAGGAGAGATGAAATAATTCAATGGAAATACCAAATTGTATTAATGATGCCTCATAACAGTGATTTTATGCAACATCAGAACGTGCCAATGAGTGAGCCGCAGTGTCAAATTACAACCAATCAGGTGATATTCCCTGCATTCCTTGCTGCCTTGTTGAGGATTGGATTTCATAGCTGTCAGCAATTTTGTCCATGCAGCTTCAGATGTTTTTTCCCCTGCCAGGACCAGACACCCTGTGCGGGCCGCCAGCCTGTATTGTTGCTGTAGCACCACCCTGCTGTGCTGACTAAATGTGTAACTGTGAAAACAAACAGTGGTCAGCTCACTGGCTATTGATAGAGATGTGAGGAATTTATGAGTAAAAAGTCTGCTAGTCGTTAGCATTAGTTGCAATACTAATGCTAGCCGTGATGCTAACAATTAACAATTAAGGCTTATGCTGCTAATGTTAAATATCAGTTTCAAAGCCTAGCTTTGCCACGTGTGAACGCCACGTGGCATTTAACCTACTGTGAAGGTTAAATGTCCATCTACGGTCACTATATTTGTGTAAGCTGTTGTAAATGAGTTAATGTGAATTATAAGTGTTACTTTTATGTTACATTGTGGTGACTCACCACAATCTACAGGGACATTCACCCTCACACTCAGAAAGTCCGGAAGAAGCAGAGGACCATTCACATACGGACAGAGAGCCCCTGGGGGGACAACCAGAACAATGGACTATTGTTTATACATTCCCAGATTAAGGAGAAGACGTCCGGGCGCCAGTTGGTCAGGCTAATCATATGTATTGACTGATATGTACATCAATATGCTAATGTGCCATGCATTCTCTCTGTTTGTATAACATATAAAAGAGCTGATGGCCGCAAACGGCTCGGACATTAAGACTTTTGGTGAAAAGACACTGACTGTATCCCTACACGGCCGTACGTACCAGTGGACATTCGTCATAGCCGCATGCAGTTTCCCAATCTTAGGCGCTGATTTTTTGTGTGCACACGGACTACTAGTCGATGTTGCTAACAGACGCCTGATTAATGCAATGCTTTTTCTGACTCTGAGAGATGTGAGAGAGTGAATAAAGTTCGTCTGTGTGGGCTATATTAATAATATATTCCATAACCTACATATGTTGAAGCATGTGGGAATGTTTGGTGATTACATATGTAAGGCGACTTCACACCTCAGAAAGGACAAAGACTCTCAACCGCCAGTGAAGAACAAAGACGTTCCCAGACACTGCGGTGGAGACCGGAGGAGCTGTCCTCACCCCCCAGGGCCATAAGGAGGAGTACGGAGACAATGGGGGGATTAAGATAATGAGGGATGTCAGCCTTTGATATGCATGTCTTTTGTTATGTGCAAGTATAAGTTCACAGAGCCGGAGGTATTCGGTCTCTTTTCTTGCTTCTGCTTCTGCACTTAGATGAGACTTGTTAGAGGAGCTGACAATAAACTTTGGTTTATATATCACACCACCTCGTTCTTCCAAGCTCTTCTACAGTCTGGCCTTTTAGTACGGTGACTTCGTGCCTGGGAATTTTCCTCCTAAAGTCAATAATCATGTCTTTAGTTTTTGCAAAGATCCTTGAATGATTACATATCTTCCAAATTTGTCTCCAATTACATTTTTCACTTGAAATGGGACTGATTTATGTATGAGAGTCATAACTCCCCTGGCTCGGGATGAAAATGATGAGGTGAAAACATTTCCTTGCCATCTACTCCTAATTCTTTTTACATCTTCCTCTATTAGATGAGTTTCTTGTAAAAACACAATTTTTGAACCCATGTCTTTTATTTTATTCATAACTTGTTTAAGTTTTTTAAAATTTTGTAGACCTCTGCAATTCCATGAAGTTAAATTAAGATTAACGCTTTGATTTATAATCAATAGGGAGTTTGGGATTACCTTGCAGTGTAAACATGCTCAAACAGAAAAGCAAAAAAATGAGTGGTTGAACATTCACCCTACAAACTACACACAAACAAATTCCCCCTTCCCACATTTGTGGCAATCCCCCCAAAAGCAAAAGAAAAATTCCGTCTCCCGATATAGCCATCGACCGTTCCACACCCACGAGGAACAGCCAAAGCCACTCCTTCTTCATCCTCCCAATCACCCTAACTCTACTACTTTCAATAACGTAACATTAACTCTCTTCTGTAATTTTCCAATTTAACTCCAAAATTTTTTAGCAATTTTGTACTTTTTTTTTTTAATATATAATACATTCTATATTTTGTAATCTTGTTATATGCTTCTAATCAGTTAAATGCTCAAATATTCTACCCTATATTCTGTTCATGCTTAGCTCCCACCAGTCTCTTCCTGGATCTTCTTGATGAGCTCCTGCGCCTCCTCGGGGGTCTTGAAGATGCGTGTTCTGCCCTCATATGTGACCAGAAGTCTTGCAGGGTGAATTACTCCATGACGAATCTCAAGGTTGCGCAGTTCTTTGCGGATGGGGTCAAACTGCTTCCTTAATTGTTGGATTCCTGAGGCCAGATCTGGGTAGAACCGCACCTGCTGATCTTGGTATTTAATTTCTCCTTTGGCCCGCACCGCGTTGGAGATCGTCATCCTGTCTCTGTAGCTGAGAAACTTCATAATTAACGTCCTCGGTGCTGCCTTGTTACCTCTCGGTGGGCCAATTCGGTGGGAGCTTTCCAAGACGACTGATGAGCGCCTCCGGGATCCACCCCTCCAAAAAGGAGCATGAATCACGACCTTCGGCTCCCTCCGGTAAACCCACCAGCCTCAGGTTGTTCCGTCTGGACCGAGATTCCAAGTCCAGAACGCTATTTTCCAGATCTTTATTTTTTTTTTCCAAAGTGCGCACCTTTATTTGAAGTCCGCTGATTTCATCCTCCGCACTTGAAACACGAACCAGGTTTGTTTTTTATTGATCAAATTTGTCGCATTTCGGTTCCCTGTTTTGCACATGGAGCTTACCCGTGGTGTCAGCAATTCAGCTGCTGCTCCCCCTTTCCCCAGCGGCACCTCATGTTCTCCATGCCGATTATCCATTAGATCTATGCAATCACAGCAACTTTATGGCATAATTTTTTAAGCATTAAATCTTAAGTATTATCTTTTTCTATTCAAATTTGTCACGTTTCGCTTCCTTGTTTTGCACACGGAGCGCTGTGGTGGAGTCGATCCAAAACCAAACCCTGCCCACACTGCCTAGGCATGAGACAGAAAGGTGGCTAAACTTTTACTGATAAAAATTACATATTTTGACTGAGTGACTCCATATGTTCTCCATGCCGAATTATCCATTAGATCTATGCAATCACAGCAACTTTATGGTATAAGTTTTTAAGCATTAAATCTTAAGTATTATCTTTTTCTAGTCAAATTTTTCGCATTTGGCTTCCTTGTTTTGCATAAGGAGCGCCGTGGTGGAGTCAATCCGAAACCAAACCCCACCCACACTTCTAGAAGCCTGGGCATGAGACACTGTGGTGGCTAAACTTTTACTGATAAAAAAATTACATATTTTGACTGAGCGACTCCATATTCGGGGATGGACACTCTCGTAACCTCAGGAAACCATGTTTAAAATCTTGAGGCCAGTTTGACAACAGTTCGAGAAATATGCGTGGAACAGACAGACAGACAAACAGAGATTTCGTGAGTTTATAGATAAGATATATATTTTTGCTTTTTCTTTTGCTGGTGATTCAGTGAAGGTTGGTTGCTCAGCAATCAAACTTTGCTTGTTGCAATCTGCCGGATGTCTGGTTTCAAACAATGCACCGTTTGAGTGGCTGCTGCTTCAGCAGCAGAAACTGTCATGCAAAATTTTGGAACATGCACATTGGTGTAACTTTGCAGTCTTAAGACTTATTTGTTTCATGTTGCAGCTGTGTTTTGTGTTGGTCGAAGTTGTTTCAACTTTTTTGTCAAGTCTCTCCCTGTTCTGTGGATGTGAAACATAAATATGTTATGCAGCATGTGTACCAAAATTGGTACACAGGTACCTTGGGACCCTGACCTACATCTATGGGTTTGAGGTCATAAGGTCAAAGGTCAATATTCCCTTTGCACTATTACTATAGAACAAGTAAAGCTACAGTCATCAACATTGGTACGTTGGCTCACCTTGGGATCCTGCACTACAACTAATGGGTGTAGAGCCTATGACCTCTGACTATGGGTTTGGGGTCAAAAGGTCAGATGTCAAGGTTAGCATTCCCTATGCCCTATTACTATAAAATGAGTAAAGCTAGGGCCACCAAACTTGGTACACAGGTTCACCTCGGGATCCTGCACTACAACTGATGGTTGTATCCAACTATTTTTGTGTATATTAATGGATGACAGGCTTATAATTTGGTTCTGCCTCAATAACTATATGGAAAAGTTGAAAACTGCTCTTCTTGAGTTGTATATTGGGATTTCCAAAGAAAATAGAGGTGGAGGATATTATATATTTAATTAAATATATATATATATTTAATAATTATATATTACTGAAACAATTGGGCAAGGGGTTTTAGCTTATTTTTCTTTTGTTTTATTTAATGTGTGCAGTTTATTATTCTGGCTGTCAACTTTAAAAGGACTTTTTTAATGTATGCACAATAAGAACTGTGTTTAATACAAGTCTGTTTTGGAAATTTATCCTTGTGTCTCGTCTTAATGTTGATATTCACACCCTCAGGCTCTGGGAGTCCTTAATCTTCTGATCCTGGTCCATCTTAACATACTATTGATGGAACAAAAGTTAGTTGCACAGGACCTTCCCTTAAATAAATGCAGGCATCATAATGTGACAACGTGAATTCAAGATCTACTCACAGCCACAGCCCAACTTCAGAATAATATCTAACTCATCATTGCAATTTATTTCTGAAAATATTTTCAAATGACACCACTTCCAATGCCATTTACATTTAAAAAAAATCTTCAGCTCACAAGCGTGACTTCCAGTTTGAGCAATTCGTATAGTTAACGAGCATTTGCCTTGCAGAAGAATCCAGTAAAAGTTGCAAAAGAATGACAGGGTAAAAGCTCTTGACCAAGTATTGAACATGCATTTTTAATCAGTGTTTTATGGAAGCCTATCCCAACAGAAGAAAGGAGCAGAGTAATACACTCCATAATGCACAGCATTATTCTTTGTTACTCACATTCCCCTGACAATATGGGAAAGGATTGTATTCATAATTATTTCATGCAAAGAGAAAGCAAAATTTGGCCAGAATTTGGTTTCATGCGAAGACGGTGATGGGTGGGAGCTGTTGGAAATAAATGATAAAACGTGGGTGGAAAAGATGAGCAAACAAATCTTTGAAACCAACAGTTGCAAGACGATGTTTGGAATTACTCTGATTTTCAGTGCTGATAATGTGAAAGATGGTCTGCTCTTAATCCAAGTCTCAATCATACACATTCACAGGTGATACCACACAGACTTCAACTCAGTGAGGATTCAGTCTGAAAAAATGTCAGTAAATTCCTGAACTTTGTAACATGCAGCGCCTTCAGGCACTTATAGACAATGTGCACAACAACGAGGAGGATGTTTTGGATATTTCCAACACCACCTGTATCCGTTCATCAATATTTCTTGGGAGGTCTAGATTGGGTTTAAGGTCGGGACTTTTCCATATTATTCTGCTCTATCCATCCTGTTGCTGATTTACAGTGTGTTTTTCTCCTCAGTTTAGGAGAGTCATGTGGCCTCTCCTGATCTTCAGGTCCCTGTTGCTCTGAACTCCGACAAAATGTCTTGGTAAAAAATAAATGAGTCATTCCAATTATAGTCATGGCAGGATAAAGTTTACAAATGTTTTTAAAGACACTGCAGTAGATATAAATCTCCTTAAAAACAAATCTACATTTTTAAAATTGTATCTTATGCCCTTTTTTCCCCCACAAAAAAACCTTTCATTGTGTTACAGTTGCTTATGAAAATCTTTTCTACTTTGCTCCTCCTTCAAACGCCAGGATCTAATTAGGCCCGCCCATGAGGATGCTGATGCATCGCCTCTCCTCCAGGACCACAGCACACACAAGTCTGCAAGCTGGCAAATTTGAACAGAAAATTAAAGTATTGAAGATCTAGGGCCCTATTTTGACAGGCATCAGCAGACTTTTGCCCCAGACTTCTCATTGTATGCCAGTGCTTTTGTTAGTTTCTGTCAGTGCATTACGCTTTGCATCACGCCATCTAATTACCAGTAGACACTGCGCCCATTTTGTGCTGGGAGGAGGAGAGTTATTTCAAAGAGGTGTGACAGCATTTGTCAAAATTTAACCTTTATTTAAACAGGGTAGTTCCAATGAGAGGCAACCTCTCTTTTTCAAGGACGCCCTGTTCACACTCACCCAGTTACACATTCACACCAGGAAGCTGCCCAGTCCAACCACAGTCTGACCTGTGGCCCCTGAGCAGCTCCACTGGAGCAGCTGGGGTTAAGGGCCTTGCTCAAGGGCACCACAGTGGGGTTCAGGAGGGTGGGGCAAACACTGCTATGTTATCTGTCCTACCCAGATGTAATCCTGCTGGTCCAGGGATCGAACCAGCGACCCTCCGCTCATCAGTCCACATCCCTAACCATTAGGCCACCACTGCCCAGCATGCAATCTCATGTGCACCGGCATTATGGTACAAGTTATGACAATGCATGTTTGATCAGGAAAAACGATCAATTAAGTAGTGAACAACGATAGTCACTATTTTTTTTAGGTTTTTCTTGTAACTCTGTCAGTCATTTCTCATAAAGCTACAAGTTTTGTCTTACAAATTTAGGATTTTTTTTCTTGTAAAGGTGCAAGTTTTTCCTCATAGATGGAAAAGGTTTTTTACCACATAAATTAGCAACTTTTCTCCACATACAGTTACGTGACTTCTCCCAAAATGTGTGACTTTTTTTCTTCATACATTTCAGACATTTTTCTTGTAAAATGATTACCTTTTTTCTCAGAAATTATTATTATTTTTTTTAATAACACTGACTTTTTATTAGGGATTCACTGATATATTGGCCGAACACAGGTGTAGTGGATTTAGATCAATGGGTTTATAGGTGTTTTATTGTTGGTACAAGTATTAATGTAAATATGAATGTGAGTAGGAATGACAATTTCCTTTCATTACACACTCATATCCTCAGAGGGAACCAGTCCAGATAATGGGCAGTTTTTTTTTTCCACAATATCTTTATTGAACCTTTTTTTTTTTTTTAACAAACATGATACAAACAATCAAACACTAACACTAAAGTACTACAAAAAAAAAATGCACTAAAAACACCCACAACCACCAACAAAATCAAGTCTTCAACAATGCTCCTCTGTTTAGCCTAGACAATCCATTACATAAGTATACATATTATGTTCACCAGTTTGGAATTTACAAGGTCCACACACATCATTCACCTTCTTCTTCAAGAGTTATGTTTAAATTTTTTACATAATCAATAAAAGGTCTCCATATATTCTCAAACACAATTTCCTTTGATTTCAGTATGTTATTCTTTCTAGTGGAAGGTTTGTTAACATCTGTCTTAACCACTGAGTCACATCTGGTCTATGAGTCTTTTTCCACAGTAGTGCAATACATTTTTTGGCATTAAGCAAACTGAGGTCTATGAATGTTCTTTCACTTTTATTAAAGTTATGCTTTTCTGGGTACAGACCCAACAAAAACAGTTTAGGATTCAATATGATTTGTTTTGAGATTATTTTTTCTATTGTTACCCTCACCTCTTCCCAAAACATTCTTATTATTCTACATTTCCATACACAATGAAATAGGGTTCCTTTACTTTCCATGCATTTTGTGCACGTATCTGGTATATTTTTGTTATATCTATTTAACTCCTCCGGTGTAACATACATCTGCATTAACCATTTAAAATGTATCAATTTAAGACGTACATTTATTGATTTGGTTTGAGCTTCTGTACAAGCCAATTCCCATTGTTCCTCTGAAATTTCAGTTTGCAGGTCTTCTTTCCAGTAGTTTAATCTTTTCTGTGAGTTTTCACTTGAGGATAGTGTCAATGAGTTATAAAACTCTGAAATAATACCCTTTCTTTTACTATCTTTCATCAACATTTTTTCCAAGGATGAATAAATAGGTCGAGTGAGAGCTTTATTTTGATTTGATCGAATAAAGTTTCTAAGTTGAAGATATTTAAAAAAATGTGTTCTATTAAGATTAAATTTGATCCTCAGCTCTTCAAAAGACATTATGTTATCTGCACATGACAGATATAAATCTTGAATCTTTTGAATCCCTTTTAAATTCCATACTTTAAATACAGCGTCCGCTCTCTCTGGTTTAAAATATTGATTACCCCATATTGGGCTAAATTGTGACAGTAAGTGTGGTTCTTTTAAATAGTTTTTAGCTTCACACCATATTTTGATCATATGCTTTACAAATGGATTTTTAACTTGTTTTTGTAATTTTTTTGCCGAATCTGAGTATATGAATACGGGAAGAGGTAAAGGTAAATTGTATGATTCCATTTCAGTCCAGTGAGGGAGATCATTTAATGATTTACAACGTTGAATTGATTTACCTCAGGGGCTGGGTAATTTCTCTGGGTCTCATTTAGCATTAATATTGAAGATTTAGTTTTATTTATTTTATATCCTGATATTTCCCCAAAATTCTTTATTAAATTCAACAAGGTCGGAATTGATTTTTTAAGATTCGACATAAACAAAATTATGTCATCGGCGTACAGGGAGATTTTATGTTCTGTTGGTCCAACTTTAATTCCATATATTTGTGAATGTAAACGTATCGCCATCGCTAAAGGTTCAATTGCCATAGTAAACAGTAAAGGTGAAAGTGGACAGCCTTGTCGACATCCTCTATTGATTTTTATTGATTTTGAAATATTGTTATTTGTTAGGATTTCTGCTGTAGCATTATTGTATATTATCTGAACCCATTTTATGAAATTATTTCCAAGTCCAAACCTTTGTAAGACTTCAAAAAGAAAGGGCCATTTGACTCTATCAAAGGCCTTTTCGGCGTCCAGTGATAGGAGAGCTGTATCCGGTGCTTCTTTATTAGAATAAATAATATTAAATAGTCTTCTTACATTATGGAAGCCTTGTCTTCCCTTTATAAAGCCATTCTGATCTCGATTAATAATATTTGGTAAAATTTCTTGTATTCGTCTTGCTAAAATTTTACAGATTATCTTAAGGTCGGCATTTAATAGGCTTATTGGTCTCATATTTTCACATTTATTAGAGGGCTTACCTGGTTTTGGCTAATGAGCAGTTTTATTAACAATTCTTTATTTGTACCAGTTATGAATCAGTCTAAAAAAAAACCCTTGTGAGTTCTTGTCTGCTGATAATCAAGACAATGGACATGAAATCAAACAATAACTTCCATATGTCTTTCAATAGTTTAATAAGAAATGTCAGAATAGGTTAACATATTTGGATAACTTTAAAACAGAGAATTCAACATGTATCATAGGCATCATAGACTGTTATTGAGTAACTGGGTATAACCTGTGAATCAAACATTTGTGGAACCAAATAAACCATATTTTAACTTGGCAATATATTGGAAACTGAAAAACCATAAAATAGCATTGGTCAAGAAAAGTGGATGCAGTTTTATGAAGAAAATGATGAGTAAACTATCTAGAAAAACGGAAAATCGGTGTTACTCTGAAAAAGAACGTAAATGAATGAAAGGATAAAATGCATTTTGAAATTCTGATGATGGGGTTTGCATGAAATTAAGTTTAAAGAACTTATACCAGGAATATTCTGAAGAAATGAGTTTAAATTAAACAACAGACCATCAGCAAAGCAGAATCATTGTGTCCCAGAGGGTAGCAGGCGGTCCATTGGATTCTGTTTCAACTGGACCGGTGTGGGTTCTGTTGGAAGACTGCCAGACAGGCTCTTTTACCACGGTTATCGCCTATTCCTGAGATCACTTATGCACTGAAGAAGGAGTTTGTTTATTGTACAAAGTCCCATCAGAGAGTCAAATTGGGACAAAAACACACCACAGATCCATTTCTTCCGATGTATTGTGGCTGGAATGAGTTGGTTTAAGCTTAGAAACAATCAAACAAAATCTTCTTGCTCAGTAATTTAAAGAAAAGGATTAAAATAAGAAAAAGTGAACTTTAAAGAAAAGAAAAAGAATTTTCGCAGAGCATGACAGGCTCTGGGCCGTACTTGGAAGATAGAAAAAAAACGAGAGAGAACAGAAGTCTGCTCCTTACAGCTTGACCACCACTCCAAAACTGAACAAAGGGAAGATTTTTTCAGGTATGGCAGAATTTCACTGACTTTCATGAAACCTGAGCTGGCCCAATTACATTGCTTCTTTTTCCAGCAGAAGTCATAAACTCGACCTAAAAAAGGAAATGCAAGAGAGCTTGGAGGCCCATTGGTCATTTCAAAGTTCAGGGCTTTGTGGGTCTCCCAGCAGAAAGAGGAGGGGGAGAGACATTTGATATGGGAAGTGAGACCCCCCTTAACCCATAAGAACCCATGGTGCCATAATTTTCCTTGAAGGAATAGGGGTCTGGGTTCTTATGGGTTAAGACACATATGTTGCAGAATAAAGCATAAATTCCTTAAACTTTAGTGACTAAGATATTCTACTCAATAATAAGGGAACATACAATGTCTCTACATTGTAACTGTAATTAATTTGTGATAGTAAGCATGCAAAAATTAATTTCTTCCTGAAAATAAGGCAACACATATCAAATCATGTCAATAAAAGAAACCTCAATTGTCCATTCCAGAGCTCAGCCATGTCTTCAGTAGTGGATGCTGTCTTGAAAGAAGGAATATGAATTAATTTATTGTTCACAACTGCAGAGATTCCACTTCAGCAAGAGAAAAAAAAATTATTAAATATTCCTGCGTCGTCCACAAGATGACACTGTAAAACTGTCTGGTTGTTTAATGAAGAATCTTGACTTCCAAGTCTGGATTACATCAACCATAAACCTGTCATTTTGGGCATTCCTTTGCCAAAGAACAGTAAAGGGAGAATGACTAATTCCTGGAGAAGGGATTAACTTCCACTTTATGGTCGATCAGTAGTGTTACAGATCTGGTCCTTTGGTGACAGAAGCAGTTCATGACCAGACTTTTGAGTTGAAACAATTTTCATCAGCAAAGAATATTTATCTTATGGATTGACATCAGGTGTAGCGTGGCCTTGCGTTCCAATTTATAAAATCATTCTTTGCTGAAGGAAAATTGTTTCATCTCAAAAGATCTGGCCATGAACTGCCTCTCTTATCCAAGGACCAGGGCTGTAACACTATCCATTGGCCATAAAGTGGAAAGTAATCCCTTCTCCAGGACTTAGTCATCCTCCCTTTTCTGCTCTTTGGCAAAGGAATGTTCCAAACTGGCAGATTTATGGTTGATCTTATCCAGACGTGTGGGGAAGCCAAGACTCTCCAGTAAACAACCAGACAGTTTCACAGTGCCATCTGGTGGACGAATTGGGAATATTTAATTTTTCTCTTTGCAGTGGAATTTATGCAATATGGACAAACAGACTAATTCATATTCTTTCTCTCGGGACAGTGTCGGCTACTGAAGACCTGATTGAACTCTGGAGACGGACAATGTGGTTTCAAATGCTTTTATTGATATATGTGTTGCTTTATTTTCAGGAAGAAATTAATTCTTGCATGCTTACTATCACAAATTGGTCTCACAGCTACAATGTAGAGACATTATATGTTCCCTTATTATTGAGTAGAATATCTTAGTCACTAAAGTTTAAGGAATTTATGCTTTATTCAGCACACATACCTTAAGGAGGGTCTCACTTTAGGATATCAAATGTCTCTATCTCTGGTCTGTGGGGGACCCCCTGATCTTTCTTTAGGAGACCATAACTGCACTTAACTGACCAATAGAACTCCAGGCTATATTGCATTTCCCTTTTAGGTCGAGTTTATGACTTTTGTTGAACGCAGCTCAAATGTAATTGGTTCAGCTCAGATTTCATGAAATCCAGTGAGATTCTGCTGCACCTAGAGAAAATTTCCTTTGTTCAGAGTTTGGGGCGGTGGTCAAGCTGTTAGGAGCCTTCTCTGCTCTTCCATTTTTTTTCCTATCTTCAAGTAGGCCCAAAGCCTGCCATGCTCGGTGTAAATCCTGTTCTTTTCTTTAAAATTCAATTTTCTTATTTTAATCTTTTTTTCTTTAAATCACCGTGCAAGAAGATTTTGTATGATTTTTTTCTAAGCTTAAACCAACTCATTTAAACCACCAACATCGGAAGAAATGGGTTTGTGATGTTTTTCCTCAGTTTGAATTTCTGATGGAACTTTGCACAATAAACTAATTCCTTCTTCAGTGCATCAGAGGAGACCTTGCCCAGCTTGCTGAAGAACAGCCTTTGTGATCTCGGGAGTAGGCCATAACTGTGGTAAGGAGCCTGTCTGCCAGTCTCCCAACAGAACCCACGCTGGTCCAGTTGAAACAGAATCCAGTGGACCCGCCTGCTACCCACTGGGACACAATGATTCTGCTTGGCTGATGGTCTGTTGTTTAATTTAACTTAATTCTTCAGAATATTCCTGGTATAAGTTCTTTAAATTTAATTTCATGCAAACCCCCATCAGAATTTCAAAATGCATTTTGCCCTTTCATTAATTCATGTTCTTTTTCAGAGAAAAAACAATTTTTCCCTTTTTACGAATAGTTAGTTGATCATCATTTTTTTCATAAAATTGCATCCACTTTTCTTAACCAATGCTACTTTATGGTTTTCCCATTTCCAGTATACTGACAAATTAAACTACAGTTTATTTGGTTCCACAAATGCTTCATTCATAAGTAACTCAGTCTATGATGCCCATGATACATGTTGAATTCTCTGTTTTAAAGTAATCCAAATGTGTTAACCTATTCTGACATTTCTTATTAAAACACTGAAAGACATATGGGAGTTATTGTTTGATTTCATGTCCATCTCCTTGATTATCAAGAGACAAGAACTCACAAGGTTTTGTTCTGAGACTGATTCATAATTGATACAAACAAAGAATTGTTAATAAAATTATCCTTTGGGGACCTGAGTGTAATTAAAATGAATCTTCATTCCTACTCACATTCATATTTACATTAATACTTGTACCGACATTAAAATTCCTATAAAAATCCATAAATCCGCTACATATAATGGTTCCGCCGATGTGAGGCTCTGCTAGAATCCAGAGATGGACATGAAATTATGATTTCACAAGCTGTGTGGGTATAGTCTAATCTGATCTCTTGCACAGTAAAACTTTTTTTCTCTATATCTAACTGGCCGCTCAGCCATTGTTTAACCCCCCTTTCTCTTATCTGCTGAGCCTGGCAGTGTCTGTGTGAGAGAGCACAAGGGGGAGGAGGTGATTCACCCCCCTTACTTACAGGTATCTGCAAAGAAGATATTGTGAGTGCCAATATTTTTCTGGTGTGTTCTAGTTGTGTGGCATTGATTTTACTCTGAAACAGACAACAGACTAGAGCTGCAAATTCAGAAAACATCTGAGACTGAACTATTTTTAAAGTATGTCAATGAAGTTATTTTTATAATGCATATGGCTCAGCTGATACCAAAACAATATAAAAAAAATAAGTTGGATAGTTAGGGCCCTTATTTGTGTTTCTCTATTCAGTAGTGTAAAAATATTGCACTGACTATTTATGTTGGTGCAAACTGTTTTAGTTACTGTAAAGTTGTACAGTGAATGCACTTTATTTTCACATGATCCCTATGGACAGGTTGCATTTATTTACATATTTCCTCTTGCCCTGGTTGTGGCTGTTGTAAAGGCTGTCACAGGAACAGTATCCTCCACTTTTTCAAGACCGATACCGATACTGTGACTTTGAGTATTTGTCGATACCTGATATCGTCTCTCTTATTTAAAACAACAAAAGTACAAAACATACTTTGTTAATGACTAGTTGCATTTTGTACACATATAAAAACAGAAATTTTAAACTCAAGGAATATATTACAAATCTGACTCAGTTCAGCAACGCTGCTGCTTTTTCTTATTTTAAACTTTGCAACACTGGCAGCATTTCACTGGTCAGCACTATGTAAATATGCATTCTGAAGTTTAAGTGCAAGTTTATACAAAATATTGAAGCTCAATATTTAAGTAAACATCTATCTATAAATGCAAGAAATGTCTGTGTGTGTGTCTGTGGGTGTCTGTCGGTGTGTCTGTTCCTCACACATCTCTCAAACCGTTCGTCAGACTAACCTCAGATTTTATAAGTGCTTTGCTGAGGTTACGAGAGTGTGCATCCCTGATTATTGAGTTGCTTGGTGAAAATATGTAATTTTTAATCAATAAAAGTTTAGCCACCACTCAGTTTCTTCATGCCCTGGCTTCTAGAAGTGTGGGTGAGGCTTTGGATTGACTCTGTACTGATTCGATAATATGCGGCATCATGACCAGTCACCAGAGCGCTCCGCAAACAAAACAAGGAAGTGAAAAGCAACAAATTTGACCAGAAAAAGAGAATACTGGTGATTTAATGCTTAAAAAATTATACTATAATGCTGCTGTGATTGCATAGCTCTAAAGGATAACTCGGCATATCGATGGCTGAATTCTATCTGCAGGATTTTCTGATTTGCGGATTTCACTTTGGATGATGAGAACAAGGAAGGCTGCTCATATCTGTCTGCAAGACAGTCCCACCCTTTATTCCATCCATCCATCCATCTTCTACCGCTTTTCCGGAGGTCCGGGTCGCGGAGGCAGCAGTTCAAGCACAGAAGCCCAGACTTCCCTCTCCCCAGCCACCTGCTCCAGCTCTTCAGAGAGGATACCAAGGCGTTCCCAGACCAGCTGGGAGACATAGTCTCTCCACCGAGTCCTGGGTCTGGCCCAGGGTTTCCTCCCAGTGGGACGTGCCTGAAACACCTCAAGTGGGAGGCGTCCAGGAAGCATCCTAATCAGATGCCCATACCACCTCAACTGACTCCTTTCAATGTGGAGGAGCAGCGGTTCTACTCTGAGCCTCTCCTGGATGACTGAGCTCCTCACACTATCTCTGAGGGTGAGTCCAGCAATCCTATGAAGAAAGCTCATTTCAGCCGCTTGTATCCGCGATCTTGTTCTTTCAGTCATTACCCAAAGCTTGTGACCATAGGTGAGAGTAGGAACGTAGATTGACCGGTAAATCGACAGCTTTGCCTTAGAACTAAGCTCTCTCTTCACTACAACGGACCGGTACAACGTCCGCATCACTACAGATGCTGCTCCAATCCGTCTGTCAATCTCTCGCTCCATTTTCCCCTCACTCGTGAACAAGACCCCAAGATACTTAAACTCCTCCACTTGGGGCAGGAGCCTGTCCCCAACAAGGAAAGGACAATCCACCTTTTTCCGGCTGAGGACCATGGACTCGGACTTGGAGGTGCTGATTCTCATCCCAGTCGCTTCACACTCAGCGGCAAACCGTCCCAGCAAGAGCTGTAGGTCATTGCTGGATGAAGCCAGCAGGACAACATCATCTGAAAACAACAGAGATGAGATCCTGTGGTCACCAAGCATGACACCCTCCATTCCTTGGCTGCGCCTAGAAATCCAGTCCATAAAAATTATGAACAGGGTCGGTGACAAAGGGCAGCCCTGGCGGAGTCCAACTCTCACTGGGAATGAATCCGACTGAGTGTTGGCAATGCGAACCAAACTCTCACAACGGTCGTACAGAGACTGAATAGCTCGTAACAACAAGCCCGATACCCCATACTCCCGAAGCAACTCCCGAAGCACCCTCCACAAAAAACCACGAGGGACGCGGTCAACTGCCTTCTCCAAGTCCACAAAACACATGTAAACTGGTTGGGCAAACTCCCACGAACCCTCAAGAATTCTCAAGAGGGTAAAGAGCTGGTCCGATGTGCCACGGCGAGGACGAAAACCACATTGCTCCTCCTGAATCCAAGGTTTGACCAACAGCTGGACTCTCCTCTCCACTACCTTGGCATAGACCTTCCCAGGGAGGCTGAGGAGTGTGATCCCTCTAAAGTTGGAGCACACCCTCCAGTCCCCTTTTTTGAAGAGAGGAACCACCACCCCGGTTTGCCATGCCAAAGGCACTGCCCCCGACCTCCACGCAATGTTGCAGAGGCGTGTCAACCATGACAGCCCAACTACATCCAGGGCCTTGAGGTACTCAGGGCGAATCTCGTCCACCCCCGGGGTCCGGCCATCAAGGAGATTTTTAACCACCTTGGCGACCTCAGCCCCTGTGATAGGCGAGTCATCCCCCTCGTCCCCAAACCCTGCTTCCTCTGTGGAAGGTGTATCAGTGGGATCGAAGTATTACTTCCACCGCCCGATGATATCCCCAGTCAAAGTCAACAGTGTCCCGTCCGCACCATACACAGTGTGGACAGGGAGCTGCTTTCCCCTCCTGAGTCGCCGGACAGTTTGCCAGAATCTCTTCGAGGCCAACCGAAAGTCTTGTTCCATGGCCTCACCGAACTCCTCCCATACCCGGGTTTTTGCTTCAGCAACCACCCGAGCTGCACTCCGCTTGGCCTGCCAGTACACCTCAGTTGCTTCGGGAGTCCCACAAGCCAACCAAGCTTGATAGGACTCCTTCTTCAGCTTAATGGCCCCCCTCACCACTGGTGTCCACCACTTGGTTCGGGGGTTGCCACCACGAGATGCACCGACCACCTTGCGGCCACAGCTCTGGGCCGCCACTTCAACAACAGAGGTGGAGAACATGGCCCATTCAGACTCCATGTCTCCAGACTCCCTCAGAATGTGGTTGAAGTTCTTCCAGAGGTGGGAGTTGAAGACCTCCCGGACAGGGGCCTCAGCCAAACGTTCCCAGCACACCCTCACTATCCCACTGTTCCGCCCTTTATTGTGACAGAAAATTATTCTGATTAAAAAAATAGCATAGCATTCTGCAAGAAAAAGTTTTTTTTTAGTTTTCTCAAAAAAGTGCATTGTTCAGATAGGACGTATTGCATTCCGGCCATTGATATGTGGAGAACACGAGATGCACGGGTGCAGAGCAGCCAGACTGGCTTATCACAGTCCTTGCAGGGAGCCAAGCCCAGCCTGCCCGTATTAACGGGACAGAGTCTCAGCGGTGCTTCACCCGTGCTTCACCCATGTGCTACCGCTGTCCTTTGCAGCACCGCGGGTTCAACATGACACTCCTTCCGGTGCACGGCTATCTAAAAATTAAAAGTTAATAATACCACGATGATTGTGGAGCAGAATGGCGAGATCAATTGCATATCATATGCCGATACATATGCACGCTTTGACTAAACGATGACCGTGACAAAAACTGCCCAAATAACGAAATAATAATTTTTTATTGACTGACAAATGGGCAACACTGATGCAACAGTTGCAGCCAAACAGCTCATTCTGCTGTGTATAATAATGTTCGGTGTTTTATACTTATAATATTGCTAAACTATAAAATGATGCATTAGAATGGGTCTCAAGCATTTGTAAACGTGTCCTGTTATAGTACTGTATGAGTTCATTGATGATACACTATAAACTACACATATAAACTAAAACAATCATGACAATGACTGAACAATTCCCATTCCCCAAAGTGCAAGATATAACACTTATGAATATAAGTCATAAAAGATAGCACAAATAAGTCTGAAACAAACAAGGTTTCTTAACCAGTTGCTAATTTTGGATGTCCCATTCATTTTCAATAATTCTGTAATTCATATTCACATAATCAAATAAATCTTAGTGTTCAGTCCCTTTTATATTTGTCAAAGTCTAATGTGTGATTGCCTACATATAGGCTACATCTCTTTGTACTCCACTTTCAAACTAGAAAAGCACTCGGACAGCGCAGACCTCCGCCAAGCGCCACAGTTCCCCCCCATACAGTGTTTGTGTGTAGGTTTTCAGATTCCTTGACCATGAAAACATATGACTAGCAACTGGATTCACAATGATAGGATTAGTGGTTCAGTAGTAAAAGCATTGCCTCCTTGGTGGAGGTAATAAACTGAAGTGTTGCTATTGTGTCCATCTCCTCCATCTGCCAAGTGCCAGGCTGCGACCTGTCAAGGCATACCTCATGCCTCCCTTATTGGGGGGGCTTTCACACCTGTACTGACCTCATGCCTCCCTTATTGGGGGGGGGGCTTTCACACCTGTATTGAGTACTTAAAAACTGTATTTATCGGCAGATGAAAGAAAACTGAAGCAAAAACACACAAACAAACAAACAAAAACTAAGCAAACAGCAACTGCAACATGAACTATTTCAAACATATTTATTCAAATGTACACTTATATGGACACAATCTTGAGCCATAACTTTTTGGTAATGTGAAAATAATAAGCCAAGTAGCACAAAAAAATTGAGTGCTCTTGCTGTCAGGAAACAATGTTGGCACCAAATCACTGAAGTGATCTGCCACCAATGGGGGTAGATTGTGCTCTGCCACAAAATGACAAAACATCACTTCTGCTAGTGATGCATTGGATTTGGAAGGCGTCGGTTCTCTCACTGGCTGAAAATGTTCATCCATCGATCGAATTTGGCTACACAGTTTTTGTGGCGCTGTGTAGCAAAGTGCGACTTCAGGTTGAAAATCCCTGATGCAGTCACTTTTAGCATTAGAGTCACACATATCAGGCGCAGCATTACTGGCGCCGGGATTCCTCTCTGTTCCGGAGCCGCAGGACAAAAGAAGGTGCGATAATGGTTGCCGTGGGTTTTATTGGGTTTGCGCTCGGTGGAAAAAAGAGGATTTGGAAGCCTCCCCCGGCAGAGAGCTGGTTTTTGCGCAGCCCCTATGGCTGGCCGGGGAATTTCTGCCAAATAATCCGGCGCCGGACAGGTGCCCATGTCAGCTTTTGCAGCGTAGCGCGCACACAGGCACTCTGGCGGGCCCTGCCCACCACTGGTTTCTGCGTGCTTTTGTGCCTAAAACTTTGAAGAAGGTGGAGTTTGTGTTCATCAGACACGACGACCAGCGTCCTCTATTGCCCCTGCACACATGTTGAAAATGGCCGTATCTCACAATGTTAAAGAATCATTTAAAAAATTCCTGTATCCAGACGGTGATCCGGATCATCCCCAAAATTTAATCAGTTCTTCCTTGTACCATTTCCAACAAGGCCTGAAAGTTTCATCGAAATCCGTCCAAAACTTTTTGAGTTATCTTGCTAACCAACAGACAAACAGACAGACAGACAAACAGACAGACAAACGCTGGCAAAACATAACCTCCTCCTGGCCTTCGGCCTGGCGGAGGTAGCAAAGCCTACATTTGAGCTTGTAAAATTGGCCTACCTGTTTACACACAAGAATACTTGCTTTCTACAGGCATGCACTAGTTCAGATGAAATTCAAAGTGCCACTTTATGCATGATATAAAAAATGCTGTAGATCTGAAAATAAAGGACCTAACCCTTTAAATTGTATTTTTGTAATCCATTATTATTATTATCATCATAAGTATTCTCCTGGTCCTCGGTTTATTCAGTAGTGTTTCTAATATTATTCTCTGTCCATTCTTAGATTTTAGGTTTGCTCTTGTTTTGAAGTCATTTCTGTTCCATTTCATGTAGCCTTGCACACTATGGGAATAGTAAAGTATACAAAATACAAACAAAACACAAAAATAAAATAAAATTGCTATTTATGTTTTTGTCACCTTCCTCTCATCAACTGTAAGACTCTCCCCCCAAAGGTACGCCCCAGTCTGGTTTTTACCTTCAGCTTTGTAATTTTTTAGGTTTCACTTTTAACATCCAGTCTCCCAAACTGGAAAAGCAGCAGCTGCTGCTGCATGACACACATCCTTTTGCTCGGTTCTTGACAGAATTCAGCCTACTCCTTTGTTGTGACACTTCTGCAAGTGTTTTATCAAGTTGGTGGTGTAAAATTGTAAATGCTGGTACCACACAGCAACAAACATCCAGTGATGTGACACTTGTTGCCTCCATTTACAGAAGCCGCCTGCAGCACGGCTGAGAACATGAACACACCCTCATTTTATTATTATTAATGTATCAGATCGGTAAATTACTTTTATTCCTTACCGATACTGATCCAGCCATTTTGCCTGGGTCAAACCCGATACCGATACAGCGGATCGGATCATCCCTAGATTTAACCCAATTGTTTTTTTTTTCCACAATATCTTTATTGAACCTTTTCTTTTTTTTTTTTTAACAAACATGATACAAACAATCAAACACTAACACTAAAGTACTACAAAAAAAAAATGCACTAAAAACACCAACAACCACCAACAAAATCAAGTCTTCAACAATGCTCCTCTGTTTAGTCTAGACAATCCAATACATAAGTATACATATTATGTTCACCAGTTTGGAATTTACAAGGTCCACACACATCATTCACCTTCTTCTTCAAGAGTTATGTTTAAATTTTTTACATAATCAATAAAAGGTCTCCATATATTCTCAAACACAATTTCCTTTGATTTTAGTATATATGTTATTCTTTCTAATGGAAGGTTTGTTAACATCTGTCTTAACCACTGAGTCACATCTGGTCTATGAGTCTTTTTCCATAATAGTGCAATACATTTTTTGGCATTAAGCAAACTGAGGTCTATGAATGTTCTTTCACTTTTATTAAAATTATGCTTTTCTGGGTACAGACCCAACAAAAACAGTTTAGGATTCAATATGATTTGTTTTGAGATTATTTTTTCAATTGTTACCCTCACCTCTTCCCAAAACATTCTTATTAATCTACATTCCCATAAACAATGAAATAGGGTTCCTTTACTTTCCATGCATTTTGTGCATGTATCTGGTATATTTTTGTTATATCTATTTAACTCCTCCGGTGTAACATACATCCGCATTAACCATTTGAAATGTATCAATTTAAGGCGTGCATTTATTGATTTGGTTTGAGCTTCTGTACAAGCCAATTCCCATTGTTCCTCTGAAATTTCAATTTGCAGATCTTCTTTCCAGTAGTTTAATCTTTTCAGTGAATTTTCACTTGAAGATAGTGTCAATGAGTTATAAAACTCTGAAATAATACCCTTTCTTTTACTATCTTTCATCATCATTTTTTCCAAGGATGAATAAATAGGTCGAGTGAGAGCTTTATTTTGATTTGATCGAATAAAGTTTCTAAGTTGAAGATATTTAAAAAAATGTGTTCTATTGAGATTAAATTTGATCCTCAGCTCTTCAAAAGACATTATGTTGTCTGCACCTGGCAAATATAAATCCTGAATCTTTTGTATCCCTTTTAAATTCCATACTTTAAATACAGCGTCCGCTCTCCCTGGTTTAAAATATTGATTACCCCATATTGGACTAAATTGTGACAATAACTGTGGTTCTTTTAAATAGTTTTTAGCTTCACACCATATTTTGATCATATGCTTTACAAATGGATTTTTAACTTGTTTTTGTAATTTTTTTGCCGAATCTGAGTATATGAATATGGGAAGAGGTAAAGGTAAATTGTATGATTCCATTTCAGTCCAGTGAGGGAGATCATTTGATGAAAAATAATATGTCATAGACCTCAGTTGTGCCGACCAATAATACAACATAAAATTTGGACATTTCAGACCTCCACGATCAAATGGTAAATATAATAAAGACAAACGTAATCTAGCCCTCCTGTTGTTCCATATAAATTCCACTAACTTTTTTTTTATTCTTGAGAATAGATCTAAAGGTGGTGATAAGGGAATGTATTGAAATAAATAAAGTATTTTAGGTAAAATATTACTTTTAAGTATATTGATTCTCCCGATCATCGACATTGGTAGTGACATCCATCTCTGAGTTAACTCACTGATATCTGACATTAAGGCTTCATAGTTGACACTGGCGACTGATTCTAGCTTAGGCATAATTTGGATTCCTAAATATTTAAACTGATTTACAACATTGAATTGATTTACCTCAGGGGCTGGGTAATTTCTCTGGGTCTCATTTAGCATTAATATTGAAGATTTAGTTTTATTTATTTTATATCCTGATATTTCCCCAAAATTCTTTATTAAATTCAACAAGGTTGGAATAGATTTTTTTAGATTCGACATAAACAAAATTATGTCATCGGCGTACAGGGAGATTTTATGTTCTGTTGGTCCAACTTTAATTCCATATATTTGTGAATGTAAACGTATCGCTATCGCTAAAGGTTCAATTGCCATAGTAAACAGTAAAGGTGAAAGTGGACAGCCTTGTCGACATCCTCTATTGATTTTTATTGGTTTTGAAATATTGTTATTTGTTAGGATTTCTGCTGTAGCATTATTGTATATTATTTGAACCCATTTTATGAAATTATTTCCAAGTCCAAACCTTTGTAGTACTTCAAAAAGAAAGGGCCATTCAACTCTATCAAAGGCCTTTTCGGCGTCCAATGATAGGAGAGCTGTATCCGGTGCTTCTTTATTAAAATAAATAATATTAAATAGTCTTCTTACATTATGGAAGCCTTGTCTACCCTTTATAAAGCCATTCTGATCTCGATTAATAATATTTGGTAAAATTTCTTGTATTCGTCTTGCTAAAATTTTACAGATTATCTTAAGGTCGGCGTTTAATAGGCTTATTGGTCTCATATTTTCACATTTATTAGAGGGCTTACCTGGTTTTGGCAGCAGTATAATTAAGGCATTATTTATGTATGATGGTAAATTATTATTTTGAAATGCTTCTAAAACCATTTCCAAAAAAGGTTTTATTAATTTATTCTTAAATTTTTTATAAAGGTCAACTGGAAGACCATCTGGTCCTGCACTTTTTCCTGATTTCATATTATCAATGGCTAGCCCAACTTCTTCTTGACTAATTTTAGACTCCAATATCTCCCTGTTTTCATTTGGAATACACGGTATAGATAGTTCGTTCAAAAACCCATTTAGTTTTGTTAAATCAGGTTCATTTTTGGTATCATATAATTTTTCATAGTAATCTCTAAAGGCTCTATTAATTTCTAAAGGATCTATAACTACCTGTCCATTACTTATAATACTGGTAATTGGTGTTTTAATTTCCAATTGTTTAATCTGCCATGCTAATAATTTTCCTGATTTTTCACCTTGTTCATAAAAAGATTGTTTCAATCTTAGAAGACTCGAGGCAGCTCTATTCGCTGATTTTTTGTCGTATTCAGCTCTCAAAATCAGTAATTCATTCTCCAACCTTGGGTCACTTCCTGCATACACTTTTTCCTGAAGATTTTTTATTTTATGTTCCAATTTAGCTCTCTCCTCTCGAGTCTTCTTAGATTTTGATCCTGTATAACTAATAATATGTCCCCTAATAAAAGCTTTGAAAGCCTCCCACTTTACACATGCTGATGTTTGTGTAGTATTGATGTCAAAGAACTCGTCTATCTGTTTTTCTATATACTTGACAAATTCCTCATCCTGAAGCCATTTATGCTGAAATTGCCATCTACCTGATTCCTTTATCAATTTTTTATCTACATATATTAGACAACAGGGTGCATGGTCAGAGATCACGATGTTATCATAAAAGCAGTTTTGAATCTTGGACCTTAATTCTGTGGAAATCAAAAAATAATCAATACGTGAGAATGTCTTGTAGGTACTGGAATAACAAGAATAGGCTTTAACTTGTGGTTTCATTTCTCTCCATATATCTAACAATCTCAATTCTTTCATAAAATGATTAATAGTCATCCTACATCCAATGTGCGTACAATCCAGTCCTGTTGATCTATCCACACCTGGATTCAATGTACAATTAAAATCCCCTGCTATTATATGTTGCCCTGTAAGTGATGATAAGATGAGAAATAAATTAGCAAAGAACTTCTGGTCATCTATATTGGGACCATATAAGTTCACAAGATTTATATTTTCTAATAGCAAAGAACCTTGAATGATTACATATCTTCCAAATTTGTCTCCAATTACATTTTTCACTTGAAAAGGAACTGATTTATGTATGAGAGTCATAACTCCCCTGGCTCGGGATGAAAATGAAGAGGTGAATACACTTCCCTGCCATCTACTCCTAATTCTTTTAACATCCTCCTCTATCAGATGAGTTTCTTGTAAAAACACAATTCTTGAACCCATGTCCTTTATTTTATTCATAACTTGTTTAAGTTTTTTTAAATTTTGTAGACCTCTGCAATTCCATGAAGTTAAATTAAGATTAACACTTTGGTCCATGATCAATAGAGAGTTTGGGATTACCTTGCAGTGTAAACATGCTCATACAGAGAAGCAAAAACATGAGTGGTTGAACATTCATCCTACAAACTACACACAAACAAATTCCCCCTTCCCACACTTGTGGCAAACCCCCCAAAATCAAAAGAAAAATTCTGTCTCCCGATATAGCCATCGACTGTTCCACATCCACGGGGAACAGCCTAAGCCACTCCTTCTTCATCCTCCCAATCACCCTAACTCTACTGCTTTTAATGACGTAACATTAACTCTCCTCTGTAGTTTTCCAACTTAACTCCAAAATTTTTACCAACTTTGTACATCCTAGTTTTTTTTTTTTGTTTGTTTGTTTTGTTTTTGTTTTGTTTTTTTTTAATATATAATACAATCTATATTTTGTAAACTTACTATTTACTTCAAGTCAGTCAGATGCCTGTGCAAATGCTTAGTTATTCTACCTTATATTTTGTTCATGCTTAGCTCCCACCAGTCTCTTCTTCTTCTTTGATCTTCTTGATGAACTCCTGCGCCTCCTCTGGGGTCTTGAAGATGTGGGTTCTGCCCTCATACGTGGTCAGCAGTCTCGCAGGATAGATTACACCATGACGAATCCCAAGGTTGCGCAGCTCCTTACGTACGGGATCAAACTGCTTCCTCAATTGCTGGATTCCTGTGGCCAAATCTGGGTAGAACCGCACCTGCTGGTCCTGGTGTTTAATCTCTCCTTTAGCACGTGCAGCGTTGAAGATCTTCATCCTGTCTCTGTTGCTAAGAAACTTCATAATTAAGGTCCTCGGCGGTCCCTTATCTCTCCGTGGGCCAATACGATGTGCTTTTTCCAGAACCACTGCTGATTGCAACTCCTCGCTGCCCAGCACCTCCGGAATCCACTTTTCCAGAAAGGAACATACGTCCCGACCTTCTGATTCCTCTGGAAGACCCACCAGCCTCAAGTTATTCTGTCTCGACCGAGATTCCAAATCCAAAATATTATCTTCCAGAGATTTATTTTTTTTTTCCAAAGTGCGCACCTTTAATTGAAGACGGGTGACGTCATCTTCAGCACTAGCGAGACGGAGCTCCATCTGCGCCGTTCGTTCTACACAGTCACCCAATTCCTTTCTTATTCCTTCCAGCGCTGTCATAATCCCATCAAATCTAGAGGAAAAGTCCGCTCTCATTGAACTCATGGCAGCCATCAGCGCATCTGCGCCATTCCCCGCAGAAATCGCACCGCCGCCAGCTTCCTCCGCCATATATGGAGCCTTGTTTGCTGCGTCACAGACCTGAAAGTCCGTTAATTTGGACTGTTTCGGCGGCTCGCTTTTTCCTTTTCCTGGTTTTCCAGCCTTAGGCTTCGCCGACATATCCTCGCCCAAATGCTGGGATACGTTCTGTCCCAAATGAGAGAGTTATTTGCCGATTTTTTTTTTCCAGGAGCAGAGCAGAGCGAGACACGTCCGTCCTACGTGGCAGCCATAACCGGAAGGGTTTAACCCAATTGTTAAAAAACTTTGACTAACATTTGTACCTTAGTTATAGAAGTGGTGCAATTAACTGCATAATTTTTCAATAAGACCAAGAAAATGATACATGGAGAGATTCTAGTATGAATATTTACTACTCTCTCAGCACTGTTATCTGGATTCCCCTGACTAAACAAAGGCCCTATATTTGGTCGGTGTGGACATTTTGTGGACAAAGTTGGAGATTATGTAACAAATACATCAATAACAGACTATTTCATCTTTAATCCAGTTATAACATCATGAAATGACATTTTCTGCAATTACGAGTCATTATTTGTACTGTTAAAGCAAATGCAATTTGTTGTTTAATTGAAAAAAATGCAAGGGTATCTGCATGTTCACCCAAGACTGAAGAGTGCTCATACATACATTGGCTATTTTGTACCATTTTTTCTTTAACAAAGCAAACATAACAAACATATTGAGAATTTTTTGTTTGTTATCTCTTGTTTACATTTTAGTTGGTATGACATACTATAGTAAACTATTCTGCATGTGTCAGAGTGGACACAAAATTGGACACATTAAAACAATGTCCAGAAAAGTAGAACAAGCAGCCTCAAGTGACAGGGAATAGGGATAGTTGAAATTGTTAACATTCTTTATTTTTGAGCTCCAGATACTAGTGTGTTAATGTTTTATGCCTTTGTAGATCCACTGTGATATTAAGTTGTAATGCACATATTGACCCCTTGGCCCTTGATTTCAAGAGCCAAGGGGTAGGGGTACAAATGAGAATTGGGACAACCCCAAAAATGTATTACCCTTTATTATTATTCCTTGGTGAACGGAGGCATATGATAATCATTCACTGTGTCTGTGTGTGGAACTATCTGTTGTCTCTTTCAGCTCCTCCAGTCAAAATTAAGTGAACTAAAGGCTTGTATCATTGTATCGCCATATTTTCTCAACTTTTAATTCGCCAGAATTTCCAGATAAGGCCTTGTTTTCAAAATAAACAAATTTAACTCACCTTTACCGTCAATGGAGCTGGGAAAAAACGTATTGTAATAACTATACTGGGCCACCAGAGGCGGCAGTGCGACTTTTTTACAGCACACGGATGACTTCCTGTCACAGTCAATTAGGGCTGGGCGATGTATCGAATATATTCGTTGTATTGGTACATTTGGCCGCCAGCGATATATAAATCATTTGCTCGCAGATACTCGAATATTTATCACGTTAAAATGGACTGCTGTTGCAAGACAGGTTTGTCAGCAGCTTGGCTGCTGAAGTCTGAAAGCGGAAGCTCTCTAGCTCACTGCAGCTGCCCCATCCTCCCTGCATGCTCAAAGAAAAATCTAAACTGCAGCGAGCAGAGATGAAAAGAAAGAGAACAGAATAAACCTAGGCTCGCCTTAAGCAGAGGAAACTGGGAAGGGGGGATAAACATTTCAAGTCTGAACTCTGCACGTTTCTTTGCTAAGTGAACGAACTTAGCAAATGAACTTTCAAAGTAAGAGCTCCTATCCGGTCTTGCAACCCTTCAAAATAAGAGAGAGTGGCTTGCCAAATAAACAAATGATGGAATGTAGACACATTAAAAACAAAAATAAGTGATAAATTTTCTTCTGTCACAGACCGCCAAGTGTTAACTATGCATAGTAAAATGAGACATTTCTACCCATGTGGATACACTTGATTACTTGATAATGTGAGTTCTGTTAAATAAAGTAAAAAAAAAAAAAACGACACTCTGCTCAGTTACATGTTGTTGTGAAGAATTTTCTCTGACATAGGTTTTTATTTTATTATTCAGCTAAATAAAATGTAAGTTAAAAAAAAATTAAAGCATGAACCAGGAAATGTGTAGGAGGAGGTAGAATGGACCAATCACAGGTCTTGCAATTTGCATTGCCACAATGCGTAGTTACATTTCTGTAAGTAGTGGGGTACGACGCAGCGACTGCATTGGGTACATCATTGTTTTGACACAGAAGCATAAGGGGGTGTGTCCACCAAATGTGTTTTTTCTGCTGTGAGTGACTATTTTCTATTCATTCTCTATATGTTTTCTTAACTTTTAATTTGCCACTATTTCCAGATAAGGCCTTGTTTTCAAAATAAACACAAATTTAACTCACCTTTACCATCAATGTAGCCATGAAAAAAGCTATTGTAATAACTATTCCCGCCCACTAGAAGTGGCAATGTGACTTTTTACAACCCCCCATGCTACCATGCCACAGGCACCGAGGCATCAGCACCTTGGTGCTTTCATATTATATAAGAATTTAGTCCACTAAATCTACAAAAGATTTAGTTGATTAAATTCTTATATTTAGTCGAATAAAACTAGACTAAAATTAAATGCACACGTGGGCAACGACAGTGAAACCTGGAGGGGGGTGATTGGGAGGAACGGCCTGCCTGATCTGAACCCAAGTGGTGTTCAGTTATTGGACTTCTGTGGTAACCATAGTTTGTCCATAACGAACACCATGTCTAAGCATAAGGGTGTCCATATGTGCACCTGGCACCAGGACACCCTAGGTCGCAGGTCGATGATCGATTTTGTTATCGTGTCATCAGACCTGCAACAGTATGTCTTGGACACTCGGGTAAAGAGAGGTGCAGAATTGTCAACTGATCACCACCTGGTGGTGAGTTGGATCCGATGGCAGGGGAGGATGCCATTCAGACCTGGTAGACCCAAACGTATAGTGAGGGTGTGCTGGGAACATCTGGCTGAGGCTCCTGTCCGGGAGGTCTTCAACTCCCACCTCCGGAAGAATTTCAACCACATTCTGAGGTAGTCTGGAGACATGGGAGTCTGAATGGGCCATGTTCTCCACCTCCATTGAAGCCGCAAGGTGTCCACCGAACCAAGTGGTGGACACCAATGGTGAGGGGGGCCATTAAGCTGAAGAAGGAGTCCTATCAAGCTTGGGTGGCTGGTGGGACTCCCGAAGCAGCTGAGGTGTACCAGCAGGCACAAGTGGAGTGCAGCTCGGGTGGTTGCTGAATCAAAAACTCAGGTATGGGAGGAGTTCGGTGAGGCCACAGAACAAAACTTTCGGTTGGCCTCGAAGAGATTCTGGCAAACTGTCTGGCAGCTCCCTGTCCACACTGTGTATGGTGCGGATGGGGCACTGCTGACTTCGACTGGGGATATCGTCGGCCGGTGGAAAGAATACTTCGAGGATCTCCTCAGTCCCACTGACACGCCTTCCACAGAGGAAGCAGGACTTGTGGATGGGGGGGGGGGGGACGACTCGCCTATCACAGGGGCTGAGGTTGCCAAGGTGGTTAAAAATCTCTTTGGTGGCCGGGCCCCGGGGGTGGACAAGATTTGCCCTGAGTACCCCAAGACCCTGGATGTTGTAGGGCTGTCATGGTTGACATGGCTCTGCAACACTGCGTGGAGGTCGGGGGCAGTGCCTATGGCATGGCAAACTGGGGTAGTGGTTCCTCTCTTCAAAGAAGGGGACTGGAGGGTGTGCTCCAACTTTAGAGGGACCACTCTCCTCAGCCTCCCTGGGAAGGTTTATGCCAAGGTACTGGAGAGGAGAGTCCGGCTGTTGGTCGAACCTCGGATTCAGGAGGAGCAATGTGGTTTTCATCCTGGCCGTGTCACATCAGAGCAGCTCTTTACCCTCTCAAGAATCCTCGAGGGTTCGTGGGAATTTACCCAACCAGTTGATGTGTTTTGTGGACTTGGAGAAGGCATTTGACTGTGTCCCTCATGGTTTTTTTGTAGGGGGTGCTTCGGGAGTATGGGGTATTGGGCTTGTTGTTACAAGCTATTCGGTCTCTGTACGACCATTATGAGAGTTTGGTTCATATTGCCAACACTTGGTCGGACTCATTCCCAGTAAGAGTTGGACTCCACCAAGGCTGCCCTTTGTCAACGATCCTGTTCATAATTTTTATGGACAGGATTTCTAGGCGCAGCCAGGGAATGGAGGGTGTCATGCTTGGTGACCACAGGATCTCATCTCTGTTGTTTGCAGATGATGTTGTCCTGTTGGCTTCATCCAGCAATGACCTACAGGCCTTACTGGGACGGTTTGCTGCTGAGTGTGAAGCGGCTGGGATGAAAATCAGTACCTCCAAGTCTGAGTCTATGGTCCTCAGCCGGAAAAGGGTGGATTGTCCTCTCCTTGTTGGGGACAAGCTCCTGCCCCAAGTGGAGGAGTTTAAGTATCTTGGAGTCTTATTCACGAGTGAGGGGAGAATGGAGCGAGAGATTGACAGATGGATCGGAGCAGCATCTGCAGTGATGCGGACGTTGTTCCGGTCTGTTGTGGTGAAGAGGGAGCTAAGCTCTAAGGCAAAGCTGTCGATTTACCGGTCAATCTACGTTCCTATCCTCACCTATGGACATGAGCTTTGGCTAATGACCGAAAGAACAAGACTGCGGATACAAGCGGCTGAAATGAGTTTTCTTCGTAGGATTGCTAGACTCACCCTCAGAGATAGGGTGAGGAGCTCAGTCATCCAGGAGAGGCTCAGAGTAGAACCGCTGCTCCTCTACATTGAAAGGAGCCAGTTGACCTGATCAGGATGCCTCCTGGACGCCTCCCACTTGAGGTGTTTCGGACACGTCCCACTGGGAGGAGACCCCCGGGGCAGACCCAGGACTCGCTGAAGAGACTATGTCTCCCAGCTGGTCTGGGAACGCCTTGATATCCTCTCTGAAGAGCTGGAACAGGTGGCTGGGGAGAGGGAAGTCTGGGCTTCTCTGCTTGAACTGTTGCCTCCATGACCCAGACCTCTGGAAAAGCGTAAGAAGATGGATGGATGGATAAAACTAAAATGGTTTAAATAACCAAATTATGACTAAAAATAAACATTTAGTCAAAAGACTATGACTCGGCGGCGGCGGCTCCAGCTCGTGTCCGAGCATTGGTTTCGTCTCAGTTTTCAGGATGTTGCCATCTGTGATCGATGTCGATGGCGGATGTGGCTCTGAAGGCCCAGCCTATGATAGAACTGTCGTGGGCAGAAGTCACATTTTATTGTGGGTGGGGGACATGGTTGGTTTTGTTTTTCTTGTCTTCATTTGTGTTTACCATCATCCTGTTGTTTTCTGTGCCTCTCAAATGAGTCTGTGCCTTCCCAAGTTCTTCTTCTCCAGGCTGCTCTGTCGGTGGCAAGTTGTTCCTAAGATCTTTTGTCTATGTTGGCTTGCTTCAGGGAACATTTTAGGTGGTCCTTGTAGCGCAGTTTTGGCCTACCATGTGGTCTTTTTCCTGTCTCAAGCTCCCCCTGGAGCATGATTCGTGGTAGTCTGGTGGGGTCCATCCGTACGACATGTCCTGTCCATCGAAGGCGGTGCTGCAGAAGCTTCCACACTAGGCAGCAGAGCACGCTTGAGAATATCATTGTTTGAAAGTCGATCCTCCCAATGAATGCCAAGTATTTGTCTGAGCTTTCTCTATTGGAAGTTCTCAAGGCGCTTGATATCGCGGCGATACAAGATCCAGGCTTCACAGGCGTAAAGAAGGGTGGAAAGAACAACAGCCCGAAAAACCATGATTTTGGTGCGGATGGTTATTGCATGATTATTGAAGACTCGATGACAAAGGCGTCCATATGCGGAGTGTGCAGCTTTTATGCGGTTTTTGATGTCCTTTGCACAAGTTGGTATTTTTGAGAGGATGCTACCAAGGTAAGAGAAATGCTCCACTTCATCGACAGGATTTCCGTTAATCTTAAGGTTGATCCTTGAGGAAGTTTGACCAGGTGCTGGTTGGTTGAGGATTTTGGTTTTGTCAGTGTTAACTTCCATTCCAAAATGCTCATAAGAGTCATTATAAATGGTACCTATCCTCTGGAGGTCATCAACAGTCTGAGCTGGTGTGGCATTATCATCTGTAAATTGCAATTCATGAACACTGGTGACCGAGGCTTTGGATTTCGCGCGAAAGCGAGCAAGATTAAAAAGCCCCCCATCCAAGCGGTATCGCAGATTGATACCAGGGGTTGTTGGTGGTATTTCATTTAGCATTTGGTGGTATTTCATTTGGCCCCCAGACTTGCGGTACTCACGGCCCACCGGCGTGTGGACATGCCCTGATACCCATGAACCAAATCCCCAACTATGGGTTAAATAGTATACGGACTACATAGTCCGTTAGGAAAGTCCCCAATGGCGAGTAGTCTACTACTTTGGCGGATGAGGGCAGTGCCTGGCGGGCAGGTGCTAGAGAGGCGGGCCTTGAAAAATAAACGTTTAGTCAAAAGACTATGACTAAAACTAAATTAAAAATTGCTGTCAAAATTAACACTGCTGCAGACAAAGTGAGGAAACATTTAGATGGCACAGTAAGGCTGCGTGTCCACCAAACGCAATTTTTTTTCCACCGCGACCCGAAAAGGATTAAGCAGAAGAAGATGAATGAATGAATGAATGTGAATGACTATTTTCTGTTAATTTTCTATATAGTCCGGCGTATAATGCGCTCAGTGCCCACGGTGCTAAAACACCCTCTACAGTCAGTGTATTTTGTCGAAGTGCTCATGGTACTGAAAGTTGAAAAAAATTCAACTTTCGGAGCACCGCATCACTCATTAGCTGCACACCTCTCTCACCAGCCGATCAGAATCAGACTAAAGTGCACCATGATCAACAGCAAAATCTTGGAGGGACGTGTATTTTCTTACCAGTTTGATGTGGTTTAGTCCAGTGAGTGGAGCATTTCAGAGCGAAATGTGTGAAACCCCAGGCATGCATTGAGTGACTGGTCAAGTGGTTGCTAGGATACCGGGCAGACAGCTTTTTTTATGAGTGCACGTAAAGCACTCAGGAAAACAGGTTGAAAGCATTTTTACATTCCCTGTGGACATGCAACCTAAAGGTATTTACAAGTACTGCATAACCATGTGACCTAATACTGTCATGTAAGCTATGGCCAAAAAATATGTCCACTCCAGTACAGTAAATATATGGTATCAAATGAGTTTGTTTCCTGGTTCTACTCAATTCAGTATATCTCCTGCACTTCATGAAATTGTCAAACTGTACCAGCTGAAATCGTGGTATATTTCATATTATATGAGTGCAGCCGAGTCTCCTCTGAAACACTGATATTGATGTAATTTATGCCATGTCCATCCATCTTCTTCCACTTTATCTTTTTCGGGTCGTTTGGGGGGGGGGGCTGCTGGAGCCTATCCCAGCATCTTTGGGTGGGAGGCAGGGTACACTCTGGACAGATCACCAGTCCATCGCAGGGTCAACACAGAGAGACAGACAACCATTCACTCTCATAGTCATACCTAAGGACAATTTAGAATCCCCAGTTGATGCCAATTAACCTAACTTGCATGTTTTTGGCCTGTGGGAGGAAACTGGAGAAATCCTGGCGTAAACCCACATAGACATGGGGAGAACATGCAAACTCCACACAGATCACTGTTGGTCAGGGCCTGGGATTGAACCAAGGATCCCCCGGCCAAGGGTGAGTTGCTGTGCTGCTGCAGTGCTAACCACTCCGCCACCGTGCTGCCCTTTATGCCATATCATTCTGGTTTATTTTGTTACATTTTGGATAAAAATGCTGGCATATCGGACGGCTAGCATCTCGGCTAGCTGGCCGAGGTTGAGCTGTTTAACCTCAGCACAGACAGGGTGACACACTACTCTGCCTTGCATTAGCAGTTAGCATTAACTCATTTGGGGTTGTTTCTGTGTTTATTTCATGCCAAGAACTGGCCATATCCTATCAAAGCTCTTACCTTCCTAAAAGGTAGCCTCTTAGCCTAGGGGGTAAGGTGATAATATCCAGTGTCAGTAGTGCAGGGAGCCAAGCCATCACCCCAGTCGAGACCACCCACAAACACACCCCACCATATAGGGAAGAGAGGAGGGAACGCAGCGGGAAACAAGAAAACAACCTGACCCACAACTGAGCCCACAACCTAAGAATCCCCACCACCCCACCAGAGGAGCATGATGGCCCCAGTCTGGTGAAACCAGTCCCAGGCTAAAGTGCTATGAGAGGACTGGGAATTGGTACTACTGTATATAAATAAATAAAGACAAACTGAACTGTGTTCAATATTCTTGCTCCAATAAATATGAGCAATCCAATCAAAAGAACTTCTGGTGGGATTATTTGTTTATATTTCAATTCATTTCAACTTTATTTATATAGTGCCATTTCACAACAACAGTCATTTCATCCATCCAGGTGGATGCCCTCAATTTTCCCTCTGGGGATCAATAAAGTATACAAAAAAATAAATAAATCTCATAGCATACCTGAGTCCCAGTCTAATCATTCAGGCCATTCTGACAGTGGGGTGGACACAAGCTCTTCTCATGGTCGATCCCAGAGTGTGGTGAGCTCCATTTTTTCTGAAGCGTGGAAGAGAGGTACCGAGATCGAGGAAAACTCCAAGCAGATGAGAATGGAGGCATCCAGAGGGGCCACACTCCCACATGGTTCCCACAGCCATCGGCATCACAGCCAACATTCAGTAGACCACTCAGTCCTGACCCCCTCCTCACAGCCACAGGTGCAGCCTCAGTCCCGGCCTCAGTCCCAGCCCCAGCCCCACCAGCAGCATCCACCACAACCTCAGCACTTAATCGTCCAACCCCAGACACCTACCCAGCCCCAGCAGCTGCAGCCACAGCCTCCGTTTCCTCCACAGGCCCTCCAGCCTCCATCACCACCACAGGGGCCTCAGGTACCTCAACAACCACCACCGTCTCCACAGCAACAGCCATGGGCCATCAACAGTCACAACCACATGCCTCCACAGCAGCAACAGCAGCTGCCCCTACAGACGGCCCCTGCACCCCCACCACCTCCTCCTCCCCCTCCGCCGCCACCTCCTCCCCCTCCTATTTTTTTTTTTTTTTTTTTTTTTTTTTTCTCTCGGCGCCACACGAGTCGGCTGCCTTTTGCAACAGCGGCTCGATTCCGAGTCTTTTTCCCTTCCTCTCTCTTTTGATCCGTCTTTTTTTTTCACCCCACTTATATCACGGACACACAGATCGTCCTAAATGTCTCCTGAGCCGGTGGACGGAGCCACTGTCTATAGCAGGATACGATACAGCAGAGAACAGCTGCTAGCATTCAACCGCCACCCGGTCCCATTGGAAAAACTCGACATACCGAGAGAACTGAGGCGAAAACGCCGCGGCTGCCGGGCTGGAGTAAGGCGGAGGACAAAAAATATAAGGTACAGACCCTCCCTTCCATCTGTTGTCATGGGAAATGTACGGTCGATACTGGGAAAGTTAGATGAGCTAGCGGCTATCTCCCGTTATGATAGCACATACCGGGAGTGCTCTCTCCTTTTGTTTACTGAGACGTGGCTAACTGAACTAGCAGCAGATGCTAACATTGAGCTGGAGGGTTTTCACATGATACGAGCTGACCGAACACCAGACAGTGGCAAGGCTAGGGGCGGTGGAGTGATAATGTATGTTAACAACAACTGGTGCAGACCGGGACATATCACTGTTAAACAACGACACTGCAGCAAAGACATTGAGTTGCTAGCTGTTAGCATGAGGCCTACATATCTCCCGAGAGAACACTCACACGTGATCTGCATTGTTGTTTATGCAAATCCGACGGCGAACGCTGGGACAGCACGTGACGTCATCCATTCAGTAACCAGCAGGCTGCAGACAGAACACCCAGATGCTCTTCTCCTCATCTCAGGCGATTTCAACCATGTTTCACTGTCTCCCATTCTACCCACGTTCACTCAGTATGTCACATGCCACACTAGAGACAATAAAACACTGGATTTATTCTACGCAAACACTAAGGAGGCGTACACCTCATCACAACTCCCCCCACTCGGGAGATCGGATCACAACTTGGTTCATCTCCGGCCGGTGTACAAACCCCTAGTGCACAGACAACCTCCGGCCATGCACACTGTGGAGTTATGGTCTGAGGAGACAATGGACACCCTAAAGGGCTGTTTTGAAGCCACCGCCTGGAAGCAGCTCTGCGATCCACATGGTGAGGACATCGATGGCCTCATTCACACCTTCACGGGCTACCTCAGCTTCTGTGTGGACAAATCCGTTCCCACCAAGACCATACGGCGTCACTCAAACAACAAACCCTGGATCAACCCTGAGATAAAAACACTTCTGAGAGAGAAGAAGAGGATCTTCAGGTCAGGGAACAGGGAGATGCTGAAGTCCGTACAGAGGGAGCTGAGGAGAAAGATCAGAGAAGGCAAGGACAGCTTCAGGAAGAAGATGGAGGACAAGCTGCAACAGAGCGACATCAGCGGGGTCTGGAGAAACCTCAAAACCATCTCGGGGCTCCAGAATACCTCCCCCCAGGCCACAGGGGGCAGGGAGTGGGCGAACAACCTGAATCTGTTTTTCAATAGATTTGACCAACCGCCCTCCCCCCTGACTGCACAACAACCACTGCTGCCTCTAAAGAAATCAAGTCCTGCTGCCCACTCCCCACTCCACCAACACCCCCCCACTCCCAACACACAGCCCCCCATCCTGACCCTGACCAGGACCCAGGTGAGGACGGAGCTGAGGAAGATCAAGGCGAGGAAGGCGCCGGGACCGGACGGCATCAGCGCAAAGCTCCTCAAGTCCTGTGCAGACCAGCTGTGTGGGATTGTGACGTATATCTTCAACATGAGCCTGAAACTGGGGAGGGTACCACAGCTGTGGAAAACATCTTGTGTGGTACCTGTACCAAAAACTTCCCACCCCAAAGACCTGAACAGCTACAGACCGGTGGCCTTGACGTCCCACTTGATGAAGACCCTGGAGAGACTGCTCCTTGCTCACCTCCGCCCCCTGGTGGAACCAGCGATGGATCCACTCCAGTTCGCCTACCAGCATGGCATTGGGGTGGAGGATGCGGTGATCTTCCTCCTTCACCGTTCTCTGTCCCACCTGGAGAAGCCCGGGAATATGGTGAGGATCATGTTCTTTGACTTCTCCAGTGCTTTCAACACCATCCAACCGATGATCCTGAAGGACAAGCTGCTGCGCGCAGGGGTGGACCAGCACCTGTCATCATGGATCCTGGACTACCTCACGAACCGGCCTCAGTTTGTGAGAACCCGGGACTGTGTGTCCGACACGATCATCAGTAGCACGGGGGCCCCCCAGGGAACGGTGCTGGCTCCCTTCCTGTTCACTCTTTATACTGCGGACTTCTCACACAACACAACACACTGCCATCTACAGAAGTTCTCTGATGACTCTGCGATCGTTGGCCTCATCTCCAATGGAGATGAAGCTGAGTACAGAGGGCTTATCCAGGACTTCGTGGACTGGTGCCATCGGAACTGCCTCCAGATCAACGCGAGGAAAACTAAGGAGCTGGTGGTGGACTGCCGCAGGCATGGGCAGCCCCTCACAGTACCAGTAAATATACAGGGAACAGACATCGAGATGGTGACATCCTATAAGTACCTGGGTATTCATCTGAACAATAAACTAGACTGGTCACACAATACTGATGCACTCTACAAGAAGGGACAGCGCAGGCTGTTCCTGCTGAGGAGACTCAGGTCTTTTGGTGTACAAGGGGCGCTGCTGAAGTCATTCTATGACACGGTGGTGGCATCAGCCATCACTTTTGGAGTGGTCTGCTGGGGCAGTGGCATTACTGCAGCCGATAGGAAGAGACTGAACAAACTGATTAAGAAAGCTAGCTCTGTCCTGGGGCAGCGCCTTGATCCGATGGAGGAGATAGGAGAGAGAAGGACGGTGGCTAAACTGTCATCTCTGCTGGAGTCCGAGTTCCACCCTATGCAGGACATACTGAATGCACTGAGGAGCTCATTTAGCAGCAGACTACATCATCCCAGGTGCACAACCGAGAGGTTTCGTAGGTCCTTCCTACCAACGGCTGTCAGACTGTACAACCTAAGCAGGGCTGCTCGCAGAGATAGCAAAAAGACGTAACAAACTAATAGTTTTTTGAATGCAAAAGATGCAATAGACTTACACAATGGTCCCCTCCGGCATACAACTAGGAACATACCGGTCGCTATGGAGGGTGAGAATATGTATGGGCACATAATCATACCATGTAGGATAACTAAGTAGACGGTTATGCTGTTTCATTCCATCTAGCAACAATGCTCTGCACTGTGTGTGTTTATATATTTGCATATTTATTCCATCTAGCTACAATGCTCAGCACTGGGTGTGTTTATATATTTATATATCTACATATTATTCCATCTAGCTACATTGCTCCGCACTGTGTGTGTTTATATACTTGCATATTTATTCCACCTAGCTGCAATGCTCCGTACTGTGGGTGTTTATATATTTACATATTTATTCCATCTAGCTACAATGCTCTGCACTGTGTGTTCATATATTCATATATTTATTCCATCCAGCTACAATGCTCTGCACTGTGTGTCTGTGTGTGTGTGTATATATATATATTTTATAGTAATACGTACATATGTTTATTAGCTGCTCTTGCTTGCTTGTTTTTTTTCTTGCCTTCTGATTGTTGCTCTGAGTGTTGCTATCCCTGTGCTGTTGCAATCCTGGAATTTTCCCGTTGTGGGACTAATAAAGGCTTATCTTATCTTATAGCACTTTCAGAATTTCCAGGCCACTGTCAATCAAAATGGATAAAACTATCCCACCACAGTCCTGAAGAAGCAGAACTGCTATGCACACTGATAAACTCTTCATGAACAATACCAGTGGAGGTTTTATCTTTTCCTCACTTTTAACATGGATTGTTCTTTATTTTTTCATCAATGTTTAATGTTATTTGCAAAAAACATCAGATTTGAAACTAACTTTTTTAGGGACTTTAAAGCCTTGAGGAATCCCCTGCATGGCTTAATGTGGACGGATGCCCAGACAAATCAATTTCATCTCCTTATTTGCTGGATTTTTTAAAGGTTAATAGTAGTGACAGTGGACAGAAAATAGCAGCTTGTCAAGCTGCAGAGCTGCCTAGATTTTCTGTTACCTTGGAAACAAGCGTTGGGTGCTCGAGCAAGTGCATAACAAAAGGTAAGACTATGTCCAAACCTCTAAACGTGTTTGATATATCCCCCTTCATCAATCACCTGCACCAAGCTAACACGTACAGTAAATCAGCCAAAACAAGTTAATTCAGTGCCAGACGAAAGCTTTGGAGCAGACAGCTGAAAATGAGGAGGACCTGTCCACTTTGTCTGAGCCGCTGTCTTTCTCCAAGATAAAACTGTGCCTGTCAAAGCGGCAACTATAAAATGCCACAGGAACCAAAGTGGAAGACTTTAAAACAATAGTTACAGACACATCTAATTACACAACGAGCCACAAGATCAATACCTGCCGGCAGCATGTGTTCAACTTGGTGGTAGAGTTTAAACACAATCCCCTTTGTGTGGAAACTAAAATGAGAGCAACAGCAAAGCAGGTTGATCTACAACCCTCTGGCAGCCAGTGGAGGGTAATAATTTGTTAAATCTTACCACTGATACATTGTTCTCACACCAAATTGACTTTGAAATAAGGTTAGAAAGTGGTTTACCTCATGGGTAATAAGACTGACTTCTGTGCTTGTGTATGTGTGTGTGGCAGGGCTTCACAGGTGTTTTGAGACCAGCTTGAATATATTTCCATTTTTAAGCAGGATCGGTATACATGAATATTTTTATATTAGGAAACTGCAACAAGCACGGTGTGATAAAATGGGTCACGCTTTGTGCAGGTTTGAAGCACAAACAGACACAACTGCAGTCGTAAACACTGTAAATGTTTTTCGGGGTTTCGTGTTTGGTGAAAAAGTGCCATAAAAGAACGCGTGGCGGGCACAGACTTGATGTACATGGGCTCGGTCAGGTTTGGCCACCAGCCCGCGGCTTTGATGTGGAGCTCCATCCTCATGGAGCTTTTCATTCCGAGATATGATCACGGCCATTTCTGCCTATAAAGCATGCAGAGTGCAGCGCTTTTTATTCACATTTTACACAAATGCTATGGGCTCTCAAGCTACAAGTTTACCCTCAACATTTTTGGGGGACAGAATTAAAATAATTTCAGTGGTTTTCATCATAAATTTGTGAGTTTTTATCTTGTAAATTTGCAACTTTGTTGTGATAAACTTGAAACTTTTTTTTTGCAAAGTTGACACTTTTTATCATAAGTTTGTCACTTTTTTCTTGAAAGTCTGAAAATATTTTCTCATAAAATTGCAATTTTTTTTCTAGCAAACTTGTGATTTTTTTGTGTATTTGTCATATTCACATGGATACTGTTTAAATTTCTATTTTTTTATAATGGTTTACTCCCCCCCCCCCAATTATCGAGACAATGACCTAAGTTATTTTTTCTTTTGGGGGGGTGGGTGTCCCCATTTCAATGGGTTTTTGAACGCTTTCTCATTCAAAAAATATGACCCCCCCCCCCCCCACACACACACACACAATCTTGCATAGGGCACCCAGAAAGCAAGGAATGACCCTGGATATGTATAATCTTTCCTGCTGCCTTCATCGTATTTTCAGTACAAATGTTTATGTTGGACACCTCCCTAGCCTGTTGTCTATCTACAGGCCCATTTGAGACAGTGCCACGAGGGCGGGAGCGTGCGGGAGGCAGAAAGGCGGAAAGTAAAAAGGCAAACTGGATCCACAGTGACATCAATGCCAGAGACTCTGAGCTCTTTTAAAGCGAGCAGAGTTGGATGTTCTCAACCCCATTAGCCATTTTGAAAGATGTGGTGGTGCAATTAGGCAGTTGGCATGAAGAGAAGGTCAGGAGGGAACCAGGGAGTTGTCAGGGTGGCTCTGCTCTGACGGAACACACAGAAAGAGTAGCTCAGGTAGGACAGACTTTAAAAAGGGTCATTATTCAACTGGTTTCTCTTTGTTTGGCTGCAATATAGAACACAGGAAGAAAAAACTGTGTGTGGGAAGGTAGTTTTTCTTTAAGGTGTGATGTGAGGTGAAATATCATGAATTTAAAAAAGGGAAATAAGCTCCACAAAATACAAAGCTATGTACCAAATAAACTCCAGTAGCTGGCACTGATTAAAAAAAAAAAGGTGCTTAAAATGGAACTTTTTCAAAAGTGTTTAATACCTTCTGTTGAGCCACACTGTAATGTTCCTTAAAGAAAAGGTGACATTTCAAGACTTTCTAATTTCCTTTAGGTTTATTTCTACACTAGTAATGCAGGACAGAATTTCTACAGAAATCCAAAGGCTGTGGCCTTTATGGGTGCTCCCATGTGATTTACCTTAAATGCTTCTTTTTTCTTCCTCTACAGTGTCAACACTGAGCCACACTAGGTAGCACCGTCTTAGAATTACAGCCCAATAATAACTGAGGTCAAGAAACGACCGTCTTCCAGCAAAACAGCAAAATCCAAATATATTTGGGTATACCGTTCGCTTTTTGTACAGAAATTTGGTTTTCCAATGATTCTTGAGACTAAAGGGGATGAAACACTGAAAAAAATAAATAAAATAAAACTGATGCTCAGATAAGTTCAACTACATGTATGAATCTACCAAGGACTAGGCTACCTAACGATGCTCTGATACACCCACCAACCATTTTTCCTTTTTTTTAAAATGTGCTTTTTGCCGTTCCATCACCTATTTTGTGTCAACACCATCAGACACCAAAAACACACCCTAAAAAAAAGTTACTTTCAACATGTATATATTTTTATATTATGAATGTTTCCGTCTGTGCTTTCTTAATTGGACTGCATATTAAAATATTAACTTTAACCTCAAGAGCAACCAAAATGATTCTTAAATTTGAAAACATAATATAATGGTAGGACACATATATTTTCACATATGATCAACAATCCTTCACAAAATAATAAATATCATAATGAAAAATGATCAAAATATGAATCTGACGGTATTGAGGTGTAGAGTTATCTATGTTTACTCTGTAAGGAGAGTATCTAAATACCGTTTCTGAATCACCTGAGGTCAGGATCACAGCTGGGAGTTATTTTAATAAAGGAAGAATGTGTTTACCAGTGCCTGGTATAACTAAAGACGAATGGTGAAGCACGAGTAGGATATAAAAGTGACTGTGATGTTTATCGTTCCTCTGATTGGTTATGTCTCTGACAAGCTGAAAGTAATCAGTAAAATCTCCCTGCTGCCAAGTCATTTTTTCTGCTTCCTTTTTTTTTTTTTACAAAAGTATGAGAAATATTTTCCTCCCCATAAATGGTGCTGTCGACAGGACTGGATTTGGGCCAGCTCTTTTATGCATTTGTCTCTGCATGCACCTGCCAAAAGGTAAGGAAATGTTGTTGTCTTGGGGGCAGTGCATGTAGATGCGGGCTATGTGAAATAAGGTTGACTCACCAACAAAGACCAATCCAAGTGGCATTCAGAATGGACTGAATTGCAGCAGGCCTAAAATAATCTGTGCGCACAGACAAAACAAAACAAAATGCTAATTGGAATTCAGAAAAACTGTTAATGTGTCTTGAAAGAAAGGAAGAGTGTTCCAAGGGAGAAAAGTCTGGTCTCCCTTACTCTGTGTGTGAGGAACTTGGCAACTATCTCCTGGCAATCTCACAGGCATCAAGCTAAAATAAAAAGAAAAGAGCTCAGAGGGATGGAGCCTGAGTGCAGGGAGAACTCAGTAACAAATGGGTGGAGAGTGACGTCATATGAAATGTGTATTTTGTCATGACAAGTATAAGCAGGATGGCAATAATCGCAAAAAACGTTTGGTTTACATATTTCTGACGCTTCACAAGCTTGTCGTCTGGGTAGACAAGGTCTATACTGTATAGTTATCTATACTAAGGCTAGATAAATATATTGCTGTGCTTATTGGAAATTATGGTTTATCTAGATAATTCTAGACTAATATATACTGGTCAGATTAATATACATACTCTAACACGACTAAGTTTTATGGTGATATCTGGATTATTTTCAAACTAATATATATATGGGGGGGGGGGGGGTGAAAAGCTCATCGTGGTCAAATTTGACCAAATGTGGTGTATTTTTCAACTGCAGGGATCCAAGCGCTGCAACACCGATGGAAGAAGTGTGTGGACCGAAGGGGAGACTGTTGAAAAATAAACCACATTTGGTGAAGTTTGACCACTATGAACTTTTCAGCCCCCCCATATATATATATATATATATATATATATATATATACATACATACGTGTGTGTGTGTGTGTTAGAGCCTAAGGGCGAAAACATGACAGCAACATTCCATATTTGTCTGAATGCGTTATGTCTATGTTGAAAAAGGTGTGGCAGGTGTAAAAAAAAATTGTGTTTGTAACTGAAAGAAATTGTGAGAGTGCAGAACTGTGTATTAATGTCTTACTGTTTTGCTGAAATGTGTTATGTTTAAGTGTAGGAAACGTGTGTGACTGGAAGAGACCGTAATCAGATTTGCTGCAGCATCACACACCTATTTTGAGAACAGAATAACTATATCTTGAATACAAGCGGAGGGACCCCCCCCCCCCACCCTTGATCTGGGTGATCTTACGATAAACACGGACCCTGAAGTGTCATTTCTCTCTCTCTCTCTCTCTGTCTCTCTCTCACACACACACACACTTACTCAGCTACACACCTGCAAACACACTTAAATACGCACACATGCATACTCAACCACACACCCATATGTACACACACACACGTTCTAACATAAACAGCATCATAATTAAGGATGCATCAACTGTGAAACTGTGGGCTGATACCAATATCACAGTTAAAAACAAGTTGGCCAATACAGATTGTTTTTGTTTTTATCTATTCCATCTTTAAGGTCAAGAAGAAAAAGAAATGTTCATTGTTAAACAAAATACAACCAAAATAAAACACTTTGAATGGTTTAGTCTTGAATGTTTTCTAGCAATGGAAAATGCACAAGAGAGGTGAAGGAGAGAGTGCAGGCAGGGTGGAGTGGGTGGAGACGAGTGTCAGGGGTGATTTGTGACAGAAAGGTAGCAGCAAGAGTGAAAGAGAAGATTTACAAGACAGTAGTGAGACCTGCTATGATGTATGGTTTGGAGACAGTGGTGCTGACAAAAAAACAAGAGGTGGAGCTGGAGGTGGCAGAGTGGAAGATGCTAAGATTTTCACTGGGAGTGACTAAAAGGGACGAGATTAGAAATGAGTATATCAGAAGGACAGTTCAGGTTGAGTGGTTTGGAGACAAAGTAAGAGAGGCAAGGCTGAGATGGTTTGAAAATTTGCAAAAATCTCAAAAAAAAAAAACTTTTTTCACATTGTCATTATGGGGTATTGTGTGTAGAATTTTGAGGAAAAAAAACGAATTTAATCCCTTTTGGAATAAGGCTGTAACATAAAATGTGAAAAAAGTAAAGTGCTGTGAATACTTTCCGGATGCACTGTACACCATAGCTGGTCTCACTACCGTCTTGTAAGTCTTCCCTTTCATTTTATCTGCTATCCTTCTGCTGCAAATCACCTGACGCTCATCTCCACTCATTCCAACCTGCTTACACTCTCTTCTGCACTTCTCTGGGGCATTGTCCATTGCTTTGGATGGTTGACCCCGGGTATTTAAACTCATCTATCTTTTCTACCTCAACTCTTGCATCTTTACCGTTACACCGCCTCCTTCTCACATTCTGTCTTACTTCTACAGACTTTTATTTCTCTTCTCCAGGTTATTCTCCACCTGCTCCCTAGTCTCACTACAGCAGCGGTCACCAACTAAAACAGAAAGAGGTCCGATAAGTCGGTGCTCCTCCCCAGCCGAGTTCCGAACTAGATGTGGGAATCTTTAGGCACTTCATGATTCGATTACGATTCAGAACTCCAATTTCACTCTAAAACTATTCTCAATGCATCTTGATGCATTTTTTTTTTCGATTCAGTATTTTTCCCTCCCACTGTGTGACAATTTGGTCCTTTTAAAGCAAAGTATTTGCAATGACCAATGAATTTACTTCCATCTTTTATTAAAACAAATCGAAGTGAAATCTGGGACATAAACAAATTTATCTCAAAATGTGCTTTTAAAAACTGCCATCATTTCATGGACATTATTTCAGAAGACCACAGCTGTCTCCAGACAGGCCAGTATCATTTGACTTGCTTTCACACATTATTTTACTAAGCTCATGTTGTAGCTGCTTTTACTAACTAACTAACTAACTAACCTGCACTTATATAGCGCTTTTCAGCTATGTATTAATTTTTAAACAAAAAATTTAAAACGAATTCTTTGTTCAATTTCAATCAAAATATGTCACCTAAAATTTTATAATAGAGGAGAACACTAAATGTGTTTTTGACTCCAAATAAATAGGTCTAAAATTCTAAAATTTACAACTAAAATCCTAAAAATGTTTTCCAGCAGAACACAAACTAAATTGCATTGCATTTTTTTTAAAAGATTAATATCTAAAAAACATTTCACAAAAAGTCCCCCTCTATACAATATTTTCAGCATAGAAAAACAGTTTCAAACTAAGACAAAAAAAAAGACAAAAAACATAATTCCATACTACAGAATGCCTCTGACATTTCTTTTTTTTTTTTTTTTTTAAATCTCAACAGTAAACTATGTTACAGCATGGATGGAGCAGTAACTCCATGATTACAGGCAAAGAGGAGGTGGAACTTTTCATGCCCAGTAACACATGGAGCGTCTGCTGAGTTTTTACATGACATCGGAAGCTACGAAAAGGGCCTCTGTAACCAGCAACCTCACCTTTGTATCCCAGCATGGACTACTCTCAGCAGATAAAGGAAGGAGTAAGGGATAAGGGGATAAGGACCTGTACTTTATATATATATATATAAAAGTATATACTGTATTATATATACTTATACAGCGCTTTTTCTAGTCTCAAAGACCACTCAAAGCACTTCACTAGTACTAACCCTCTATTCTAAGGGCCTATAGGAGACAGATATCTAAGCACAATTTAGAACAACCAGTTAACTTAATATGCATGTCTTTGGATTGTGGGAGGAAACTGAAGCCCCCGGAGTAAACCCATGCAGCACCCGGCAAATACATTCAATTTCACAACAGCGCTTCGTTTCATGGATACAGACCTTAAACGAAGCATGTCTGTCCGGGGTGGATGTCCTGGCTGTCAGCCTTGTGTCTGGGAAGGAGGGGCAGTGAACCATGATTTTGCAACCCACTGCATATAGTATTCTGGAATAGCTGGAGCCGCAGAGTGAGAGTGGCGTTCGTGGGACAGCGAAGGGGGGGGTCTGCAGCAGGACAGCACCCAAAGGTTCGTGCCATAATCTGTCCAGGCAGTCACCAATGTAGCAGTTCAGTTCTGCTTTTTTCCCCATCAAAACAAAACAGTCTCCCTTTTTGCCACATTGTATCAAAAGGCTTTGGGGTTCGGATCCGGACTGGAGTCCGCCAGCTGGTGACCCCCTGCACTACAGATTACAATGTCATCTGCAAGCATCATGGCCATTGAAGACTCCTGCCTGACCTCGTCTGTCAGCTTGTCCATCACCATAACAAACAAGAAGGGGCATAGAGCGTATCCCTGATGTAATCCTACCCCCACCTTGAAATCACCTGTCATTCCTACAGCACACCTCACCAAAGTGTAAGATTCTGAGTGTAAGAAAGCTAGCAAAAAGGAGATTTAATTTATCACCTCACAAGAATTTAGAACAGTATAAAAGTCCTAATAGACAGTTAACAAATTTTGGAAATGCAATTAAAGAAATAAACTGGGATGAACATTTTGTACATGAAAGTATGGATGACAACTGCAGTTCTTTATGGCTGAGCTTCAGAAAATTGCACACAGCTTTATGAAGAAAGTGAAATGTAAACCAAAACAAAGGAACCATTTAACATTTAAATGAACAAATACAGTAACTTATGAAACAAAGGGATGATGTTCTTAAGATGGCTCTCAAGAATAAGGTGGACTATAAGAGGCGTTTTATTACCACACTGAGAAATAAAGTCATAAAAGAGCTCAGAAAGGCAAAAGCAACTTTTAATGTTTGAAGTTAATGTGCTTCCATTAGTGAAGCAAAGGGAAATGCCAAGGGAATCTAAAGAAGTTAGCAGGGAAATCTAATACCTTCAAAAAAACAAAAAAAAACCCACCCCCCCTCCAAAAAACAAACAAAAAAAAAAACAAAAAACAAAAAATAAACAATAGAACTAAACATAGAGGGAAATGTAATCAATGAGTGAAGTGGCAACAGCCTTTAATACTTATTTTATTGATTCTATAAAAACTTTGAACCAGAATTCCCCTGAAATGAATTATGTTGTTACTCCCCCAAATGATGCCCCTGCACTGACTTTTAAGTACATTACCAGTTTCAAAATGCATACAATTATTTCTTTTCTTAATTGTTCAAGGGCAAAGGATGTGTATAGGATGACAAAGTATTTAATAAAACCTACAAAGTTATTCTTATTACCTGTTTTAAAAATTATCAATTGGTCTATTAATAAAGGAGTATTTCCAAGTGCTTGGAAAACTGGAATAATTATACCAGTATTTAAATCAGGTGATCACATGGTCATTAGTAATTACAGACCTATCAGTACTTGTCCAGCCATATCAAAAATTGCAGAAAAATGGATCTCTGAACAGATAATATTACATTTGCACACTGCTTCCTTCTCATTGCATTGTATGCAATTTGCGTTTCAAAAATACGAGTCTATTGAAACTGTGTTTCAAAAATACCAGTCTACTGAAACTGCAAATTGATTTCTTATGGAAAATATCAAGGCTAAACTGGATAATGGAGATGCAGTGGGTGCTGTTTATCTGATTTAAAGAAAACTTCCAAAACAGTCATCACGAGATTCTAATTACCAAGTTATCAAAATTAAATTTTTCACCAAATGTAATAAAATGGATAAATCGTATCTTACAGACAGAATGCAATGCATTTGAGTACGTCACAAAATCTCACAACCGATTAAGAACCATGTTGGTGTACCTCAAGGTTCAACTTTGGGTCCTCTGTTGTTTAGTTTGTATATTAACAATCTACCTGAAGCTTGTCAACCCTCTGTAACTTGCCAGATGCTTGCTGATGATGTGGTCATATATGTACAGTCATGCAAAAAAAAAAAATTAAAAAAAATAGGACACCCTATGAAAGCCTATGTGTTTTGTTTTTGTTTTTTTTTACATATTTGGACATATGGATATTTATTTATTTTTTATTTTGTGTACTTTATTGATCCCCAGAGGGGAAATTCAGGGCATCCACGGTACAGCGCCATCCCATCACCATTCACACACACATTCACACCTAGGGCCACTTTAGAGTCTTCAGTTAATCCAACTTGCATGTTTTTGGCCCGTGTGAGGAAACCAGAGTACCCGGGGTAAACCCACGCGGACACGGGGAGAACATGCAAACTCCACACAGAAGGGTCACTGATGGTAAGGGAGTGGGCTCAAACCCACGATGGTCAGGGGTGGAATCGATCTCGTGACCTTCTTACTGTGCTGCCACTGTGCTAATATGGATATTTAATATCAATTTTAACAACACTGGGAGATTCAAGTAATATAACTAAACAATTAAAACTAAAGAAAAGACTTTTTAAAACTTTCTGTAAAATGTAATTCTAAAAACATGCAATTTTTGGAGAGGAATAAATTAGGACACCCCCACATTTATTCCCACTTAAAATGGCTAAAATCACACAGGTGTATCCCATCAAGTGGACGAATAGAACATCACTCAGCTTTTTGAAGGAGGCTTGTCCTATTTAAACCTCAAACATTTAGTTTAGTGTGCTCCTGACTGATGAAGTGAGAGTGAACACCATGGTGAGATCGAAAGAGCTGTCTGAGGCTTTCAGAAAGAAGACTGTAGCAGCTTATGAGTGTTAAGGGATTTAAAAAGATCTCAAAACAATTTGAAATCAGCTATTCCACTGTCCGGAAAATAGTCTACAAGTGGAGGACATTCAAAACAACTGCAAACATGCCCAGGTCTGGGTGTCCAAGCAAGTTCACCCCGAGAGCAGACCACAAGATGCTAAAAGAAGTCTCCAAAAACCCTAAAATGTCATCACGGGACCTACAGCAGGCTCTTGCTACTGTTGATGTGAAAGTGCACGCCTCTGCAATCAGAAACAGACTGCACAAGTGGGAGGTGTGCAAGGAGGAAACCTTTGCTCTCTAAGAGAAATATGAAGGCCAGACTGAAGTTTGCCAGAGAGAACGTAGACAAAGACCAGGACTTCTGGAATAATGTTTTTTGGACAGATGAGTCTAAAATTGAATTATTTGGACACCAGAACAGAGGATGTGTTTGGTACAGACCAAATACAGCATTCCAGGAAAAGAACCTCATACCAACTGTGAAGCATGGAGGTGGAAATGTCATGGTTTGGGGATGCTTTGCTGCAGCCAGCTCACCATCATAGAATCCATCATGAATTCTACCATGTATCAGAGGGTACTTAAGGACCACATGAGACCAGCTGTAAAAAAAATTAAAGCTGAAGCGGAACTGTACCCTGTAACATGACAATGACCTAAAACATACCAGTAAATCCAACAAGGGCTGGCTACAAACTAAGAAATGGAGAGTCTTGGAATGGCCGAGTCAAAGCCCAGATCTTAATCCCATTGAGATGCTGTGGGGTGACTTGAAATGGGCTGGCTATACATGCAAAAAACCTCTCAAACATCTCACAGCTGAAACAAATCTGTGTTGAGGAGTGAGGCAAACTTTCCTCAGACCAATGTCAGAGACTGGTAGATGACTACAAGAAGCGTCTCACTGAAGTTATTTCAGTCAAAGGGGGTAACACTAGCGATTAGGCAGTGGGGTGTTTTTTTCCTCAGAATATGCATTTTTGTTGATATCTTTTGTTTAATGAGTAAAACAAGGTTAATTTTTATTTACCTGCAATTAAACCACCTTCTTTTCCAAAGATAAATAAAAACAAGATTAGACATCAATATGTGAACATTTCTTAATAAAGAACTGAATATTTAATGGGGTGTCCTAATTTTTTCACATGAAACATGCTAAAAATAAGAAGTAAACCACAGAAAAAATATCAGCTTTAATAGTTAGCATCTCTTGTTGGTTGACAAACTCATGTTTGCACTTTAATGTCAGAAAACTGTATGCATGGTTTTTTTTTAAAGTCTGTGGATCCAGACCCACATGTTATAGTGTCAGGGAGAAGATTATCAGTAGCATAATAGTACAAATATTCAGGCATAATCATAGATATACAACTCACATTCAAGACACAAGTTAAAAATTTGTCAGCCGAATTAAATTCAATTTGGCAAATTTTAGGGACATTAAGGATTCAAAGGCTTTATTATCATGTGCACAGCTAAGAAATGCAACGTTTCCTGAACAATGAAATTCTTACTCTGCTGTCCACAACGAATGCCAAGGCAATAAATACATAACAATACTAATAAAAGTAATAAACACACCTTAATACCAATACTAATAAATACACATTAAAAGCAATTAGGACAGTTTAAAGCAGTTAAGACTAGAGGAAACAAGAAGGATGAAAATTCACTGGGTGACTATGACTTGTCCCTGAGTAAAATAAAGTTCACTGAGTGAGTATGACTTGCCTCTGATAATACCCAATATACTGTACAATGGCAATTTTAATATCAGAGATGATATGAACGTGAGCTGGCATGGCACTATGCACAATGTGCAAATGAGCAATGTACAAATTAGCATCCAGTGTGAGAATTTCTCTGTGTAAAGCCATGTGCCCTGATAATACCCAGCAGACTGTACAATGATAATTTAGTAGCAGAGATGATATGGACATGAGACGGGGTGAGACTATGTACAGTGTGCAACTGAACAATGTGCAAATTTAGCATCCAGTGTGTGAGTTCCTATTTGCAAAGCTGTGTCCGGAATTGTGTTATTTGTTCAGGAGTCTGATGGCAGTGGGAAAGAAGGAGTTTTTTTAGTCTGGATGTCCTGCATTTTGCACTTCTGTACCTCCGGCCTGTGGGTAGAAGTGTGAACATTCTGTGCTGGGGTGGGTGGGGTCCTGGAGGATGGAGGCAGCTCTCCTTTGGACTCTGCAGTGATAGATGCTGTGCAGAGAGGGGAGTGGAGCCCTGATGATCTTCTCAGCTGTCTTCACCACTCTCTGCAGGCATTTGCGGTTCAAAGCACTAGAGTGTTGCCATACCATGCAGTGATGCAGTTGGTCAAAATGCTCTCGATGATGCAGCTGTAGAAGTTGTTGAGGATCTTGGGGGACATGCCAAACTTCGTCAGCCTCCTCAGAAAGTACAGCCGCTATTGAGCCTTCTTAACCAGCTCTGTGGTGTTAAGTGCCCAAGAAAGGTCCTCGTGGATGTGGATGCCCAGGTATTTAAAGCTGCTCACCCTCTCCACCTCAAGCTTCTGGATGAACAGTGGCCGATGAAGTCTCCTCCCCTTCTTCATATCAACTATCATTCCCTTCGTCTTGTCTGTGTTGAGGGTGAGGTTGTTGTCCTCACACCATGACAACAGGCTGGCCACCTCCCTCCTGTAGGATGCTTCATCACCACCAGTGATGCGTCATCCGTGAACTTTAAGATGACATTGTCCTTGTGGGAGGCAACACAGTCATAGGTGAAGAGGCTGTAGAGGATGGAGCTGAGAACACAACCCTGTGGGACACCTGTGTTCGTGATGATGCTGGCTGAGGTCCTGTTACCCATCCTGACAGACTGAGGCCTGCCAGTCAGAAAGTCCAGTAGCCAGTCACAGAGGGTGGGGTGCAGGCCAAGTGAAGACAGTTTGTAGGTGAGTTTGTGGGGGATGACCATGTTGAAGGCGGAGCTGTAGTCGACAAAGAGCATCCTGATGTAGGAGTCTTTATCTTCCAGGTGGGAGAGGGAATAACGGAGTGCAGCAGCAATGGCGTCTGAGGTGGACCTGTTGGGCCGGTAGGCGCACTGCAGGGGGTCCAGGGTATCCGGTATGCTGTCCTGAATGAGGGCCAGCACCACTCTCTCGAAGCACTTGACAATGACTGGAGTGAGTGCTACTGGCCTGTAATCATTCAGGCAGGTTGGCGGGCTCTATTTGGGGAGGGGACGATGGTTGTGGTTTTGAAGCAGGAGGGGACTAGGTTCTGGTTGAGGGAGAGGTTAAAGATGGTTGTGAGAACATCAGTCAGCTCAGCAGCACATGCTTTGAGAGCCCGCCCAGAGATGTTCTCTGGTCCTGCTGCCTTGTGGGGTTGATATTCCTCAGTGCTTTGTTTATCTGGCCTGATGAGACTTTTAGTGGACGGGAAGGGGTGTGTGTGTGTGTGTGTGTGTGTCTCCCCTCTGCCCTGTAGCTGGAGGTCTCAAAGCGGGTGTAAAAGATGTTGAGATCATCCGGCAGGCTGTCTGTGGAGCTAGTGGTGTTGCTGGTGGTTCTCTTGTAGTCTGTGATGTGCTGCAGGCCTTGCCACATGCGCCCCAGGTTAGGAGTGGAGTAGAGGCTGTCCAGGTTTTCTCTGTACTGCCTCTTGGCTGTTGTTATAGCCTTCCTCAGTCCATACTTTGCAGCTTTGTACTTGGCCTCATTGACTGATTTAAATGCAAGAGAGCGAGCACGCAGCATCTGACATACCTGACTGTTTAACCAGGGCTTCTGGTTGGGGAACTTCCTGACTTGTATGGTGGGTATGATGGTATCAACACAAGTACTAACGTACCCAGTAACATGCTTAGCATAGTCCTCTGTGTTTACAGAAGAGTCCTCCTGGATGGCTGCAGCTTTAAACACATCCCAGTCTGTCCGGGCAAAACAGTCTTGCAGGGCGCTCTCAGCCTCTGGAGTTCAGCGCTTAATTTGCTTAATAACAGGGTTTGTTTGTTTCAGCTTTCGTCTGTAGTCTGTGTACATTAACAGTGAGATGTGATCTGACTGTCCAAAGTGGGGGCGGGGTGCCGCTCTGTATGCACCACGTATGTTGGTGTAAACATGGTCCAGTGTGTCCTTATCACGAGTGGGAATGTCCACATGCTGGTAACATTTGGGAAGTACAGTCCGTAAATTGCTAACAGGAGGCTGGGTAGTGGTGGCCGGCTAGCGCGAGCTCTTAGCCTAGCATGGAGACCTCCCCCCTTGCCTCGCTTTTGCCGCCGTCTCTGAAGTGCTCTCTTGGGATCAACATACTCACTCCAACTCGGTACTTCGGGGCCGTGGGAGCGGACAATGCATTGTAGTTTGGGTGGTATAAAGCCATTAAATTCCGTATGGCTGCTTGTCTTGGTGTTATCCAGCAATGCCTGTCAGTTGTATGTTAGCAGTGCTTGACATTTATGCACTGCAGAAAGACCAACAAACATGCAAAAAAGGAGAAAAAGCTGGCATTCGAGAATGGAGCGAGCAAACACGTCTGCTTCGGGGGGGGGGGGGGGGCGCCATGATGGTTTTAGGAACAGTTCTACATTAGGAACAGTTCTTCATCAATGCCATGATCTTTTCACACATGAACTACTGCATCACCAGCTGGTCACACACAGGTAGGACCACAATGCATCCTGTTGAAAGACTATACGCAAGCTTTGAAAACACTGGATAAAAAGTCAAATTCATATCATCATTGTGAGATTTTAGTAAAACATGATTTGTTAAAACTGAGACAGTATGATTAAATTTGCTGACACTTTACTTGTGTATAAAATAATTAATGGCTTGGCTCATACTCCACACAGTGAATTTATTAAGTAAAATCAAAACTAATCTGATAGATCACTACAGCCACTGTTTATACTTGTCCAGGGGTAGGCAACCCGTGGCCGTTCAGCCCCCATGCTGTGGTTCCCTGCAGTTATACAGTATATATGCAGATTGTCTATTAGTGCCATGCATTTTTTTTTAAATTATAACCAAAATTTAACTCAGTGGAAGAAGATATTTTTTAAATGTTTTTCCACTCTGCTGTAATTATTTCTAATTGGCTTAATTTGCACCAAATGATTTTTAAAATTATATTTTTTATAAAGTTGTTTAGAATTCTTTTAGTTTTATTCCAAAGTAAAGAAGAATATCAGACAACCAATCCATTAGTTGTCAAATTGAGAGTGTGGAGAACAGGTGAAGGATACAGATTTATATTATATTAATACATTTGAATAAGAAGCGTTATGAGGAAACATACAAAGAATGAAAAGTAGCTTCTTCTGAATAAAACTTTCGTCTCTAATTTATTAAAATATCAGGAACTAAACCTGTGTGATCACTGTTGAAAGGAGAAGATGGATAATATTTTTCAGATTTAAACAATTTATGAATGTGCTGATAATTAAAAAAACTATACAAAAAATTATGGTCGGATATTCAGAAATTTATTTTTCAGCACAAAACAATTTGTAATATATTTCTAATACTTTTATTTCATGAATGAAGCTATATATAGCGCTTGACAGTTTTTTCCACTGTTGTAGTATGAATTCATTAATGCCACATAATATTCAGAGCTACGTATTGTAGCATCATCAGCTGGATTCCAATTTATAAAATTATTCTTTGCTGAAGAGAAATTGTTTCACCCAAGACCGGAGCTGTGAAGCCTTATGCCACTGACCATGAAGTGGATAAGTTACTCCCTGCTCAGCATCTGGAGTCATTTCCCTTTAAATCCATTTGCCAAAAGAATGCCAAAATGACAGGTTTACGGCCTAGTGTTCCACAGACTCTTGACCAAAAAGATTCCTCTCATTAAAACTCAAAAGTCCAACATTGCCCACCGATGGACAACATAAGAATATTTTCCCAGAGGACTGAATGTTTTCTCTCTGAAGTTAAACTATGAATTGTGAGCAATTAAATAACTTATCCTTCTCCACGGACAACATCAGCTATTGAAGATATGACTGGACCCTGTGATGGACAATTATGGTTTGAAATGCTGTTATTGATATGATTTGATATGTGTTTTTATTTTCAGGAAAAAATAATTTTGCAGGCCTACTATAAAGAAATTATTGTATTTACAATGTAGACACATTGTTTGTTCCTTTATTATTAAAAGTAGAATATCTTAGTTACTATTAGTCACTGAAGTTTTAAAGAATTTATGCTTTAATACTCAGCATATACAGTACAGTGGTGTGAAAAAGTGCCCCCTTCTTGATTTCTCTTTTTTTTTTGTATGTTTGTCACACTTAAATGTTTCAGATCATCACACAAATTTAAATATTAGACGAAGATAACACAAGTAAACACAAAATGCAGTTTTTAAATGATGTTTATTATTAAGTGGAAAAAAAATCCAAACCTACATGCCCTTTTCTCTCAGCTTCATCAACGCCAAGGATCAAGATTAGTACCGGAAGGCCTGCTACCACCAGGAGACACAATGTGACTCTGCTGTGCTGAAGTTCTGTTGTACAAATTAAATTTAATTTTTCAGAATATTCCTTGTATAAGTTCTATAAACCTAACATCTTCGAACTACTTTCAGAACTTCAAATGCATTTATCTTTTCAATAATCTCCATTTCTTTTCAGAGGAACATAATTTTTTTTTTATATATAAAATAGTTTAATCATCATTTTCTTCATAAAATTGCATCTATTTTTCTTAACCAATGCTATTTTATGGTTTCTCATTTTCCATTACAGTGCCAATTTAAGCTATGTTTTTCTTTGGTTCCACAAATGTTTGATAAAACAAATTATCCTCAGTAATCCATTCAACTCATGGTGCATGTTGAATTCACTGTCTTAAAGTCTTCATCTATCATGAAATTTCTTATTAAACTGTTAACCACTTGCACTCCGGGCAATTTTCCTAAAAATGCCCAAAAATAACGTGCCCAAAGTAAATTGAAAGCTGTCATTCAACCCTTTGCAGCATCTTCATGGGGTTGGTCTCATTTAAAAGAAAACACTTTGAATTTTTTGGCAAAAAAAACATAATCTCTCTACGTGCTCCGGCCACTGAGTTACAGTCATCTAAACATACTGAACTTGAAGAAAAAAAAATTGGACACAGTGTTTTTTTGGATACAAATGCTTGTAAATAACACACAGCTGTCCGATCTGGCTGGAAAATGCAACAGAAATGTAGAACCAAGTGTTACCCAGCTGAGATCCAAATTTGGTAACAATACCACCAAAAATGAATATTTTACACAGCTTTGTTCTCAGGCTGTTCCCAGGCGTTATGGAACTGTGCCAAATTGTGCCAAATGGCACAGTTTGGAAAAACGTCTGTAACTTTTGAATAATTCAATGTAGAATCTTCATTTTAGGCTCTAATGAAAGGTCACACTCAGGCCTGTGTCTGTGTGTGTGTGTGTGTGTGTGGGCGGGGGGTCACCCCCCCCGCTACCAAGGACCAAATTCGGCCCTCGCTACATGACGGAATACACTCTTTTTTTTTTTTCCTTGCATGTTTTCACAGCGGCTCCCCCCCCCCTCGCTACTGTGTGTGTGTGTGTGTGTGTGGGGGGGAACCGTGAACGCCCCCCCGCCCTGCTACAGAAGAGGGCCATCGCTACATGATGGAATAGACTGATATGCTTCCCCCCCCCGCGGACCGGGGAGCGTTCGGACCGTGCCCCCCCCCCCCGCTCCTCTTCTGCAGCGGGGTGGGGGGGCGTTCACGGTCCGAACACGGCAAATGAACCGTTTATCGCGGCGCACGCACTTCGTATTTCGTGCGCAGTACAGTTGTAATTTACCGATCGGTCAAAAGTCATTTTTGGATTACAGTTTTCAGGGATAAATAATAATTTAGCTTATAACACCTTACCTCTTCAAAGCAGCAGAGTCGTGGCGAACAGCTCTTCCCACGCGTCAGACGAACGCGACGCTGCTCTGCTCGTGGATCCCGATCAATATAATTCCATTATTGCCGTTTTGGTGAATGATTTACGACTTCTGTCGTCGGCCTCCGTCTATTCTGCTGGAATGAGTGCAGGTCCCACTTGTGGGTGTTCTCCATGCTGCTGGGTGAGCCTGGGTCTGTAGGAGATCCGTACAGAGTCCTTCTGCAGCAGTAAATATCGCTTCACCCAGCCAGAATTTCTGTGCTTCAATTGGCTCCTGCGTTCACAGTAGGCGGGTCCTCCTTCCTAGATTTTCATTCATTGGTTCCTCAAGGTTTCAGAAACCCAATTCAAGGCTCTTATTAGTCGAATGAGAGGTCAATCAGATGAACTAATCTGTTCGCGGCTGTCTCTGCAGTTTTTTTTTGAGTGGCGCTTGGACGCTACTACATCACCATCACCACCATCATGCGTCATGCGCACGCCCTCGTGCGTCATAGGACGCAGAGACTTGCCCGCCCGCGGAACAACGGAGCGCAAGTGGTTAACAAGGCATATTGGAGTTATTGTTTGAATTCACATTGATCTTCTTGATTAAAAGCAAAAAAGAACTCACAGGTTTTTGAGACTGATTCATCTCTGGTACAAACACTGAATTAGTAATAAAATTATCCAATATTTTTTTGGGACTGGTGCCCCAAATGAGTTTATGTGTGCTGGTAATGAAAAGAAATCTTCATTCCTATTCACATACATACAGTATATATATATATATATATATATATATATATATATATTAAATAATATTTGTACCTAATAAAACTAAACGCTACAGTATATATATAAAAAACTTTATAAGCTGCATAATCTTTATTGTAAAGGTCAAATGCTGTTGTGGCCCTCTGTCACTTCTATTTTAGTAGGAGATGGGCAAAATGGCTCTTTGGTTGGCAAAGGTTGCAGACCCCTGTACTTGTCTATAAAAAGAGATCATTCCAAAAAGCCAGTGTAAACCAAACCAGCATGAAGAGCAGATCACCGTCATGATCAATGTGTCCAAAGGGAAAAAAAAAAAGGCATCATCAATTGTCAATCATGCAGACTATCAAAAAAGAGCCCATTTCTGCATTGATTTCTTTGGGAGTCTTTGTATAGGTAAAGGTGAGAGGCTGAGCTTTTAATTAGGACACCAAGCAAGAAAAACTGCCAAAGAGAACCGAAAAGGTTAAGAGACCAGATAAAAAATGGGAGGTCATGAAAACTAAATGGGAGAACTGTGTGCAGCCCTCAGTGCTCATCACTTTGTGACAGAGGTTGGTAGAAGACATCTCTGCAAAGCTACAGTCTGATGAATAAAAATATAACAGTCAGGATGTCCAAGACTCCTGCTCTTCTTTCTCTCATGGAAGATGCTAACACTAACTACAGGCACATCTCAATAAATTAGAATATCCTTGAAAAGTTAATTTATTTTAGTAATTCAATTCAAAAAGTAAAACTCATATATTGTATAGATTCATTACACACAGAGTAATATGTTTCAAGTGTATATTACATACAGCCTGTGCTAAAGAGATGAGAATATACAGTACAGTATTAAGTGGCATTGCACTTCAGGAATACTAATGTAATTTAGGGTCTCTATTAAGATGATTATTCAAGCTGAGTTCAAGGACATGCCAAAACATCCTAAATGCACTGGACACTGCAGGGTTGGCACCAGAAGAACCATTTTATGATCTCTGTAAAGAAAAAATCTATAAAATGAAAATGACCTACTATAATTGAGTCATATTTGAGATTTTGGGAAAGGTGATTCTTACCTTGGGGGATATACAAAAGAGGTTTTTAGGTATTTACAGGTGTAAGAAAGGCAAACACATTTCAAGATTTATGTACCTTTAAAAAAGGGGGGATGGGGAGCAGAAGGCAAGGATGTTTTCTGAGCTACAAAAAACATGATGCTTGTTAATTAAAAGTGTACCATGACGAATGTGCAGTTCATATTATGTTATATAGGAACTTTGCATTTATATGTTTTTTCCTGTTAGTTAACTCAATCAAGCTGTGATATTTTTCAAAAGAACTGGGTGTTTTTTAAGACACTGCTTTTCCAGCCTTTTTTGCAGAAGTAAAGGCAACAAAGGTATTGCAATCCCTTTAAATTAACACTTTGAAGCCTACTAAGTTGTTAGCTATTTTACAAGCACAATGGCAAAACTGGCATTCAGACTGGACATTTACCAACTTCACATGGACTTCATAATTGTCCCCAACCCGAGCTATGTACTGGGGTGATTGCATCAGTGAAAAGAAGAAAAGAAGGCTTTATTCATGCTTTACTATCACCCCAGTATCTTATTACTACACTGTATTTGCTTCTGAAGTACAATGCTAACTTGCCAAGGGTAGAGTGCTGTGGGATTGGGATAGATATTTCTCATGTAGTAATCTTAGGGCGCATTCACACCGCCACTGTTTGGTCCGGACTAAAGAACCAAAGTGAGTATTCCGTGGATAGTTCAGTTCGTTTGGCGTCATCTGAATGTGCCTGGAACTCTGGTGCAGCACCAAGCAAGCGAACTCTGGTCCCCCTGAAAGGGGGGGGGGGGGTTCGGTTTGCTTGCAAATGCAGTCTGCTGCGCTTCGCTTACCGTGTGAATGAAAACGGAGTATCCAGCGGACCAAAGGGCGAACGTGCCCCTCGGCGTTTGTGTAACCACAGCAACACACAGTGAGAAGAGAAAGTGACGTTTACTATAAAGGTGCCTTCACATTAAACGTGAACAGGTGAATTTTTCGTGCACCACGATTACATTATAACTCAATGTAAATACATGAAAAGACATGAATTCACCGTCTGGGTGAGATGCAGACAGACGAAGTTGGCACTCACCTGAAAAAGTTATCCCTGTTGAAAACTCCACGTGTGTTTCCGTGGCAGGAATCCGTGGGTAAAATAAATCAACACCCCGATTCAGCTGAAGAGCTCCTGGTTCTTCAGCCTCCCTTTTGGGTAGAAAATAACAGACAACCGCGCGGATCCAAGAAATACTTTTACCGGAGAAAACTGAGGAGAAAGGTTTAAAAAAATGTCTCTTGGACTTGGAGGAATGAGGAGTGAGGAGGAGATGCAGGCTCTGATAGACATTTGGTCTGAGGACCAGATTTCTCAGCTGCTTGTGGCTACACACAAGAATACCGATGTTTTTAAAATGTTTAGTGACATGATGGCAGCACGGGGGTCTATACAGACAGCGGAGCTTTTCATTTTTATTAGTTTGTGGCGCATTAACACCTCGGCTGAAGGGAACGGTGTTATGCTGAGAACTGCTCGCGTGCCGAGAACTGCATCCCATTGTCGAATAAACATAATTTAAAAATGTAATAGCAATTTTTACTTCTAAAAATGTATAATGGGTACTTCTAAAAATGCACAAATGGTTACAAGTCTGGCTGTAGTGTTATATTTTATAGTTTTGGTGCATGGGATGCAGTTTTTGGCAAGCAAACAATTTTCTGCATAACACCGGTCCTGGCCAATCGATGAGCCGGATTTCTCTTCTTCGCCGAGATTTTTTCTTCCTGGTCAGTGGTGGCTTTGGCTATAGCACCACAAACGAGCAGCTGTTGTAACTGCATGACGTTGTCCAAGCAGTTTGGTCTGCTTGAGTGAAGTGCTGTGTGAATGCAAACCGAACCAAACGAAGGTGTGAAAATTCTCGCCATCCCCCACCGAGTCGACCTGAGACCTCCGGACTATCCTGGTGTGAATGCAGCCTTACAGTGATGCTCACGATGCACCCCTGTATGCTACTCCATACTTACACACGTGAAAAAACTTCCAGCCCCCCCTTCTGTGGCACACGCTGGGCAACGTCAAGTAGGGGACTGCCTTGCAGGGCCAAGTAAGGTGGAGCGTGTCTTCATGATCACTTTGATAGCTGTGAAGGCCTACAAGGAACCTTGAAAATGCGGCTAAGTGAGGCTCTGGTAAAAGGGAGCGGGGAACTCCACAAAAGCAATGGCCATCATTATTCAAAATGATTTTTGGCATCCTCTGCAACTGACCCAGTGTCAGGTTGTATCAGAATCCATCCTTCCAACAGGGTTACACTAATGAAGCCAAGAGGGTCTCCTGACATCTGGCAACCGATAGCAGTTCTATTTTTTCGCTTTTGCCAAATCTTGCTCTTCCAAATTAAGTCCTATGGTGACAGAGAAGTTTGCGATGACAGCAGGTGTGACTGTCTGATCTCTGGACAGGAAAGCTTGGCACCACTTTTTGCAGCAGTGTGCAGCTAAAGTAAAGAAGACCAGGGAAAAACAACATGAGGAATGTCGTGCACACAGGCATGCATGTGGACGCTGACTTTCTTTAGGAGGAGCATGGCATTGTCTATTTCAGATGGCCAGAAACTAGAGAGACTATCCAAGCTAGGGATGGGCCAAAAATCATCTCTCACTATAATTATTCCATATCTTGATACGCGATATACTATATCTCAATACAAAACCTGTGTGTGTTATGTAAACTACAAATGATGCTGAATAAATTAGTTTGGTAAAAATTATCAGCAAATAACTGAAACAGTGAGTTGCTGTGCGGCGGCTGGGGGATCCTGGGTTGGATCCCAGCCCCCGACCAACAGTGATCTGTATGGAGTTTGCATGTTCTCCCTGTGTCTGCGTGGGTTTACTCCGGGATTTCTCCAGTTTCCTCCCACATCCCAAAAACATGCAAATTAGGTTAATAGGCATCAAACTGGGGATTCTAAATTGTCCTTAGGTATGACTGTGAGAGTGAATGGTTGTCTGTCTCTCTGTGTTGGCCCTGCGATGGACTGGCGATCTGTCCAGGGTGTACCCTGCCTCTCGCCCAAAGATGCTGGGATAGGCTCCAGCCCCCCACGACCCGAAAAAGATTAAGCGGAAGAAGATGAATGAACTGAAACAGTTGTATATATATTTAATCTACACTGTTAAAAATCACCAGGCTTTCACAGTAAATTTTCACAACTACTGTAATCACATTTTTGTGATGAATGATGGGTAATTATTTGGGTTATTACAGTAAACTAATGTGAATTCAAATTTATGTGGCTTCGTGAAGTGACTGCACAGCATTGTGGTCGTTACTCATTTGAAACCACTGACACAGGGGAAGATGGACCTTAACTGTTCTTCTTCCCTCCAGTTAAATAAGGAGGAGAGCGGTGTCACTTAACTAAGGTATGTGTGGTTATTTCAGTAGAAATAGATGTGAATATATTTCCATGAATGTGTACATTTCAATTACAGATTTATACTAACTTAATGCTATAAAAAGAAGAACTAACCTGCTCATGATATGATTAAGTTAATTAGGTCAACTAGAAAAGAATGGAATAGAATAGAAAAGGATAGAATAGAATAGGGGTGCATAAGCCGGTGTACTCCTAGTGGCGGTCCCAAGCCCGGGTAAATGGGGAGGGTTGTGTGAGGAAGGGCATCTGACGCAAAACCTTTGCCATATCAAATATGCGGATAATGACAAATGAGACTTTCATACCGGATCGGTCGAGGCTTGGGTTAACCACGACCGTTACCGGTGCTGTTAACTGACAGGGTGCCCGTGAAAATTGGGCTACTGTTGGTCAAAGATCAAGGAGGAGGAGAGGGGGAAGGCCTGTTAGGAGGGAGAGAGAGAAAAGGAAAGGTAGACGCGTGGAGGTGAGAGTAGGGATGTCAAATGTAGGGACTATGACTGGTAAAGGCAGAGAGTTGGCTGACATGATGGAGAGAAGAAAGGTAGATCTACTGTGTGTTCAAGAAACAAGATGGAAGGGAAGCAAGGCTAGGAGCATTGGAGATGGATTTAAACTGCTCTACCATGGTGTAGATAGGAAGAGAAATGGAGTAGGAGTAATCTTGAAGGAAGAGTGTGTGAAGAGTGTTCAGGAGGTAAAGAGGGAGTCAGACAGAATTATGAGTTTGAAGCTAGAAGTAAAAGGTGTGATGTTGAATGTTGTCAGTGTGTATGCCCCACAAGTTGGATGTCATTCCCAGGGGGGAGAGAGTGGTGACTGGAGTGGACTTTAATGGACATGTAGGTGAAGGGAACAGAGGTGATGAGGAGGTCCTGGGTAGGCATGGTCTTAAGGAGAGAAATGTGGAAGGACAGACTGTTGTGGATTTTGCTAAAAGGATGGAAATGGCTGTGGTGAACACATACTTCAAGAAGAGAGAGGAACATAGGGTAATTTACAAGAATGGAGGAAGGTGCACACAGGTTGACTACATCTTATGCAAAAGGAGAAATCTGAAAGAGATAGGAGACTGCAAGGTGGTGGCAGGGGAGAAAGTAGCTAGAGAGCATCAGATGGTAGTCTGTAGGATGACTTTGCAAAGCAAGAAGAGGAAGAGAGTGAAGGCAGAGCCAAAGATTAAGTGGGGGAAGTTACAGAAGGAAGAAGGTAGCACAGAGTTCAAGAAGGAGTTGATACAGGCTCTGGGTGGTAAGGAAGAATTACCAGATGACTGAGAAAGTACAGCAAAAGTACTGAGGGAAACGGGTAGAAAGGTACAGTATGTGGTGTATCCAGTGGACAGAGGAACGAAGAAAAGGAGACTTGGTGGTGGATTGAGGAGGTACAGGAAAGTATCCAAAGGAAGATGTTAGCAAAGAAAAAGACGGCTAGTCAGGGAAATGAAGACAGTAGACAGGAGTATTTGGAATCCATGTGCATGGCAAAGAGAGAGGTGGCAAAGGATAAGGCATATAGTGAGTTGTATGAGAGACTAAACACTAAGGAAGTAGAAAAGGAGTTGTATCAACTGGCTGGACAGAGAGATCGAGCTGGACAGGATATACAGCAGGTTAGGCTGATTAAGGACAGAAATGGTAATGTACTAACAAATGACAAGGGCGTGTTGAGAAGGTGGAAGGAGCACTATGAAGAGCTGATGAATAAAGAAAATGAGACAGAGCGGAGGACGGATGAAGGAAAGACAGTGAACAAGGAAGTCCCGAGGATTAGCAAGGCAGAAGTGAGGGCAGCTTTGAAGAGGATGAAGAATGGAAAGGCGGTTTGTCCAGATGACATACCTGTGGAGGTATGGAGATGTTTAGGAGAGATGGCAGTGGACTTTTTAACCAGATTGTTTTACACAATCTTGGAGAGTGAGAGGATGCCTGAAGAGTGGAGAAAAAGTGTTTTGGTACCACTTTTCAAGAACAAAGGTGATGCTCCGAGCTGTAGTAACTACAGAGGCATAAAGCTGATCAGCCACACTATGAAGATATGGGAAAGAGTTGTTGAAGCCAGGTTAAGAGGAGAGGTGATAATCAGTGAGCAGCAGTATGGTTTCATGCCAAGAAAGAGTACTACAGATGCAGTGTTTGTTCTATCAGTGCTGATGGACAAGTATAGAGAAGGTCGGAAGGAGTTGCACTGTGTCTTTGTGGATCTAGAGAAAGAACATGATAGTGTGCCAAGAGAGGAAATGTGGTACTGTATGAGAAAGTCAGGAGTGGCAGAGAAGTATGTGAGGGTGGTGTGGGAGATGTATGAGGACAGCGAGACGGTGGTGAAGTGTGCTATACGAGTGACGGATGGATCCAAGGGGGGGATGGGATTACATCAGGGATCGGCTCTGAGCCCCTTCTTGTTTGCCATGGTGATAGGCAGGCTGACAGACGAGGTCGAGCAGGAGTCTGAGTGGACCATGATGTTTGCAGATGACACCGTGATCTGCAGTGAGAGTAGGGAGCAGGTGGAAGAGAACTTGGAGAGGTGGCAGTATGCTCTGGAGAGAAGAGGAACGAAAGTCAGCAGAAGTAAGACAGAATACTTGAGTATGAATGAGACGGAGGCAGGTACAATGGTGAAGTTGGAAGGAGTAGCAGTAGTGAAAGTTGATGAGTTTAAATACCTGGGGTCAACCATCCATAGCAATGGAAAATGCACAAGAGAGGTAAAGAAGAGAGTGCAGGCAGGGTGGAGTGGGTGCAGATGAGTGTCAGGGATGATTTGTGAAAAAAGGTAGCAGCAAGAGTGAAAGGGAAGATTTACAAGATGGTAGTGAGACCTGCTTTGATGTATGGTTTGGAGACGGTGGTGCTGATAAAAAGACAGGAGATGTTGCTGGAGGAGGCAGAGTTGAAGATGTTAAGATTTTCATTGGGAGTGACTAGGAGGGACAAGATTAGAAATGAGTATATCAGAGGAACAGCTCAGGTTGATCAGTTTGGAGACAAAATAAGAGAAGCAAGGCTGAGATGGTTTGGACATGTGCAGAGGAGGGACAGTGGATATATTGGAGAAAGGATGTTGAATTCAATTCAATTCAATTCAGTTCAGCTTTATTTACTGTATATAGCGCCACATCAGAACAAAGGTCATCTCATAGCGCTACAAAATGCAGAGAAAACCTCACAATTTCAGAAAGACCCAGCAATCAGACGATCCCCTGTGAGCGAGCACTTAGCGACGGTGGAGAGGAAAAACTCCCATTTAACAGGAAGAAACCTCTAGCAGAACCAGGCTCATGGAGGGGCAGTCATCTGCTGTGACTGGCTGGGGGTGAGGGAATAGAGAGGACGAAGAGGACAGACATAAGGAACGTGAAACAGTGAGAAACCAAGTACATTATTGGCATTCATTCAGCAGTCTGAATCTATTAACAGCAGAACAGAAGCAGGGTTAAGAGACACAAAATCCCTCCCTAATCGTAGGCTATATTGAAAAAGAAGGATTTTACCCTGCTCTTAAAAACAGAGACCGAGTCTGACTCCCGGACCCAGAGTGGTAACTGGTTCCACAGAGAAGGAGCTTGATAGCAGAAGGCTCTGCCTCCCAATGTACTTCTGGAGATTCTGGGTACCACAAGCAATCTAGCATTTTGGGAGCATAGTGCTCTATTAGGATGATAGGGTAATATCAGATCTTTTATATATAAGGGGGCCTGATTATTAAGAGCTTTGAAAGTGAGAAGAATAATTTTAAACTTAATTCTAAACTCTATGGGAAGCCACTGAAGGGAGGACAGAACCGGTGAGATATGACCTCTCTTTCAAGAACCAGTCAAAACTCTTGCAGCAGCATTTTGGATCAACTGAAGACTTATTAAGGATATTTTGGGACAACCTGATAATAACGAGTTACAATAATCTAGTCGAGAGCTGGCAAAGGTGTGGATCAGTTTCTCAGCATCATTCAGAGACAAGATGCTCCTAATCTTGGCAATATTGTGCAGATGATAGAAGGCAGTCTTAGAAACAAATTTAATAAGTGAATTAAAGGACAGATCTTGATCAAAAATAACTCCAAGGTTCCTCACAGAACCATTCAGAGTGAGAGTGGCGGCATCCAAATTAAGAGAATGATTTGGAAAGGAATTTCTAAGGTTTTTTTGGGCCAACAAGAAGGACTTCAGTCTTATCTGAGTTTAGTAGCAGAAAATTACAAGTCATCCAGGCTTTGATTTCCTTAACAAAGGCATCTACTTTGGTTAACTGATTACAATCATCGGGCTTCATTGACAGGTAAAGTTGTGTGTCGTCTGCATAACAATGAAAATGTATACAGTGCTTTCTAATGATATTGCCTAACAGAAGCATATATAAACTAAAAAGAGTAGGGCCTAACACAGATGGAGCTGCCAGGCAGGATGAAAAGAGGAAGACCACAGAGAAGATTCATGGATGTTTTTCTGCTCCTGCTAATGTTTGGTTTCCACTTGCCAGCTCAGCAGACGGATAACAGGTTCTCAATAAACACTGCAGTTAAGTTCCATTTACAGTCTTTACTTTGAAGCACTGTAAAGCGGCAAACACTTTTGAGGCTCAAGAGACAGGAATGGAACATAAACAATTTAGTTAAGGCAAGAGACTATTTCCTGACTTCGGCAACACCGCTAGGACATACTGAGCATAAACGTGAATACTTGCGAATGAATCTTAATAAAATATTACAACTAGACAGCACACTCCCCGTCTGTTATAACACATTATAACACTATGTTCTCTTCATAAGTAATACAACATCAGAGACTGGCCTAGAATACACTTTCTGACAACCCTGGTTAAGCACTCTGACATCCACGTTCCACACTTTGTTGTCTTGACTGGGAATGACATGCTCAGTCACTCCTATCAGCCACTGATTTCTCTCAACCTGTGCATCTTTAAGAAGAACATCTCCTTTACTGAGATTTGATCTGTCCGTATTCCACTTGCGTTGTGGCTGAAGACTGGTCAAATATTCTCGACGCCAGCGTTTAAAGAAAGCTTCTGCCAGTGCTTGCACCTGCTTCCATTGCTTGCTGTACAGATTTTGTATGCTACAATCCAATGGAGGTGATGTAACCCCCTCAACTTTCTGGGTCAGAAGCATAGCAGGAGTGAGAACAGTCGGCATGTCTGGGTCAGATGACACTGGAACCAGAGGTCTGGCGTTGATGATGGCCATTACTTTAAACATGAGTGTGATGAGGACCTCATGTGTGAGACGAATGGTTTTTGTTTTAAGCTGCAATCCATCCAGTATCCTACGGGCAACGCCTATCATGCGTTTCCACACGCCACCCATGTATGAAGAGTGGGGAAAGTTAAAGGTCCACGTGCTACCATTGTCCTCAAGGTAGGATGTAAGTTCACTGTTCCTAGGCTTCATCTGGAGTTCTCTGCATGCACCAATGAAGTTTGTTCCCCGACCAGAACGAAAGAGGTGGACGGGACCATGTATAGCAGTGAATCTTCTCAGTGCATTCATAAAACTTGAAGCAGACAGAAATTCAACCACCTCATATGTACAGCCCTGGTTACTAAGCAAGTGAAGAGGACAGCCCATTGTTTGTTCTCTGTAACACCTCCTCTTTTGTGGCGAGAACTGACACTCCACAATTCAAACATGTCAATACCCACATTAGGCGGACTTGGGATGACTCTTTCAGGTGGTAAGTTTGACAAAATTTGCTCCTCTTCTCATCCTCTCAGTCTCTTGCAGATCACGCATCCTTGTAGGAAGCCTGACACCAGCCTCTTACCTCCCATAAGCCACAAGCCTGCAGTTCAAATAGCACCCTCTGTAAGATGCCTGCCTTGGTGTGCAACCTGCTCATGATAATGACTCACTAACAAAGTAGCAATGTGATGTTTTTTGGTAACAATGATAGGGTGTTTTTCTTCCCAAGGAATATCAGCAGAGGGTAAGTGTCCCCCTACTCTCAGTAGCCCATCTGCATCAATGATGGGATTCAGCTTTCTCAGCATACTGGTCTTTGAGATGGCACCACTTGTGGTAAGACACATGTCATCAATGAAGGCATCTCGCTGCGCACTTCTGATTATTGTGATCCTTGCTTGTGTTAACTCATCTATCTTGCTGTTTGTATTTTATGTGTGTAACCTGATCCTTTGGATAATCTTGGCTGTTGCTCGAAAGACTGCCTTCCAACTGGAGAACCATTCAAACCGGTGCGAGCCAAGTTCAGATACAGATGTCTTTGTGGTGAAAACGGCAACTTCAGGGTGCACCTCTGCATCTGTGTCTGATTCAATAAGAGCAAAGGATTCAGGCTGGGAGTTGTCTGAGTCCCTGTAAAAGAGGGCAGGTCCTTTAAACCAGTTGGTGTCCTTCAGACATGCTGCTGGTACGGAGCGTGTGCCATGATCTGCAGGGTTTTGCTCTGTACTGATGTAATGCCATTGCTCTGGACTTGTAGACTTCCTGATGTGAGCAACTCTGTTAACTACATACACATAAAATCTTCTCCTGCTGTTGTAGATGTAGCCTAACACAATGCGGCTGTCTGTGTAAGATGTGACTTTATGGAAGTCAGTGTCCATTTCCTCTGTGATCAAGTCCTTCATTTCCACAGCTAGAACAGCAGTGCAAAGTTCCAACCGTGGAATAGTGTATGGAGAATGGGGAGCTAGCTTAGCTTTATCCATTATGAATCCAACATGAATGTGTCCTTCCATGTCTGTTGCTTTGAGGTATGCAACTTCTGATATGGCCATGGAAGAAGCATCACAAAGGATACAGAGTTCTCTGTATTTTGTGGCACGAAGAGATCCAGATGTGTATGGTCTTCCAATTTGGAGCTGTTCAAGCTCTTGGGAGGGAATGTGTCCACAGATTCCACTGTTCTTCCTTGTGGGCCAGGAGAGGAGAGTCGCAGTCAACTGCTTCTGAGGACAACTCTCTAACTAGAGCCTTTCTTTGGATTGTTACAGGGGCAACATATCCTAGAGGGTCATAAAGCCCATTTACAGTAGATAAGATTCCCCTCCTTGTGAAAGGTCTTTTCTCCTGGGTCACACAAAAGGTGCAGGTGTAGGACTCCAAGTTCCAGGCAAGTCCCAAACTGTGCTGTAGTGGTAAGCAATCAACTGCTAGCTCCAAATCAACCAGGCTCTTAGCTCGCTCCTCAGGAGGAAAGGCTTCCATTACCACATGGCTGTTGGAGGCTATCTTGTGCAGTTTGATGCTGGACTCTGCTAACATAGCCTTTGTGCTCTTCAGGATGGAGACTGCTTCCTTGTTGATGGGAAATGAAGCAAGCCCATCATTCATTTACAAGTGCCTCTCAAAGAAAAGTCTTCTCTCAGTGCCATGTTCCTGTTCTCCATGAGAAGCTGTTTTTCTTAAGCCACAGATTGCAACTGCGGGGATGGAGAATTTCCAAAAGGCATGTACTTTCATGCAATACTCAGTGATCTGCTAACTTGGATCGCTGTTCTCAAACCACAAAAACCTTAGAAAGTCAAAATGGTCTATGCGGACGAGGAAGCAGTACAACATCTGCTGAACATCAGCCATTATGGCAACAGGTTCCCTGCGGAAACGCATGAGGACTCCCAACAGTGTATTATTGAGGTCTGGCCCCCTGAGAAGAATGTCATTCAGAGAGAAGCCCGAATCAAATACCACACGTATTTGGCTCTTTTTCTGCGGGTGGTAGATGCCATATATTGATAAGTACCAGCATTCTTGTTGCACAGTCAGTGGTGGGGCTGGCTCGGCTTGGTCTGAGTCAAGCATTGCCTGCATCAACATGAAAAAATGTTCTTTTATATCTGGCTTCTTTTCCAGCATACAATGTAATGATGCAAGATGGTTGAGTGCTTGTATTTTGTCGTTAGGCAGGCATGGCCTATTTGGCTGAAATGGCAAGGGTGTGACCCAGCAGTTAGTTTCATCTATGTAAACTTCCTTGTCCATTAACTTGAGAAACAGTTTGTCATCAATGGACATGCCGAGTATGTCGTCATGCGATGTTGTTTGAAACACATCAGTCCCAAGCTCACCTGACTGGTTATTTGGACTGGAGGAATGTGGGGCTCCTGGTAAGTTGAAGGGAATTATTAAGCTGTGGAATTTCTCTCTCACAACTATGTTGCTTGTGAATGGTGTGAGAACAGAATGGCACCCATTTGTCAGAACACTGGTCCTGAAGACATGAACGTTGGTGGGTCTGTGTGTCCTTCCCAGCCACATGTCTCCTATGACCACCCATCCAAGGTCAAGGTGCTGGGCAAATGGTGCATTATGAGGTCCGTTGCACTGCTCTCGCCCTATGTGCACCTGGATTAAGTCACGTCCAAGAAGAAGTAGGATAGCTGCATGTGGGTCTAAAGCTGGCATTTTATCCACCAGGAATTTAAGGTGAGTATGATGTTTGGCTATTTCTGGAGAAGGAATCTCAGACCGGTTGTCAGGCAACTGCATGTGGGTCTAAAGCTGGCATTTTATCCACCAGGAATTTAAGGCGAGTATGATGTTTGGTTATTTCTGGAGAAGGAATCTCAGATCAGTTGTCAGGCAGCAAGTCACATTTGATCAGAGTAGGCAGTGGGATTTGAGTGTTGCCATCCAGTGACTCCACAATAAAGTTGCCACCATGCCGTCCTGCTGTCTCAACTACTCCTGAACATGTTTTTAAAGTGTAACTTGACCTTTCTCCTTTAATGGCAAAATGTTCAAAGAATTCTGATCTAACCAGTGGCTTGATGCTTTGGTCATCGATCACAACATACTGTATGTTTTAATGGCTTTATCTCTCTGTCCAGCAGGGTACACACAAACAAGACAGATTTTGGAACATGACCTTGAAGTATTTTCCCTGCCACAGACCTCTGTGCACTTTGAAGTTACTGATGGAGCAGCCTCCACATGTTGCTTCCCACCATGATCTGAAGTGTCAGCTGGAGTCTCAGTTTTCCAAAGACTAGGACCTGAGTGTAGCGCTGTGGGATGTTTGTTGCTATTGCATTCTTTACATTGCACAGGCTTGTCACAAGTCTCTGGTGATATGGGTGGATGATGCACAGCACTTAAAACAGATGTTCTTGTCCTTTAAATAGGCCTTTCTTTCCTCCAGTGTATTGTTTCTAAAGGTGCAGCACTTTCTTAATGGGTGAGATTTATTGTGAAGAGGACATTATTTATCTGGATCACCACTTTTACGTGCTGTTGTGGTACTGGCTTCTTCAGCATTCGTTGAAACGTCTATCTTTTTTACACCTACTGATGTTCTCAGGTTCAGGTTCAGGTTACTTTATTTGTACCCGTAGGTAGATTTGTTTTGCAGTCTGGTGACATCCATATTTACAAGCTACAAATTACATTCAACATAGACACAAACACAGGCACACATGAAGCTGACTATAAACATGATAAAAATACTCAAGGCTCCATCAATCAGGGTATAAAAAGACAAAGAGATGAGGGAGAAACCAGAGGTAAGAGAGAAGGGTCATATTAAAAGTTAAAAACTAGTCAAAGAGGTTAAAAAACTCAAAGGTCTAAAACCCAATAAAATATTTAGAACCCAAGTGACATCCTACAAAAATAAGTAAATATAAAATGAAGTTAATAAATAGGTACCTAAATTATGTACAATATATTTTTACAGCTTGTTCAACTCTTTGACAGCAGCAGGGACAAAGCTGTTTTTGTAGCGCTGGGTTCTACTTTTTGGGACAGCAAACCTCCATCTTGAGGGAAGAAGCTGAAAGTGGCAGTGCAAAGGGTGGGAGTCATCATTTAAAATGGAGGTAGCCATCCTCTGTACTTGTCTGGTGTACAGGGATGTCATGCTCAGCTGTGACTCACCAAGCAAACGACTGGACCATCTAACTACCTGATCCAAGGATTTCCTCTGTTTCAGTTTTATCTGACCAAACCATGACACTAAAGAAAAGGATAAAATCGATTCAATAAAAGCCCGATAAAACATTGTCATTATGGTTCGGTCAACTTGGAAGCGTGCAAGCGTGCACTTTTTTTAAAAAAAAAAAAAAAAAAAAAAAAAAAAGTTTTCTCAAGCAATGCAAATGTTGCTGACCCTTTTTGCACACCCTTTCACAGTTCACTTCAAAGTTTAAATTACTATCAATAATCGTCCCAAGATATTTGTACGATTGTACACATTCGGTGGTCTGGCCTTTTAGTATGGTGACTTTGTGCCTGGGATTTTTCCTCCTAAAGTCAATAATCATATCTTTAGTTTTTGTTGTATTCAGCTGCAGGTAGGAATCCTCACACCAGTGAACAAAATCATCAACTACTGGGCCGTGGCCACTCTCACCATCCTGGAGGAGACTGACAATAACTGAGTCATCAGCATACTTTATAATGTGTCTGTTGTCATGTCTGCTCCGACACATGTTTGTGTACAGGATGAAGAGTAGTGGTGACAACACACACCCCTGAGGAGAGCCAGTAGAAGAGCACTTTAGGTCAGACAATGTACCATTGACCCTTACTCTTTGTGTCCTGTTGGTTAAGAAATCCAGAATCCAACCCACCAGATTACTGCTCAAGTGAAACAGAGTGACAGTGGCATCCTCCACTCCTCTGTGAGGCCTATAGGCAAACTGCAGAGGATCCAATGCATGCTCAGTCTGCCTTAGGACCTCACATCTGACCAGTTTTTCAAAAATTTTCATTAAAATTGAAGTCAAAGCAACTGGTCTAAAGTCGTTTACCGTTTTAGGACAGCTGGATTTTGGAACGGGAACAACCACAGCTTCTTTCCAGATCTTAGGCACATGTTATGTCTGTAAGGACTTATTGAAAATGTAATGAAATATAGGACTCAGTTCATGTGCACAGGACTTTACCAAGCACCCACATATATTATCAGGGCCCTGACTTTTGTTCACTTTTACAGCGCAGAACTCCCTTTTAACATCCTGCACCTCAATATTAAAGTGCTGATTGTCTTTGAGTTTCTGTTTCAAATCTTGGATTTCTGTGCTGAAATCAAAGGAGTCAAAACGACCATAAAAACAATTAAGAGCATTAGCCAGCTCTGTGTCTGAATTAAAACCATTTAAAAACACACGATTACTGCGCTCTGTGTTCTGAAGGCCTGCAATAGTTTTAATACTGGCCCAGGCTGAACCAAGTTTCTTTGTTGCCATCTTGCTTTCCAATTCTGATTTATAATTCTGTTTTGCTCTTAAAATTTCGGCCTTCAGCTCCTTTGTGGAAACCTGTAGCTCAGAAACAGACCCCTGTTTAAAGGCAAGTGCTTTCCTCTGTAAGCAGGATTTAATTTATTTTGTAACCCATGGTTTGTTGTTGGGATATATTTTGACACGTTTATGTGGAACAATCTTATTTTTACAGAAAGACATGTATGAGCATGTGATGTCAGCCAGAGAGTCCAAATCATCCCTGCAGGCCAGTGTGAACATCTCCCAGTCTGTACAGTCAAAGCATTCCTGGAGGCTGTGCACTGAATCTTCTGTCCACACATCAATGTCTCTTGTCTCCACCTTGCCTCTTCTGAGAGCAGTTTTATATGTGGGCAGCAAATGTACACAGTTGTGATCTGAGGATCCTACAGGAGGAAGGGGGAGTGATTTATAGGCCCTCTCTATGGATCCATAGCACAGGTCCAATGTCTTTTTTCGCCTGGTTGGGCAGGAGACATACTGATAAAAGTTTTTAAGTGTCTTCTTTAAAGAAACATGATTAAAATCCCCAAGAATTAAGTTTGGCGCCTCTGGAGAAATTGATTGCAGCTGCTGGATCACATCAAAGATTGTGCTGGAGGCGGAGTCAGTGTCTGCCCTCGGATGAATGTACACAATTGTGATGAAAAGTTGGGGGAACTCGCGAGGCAAATAAAAGGGGCGTAGTGACACAGACAGCAGCTCCACATTGGGTGTACAGATGCGCTTTGTGACTGTGACAGATGTGCAGTACTGCTTATTAATATATAAGCATACGCCGCCCCCCTGACGTTTCCCCGTTACCTCTTCCTGCCGATCCGAGCGCAGCGGGGCTCCAAAGCCGTCAATCCACAGGTCTGCGTCTCGGTCATGCGCAGTAAGCCAAGATTTTGTGAAGGCCATGACACAGCAGTTCTTAAAGTCCTTCTGGTAGCGTACATTCCCTTGAATTTCATCCACCTTGTTTCTCAGAGACTGTACATTCCCAAAAATTATTGAAGGAAGAGGAATGTTACCAAACTGCCGTCTCCTAAGGTGCAATTTCACACCTCCACGCTTTCCGCGCTTCCTTCTGCCACCTCTCCCGTCTCTCTTTTCACCGCTATGTTCGTCTCTCAAAATAAAGTCCGGCAGTTGCGGCTTAGGCTCAATCACAGCCGCTGCATCAACCGTGTTTAAATGCAGCAACATGTCCCTGGAATAATGTATTCTGCCCGCCATTCTGCCCGCCATGGAGCCGAACGCGTTTACTTCAGAGACAAAGAGCCAGAGGACAGATAGCAGCAGTGCAAGAAAGGGGAGGGAATCCATGTTGTAGATACCAGGGAGTTCTTCGAAACGACACAGAGGATTTTGTAAAACCATATAAAAGTACATCAAAACAGACACACATACGACGCACTATTTCACCAGCTGCCGGTCGCTGCATGCGCCCATGACCTTATGACCAAACGAGGAGCCTCTTTCTGCCTTTGGAGCACACATGGTTTCTGTTGCTACATTAGCAAAGCTTGGGTTATTGCACGTTTTAGCTTGTTCATAAACAAAATCTACAAACACAAAAGGGAGGATACAATACCTTGTGCTGTTGCTTGTAATGAGATCCTACAGTGATCCACTTTTCTTCCAGATTGTGTGGGAGTTTCTGGACTATAGGGGTGACTCCACGTAAAGTGTAAAGGCAGGAGAGACCTGGCAAATATCCATTAGTTCTTGCAGCCTCAAGCTCCATGAGGGTGTCTCCTAGGTCTCTTAATATCAGATTGTCTTTGGCTGTGATTTTTGGGAAATTGTCAACCCTTTTTAGAAGTGCATTTTCAATTACCTCAGGTGAGCCGTAAACGTCTTCCAATCTTTGTCACACCATCCTGAGACCTGATGATGCACTGTGGATGTATACAGCTCGTATTTTTTCAGCCTATTCAGATGAAGAAGCTCCAAGCCATTTGTACAGCAAGTCAAGCTCTTCCCTTTCTGACAGTTTCAAGTTATTGACACAGCTGAGAAAGGACGTCTTCCAACTCCAGTAATTTTCAGGAAGATCATCAAACTTCAGAAGGCCTGAGCCCACTATCTCTTGTTGCATTAGATACGTTTCAAGATCTGTCATAGCTACTGGTCTGGGTGGGCTGACATTGTGCAGTGGGGTTTGATGATCTGGATGTTGCTGTGGGGAGCTGAACTGGGGTGCTGAGGGCTGTATGGTGACTCTCTGAAGCCATTTGACTGCATTGTGTTAGTGATGCACATAGGATTCCAACCAGCCTCCACTCTGGGTGAGCATTGTTGAGCTAGCTCTATGAATTCATGGTCACTAATCTCGCTCTGTTGCATCATCCCATTTCACATAGCTGCTTGCTGTACCACCATTGTCCATAGCTGGCTGATGCTTTGGTGACGGTGATGTGCTAGGCGACTTAGCATCAGATAGAAGAATTGTGACCTGAGCTGTCACGTTACCATTTGTGGCGCTGTGGTGTGGTTTGCATTTAAATACTGGACTGTAGTCTCACTTGCAACACTTCTGTTGTAGTCAATTGGATGTCAGGATGTCTTATCGGTTTTGTTTGGTAGAGAAAACCCCGTCTGCTCGTGCTCCTCTTCAGCAGCCACTTCCAGTATTTTTGCCTCTACATCTGCAACAGCCTTTTCCAACTTTAACTGATGCAAATTTGCTTGTAGTATGGCTTGTTGTTTTAGCATTTCTGCCTCTTTCTTAGCAAATGCTAACTTAGCACGAGCAGCTTCTGCTTAAGCAAGTGCTCTCAAGGCCATTGAGCTTGCAGCAGAAAGAAAGTCTGCAACTAGATATTGATTATCTGGTCTCAAGAAGATCATCACAATTTGCTGTGTCTGTCTTGTGCCATTTTGATAGGATTTCAGTGCTTTCCTCTTGAATACAGAAGCTTGTTGGCCTTGCTGAGGTGCCTTTTTACTTTTCTGCTCCCGCTAATGTTTGGTTTCCACTTACTAGCTTAGCAAATAGACAACAGGTTCTCAGTAAAGACTGCAGTTGAATTCCATTTCGAGTCTTTACTTTGAAGCACAGTAAAAAAGCAAACACTTTTGAGGCTCAACAACAGACGGGAATGGCATGTGAACAATTTGGTTAAGGCAAGAGACTATTTCCTGACTACAGCAACACCGCAAGGACATACTGAATATAAACACGAACACTTGCAAATGAATCTTAATGAAAAATTACAACTAGACAGCACAGATGTAGTGAAGGAGGACATGGAGAGTGTCATAAACTCCCCGTCCGCCTTTCCACAGTGCACGGAGGAGGAGATAAGGACGAGGATTTAAGTGCAGTATTATGCACCACACACATTTATTAAACACGACAACACTGATTCACAGTTACAAGTCATATGTCCAACTGTAGCTTAAGGAGTCCATCAGGACGCTCAACAGTCAAGTGGCAAGGATCACCGGTGAAAACACACACGGAAATACTCACTGGACTGGAGTTGTCCGAGAAGTCCACATAAAGCACTGAGTGGGAATAATCCTCCTTAGACGTGACTTCATACGATGAACAGTGATCGTAAATGAAGTGCAATGGCCCAGCAATGCATGACTGGGAAAAGGCTCCTAAACTACATGCATTGCTGGGGATGGTCGATTGGAGGCACCTGGGTGAGGACCGGGAAAGATGATCAACGGGGCTAGGAACAGCTGATGGTAATCAGTGAGGGGGGCGTGGTCAGACCGGCAGACTGTCAGCAGTACACACAACTGCTGGCCCCAGAGCAGTGGCTATGGATACGGTAGCACACTGGAAAAACATACGATACATGCATACACAACAGCACCGAGACCCACAGAGAGATCAGGACCGAGCCGGGGAACCCAAACCGACTTGGCTCCTGACAGAGAGGGTTGGTGTTACAGAGGAAGATGCAAGGGGTAGGACGAGATGGAGACAGATGATCCGCTGTGGTGGCCCCTAAAGCGAGCAGCCGAAAGAAGAAGAAGAATAGAATAGAATGGGCTTTATTGTCATTGCACAGTTGTAAAGTACAACAAAACTGTAGGTGCTCCACCAGGCTACTCCACAGTAAATATGAAAAAAAAAAGATATAAATAAGACACAGAGTTGCAAAACACACTTTTGAATAAAACAGCCCAGGATTATAAAAAGATACACAGATTAGGTAGTGGCTTCATGGATGATTCAATGTGCATGAAAAGTGTTGGGTCCAAAGACAGGTGAGTTTTTTTTTAAAAATGATTATTAAAAAGGTCCTCAATTCTGTGCATTTGAGTGTTCGGGGGGGTGGGGCCACTGACTGTTTGCAGTCCGGATGGCCCAGGGGAAAAAACGTTTGTCAGTCTGGAGGTGTGAGACCTGATTGAGCTGAACCGTTGTCCAAAGGGGAGCAGGTCAAGCAGGTGGTGGGCGGGATGTGAGGGGTCTCCTGTGATGGCCTTGATCCTTCTGAGACAGGAGGATCTGACGATGTCCTCTAGGGAGGGCAGAAGGCCACTGATGATTTTTGGGGCGGTGTTGATGGCCCTCTGCACAGCCTTCCTGTTCTCAGCTGTGGAGCCAGCGTACCCCACACAAGGAAAGATGAATGGACAAATGTACAGAGACATCCTTGACAAGAACCTTTTGCCATCTACCAAGATGCTGAAGATGAAACGAGGGTGGACATTTCAGCAAGACAATGATCCCAAACACACAGCCAAGGAAACTCTCAACTGGATCCAGAGAAGAGAAATAAAGCTGCTAGAATGGCCCAGTCAGTCACCTGACCTGAATCCAATTGAAAATCTATGTAACAAACTGAAGATCAGAGTTCATAGAAGACACCCATGGAAACTTCAAGATTTGAAGACAGTTTGTGTGGAAGAATGGGCTAAAATCACTCCTGAGCAATGCCTGCATCTAGTTTCTCCATATAGGAGACGTCTGGAATGACAAGCCAACAAAACAACAAAAGCTTTTCATATTAAATGAATTTCACCAAGCGTGTTCAATACTTATTCCTTGTGTCATTCCACTTTATTAAATATAACTTGTTTTGTGAACACAGTTGCCTTGATTTCTTTGTATGTATGGATTACTTGGGTTGTTACTGATATCTGGTGAAAATCTCAGGTCAATGGCTCCATCAGAAATATGTTTAATGAGAAAAATGTTGACGTGTTCAATATTTAGTTTCCCTGCCGTATTTGCTGACAGGCCTGTATCAGTCAACATGGTGAATATCGTCCCATACATCAGCGCATCCCTAATAAATGCTTAAAAGTTTGTTTATAAGTGAAATTACAAGCAATTTTACTACTGAGAAACAAATATTCCACATAAGCTCACATTCACATTATGAAAAAGATTACTTTGGTTTCAGTCACAAAAGACAAGAGCGGGGAGTAATGTAGAGGACAGATGTGTCAACACTGCTGCACTCCTACTCGGTGCCAATTAAAATAATCAAATTTATAGATCACTTCATGGCCCTTTCACTCTAATTAATTTAACTTACCATTGTGTCAACTTTTTTAAGGACGTGACAGTATACTGGCAGAGTGAGATTTACCGTTGGTAAATGCAAAGCAGAAACATGTGCAACTGTTCATCTTCACAGTGTTTGTCCCCAGTAACACTAAAGGCTGCACTCTCATCAGCAAACCAAAGCAACCCGGTGCTGCTGCACTATAAATCACATCACCATCCCGGGGGGGGGGGGGGGGGGGGGGGGGGTGCAGCCACTTGCCAACTGTTGTATGTTTGAATCAGAGCTGTTTCAGCCTATAAAGCGGAATATGCAAATGCTATGGGGCCCTTCGACCACTAGGGGGCTCCCCAAGCTACAAGTTCATTCTCAACATTTTTGGAGCGAGAATAAAAATTACCTTCAAGTTTTTTCTCATAAGTTTGAAACTTTTTTCTTGGAAATTTGTCTTGTTCATAATGATGCTGTTTAAATGTTAATTCTATGTAATCGTTTAATTTAATTTAAAGGCTTTGAACTCTTCCCTATACTGAAAATAGCCCCCCCCCCCCCCCCCCCCCAAACAAAGACAATCACGCACAGGGCCCCACAAAGCCAGAAACGGCCCTGGTTTGAATGTGAAGTCACAGTCCAGGGATTCAACAAAATCTTACTTGGAGACAGCATGGCCAGAGTGTTGCCAGGGAAACAAGACGTTGCCAACAGCTGCCCGGTAGCTGTAAACACCCAAAAGTCCAAGAGCGAGGGCAACCTTAGAGACCCAGGAGCACCGTCTTTGAACCAGGAGGTAGATGAGAACCAGACAGAAAGCAGACAGCAGGGAGAGGATGATCTTGTGTTCAGAGCTGGAAGAACAATCAGGAGAAAAAAAAAATAAAAATTAACACGTAGGTGAAACATGTTTAAAAAAAGAGATTGCTTTAAAGAGGATTCAGAAATTGTACTCAAGTGAAATTACCTTGTGCATTACATTATGATATGAATTACCGAAGTATAATAAAAGTAGCATCCAGAAACGTCACTGGAGTGAGACTAGAAAGTATCTAGTTAAAGAAGAGGTTGTTGTTATTTTCCAAGATTTTTTTTTAATTCACTAGTCTCTGACTCTTTATAACTAACATTTTTACTCACATATTTGTGGCTTTTTCAATTGTACATTTGTGACTGTTTTCCCTCATAAATTTTCAACTTTTAGTAATAAAATTGTAATTTTTTTGCACAAATTTTCCCAGATTTAATTTACACATTTTACTTTTTACTGTATATTTGTGACTTTTCATAAATTTGCAACGTTTTGAAAACAATGTACATACATTTTGACATTTTTAATCACAAGTCAGTTTACTGCATATTCATGACTTTTTTCCTCTATAACCTGCAACTCTTTTCTTGCACCTGTGCAACTATTCTTGCCAATTTGTGTTTTCTATATAATTAAATATAAATTAGCAACAAATCATATACAAAAACAATAACAAATCAAATATATTCTGAGCTAAACTAGAAAAAGCAATAATTAAACATCTGGTGGGGGGAAAACATGACTCACATTCATTTCAATATTTTTTCCATAATTTTGTAAAAAAGTTACTTGAGAAAATAGAACAATTTCCTGCCCACCTCTGATTACTTGAAAAATTCAAACTCATTTAAGATGCTTTTATAAAATCCTTGTAATGCTTGTATATCATTTTGATTTAAATCAAGTTTTAAAAACAAAACTTGAACATTTACAGTGTAACAGAGAACAGTTTGATGAGATCAAAGACTGTCAGTCACATCCTGCAGCACCAGTCTGAACTTCAAAAAGCCGTCAATCCTTCAACTGCTCACTGGATTTAAGTCTGAAATTACACCACGCTGAGCAGAGACAGGAAATAACAAGACCTCAAAGGTATTTCAAAGCTGAATAGGCACCGTGTATTTAGTCATTAGCTGCATCAGACAGCAGAGGAAGTTGGGCATTTAAAGACAAAGAGGAGGCGTAGTGCTACCTAGATGTCATTATCCAAGGAATGGGCATAGCAGGTTGGAAGAAAGGCCAACGCTGGACAGCGAAAAGGTCAGAATCCACATTTCTGTTCCACAGTGTGATGAATGCTAAAGAACAAACTATAATCCCTTAGCCCCGTGCTCTTGTAAGAATATTAATGGCTGACAGAGTTGTAGTTTTTCTGAAAAATCACAGCTATCCTCTAGTCTGAGCAATCACAGAAGGGTATTTTCATTTCTTGAATCATCTTCTTTTTGTTAAACAGTAAGTGGAGGCCCCTGTCAGCTTCTCAGCCAAAAAACACCATTAAAATATAAGGAGTAAATACTCAGATAGTGACACCATACTATGGTTTCTTTAAATGCCTGAGATGACCAAATTGTTCCAATGCCTGAAAGATCCCTGCATATTTCGCTAAACTTATTTTAATATGTCTAAATATAGCCATAATTTATGGGGGATGGGGGGGTTATAACCCCTCAAAATTCAAATCCAGCCAATATAACCATACAATAATCATATATTGGTGATGAATAAAAACATCTACAAGCTGGTATGAAGAACTTGTCATTTTTATTTATTTTATTTCATTAGCAAGCAACGGAAAGTAACATATTTAATGCATCCCTCCTCTGCTGCAGAAGACTTGGTATCACCCAACCTTTCTTTCCGAAGGTTCAGCGCCATCCCCTCAGTAGTGGGTGCAGTAAAGAAGTGTTACCCATTCATTGATTAAACCATGGTTTATTTTGGCCTACCATAGTTTCAAAATGAACTGATTATAATGTTGCTCTAAGTAACATTAACACTGTCTTACTCTTATTGCAAGATGACAAATGTTTAATGAGCATACCAAGTTGCTGCTGACAGGAAACATTAATATTGGTGGAACCTGCTGTTATTTCTTTATTTAAAAAGAAAAACTCTCAGTTACTTTGGATTACACTCATTTATTTAAGTCATTGCTTCTCTATCCTATGTACATGTGATTCTTGAAAAAGGAGAGAAAAATAAAAAAAAAAATTGATGTACACCAGCATTCTTTTGCCTTTTTTGATAATTTCCGAGAGATGATCAGCTTTTCTCCCTGAAGCAAACTTGGTGTCATAGAGCGCCCTCTTCAAGGGCAAACAGGGACGCCAAACACAGACTGTGAGGTTGCAAATTTATTAACAGAAAAGAGAAACAAAATACAAAACACTCACAAATGAAAAACACAGCTCTGAGGCTGGGGCGATGAACGCTAGGATAAACAAGGAAATGTGAGCAAAGACAGGTAAATAATAACTTACCTGCAATGAGGTCCGCGGGATTCCCGACTGGAGAGGTTTTATGCCACTGCACCGGGGAAGTGGCAACAACGGCTTAAATAAGAAATCCCGGATAGACAACACTTGTGGGGTCATGAGTGGTGATCATTATTGACAGCCTGCGAACAGAATGTGACAGCCGGAAGTGACGCATGAGCTGTCACGGCGCCCGCAATGATCAAGACAACAAGCTATAAAAGAAAGTACAGAAACTAATAATGAACTGACCCAAAACAGGAACCAAATAAAGCAAACAAGGTGAACAGAAAAACAAACAAACAGAAAAAGACAAAACTAAGCTGAAAACTGGGCAGGGCCCCTGCCCGTGCACCAGATCATGACAGAGCCCCCTCCTCAGGGGGTGGAGCCCAGACACCCCAGGGTAACATCAAAAAGGAGAAAGAAGAGGAAGAAAAAAAAGACCCCCCCCCACACACACACAGAAAACCCACCCCACCAAAAAACAAGCAAACATGACCAACCCCGGGGGCGAGGAGGGGGAACCAGGCATGGAGGGACCGAACCCAACCCAAAAAAGAAAAATGCTCATGACCCACAATACTGCCACAGATATGGTGGACTGAACTCTGGGGACTAGATGGTGGAAAAAGGCAGTTCACGTGGTCCACCTGAGTCCCAAGGCCACCGGTGCTTGTGATGGAGTAAGTCGGGTGGCCTCCCTGAACTCCACGGCCACCACAGCAGGAGGAATAGTGCACCAGGTGGACTCACAGAGTTCATGAGCCAGCAGACCGCAGGGCACCACACGTCCCTCTTCCCAGAGGCAGCAGCAACCAACCGGCAGGGAAACCAGATGAGGGGCGCGGCTGCTTGGCGGGGACCTTTGACAAGGAGAGGGGATCCAAGACAACCCCAGACGAAACCGTAGCACCTGTGACAGCCCTGGGCTGGGGCGATGCACCCTCAGAGGCCCTGGGCTGGGGCAACGCACCCACGGCGGCCCCGGGCTGGGGTGCAGCACCCGCAGAGACCTCAGACGGAGGGGGAGGAGCACCAGCGGAGACCTCAGACAGGGGCCCCGCACCCTCGGTGGTCTCGGACAGGAGCGTCGCACCCTCGGTGGTCTCGGACGGAGGAGCAGCACCCATGAAGGACCTGCACTGGGGCGCAGCACCCACGGAGACCTCCGGTGATGAGGCAGGATCCACGGAGACCTCCGGCGACAGGGCAGGACCCAGAGAGACCTCCGGCGACACCAGCTGAGACGCCTCAGCCTCCACCGTTTGGGCCACTTCTCCCAGCACAGCTACCTCGAGAAAAGGAGAACAGACAAACACCAGAGAGGAATCCCTGGCAGTAGTGGAGCTCATTGAGGAGAGCTCAGGAGCAGAGGACTTCTGCAACTGATTCTCCCAACCCTGAGCCAGACAAGAATTCTCTGAATCTGAAGATGTTAGAACAGAACAGAGCACTTGTCTGGACTCCACTGCCGTCCAGGACTCTGGCGACTGTGCTGCGGTAGCCCAGGCAGCAGGCGTGGTGGCTGAACAAGCTGGTGACCCTCCAGGCATGGTGGCAGAAACTGGCGGGACCCCGGATGAGGCGACAGGCGCTGGTGGACCTCCAGGCATGGTGGCTAACGCTGATGGACCCTCCGACGTGACGGCTGACGCAGGGGGAACTCCAGCGCGGCGAGACAGAGCCAGGACTCACCTTGTGATGCCGAAACCAGGAGATTCTTCGTCATTATTGGCAGCTGTGACAGCCCGCGAACAGAATGTGACAGCCGGAAGTGACGCGTGAGCTGTCACAGCGCCCGGAATGATCAAGACAACAAGCCATAAAAGAAAGTACAGAAACTAAAAATGAACTGACCAAAAACAGGAACCAAATACAGCAAACAAGGTGACCAGAAAAAGAAACAAACAGAAAAAAGACTAAACCAAGCAGAAGATTGGGCACGGCCTCTGCCGGTGCACCGGATCATGACACTTAGTCCTTACATTGAGTTAATGACAAGTTGTGGTGTGCTATGCTCATAATGCTTCTGCAGGCAGGATAACTGTTACCCTTGTGACAGTCTAGCTGCCTGAATCACAAACCTGCCCTTAGTTCCTCTGCTTGGTAAGAAATAGCCACACAGTGGCAAGTGTTGATATGACGATTAAAAATTTGTCTTGTCAGAATAAATTTGTTAATCACCACAACTGGTTAATAACAACATAACATGAATTAAGCTACGGTCACAAAGATTCTTACAAACGATGGGTTCATAAGAATCTCCATGTTCCTACGACTTACGGAATTCATAGACATTTGTGGAGGGGGCAGTTTCTTACGGCTGCCGTTCAATTTGCAAGAGCAAGTTGAGGCTCGTCCGACAACATACAGTAGATAGAAAAAGTCGACACACCCCTGTTCAATTTCCTAGTTTTTGTGATTTAAAAAAATTAGACCAAGATAAATCATTTCAAAACTTTTTCCACCATTAATGTGACCTAAAACCTGTACAACCCAACTGAAAAACAAACTGAAATCTTTTAAGGGGGAAAATAAAAAATAAAAAACTTACAATAACTTGGTTGGATAAATATGCACACCCTGTTATAACTGGGGATGGGGCTGTTTTCAGAATTAACCAATCACATTCAAACTCATGTTAATCAGAGTCAGCACACACCTGCCGCCATTTAAAGTGCCTCTCATTAACCCCAAATAAAGTTCAGTGTTGTAGGAGGCTTTTTCTGACATTTTTGTAGTCACATCTTACAGCACAAGCCATGGTCTGCAGAGAGCTTCCAAAGCATCAGAGGGATCTCATTGTTCAAAGGTATCAGTCAGGAGAAGGGTATAAAAGAATTTCCAAAGGCATTAAATATACCATGGAACACAGTGAAGACGATCATCATCAAGTGGAGAAAATATGGCACAACAGTGACATTACCAAGAACTGGACGTCCCTCCAAAATTGATGAAAAGACAAGAAGAAAACTGGTCAGGGAGGCTGCCAAGAGGCCGACAGCAACAGTGAAAGAGCTGCAGGAATTTCTTCCAAGTACTGGCTGTTTAGTACATGTGACAACAACCTCCCATCTAGGATGGCAAGACGGAAGTCTTATTTTATGAAGAAAAAACATCCAAACCCGGCTACATTTTGCAAAAACACATTTGAAATTTCCCAAATGCATGTGGGAAAATGTGTTATGGTCCAATGAAACCAAGGTTGAACTTTTTGGCCATACTTACAAAAGGTATATTTGGCGCAAACATAACATTGCTCATCACCAAAAGAACACCATACCTACAGTGAAGCATGGTGGTGGTGCCATCATGCTTTGGGGCTGTTTTATTTTCAGCTGGAACTGGGGCCTTAGTCAAGGTGGAGGGAATTATGAACAGTTCCAAACATCAGTCAGTGTTGGCACAAAACCTTCAGGCTTCTGCTAGAAAGTTCTTGAAAGATGAAGAGGAACTTCATCTTTCAGCACGACAATGACCCAAAACACACATCCAAATTACCAAAAGAATGGCTTCACTAGAAGAAGATTAAGGTTTTGGAATGGCCCAGCCAGAGTCCAGACCTGAATCCAATCGAACATCTGTGGGATGATCTGAAGAGGGCTGTGCACAGAAGATGCCCTCGCAATCTGATAGATTTGGAGCATTTTTGCAAAGAGTGGGCAAATATCGCCACATCAAGATGTGCCACGCTGATAGACTCCTACCCAAAAAAGACTCGGAGTGCTGTAATAAAACCCAAAGGTGCTGCAACAAAGTATTAATTTAAGGGTGTGCATATTTATGCAAACAGGTTAATTTTTTTATTTTTCCCCTTAAAAGATTTCAGTTTGTCTTTCAACTGGGTTGTACAGGTTATAGGTCACATTAATGGTGGAAAAAAAATTTGAAATGATTTATCTTGGTCTCATTTCTTTTACATCACAAAAACCTGGCATTTGAACAGGGGTGTGTAGACTTTCATATCCAATGTAATTACTGCCATCTTACGAAAATTTTTCTGCAACTCATGGCATTCTGAAGTTGTTGGTAGAAAGATCTTCCAGCTTTTGGCACATTGTGTTGGCACAAATGTTGCACGAATGATGTACTTCCACCACTCGCTAGGTAGTGCATGAACATGCAGTGGCCTCTTTTCTCTCTTTGTGTTTTGTGCCACTTAAGCCTGTTTTCCACTAGCCCAGCACACCTCGGTACGGCTCGATTCACTTCAGTACGGCTCGGAATGCTTCTGTCTCCATTAGCACGGTGGTGTGCTTGTGCTGTGATGGTTTGTTAGGAGGTTTTAGAAGCAGGGCAGCAGCAGATTCTCAGCGAGGCGGGGCCACACTCCCGTGACGTTACGCACCCGACTGAGTCCTTATTTACACGAGACAAAAAAGGATCCAAGGATTATTGCCTTGCTCGCTCTGTGGATTTATCTCACAATTAATTTTATCTCATAATTAAGCTGCAACAACACAAGTCACTTTTGTTTTGAATTAACTGCCAAATGACCTAGAAATAATGAGCTGAAACTTGTTTTTATTCGTATTAAATAATGAGACGGTGGCACACTGGCCTACACCAAATTATTATTTTTTACATCCTAGGGCATTTTGGATGTACTGAATTAAAAAAATTCATGTTTTTCACCTTCAGGTCAACGTTTGGAACAACAGTATTATTATTTTCCGTTTAGATGATGCTACACTCCTTCTAAAGTATTGTAATTCTCTGAATTTGGAATGCCGATAGAACATTCAATTTACATATACTTACTTTTTTACATACTTTGACTTGTAAGCTTGATCAGTCTCTCCTGCTGCATTTTAAAGTCCAACTGTGCAACTTCTTATAAGTTAACATAAAAAATATACCCAAAGTTTAGAACTGGATCATGTGGGGCTAATTTTTTATGATATTTCAATAAAAAGAACAGAAAGCTTACAAAAACATTTGTTTTTTGGTCTAGTTAAAAATTACATTACCTTTACAATGGTTGACCCCTGACAGGAAGATCAGTATCATTTTGATCAGACTAGGCAATGGAATTTCTATGTAATTATACTGTTTTATAATTCAGTGTTATAACAGACAAACCACACTTTCCAAAACAATTCCATTTTATTATATACAAAATATTAAAAGAAAAAAAAAACTTTGCAACACAACATGAAGGTTAATCGACATTTTATACACGCCGACCACTGAGTGTCTACATCAGCTTCCCAAACTGGGTCACGACTCGGATGAATGAAGGCGTCTCTGCCAGCTGTGGGTCAGGAAGGCTCGGTTGAATAATCCGGACGGGCTGTCGCGGCGGACGCGTGGGATGATTCTACAAGGAAAATGCACACAATAAAATACAGCACGTAAGTGCAAGATATACAGAAAAGACAATAGTTTTTAACAAGAATACATAAGCTTATTTCAGCGTATTGTTCACATGAATAATTAAAATAAAAGCTTTAGTCCGCATTGTGCTGCAATAAAGCAGCGATCCATCCACAAATGAACAGCTTTTTTATTGCATAAATAAACTGAGCGTCTTACCGAATATATTTGCGAAAAAACGCACAATAAAAAAAAATTAAAACTCACCGTTAAAGGACTCCGATGTCGAGACCTCCTGGTATATTTTTTCATTCCGGGCGGCTCCGTCTAACTCGCGCTGCATACGTTCGTCTGACAATGCAGTGAGCAGACACTGCAGCTCCTTACTGGTCCATGGAACACCCTTATTACACAAAGCCATTTTTGATAGAGAATAAATGAAAATAGCACAGCAATACACTGAAAAGGAACCGCCAACAGTGGTTGCGTGCTGAGTAAAGGCGGTCGTGAAGAGTCTTTTTTTTGTTTTTTTTCCCAAAAACTTTATTGAGAAGGTCGTGAAGATTGGGTAGATGAGGAGGAGGACGGTTACGACCTGACCAATCAGCGGCGACCAGTCTGTTAACGTCACAACACGGCACAGCTCAGCACTGCTGTGCCCTGCCCTTCAGCGGGGCTGAGAATTGCGGCTGTTAAACCGTGTTGGGGCTTGTGGAAAAGCGTACAAAGCGTGCTGAGCCGTCCCGTGTCGCGCTAAAGCGTGCTAGTGGAAAAGGCCCTTTAGTGTTGTTTAAATTATGCTTAAGTGTATATTCATGTGTTTAATGTATATATATGATGCTGCACACAAGCTACGATCGCCACAGCCTCCTGGAGATAAGGAATATGTCCAAACATTATGTCCTGGACCAGAGCATTACAGAGGAACTCCATGGCCTGGGAATTCTCCACCAGTCTTCCACACCCCCGGACTCGACTGCCGTGTCTCATCCCAAATGGAGACGCCATAGACGGTGTGAGCAGCAACAAAAGAGAGGTAAACGTGGGGGTATCCGAACAAAGCTAACCGCTAGCCCACACAGACTGCCGATTCCTTCCCTCATTCTGACCAACGTACGCTCACTACACAACAAAATAGACCATATACAGCTCCTGAGAACTATGCAGCGTGATGCGTGGAACTGCTGTGTTTTTACCTTTAGGGAAACATGGTTAAATGACAATATACCGGACTCTGCCATTCAGTTAGCTGGACTAACATGCTATCGGAGCAACAGAATGCTCACGGAAGGAGGGAAAACCCGGGGTGGAGGCGTGTGTGTGCGTACATCAGCGACGCCTGATGCAGAGATGCAACTATAGTACACAAGCACTCTTTTCCGTTGGTGGAGTTTATAATCATCAAGTGCCGACCCATTTACATTGGGAGAGAATTTTCATCTGTCCTACTAGCCGCAGTGTACGCCCGCCCACCGGCACCGGCGAGAGGAACAAAGCACTAAAAGAACTCTATCAGGCTATAAGTGAGACACAAACAGCGCATCCAGACGGATTCTTCATCACAGCAGGAGACTTCAACCATGCAGATTTTAAGGCCCCTCTACCAAACCTACACCATGTAGTCTTTCCAACAAGAGGAGACAATTTGCTGGACCTGGTGTACGCAACTCACAAGAAAGCAAACAGAGCCCCCCCCCCCCACACACACACACACACACACACCCGGGTCTCTCTGATCATGTCACCATCCTGTTAAGGCCGGCATACAAACCTAGAGTGAAAACAATCAGAACAACAAAAAAGCAGGTACATGTGTGGCCTCTGATGCTCTGAAAGACTGCTTCAGCACTACAGACTGGAACACTTTCAAGCACGCAGCCACTCACAATGGACACACAAACCTAGAGGAGTACACTGAGGTTGTTGTAGCATACACAGCAAAATGCACTGATGATGTCACTCACTACAAAACCATCACTGTTCATGCCAACCAAAAGCCATGGATGACAGCAGAGGTCCGCAGGCTCCTGAGGGCTGGGGACGCAGCCTTCAGGGCCGGCGACATTGCAGGACTAACAACAGCGAGGGCCAACCTGTCCCATGGCATCAAGGTGCAAAACGACAGTACAGCAAGAAAATATCCAGCGACTTCAGCAACACCAGAGATGCACGTTCCCTCTGGCGTGACATACAGATTCTCAGCAACTACAAACCTCCACCTCAGACCTTTGCGAGTGACATCACACTGCTCAACAACCTAAATGACTTCTTCGGCCGCTTTGAAGCACAAAAAAGCACATCAGCACAAAAGACCACTCCTCCTCCAGACAAGCAGGCCATGAGTCTGGATACGGTTAGTGTGAAGAGGACCCTCTGCAGGATCAACCCACGCAAGGCAGCTGGACCAGACAACATACCGGGTCGTGTCCTGAAGGACTGTGCAGAGGAGCTGCCTGGCCGACATCTTCAACATCTCCCCGACTCAAGCTGTTTCCCCCACGTTTCAAAACTGCCACCATAATACCAGTCCCAAAGAAGTCTGTCCCATCCAGCTACAATGATTACCGGCCTGTAGCACTGAACCCCATTATAATGAAGTGCTTCGAGTGGCTAGTCATGCAGAACATCAAGTCCATCCTGCCTCCCTCCCACGACCCATCTCAGTTTGCAAAGGCTTTTCACCCTGCTGACCCATGACTGCATACCAGCCTACAACACCAACCATATCATCAAGTTTGCGTTTGACATCACCAACAACGAGAAGGCCAACTACAAAAATGAGGTGAGCCAACTAGTCCAGTGGTGTAAAAACAATAACCTCTTCCTGAACGTGGGAAAAACCAAGGAGATTGTGGTTGACTTCAGGAGGGGTCACACACAGCACCCCCCTCTGATCATCAATAGTACAGCTATGGAGAGGGTGAGCAGCACCAAGTTCCAGGGGGTGCACATCTCTGAGGACCTCTCCTGGTCCAGCAACACCACATCACTGGCCAAGAAGGCTCAAACTCACCTCCATTTCCTCCACAAACTGAGGAGAGCATGAGTCCCACCCCCCATCATGTGTTCTTTCTACTGGGGCACCATTGACAGCATCCTCACCAGCTGCATCACGGTGTGGTATGGAAGCTGCACTGTCTCCTGCAGGAAGGCACTACAATGCACAGTGAAAGCAACCAGCAAGATCATTGGTGCCCCTCTGCCCCCCTCTCTCAGACATCTACCTCACCCGCCTCACCCGTAGAGCCATCAACATCGCAGGCGACACCTCCCACCCACCACACTCCCTCTTCAGCCCCCTGCCCTCGGGTGAAAGGTACTGGAGCCTCCGGGCCTGCCCCACAAGACTGCTAAACAGCTTCGTTCATCAGGTCATCGGGACCCTGAACTCTGTCCACTCCCATCCACCCCCCCGACTGTAACGCAATCACGCGCACAATAACTACCTCAGCTGTTGGCACAGAAAGACTGGCACACCAATAGTAATATATTTGCTGATGTATGTCTCTGCACTTTAACTGCAACCATTTGCACAAATGCCATATCTGCTGCCGTCTGTCTGTCATTGCTATACTGATCACGTGCAGTCCTATCTGTTACTATCTGCACCTACACTACCGCACTGAACTGCAACTACGGGTATTACATCTCTAGTTTTCTGTATATAGGATTGCTGGGTTTTATCATCGTTTTATCATCGTTAATCGTTTATCTGTATTTGCACTATGGGAGGTCTTGGTCTATCTTTTGTTGCCATTTGCACGACGGGTTGCATTACTGTACACAGACTGCTGCTGTTGTTGTTTTCTCTTTTTTCCAGCCTTATTCCTTTTTCATTTTTACATTGTGCACACCACTGAAGAGAAAGAGAAACGCCATTTCAATTCTCCTGTATGTCCTATACGTATAGTAGTATTGACAAATAAAATCTTTGAATCTTGAATCTTTGAATCTTATGAGCACCTCAGTTCCGCCTTACACCCGCTGTATGACTCGGCATTTCCTACAACTGCTGTAAGGGGCCCTCAAGAATAACTTAAGGTGTTCTTGAGGCATACTTATATCCAACATTTTGCGTAGTTCTTTCTTTCTTCATCGGAACGTTAACACCAGTGACTTGATAAAACACTTGCAAAAGTATCATAGTAAAGGAGTATGCTGAATTTTGTCAAGAACCAAGCAGAAGGAAGTGATTTTCCAGCTCAGAGGCTGGACGCTAAAAGTGAAACCTCAGCAAAAGAATGAAACTGAAGGTAAAAACCAGACTGGAGCTTGGAAACGAAGACATAACATGGGCTTACCTTTCGACAGAGAGTTATAGCTGATGAGGGTTAGATGATACATAAATAGCAAAATGAAACATAAATAGCAAAATATAATGGTGAACTGGAAGCAGGACTAGAACAACAGGACTACAGGAAATGGAACAGGCATGACTTCAAAAGAAGAGCAAACATAAAATCCAAGAATGGTCAGAGAATATCATAAACACTACTAAATAAACTGAGGACCAGGAGAATACTTATGATGATAATAATAATAAATGTCAAAAATACAACTTAAAGGGTTAGTTCCTTTATTTTCAGATCTACATCATTTTTTACCTCATGCATAAAGTGGCGTTTTGAATTTCATCTGAATCCGAATGTTTACTTAAATACTCGGCTTCAACGTTTTGTATAAACTTGCACTTAAAACTTCAGAATGCATGTTTATATGGGGCTGACCAGTGAAATGCTGCCAATGTTGCAAAGTTTAAAATAAAAAAAAAAGCAGCAGTGCTGCTGAACTGAGTCATATTTTTAATATACGTATTCTTTGACTTTTAGATTTGTGTTTTTTTTAATTGTGCAAAATGCAACCAGTCATTACCAAACTATGTTCTGTACTTTTGGTGTCTTATTTAAATAAGAGATGGTATCAGGTTTGGATCGTTATCGGCCGATACCCAAAGTCATGGTATTGGTATCAGACTTTAAAAGGTGGTATCGGCTCATCCCTAGCCACTTCTAAGCACTGCTACTTTAAGGTTGGCGAGTTTTAGCGAGTAAAGTTAGCATTTTTTATTTTCAATGACCAACTGTCTCAGCTTTATAAAACTGACCACACTGTCAGTATGTGCTGTTTAAATAGTTTACCTTCTTTTGGACAATAATCTCTCTTGGACGATGGTTTGTGATGGCTGAGCTGTTTCAGTGATGCTGGCTAATATGTTAAGTGCAGTAAGTGAGTAAATTAGAGGAGTAGCTTACTCTTTTTCATCTTCTTTATTATTGTCGCCATAATATCAGCCCTCATTCTGAATGTTAGTGCCTCAGTACATTAGCATACCATGAATTTTAATTTAATAAAAAAACAACCATAATCATCACAAATAAATTAAAATGGTTCCAAGGTTGTCATAGCCAGGAGCGGCACTGGGGTTAAGCTCCCAGTGCTCATAAAATGCTCCTTACGGCGTGCGTCTCGAAAAGCCTCTGACAACTAAGTCCAACTCCTAGCCTGCCCGTGTGGTTTAGTTTCTAAGCCTGGCGGAACTGCTTTTACTAATAGGAGAAGGGGCGAGGGCGGATCTCTGGCGCCTTAAAACCAGATGCTTCGGGTAGATGGTGGCTCGTCAACCTGGGAAGGTAGCCCATCTAGGGGAAGGTAAACCCTGATTTCAAACCTCCGCTGCCTTGCGGCACACCCGGTCACGGGAAAGGCTTCGGGAGTCAACCCTGAGGAAAAATCCAGAGTCGGAGCCCCTAAGGCAGTTCTTTGTTGTGCTCAACATCGTTCTGGCAGCTCCTGCGACGGCGCTGGTGCCAAACTATAGCAGCCCTGCTGTTCCTTTGGATTCATCAGTGACGTGGAGAGGGGGGACATGCTGCATGGGTAACATCTTGTCCTCCATATCTTCCTGCCCAGGCTTGAATCCTACCAACGCCCAACGCTGGAAGGTAGAACACCGGTGCTCAGCCACAGGCGGTGCTGTTCCAGCAGAGTAGACGTTTAGGATTCTCTTCCATGGTCATCACAGACCAACGGAGGCCGACGAAATTAAAATGGCATAAATGTTTCACTGTATGTGTAGTGAAGGCTCAAATTCCTGCACTGATAGTTAAAGTGTTTGTAAGCTGTTATTTTGGACTGGAAGAAGTTCTTTTAATTTTCATCTGAAGTCTAATTAAACTTTTAAACTTCTAGACCCAGCAAGGTTTCAAACAGGATGGACTAGCTTGCTATTTTGTTTTTTTTTTTACTTTAATGGAGTTGAATATTACTCTAGTTTGTTTTGAACATACAGAGTTACAACAGTCATTCAAGCTGTAGCAGAAGCCACTGTTTAGAGTTCTGTAATTTATTTTTGGGGTTCAAAGACTGCACCTTAATGTCTGTTATTTAATTGTGTTGCTACAAACACTTCTGATTAAGTTGTCAAGTTGAAGTTTCCAAATTATGTTTCATTTAGCTCTGGAAGCTTTTTATAATAGGCTACATTTATATTCTTAAAACTGTTAACGGTATATATCAGTGTCAGGTCAGGCATTGGTTTGCTTGTTACCGGATAACCATGAAGGCCGGTACTACCTGTCTCATGGGTCGGGCCATCGGCGACTCAACCGGCAATCCTGCCCTTCCGAGGGCGTGGAGGGTGAAACTGGGCACCCTGGCAGAACTAAAAACAATATCTGTCACAGGTCTGTGGTGGACCACTCCCAGTTACACGGGGTGAGATTGGACATCCTGGCAGATGAGCACATCTGTCGCAAGGTCTATGGTGGACTTTTGCCAGTTGGTGCATTGTGACATGCGCTACACAAAGAGCAGAGATAAACAAACCTATCATCTGGTCAGTCAATGCAACAGATACTGGAGTCAGTTTGTCTTGGCCTGTCCTTGCCACTGATAATACCTCTATCTGCCAAGAATGTGCCACTAGTCCAGCAAAAGCTAGCAGTACTCAAATACTTTGCAAGCAGTTTCATGAAATGGTCAGTCAGAGAGCAACTCATACCAGCTCGGACGTCACCCGCGCTAACAAGGTCAGGAGTTCTTGGCAGCAGAAGGCAAAGGACAGAGCTACGTGGAGGAATCTGATCAGACCTAAATGAAACAGTCATTGTCGCCCCCGACAGACTGCTATGATGATGATGATGTGTAGTTCTTACGTTGCTCCTATGGCATTTGTACGGTCGCGCTACGATGAGGGGTTTTCATGGGGCGTTCGTAGAAATCTTGGACAAGACCGTCGACCTGGCCATGAACTTACGAAGAGTTTACAAATGCTGGATTCTCCTACGGCCGCCTTAAGAAGACCGTACAAAATGGTCCAAAACCCATTTGTATGGTGTTCGCAGAGGTTCATAAGGATATTTGTGACCACAGCTTTAAGAATAATGATGGTTAATCACAGGTCAATCAATCAATCAAAAATTTATTTATATAGCACTTTTCATACAAAAAGTTGTAGCACAAAGTGCTTTACAAATTAAAACTATGTCACAATTACACCCCCCCCCCATCCACCCACACGCACACACACACACACACACACACACCAATGTGAGACATGGCCGAGCACCAACCCAATTAACCTTCATCCACATTCAGCAGCTGCATTCACCCTGTTGATGCTATTAAGAGGGAAGGACGGCAAAAAACCTTTCCATCTTTCCAGGTTTTGAAAATTTTGAAAAAACATTTGAAAATCTAGCATGAATTATATCTGAACAATAACTGAGCTTATTTTATATCAGGAGCAAGAATGTGAATGTGGCAGCTGCAGGATGAACCGAGAGAGAGAGAGGATAGAGGAGGCACAGGTGACCAGAGAGAGGGAGAGAGAGAGACAGACAGACAGACAGACAGACAAACACAGAGAAAGACAGCACTGATTACTAGAGCGAGAGAGGAGGCAAAGGAGGCACACATGACCATGCCTGCTGCTTCATAGTAGCATAAATACAGCATTAGAAGGCTGAAGGCATGTTCGGTAAATGAATGAAATTCTTTTTACTACTGTTATTAATATGGGAATGGCAAAATAATGATGTAAAAAATAGTCTTGTCCTTTTTTTAATCAAAGTTAATAATTTTCATCCTTCTCCCACACTAGGACGCACATGCTGACTTTTTTTGTTTAAAAAATCTATATATAGGTAGAGATCCCCCCCCCCCCCAAAGATCTTTGATTATGGTCAAGGGAGAGGTCACAGATTGGGGGTAGCACAACCGGGTTGTGAATGGACAGGAGATGGCAGAGGAAGGTGACAAATCAGGAAGTGAATTCAGAGGAATGGAGGTCGGAAGTGGGAAGGATGAAGTTTGGTGGAATCTAAAAGTAGTAATACATGAATGATGAGAGAGGCACTAGATTCAGCAGTAATCAAGACACAGAAATTGTATTAGACTCAACACCGGTTTCAAATGTTACTGCAGGTATCACATCTTGGAAGGTATTAAGTAGGTCAGCTAATGGTAGTGATCATTACCCTATAAGAATTAAATTTGGTTGAGAGGCTGGAGAAGAAGAGATACAATCTGTCATAAGATGGAAATTAGGCAGACTGGGATAAATTCAAATATCTGTGTAACTGCTCACATCTATTCCTACAAAGTGAGGATATGATTGATGGGGAGAAATTTAGTAAAAATTTAGTGCAATCATAATAGAATCAGCAAATCAAACAATACCAAAAATTGCAGGTTACAGACAACAAAAGAATATTCCATGGTGGAATGATGATTGTAATAAAGCTATTAAAAGCAGAAAGAGGCCATTTTGTCAAGCGAAAAAGAATCATACTTTCGAAACAATGACTGAGTATAAACATTGTCAGGCAATTGTCAGGAAGACAAAACAGCTGAACGTTTATATTGGAGACAGTACTGTAACACTGTAGGAAGAGAAACAGAGCAGTCAGATACAGTGGTGTGAAAAAGTGTTTGCCCCCTTCCTGATTTCTCATTTTCTTGAATGTTTGTCACACTTAAATGTTTCAAATCATTAAACAAATTTAAATATTAGACAAAGAGAACACAAGAAAACACAAAATGCAGTTTTTAATTGAAGGTGTTTATTATTAAGAGTGAAAAAAATCCACACTTACATGGCCTTGTGTGAAAAAGTGTCCCCCCCCCCCGTTAAAACATAAATTAACTGTGGTTCATCACATCTTTGAAAGCTGAGTTCAGTTTTCTAGCCATTTCTAAAGCTTTGGGACCAGCGAACCACAGTGAGAGCCATTATCCACAAATGGCAAAAACATGGAACAGTGGTGAACCTGCCCAGGAGTGGCCGGCTGACCAAAATTACCCCAAGAGCGCAGTGACGACTCTTCCAAGAGGTCACAAAAGACCCCACAACAACATCCAAAGAACTGCAGGCCTCACTTGCTTCAGTTAAGGTCAACGTTCATGACTCCACCACAAGAAAGAGACTGGGCAAAAATGGCCTGCATGGCAGAGTTCCGAGATGAAAACCACTGCTGACCAAAAGGATCATAAAGCCTCATCTCAGTTTTGCCAGAAAACATCTTGATGATCCCCAAGACTTTTGGGAAAATACTCTGTGGACTGATGAGACAAAAGTTGAACTTTTTGGAAGGTGTGTGTCCCATTATATCCGGCGTAAAAGTAACATAGCATTTCAGAAAAGGAACATCATACAAACAGTAAAGTATGGTGGAAGTAGTGTGATGGTGTGGGGGTGTTTTGCTGCTTCAGGACCTGGAAGACTTGCTGTGGTAAATGGAACCATGAATTCTGTTGTCTACCAAAAAGTCCTGAAGGAGAATATCCGGCTATCTGTTTGTGACCTCAAGCTGAAGTGCACTTGGGTTCTGCAGCAGGACAATGATCCAAAACACACCAGCAAGTCCACCTCTGAATGGCTTCAGAAGAACAAAATGAAGACTTTGGAGTGGCCTAGTCAAAGTCCTGACCTGAATCCAATTGAGATGCTGTGATAAGACCTTAAAAAGGTGGTTCATGCTGGAAAACCCTCCAATATGGCTGAATTACAACAATTCTGCAAAGATGAGTGGGCCAAAATTCCTCCACAGCGCTGTAAAAGACTCATTGCCAGTTATCGCAAATGCTTGATTGCAGTTGTTGCTGCTAAAGGTGGCCCAACCAGTTATTAGGTTTAGGGGGCAATCACTTATTCACACAGGTCCAAATAGGTTTGGATTTTTTTTCCCCCTCAACAATAAACACCTTCAATTAAAAACTGCATTTTGTGTTTACTTGTGTTATCTTTGTCAAATATTTAAATTTGTTTGATGATCTGAAACATTTAAGTGTGACAAAAAATATGAGAAATCAGGAAGGGGGCAAACACTTTTTCACACCAGTGTAACTATATGGCCAAAATTTAGAGCAAGTAAAGGTAGCTCGGTATTTAGGTGTTTTATTTGATGAAAAGCCGACTTGGAAGCAACACACTGATAAAACTAGGGATGGGCATAATTTACCGATTAACCGATAATTGATCATTAAGAATTTCACCGAGGAAGTTCATTTTCGTCGACAAACCGTTTTTTTTTTTTTTTAAACAATCCGAGGTTATTAAGGCCTAGTGCACGGCCGTCCTCAAACAATGCAATGGCAAAATTTGGGCACCAGGGGGCAACATTACACCATCGCCGTACCCTGGCGTGCCTCCGTTGATACATGCGGGCTTCCGTAGGGCGATCGCCAAATCATGAGGCGGTTACGGCGAAGTGTTGCGTGGGACCATTTCAATTTAAAAAATGACCAGGTGTACTGCAATCACTGCAATGCAGCATACAAATATACCTCATCGACAGGGTCCATGGAACACCCTTATTACGCGAAGAAACCGCCAACAGTGGTTGCGCGCTGAGTAATGGCGGTCGTGAAGATTCTTTTTTTTTTTTTCAGAAACTTTATTGAGAAGGTCATGAAGCTTCGGTGTACACACGTCGAGGGAAGCTGCAGGAGGCGGCGTAGTGCCTCGACGGGAAGACTATTTCGCACAAAATGGCACAAGAGAACAGCAAAAAGTTCCACGCGGCTAGACTAAGCAATACGAGCGATAGAGCAATGAATGCGGTCTTCGTTTGTTGGGTGGCCGCTCGGCAGGGAGAGAGAGCTGGGTAAAACGTCTCGGCCAATCAGCTTGCGGGGTGAAACGTCTCGGCCAATCAGCTTGCGAGATTCCCGAGCCGAGCAAACACGAGAACAGAGAGAGAGAGATTTGAGAGAGAGAGGTAGATTTGAGTTGTGCGGCTCTCCGTGCCCTCCGTGCTGATACCTGATGTTCTAATTTAGTCTACCTACCTAAAAATGTTAATGATTAACCGATTATTAATCATTAATTCTCTCGGCGATCGGTGAAGAAAATTTCACCGAATGCCCATCCCTAGATAAAACTAAAGGAAAATGTTAAAAAAATAAATGATATATTTAAATGTCTGTCAGGACAGGGCTGGGGAGTCTTTAGGGCCTCTCTGTTGAAGGTATATCAAACTCTGATGACAGCGACGCTAGATTATGGAAGTATTGCATTCATGTCATGTAACAGGAAAATACCTGCCAAACATCTGACGTTCCTTGGACCACCAGATCAAGTTCAAATCGTGATATGAGCTTGATCTGGTGGTCCAAGGAACGTCAGATGTTTGATGGGTAAATTGTGAGCTGCTTCATCTGTTTCAGGTTTAAACATTATCACAGTACCCCAGCAATTCAGGAAAGCCCAGAACGATCTGGGCTCCCTCTGTTGTCTGTTACCTCAGTGGGAACTTGAGTCCAGTCTGATTTCCCGTTTAGCGGCTGGTTGAAGGCAGCGGGGATGGGTTTTTGCACTTGTTAGTTTCTCCCTTGTTCCGGTCCATTTCCCACCCCTGCTGATTTGCAGCAGGTGGGTGGGTCTTCAAGCTTGCACGTCATTGGAACTTGTGGTTCTCTGATGTAACCCGGAAGGGTGAGTTTTTTTTCGCTCTGCACAGTGCATGTGCTCTGCATTGGGTAAAACCAATTAATCAACCAATTAGTCAATTAATCACTAACATCTCTAATCAGGAGTAAGAGGTTTTTCTTATAAATTTGTATCTTTTTTTAAATTGTCATTTTGCTACGTTTTTCTCACAAATTGCTATATTTTCAGGTAAATTTTGGATTTTTAAAAAAAAAAAAAATTTTCCTTGCAAAATTGTGTGTTTTCCACATTATACATTTACAACATTTCTTATATTTTTGGCATAAATGTGTTTTACTTTTTTCCTAAAGATACAGTGGGGCAAAAATGTATTTAGTCAGCCACCAATTGTGCAAGTTCTCCCACTTAAAAGATGAGAGAGGTCTCCAATTTTCATCATAGGTATACCTCAACTATGAGAGACAAAATGAGAAAAAAAAATCCAGAAAATCACATTGAAGGATTTTTAATAAATTAATTGGTAAATTCCTCAGTAAAATAAGTATTTGGTCACCTATAAACAAGATAAGATAAGATAAGATAAGCCTTTATGAGTCCCACAATGGGGAAATTCCAGGATTGCAACAGCACAGGGATAGCAACACTCAGAGCAACAATCAGAAGGCAAGAAAAAACAAGAGCAGCGAGTATACATATGTATATATAAATATAAATATATAGACACACAGTGCGGAGCATTGTAGCTAGATGGAATAAATATATGAATATATAAACACACAGTGCGGAGCATTGTAGCTAGATGGAATAAATATGTAAATATATAAACACACACAGTGCGAAGCATTGTAGCTAGATGGAATAAATATGTAAATATATAAACACACACAGTGCGGAGCATTGTAGCTAGATGGAATAAATATGTAAATATATAAACACACACAGTGCGGAGCATTGTAGCTAGATGGAATAAATCTATAAATATATAAACACACACAGTGCGGCGCATTGTAGCTAGATGGATTGAAACAGCATAACCGTCTACTTAGTTTTCCTACATGGTATGATTATGTACCCATACATATTGTCACCCTCCGTAGCGACCGGTATTTTCCTAGCTGTATACCGGAGGGGACCATTGTGTAAGTCTATTGCGTCTTTTGCATTCAATACTATTACAACAAACAAGCAAGATTTCTGGCTCTCACAGACCTGTAACAACTTCTTTAAGAGGCTCTTCTGTCCTCCACTCGTTACCTGTATTAATGGCACCTGTTTGAACTTGTTATCAGTATAAAAGACACTTGTCCGCAACCTCAAACAGTCAGACTCCAAACTCCACTATGGCCAAGACCAAAGAGCTGTCAAAGGACACCAGAAACAAAATTGTAGACCTGCACCAGGCTGGGAAGACTGAATCTGCAATAGGTAAGCAGCTTGGTGTGAAGAAATCAACTGTGGGAGCAATTATTAGAAAATGGAAGACATACAAGACCACTGATAATCTCCCTCGATCTGGGGTTCCACGCAAGATCTCACCCTGTGGGGTCAAAATTATCACGAGAACGGTGAGCAAAAATCAAAGAACCACACCGGGGGGAGGTGGGGGGGGGGCTAGTGAATGACCTGCAGAGAGCTGGGACCAAAGTAACAAAGGCTACATCAGAAACACACTACGCCGTCAGGGACTCAAATCCTGCAGTGCCAGACGTGTCCCCCTGCTTAAGCCAGTACATGTCCAGGCCCGTCTGAAGTTTGCTAGAGGGCATTTGGATGATCCAGAAGAGGATTGGGAGAATGTCATATGAAACCAAAATAGAACTTTTTGGTAAAAATTCAACTTGTCGTGTTTGGAGGAGAACGAACACCATACCTACTGTGAAGCATGGGGGTGGAAACATCATACTTTGGGGCTGTTTTTCTGCAAAGGGACCAGGACGACTGATCCGTGTAAAGGAAAGAATGAATGGGGCCATGTATCGTGAAATTTTGAGTGAAAACCTCCTTCCACCAGCAAGGGCATTGAAGATGAAACATGGCGGGGTCTTTCAGCATGACAAGGATCCCAAACACACCGCCCGGGCAACGAAGGAGTGGCTTCGTAAGAAGCATTTCAAGGTCCTGGAGCAGCCTAGCCAGTCTCCAGATCTCAACCCCATAGAAAATCTTTGGAGAGAGTTGAAAGTCTGTGTTGCCCAGCGACAGCCCCAAAACATCACTGCTCTAGAGGAGATCTGCATGGAGGAATGGGCCAAAATACCAGCAACAGTGTGTGAAAACCTTGTGAAAACTTACAGAAAACATTTGACTCTGTCATTGCCAACAAAGGGTATATAACAAAGTATTGAGATGAACTTTTGTTATTGACCAAATACTTACTTTACCAAGGAATTTACCAATTAATTCATTAAAAATCCTTCATTGTGATTTTCTGGATTTTTTTTTCTCATTTTGTCTCTCATAGTTGAGGTATACCTATGATGAAAATTGGAGACCTCTCTCATCTTTTAAGTGGGAGAACTTGCACAATTGGTGGCTGACTAAATACTTTTTTACCCCACTGTAGAATATTTTTCTTTCCAAATTTAATGCTTTTATTAAGTGAAATTGAAGACTTTTTCTATGTACAGTACATTTGTGACATTTTTCCCAATAAAGTTATAAGAGCTTTTTTTGGCATAATGTTCTGCTTTCTTCAGAAGATTGTCTTATCTGATTGTTACCTTTTCAGGTATAAATGCTGCCTTTTTCATATAAATTTGTAACTGTTTTCTAATAAAATTGTAGCTTTTTCTGGTAAATTTGTGACTATTTTTCTTGACAATTTGTGGGGGATTTTTCCTCATAAAATTGCAACATTTTCCCTTAATTTCAAGTGTTTTAGGCATAAACTGTCAACTATTCTCATACATTTGTATTTTTCTTAGTAAATTTATAAATTTATTATCTTTCATGGGTAAAACTGAAGCATTTCTGATATACATTTAATATATTTTTTCATAAAACTCCCAACTTTTTCCAGTAAATTTGTGATTCCTTTTCCATAAATTTTGTCTTTCTTCTTGCAAATTTGTTGGTATTTTTTTTTCAGAAATTTGCAAAAAATTTCCCTAAATTTGTGAGGGTTTTTTGCATAAATTTTCAGTTTTTCTCATTTTCTGCTTTTTAGGATATTTTTTCATGAATGTGCATCCTTTTTTTTAAGTGTAAATTTATTCTTTTATTGGAAATTTATAACTTTGTTCTCAAGGCCTCGGGGAGCCACTATCTATTGGCAAAAGAGCCACATGTGGCCCCATAGCTGCAGCTTGGAGAACCCTAGGCTAGCGGTTGTGTGCCCTCGTGTTAGCATAGTCCAATTCTTGAGGCACAAGATTTCCCACAGATACTGCACAAGAAGCTGCCTCTGGAAGGTGCACACTGCTTGCTCTGCTGTCGTTTCTTCTTGAAATTCAATGATCTGTTTAAACCAAAGGTTTTGATGCCAGTAGAGCACAGCAAAAACACGAGAGAGTAATGATGAGATATTAATTTTGCAAAAGGAGAGCATATACTGTACATATAAACACAGAGCACATAAAGGGAAGGAAAAGGGTAAAGAAACAAACATAACATGCAGCATATCCCAATATTCCCAGGTATAATTGTCTGCTTATACAGATATACATACAAAGCCTTATACAAGGATCAGCATGAAACAGTGAGTTCACAGTTCAGATTATCCAGTACACTTTAAAAAAGTTCAGTATGGGGTTCCAAATTCTATCAGGGGTGCAAAATTTGTCTTCATTTTGAAACCTAAGCTTTCCAAGATGCAGCATGTTGGCCATTTCTGTTGTCCACCTTTCATATGTAGGCACAGTGTTCATCTTCCACTTTGTTAGGTCTAAGTTTTTTTTTTGCAATCACCATGCCAAACAAAACTGCCTGCTTTTCATAAACTCCTCAAAAAAGTTTAGAAACATTATTTCAGCCATTGATTTCTCCCCTTTAATCATGCCAATTGGTATTGTATTTTGTATCGTTTGAGGACTTGATTGGTCACTTTTGCAGCGAGGTGTGGCCTGTGGGGGTTGTGTGTTCATGGAGTGGGCAGCACAGCTGGGCATGTGGGTGTTCCCCCCCCCCCCAAAAAAAATGCCCCAAACCCCTGCAATAGGCTCCTGTTGGTATTGACACTTGTTTTGAGATTCAAGTGCGCTGCTTACGCTTCCTCCTCTCCTGGGTAGCTGCCAGCGGAATCTCCGACAGTATTCCATGCTGGCGTAGAATGTCCAAGTCACATCCGAGCGCCGCAATTCTTGCAGCGTGCAGTACCTTGATGTTTAATAAGGTCTCACGGTTGTAAGTTTTACAGAATGTACGTCTGGGATGATCAAAACACTCAAAACTCTCACACTCACTGATGCCTAGAGGGGCCGCAGCGTCCATGCGCGCCGCCATCTTATGGTGGCTCCCATAAATGTTCCTGGAGTAGAATGGTATTCATCATCTGGTTCTGCAGAGCACTGTTCACAATGAAGCAGTCATCAGCGTGGGGTATGGCCAAAGGATGTCCACTTCTATGCCTTTCTGTGACTTTTCCAGTCTCTCTGTATCTCTGTTGCAATCTGCTGATGACACTCTGCGACACTCTAAGCTCAGTGGCCACTTCCCTCTGAGGACATCCTGTTTGAAGCCTCACAATGGCGAGATACTGTTGATTAATTGTGAGGTGTTGTCTTGGTCTCATGATGTCAAAATGTGAACAGCATGGTGAAGAGGACTGTTCAAATACCAATTCTAAATCAAACAGAAAATTTATTGGCTGATTCATGGCTCAAACACCTGCTGTGAATTTTGGCATTAAGCATCTTGTTAGAGAACAGCAAGTTATCTAAAAAGTACCGAAACACTGAACAGTTGGACATGTGCATTCAAAAGATTAGAGAAGGTCAAATTAAGTTCACCTGGAAAGGTTGTAGTGCATTTTAGGTGCATCTTAAAATTTCACCCGAAAGCCGAATATCCCTAACTTTTTGTTTATTTAGATATTTAAGTGCAACTGGATTAATGAAAAGAATTTAGTGTTTTGTTTTCTTTTTCCTGCTATTCTCATATCCACACTCCAACCCAGTAGGTGGCAGTAATGCACCTATAAGCTGGTTGCCAACCACAATCAAAATTTAAAAGAAGAAGAAGAACCCCCCCGCCCCCCTGCCCCCATTGTTTAACCTAAAGTTACGCCCTTGTATTTAAACTATGATAAGAAACATCTTATATCATGACTTTCCCCTGGGACGAGGAATGATTGATTCCTTCTATTTTAGGTGTAGGTGGTGAGACAAATGGAGATTGAAAATCTTGTTGCTTCAATGCTTGGTGTCTTTGCCTTTTTATAATGAATTCATCTGGGTGTGACTGTTGAACTTATGTCCTTAAAATGTCAGGGAAGCCTGTTCATTTTAATTCTCCTGTGAATCATCATATTTACCAAATATTTCCATTTGCCTTAACCCACAACTGGCTGCTCTGATGAAATCAGTTCTTGTTGTGTTCTGACACCTTCATGTTGCCACGTATCCACATAAAGAAATGCAGCATACACCATGACACAAGACTAATGGTCCCCCGCCTCTGCAAGCAGCCTAATGCTTATTACAGCCCCCACAATACAAGATTGGTTGTCAGAACACACACACACACACACACACACACACACACACACACACACACACCAAAGTGAGGATTTTTGCATGAGAGCACAACCAGTAGAAAAGAAAAATAAAAGAAAAGTTTGCCACCATGAAGGAATGAAGAGAAGAACAAATGAAGCTGAGCTAGCACAGTTAGATGGACTTTTGCAAGCATTTAAAAGATCTCAGACTTCTGAATTCCAACATAATCATTTTTTTCTATTCTGCTCTTTGTTTTGTGTAACAGAAACAAAGCCCTGTCTTTTCACTATTCATAGAGTGGTACGTCTGCTTGTCAAGGAACATCTGGATCATAATGCAGCTAAGCAAATTCTGAGTCAGACAAAATGATGTTAGCATGTGCTCTCCACTGTAGAGCTCTAAAACAATCAATGATCATATATCATCAATGATCATATATCAGGCGAACAACCTGAATCTGTTTTTCAATAGATTTGACCAACCGCCCTCCCCCCTGACTGCACAACAACCACTGCTGCCTCTAAAGAAATCAAGTCCTGCTGCCCACTCCCCACTCCACCAACACCCCCCCACTCCCAACACACAGCCCCCCATCCTGACCCTGACCAGGACCCAGGTGAGGACGGAGCTGAGGAAGATCAAGGCGAGGAAGGCGCCGGGACCGGACGGCATCAGCGCAAAGCTCCTCAAGTCCTGTGCAGACCAGCTGTGTGGGATTGTGACGTATATCTTCAACATGAGCCTGAAACTGGGGAGGGTACCACAGCTGTGGAAAACATCTTGTGTGGTACCTGTACCAAAAACTTCCCACCCCAAAGACCTGAACAGCTACAGACCGGTGGCCTTGACGTCCCACTTGATGAAGACCCTGGAGAGACTGCTCCTTGCTCACCTCCGCCCCCTGGTGGAACCAGCAATGGATCCACTCCAGTTCGCCTACCAGCATGGCATTGGGGTGGAGGATGCGGTGATCTTCCTCCTTCACCGTTCTCTGTCCCACCTGGAGAAGCCCGGGAATATGGTGAGGATCATGTTCTTTGACTTCTCCAGTGCTTTCAACACCATCCAACCGATGATCCTGAAGGACAAGCTGCTGCGCGCAGGGGTGGACCAGCACCTGTCATCATGGATCCTGGACTACCTCACGAACCGGCCTCAGTTTGTGAGAACCCGGGACTGTGTGTCCGACACGATCATCAGTAGCACGGGGGCCCCCCAGGGAACGGTGCTGGCTCCCTTCCTGTTCACTCTTTATACTGCGGACTTCTCACACAACACAACACACTGCCATCTACAGAAGTTCTCTGATGACTCTGCGATCGTTGGCCTCATCTCCAATGGAGATGAAGCTGAGTACAGAGGGCTTATCCAGGACTTCGTGGACTGGTGCCATCGGAACTGCCTCCAGATCAACGCGAGGAAAACTAAGGAGCTGGTGGTGGACTGCCGCAGGCATGGGCAGCCCCTCACAGTACCAGTAAATATACAGGGAACAGACATCGAGATGGTGACATCCTATAAGTACCTGGGTATTCATCTGAACAATAAACTAGACTGGTCACACAATACTGATGCACTCTACAAGAAGGGACAGCGCAGGCTGTTCCTGCTGAGGAGACTCAGGTCTTTTGGTGTACAAGGGGCGCTGCTGAAGTCATTCTATGACACGGTGGTGGCATCAGCCATCACTTTTGGAGTGGTCTGCTGGGGCAGTGGCATTACTGCAGCCGATAGGAAGAGACTGAACAAACTGATTAAGAAAGCTAGCTCTGTCCTGGGGCAGCGCCTTGATCCGATGGAGGAAATAGGAGAGAGAAGGACGGTGGCTAAACTGTCATCTCTGCTGGAGTCCGAGTTCCACCCTATGCAGGACATACTGAATGCACTGAGGAGCTCATTTAGCAGCAGACTACATCATCCCAGGTGCACAACCGAGAGGTTTCGTAGGTCCTTCCTACCAACGGCTGTCAGACTGTACAACCTAAGCAGGGCTGCTCGCAGAGATAGCAAAAGACGTAACAAACTAATAGTTTTTTGAATGCAAAAGATGCAATAGACTTACACAATGGTCCCCTCCGGCATACAACTAGGAACATACCGGTCGCTATGGAGGGTGAGAATATGTATGGGCACATAATCATACCATGTAGGATAACTAAGTAGACGGTTATGCTGTTTCATTCCATCTAGCAACAATGCTCTGCACTGTGTGTGTTTATATATTTACATATTTATTCCATCTAGCTACAATGCTCAGCACTGGGTGTGTTTATATATTTATATATCTACATATTATTCCATCTAGCTACATTGCTCCGCACTGTGTGTGTTTATATACTTGCATATTTATTCCACCTAGCTGCAATGCTCCGTACTGTGGGTGTTTATATATTTACATATTTATTCCATCTAGCTACAATGCTCTGCACTGTGTGTTCATATATTCATATATTTATTCCATCCAGCTACAATGCTCTGCACTGTGTGTCTGTGTGTGTGTGTATATATATATATTTTATAGTAATACGTACATATGTATATTAGCTGCTCTTGCTTGCTTGTTTTTTTCTTGCCTTCTGATTGTTGCTCTGAGTGTTGCTATCCCTGTGCTGTTGCAATCCTGGAATTTCCCCGTTGTGGGACTAATAAAGGCTTATCTTATCTTATCTTATCTTATCTTATCAATGCAGGAGTTTCTTCAGGAAGAATCACCAGTAAAAGACTCTCAGATCAATGATTTTCATCAAAGGGGTCAATGACTGCACTTTTTCCACATTTTAACAGCTCACACGTCTGAATGAAAACCTTGACATATTTTGTTCACATTTTTTTTTCAATTATTCAATTATTGCATCAAATTTGTTTTATATTTTCCCAACTGTTCTTGAAACACTCTGATTTTAAGCCTACCACTTTAAGAAACATCCTTCACCTATTCAACTCCACCCTCCCTCTTACGTCACTTAGCCATTAACTGGCTAGCTTCTGCCCTTTAGCCTCCTTCTAGCTCAGATCAGCAGTGCTGCTTAAGCTGCATCTTCCACTGAATACAGTCAAGTGAGCCACTGGGATCAGGCCTCGGGACCTCCAAAGGCAGTGTCTGGTGAAGATCCTGGGACAATACCTTTGGAGAACCTGGGGCTCTCAGTAGCTTGGCTCGGCAGCTGCCTGCAAGCCGTGATGAAGCCCCTCGGGTAGCGGCGCTAGCCACTCCATGGGACATGGGAATAATGGCATAAGTGGAGAATTTCCGTACAACTTAAAAAGACTTTTCTCGGTCACCATCAAATGTAAGGAATATTGTAGGAGGTTCTCCGCTCGATGCACCAAGGATCCCAATCCTGACCAGGCCAGTGGTTGCGCCAAATCACCACCCCTGAGACGTGAACGTTCATCTCAAAAAATGAATGAAACAAAGCATCACTGGTTAACAGGGGCATGTGGTCCCAGTGGTTGACAGGACATGACCGGTCCCTAGAGCACAAGCATAGAAACACACGTGAATGGGGGGCCAAACTGCCAGCTCCAGACAACAGCCTTGGATTCCGGCCCAAGAAAATAAAACCTGAATTAAGCCAAAATAATGTCCAAGAGTGAAACATATGGTCAAACGTTGCTAGATAAACAAGTATTCCAGTGGGGGTTAACAAAATTGACAGAAAATAGCGATCAAAATCAGTATGATCCATGCAGCCTGTCCGTCACCCAATCCCAGTGCAAGCAAGCTGCTTCCCCAGTCACGGCAACCAACGCACTCCAGCAAGCCAGTGCCAACAGTTCACTGTAGAATCATGCTGAAATTATTAAAAATAAGCCAGAATGATGTGAGATATATTATCGACTGTGGATTAGTGAACCAGGTGATAACAGGGATGGGCCATCAGGGTGACTAAGATCTGAAGAAAATAACAGTATAAGGTATGCTTGGTCCGAGCCTCCTAATACCAGTGTTAGCTCAGGGGCTAATACCTTTAGCTCCCCTTCCATCTACATGACAGACAGCTTGGCAGGCCAATAATAGAACAGTGGGTAGGTATCAAAGCTAGTGGCATTTCCCATTTTCTTGACGTAGTGGAAAAACCAGGAAAAGACAAAAATGCTTGTTGGAGAGAAAAACACGATAAAGGCTGTGTGTTTTTTTTTTAAGAGAAGTGACTATTTTTATATGTTTTGATAGTTACATGACCATCAGACACATTTTATATGGTTAAAACCTCTAAACACACCACTTTTCAATCAAAGAAGGCCCATCTAAGATAAAAAGCCAATTTTTTAGGGAGTAACACATATGGGGGGGGGGGGGGGCTGAAAAGTTCATAGTGGTCAAATTTGACCAAATGTGGTTTATTTTTCAACCACAGGGATCCAAGCACTGCAACACTGATGGAAGAAGTGTGTGGCCCGAAGGGGAGACTATGTTGAAAAATAAACCACATTTGGTCAAATTTGACCACTATGAACTTTTCAGCTGCCTCCCCCCCCCGTAACTATCACTCTGCTACTTAACTATACGTCATTATGTAGCATCTCTTGTGTTCAGCGACTACTTTTAGTATATCATTCATCTAAAGTACTAGGGAAATAAAACCCAAATTAATCAAAAGTTACACTTTGTGGTTAACATTGTATTTTGAAATTTCTGAAACAGATTCAGCAAATCAGCTAACTGTCATTATGTGTATTGGAGCCCAGCCTTGATGCCTTTCACAGTTACTATCACATGCACCTGCTCTTAGTCAAAACATAGGATTAATGAAACCTGATATCCTCATGGAAAGGCTACATACCACTTAGACAAATGCTATCAAATGGTAAATCCTGTTTAATCTCCCACAATAACCACCGATTAACCCTTTTCCACTGCCTGTTCATTAAATCATAAACAACAAGAGCACACTAACAACTACAAAAATCAATTACAAATTCATAATTCTATATAGTTTAGATCTGTAATAAAACTAATAACCATGAAAATACAAGGACTTTTCACAAAGCAAATAGTCTACAATTCAAAGTGGAACAAATGTAGAGAAAATATCAGAAAAACATTTCATCCCTTCCAATATGTAGGAGTTCACCAGACAAACCATGTACAATCTATTGAAATTGCACTTTTTTTTAAAATGACAAAGTTATAAAACCTGCAATTTTGACAAAAATGACCCAAAATCAAAATCCTTGTAATATGCACAAATAAAAAAAAAAAATGGAGCTTGAAGACTGTGAGAGGAATTTCCCAGACAAGTCATGAACGGACAGATGGACGGATGGCCAGACATCATCATATCATAATATGCCCTGTCTTTAGAGATGGGTGGGGGCAGTGGGGGCCTAATGGTTGGGGATGTGGACTGGTGACTGGAAGGTTGCTGGTTCAATCCCTGGACCCACAGGATCAGATCTGGGTGGGGCAGATGACATAGCAGTGTTTGTGCCACCCTCAATAACCCCACTGTGATGCCCCTGAGCAAGGCCCTTAACCCCAACTGCTCTAGTAGAGCTGCTCGGTGGCCACAGGTCAGTCTGTGTCTGCCTGAAGTCTGGAACCCATAGATATCACCACACACTGGGTTTCCTCCTTTGTCATGGTTTGCCAGGCCTTTACTGCACCTGTCTTCAATTGTTGCTTGTTTGTGGGTCGTTCAGCCTCACGTTTTGTCTTAAGCAACTGAAATACATGCTCGATTGGGTTGAGATCTGGTGACTGGCTCAACCACTGCAGAATATTCCACATCTTTGCCTTAAAACTCCAGGGGCCTCATGTATAAATGGTGCGCATGCACAAAAACACGGCGTACGCTGGTCGTCACGCACACAGTGGGATGTATAAAAACAAACGTGAGGTGAGAATCTGTGGGCCGAGCCACAAAGTTTCCACCTGTTGTGAGAAGTTTCTGCAAAATTCTGTTTGACCCTATCAGGTGGGTCTGTTAAACTACAAAACAGCGGAAACTCACAAAATATGTTAAAATAACGTTTCCCCTTCAGTTAAAATGCTTTGTCTATGAATTCGTCCATGAAAAACATGACTATTATTACGTGATTTATCTCCATAACTCGGCTCATTGAGCACAGTGAAACCCCGATGAATAATAACTAATTAACGTGCCTCACTCATGGACCAGCCAGCTCCACTGTTAACTGGATCCTGTTTCTGTAAATGTGTCATTTTGATCCCAAGAAAAAAGGAGAGATCCTCTGAGTTAACACTGAATAAAAGGAGGACCATGAGGAGTGCCGGGCTACAATTTACCCGGATTTCCAGCGACCCTTAACGGATTCTCCCTGACATTTCAGCCTCCTCAGACCTTAGGAAGTGGGTCAGAGTTAACTGTTGTAACACCTGTTGTCTTTGAGTCATTTTGACCCGAAGACAACAGGAGGATCCCCAGCACAATACGTGCTGTACCTTGGAGGTTATAATTTGGAAATAAAAGACCTTTATATTGCGCAGCTCCGTGTGTTCCTCCTGGCTGTCGTACATAATTTGGATTCTGACACAGATTTGGCTTGTAACTTGTATAAATTCAGCTGTAAGACTGGAGTGGTATCCAATGGCCTTTATTTACTTTACTCAGTAACATCACGTCTGTCTGTGAGTCACTGCTGCCCACATTTCCTTCCTCCGTTCCATTTTTGCTGAGCACCAAACTGAACGGCAAGAAGTTCCCTTTTATATGGTCTTTGGCATGACCCAGCTGGGACTTGAACCCCGACCTCCCAGCTGTGGGGCGGATGCTCTTCCTCTAGGCCAACACACTGGTGGTGAATACCACCGGAGTGGTGGCTTAGAGTTGAGTGCTCAATACCCTCAAATTAAAGCTGAGAGTCTGCACTTTCAGCCCATATTGATTATATAACTGTATCTTGAATATGTTTGGATAAACAGTTAAAATAACAAAACTTGTGTCAAGGTCCAAATATATATGACTAACTGTATAATAATTCTGTCAGGACGCGGGTTGGTCCCATATCCTCACTTTAGTTTCTAGTTTATTCTTCCTTGTCACCAGGACATGGGCCTAGCTCACGTCCTTGCTTTGAGTTTGTTATTGTATGAATTTCTGTGTTGTTGTTATTAACTTGGTCTCTGCGTTGTTTTGATTATCTCTGCCTTAGCTTCAGTTCTGTTTAGTCATTGGTATCATCATGTTCTTAGTTATATTTATCTCGGCCTAGTAGTAGTGTTGCTTGGTCCTTGTGTGCATTACTATTATCATGTCTCTATTTATGTTCCATTGGATTTGTCCCTGCTCAGTTCTTAGTTGTTTACTGTATTATTATTATTATTAATATCATGGTTTCTGTTCCTGTCTTGTCTCTTGTTGTGTAGTTGTGGTTGTTGTCATGTTTACGTCTCCCCTTTGTTCACGTCTCATGTGTATCCTCTGCCCTTGTCTGTCTGTTCATCCCAGCCCGTCCTGTTTCCATACCTGTTGACACCGTTTTCCCCATGTGTCTGTTGTCAAGAATCTTTGGCTTTTAATACACAGTGAGATATCATTTAGTGTTTTACTCTTGTATCATGCTTTCATTTAAAGTTCTTATTTGTCATTGTGTGTCTTTTGTGTTTTTATTGTAGGATCTGTTTTGTTTTATATGTTCCTGTACAGCACTTTGGCTAACAATTTTTTTTAAGTGCTTTATAAATAAAGTTGGTATGGTTTGAAATGGCGCTGAAGTGTGCTGTAAAACTGACAGATTCAAGGTGGGGGTAGGATTACATCAGGGACTGACTTTGAACCCTTTCTTGTTTGGAATGGTGATGGACAGGCTGACAGATGAGGTCAGATAGGAGTCTCTGTGAACTATGCTGTTGCAGATGACGATGTAATCTGTGGTGAGAGAAGGGAACAGGTGGAAGAGAACCTGCAGAAGTGGCAGTATGGAGAGAAGAGGAATGAAAGTCAGTAGAAGCAAGACAAAATACGTGTGTGAATGGGAGAGACACAGGTGTAACAGTGAAGATGAAAGACATGAGGAAGGGTGAGGGAGGCTGTCACTTTGTCACAAATTATGAGACATTTGAAGCTGATGTGTTTAGTAGAACCAACCTGTTAAGCCAATGTCCAACATCAGGAAGATGAGCCCACTGCACCCCAGTTTGGTTGAGTGAACGCAGCAGTCTGCAGCACACCAGAGTGAAGAGTGGTGTGGCTAATGCTAGCCACTTCTCTGAGTAAACATCTGCTTTAGGGTGAGCTGAGGGCTGATAGTCTTTGGATGGCAGGATATGCTCCTCTTCTCCAGAGGTGCTCTTCTCTCTGAAGTACTTGCGGCAGACATCCTGGAAGACGGCGAGGCAGAGTGTGTTGAGCAGAAAGTACCAGGTTTGGTGTTCTTCTTCTACAAAACTGCTGGCTGCCAGGCTGAGAGTGTGCCCAATGGTACCGGCCAATAGTAAAACATCGAGCTCTGACAGAGAACAATCAGCAGCAGTGCTCGTCAGAGGAGACTGTGAAAGAAAAATGTCAGATTTAGAGTTAGGAATCAAATGAAAATCCAAAAGTGTACAGCTGCTTTTTATTTCTAACAAAAATATAAGAACAATACTTTTGCCCATTAATCTCCCTCCTAGCCAGATGTCTCACATATCTAATATTAGAGACCCATGGACACCTGACAGATACAGTATATAAAAATTTTGTTAAAACTGCAGTCAGGACCTTTTCCAACTGTGATTATCACTTTGTTTGTAGCCAAAAACATTTAAGTTCTAAACAGTGATTTCCCAGTTTAAAAGAAAGTTTCTTGTCCTTTATGTTTAGTAAATGTATAAATGTTTAAACGCTCAAAACACCTATGAATAATTCAAGAGAGTTAGGACAAGCCTTTTGAACTTTTCACTGGCATAAAATCTTTTTGGTTTCTGCAGCTATATTAATAAAATGGACTTGGACACATCCCTTAATAATGGCTGCACTTCTGACTAGGTGTATAGACTGCATATAAAGGAGTACACCATGCCAGCTCCTCAATCGCTCCCTGGCTATTGGCTGCTGTAAGATGATGAGCACTGCCACTCAAACCATAACTGTGTGCAAACTTTTATAAAAGATGGTTTCAGTCCTCACAGGCAGTTCTAATCATGCTGATGCATGTTCAAGTGTTTGTTTTTCAGATCAGCTCAATTTTAGTGTTATCTGATGCGTATATAAAACAGGGGGTGTGGTCATGATGCTGCTGCATAGGGTGTGTGTATAGGTGGTCATATGGGTGACACCTCGATGCTGCATACCTCTTCATGCTCACTACTGTGCAGATGGCAGCACAAAAATGCAGGAAGTAGAATTTCACTTTTCTGCAATGGAACTTAGTGGTAACATTGTGCATTGTGGGAGCATGTACAGTCTATGCTGAAATATACCTGCCCAAAGTCATTTTTTTGTTTACAGACACAACATATGGTAAAAAAAAAAAAAAAAAAAAATACGTAAGAATCTGTTTTGTTCCACCAGAACCACAAAACACTATGTCAAACAAAGTTTCACTGTCTTTCATTTTGTGGATATCATGTACCACCACAAGAGGTTTTTAGTTGTCACACAAGCAGAAATACAGCAATAAAATGGTGAATCATTTGATAATATATCAGCTATTTTACCTGCTAATCCATTTAATAAATATTTAAATTATATCTTGAAGAAATAAGTAAATATTAAACAATGCTTCTAAAATTGGTACAGATACAGATTCAAACAGCATGTACACTGGCTGCGTGGGACCGAATGAAATTAAAACTGATATTTTTTTGGCAAAACGTCAGACTGCCCATCACATGTTGATGCTAGATGTACAGCAGGTATTTAGTGGCTTGGCACTGCATGCTGGGACTATGAAGTGTCATTAATAAATTTCATTCTGATGCTTCTATCCCATTTGTAAGATTGGTGTTTGTCCAGTTGCACTCATGTAAGCAAATGATTTTTATTCAGTACAATGCAAGTTCAAACAGAGTACAGCCAAACTCTTTGCTCAGCAGTAATATTTTAGCCCAGTGAAAACAGACATGCATCTTAGCCTGCGCCCACCTTGATGACAAAGACATGGTTGAGTCTGTATGTTCAATACCTGCAGGACACTGTGGCTTTGGCTGTAACAGGTTTTTTTTTTTTTGTAAATAAAGAGACAAGTTTTTATTCACACACACTTGAATGAACTATGTACATGACCTTTGGAAATCAAATCAATCATGTCTACACAAAGAGCAACGAAATACTACAGAACTTTAGCACATGCAGAATTTAATCATCTCTAATATCCATCCATCCATCCATCCATCTTCTACCGCTTTTCCGGAGGTCTGGGTCACGGAGGCAGCAGTTCAAGCAGAGAAGCCCAGACTTCCCTCTCCCCAGCCACCTGCTCCAGCTCTTCAGAGAGGATACCAAGGTGTTCCCAGACCAACTGGGAGACGTAGTCTCTCCAGTGAGTCCTGGGTTTGCTCCGGGGTCTCCTCCCAGTGGAACATGCCTGAAACACCTCAAGTAGGAGGTGTCCAGAAGGCATCTTGATCAGATGACCAAACTACCTCAACTGGCTCCTTTCAATGTGGAGGAGCAGCGGTTCTACTCTGAGCCTCTCCCAGATGACTGAGCCACTCACCGTATCTCTGAGGGTGGGTCCAGTGATCCTACAAAGAATGCTCATTTCAGCCGCTTGTATCCACGATCTCATTCTTTCGGTCATTACCCAAAGCTCATGACCATAGGTGAGGGTAGGAACGTAGATTGACCGGTAAATCAACAGCTTTGCCTTAGAGCTTAGCTCCCTCTTCACCACAATGGACCAGTACAACGTCCGCATCACTGCAGATGCTGCCCCGAACCGTCTGTCAATCTCTTGCTCCATTCTCCCCTCACTCGTGAATAAGACAGCGAGATACTTAAACTCCTCCACTTGGGACAGGAGCTTGTCTCCAACCCAGAGAGGACAATCCACCTTTTTCCAGCTGAGCACCATGGACTCAGACTTGGAGGTTCTGATTCTCATCCCAGCCGCTTCACACTCAGCGGCAAACTGTCCCAGTAAGACCCGTAGGTCATTGCTGGATGAAGCCAACAGGACAACATCATCTGCAAACAACAGAGATGAGATCCCGTGGTCACCAAGCATGACACCCTCCGTTCCCTGGCTGTGCCGAGAAATCCTGTCCATAAAAATTATGAACATGATCGGTGACAAAGGGCAGCCCTGGCGGAGTCCAACTCTCACTGGGAATGAGCTAGTCAATTCTGTATCCTTTTTGCTGGATAACAGCCTGCAATCATTTGTTGTCATTTTCAACATGTCTCTCACACGTCTCCTGAGCAATCCCAGCCCATTTTTCTTTCGCAAATGTATCAAGCTCCTTCAGATTTGATGGTCTTCGGGCATAAACCTTGGTCCTCAGTTCACCCCACAGATTCAAGTCAGGGCTTTGTGCAGGCCAGTCAATAACGTTCACTTTGGTCTTCTGGAAGTGGTTCTTCACCAGGAGTGATGTATATTTTGGGTCGTTGTTGTGTAGAAAGACAAAGAGATGACCCAGTTTTGCTGCTGACTGCCTGAGGTTTTCTTTCGAAATCTTTTGAAATCAAAATCTTCACCTACAGTGCATCCGGAAAGTATTCACACCACTTCACTTTTTCACTTCACTTTGATTGGACACGATTTGGAAAGGCACACACCTGTCTATATAAGGTCCCACAGTTGACGGTGCATGTCAGAGCACAAACCAAGCATGAAGTCAAAGGAATTGTCTGTAGACCTCCGAGACAGGATTGTCTTGAGGCACAAATCTGGGGAAGGGTACACAAAAATCTCTGCTGCTTTGAAGGTCCCAATGAGCACAGTGGCCTCCATGGAAGAAGTGGAAGAAGTTCGGAACCACTGGGATGCTTCATAGAGCTGGCCGGCTGTCTAAACTGAGTGATCTGGGGAGAAGGGCCTTTGTCAGGGAGGTGACGAAGAACCTGATGGTCACTCTGTCAGAGCTCCGCAGAGGACCGCGGCGCTCTGACAGAGTGACAGCCCGCCTGACAGAGTGGCAACCCGCCTGGAGTTTGCCAAAAGGCACCTGAAGGACTCTCAGACCATGAGAAACAAAATTCTCTGGTCTGATGAGATAAAGATTGAACTCTTTGGCGTGAATGCCAGGCGTCATGTTTGGAGGAAACCAGGCACCGCTCATCACCAGGCCAATACCATCCCTACAGCGAAGCATGGTGGTGGCAGCATCATGCTGTGAGGGTGTCTTTCAGCAGCAGGAACTGGGAGACTAGTTGGGATAGAGGGAAAGATGAATGCAGCAATGTACAGAGACATCCTGGACAGAAACCTGCTCCAGAGTGCTCTTGACCTCAGACCGGGGCGACGGTTCATCTTTCAGCAGGACAATGACCCTAAGCACACAGCCAAGATATCAAAGGAGTGGCTTCAGGACAACCCTGTGAATGTCCTTGAGTGACCCAGCCAGAGCCCAGACTTGAATCCAATTGAACATCTCTGGAGAGATCTGAAAATGTCTGTGCACCGATGCTTCCCATCCAACCTGATGGAGCTTAAGAGATGCTGCAAAGAGGAATAGGCAAAACTGCCTAAAGATAGGTGTGCCAAGCTTGTGGCATCATATTCAAAAAGACTTGAGGCTGTAATTGCTGCCAAAGGTGCATCAACAAAGTAGTGAGCAAAGGCTGTGAATACTTGTATACATGTGATTTCTTAGTTTTTTTATTTTTAATAAATTTGCAAAAATCTCAAAAAAAATTTTTTTTCACGTTGTCATTATGGGGTATTTTGTGTAGAATTTTGAGGAGAAAATGAATTTAATCCATTTTGGAAATAGGCTGTAACATAAAATGTGGAAAAAGTGAAGTGCTGTGAATACTTTCCAGATGCACTGTATCCTCCTTTTTTCATGATTCCTACCACCTTCACGAGATTCCAAGTTCCACATGCACAGAAGCATTCCCACAGCATAATACTCACACCACTGTGTTTCAATACCTGTGTACAAAGTTTGTTGACCCTAGTTTTACTTGTATAGGGCATAGGTAATGCCACCCTTGACCTTTGACCTTTTGACCCCAAACCCATAGTCAGGTCAGGGTGCAAGCCATTCAAGAGTTTTCTTGGACACAACTATGGTATGGATTTGAAAAGCCTACATAATTTCTTTCGGTAGGTATCACGTTTACAAGATTAAGGGAAAACCTGACCTCTGACCTGGCTTCAAGGTTTATAATTCCTGCAAAAATCTGATCAGAGTCAAATTGCAATATGCTCATCATTGGTGTATATCAAACCCTGGTACCATGTTTCAAAACATTTGAAACAAAACTGTAGGAAGAGTTGATTTCACAAGAAAGTTATTGCCTATTAACTGAGGTGAAATAGGAGATCATAAGTCAGGGGCTATAACTCCTGGAAAAATGATCCGACTGGAGCCAAACTGCAATACGCATATCATCAGTGTATATCAAACCCTGATACCAAGTTTCAAAACATTTGGAACAAAACTGTAGGAGTTGATTTCACAAAAATGGGACAGCCTGACAGACCGCCCCATAACATAATCCCCAATTCGGTCTTCGCCCAATGGTCCTTGACCCCTTTGGTCTTCGACCGGCAGGGGATAAAAAGGGACTTTTAAGCTATTTTTCAAGGACAAAGTTACCAGATGAAAAATAAGGGCTGAGTCAGGTCTTCGGTTACGGACAGATCCCCCAGGTAGTCATGTGTAAAACAACAAGCCTCTGAGAGGAGGAAAATTGATGTCCTGTATATGAAGAACTTCCATTCTTGAGATAAAACAAGTTATGGTCCACAGGGAGCAACTGTATATTTTTCTAGCTCCACTGCTCTTCAATCTGGACTTCCTCTACTCCAGCGGTTGGCAAAATGTAAAATATGAAAAGCCTTCTGCATACTAATTTGTGTTCATGGCACAGCTTCAGAGCAGACTGAACTTATACTTAGTGTAATGGAAGCATCACAGAAATGAAGAGGCAGTTCTTAAGCAGCATTTACATCACCTATCACTACTGATATGATCTCACTCAGTGGTTCAACGTGTATGACTTAGCAGAATGACACACTTCTGATTCAAATTACTCATATTTAAATAAAAACTTGAGTTAAGCTATTGTAAAAAGAAAAGCATCACTAGCAGATGCATTCAACACCTCCTCCACTCACAGAGAGTGGAGGAGGGAGTTACTGTTCATTCAGTGACATTTGAATGAACACTTTCCAGGCAAAAAGATCTATTCTGCTATAAATAGATTGTACTTCTTATGACATACGTATTTGATCACATCCAACTCTGAGGCAGTTTGGAAAGTTAACTCCCTCAGTGCTGGTCTTGACTCATTTTGGCTACTACCAAGTGGGTCAAAAGACCTGGGAATAAGCAAAGAAATCTGATACATCAATTAGCATCATGGGAGCATTTACTTTAAGAAAACGTTCATAGTAGTTATGTCCCTGCATAAAGGGCTGTCAACACCAAGCACAATAAAGCTAACTATAACTACAAAATTACAGATTTGAAAATCGTTCCAATGAAAGTGGATGGCAGAGTCCACACTATAGCTATAAGTATGATGAAAGTGGCGGACAATATTGTTGGGATTACTTCCAGAGTGATTTTATGAATAATAAAAACACTTTCAGCCAATCAAAAAAATAAAAACAACTTACAATCTGTCATTCTGGAACCACAGAAAAGACACAAGAGGAAAAACAAGTGCAAATTTATGAGGAAAAATGTATTTAGATTTTTATATACAAACATTTTTAACTACTTTTTAGTTGTTAAAAATTCAATTCAACTTTATTTATCCCTCTAGGGTAAATAGATGAAGCAGCTCATCATAGCACAACATATTACAAAAACCAGCCACACAACTAAAAAGACTACTAGACGACGCACAAATAACTGAAAAAAAGATATATTAAAAAATTAAATAAAAGATTTTAAAATATATTAAAACAATCGTCTAAAACCTAAATGTGGAACTATAAAAAAAAACCAAAAACGGATGTGTATAAACATTCTCAGAGAAAAACCTCCCAAATTCATAAATTTGTAAGTAATACATTTGAACAAAAAATAACTTTACAAGGGAAAAATTAGAAATTGATATAAAAAGACAAATATTGCATAATGCATGATGTTATAAATTTAAGTAAAACATTGCAATTTACAAGAAAAATGGAAATTCATAAAAGGTGATGAACTTAAGAGGAAAATGAAAATCTATGAAGATACAAACAAAATAAAAAGCATAAAATGAAACACAAATGTAACAGAAAATAGTTTAAAGTTTGCAATTTACAAAATCTCAGAAAATAAAATGTGTATGGCTAGAGAGAAAAACTTCCCAGTTACTAATATTGACAGGCCAGTTTATACTGATAATACAACTGTTTTGCCCTCTTTTTACCCTCCAAAATCATCATGAGTTTCAATACACAATTTTTTGTCAATTGTCCATCCATCCATCATCTACCACTTATTCCGGGGTCAAAGTCACCAAGGCAGCAGTCCAAGCAGAGAAGACCACAATTCCCTCTCCCCAGCCATCTCCTCCAGCTCTTCGGGAAGGATACCAAGGTGTTCCAAGGCCAGCTGGGAGACGCTCTCTCCAGCATGTTCTAGGTCTACCCCAGGGTCTCCTCCCAGTGGGACTTGCCCAAAACGCCTCAAGTGGGAGGTGTCCAGAAGGCATCCTCATCAAATGCCCAAACCACCTCAACTGGCTACTTTCTATGTGGAGGAGCAGCAGCTCTACTTTGAGCTTCTCCTGGATAACTGAGCTCCTCACCCGATCCCTAAAGCTACGTGTCCACCTAGGCATCTTGTGACGGAAGGTTGCCGCACCTCCTCCACTTGAGGGAGCATGAATGGGACACATAAACCTCTCCTGTTTGTCATACTGTATCGTTCACCTGGCCCTGACTCAGAATTTCTGTCTGAACTCTGAAGTTCTGTCTGAGTTAGTGCTCAATACTGACAAAATTATCATAGTTGGTAACTTTAATATCCATGTTGATGTTGACAGTGACAGTCTCAGTACCACATTTTAATTCCTTATTAGAATCCATAGGTTTCTGTCAAATGATAACAAAACCCACTCACTGTCATAATTATATACTTGGCATTGAGGTAGAAAAATTGGTAATATTTCCTCATAACCCTCTTTTGTCTGATCATTCATTAATGACATGACATTATGATCAATGGCTTTACAGAATTTCATAAAATATCCTGTACTGCAGGTTTCTTTCTGACAGTGCTGTAGTAAGACTTAAGGAATCACTATCCTCATTACTCCCTACATGTTTTACCTCTGTTGAGGAAAACTTTTCAAATGTTACACACTCCGCAACCTCCCTCAGAAGGTCTTTGTCAAGGTAATGGAGAGGAGGGTCCGGCCATTGGCCGAAACTCTGTTTCAGGAGGAATAATGTGGTTTTTGTCCTGGTCGTGGCACATCGGACTAACTCTTCACCCTCTCGAGAATCCTCGAGGGTTCGTGGGAGTTTGCCCAACCAGTTTACATGTGTTTTGTGGACTTGGAAAAAGCATTCGACCACGTCCCTCATGGGTCCTTGTGGGGGATGCTTCGGGAGTATGGTGGTATCAGGCTCATTTCAATTCAACTTTATATAGCATCATTTCACAACAACAGTCATCTCATAGCACTTTCAAACTGCAAGGAAATGCCCCACAATTGCAGAAAGACCCCAACAATCAGACGATCCCCTGTGAGCAAGCACTTGGCAACGATGGAAAGGAAAAACTCTCTTTTAACAGGAAGAAACCTCCAGAGGAACCAGAATCAGGGAGGGGCAGTCATCTGCGATGACTGGCTGGGGGAAGGGAGGTATCCAATCCAACTTTATTTATAAAGCAATTTAAAAACAACTATAGCTGAGACAAAGTGCTGTACATCAATGATAAATAAAATATAAAAAACAAAACAAAATAGTGCTAAAATGTACAAAACAGCACAAATAAAACAATAGTTTTACAACAAAAGCAGCAAAAAACAAATAAAATCAATGTCTCAAATTAGGTCAAAAGCCAGAGAATAAAAACTGGGCAGTGAAGGGGCAGATTGTTCCACAGTTTAGGAGCAGCAACAGAAAGAAAAGGTAGAGAAGAAAAAGAAAAGAACAGACATGTAGAGAGCAAACCGCATGATGGGAACTCAATCTATGGGAGAAAAACAGGGTTGCTACAAGATATCCGGTCTCTATACAGCCATTGTGAAAGTGGTTCACTTTGCCAACAAACAGTCAAACTTGTTCCTAGTGAGAGTTGGACTCCACCAGGCCTGCCCTTTTTCATCAATCCTGTTCATAAAATTTATGGACAGGATTTCTAGGGGCAGCCAAGGAACAGGGGGTGTCATATTTGGTGACCACAGGATCTCATCTCTGCTGTTTGCAGATGATGTTGGCTTGTTGGCTTCATTCAGCAATGACCTACAGGTCTTACTGGGACAGTTTGCTACTGAGTGTGAAGTGGCCAGGATGAGAATCAGCACCTCCAAGTCTGAGTCCATGGTGCTCAGCTGGAAAAGGACGGATTGTCCTCTCCGGGTTGGGAAGATTTCCTGCATTAAACAGAAGAGTTCAAGTATCTCGGGTCTTGTTCAAGAGTGATGGGAGAATGGAGTGGGAGACTGACAGACAAATCAGACCAGCATCAGCAGTGATGTGGACGTTGTACTGGTCTGTTGTGGTGAAGAGGGAGCTGAGCTCTAAAGCAAAACTGTCCATTTACCGCTCAATCTATGTGCCTGACCTCACCTGTGATCATTACATGAACTTTGGGCCATGACCAAAAACATGAGATCACGGATACTAGCAGATGAAATGAGTACGGAGAGAGTAGAGTCGCTGGACTCACCCTTAGAGATAGGGTGAGGAGCTCAGTTATCTGGGAGAAGCTCAGAGTGAAATCTCTGCTCCTCTACATCGAAAGGAGCCAGTTGAGGTGGTTTGGGTATCTAATTAGGATGCCTCTTAAGACGCCTCCCACATGGGAGGCACATCCCACTGGGAGGAGACCTCAGGTCAGACCCAGCACACGCTGGAGAGACTGCCTCAGCTGGCCTGAGAATGCCTTGGTGTCCCCTCTGAAGAGATGGAGGAGGTGGCTGGAGAGAAGGAAGTCAGGGCTTCTCTGCTTGGACTACTTCCTCTGTAACTCACATCTCTGGAAAAGCAGTAGAAAATGGATGGATGGATGGATGGAAAAGTCAATCAGAGCACTCTGAGGTGACTGCAATATCCCCCACCTCCATTTTCTTTGAAGATCCCAATATGTTACTGAAGGACAGTAGCGTTATACTTTTTCCATATAACTATTAAGGCAGAATCAAATTATGATAAAGCGTATCATCCATGAATATACAACAAAAATAATTTTATACAACCCATAGTCACAGGTCATGATCCCAAGGTGAACCTGTGTAGACAGTTTGGTGACCATAAAGAACTTTAACCATTCTATTGTAAGAGGGCATAGGGAATGCTAACCTTGACCTTTAACCTTTTGACTCTAAATCCATACTCAGACATCATGGCCTCAGGGTGAACTTGTGTACCGAGTTTGGTGACCCTAACTTTCTTTGTTGTTGAGATATAATTTATAAGCCATTTTGACACTGACCTTTGATGCTGTGATCCCAAAACCATAGTCACACTTCAGAGCCATAGATTAAACCTGTGTACAAAGTCCGGTGACCCTCACTTTACTCATGGTATAGTAATTGGGCATAGGGAATGCCAACCTTGACCTTTAACCTGAAATCAATAGTCACAGTTCATGGTCACAGCGTAAACCTGCGTACCAGGTTTCACGACTCTAGCTATATTTGTTCTATAGCAATAGTGCAAATGGAATGTTAACCCCAAACCCATAGTCAGGTCAGGGTGTAAGTGGTCCAAGATTGGTCTTAGAGAAAACTATAGTATGGATTTGAAAAGCCTACAGCATTTCTTTCAGTAGTTATTGTGTTTACAAGATGTTGAGAAAAAATGACCTCTGACCTTGACCTCAAGGTCTTTAATTCCTGCAAAAATTATCCCATCAGAGTCAGATAGCAATATGTGCATCATCCGTGTATCCCAAACCCTGGTACCAAGTTTCAAAGTGATTAGAACAAAACTGCAGGAGGAGCTGATTTCACAAAAGTGGGACAGACGGACAGCCCCGTATCATAATCCCCCACTGGTTTTCGACTGGTGCAGAATAATAAAAAGCAGTTGTACAAAATCTTTTCCAATATCCAGATGCCCCAGGACTCTGGAGTTGGGTCCCTAAAGCATCCTCCACACCCCTGCCTGCCCTACATGCAAACTTTCCCTGAATTTCATACAAAATCTTACTTTTGACAGTTATTTCAAAAGCCTTCATAATAGGTAAAGTTGAGGCCACAGCCCCAAAATTAAGAGATTTTGGTGTTCTAATTTTGGGCACAGGTACAAAAGAGTTCTTCCAAAGATGGGGGACTCTACGTATGAAGCTGAAGAGACTTTGTGAAGATAATGGAAAATATTTCAGCCAAACACTGCACAGTTCTTAAGAAGACAACCACTAATATTGTCTGGGCCAGGGCTTTTCTTTTCTTTCATTCCCATGAAGAATAGAGAATTTATCAATGTTTTTTTCACTGTGTTGTGGGGGAGCATTTCTGTACATGGACAAAAACTATACCAGTGGCCAAATTTTTATTGCTTATATCGTCTACAGTTTACATTGCTCACCCCTTGGAACACCAAAAAATAGGCAGGGACACAAGCAGCTACTGCAGTTAAACATGTATTAAATAGGTATTTGGATCTGTGCAAAGTTTAGTTAAAACAGTGTCTACGTATATGGTGTTGTCCCATCTACTTCCTATCAGTCTGAACAGACCCAGATTATTCCTTTAATTATTACTCAAGTCAGTCTATGAATGATGGTCAAAATGTGCTCTTCTGTTGATTACTAAAAACTATCAATAAAAGATATGTTATTCCATGCCATTTCAACAAACACTCCATGCATGTCAGTCTCAAAAAAATCTTGAAATTTTACGAGCTGCGCATTTATCCAGTAGGCTGAATTAATAATTTTAGTGCATCGAGATATGGCCTATTAAGGGTGTGTATGCTGATTTTGGCATGGAATTTGTGGGCCTTAATTTTTCATAAATTTTCAAATGTCAGTATCTCAAGAACTACATCACTACACCAATTTTGGACACGACACATCTTTTCCTGCTTTGTCAGAATATACCAAAAGATCTGCTATTCATCAAAATCCGTAGTCATGGCATCCCCTTAAAACTGGTAAAAACAACATTTGGGTTACATGTTCGCGCATATTTAGGCCTTCTGAAACCTTATTTGTCTGAGACCGAAGTGTGTGGGATGTCCTGAAAATTTGTTGAATTGGCATGGAATGACCCGTATGCATTTTTGGGCATCCCCAGGGCCAACATGTAGAGTAGAACATTAATCTAAAGCTGACCTGGAGCCTGTTGGGCTGAAAGAGGATATTGCTCTGGCCTGCCAAAAGCCCTTCCCCGAATCATGAAAAAGCACAGTGAAATGACATAGCACATGAACTCTTTGTCCAAAGTGGAATATTTTACCTAAAATTACTGGAGGATACTTGGTGGCATTTTTACATCTGAATAAGTTAAAATAATTTCTTTATCCTTTTAGCCCTATGAAACCAGTAAATCACCCTGGTTCCTTAGAAATATTTCAGTTATTTTTCCCAATATCTGGGGGAGATTTATTTCCTTCTGACAAAGCATCAAGCATATGCAAAACAGTATTTCAGCTTTCTCAACTGAACTATTTTCAGAAATGAGACTGAAGTATCTTTTCTTATAAAGAAACTCAACAGATTTCTTAAATGGGGATTGATTCTTTTTTTTCTAGCATTTGTTAGTGTTCACAGAGGCACTGTTTCTTCACTTTTATCAAATATTTACCTCCTCACTTCAAACTAAACACAGTCCCCTTAAATGGGACATATGGCGTAATGTTAATTTTTCCAGTGCTTAAGGGTGAATTTGTGTATCTGGAATGGCTACCAATAAAAAACTCCCTAGGTTAGTGGTTCCCAAGAGCTGCAGAGAAAAACTAATTTATTCTGTTCCTCTGTATAATGAATACAAAAGACTGACAGGTGTTTTATTAAAATTCAATTCAATTCACAGAATAATCTCTCACTTCCCATGCCTGACTTCCTGCCTGTTTGTGCGTCTTAACACACACCTGTCTCATCAGTAGGCTAATTAGCATGACGCCCAAAAAGTAAAAGTAAGCAATCTTTACTTTCAAAATCGTTTTGAGATGTATCAGGAGGAGTGACTGTCTGCCAGCCGGGGTGGGGGTGGGGGGGGGGGGGGCTCCACATTGGGACCGGAGGCTCATGGTCTCTGGATCACCCAGGGTGGGGTGCCCGTAGCAGCTGCACCCTGGCCAGGCCACAGCCTCACCTCAACAATGGTGGGGCACCAGTGGGCCGGCTGGCCGGTCAGGTTGGTAAGACGAAGGAACAGATCACATGTGAGATCACAGATCACATGTGAGTTTTCTTGAATTACACACATTTTTTTTTTAATCCTCGTACAAGACTGAAGACGGGGGGGGGGGCAGAGTATTAATCTGTAGCACAAAGGCTTTCACAATATTTTCTGACTCCAGCTACGTTCAGCTGACTTCTTATTTCCATTCTTATTGTGTTTCTATCTAGGGTTTTTTTCTTCTTTTTTTTTTACACAACACTGTGACTATATATCTGTGAAAAGCGTTTTATAAGCTTTACTTAATTTTTTGCCAATGTATTATATTACTTTTCAATGAATCCTGGACACAACTCACCCACCCCATTAAATACTGTATCTGTGATCCTAGCCAATCATCTCTCACCACTTGACCAGTTATCTCATGCTACACATTATTTTATTTTACAATAGCTTAGAATACCTTGGCCACCTGGTCACCAGCAGCAATTAGCTGAAGTTAGAAGAGCCATCCATGAACTAATTCAAGCTTATTTCTGTACTCATTGTACCTGAGGAACTAGTAATATTCTATCAACCACTCAAATCACACACGACTGTCCCCGATGACACTTGATTTGGGCTTTTATACTGTCACATTCAACCCATTTTTTCCCCTTGTCCTGTCAAGCAGCTAGGTAAGCAAAACAGAAATCTGCTTCCCTTATTGTGCCAAACAGATTTACTTTGCCAAAAGAAGCTTATTACAGCACAGATTTACAGTGGTGTGAAAAAATGTTTGCCCCCTTCCTGATTTCTCATTTTTTTGTATGTCACACTTAAATGTTTCAGATCATCAAACAAATTTAAATATTAGACAAAGTTAACACAAGTAAACACAAAATGCAATTTTTAAATGAAGGTGTAAAAAAAATTCAAACCTACATGGCCCTGTGTGAAAAAGTGATTGCCCCCCCTTCCCGTTAAAACATAAATTAACTGTGGTTTATCACATCTTTGGAAAGCTGAGTTCAATTTCTCTAGCCACACCCAGACCTGATTACTGCCACACCTGCTCTCAATCAAGAAATCCTTTAAATAGGACCTGCCTGACAAAGTGAAGTAGACCAAAAGATCCTCAAAAACCCAACATCATGCTGTGATCTAAAGAAATTCAGGAACAAATGAGAAACAAAGTAATTGAGATCTACTAGTCTGGAAAAGGTTATAGAGCCACTTCTAAAGCTTTGGGACTCCAGCGAACCACAGTGAGAGCCATTATCCACAAATGGCGAAAACATGGAACAGTGGTGAGCCTTCCCAGGAGTGGCCAGCTGACCAAAATTACCCCAAGAGCATAGAGACAACTCATCCAAGAGGTCAAAAAAGACCCCACAACACCACCCAAAGAACTGCAGGCCTCACTTGCCTCAGTTAAGGTCAGTGTTCATGACTCCACCATAATGAATGAATGAATGAATGAATTTATTTCGGATAGTACAGTACAGGTTAAAAGAAACTGTATAATATAACAACAAGGTCAAATTAGACAAAGACTCCTCCTACTATACAATTCCACGTAAGTTATCCGAAATGGGTGATGGCTGAAGCCGCAGCTTATATTGCCCACCCATATTCCATCCAAGAATTCAAAAGAGAAAAAAGAGAAAAACAAGACAAGAGCGATTACAATTTAAAACAAAGCTAAGACAAAATGTGACTGAGAAAAAAGAAAACTAAGCTAGGCTAAGTTAAGCGGTTACTATTCAAAAACAAATCTAAGACAAAATGTCACAGAGAAAAAAAAAAGAAAAAAAAAGAAAAAAAAAACTAAGCTACAACACAACACAGGCTGGATATGTCAATCCTTATGCGAGTTTACATGTCGTCTTGTAAATATGTTTGGAGTATTTCTTCCTTTAGTTTTTGTTTAAATTGTCCAAGCGTTGTACATGATTTTAATTCAGGTCCAAAATCGTTCCATAATCTGACTCCTTGCACTGAAATACAGTGTTGCTTGGTGGTTGTTCTCACTGTAGGCTTTTGAAATATACATGTTCCTCTGAAGTGATATCGTTTCTCCCTTGTTTGGAACAACTTTTGGATATTTGCGGGCAGTGATAAATTCTTCACTTTGAACATTATTATTGCGGTTTTAAAGTCAACCAGATCTTTCAACTTGAGAGTTTTTTGTTTAAGAAAAAGTGGGTTTGTTGGTTCCCTGTAAGCTGCTTTGTTTATTATTCTAATAGCTCTCTTTTGAAGCATAAAGAGTGGATATATGTTTGTTTTATATGTATTTCCCCATACTTCATTACAATATGTCGTGTATGGGAGTATCAATGAATGATACAAGGTGTATAGTGTGGGTTGATTCAGCAAATATTTCACTCTGTGTAATATTGCAATTGATTTGGATACTTTACCTTTAATATAATAAATATGTGACTTCCAACACAGTTTGTTATCAATTATTACTCCAAGAAATTTAGTTTCAGATACCCTTTCAATCTCTACACCATTTACACTGAGTTTGGGTACTGGGTTGTTGTGATGGTTGTTAAAGACTATAAATTTTGTCTTACTTAAATTGAGCGTTAATTTGTTTGAATCAAACCACAGTTTAAGCTTTCCTAATTCCTTTCCGAGTGTATCCAGAAGTTGTTCCAAATTGTTTCCACTGCATAGCAGATTAGTGTCATCGGCAAACAGTATTAAGTCCATTTTTTCTGAAACTTTACATATATCGTTTATATACATATTGAATAATAATGGTCCCAAAACTGAACCCTGTGGGACTCCACAGGTGACCTTCAGTAACTCTGAGTTTTTGTTGCTAACACATACATACTGATATCTATTCTTTAAGTAACTACTTAACCAGGACAGTGCTACCCCTCTAATACCACAATTTTGTAGTTTCTTTAATAATAAATTGTGATCTACTGTATCAAATGCTTTTTTAAGATCTAGGAATACTCCAACTGAATACTCTTTATTTTCAATGGCTGTTGATATTTTTTCTGTAAATTCCATTAGGGCATATGCAGTTGTCCTCTTGTGTCTGAACCCATATTGCTGCTCACACAATAAATCATTCTTCAGTATGAAGTTGTCAATTCTCTCATAGAATATTTTTTCAAGTACCTTGGAAAATTGCGGTAATAGTGAAATTGGTCTATAGTTTGAGAGTTCCCCTTTGTCGCCCGTCTTGTATATCGGAATTACTTTAGCTACTTTCATTGCATTGGGAAATATACCTGATTGGAGAGACAGGTTACAGATATACGTCAGTGGTTTTACTATGCATTCGATAACAGTTTTGACTAATAGCATGTCAATACCATCACAGTCCGTAGATGTTTTACTTTTGAACGATTTAACAATTTCAATGACCTCTCTTTCGTCTGTGTTCTTTATGAAGATGGAGTCTTTTACAGCAGTGTTATTGCATATTGTATCACCTGTAGGCACCGTAGTGGGTATTTCTCGGGCCAGATTAGGTCCAATGTTAACAAAAAAATTATTAAATTCATCTGCAGGTGAAGCTATATTCACACTCTGAGTCGTTTTATTATTTTTTGGAATATTAGTTGGGTTGCTTGTATTTCTGCTTTTATTTCCAAGGATACTGTTGAGTATTGTCCATGTATTTTTAATATTGTCTTTGTTTTTCTCCAGTTCTTTACTGTAATAGTCTCTTTTACTACATCTTATTATATATGTTAACTTATTTTTGTATGTTTTATACCGCTGCTCTGCTTCTTTTGTCCTTTTCTTTAGGAAAGCTTTATATAATAAATTTTTCTTTTTACACGCCTTTTGTAGTCCTTTGGTTAACCATGGCTTATCAGCAAATTTGTGTTTAAGCTTTTTTTTTTACTAATGGGCAGTTTTTTTCATAAAGAGTGGTTACAATGTTTATAAATGTGTCATAGGCTTCATTTACATCTGATACATAGACTTCTGTCCAGTCTTGCTTCAGCAAGTCCTCTTTAAAAGAATTGATTGCATTTGGTGATTTGTATCTGAACGATTTTGAAATTTTTTCTGCGTTGGGCCCCGTGTGGCCATGGATAAGTGAAAAGGTTGGCAAGTGGTCACTTCTATCATTTATCAATAATCCACTTTCTATTTTCTTATCGATAACATTGACAAACAGGTTGTCAATAAGTGTAGCAGTGTGAACTGTGATTCTACTGGGATGTGTTATTGTGGGATATAGACTCATGCTGTACATAGAGTTCATGAACTCTGTAACTACATTTTGTTGATGTGGATTCAGTAAATCAATATTGAAATCTCCACAAATTGCTACCATTTTCTTACTAGTAATATTATTGTACAGCTCGACTAATTTATCTCTGAATGTCTCAATGCAAGTTCCCGGTGTTCTATATATGCAGCTTATGATTAGATTTTTTGTTTTATCTTGGTCAATCTCAACAGTAACACATTCCAGGATCCCTGGTAGTGCAAAGGACATTTCATTTACAAGCTTACACCTATACAGGTCATCAATAGTCTATTGCATCAAAGATGCAATAGACTTACACAATGGTCCTCTCCGGCATACAACTAGGAACATACCGGTCGCTATGGAGGGTGAGAATATGTATGGGCACATAATCATACCATGTAGGATAACTAAATAGACGGTTATGCTGTTTCATCCCACCTAGCAACAATGCTCTGCACTGTGTGTGTTTATATATTTACATATTTATTCCATCTAGCTACAATGCTCTGCACTGGGTGTGTTTATATTTATATATCTATATATTTATTCCATCTAGCTACAATGCTCCGCACTGTGTTTTTATATATCTACATATTATTCCATCTAGCTACATTGCTCCGCACTGTGTGTGTTTATATACTTGCATATTTATTCCACCTAGCTGCAATGCTCCATACTGTGGGTGTTTATATATTTACATATTTATTCCATCTAGCTATAATGCTCTGCACTGTGTGTTCATATATTCATATATTTATTCCATCCAGCTACAATGCTCTGCACTGTGTGTCTGTGTGTGTGTGTGTATATATATATATTTTATAGTAATATGTACATATGTATATTAGCTGCTCTTGCTTGCTTGTTTTTTCTTGCCTTCTGATTGTTGCTCTGAGTGTTGCTATCCCTGTGCTGTTGCAATCCTGGAATTTCCCCGTTGTGGGACTAATAAAGGCTTATCTTATCTTATCTTATCTTAATATACAGTGCAACACCACCACCCTTTTTTTGAGTTCTGTTAATATAAAACATCTGATATCCCTCTATTGCCATCAGGGGAGCCTGTTCTTCATTAAGCCAGGTTTCAGAGACTGCAATAGTTGTAAATTTTCTGTATAGCTGTTTTAAATAGTCCTGAATCTGTGGAAAGTTTTTGTTAAGACTTCTGCTATTGAAGTGTATTATTGACAGTTTACCATCTAGTTGCACTTGACTTGTGAATTGCTTTTCAGTGTAATATTCACAGTGGTTATGAATATTATTGAAAAAGTGGTTATGAGGATCAATATCATTCTCCATCTCTTGTGGTTTATGTTCAGCATAGTGGCATATTTTCAGAGTTTGAGTTTCCTCACTCTGTGTCAGATGACTTCCTCCAGCTGGGGATAATTGATGTCTACTCGAGTCGATCATAAGTTTTTGTTTATTTTGCTTATTTTTTTTAAAGTACTTTGGCATGGTGTATCAAAAGAACTATTCTTATCGTGTGTATGAATATGGATTATCATTGACTCATAATTTTTTTAATCGGTGTTCATCTGTATTTATTCAAGTCAGTAGCATCTCTGATCATTATACTCCTTGCTTGCTCTGGTGTTCCATTTAGTTTAATCCAAATTCTACAATTTCTTGTCCAGGTTGCCTGTATCTTATTTTGTTTTTTCAGCATCCGTGCCTGCCGTGCCAATTCAGCGTTTTTTTTTTTTTTGTCAGGTGTTCATTTAGGTAAACTTGAGTTCCCTGTAGCTTTTTGGCCTGCCTCAGTATGTCATTCTTTACCCTTCTGTTCACAAAGCGCATCACAATTGATTTCTTTGTTTTGGGATCTTTCTTTGGTAGAGCATAACAGGCTGAAATTGCATTGGCTTCTACCTTAATGTCTCTATTATTAAGGAACTGAAGCACTTGATTTTCTAAGGACACTGATTCACTCATGGGAGCATCTTCACCATTCAGTCCTGTTGTGGCATGGGCGTATGACTGATATCTGATGTCTAGTCCAGTTATAACTAGGTCATCAATACGAGAACCTTGTTCAAGATCCTCGACGCGTTGCTCCAAAAGACGCCCGTGTTGCTCCAGGTCCATAATTTTTTTGTCTTTTTCTTGAATTATTAAATGTAGGGCTTGTACCTCTTCTATTAGGCCTATTATTTTGGCCTGCTGGCTAGTCAATTTGGCCAATTCTTCTGACATAAAGTTCAGAGATTTTTTAATTTCTTCCATTTCCTCTTTCTTTGGTGGCATTTTACTGACCTGTGGATAGAAATAAACAGAAAATAAGAAAGAGACTGGGCAACAATGGCCTGCATGGCAGAGTTCCAAGATGAAAACCACTCCTGAGCAAAAACAACATAAAGGCTCGTCTCAGTTTTGAAAGGAAACAGCTTGATGATCCCCAAGACTTTTGGGAAAATACTCTGTGGACTGACGAGACAAAAGTTGAACTTTTTGGAAGGTGTGTGTCTCATTACATCTGGCATAAAAGTAACACAGCATTTCAGAAAAGGAACATCATTCATTCATTCTAGGGCATTCAAGCTATCTCTGATTATAAGCCCAGCAACTCCATACCTATAGCCATGACTGTGCCCTTTCTCAATGAGCTAAATGACTTCTATGCTCGTTTTGACAAGGACAACAACGAAAAGAACATCAATTTCCCGCCCTCTGATGACCTCCACCACCTCACACTCACCCACACCGACGTCCGTAACGCACTGAGTCATGTCAACGTATGTAAGGCTGCTGGCCCTGATGGCATTCCTGGGCGTGTGCTGAGGGCATGCGCTGAGCAGCTGGCAGGGGTCTTCACAGACATCTTCAATCTGCCCCTGGCCCAGGCCGTGGTACCAGCGTGCTTCAAGACCACTTCAATAGTACCAGTGCCGAAACATTCAACACCATCGTGCCTAAATGACTATCGCCCTGTGGCACTGACGCCCATAGTCATGAAGTGCTTTGAGCGACTGGTCTTGGCACAGCTCAAAAAAGGCCTGCCCCCTACACTGGACCCTCATCAGTTCGCCTACCGGAGCAACAGGAGTACAGAGGATGCGGTTTCTACAGTGCTGCACTATGTACTCTCACACCTGGATGACAAGAACACCTACGCAAGAATGCTGTTTGTTGACTTCAGCTCAGCATTCAACACAGTTATCCCCTCCAAGTTGCTCACTAAACTTGGGGACCTGGGAATCAGTACCTCCACCTGCAACTGGATCATGGATTTTCTGACCAATACAACAGACCCCAGCATGTTAGGTCAGGCCCCAACCGTTCTTCCGTCATCACACTCAACACTGGTGTACCACAGAGCTGTGTGCTCAGCCCATTCCTCTACTCCCTCTACACCCATGACTGCAGGCCTATGTATGGATCCAATTCCATCATAAAGTTCGCAGATGACACCACGGTGATTGGACTCATCAGGGACAACGACGAGTCAGATTACAGGGCAGAGGTTGAGCACTTGGCTACTTGGTGCGCTGACAATAACCTGCTCCTTAACACCAGCAAAACCAAGGAGCTCATAGTGGACTACAGGAAGGAGAGGGGAGAGACACATGACCCCATCCATATCAATGGCATAGCTGTTGAACGTGTCCCCAGCTTCAAATTCCTGGGGACCCACATCTCGGAGGACCTGTCCTGGTCAGTTAACACCACCAGCCTGATCATGAAGGCCCATCAGCACCTCTTCTTCTTGAGGACACTGAAGAAGAACCATCTGTCAACTGACATCCTAGGCAACTTCTACCGCTGCGTGATAGAGAGCACCCTGACCAACTGTATCACAGTCTGGTATGGGAGCTGCTCTGTCGCTGACCGCAAGGCGCTGCAGCGGGTGGTGAAAACCGCCCAACGCATCACAGGGACTCCACTTCCAGTTATAGAGGACGTCTACAGGAAAAGATGTCTGCGCCGGGCACACAGCATTCTTAGGGACTCCAACCATCCTGCTCATGGACTGTTCCAGCTTCTCCCCTCCAGAAGACGTTTCAGAAGCCTTCGGACTAGAACCAGCAGGTTTAGGAACAGTTTCTTTCCAACAGCTGTCATGTTATTGAACTTAGTTCCCTGCTGACTCTCTTACCATCATCTCTTACCATCCTCACCTGTACATAACTGCATAACTACATAACTACATCTAACTTATTGCACATTATTTGCACATAACAGTATTCTTAACTTTCTGCACTGCTGCATATATTTGCATATATTTGCTTAAATTGCACATACTGTTAATTACTGTATATAATGCACTGCTGTCCTTTGCACTTCTGATTGGATGCTAAACTGTGTTTCGTTACCTTGTATTCGTACATGTGTAATGACAATAAAGTTGAATCTAATCTAAAATCTAATCTAATCATTCATCTTCTTCCGCTTAATCCTTTTCGGGTTGTGGGGGGGCTGGAGACTATCCCAGCATCTTTGGGCGGAGGCAGGGTACACCCTGGACAGATCGCCAGTCCATTGTAGGGCCAACACAGAGAGACAGACAACCATTCACTCTCACATTCATACCTAAGGACAATTTAGAATCCCCAGTTTGATGCCAATTAATCTAACTTGCATGTTTTTGGCATGTGGGAGGAAACCGGAGAAATCCCAGAGTAAACCCACGCAAACACGGGGAGAACATGCAAACTCCACACAGATCACTGTTGGTCGGGGGCTGGAATCGAATCCAGGATCCCCCGGCCAAGGGTGAGTTGCTGTGCTGCCGCAGTGCTAACCACTCCGCCACTGGAACATCATACCAACAGTAAAATATGGTGGTGGTAGTGTGATGGTCTGGGGCTGTTTTGCTGCTTCAAGACCTGGAAGACTTGCTGTGGTAAATGGAACCATGAATTCTGTTGTCTACCAAAAAATCCTGAAGGAGAATGTCTGGCCATCTGTTCATGACCTCAAGCTGAAGCGCACCTGGGTTCTGCAGCAGGACAATGATCCAAAACACACCAGTAAGTCCACCTCTGAATGGCTTAAGAAAAACAAAATGAAGACTTTGGAGTGGCCTCATCAAAGTCCTGACCTGAATACAATTGAGATGCTGTGGCAAGACCTTAAAAAGGTGGTTCATGCTCGAAAATCCTCCAATGTGGCTGAATTGCAACAATTCTGCAATGATGAGTGGGCCAAAATTCCTCCACAGCACTGTAAAAGACTCATTGCCAGTTATTGCAAACACTTGATAGCAGTTGTTGCTGCTAAGGGTGGCTCAACCTGTTATTCAGTTTAGTGGGCAATCACTTTTTCATCTGTCTGCCCCCCCTAGTCAAAGGGAACCCACACAGCCAGGAGGTACCAGGAGGTGCCATCCCCTCATTCCAGCACCTCCCAACAGCACATACACTCACTCTCACACACTCACACCCTCATGCTCTTACACACACTCGCTCACTCACTCTCACTCACCCTCTCCTTCATACAATCTCACACTCGCACTCCCATACTCAGATTCATTCATGCTCACCCACTACCATATTTGTTCAGCCTCGCTCCCATTCCCACTCGCCCTCACACATGCTTCTTTCCACTCACACTTACATACGGTATATATACATTTTCATTCGATCTCTGACTCAATCACATTTACTCATGTTCTCTCTTAGGCGCATTCACACGGCCGCTGTTTGGTCCGGACCAAAGGACTATCCGTGGATAGTTCAATTCATTTGGTGCCGTCTGAACATGCGTTTGAACTCTGGTGCACATCAAACAAGCAAAGTCTGGTCTGCCTGAAAACCGGAGTCTCGGTTCACTTGCAACCGGAGTCTGGTGCGCTTCCCTTGCAGGGTGAATGCAAACAGACTATCCAGCAGACCAAAAGGTGAACTGCCCCTCGGCGTTTGTGTAACCATAGCAGCACATAGTCTCAGAAGAGGAAGTGGCATTTACCGTAGTGCATTTTGGGTAGAAAATAACAATAAAGACAACTGCACGGATGCAAGAAATCCTTTTACCGGAGAAATCCAAGCAGAAAAGTTAAAAAAAATGACTCGTTTGCAGTGGACAAACAACCTGGCTGAAGGGAATGGATTTCTGTTTTTGGTCCTGGCCATTCGATGAGCCGGATTTTTTTTCTTTGCCGAGAATTTTTCATCCTGGTCAGTGGTAGTTTTGGCTACAGTGCCCCAAACAAGCAGTTGTCATAACTGCGTGATGTTGTCCAGGCAGTTTGGTCCGCTGCAGTGTGAATGCAAACCAAACCAAATGAAGGTGCGAAAATTCTCGGCATTCCCCACCCAACTGAATCGAGACCCCTGGACTATCCTGATGTGAATGGAGTCTTACACACTCACACTTATTCACACTTAACACTTGGGGCGGCCACGGCGCAGATGCAGTGGGTACAAACGTGCACCAATGCCCGACAACGGTCGAGGAGGCCGCTGGCGCAGACCAGCAGCCACACCCCCGCCAACCCGCCCCAGGGCAGCTGTGGCCACAGAAGCAGCCCACCGCCACCAATGCCTGCCCGGAGTGAACGACCAATGGATCCAACGCAACTATCTAGAGATGCCACTCGACATGCAAAGCACCACACAAATCCAACTCACCACCACCATTACTACGGCTATGGCGCAGGTGTAGTGTGGCCAACTACTGATCTGAAGGTCAGGGGTTTGATTCCCACTTGGCTGCAGTCTGCATGTCGAAGTGTCCTTGAGCAAGACACTGAACACCCAGTTGCTCCTGGTGGGTTAAGCCAGCGTCTGTGTATGGCAACTCCGCCGCCATCAATGTATGAACGTGTGTGTGAATGGGTGGACAGCAGGATCTGTAGGCTATATAAGTGAACGCCACTTTACTCAATTGCTCACTCAATCTCTCTCGCGCTCACTCCCTTGCTCGTACCTATTCACTCGTGATATTGCCTTGGGAAGACAACAGCATGACGGGCCCCAGTTCACCAGCCAGGTCCCAGGCCCCAGGCAGAAGAAGGGCAACAGGGGTGGAGGAAGACCACCACCCCCCATGCATGAATAGTAGTAGTAGTAGATTAGTTTATTTGACAGGGACAGTGCAATAAACATAGACAATTAATCAAACACAATCAATCTGATGTGTTGCACATAGAGTGTATAGCTATTAGCTAATTTGCAACTCTTGTCCCTGGATGGGCTTTAGAAAAAAGAATCAAGATAAAAATATACACAATAACCACATACATCAATGCAGAAAAATTATAAATACACAATTATAAATATTATAAATATTATAAATACACAAATATAACAGCCTGACTCACCTTTAACATAAATATTATAAATACACAAATATAACAGCCTGACTCACATTTAACACATATAACTCACATTTGCCTATTTCAGGCCTTCCTCCCTCCGTCACTCACTATAAACAAACACATTTATTCCTTCCCTTCATTCACTCTCACTTTGCAGACAAATAATTCATACATGAGTACATTCTTGTTTATTTTTCAGCCAGTTTTTAACATTTTTAGTGAATGTTTTAAAGTCCGTTATTATTTTAATTTCATTTGGCATTGTGTTCCAGATGTGACTGCCCTTTATAGAGAAAGCTGTTTGTCCAAATGTGGTTCTGCGGTGGAATATTTTACAGTTATTGTTAACAGAACTCCTGGTGGCTCTGCTGCTGTCCTGTCTTTGGACGAAACCAGCAAGTGGCTCGGGTGCTGATTTATGGAAACATTTGAACGTTAATTTCAGAAGACAGAGGTCAATGAAGCTCTCAAAACTCAATAGGTTGTATTTTTTTAAAACATTACAGTGATGCCACCTAATGGGCTTTTTGTCCAAGATTTTTAGGGTTTGATTATATAATGAACCTATATGTCTTATTGTGGAAGGGGCTGCTTGAGCCCAGACTGTCAAACAGTATGATATATGAGAAAAAACCATAGAATGCATATACAGTGCAGCTGCTTCGTAAGGTATGTAATATCTAATTAATTTAAAGCAGTTCAGATTTTTTTTTACTGTTTTTGAAATTTTCTTTATATGAAGATTAAATTTGAGTTGAGGATCTAGTACAATGCCAAGGTATTTGAATTCTGTAGCTAAACTGATGTCATGATCATGTATATTAACTTTAAAATGTTGCAGGTTACATTTTTTGATTGAAAAGCACATTGAGACTGTTTTCTGAAGGTTCAGCAATAGATGGTTCTTGAGGAGCCACTCTTGGACATCAACCATACTTGTAGACAGTACATCTGCAGCCTGTGCTGGAGTCTTGGCAGCTGTGTAAATAACTGCATCATCTGCATAAAGTTGGCATGTTGCAGCTGAGCAGTGTAACGGCAAGTCATTAATAAAAATGCTGAAAAGTAAAGGACCAAGAATGGACCCTTGTGGGATACCCATGCGGTTGTTTAAAAATGAGGATTTATCCTGGTGAACTTTTACACACTGTTCTCTATTCTGGAGATAAGATGCAAACCATTCTAATGTATTTGGGGAGAAGTTAAAAGATACCATTTTGGATAAAAGCAAACTGTGGTTTACAGTATCGAAAGCCTTTTTGAGATCTAGAAAAACAGCTCCTACCACATTACCCCTGTCCAAGGACTGTTTGACGTTTTCAATAAGGCAACAATTTGCTGTTTCTGTTGAGTATCCTGGTCTAAAACCAAATTGATGTGGATGAAGAAGTTGACTGTCTTGTAAGTAGTCTATCAGCTGTGTAGCTACAACTTTTTCAAGAACCTTAGATAGGACTGGTAAGATAGAGATTGGGCGGTAATTGCATATATCGTCTTTACTGCCTGATTTATGAACTGGTATGACGACAGCTTTTTTCCAGCCAGATGGAAATGTACTAGACCTAATGGAGAGATTAATGAGATGAGTCAGTGGTTTGATTAATATTTTGCTGTGCATTTTGAGAAAGGAGGTGCTCATATTGTAGATATCACTAGTTTTTGAGTTTGACAGTGTTTTAACAATACCAGCAATTAACTTCTCATTTACCTCATCGATGTGAAAAGTATCTGTTGGGAGTATGGAATTTGTGTTGTTGAGCACATTTGGCAGCACAAAAATTTTTGTTAAGTCTTCCACAGAGCCCACAAAGTGTGAATTAAATTCATTTGCCAAAGTAGCCTTGTCACTGACGGTCTTGCCATTGATTCTAAGTTCCTTTACCCCCTTCTGATCGTTTTTTTTATTAGTTAAGTTATTTAAATGCCTCCATAGGGAACTGTTGTTACCCTTTGCATGATCTATCAGTTTATTGTAATAAGATATTTTTGATTTTCGCAGCTCATGTACCACTTTATTTCTTAAACTTTTGTACACAAGGTGATCATTTTGTAGTTTGGAGGTTAGTGATGTTTTCAGTGCATAGTCTCGCCTCTTCATAAGTTTTCTTATTTCATTATTTAACCATGGTAGGCTAATCTTCTGTTGTCTACTTTTAATTTGCTTTGAAAATTTTTCTATAGACTTTGTGATTGTTGCAGTTATAAAATTACAACAATCATCTACTTCACATGTTGCCATGAGCTGCTCCCAATTTTGATTCTCTAAGTAATGTTCAAACTCCTCATTTTTTGATTTGGGGATAATAAAATTTGATTTGTCAATATCGACTCCCCCAAAATACTGTAGTCGCTTTTTAGTAAGTTTCCTGACAGCAAGAACCATGTTATGATCTGAGAGACCAGTTACAAGATTATAGGTTCTGGTTATTCGTTCTGGTTTATTAGTAAATACCATGTCAATAAGTGTTCTGGATTGTTTGGTTATCCTGGTGGGTCCTTTGATGATTTGCTGGTAATTAAATTTAGTCATGAGGCTTTTCAGTTTTTGTTTGTCTTTTTTATCAGACCAGTTGATATTAAAGTCACCATGAATTATTGTTTCTCTGTTCTTCTCAAGTTGTTTAACCAGATCACTTAATTCATTATAAAAGGAAGAGTTGTGTGACGGTGGGTTGTACACTACTGCAATGTTGAAATTCATTACCAGAGAGAGACATACATTAACAGCTAAACATTCAAGTGAAGTATTCAAATCAACCAGTTGACATTTATATTTCTCTTTGATGTAAATTAAAACACCTCCTCCCCTCCCTACCTGCCTGTCTTTTCTAAAACACTGGTAGCCCACAATATCGATCATATTAGTGTCTATGTTACTGTGTAGCCAGCTTTCTGAGAGACAAAGGTAGTCCAGATTTGAGTCCAACAGCAACACCGAAATCTCATCTCTTTTGGGGATTATGCTCCGTATGTTTAAATGACCGCCGAGGATCCCCTTTGGTTTAGCCTTGGTGTCCCAAAGAACTCGTGCATGATTAACAGTTTGGAAAAATAAATGTTGTTTTTGCTTTTGTACAGCTCGGTTTTGTGCTAACCCAGTGGTCTGCTGTTTAATAGTGGCAGGTCCAGGGTTAAGGTGAATATCTCCTGCCAGAAGTAGCAGAACTAACAGAACTTTAACTGTATATCCTCTGCCATATTGTGATTTTTGCTTAACAGCCATGTTTGCCTTAATTTGGAAGTTTTTGCTCAGGGCTTTTAAAGACCACATAGAGTGTAGGGTGAGATGTCCAAGCCCAAATCCATACAGATAAAACTTTTTAACTTCACCTTTGGTTGAGTTTGTCGGAAAATCCTTCTTGTTGCAGGTCCAGACACACAAAGACAAAACGAAGAGGAAGTAGAGAAGTAGAGAAGGCTTATTAGTGGTGCCCATCAGCCCACTTTTTAATCCGGTGGCAGCCATCTTCAGTCCTTCTTGGAAAGAAGGAAAAGGAAAATCTGTGGATAGTAAAATAAATTCTGCTTATATCGCCAGAATCTGATCCGATCGTCCTCGAATCCAGCTGGGCCTCAGCTAGCCAACTAGCCCCTTCCGTTGCTGGTCTCGTTGCTCATAGTCGCCGTAACTGGTCTCCCGTCCCGCTCCTCCAACCGAGTCTCGTCACACACCGCCGCTGCCACCGAGCTCCGCTGAGGTCACGGTAAATCCTCCGCTAGGCACCGCCACCTACCGTCGTCTGCCTGGGTGAAATCTCTGCTGAGCCCCGTCAACAAATAGCCGCTTGCCTGGTAGTATCTCCGCTGGGCCTCGCAGCTGGGCTTCGATTCAGGCTGGTGTAAGGTGGAATGACTGGCGCCAGCATTAAGCTAACTAGCGTTAGCTTAGCAATCGCTTCGGGTAGTCTCGTCGCACACCGCCGCTGCAGTCACGGTAAGTCCTCCGCTGGGCACCGCCGCCTACCGCCGTCTGCCTGGGTGAAATCTCTGCTGAGCCCCGTCAAAAAATAGCCGCTTGCCTGGTAGTATCCCCGCTGGGCCTCGCAGCTGGGCTTTGATTCAGGCTGGTGTTAGGTGGAATGGCTGGCGCCAGCATTAAGCTAACTAGCGTTAGCTTAGCAATCGCTTCAGGTAGGGCACATCAGTGAATCACAAGGAAGCGCTGGAATCGCTGGTCAGTTTACTCACAGTGGCCGGATAAAAGCGATCAAAGGGGTAATCCACCGGAGGTATATCCGATCGCTGTAGGTAGTTATTTAGAGACTGGCGCCAGCATTAAGCTAACTAGTGTTAGCTTAGCAATCGCTTCAGGTAGCATTAAGCTAACTAGTGTTAGCTGAGCAATCGCTTCAGGAAGGCGCAGGAAGTCGCTGGAGAAAGGCGATTAAAGGGCAATCCAACGGAGGTGGCAATTCAGCCCGTGCGTGTTCGCCACGAGCGCCGATCGCTGCAGGCCAGCCACTTTTAATGGCAAAATCAGTGACTTTGTCTCAGCACTGAAAAAGTGTGACCATCCCGGTCGCCATCTTGAGAGAAGATCATCAACCATCAATCATCACCCATCAATCATGATGGGTGAGTGTTATTTGTGTGGTGTCATTGAGTGCAGGTGTGTGAACTACCAAAGTGCAGTTAAAATTTGGGGGATAGTGTGATAGGGCATCGCTACCCATTGCTATTGGCAGCAAAGCTCCCCCTCCAAAGCCCTCAGTGTCTACAGTGCAATTAAAATTGAGGAGAGGGTAGCCCCACGGTGCAATGGCAGACAGAGGGATCCTCTTCACCAACACCGTACGGCACACCCACACCCCAAAACTCTAAGTGTATCCAATAAGATGTATGATCCCCCAGAATTCTTTTTTTTTGGGGGGGGGGGAGACTGGGAAGGGGGCAGTCCCACAGAGAGCCCATCCCCCCCAGAAGCCAGCTCCCAAACTGCCTCTGGAAGCCACCCACTGCCCCCAGATCCCATCCCAGAGCGAAGGATGCCGTGCAACCCAGGACCCACCAATGTCGTACCCCAGTACTCTCCAGCACCACAGGCACGATGGGGCAGCCACACTTACACTAAACGTGTGTTCACACCAAACGCGAACAGGCAAATTTTTCGTGCGGCACGATTACATTATAACTCAATGTAAACACATGAACAGACATGAATAGTAAGATGCAGACAGGGAAAATTGTCTTTAAAACTTTTGCAGCTGTGTTCAACCTGCTGTGGAAATTTCCAAAATAACGCCATACTTAGGTTTACATTATCTAACCGGGGGCTCACCTGAAAATGTTGTCTCAAGCCTCCAAAACTTCACAAATGATGGGTGTTTACGTTGCTAGCTTGCTAACTTGCTAGGATGTCCGTGGCAGGAAACAGTGGGTAAATAACTCCAAAATCCCGATTCAGCTGAAGAGTTCCCAGTCCTCCTGTCTCCCAGTGAGTGAGTTTCATTTTCAAACTAGTTTGCTCTGCAGTGGTAATACTTTTACTCCGGTGACAGCAGAATCTCAAAGCTATCAGCTAACTAGCTAACGCATGGATGCGAACGCGCGAATGTGCAATTTTGCGTGTATTCACATCTTTCCAGTGTCTTTGTATGGATTTGCGTCGCCCATTCGCGTTTGGTGTGAACACACCTTTACTTTCACGCATCTTGGACACACCCTGTATGCACACACACAAACATATATAACAATAATACGGCAATCCACATGTCAAGCGACATCCCAAAGCACCCCCCGCAATCCCATCCACCATTCAACCCAGACAGACATCACTGGCGGGAGGCTAACCCTGCAGCCACATTCAACCAATTTTATGTTAGCTTAGACTGTGCCTGGCAACCAGAGTTAACCAGCTAACATTAGCATAAACAATAGATCTCAGAAGTGGTGAATGAATGAGGGTGGAAAGAACTGGGGCACATTAGTATTTAAAGAAATATGCACTGAAATGGGCTGGTGTAAAGCAAGGAGCTTAATCTAGGTGGAAAATGGTCTTGCAGTATTTAAACAGAGATGTATTTTGACCAAAGCATGGCACAGACATTTCATTAGGACCTCTAGGAACTGTGTCAACATGTGGAAAAGGTGCAAAATGTTACCTTTATTTCATTAAAATTCAGCCAAGTGGGAATAATCATATTTTGTTTAGAGCAGTGAGTTTGTGTTTTTAAACTTCAGGTATTTCCATCAAGCAGAGAAGGCAATGAAGGTAGTCTAGCTTTAATAAACATCTTGGATACTGGACCTCATAGTCATTTGTCATGCCACACCAAGGGCAGCTCTGCACTTACAGTCATGTGAAAAAAATTAGGGCACTCTACGAAAGCCTGTGTGTTTTTAACATATTTGGACATATGGACATATTTGGCTGCACGGTGGCGCAGTGGTTAGCACTGTGGCAGCACAGTTTACCCTTGGCCGGGGGATCGCGAGATCGTGGGTTCGATCCCTGCCCCCGACCAACAGTGATCTGTGTGGAGTTTGCATGTTCTCCCCGTGTTGCGTGGGTGTACTCCGGGATTTCTCCGGTTTCCTCCCACATACCAAAAACATGCAGGTTAGGGATACGGGGCGCTTGCGCACGCAGCGATTGGCAGCTGGTGGCTTGTCACCAGACTGCAAAACAAATCTACCTACGGGTACAAAATAAGTAATAAAAAAAAATGGATATTTAATATCAATTTTAACAGTACTGGGAGATTCTAGTAATATAACTAAACAATTAAAACTGAAGAAGACTATAAAATTTTCTGTAAAATGTAGTTCTAAAAATATGCAATTTCTGGTGAGGAATAAATTAGGACACCCCCACATTTATTCCCACTTAAAATGGCTAAAATCACACACAGTTGTATCACATCAGGTGCACATGATTAGAACATCGTTACTCAGCATTTTGAAGGAGGCTTGTCCTGTTTAAACCTCAGACATTTAGTTTGGTGACTGTTGAAGTGAGAGTGAACACCATGGTGAGATTGAAAATACTGTCTGAGGCTTTCAGAAAGAAGATTGTAGCAGCTTATGAGTCTGGTAAGGGATTTAAAAAGATCTCAAAAGAATTTGAAATCAGCCATTCCACTGTCCGGAAAATGGTCTACAAGTGGATGACATTCAAAACAACTGCCAACACGCCCAGGTCTGGCCATCCAAGCAAGTTCACCCTGAGAGCAAACCGCAAGATGCTAAAAGAAGTCTTCAAAAGCCCTAAAATGTCATCATGGGACCTAAAGCAGGCTCTTGCTACTGTTGATCTGAAAGTGCATGCCTCTACAATCAGAAAGAGACTGCACAAGTTTAACTTGCATGAGAGCCATTTGCTCTCTAAGAGAAACATGAAGGCCAGACTGAACTTTGCCAGAGAGAACACAGATAAAGACCAGGGGCCTCATGTATAAAGGATTGCGCAGCTTTCATACTGAAAGATGGCATACTCACACAATTTGAAAAGTACATGCGCACAAAAATTTTCAGATTTATAAAACTGTGCGTACGCCCGATTCTCCTCTCCTTTTCTTCACATATCCCACCTCACGTGAAAACCAGCACACATGCACGATCTCTTTACTTGCCTCAGTTCCTCCCACTAATGACTATGTAAATGAAGAAAAACACACCTTTTGTCACTCTTCTGTCAAACTATGATTGTCAATCCTGCGGGAAAGTGCAACATAAAAAAATAATAACTTCACGGGGTGTGACGCTGAGGTGTTGATAATGGAGGTGGAGGTCAGAAAAAAATATTTTATTTTGTTCTAACCCTCCAGAATCAACAATAAACAATATTAAACCAATAAACAATAAAGTTTACCAAGTGGACCGTGTCACAATGGCAGTTAATGCAGCTGGCTCTGACTGAAATAAAATAAAATAGTCTGCCATTAAAGTTAAAGTCAATAGACTGATCACTACTCAATGACAATGTTGCTGGGGTGATGTGTGCACGGCGGGGAAGGGGGTCAATACTGACACAGAAAAAAAAATGCTGTGAAAGAAAGCCCTTGGTAATCACACAGCCAGATTTGATGTTACTGAGTAAAATAAACAAATAAATACAGTATCTCACAAAAGTGAGTATACCCCTCATGTTTATGTAAATATTTTATTATATTTTTTCATGGGACAACACTGAAGATATGACACTTTGATACAACGTAGTCAGTGTACAGCTTGTATAACAGTGTAAATTTGCTGTCCCCTCAAAATAACTCAACACACAGCCATTAATGTCTAAACTCCTGGCAACAAAAGTGAGTACACCCCTAAGTGAAAATGTCCAAATTGTGGACAATTTGTGTCCCCGGGAACACTGGGGGATTTCCACTAGCCATGAGTCTTCTGTGGTGGCACAGAAGACTCATAGTGTACAGTGACCTTGAAGACAGGAAGGGGAAGTAGACGCAGGCTGAGAAGGTTTGCAAACAACCATGGCATTGTTTCTCCCATGGGAAGAGAAGAGTGTGAAGCAGAGGTGACTGGGGTTGCTGTAAGGACTTCATTCCCACATATGGCTCCAGTAAGGCCATTAGGTTTTTGCTAAAGTCAGTCTCTCAACAATAAAGCAGTTTTTTTTATCTAATCTCAGTATCAAAATGAGTTTTCCACCAGCAGCGGAAACTTCACACTGGACCTCAAGCCACTTAAGCAACTTAGATTCTGTGCCTCTCCACTCTTCCTTCAGACTCTGGGACCTTGATTTCCAAATGACAGGACTTGGCACCTGATTTGGGGAGCCATGTCACCTGCTGGTGTTGGTCCACTGTGTTCAACAAATCCAAAGTCAGCACAGCTGTCTATCAGGAAATTTTGAGAGCACTTCATGCTTTCCTCTGCTGACAAGCTTTATGGAGATGCTGATTTTATTTTCCAGCAGGACTTGGCACCTGCCCATACTGCCAAAAGTGCCAATACCTGGTTTCATGATCATGGTATCAGTGTGCTTGACTGGCAAGCAAACTTGCCTGACCTAAACTCGATAGAGAATCTATGGTGTATTGTCAAGAGAAAGATAAGACACCAGACTCAACAATACAAATGAGCTGAAGGCCGCTATCAAAGCAACCTGGGCCTCCATAACACCTCAGCAGTGTCACAGCCTTATTGCCTCCATGCCGTGCCACATTGATGCAATGAATTGTTCATGCAAAAGGAACCCTGGCCAAGTATCGAGTGTGTACATGGACATACTTTGCAGCTGTCCAACATTTCTATTAAAAATCTATTTTTTGAATAAATTTTACGTAATATTCAAATTGTCTGAAAAACTGAATTTGGGGTTTTCATGAGCTATAAGCCATAATCATCAAAATTAAAAGAAATAAAGCTTTAAATATATCATTCTGTGTGTAATGAATCTACATGAGTTTCATTTTTTGAATTGAATTACAGAAAAACTTTTCGATGACATTCTAATTTATTGAGATGCGCCTATATGTTGCTCAAAAACCTGTATGCACCATTCAGCATTGATAGTGCCTTCACAGATGTGCAAGTTGCCCATGCCATGGGCACAAACACACCCCCATACCATCACAGATGCTGGCTTTTGAACTCTGGATGGTCCTTTTCCTCTTTAACCTGGAGGACACGATGTCTATGATTTCCAAAAACAATCTGAAGTGTGGACACGTTGGACAATAGCACACTTTTGCAATATGCATCAGTCCATCTCAGATGAGCTTGGACCCAGAGCAACCAGAGGCGTTCTGAGTGTTGCTGACATATGGCTTTCACTTTGCATGGTCGAGTTTTAATTTGTACTTGTAGATGTAGCGACGGACTGTATTAACTGACAATGGTTTACCCGAAGTGTCCCTGAGGCAAGGTGGTAATATCCTTCAGAGAATGATGTCACTTTTTAATGTTGTACCACCTGAGGGATCAAAGGTCACAGGCATTCAGTGTTGGTTTTTGGCCTTGCCACTTGTGTGCAGAAACTTCTCCAGGTTCTGATGCTATAATAATATGTAATAATAAGTGTAGATGATGAAATCCCTAAATTCCTTGCAGTTGTACTTTGAGAAACATTGTTCCTAAACTGTTGGGACTATTTGCCTACGTGGTTGTTCAGAAAGTGATGACCCTCACCCCATCCTTGCTTGTGAATGACTGAGCTTTTTAGGAATGCTCCTTTTATACCCCATCATGATGCTCACCTGTTTCCAATTAACCTGTTCACCTGTGGAATGTTCCAAAAAGGTGCTTTTTCAGCACTCCTCAACTTTCCCAGTCTTTTCTTGCCCTGTCCCAGCTTTTCTGGAACGTGCTTCAGGCATCAAATTCAGAATGAGTGAATATTTACAACCAAACAAAGCTCAACAGTTTGGACATTAAATATCTTTTCTTTGTAGTGTATTCAATTGAATATAGGTCAAAAAAGATTTGTAAATCATTGTATTCTTTTATTTATGTTTTACACAAAACCCCAACTTCATTGGCATTGGGGTTTGTGAAATAAATTCAGGAAAAAAATTCAAGCATTCAATTTAGTTGAAAGCCAAGCTCAAGAATGAGCACACAAGAATCAAAGAATGGCTTGGTGAATGTACTCAGAAAAAGAGGGCAACACGCAACAGCCCAGTTCTTTTAGTCCGATCCTCAGTTGTTCGTCCAGTTCCTCACTAAAAACCTAGAACACAAAAATGAAACCCACTCCAGATTTCCCTGTTCACCCAAGACAGGAAAAAAAAAAAAAAATCTTAGAACCCCAGGGAGAAGAGGAAAAACAAAATCAACTGTACATGTCATTAGCCCATTTTGCACCTAGATGGTGAAGGAGACGCTGTGAGAATCACATTCTTTTTATTTCTCCAGTGCCTTTAACACCATCCAGCCACTGCTGCTGGGTGAGAAGCAGGATGGGGGTCGACAGCTGTGTGATCTCCTGGATTACGGACTACCTGACAGGCAGGCCACAGTTTGTCCGGCTGGGCAGTGTCTTGTCTGATATGGTGGTTAGTGATACAAGAGCTCCACAGGGGACTGTGCATTCTCCTTTTCTCTCCACCTTATACAACACTGACTTCCAGTACAACTCCAAGTCATGCCACCAGCAGAACTTCTTTGATGACTCAGCTGTTGTTGGGTATATAAGAGGGGGAGAGGAGGGGGAGTACAGGGCACTGGTAGACAGATTTGTGGAGTGGACAGAGTAAAATCACCTGAGGCTGAACATCAGCAAGATCAGAGAGATGGTGATTGACTTCAGGAAGAATGTCTTCACAGCCATTGCAGATGAGGGGGGAAGATGTGGAGGTAGTGGAGGACTACAAATACCTGGGTGTCATGATGAACAACAGACTGGACTGGAAATCTAACACCAATGCTGTGTACAAGGAGAGGATGAGCAGACTCTACTTTCTGCGGAAGCTGAGATCCTTCAATGTGTGAAGCGGGAATCTGAAGCTTTTCTACCAGACCACTGTCGCCAGTGCCATCTTCTTTGCTGCTGTCTGTTGGGATAGCAGTATCAGAGCAAGCGACACCAACACACTTGACAAGATTATCAAGAGGGATGGGTCTGTAATTGGTCTCAGGACAGAGACCTTTGAGACTGTGGTGGAGAGGAGGACACTAAACAAACTGTAATCCATCATGGACAATCCTGATCACCCCCTCTACCACATGCTGTGCAGACCGCGGAGCACTTTCTCCAGTAGACTACTACAGCTTCGCTGCTGAATGGTTAGGTACAGGAAATCTTTCCTGATACATGCCATTTCACTATACAATAACTCACTCTGATGTTGCATTCTGGTCATAACTATGCTGCCATACTGCACCTTGCAGTTTAATTGGTACCTCACATTTCACCCTGCACCTGATCGCCCTGCATTGTACAGCAGGTATGATTCATGTATCTATATGACTCATCATCTATTCATCTACAGTGTATATATGTTATTTAGGCGGTCTTACTTTTCATGGGTAATCTCTTTGTCTGTTATGCTGTGTGTGTTTCTGTTGTTTTGGTTATCTACTGTCATGCTGCTGTTACACTAATTTCCCAGTTTGGGATCAATAAAGTACATCTATCTATCTATCTATTTATCTATCTATCTACATGCCATATGATGTGAAATACTGGGTGTTTAAAAAAAACATGTTCTGACAGTAACATTTTTGTCCGTTTTGGCTTGCCATAGATTAGTGCTGGCAAAACCAAGGGAGAATGAGGGGGAAAAAAACTCCCTGAACAGGAAAATGAGGACTTCAGAAATGACAGGAGCCCGTAAGAATGCAGGTCTCTCTTCACATTGTCCTCTGTCACCTGAGCCACCTCTCTCCTCCATATCTGTTTCAGACTGGTGAGTATTGGAACATGATTAGCTGTTACAGTTGCAGGATGGATGGACACGGGCTGAGGGTACCGATCATGGAACTTGCACGCATTAATTGTGCATCAAAACTATCAGTGGGGTTAAAAGGGAATTTGTGTTACTTTTTACAGCCCTACATTACACCAATCACACCAATGTACGTAAGTGGAAGGTTTCAGTAGTAATGAAGAGTCTTTGCCCTCAAGAAGAAGCTAAGGGTGCTTTCACACCTAACATCTTTGGTCCGAACTTTTGGACTTTCCCTTTGATTTGGACCAAAATTTTAGGTGGGAAACCTCCCCCAAACCATGGTCCGGAACAAAGAGCCGAAATTTATCCAGTAAAAAGAGGGAGTTTCGGTCTGGATCAAAATGAGCCTTGTTCCAGATTGTTTACAGTGTGAAATCAAATTTCAGAAAGGCTGGGACTTTCGAACCACACACAGCAAGTTAAAGCAGCTGATAAGAGGGAAAATGAGCTGTGGTAGCAATCAGAAAGAGGAAATATGGCCATTAGCGACATAAATAGTAGTCACTTGAAAAAGGTAATTAAAATGCAGAAATTTACCAGATATTTTCAGAGAGGATGTGACAGAGATTTTCGGAAAAAAAATGGATGAGTAATGCCTCTTGAAAATCATCGCGGCTGACGAGAAGGGCAAATGTCCTTTTTAATGAAGACCTGGATAATATTTTAGCTTCACTAAACTCGTTCCTCAACTAATATTATGGCATCTTCCCCAGTTTACATTTAAAGTGTGGTGACAGAGGTGTCCAGAGCAGAAGAAAACACCTCGGAGGGTAAGTAGACAACACGTGCCATCATAACAACAAGACATTTGCACAGTCACGTAAAGTTGCTTAGTACGCTTAGAAAAGGAGCAGTATGAAACCAAACCAAACTGAACCAGAACACATGTAGACAATGTAACAAAAACATGAACTTTGGTCCAGGCTTTGTTTCTTCTTCTTCTTCTTTTTTTTTTTCCACAATATCTTTATTGAACCTTTTTTTTTTTTTAACAAACATGATACAAACAATCAAACACTAACACTAAAGTACTACAAAAAAAAAAAAAAAAAAAAATGCCCTAAAAACACCAACAACCACCAACAAAATCAAGTCTTCAACAATGCTCCTCTGTTTAGTCTAGACAATCCAATACATTAGTATACATATTATGTTCACCAGTTTGGAATTTACAAGGTCCACACACATCATTCACCTTCTTCTTCAAGAGTTATGTTTAAATTTTTTACATAATCAATAAAAGGTCTCCATATATTCTCAAACACAATTTCCTTTGATTTCAGTATATATGTTATTCTTTCTAATGGAAGGTTTGTTAACATCTGTCTTAACCACTGAGTCACATCTGGTCTATGAGTCTTTTTCCATAATAGTGCAATACATTTTTTGGCATTAAGCAAACTGAGGTCTATGAATGTTCTTTCACTTTTATTGAAATTATGCTTTTCTGGGTACAGACCCAACAAAAACAGTTTAGGATTCAATATGATTTGTTTTGAGATTATTTTTTCAATTGTTACCCTCACCTCCTCCCAAAACATTCTTATTAATCTACATTCCCATAAACAATGAAATAGGGTTCCTTTACTTTCCATGCATTTTGTGCATGTATCTGGTATATTTTTGTTATATCTATTTAACTCCTCCGGTGTAACATACATCCGCATTAACCATTTGAAATGTATCAATTTAAGGCGTGCATTTATTGATTTGGTTTGAGCTTCTGTACAAGCCAATTCCCATTGTTCCTCTGAAATTTCAATTTGCAGATCTTCTTTCCAGTAGTTTAATCTTTTCAGTGAATTTTCACTTGAAGATAGTGTCAATGAGTTATAAAACTCTGAAATAATACCCTTTCTTTTACTATCTTTCATCATCATTTTTTCCAAGGATGAATAAATAGGTCGAGTGAGAGCTTTATTTTGATTTGATCGAATAAAGTTTCTAAGTTGAAGATATTTAAAAAAATGTGTTCTATTGAGATTAAATTTGATCCTCAGCTCCTCAAAAGACATTATGTTGTCTGCACATGGCAAATATAAATCCTGAATCTTTTGTATCCCTTTTAAATTCCATACTTTAAATACAGCGTCCGCTCTCCCTGGTTTAAAATATTGATTACCCCATATTGGACTAAATTGTGACAATAACTGTGGTTCTTTTAAATAGTTTTTAGCTTCACACCATATTTTGATCATATGCTTTACAAATGGATTTTTAACTTGTTTTTGTAATTTTTTTGCCGAATCTGAGTATATGAATATGGGAAGAGGTAAAGGTAAATTGTATGATTCCATTTCAGTCCAGTGAGGGAGATCATTTGATGAAAAATAATATGTCATAGACCTCAGTTGTGCCGACCAATAATACAACATAAAATTTGGACATTTCAGACCTCCACGATCAAATGGTAAATATAATAAAGACAAACGTAATCTAGCCCTCCTGTTGTTCCATATAAATTCCACTAACTTTTTTTTTATTCTTGAGAATAGATCTAAAGGTGGTGATAAGGGAATGTATTGAAATAAATAAAGTATTTTAGGTAAAATATTACTTTTAAGTATATTGATTCTCCCGATCATCGACATTGGTAGTGACATCCATCTCTGAGTTAACTCATTGATATCTGACATTAAGGCTTCATAGTTGACACTGGCGACTGATTCTAGCTTAGGCATAATTTGGATTCCTAAATATTTAAACTGATTTACAACATTGAATTGATTTACCTCAGGGGCTGGGTAATTTCTCTGGGTCTCATTTAGCATTAATATTGAAGATTTAGTTTTATTTATTTTATATCCTGATATTTCCCCAAAATTCTTTATTAAATTCAACAAGGTTGGAATTGATTTTTTTAGATTCGACATAAACAAAATTATATCATCGGCGTACAGGGAGATTTTATGTTCTGTTGGTCCAACTTTAATTCCATATATTTGTGAATGTAAACGTATCGCTATCGCTAAAGGTTCAATTGCCATAGTAAACAGTAAAGGTGAAAGTGGACAGCCTTGTCGACATCCTCTATTGATTTTTATTGGTTTTGAAATATTGTTATTTGTTAGGATTTCTGCTGTAGCATTATTGTATATTATTTGAACCCATTTTATGAAATTATTTCCAAGTCCAAACCTTTGTAGGACTTCAAAAAGAAAGGGCCATTCAACTCTATCAAAGGCCTTTTCGGCGTCCAATGATAGGAGAGCTGTATCCGGTGCTTCTTTATTAAAATAAATAATATTAAATAGTCTTCTTACATTATGGAAGCCTTGTCTACCCTTTATAAAGCCATTCTGATCTCGATTAATAATATTTGGTAAAATTTCTTGTATTCGTCTTGCTAAAATTTTACAGATTATCTTAAGGTCGGCGTTTAATAGGCTTATTGGTCTCATATTTTCACATTTATTAGAGGGCTTACCTGGTTTTGGCAGCAGTATAATTAAGGCATTATTTATGTATGATGGTAAATTATTATTTTGAAATGCTTCTAAAACCATTTCCAAAAAAGGTTTTATTAATTTATTCTTAAATTTTTTATAAAGGTCAACTGGAAGACCATCTGGTCCTGCACTTTTTCCTGATTTCATATTATCAATGGCTAGCCCAACTTCTTCTTGACTAATTTTAGACTCCAATATCTCCCTGTTTTCATTTGGAATACACGGTATAGATAGTTCGTTCAAAAACCCATTTAGTTTTGTTAAATCAGGTTCATTTTTGGTATCATATAATTTTTCATAGTAATCTCTAAAGGCTCTATTAATTTCTAAAGGATCTATAACTACCTGTCCGTTACTTATAATACTGGTAATTGGTGTTTTAATTTCCAATTGTTTAATCTGCCATGCTAATAATTTTCCTGATTTTTCACCTTGTTCATAAAAAGATTGTTTCAATCTTAGAAGACTCGAGGCAGCTCTATTTGCTGATTTTTTGTCGTATTCAGCTCTCAAAATCAGTAATTCATTCTCCAACCTTGGGTCACTTCCTGCATACACTTTTTCCTGAAGACTTTTTATTTTATGTTCCAATTTAGCTCTCTCCTCTCGAGTCTTCTTAGATTTTGATCCTGTATAACTAATAATATGTCCCCTAATAAAAGCTTTGAAAGCCTCCCACTTTACACATGCTGATGTTTGTGTAGCATTGATGTCAAAGAACTCGTCTATCTGTTTTTCTATATACTTGACAAATTCCTCATCCTGAAGCCATTTATGCTGAAATTGCCATCTACCTGATTCCTTTGTCAATTTTTTATCTACATATATTAGACAACAGGGTGCATGATCAGAAATCACGATGTTATCATAAAAGCAGTTTTGAATCTTGGACCTTAATTCTGTGGAAATCAAAAAATAATCAATACGTGAGAATGTCTTGTAGGTACTGGAATAACAAGAATAGGCTTTAACTTGTGGTTTCATTTCTCTCCATATATCTAACAATCTCAATTCTTTCATAAAATGATTAATAGTCATCCTACATCCAATGTGCGTACAATCCAGTCCTGTTGATCTATCCACACCTGGATTCAATGTACAATTAAAATCCCCTGCTATTATATGTTGCCCTGTAAGTGATGATAAGATGAGAAATAAATTAGCAAAGAACTTCTGATCATCTATATTGGGACCATATAAGTTCACAAGATTTATATTTTCTAATAGCAAAGAACCTTGAATGATTACATATCTTCCAAATTTGTCTCCAATTACATTTTTCACCTGAAAAGGAACTGATTTATGTATGAGAGTCATAACTCCCCTGGCTCGGGATGAAAATGAAGAGGTGAATACACTTCCCTGCCATCTACTCCTAATTCTTTTAACATCCTCCTCTATCAGATGAGTTTCTTGTAAAAACACAATTCTTGAACCCATGTCCTTTATTTTATTCATAACTTGTTTAAGTTTTTTTAAATTTTGTAGACCTCTGCAATTCCATGAAGTTAAATTAAGATTAACACTTTGGTCCATGATCAATAGAGAGTTTAGGATTACCTTGCAGTGTAAACATGCTCATACAGAGAAGCAAAAACATGAGTGGTTGAACATTCATCCTACAAACTACACACAAACAAATTTCCCCTTCCCACACTTGTGGCAAACCCCCCAAAATCAAAAGAAAAATTCTGTCTCCCGATATAGCCATCGACCGTTCCACACCCACGGGGAACAGCCTAAGCCAATCCTTCTTCATCCTCCCAATCACCCTAACTCTACTGCTTTTAATGACGTAACATTAACTCTCCTCTGTAGTTTTCCAACTTAACTCCAAAATTTTTAACAACTTTGTACATCATAGTTTGTTTTTTTTTGTTTGTTTTGTTTTTGTTTTGTTTTTTTAATATATAATACAATCTATATTTTGTAAACTTACTATTTACTTCAAGTCAGTCAGATGCCTGTGCAAATGCTTAATTATTCTACCTTATATTTTGTTCATGCTTAGCTCCCACCAGTCTCTTCTTCTTCTTTGATCTTCTTGATGAACTCCTGCGCCTCCTCTGGGGTCTTGAAAATGTGGGTTCTGCCCTCATACGTGGTCAGCAGTCTCGCAGGATAGATTACACCATGACGAATCCCAAGGTTGCGCAGCTCCTTACGTATGGGATCAAACTGCTTCCTCAATTGCTGGATTCCTGTGGCCAAATCTGGGTAGAACCGCACCTGCTGGTCCTGGTGTTTAATCTCTCCTTTAGCACGTGCAGCGTTGAAGATCTTCATCCTGTCTCTGTTGCTAAGAAACTTCATAATTAAGGTCCTCGGCGGTCCCTTATCTCTCCGTGGGCCAATACGATGTGCTTTTTCCAGAACCACTGCTGATTGCAACTCCTCGCTGCCCAGCACCTCCGGAATCCACTTTTCCAGAAAGGAACATACGTCCCGACCTTCTGATTCCTCTGGAAGACCCACCAGCCTCAAATTATTCTGTCTCGACCGAGATTCCAAATCCAAAATATTATCTTCCAGAGATTTATTTTTTTTTTCCAAAGTGCGCACCTTTAATTGAAGACGGGTGACGTCATCTTCAGCACTAGCGAGACGGAGCTCCATCTGCGCCGTTCGTTCTACACAGTCACCCAATTCCTTTCTTATTCCTTCCAACGCTGTCATAATCCCATCAAATCTAGAGGAAAAGTCCGCTGTCATTGAACTCATGGCAGCCATCAGCGCATCTGCGCCATTCCCCGCAGACATCGCACCGCCGCCAGCCTCCTCCGCCATATATGGAGTTTTGTTTGCTGCGTCACAGACCTGAAAGTCCGTTAATTTGGACTGTTTCGGCGGCTCGCTTTTTCCTTTTCCTGGTTTTCCAGCCTTAGGCTTCGCCGACATATCCTCGCCCAAATGCTGGGATACGTTCTGTCCCAAATGAGAGAGTTATTTGCCGATTTTTTTTCTCCAGGAGCAGAGCAGAGCGAGACACGTCCGTCCTACGTGGCAGCCATAACCGGAAGTCTTCTTCTTCTTTTAGATTTGATTGGCAGTTGGCAACCAGCTTACAGGTGCATTACCGCCACGTACTTCACTCTATATCATCACTCTCTCTGGTCTTTTAATGACTAGAATTAGAGCAGTCAACTGCAGTACACAGAATGTTTCTGTGGTGTTTTTGAAGAAGAAGAAGAGGCAAAAAAGAAAGTTAATAATTTTGTATTTGCATGATTCTTTTTCTTTCCCTCCAGATTTCCAAGACTTGGGAGGACAACTTTCCTAACTTAGTACGCTATACAATGTGTTCTATACTATTATGCACATGCTATATTTGTTTGGTTTTCCTAAACAGTCAATATAATTATTTTCAAAATCCTCAACAGCTATTATGTTGATAACATTGAAAGCAAAATTACTCATGATGACATGTTTAACAATTTTAAAATACATTTCTTAAAATGCATTGTTCCAAACACAGAGCTGAGTTTGAAAACTTTCAGTAGGTTATAAAGAACTAAAAAGGGAGCTCTGTTTGTCATGGTGGCCCTCACGAGCCACCATAAGACGCCAGCAGTCACCGGTGAGTTGCAGTGATGTTTTATTAGGAAGTGCAGGAACAGAGAGTAATACACACAACAGTGCGGGTAGGACAATCACAGGATACCTTACAATGGATGATGAATGGACAGCGTCTGAGCCGGGGAACGCCTGATGCGTCAGACGATGTGACGGTAGAATGACAGATGAAGAATAACAGACGGTATCATAACAGAGACTGCTGCATCGGGGTGCATTCAGCGCCCGCTTTTAACACCGGTCACTAATGACCCCGAATGCAGCACAGCTGTTGACTTTGACAGCAGGGAGCTCCACCGGGCGCTGTCACAATAAGAGCCCGGGGAGCTAGAAGGAACCCACTGCTGTCAAAGCCTGGAAATGATGATATAAGATCCGAGTGCGGACGGAACCGGCACTCGGGTTGTAACACTGTTGTATTTGTAGCAGGAAGAGATCCATTAAAGCATGCAGCTTATATGAAAAAAAAAACAAAACAGAACAAGTTACATCAAATTATAATGCAAGAAATCGCCATCTGTGTGTGTGTGTCTCTCCGTTTGTGTTCCGTGTGTATCTCCCGAACCGTTCATCAGACTGGCCTCAGATTTTATACATGCTTTGCTGAGGTTACGAGGGTGTGCATCCCTGAATTTCAGCCTCCCCGGATATGCGGAAGGATAGGAGGGGAAATCTTTAATCAACGTCCATAGGGGAGCTGTGGGAGTTCATAGTTATGACATCATAGATGCACAGATGTTGCCATGGTTACTGTTGCCAGGCAGACACATCATCAAAGATCAAAGGCAGGCATCACTGAACGAGTGCTGATGTCAAAGATCAAAGGCAGGTTTCACCATAGTTACTGTTGCCACGGTAACCATGTCAAAGATCAAAGGCAGGCATCACCATGGTTACTGCTGCCATGGTAACCATGTCGAGCTCAAAAGCAGGCATTATCATGTGACTGTTGCCATGGTAACAGTAACTTTCTATGGGCATGCAGAAATACTTGCTTATACTTGGTTTATACGGGTATGCACTAGTATTAATATATGAGCCAATATTTGATATAACTTTAACAACTCTCTTATCCATTGAACTTATGTAAACTCCTTTATGTATAGTGTCTGCCTGTATTTCATTTGAGGATGTCAGTGTTGTCTCCCTGAACTGCTGTTTTGAGGTATACTGCCACCCACCCTCACAGATCTTCCTTTTAAGGATGCTCCACAGGTTCTCAGTGTTGTTGAGAGGATGATGGTGGCCACACCATGATTTTATCTGGTATGGCCAGATAAATCATGTCAGTGGTGTTTTTTGCAAGATGGGATGGTGCGTTGTCTTGGAAAAAAAATCAGAAGGCATACAGTCATATGAAAAAAATTTGGACACCCCATTAAATATTCAGTTCTTTATTAAGAAATGATTACGTATCTATGTCTAACATTGTTTTTGTTTTTAATTTGCATTTTTTTTATTTATTTTAGCCATTGTAAGTGGGAATGAATGTAGGGGTGTCTTAAAAAAGATGGGAGGTGTCCTATTTTATTCCTCACTATTTATTTAGAATTACATTTTACAGAAAATTTGGGAAAAAAAGTCTTTAATTCATTTTTAATTGTTTAGTTGTATTACATGAATCCTAAATATTAAACAGTGATATGTCCAAATATGTAAAAAAATTAAAAAAAAACAACACACGCAGGCTTATAGAGGGTATCCTATTTTTTTTCACAAGACTGTAGATCTTGTTTTTATATCATCAGGTTGGGCATTACAAAATTCTGTTTCCTCAATGTACTGTACTTTTTTCTGAGTCACAATTAGGGGTGTTGACGACAGCCATGATGTTTCTACAATGGTAATAATACACGTGTTAACACTGTGATAACTGTGCTTAACCAGTGCTTCTTAATGGCATTTCTGTCTCCTATATTTGCTTTCTCACAAGGTGGTGACAGTTCGCCTTAGTGCTGGTTGCTACTCTCTAATAAACAAAAAATGACCACAGAGCCAAATAACGGCTGCACTAACCACAGTGTGTGGCTAAATGAACATGATCCAATCCTGACAACTTGCATTTCAAAATGGCATTGCAGTCCAAATTCAAAATGGTGGAGAAGGCTGTTCCTCTTCCTGTCCTAATCAGAGTCATGCAAGTTGCTAAGTAGAGGACGGGACAAATGGGAGTTATTGCACACACTGGCAATCAACAGTGATTCCTACACATTCCACAAAGTTGTTTTGCTAATATACACTTTGCAATGTTTTAGGTCCAACAGAAAGGACTTCTGGTCCTGTCCTCTTGCTTATCTCCATGACTGCACCATGTTTTCTCCCACAGAGGTTTCCCTGTTTCTTATCTGGCATTGTAAGTCAAAATGTGATTAGCCCCTGTCCTAGGAAGTAGTTTAGCCAATACAAAACAAAAATAAGTCTTTCTGGCAGGGATTGGGAACAAACAGAAATAACCAAGCTGTAACGTTGTTGTTGGAGAAGCCAGCTTTTCCACCTCTCCCACTGTTTAATTAATATCTGGTGACACCTCATGGGTATTTTTTTGGTTTAATGCAATTTTTTCTCACAGATAGTTCCTTCAATACTGAAGAGTTACATAATGTGAGGTAAAACAGAAGAGTGAAACAAACTGAAAAAGCCCCCCAAAAATTAAATTCATGACTGTGGGAGTTTTTTGGTTTTCGAGAAAGTGAAGGGTAGTGGGAGGCCTCAATCTGCAAGAATTGTGAAACAACAGTCCTTGCAAAAGCACCAAAACCAAACTGATCACCCATGTTTACATCCATCATAATGCAGCCTTCCCCAAGCACAATGACAGTAACGGTTCTTTTTGTACACTTTTGTACATTTATATATGCAGCATTTTTCCAAAAACTTACAATAAACAAAATTAAACCCTATTCTGATAGACAATATTACTTTTGTTATTAAACATTTTCTATAGATAATATAAGTTCTAACATCATTATTGCAGTATTTTTCAGCCACTTTAACGGCGCAGAAAAATGATGAAACAAAGGTTTAGCCCTAGTCTTTGTTTAGTGGTCCAAATAGCAGACCTTCCACACTTCCTGAATATATGGCTATGTGACAGGAATCAGATATTCAACTATCTGTCAACAGATCTTATTTGATATTTGTGTGACCTTAAAACTCAAAGAAATGATCCAGAGTATTTTCCAGGACTAATTTGTCACATCCATTTTACAGTATTATTCCTCTGCAACCTCTGGTATATAGATCTGAAAGTTTATTTCTCACACAGCCTAAAGGCCCCCAGCAAATTTCTTCTCTCTCTTTGCCACATCAGCACTTTTGTAGAGTTCCCAGAAGAGGAATAAAATATAACTTTTACAGAGAAATTATTAATGAGAAAAATGATGGAGTGGCAGAGAAGAGTTACCATTTAAGCAAACACTTCAGACTGAAAGCTTCCACTCACATGTTCCGATGAACAGCTGCTGTCACCTTAATAAGATTGATGAAATGCCTTTTGAAGTGCAATTTAGCATATTGCTGTAGATGACTTTAATTTATTAAAGTAAAACTCAACATTGCAGTTTAGAGAGGAAAACATTTATCAAACACACTGGACCAACAAATCTTTCATATCCAGGACACTTGTAAGCCCCAGCAATGATCTATCTTTCATTGTCTGCTCATGTTTAGTGTATTTCCTGAGAAAAAATAATTTGTTAAATTATTCTTATGATACAGTATTTCATGTAGTACATCCTGCTTGTTTTTAGTTTTGTTTGACCAGCTGAGAAAATACATCATAATTATCAACAGAGGCATTAATAGCAGAATAACACATGGAGCTACTATTCATCAAGACACAAATTCATCAAAACTATCCTCTGCAGAGGATAGTTAAGGGAGCTGAGAAGGTAATTGGAGTTTCCCTCCCCTCTGTTCAAGAACTTTTTCAGAGCCGTTGTAGGAGCAGGGCACTGAACATTGTTAAGGACCACTCTTACCCTCTGCACAAACACTTTGAACTGCTGCCATCTGGCAAACGATTCCGGAGCATCAGAGGCAGAACCACCAGACTGATCAACAGCTTCCTTCCACAAGCTGTTAGGAGGCTGAACAGTTGATCCGGAATCCTTTACACATATTACTGCACTTTATGGACATTATGTATATTATATGTATATTATAGTTTTAGTCAGTTTTAAGTACTTATTTCTCTTAGCTACTTAGATTCACTTAGCCATTTTAATTGTTTTATATACTGTTCAAAAAAAAATAAAGGGAACACTTTGAAAACACATCAGATTTTAATGGGAAAAAATAAGCTGGATATCGAAATTGTGGCAGGCTAGTCCGGCTTACTCAGATTAAAAAGTGTTCCTTTAATATTGTGGTTTGGTCTGAAAGAGCAAAGCGAGTTTTGTTGGTAGAGCTCATGGTGCCTTGGGAGGGGAATATGGAGGAGCCCTTTGAGTACAAGAAGTCGAGATATGAATCATCATGTGCTGACTGGAAGATAAAGGCTGGGAGTTTCATGTTTTACCAGTTGAGGTGGGACGCCGAGGTTTTATAGGCCGGCCTATGGTGTCCTTCCTCTCAATGGTGGGACTCACAAACCACGCTTGAAGAGATGTCTTGCACCAACTTCGCATGGCAGCTGAAAATGCGTCATCCTGGATTTGGTCAAGATCCCGTGTGAAGAGTAGGCAATCTAACTTAGCTATGAAGGCTTTCAGTGGATCTCCTGACACCACTGCATTTAGCGTGACATCCAAGCAGGAGTCTTGCAAGAAGAGGTTGGTGACTGGCCCTGATTTGGATCATGTGGTGCTGTGTGTTGGCTTGCTTCAAGCTGCTGCCTCCTTGTCTGAAATAAGGGATCTATCTACACATTTGCAACTTGGCTTTTGCCTTTGGCATGATACCATCCAGTGGCTTGAGGCCGCTGGGAATGGCAGTCCCACCAGTAGCCACCAAAATTGTGTACTCATCCCTAGTTGGTGGATGATGAGGGGGGAATCTAGCAACTGCAAGTTGTATGATTGTCTTGTTATGATCATCTGATGCACTGACTGATGTAATATACCCCATTGTGTGTGTGTATACACACACACACATACATATACTGTATATACTGTATGCATTTTGCAACTTTGCAAAACATTGATATGCTACAGACACAAACCAAAAGCTGTATAACAGAAAGGATTATCATGATGGCGATGTCGCCAAAAAGGTCACTGATGGTGCGTCACAATCATCTCGCAGTGTGACGTCAACAGCTGTGCCGCCGGCAGCCGCTACCGCTTCGGAGGAGGGGACGGAGCACTGACCTGATGGTGCGTCAGAATCTCGCTGTGTGACATCAGCGGCTGTGCTTCCGGAGGCTGCTACCGTTACACAGCGGGGGATGGAACAGCGACAGTCAGCTGCTGAGGGTGGCGTCCAGGACAATGTGGCCCATGATGAATCCACTGGCACGGGAGAACCGAGCAGTCAGCTGAGTGGTGCTGACGAGGAAATGGAATCTGAGAACGACACTGTGTCTAATGCTGAGTCTATTGAGGCAAAATGCAGTACAAACACGAGTTTGCATTCACTGGAAGAAATAAATGCATTTCTGGACGCAACCTATAACAAAGCCATTAGGGTCGCCGACTACTTCAGTGACACTGATAAATTCATTAAGTCTGTGGATGTGCTAAGAAGACAGGTTGGTCTGGACCTCCTGGATGAAAGGAAGCGTTATCGCCTCAAGAAACACCTGACAGCCCTGCGTAAAGCAGCAGGGGGAACGCCGGTCAAGCGCGCCCGACAGAAGGAATGAATGGCGGTCGTTCCTCTGCCTGTTTTACCCATTTTTGGGATATTGTTGCAACAGACTGGTATATGACATTTAATTGACTGTAATTGACTGTCACGGAACTGGATCTTTGAATAGGTGGACTGCAGGGACTGCTCTGTGTTGTGTGGGGGGGAACATTTCAGTTTGCACTTTTTCCACTGTGACACACTTGGACGAATGATGTTGGTGTGCTTACATTTTTTTGAAGTGTGCAATAAAAGCTTTTTTCAAAGTCAAAGTCTCTCTCTCTCTCTCTCTCTCTCTCTCTCTCTCTCTATATATATATATATATACTGTATATACTGTATATATATACAGTATACAGTATATATATACTGTATATATATACACACACACACACACACACACACACACACACACATACACTAGTACATACTAACTAACTACTAACTAACCTGCACTTATATAGCGCTTTTCTAGTCACAAAGACCACTCAAAGCGCTTTCATTAATACTAACCCTCTATTCTAAGGGCCTATAGGAAACAGATATCTAGGGACAATTTAGAACAGCCACCCGTGCATACCCGTCCATGCCCGCAGAAAACAAGTATAAGCAAGTATTTCTGCATGCGTGTTGCTGAAGGGTCTCCTCCTGTCTCAGACGGCTTTGTTGTTCACAGTCATGCCTGTGGCGTACTGCTGGAACCTGAGGTGTTTCATCTTCACCGCATCTTTTCTGACATGCAGAAGTTCTCCTCATTCTATTGCTCTCCATCTGGTGGGTCTTCTTCTTCTTTGTTCAGACCACTGGTTGAGGGATAGGTGCGTCGTAATTCCAGTTCATGGGCACGATCGTGAAAATAGATCTGAGCAAAAAGTGGCTTTCGACCCTGTTCAGGAAGGCCCGTGCACGCCTGTAGAAACCAAGAAACCGGAGCACCTGGAGAAAATCAGCACTTTCCTTGGCATTTTACACAGTTGTAGTGTAGACTGGCATTCTTCAAGGTTACACATTTTTACTATGTCAGCACCTCTTTAAAAACGACATTGCTGAGAAAACGATGCTTTTGCTTAGTTTCTTCATCTTGAGCAACAATACAAAGACTGCTTGATCTGGCAACTCTGCTCGCGGCAACGAAGAATTGGCCATGGCTGCAGAAATCTGTTGTGCCGAAAACACCAATGCACTGTAAAGACTGGCCCTGTGACTTATTCACCTTGCCAATTTGGAGCCATATGACATCATAAAGACACATTAGTCATCATGACTGATGGTCTATATGACATCATAAAGACACATTTGTCTATGTGCCATCATATAGACATATATCTTTGACGGCATCGCAAATATCTTTATGACGGCATCGCCTGAGTTCATAGGACATCCTATGACGATCAGGCAGAGATCATAGGCTGTCCTATGATGTCCTAAAAACGTGACACACACACAGAGTCGCGAAAAAACTAGGACACTCTGTATAAGCCTGTATGTTTTTTTTAACATATTTAGATATATGGATATTTAATATCAATGTTAAAAATACTGGTAGATTCATGTAATACAACTATCTATCCATCCATCCATCTTCTGCCACTTTTCCGGAGGTCCGGGTCGCAGAGGCAGCAGTTCAAGCAGAGAAGCCCAGACTTCCCTCTCCTCAGACACTTGCTCCAGCTCTTCAAAGAGGATACCAAGGCGTTCCCAGACCAGCTGGGAGACATAGTCTCTCCACCGAGTCCTGGGTCTGCCCCAGGGTCTCCTCCCAGTGGGACGTACCCAAAACACCTCAAGTGGGAGGCGTCCAGGAGGCATCCTGATCAGATGCCCATACCACCTCAACTGACTCCTTTCAATGTGGAGGAGCAGCGGTTCTACTCTGAGCCTCTCCCGGATGACTGAGCTCCTCACCCTATTTCTAAGAGTGAGTCCAGCAATCAGACGAAGAAAGCTCATTTCCACCGCTTGTATCCACAATCTCATTCTTTTGGTCACTGCCCAAAGCTCGTGACCATAGGTGAGGGTAGGAACTTAGATTGACCGGTAAAGCGACAGTTTTGCCTTAGAGCTTAGCTCCCTCTTCACCACAACAGACCAGTACAACGTCCGCATCACTGCAGATGCTGCCCCAATCCGTCTGTCAATCTCTCGCTCAACTCTCCCCTCACACTTGAATAAGACCCCGAGATACTTAAACTCCTCCACTTGGGGCAGGAGCTTGTCCCCAACCCGGAGGGGACAATTCACCTTTTTTCTGGTTAAGGACCATGGACTCTTGGAGGTGCTGATCCTCATTACAGCTGCCTCACACTCAGCAGCAAACCATCCCAGTAAGACCTGTAGGTCATTGCTGGATGAAGCAAACAGGACAACATCATCTGAAAACAACAGAGATGAGATACTGTGGTCACCAAACATGACACCTTCCATTCCCTGGCTTTGCCGAGAAATCATGTCCATAAAAATTATGAACATGATCGGTAACAAAGGGCAGCCCTGGCAGGAGTCCAACTCTCACTGGGAATGAGTCCGATCAAGTGTTGGCAATACAAACCAAACTTTCACAACGGTCATAAAGAGACTGGATAGCCTGAAACAACAAGCCCGATACCCCGTCCTCTCGAAGCACCCGCCACAAAAAACCACGAGGGACGCAGTCAAATGCCTTCTCCAAGTCCACAAAACACATGTAAACTGGTTGGGTAAACTCCCATGAACCCTTGAGGATTCTCGAGAGGGTAAAGAGCTGGTCCGATGTGCCCCCGACCAGGACGAAAACCACATTGCTCCTCCTGAATTTGAGGTTCGACCAATGGCCGGACTCTCCTCTCCAGTACCTTGGCATAGTAATATAACAATTAAAAATAAATTAAAGACTTTTTTCAAATTTTCTGTAAAATGTAATTCTAAACAAATAGTGAGCAATAAATTAGGACACCCCCACATCCATTCCTACTTAAAATGGCTAAAATAAATGTTAAAAAATGCAAATAACAAAAACAAAAACAAGGTTAGACATACAGTAAATACGTAAACATTTCTTAATAAAGAACTGAATATTTAATGGGGTGTCCTAATTTTTTCACGACTGTATATATATATAAGGAATTCTATGGTGTGGGTATGTATGTATGTGACAAACTTTGTCCCCCTACTAACTCAAAAGGCACTTGACTGTGGGCTCTCATCTCTTGCATGGCAATGCTACAATACCTGAAGAGTGCACCCGACAAGTTTCACAGACTGCTTCACCGAAAATTGATAATTTTGATCGTATTTGAAACTGCATTCTTAAATACAATTATAGAGTCTGCCAGCAGAGGAAGCACTAACTGAAGCCTAGGTGATGCTTTGTGTGAGTGGTCGAGCAAGAGAGTGAGTGAGGGAGCGGTGTGTACTGGAGTCCGTGTTGATTGGAGCAGGAGTAAAGTAAGCAATAACAGCCTGTAAGCAGCAGTCAATGTACATGGTAGGCTGCTTTTAAACAACAATAAATGCTACAGCTCTTCAGTAGTGATGGCCAGATGAAGTCTCAATGAAGCTCTGAAGCTTACTAAGAACAGTGACATCTAGTGGAGCATGTTCTTACATACTATTAGTATTTTACTACTGTTTTACATAATTTTCCCTTTGTTTTGACCTACTGGTATTACGATGGGCTGTACTATAATTTATAAATGCCACATTTCCCAGCTTCAGTTTTTTTACTTCACCTTTCCATAATGTTGGTGTCCAAAACTCAGAACACAATATTACAAAATTACTGATTCAACAACAGAAAAAGGATTTCATGGGATTCTGTGGACCATTCTGCAGGGTAACTGATTAAGATGGAAATGACTGGTGTGAGTGAGAACAAATTAGCCACTTAACATCTCAGCAGATCTCTAAAATATTCATTGGTGCAGCAAGTTTCTATATGATAACCTTGCTATTTCTCTTTCTGCATCATCATGCTTAATGCATGCCAGATGTATTGCGTCACTGGTGTATGTTTGTATGTATGTGGACAAAATTTGCTTGCTATTGCTATTGCAGTCCCACTACTCTTAAACACTGCAACCATATTCAGTGGGCATCAATGCTAGTTTTTAGAGAAGAGGCCAAAACCACTGACAATATAAAGTTGTGTTAAAATGCAGTGTACTTGTATACTTTTACTGGCTGGGTGTTTTTGCACCGACCGCCCAAATGCCACAGCACAGAGATACCACAGTAAAACCTACATGAGTTATAGAAGGATGATTACGCCTGCCTACAGTGGGGAAAAAAGTATTTAGTCAGCCACCAATTGTGCAAGTTCTCCCACTTAAAAGATGAGAGAGGTCTCCAATTTTCATCATGGGTATACCTCAACTATGAGAGACAAAATGAGAAAAAAAAATTCAGAAAATCACATTGAAGGATTTTTTTTTTAATATATATTTTATTCAGTTTTTTAAAAATAAGACAGAACAATAAACACTGCCAGTGCTCAAGAAAATACACAAAGAAATAAGTGATTGTTACACAAAGCCCATATAACTACAAAAGTGTAAGCAGTCCATGCTAAGCAAGTTTCATAATACAATCCTTTCATGTTACAGGCTGAGTCTTCTTTTTCTTAATGTGATCCATAAGTGGTCCCCAAATTATAGTAAACATATCTTGAGTATTAGACAAATGATATCGAATCTCTTCAAGGTACAAGCAGGATGTCACATCGTTGAGCCAGTTAATATAACTGGGCGGCGTATTGGCCTTCCATTCTTTCAGAATGACCCTCTTTGCAACAATCATGCCAAACCTGATAGCATGCTGAAGTGACTGTGAGCAGAGCAAAGTTTGATCTGAACAACCAAGTATTACTGTTAAGACATCAGGTATTATGACTTTTTTATATATGACACTGTACAAATTAAAAATCTGAGACCAAAAATTTTTAAGTGAGGGGCAGGAGAAAAATAAATGACATAAAGTACCATCACTTATTTTACACTTGTCACATAGTGGTGAAATGGTCGGAAAAAGTCTATTAAGGCGAGTCTTAGAGTAATGTAATCGGTGTATTAATTTAAATTGTATTAGCTGAAGTCTGGCATTTACTGAACATGAATGAATACCAACTAAGGCTCTTTCCCATAGATCATTAGAGATCTCTATACCTGCATCCCTCGTCCATGCCTCCTTGACATGGGTCGAAGACGTTGGCCAAGAGAAAAGATTAACGGATTCTGAAACTAAATGCTTGGAGGTTGGGTGTTTTCTCAAAACCTCATAGAAATCATGTTGTACAGGAAGTTTGACAAAATGGGTTAAAGACTGTTGTACAAAATGTCTAATCTGCAGGTACCTGAAAAAATGACCAGGTGGGAGATTGAACTTCATTTGTAATTGTGTAAAAGATGCAAAGTCTTTGTTGATATACAGGTCCTTTATTGAAAGAATACCTTTATTTGACCATTGCCTGAACACAGGATCTGATAAAGCTGGTTTGAAGGCAGGGTTTTGGCATATAGGTGCATATATAGAAAGGTCAGGAAGATGCAATATCTTCTTAATTTGTTTCAGAATTCTGAAGGAGTTGTGCAGCACAAAGTCATGTCTGAACACATTCAGAGGGACGTCGACCTTGCTAAATAATAAAGCAGATAAAGATGCACCAATGAGGAATTGACAGTTATGAGATTCAAGTGCAGGCCAACACGGTATTTGATCCGCATAATGATTATCTTGGGACCAGAAGACCAAGGCCCTAGCGTTGCAGGCCCAATAATAATGTCTCATAATAGGCAACCCAAGACCATCCTCGACCGAGGATTTTTGGAGATGTAATTTAGAGACACGGGGGGTTTTGCCAGCCCAAATAAAGGAGATGATAATGGAATCAACTAATTTAAAAAAAGATGCTGTAAGAAAAATTGGCAGATTCTGAAATAAATATATAAATTTAGGAAGTACAATCATTTTGACAATATTTACTCGTCCAATTAGAGAAATTGGTAGTAATTTCCATTTCTCAATCATGCCCCTAATCTTATTTAATAGTTCTATAAAATTCAATTTGAAAATAAGTTTGGGATTCCTAGGGATGGTGATTCCTAAATATTCAAAGGTAATGTGTTGAGAAATGTTTTATCTAGACCATCTGAAAGAGGCATGAGAACACTTTTCTCCCAGTTAATGGTAAAACCAGAGAACTGACCAAATTCCCTAATGATCTCGAGAAGAGGTGGAAGAGACTGTCTAATGTCAGACAGTGTCAAAATGACATCATAAGCGTACAAGCCAATAGTACATTCAAATGCGCTATATCTAAACCCTACTATTTCAGGCTCCATCCTGATGGCAATAGCAAGTGGTTCAAGCGCCAGAGCAAAAAACATTGGCGATAGGCAACAGCCCTGCCTGGTCCTGCGATGTAATAAAAATGGGACAGATTTATTGTTGTTAGTGAGTACATATGATCTAGGACGTGCATAGAGCATTTTTGCGATAGCTATAAATCTGTCACCAAAGCCAAATCTTTTAAGAGTAATAAACATATACTCCCACTCAGTTTGATCGAAGGCCTGTTGTGCATCCAAGGAGACAAAAGCAGAATATGGTGGGTTGTTAGAATACATGACGTTCAGAAGTCTACGAGTATTCGAAAATGCAAACCTTTCGGGGATAAACCCGGTTTGGTCACTATGAATTAAGGAACCAATGTGTTCGTTCAAGCGGTTTGCCAAAACTTTTGCAACAATTTTCTGGTCACTATTTAAAAGGCTGAGAGGGCGATAAGAAGCTAGATTTGTTTCATCTTTACCCTTCTTCAACAGTAGACAAATGTTCGCATCGTATAATGTCTCTGGGAATGATCCTTCCTTCACGGAAGAGTTTATCATACGAAGCAGCAATGGAGCAAGTTTATCAATGTGAATTTTATAAAATTCAATGCCAAATCCGTCAGGGCCACAAGCCTTACCATTTGGAAATGAACGGATGGCAGCTTTGATCTCCTCTAGTGTGAAGTCAGCATCCAACTGTTGTTTGGCATTTTCACTCAATGTGGGCATATCCAATCTATTTAAGAACCCCCATATGTCTTCCTTTGATGACGATGATTTAGAGGTATACAAGTTTTTATAATATTCATAAAAAGTGTTATTTATCTGTAAAGGTTCAGTTATTAGTTCTCCATTAGATACAATTTTATAAATTGCCCGTTCAGCTTGAACACCTCTCAACTGCCTAGCGAGTACACTGTGTGCTTTATCACCAAGCTCAAATTGCTTTTGTTTAAGCTTTCGTATATAATTACAAACATGCTCACCAAGAATGCGGCTGTATTCAAGTCTTGCAGATATAATATTCTTTAGTATTTCATCTGATTTTGAGATACGAAATGATTCCTCCAACAAAGGGAGTTGGGCCTGTATTTCAGACATACGCTTCTGTTTAACCTTTTTATTATAAGACTGGTACGAGATAATATCACCCCTAATAACGGATTTAAATGTTTCCCACAGTGTGGAATCAGATACCTCACCATTATCATTAAAGTGTAAGAAATCTGTAATTTTGTTTGAGATGCTTTCACAAAAAGCTTTATCTGAATTTAATGCCGGATTGTATTTCCAATTATATGAGTGCACAAGCATGTTGAAGTTTATTTTAACAGACACAGGGGCATGATCAGAAATTAAAATATTGTTATAATCTGAACTGACAACGTTGGTAATTAAATTGGAATCAACGAGGAAATAATCAATCCTAGTAAAACTACCATGTACCTGGGAGAAAAAGGAGTACTGTCTGTCCAAGGGATGTTGATGCCTCCAAATATCCACTAAATTTAGCGATTTAATAAGATTATTTAGGACTGGCACAGATTTTAACATGGGAGCAGTTGTAATGGAAGATCTATCAAGATGAGGGTCTAGGAAACAATTAAAATCACCTCCTATAATAATGTTACAGTTATTCTGTTCCGCAACAAGACGAAAGATTTTACAGAAGAAATCCGGACTGTCAAAATTTGGAGCATATACATTTAAAAGGGCCAATGGCATAGAGTTTATGGTACCTGTTACAAGCACAAATCTCACACCTGGATCGGTCACCATAGACTTGAATACAAAAGGTATAGTTCTGCGCACTAAGATGGCCACTCCTCTGGCCTTTGAGGAAAAGGTAGATTGATAGACCTGGGATATCCATAAGGCTCTCAACCGTCTCTGTTCTGTGGGGTGAATATGGGTTTCCTGTAAGAAGATTATATCAGAGGACAATGATTTCAGATGTGAAAATACTTTTACTCTTTTGAAAGCTTTCCCCAAACCCCTACAGTTCCATGATGTGAACGTGAGATGACTCACACCTGATCCAGAAGAACCAGCTTGCATTCAAAAATTAAATTTAAAAAATATATGGGCTTAGGCAGTAAATGGCTACACTGGCAGGCAAAACAAACCAAACAAAGAACAAATTAAAAAAGAAAAACATATTATAAAAACCCATTCCCTTAGCGCCGCAAAAAACAGGAACAAAGCGGCAAAACCCACTAATACTTGGGAGACTGCTGGGTAACGGACACAATTTTGCGTTTCAGCAAACCACCAATGGAACCGCGCAGTCTTCTAATGTAAATCAATTAACTGAAAAAAAGCTACACACAGAGACAATATAATTAACTTGGAATATGCCATCAAAAAAGGGCGAGGCAGAATAAAGTGCAGTATTAGAGTGGCGTCAACAGCTGTATAATTTAAACAATGTGCACTTCGCCAGTTATACACTGTCAGTCAGGGAGTTGGCAAACCTCTCTGCATCCGCCGGAGTGTTAAACACTTTAACTTCTCTGTTGTGGACGACCTGAAGTTTGGCTGGAAACCGTAGAGAACACTTGGCGCCGGCATCAGTCAGCTTCTTCTTGACGTTGTTAAAGGCTTGACGCTGTGATGCAACCTCCGCCGTGTAGTCCGGGAAGATGTACACTTTGTTGCCTTGATAACGGAGTGGACCCTGTTGTCTGCTGAGTTTAAAAATATTGGCCAAGTCGCGGTCATTGTGGACTTTGGCGATGATCATCCGTGGGCGCTCGTTGTCCGGAGGCTTAGGTTTGAGGCTGCGGTGGGCACGGTCAATTTTAATGGGCTTGGTCAGGTTATTCGGGCCAAGCAGCTCCGGTAGCAGTCGTGTCACAAACTCCGTGGGATTGCCCTTCTCTTCTCCTTCTTTGATCCCCACGATCCTGATGTTTAACCTACGCGAGCGCCCCTCCAAGTCATTTAGCTTAGCCTTAAGCCGACCATTTTCCACCTGCAACTCACGGTAGCTAGCTTCCAGTGCCGTGATGCGAACATCTGCGTCGGAGAGTGCCACATCCATACTATCCAAGCGTTGTTCAGTCTGATTATGTTCATTCTGTAATGTGCCCAAATGCATCTCCACTGTGCTTAAGCGACCCTCCACGGACTTTTTCAACTCTTCCATCTGCGCTGAAACTTTAGCTAGCTCAGCGCCATATTTGTTAACTGCAGCTAATATAGCTTCGTTGCTAGCGCTAGCCGAGGCTGAATTTGATGGTTTTACCTCGTCTCTCTTGGGTGGCATGATTGGAGGTTAGTTAGAAACAGCTCTGACGATAAGTAAGATAAGATAAGATAAGCCTTTATTAGTCCCACAACGGGGAAATTCCAGGATTGCAACAGCACAGGGATAGCAACACTCAGAGCAACAATCAGAAGGCAAGAAAAAAAACAAGCAAGCAAGAGCAGCTAATAAACATATGTACGTATTACTATAAAATATATATATATACACACACACACAGACACACAGTGCAGAGCATTGTAGCTGGATGGAATAAATATATGAATATATGAACACACAGTGCAGAGCATTGTAGCTAGATGGAATAAATATGTAAATATATAAACACCCACAGTACGGAGCATTGCAGCTAGGTGGAATAAATATGCAAGTATATAAACACACACAGTGCGGAGCAATGTAGCTAGATGGAATAATATGTAGATATATAAATATATAAACACCCACAGTACGGAGCATTGTAGCTAGATGGAATAAATATGCAAATATATAAACACACACAGTGCAGAGCATTGTTGCTAGATGGAATGAAACAGCATAACCGTCTACTTAGTTATCCTACATGGTATGATTATGTGCCCATACATATTCTCACCCTCCATAGCGACCGGTATGTTCCTAGTTGTATGCCGGAGAGGACCATTGTGTAAGTCTATTGCATCTTTTGCATTCAAAAAACTATTAGTTTGTTACGTCTTTTTGCTATCTCTGCGAGCAGCCCTGCTTAGGTTGTACAGTCTGACAGCCGTTGGTAGGAAGGACCTACGAAACCTCTCGGTTGTGCACCTGGGATGATGTAGTCTGCTGCTAAATGAGCTCCTCAGTGCATTCAGTATGTCCTGCATAGGGTGGAACTCGGACTCCAGCAGAGATGACAGTTTAGCCACCGTCCTTCTCTCTCCTATCTCCTCCATCGGATCAAGGCGCTGCCCCAGGACAGAGCTAGCTTTCTTAATCAGTTTGTTCAGTCTCTTCCTATCGGCTGCAGTAATGCCACTGCCCCAGCAGACCACTCCAAAAGTGATGGCTGATGCCACCACCGTGTCATAGAATGACTTCAGCAGCGCCCCTTGTACACCAAAAGACCTGAGTCTCCTCAGCAGGAACAGCCTGCGCTGTCCCTTCTTGTAGAGTGCATCAGTATTGTGTGACCAGTCTAGTTTATTGTTCAGATGAATACCCAGGTACTTATAGGATGTCACCATCTCGATGTCTGTTCCCTGTATATTTACTGGTAATGTGAGGGGCTGCCCATGCCTGCGGCAGTCCACCACCAGCTCCTTAGTTTTCCTCGCGTTGATCTGGAGGCAGTTCCGATGGCACCAGTCCACGAAGTCCTGGATAAGCCCTCTGTACTCAGCTTCATCTCCATTGGAGATGAGGCCAACGATCGCAGAGTCATCAGAGAACTTCTGTAGATGGCAGTGTGTTGTGTTGTGTGAGAAGTCCGCAGTATAAAGAGTGAACAGGAAGGGAGCCAGCACCGTTCCCTGGGGGGGCCCCCGTGCTACTGATGATCGTGTCGGACACACAGTCCCGGGTTCTCACAAACTGAGGCCGGTTCGTGAGGTAGTCCAGGATCCATGATGACAGGTGCTGGTCCACCCCTGCGCGCAGCAGCTTGTCCTTCAGGATCATCGGTTGGATGGTGTTGAAAGCACTGGAGAAGTCAAAGAACATGATCCTCACCAAATTCCCGGGCTTCTCCAGGTGGGACAGAGAACGGTGAAGGAGGAAGATCACCGCATCCTCCACCCCAATGCCATGCTGGTAGGCGAACTGGAGTGGATCCATCGCTGGTTCCACCAGGGGGCGGAGGTGAGCAAGGAGCAGTCTCTCCAGGGTCTTCATCAAGTGGGACGTCAAGGCCACCGGTCTGTAGCTGTTCAGGTCTTTGGGGTGGGAAGTTTTTGGTACAGGTACCACACAAGATGTTTTCCACAGCTGTGGTACCCTCCCCAGTTTCAGGCTCATGTTGAAGATATACGTCACAATCCCACACAGCTGGTCTGCACAGGACTTGAGGAGCTTTGCGCTGATGCCGTCCGGTCCCGGCGCCTTCCTCGCCTTGATCTTCCTCAGCTCCGTCCTCACCTGGGTCCTGGTCAGGGTCAGGATGGGGGGCTGTGTGTTGGGAGTGAGGGGGTGTTGGTAGAGTGGGGAGTGGGCAGCAGGACTTGATTTCTTTAGAGGCAGCAGTGGTTGTTGTGCAGTCAGGGGGGAGGGCGGTTGGTCAAATCTATTGAAAAACAGATTCAGGTTGTTCGCCCACTCCCTGCCCCCTGTGGCCTGGGGGGAGGTATTCTGGAGCCCCGAGATGGTTTTGAGGTTTCTCCAGACCCCGCTGATGTCGCTCTGTTGCAGCTTGTCCTCCATCTTCTTCCTGAAGCTGTCCTTGCCTTCTCTGATCTTTCTCCTCAGCTCCCTCTGTACGGACTTCAGCATCTCCCTGTTCCCCGACCTGAAGATCCTCTTCTTCTCTCTCAGAAGTGTTTTTATCTCAGGGTTGATCCAGGGTTTGTTGTTTGAGTGACGCCGTATGGTCTTGGTGGGAACGGATTTGTCCACACAGAAGCTGAGGTAGCCCGTGAAGGTGTGAATGAGGCCATCGATGTCCTCACCATGTGGATCGCAGAGCTGCTTCCAGGCGGTGGCTTCAAAACAGCCCTTTAGGGTGTCCATTGTCTCCTCAGACCATAACTCCACAGTGTGCATGGCCGGAGGTTGTCTGTGCACTAGGGGTTTGTACACCGGCCGGAGATGAACCAAGTTGTGATCCGATCTCCCGAGTGGGGGTAGTTGTGATGAGGTGTACGCCTCCTTAGTGTTTGCGTAGAATAAATCCATTGTTTTATTGTCTCTAGTGTGGCATGTGACATACTGGGTGAACGTGGGTAGAATGGGAGACAGTGAAACATGGTTGAAATCGCCTGAGATGAGGAGAAGAGCATCTGGGTGTTCTGTCTGCAGCCTGCTGGTTACTGAATGGATGACGTCACGTGCTGTCCCAGCGTTCGCCGTCGGATTTGCATAAACAACAATGCAGATCACGTGTGAGTGTTCTCTCGGGAGATATGTAGGCCTCATGCTAACAGCTAGCAACTCAATGTCTTTGCTGCAGTGTCGTTGTTTAACAGTGATATGTCCCGGTCTGCACCAGTTGTTGTTAACATACATGATCACTCCACCGCCCCTAGCCTTGCCACTGTCTGGTGTTCGGTCAGCTCGTATCATGTGAAAACCCTCCAGCTCAATGTTAGCATCTGCTGCTAGTTCAGTTAGCCACGTCTCAGTAAACAAAAGGAGAGAGCACTCCCGGTATGTGCTATCATAACGGGAGATAGCCGCTAGCTCATCTAACTTTCCCAGTATCGACCGTACATTTCCCATGACAACAGATGGAAGGGAGGGTCTGTACCTTATATTTTTTGTCCTCCGCCTTACTCCAGCCCGGCAGCCGCGGCGTTTTCGCCTCAGTTCACTCGGTATGTCGAGTTTTTCCAATGGGACCGGGTGGCGGTTGAATGCTAGCAGCTGTTCTCTGCTGTATCGTATCCTGCTATAGACAGTGGCTCCGTCCACCGGCTCAGGAGACATTTAGGACGATCTGTGTGTCCGTGATATAAGTGGGGTGAAAAAAAAAAGACGGATCAAAAGAGAGAGGAAGGGAAAAAGACTCGGAATCGAGCCGCTGTTGCAAAAGGCAGCCGACTCGTGTGGCGCCGAGAAAAAAAAAGTAGGCAAAAAGTTGGTAAGTAGGTGTAGCAAAAATAAACAAAATTTAGAAGTCTGCAACGGAGCCTCGTAGAAACACGTCTACTCCATTACTGCCTCACTGAAGGATTTTTAATGAATTAATTGATAAATTCCTCGGTAAAATAAGTATTTGGTCAATAACAAAAGTTCATCTCAATACTTTGTTATATACCCTTTGTTGGCAATGACAGAGATCAAATGTTTTCTGTAAGTCTTCACAAGGTTTTCACACACTGTTGCTGGTATTTTGGTCCATTCCTCCATGCAGATCTCCTCTAGAGCAGTGATGTTTTGGGGGCTGTCGCTGGGTAACACGGACTTTCAACTCCCTCCAAAGATTTTCTATGGGGTTGAGATCTGGAGACTAGCTAGGCCACTCCAGGACCTTGAAATGCTTCATACGAAGCCACTCCTTCGTTGCCCGGGCGGTGTGTTTGGGATCATTGTCATGCTGAAAGACCCAGCCACGTTTCATCTTCAATGCCCTTGCTGATGGAAGGAGGTTTTCACTCAAAATCTCATGATACATGGCCCCATTCATTCTTTCCTTTACACGGATCAGTCGTCCTGGTCCCTTTGCAGAAAAACAGCCCCAAAGCATGATGTTTCCACCCCCATGCTTCACAGTAGGTATGGTGCTCTTTCTCCTCCAAACACGACAAGTTGAGTTTTTACAATAAAGTTCTATTTTGGTTTCATCTGACCATATGACATTCTCCCAATCTTCTTCTGGATCATCCAAATGCTCTCTAGCAAACTTCAGACGGGCCTGGACATGTACTGGCTTAAGCAGGGGGACACGTCTGCGGGCGCATGCACACGCAGCGACTGGCAGCTGGTGAAAAAATCCGTCGTCTGTGTGTCTGTTTTTATGCACTTTAATGTGTTTTTACGAAATTCTCTGTGTCATTTCTGTCCTGGAATGTTTGTGGACTGTATGGCGAAGAGCTCCCTGGTTCCATCAATATGGACTTCCTCCCCTTTTTTGCACTGCTGCTACTTTTCCTGCGGCTCTTTGTCTCTGAGGTAATTGCAATCAGCATCATGGCGGGCAGAATACATTATTCCAGGGACATGTTGCTGCATTTAAACACGGTTGATGCAGCATCTGTGATTGAGTCTAAGCCGCAACTGCCGGACTTTATTTTGAGAGACGTTCATGGACACAGCGGTGAAAAGAGAGACGGGAGAGACAGGAGAAGGAAACGCGGAAAGCGTGGAGGCGTGAAATTGCACCTGAGAAGACGTCAGTTTGGTAACATTCCTCTTCCTTCTATGATTTTTGGGAACGTACAATCTCTGAGGAACAAAGTGGATGAAATTCAAGGGAATGTACGCTACCAGAAGGACTTTAAGAACTGCTGTGTCATGGCTTTCACCGAGTCTTTGCTTACTGCACATGACCGAGACGCAGACCTGTGGATTGACGGCTTTGGAGCCCCACTGCGCTCGGATCGGCAGGAAGAGGTAACGGGGAAACGTCAGGGGGGCGGCATATGTTTATATATTAATAAGCAGTACTGCACACCTGTCACGGTCAGAGAGCACATCTGTACACCCAATGTGGAGCTGTTGTCCGTATCGCTATGCCCCTTTTATCTGCCCCACGAGTTCCCCCAACTTTTCATCACAACTGTGTACATCCACCCGAGGGCAGACGATGACTCCGCCTGCAGCAGCATCTTTGATGTGGTCCAGTGGCTGCAGTCAATTTCTCCAGAGGCACCAAACTTCATTCTTGGGGATTTTAACCATGTTTCTTTAAAGAAGACACTTAAAAACTTTTATCAGTATGTCTCCTGCCCAACCAGGCGAAAAAAGATATTGGACCTGTGCTATGGATCCATAGAGAGGGCCTATAAATCACTCCCCCTTCCTCCTTTAGGATCCTCAGATCACAACTGTGTACATTTGCTGCCCACATATAAAACTGCTCTCAGAAGAGGCAAGGTGGAGACCAGAGACATACATGTGTGGACAGAGGATTCAGTGCACAGCCTCCAGGAATGCTTTAACTGTACAGACTGGGAGATGTTCACACTGCCCTGCGGGGATGACTTGGACTCTTTGGTAGACGTCACATGCTCATACATGGCTTTCTGTAAAAATAAGATGAATTCAAAATGAAAATATCCTGACAGTTTTTTTGAATTAAAACACCAAGTTTGCATTTAGCAGAGCAGATTAAGAGAGCAGAGGACGAGAAGAACGGCTCGCTCTGTCTCAGTTTAAAAGAGAAGCTCAGCTGAATGATAATATATTCATTCATTCATCTTCTTCCGCTAATGATAATATCCATCCATCCATCCATCTTCTACCGCTTTTCCGGAGGTCCGGGTCGCGGAGGCAGCAGTTCAAGCAGAGAAGCCCAGACTTCCCTCTCCCCAGCCACCTGCTCCAGCTCTTCAGAGGGGATACCAAGGCGTTCCCAGACTAGCTGGGAGACATAGTCTCTCCACCGAGTCCTGGGTCTGCCCCGGGGTCTCCTCCCAGTGGGACGTGCCTGAAACACCTCAAGTGGGAGGCGTCCAGGAGGCATCCTAATCAGATGCCCATACCACCTCAACTGACTCCTTTCAATGTGGAGGAGCAGCGGTTCTACTCTGAGCCTCTCCCGGATGACTGAGCTCCTCACCCTATCTCTGAGGGTGAGTCCAGCAATCCTACGGAGAAAGCTCATTTCAGCCGCTTGTATCCGCGATCTCGTTCTTTCGGTCATTACCCAAAGCTCGTGACCATAGGTGAGAGTAGGAACGTAGATTGACTGGTAAATCGACAGCTTTGCCTTAGAACTAAGCTCCCTCTTCACCACAACAGACCGGTACAACGTCCGCATCACTGCAGATGCTGCTCCAATCCGTCTGTCGATCTCTCGCTCCATTTTCCCCTCACTCGTGAACAAGACCCCAAGATACTTAAACTCCTCCACTTGGGGCAGGAGCCTGTCCCCAACCCGGAGAGGACAATCCACCTTTTTCCGGCTGAGGACCATGGACTCGGACTTGGAGGTGCTGATTCTCATCCCAGCCGCTTCACACTCAGCGGCAAACCGTCCCAGCAAGAGCTGTAGGTCATTGCTGGATGAAGCCAACAGGACAACATCATCTGCAAACAACAGAGATGAGATCCTGTGGTCACCAAGCATGACACCCTCCATTCCCTGGCTGCGCCTAGAAATCCTGTCCATAAAAATTATGAACAGGACCGGTGACAAAGGGCAGCCCTGGCGGAGTCCAACTCTCACTGGGAATGACTCCGACCGAGTGTTGGCAATGCGAACTAAACTCTCACAACGGTCGTACAGAGACCGAATAGCTCGTAACAACAAGCCCGATACCCCATACTCCCGAAGCACCCCCCACAAAAATCCACGAGGGACGCGGTCAAATGCCTTCTCCAAGTCCACAAAACACATGTAAACTGGTTGGGCAAACTCCCACGAACCCTCAAGAATTCTCGAGAGGGTAAAGAGCTGGTCCGATGTGCCACGGCCAGGACGAAAACCACATTGCTCCTCCTGAATCCGAGGTTCGACCAACGGCCGGACTCTCCTCTCCAGTACCTTGGCATAGACCTTCCCAGGGAGGCTGAGGAGTGTGATCCCTCTAAAGTTGGAGCACACCCTCCGGTCCCCTTTTTTGAAGAGAGGAACCACCACCCCGGTTTGCCATGCCAAAGGCACTGCCCCCGACCTCCACGCAATGTTGCAGAGGCGTGTCAACCATGACAACCCAACAACATCCAGGGCCTTGAGGTACTCGGGGCGAATCTCGTCCACCCCCGGGGCCCGGCCACCAAGGAGATTTTTAACCACCTTGGCGACCTCAGCCCCTGTGATAGGCGAGTCATCCCCCTCGTCACCAAACCCTGCTTCCTCTGTGGAAGGCGTATCAGTGGGATTGAGGAGATCCTCGAAGTATTCCTTCCACCGCCCGACGATATCCCCAGTTGAAGTCAACAGTGTCCCATCCGCACCATACACAGTGTGGACGGGGAGCTGCTTTCCCCTCCTGAGCCGCCGAACAGTTTGCCAGAATCTCTTTGAAGCCGACCGAAAGTCTTGTTCCATGGCCTCACCGAACTCCTCCCATACCCGGGTTTTTGCTTCAGCAACCACCCGAGCTGCACTCCGCTTGGCCTGCCGGTACACCTCAGCTGCTTCGGGAGTCCCACAAGCCAACCAAGCTTGATAGGACTCCTTCTTCAGCTTAATGGCCCCCCTCACCACTGGTGTCCACCACTTGGTTCGGGGGTTGCCACCACGAGATGCACCGACCACCTTGCGGCCGCAGCTCTGGGCTGCCGCTTCAACAACAGAGGTGGAGAACATAGCCCATTCAGACTCCATGTCTCCAGACTCCCTCGGAATGTGGTTGAAGTTCTTCCGGAGGTGGGAGTTGAAGACCTCCCGGACAGGGGCCTCAGCCAGACGCTCCCAGCACACCCTCACTATACGTTTGGGTCTACCAGGTCTGAATGGCTTCCTCCCCTGCCATCGGATCCAACTCACCACCAGGTGGTGATCAGTTGACAGCTCTGCACCTCTCTTTACTCGGGTGTCCAAGACATACGGTCGCAGGTCTGATGATACGATAACAAAATCGATCATCGACCTGCGGCCTAGGGTGTCCTGGTGCCAGGTGCACATATGGACACCCTTATGCTTGAACATGGTGTTCGTTATAGACAGACTGTGGTTAGCACAGAAGTCCAATAACTGAACACCACTCGGGTTCAGATCGGGCAGGCCGTTCCTCCCAATCACCCCCCTCCAGGTTTCACTGTCGTTGCCCACATGCGCATTGAAGTCCCCCAGTAGGACAATGGAGTCTCCAGGAGGAGCACCCTCCAGCACCCCAGTCACAGACTCCAAAAAGGGTGGGTACTCTGAAACATCATTTGGTGCATAGGCACAAATGATGGTCAGGACCCGTTTCCCAACCCGAAGGCGCAGGGAAGCAACCCTTTCGTCCACCGGGGAAAACTCCAATATAGAGGCAGCAAGGTGGGGCGATACAAGAATACCTACCCCTGCTCGTCGCCTCTCGCCCGGGGCAACTCCAGAAAAGGCCAAGCTCCAGCCCCTCTCCAGGAGACTGGTTCCGGAACCGGAGCTGTGTGTTGAGGTGAGGCCGACTATATCTAGCCGGTATCGCTCAATCTCGTACACCAGCTCAGGCTCCTTCCCCACCAGAGAGGTGACATTCCACGTACCAAAAGCCAGTTTAGAAATTTTACAACTGTCAAAATCATGGACAAAGAGAAAAACTGGCATAATCTCTGAATTGTAGCCAACAGCTCTCGCCCATGCACAAGGAAGGCCGTGAAGTTCAAAAGCTCCTTGCTCTTAAATACATTTTCACATTACGAATGAGCCTGCATTGTCCTGAGCACAAAGCAGATTTGTCCTCCCATTTAAATGTTTTCAAATTAGTATTGCACTTTTGATGTTGTGCCCCTGTTCATTAAAGGGAATGAGGAGCAAAGGCAGTGATTGGTTTATTTCACATTATGCCCCAAACACACCTCTGAATAATTAAGAGCATTAGGACAGCCTATTTCGACTTTGTGCCCGGTGGACAATTTGGTTTTGAGACTGGACGGGCTGATCAAAAAAAGCTAGCTCTGTACTGGGGCGACGCCTCAACCCAGTGGAGTTGATAGGAGAGTGGAGGATGGTGGCTAAGCTGAGGAGCTCATTTAGCTGTAGGCTGTGCCATCCTAGGTGCACGATGGAGAAGTTCCACAGGTCCTTCCTGCTTACAGCTGTCAGACTAATTTATAGCCTAACCAGGGCTGCTCGTAGAGGTCATATTAAATGTACTAAACGTGACAACTTTGCACAATAGAGATCGTCCCCTCCAATACACAACTAGGACAATAACGACAATACAGAGGGTGGTAACAACACTGTTGATTCAAACGCGAAATAGAAAAGCACTCGGAGAGCGCAGACCTCCGCCAAGCGCCACAATTCCCCCCCATACAGTGTTTGTGTGTACGTTTTCAGATTCCTTGACCATGAAAACATATGACTAGCAATTGGATTCACAATGATAGGATTGTAGAGAATGTGGAAGGACGAGGCTGAGTTTATTTCACAAGTCAGGTTTATTCACATTCTCCAACATCATCCAAAAAACAGAAAAAAAAGTGAATCCCCCAACAACTGTCCCCTTTATACCAGGACATCAAAACACACAGTCACATGGCACTTAATCCCCAGTAACAACGTAACTTCCTCCCGATCTTAACACCCCCCACCTTCAGTCTCTGGCCGCTGGGTGAAAACCCCCAAGGCTGTCTCCTTGCCTGCCAAAGACTAGACTTTCACATCCTCGTGTTATCTCCAGAGCGGCTCAGTCCGTTGTTCCGTCTCAGATGTGAAGCCTAAGGTGGTATACGTATGAATCATACAATGATATACATATGTGCATATGTGAGTCCCACAGGATTAGTGGCTCAGTAGTAAAAGCATTACCTCCTTGGCGGAGGTAATAAACTGAAGTGTTGCTGTTGTGTCAATCTCCTCCATCTCCAAACTTCCAGGCTGCGGGCGTTGCAATTCATCGCACAACCGCGTACAACCCACAGGCCAATGGGTTATGCGAGCGTTTTCATAGATCACTGAAAGCAGCACTCAGGGCTTCACTGACGGATGCAAATTGGGTTTTATTGGGGTTGCACTCTGCGGCAAAAGAGGATTTGGAAGCTTCTCCGGCAGAGAGCTTGTTTTTGCGCAGCCCCTATGGCTGCCCGGGGAATTTCTGCCAAATAATCCCACGCCGGACAGCTGCCCGTCTCAGCTTTTGCAGCGTAGCGCAAACAGAGGAACGCTGCCGGACCCGGCCCACCACTGTTTTCCGCGTGCTTTTGTGCCTAAAACTTTGAAGAACGCGGAGTTCGTGTTCGTCAGACACGACGACCAGCGCCCTCCATTGCGCCTGCACACATGTTGAAAATGGCCATATCTCACAATGTTAAAGAATCCTTTAAAAAATTCCTGTATCCAGATGGTGATCTAGATCATCCCTAAAATTTAATCAGTTCTTCCTTGTACCATTTCCAACAACGCCTGAAAGTTTCATGGAAATCTGTCCAAAACTTTTTGAGTTATCTTGCTAACCAACAGACAGACAGACAGACAGACAAACACTGGCAAAAACATAACCTCCTGCGGCCTGGCGGAGATAAATATACTGTCTGGGTACATATTCATATTCTGCAGGGTAATTTAACAAACCGTAATGCTGTTTATTCCATCTAGCTGCAATGCTCCTGCACTGTGTATATATCTGTGTACATATGTATATTCATCTACTGCTTCGGCTAACCAGTTCTTATTATCTTGTTGACTATTGCTCTGAGTGCTGCTATCCCTTTGCTGCTGTAATCCTGGAATTTCCCCGTTGTGAGACTACTAAAGGCTTATCTTATCTTTTGCACGGCTGTAATAGAGAAATGAACTTGGAAATGCCCACAAAGGCACCTCTGACAACTGATTATAAGATAAGATAAGATAAGCCTTTATTAGTCCCACAACGGGGAAATTCCAGGATTGCAACAGCACAGGGATAGCAACACTCAGAGCTACAATCAGAAGGCAAGAAAAAAAAACAAGCAAGCAAGAGCAGCTAATATACATATGTACATATTACTATAAAATATATATATACACACACACACACACAGACACACAGTGCAGAGCATTGTAGCTGGATGGAATAAATATATGAATATATGAACACACAGTGCAGAGCATTGTAGCTAGATGGAATAAATATGTAAATATATAAACACCCACAGTACGGAGCATTGCAGCTAGGTGGAATAAATATGCAAGTATATAAACACACACAGTGCGGAGCAATGTAGCTAGATGGAATAATATGTAGATATATAAAAACACAGTGCGGAGCATTGTAGCTAGATGGAATAAATATATAGATATATAAATATAAACACACCCAGTGCTGAGCATTGTAGCTAGATGGAATAAATATGTAAATATATAAACACACACAGTGCAGAGCATTGTTGCTAGGTGGGATGAAACAGCATAACCGTCTATTTAGTTATCCTACATGGTATGATTATGTGCCCATACATATTCTCACCCTCCATAGCGACCGGTATGTTCCTAGTTGTATGCCGGAGAGGACCATAGTGTAAGTCTATCGCATCTTTTGCATTCAAAAACTATTAGTTTGTTACGTCTTTTTGCTATCTCTGCGAGCAACCCTGCTTAGGTTGTACAGTCTGACAGCCGTTGGTAGGAAGGACCTACGAAACCTCTCGGTTGTGCACCTGGGATGATGTAGTCTGCTGCTAAATGAGCTCCTCAGTGCATCCAGTATGTCCTGCATAGGGTGGAACTCGGACTCCAGCAGAGATGACAGTTTAGCCACCGTCCTTCTCTCTCCTATCTCCTCCATCGGATCAAGGCGCTGCCCCAGGACAGAGCTAGCTTTCTTAATCAGTTTGTTCAGTCTCTTCCTATCGGCTGCAGTAATGCCACTGCCCCAGCAGACCACTCCAAAAGTGATGGCTGATGCCACCACCGTGTCATAGAATGACTTCAGCAGCGCCCCTTGTACACCAAAAGACCTGAGTCTCCTCAGCAGGAACAGCCTGCGCTGTCCCTTCTTGTAGAGTGCGTCAGTATTGTGTGACCAGTCTAGTTTATTGTTCAGATGAATACCCAGGTACTTATAGGATGTCACCATCTCGATGTCTGTTCCCTGTATATTTACTGGTGCTGTGAGGGGCTGCCCATGCCTGCGGCAGTCCACCACCAGCTCCTTAGTTTTCCTCGCGTTGATCTGGAGGCAGTTCCGATGGCACCAGTCCACAAAGTCCTGGATAAGCCCTCTGTACTCAGCTTCATCTCCGTTGGAGATGAGACCAACGATCGCAGAGTCATCAGAGAACTTCTGTAGATGGCAACGTGTTGTGTTGTGTGAGAAGTCCGCAGTATAAAGAGTGAACAGAAAGGGAGCCAGCACCGTTCCCTGGGGGGCCCCCGTGCTACTGATGATCGTGTCGGAAACACAGTCCCGGGCTCTCACAAACTGAGGCCGGTTCGTGAGGTAGTCCAGGATCCATGATGACAGGTGCTGGTCCACCCCTGCGCGCAGCAGCTTGTCCTTCAGGATCATCGGTTGGATGGTGTTGAAAGCACTGGAGAAGTCAAAGAACATGATCCTCACCATATTCCCGGGCTTCTCCAGGTGGGACAGAGAACGGTGAAGGAGGAAGATCACCGCATCCTCCACCCCAATGCCATGCTGGTAGGTGAACTGGAGTGGATCCATCGCTGGTTCCACCAGGGGGCGGAGATGAGCAAGGAGCAGTCTCTCCAGGGTCTTCATCAAGTGGGACGTCAAGGACTGCATACTTGTAATACGGTCCAAGATATTTAATGTTCAAGCTGATAAACTTTACTGTTTGTTTTTTTTCCCCACAAATATTTACTCATTTTAAATTTGATGCCTACAACACATTTAAAAAAGCGGGGACAGGGCCATATTTACCACTGTGTTGCATCACCTTTTCTTTTAACAACACTCAATAAGTATTTAGGAACTGAGGATGCTAATTGCTGAAGCTCTGTAGGTGAAATTCTTTCCCATTCTTGCTTGATGTACGACTTTAGTTGCTCAACAGTCAGGGGTCTCCTTTGGCATACTTTGCACTTAATATGCACCACACATTATCAATAGGAGACAGGTTGGGACTGCAGGTCGGCCAGTCTAGTACTCACACAACTTTACTACGAAGCCATGCTGGTGTAACACGTGCAGAATGTGGCTTGACATTGTCTAAATGAAATAAGCAGGATTATATAGCAGTTAGTATACAGTTAGTAACAGTTAATGAACAATTTGATTAGACAACAGGGATTCCAGGAGTTACTATGTTCCACAATAAAAACGTTCTTCAAAAATGTTCTAGTAACTATTAATTATTACTAACAGTAATTTTCTGTCAAGTCTGTGGCTTCTTTTAGATGAGGATTGTAATACTGTGTTGGATACCTTAATTTCCACAGTGAGGCGCTGTTTGAAAAGAAATTATCTCCATGGCTTGGAAGTCCTAACCTTTTTTAAAAACTTTATTTAGTTCACAAAGTCCTATGCTTGTAAACATCCTTAACCCTTTAACTGCCCAGATTAAATGAATGGGTCGTGTGCCCCCAGTGGCACAGCGCAGCAACTGCACGTGTCAACTTATTGATGTCCCCCTGCTATACTGAGAATTTGTACTATTCTCTATTGATCTGACAGTTTAGAAGGTGGCAGACATGCGACAAAGGAATCATGGCTGACATGGACTATAGCAAAGAAGAAGAAATCTTCATTATTATTCTTCCTTTTTCTGCTTTGAGCTCACACACCAATGTGGATGCCACCATGTTTGGTCAACGCTGCTGCGATGATGACTGAAACTGCATGAAACGGGAAAAATAGCCACGTAATACAAATGAAATTCACGTGGGATAATCATTAGAGTTTGTAGATGTGGTACATGGGTGTAAATTACTAAGTAAATGTGTTACATCGACCACGATGGATGAAAAACTGAGCTACCAGTACCAAGATGCATACCTGCCAACTTTTAAAACCTGAAAAGCCTAGTAACTAGCCGGGGTCCAGGGGTCGCAGGCTCCGGTAGGTCCAGGACAAAGTCTTGGTGGGGGGTTCAGGGGGGCAAAGCCCCCCGACGGCAAACAAATATTAGCATTAAATCAAGTTAAAATGTGGCTAACAGATGCAGATATGCTGATGGAAAAGATCAAGGACAAACTCTATGGTAACTCTCAAGCATTGTTGTTTTCCATGGTGCACCTCTTAGCTTTCTTCAGTTGGTCTTTTGAATGGAACACACTGTGGCACCTTGTTACCCGAAGCTGTCATCATCATTTTCCTGGTCATGAGGTTGCCCAGAACTTTAGTTGACAGACTGGACCTGAACTCAGTTTTGTTCTTGTTCACATGGCTGAATATGCACTCACAGTCCACAGTAATAATTCCTGGAAATGCTTTGAAGTGTTCCTCACGAAAAGACTTGCCATGTGTGTGGATATGGATTATCATAGTCTCTTAATTTTCTTAATCAGTGTTCATCTATATTTATTTAAGTCAGTAAGATCTCTGATTATTATACTCTTTTGCTTCCTCAGGTGTTCCATTTAGTTTGATCCAAACTCTACAATTTCTTGTCCATGTTGCCTGTATCTTATTTTGTCTTTTCAGCATCCGTGCTTGCCGTGCTATTTCAGCATTAGTTTTTGTTAGATGTTCATTTAGGTAAACTTCTGTTCCCCGTAATTTTCTGGCCTGCCTCAGTATGTCATCCTTTACCCAGGGATGTGATTTGGGGTTGGGGAAATTATCTGAAAATTTAGCATGGGGTCTGGGGGACGTAGTCCCCCAGCGGGGTCTGGGGCAGAGCCCTGGTGGGGGGGCAAGGGGGGCTTTGCCCCCCGAAGCGCCTGGGTTTTTATGATTTTTAAGTACCAGAACTGTGCTTAAATGACTGTGCTGAATGCCACTTATTACTGTATAATACTGACTTATGTTCCAAGAAGATAAAATCTCTGAACTTAGTTCAGAGATTTTTTTTTGATCTCTTCCATTTCCTCCTTCTTTGGTGGCATTTTTACTGACCTGTTGATAGTAAAACAATCTCTTCTGGTGACGCTGATATCCAATCCGACCGACCTCGAATCCAGCTGGGCCTCAGCTAGCCCCCTCCACTGCTAGTCCCGCTGCTTACCGCCGCTGCAATTGAGCTCCTGTCCAGCCAGGGTACCGGCAGCTCCTCCACCGAGTCCCGCCGCCCACCGCCGCTGTAGTTGAGCTCCGATCCTGCTCCTGTCCAGCTGGGGTCCCGGTAGATCCTCCGCTGAGCCCCGCCACATACCGCCGTCTTCCTCAGTAGTTCCTCCGCCGAGCCCCGCCGCTGTAGCTGGGCTCCGATTCTGGCTATTATCCAGCTGGGGCCCCGGCTGCTCCTCCACTGGTCCCCGTCTCCTACCACCGCTGTACTTGAACTCCGATCCGGCTCCCATCCAACTGTTGCCTCGGTTGGTTCCTCCGGCAAGCCCCAATCACCGGGGACGGAGTCGCTTCTTTGTATCAGTGTTAGGTGCTAAGACTAGCTATGGCGTTAGCTATAGCGTTAGCTTAGCAAACGCTTCAGGTAAATTTAGATACGATTCCTAGCGATCTCGTGTTTGGAATTGCTTTTGGTTTTTTTTTACGATTTAAAATTTTTGACTGAATTTTTAGTGAAAAACCGTAATTTTGATTAATAAAGCCGTAACCCAGAATGGGGTCTTGAAAACCGTAACCATTACAGCAAAACCGGAGTAGTTGGCAGGTATGAAGATGGCGGCACCCACGGGCGGCATGGATCCCCACAGGAATATTGCACAAAACAGAAAAAAATAGTCATGTAATACAAACAAAATTCACGTGGGGCAATCATAAGAGTTTGTAGATGTGGTACACGGTGTAAATGGCTAAGCAAACACACAAACATCGACTATGATGGACGAAAATGGATCGGTCACGTGGGTAGGTGAGCCCCCCCACCCGGCAACAGGTAAGAGAAATATATGTTTTTTTGACATTTTATTGATTTTCTGGTTGATATACTTTGAAGATTAGATAAAAACATACCCCTGTAGACAAATCGGCGTCAAAAAAAACAGACCATTCTTTATGTAAATGTGTCCAAAGTCCACTTTTGACTGAGTTATGTAATTTATATAGCTGTCGCTACATTATGCAAATTAGATGCATAAATTTATTCCTATCTGAAACTTTGGATCATATTCTACATCTTTCTAATTGACAGTAAGCCATTATCTCTTGTAACTTTCAAGTTATAGCCTTGGAAATCTGAACTATTTTATTGAGAAAAATTTTTACCACTCTTGACCACTGGGGGGGGGCGCTTTGAGCTGCCTTGCGTTTCCCCAGGCGCCACATGGCACCTAGGGCAGTTAAAGAGTTAAGCTATTTCACGTCTGTTTTTTTAATAGACAAGCTAGAGTTGGATTTATTGTCTCAATTAGCAAACCACAATACCTTTGTAGTGACGGACTCTTCATTTCATCTGAAAATACCAAGAAAAAGCGAGCGAAGTGTGCCGAAGCCAAATCGTAAGCATGCTAACTAGCCACCTGCACTGACAAGGGGCACTGACTTTTGCACTGGCCAATATTTGATTTGTTGACATGTATGTGAAAATGACAGGAGACCTTTTCCTTTCTATATGATACTGATCCCTGAAAAAGATGTTGCTTGGATGGCAACATATGTTGCTCCAAAACCTGTATGAACTGTCCAGCATTAATGGTGCCTTCAGAGATGTGCAAGTTACCCATGTCATTGGCACTAACACATCCCCATACCATCACAGATACTGGCTTTTGCCCGGAGGACATGACGTTAATGATTTCAAAACACAATTTGAAATGTGGACACCTCAGTCCACAATGTACTTTTCCACATTAGTCCATCTCAGATGAGCTCAGGCCCAGAGCAACCAGCAGCATTTCTGGGTATTGTTGATATATAGTTTTTGCTTTGCATGGTAGTGTTTTAACTTGCACTTGTAGATGCATCCTCGTTTCGACCCCTGCCTGACGTAAGACGCCGATAACCGCATTTACAGACTGGGAAAACGGAAGCAGAACTGAGCAGCCCTCCACTCAGCTAGCTAAACAGCTGTTCAGTTAGCTGTTTAGTCAACATAAATCATCCAGGATCATGGGTCCTAAGAAAGCTCAGCAGGCTAAGGAGGTGGACAATATTAAAAAGTCTCTCGACTTCTTAGCTGAAGAGGTTTCTGCTGTTAGGCTGCAGCAGAAAAATATTCTGGACCTGGTCAAGGAGATAAAAGTGCTGCGGATCCAGAATGCCAAGAAGGACAAGAGGCTGGCATATCTGGAGAGCAGAGTGGCGGACCTGGAACAATACACCAGGGTGAGCGATGTGATCATCACAGGGTGGTGGCCGCAGACAGCGGAGGGGGACTCAGTGAGCTGGAAGCCGAATCCACTGAGCAACAGGTGGCGGCATTCCTGCAGTCCAAAGGAATACAGTTGGACTGTAACACCATTGAGGCCTGCCACCCTCTGCCCAGGAAAAACAACAGCGACAAACCAGCTGTCATCATGAGGTTTGTCAACAGAAAACACAAGACTGCGCTGCTAAAACAAGGTAGGAAACTGAAAGAAATGAACATCTACATAAATGAGCACCTTACAAAAGGAAACACAGATATAGCCAGAAAAGCAATATACCTGAGAAAGCTAAAGAAGATTCAAAACACCTGGACAACAAACTGTAAAATATACATCAAATTAAATGGATCACCTGAAGAAGCCAAAGTCATTAACATTAGAAATATTATGGAACTGGACAAATATCAATGAACATTATGAACTGCAGTCGACAGCAACAACAGACAACTGTAGGACACTGAAGGATCACACTAATCTGCATCAGGACATATAACTACATGAAACAAAACATCAACGAACAGGAACAACAGGAACTAAAAGTCTTTGAATATACCAATCACAACCCACAGCACATGGAATATGGCATTGACCCTGACAATAATTTATTTACCTCCATCAGTAATAACTGTAGTTACTACACAGATGAACAGTTTAACACAATGGTCACATTTGATTTTAATATATCAATGATCCACTTCAACAGCAGAAGTCTCTATGCCAACTTTAATAACATTCAAGATTATTTACATCAGTTTAAAGAGCCGTTCAATATAGTGACAATATCAGAGACATGGCTCAGTGAAGAGAAAGGAGTGGACTTTACAATGGATGGCTATGAATTAAATTATATGAATAGACAAGTGAAAAAGGGAGGAGGAGTTGCAATTTATGTTGACAAGTGCTTGCAATACAAGGTTGTTGAAAATTTGACAGTGACTGTGGATGATTTATTTGAATGTATTACAATAGAAATCTGTTTGGACAATATGAAGAATATAGTAGTGAGCTGTGTATATAGAACACCTGGATCAAATACTGACTTATTTAAGGACTGGATGGAAAAAAATGTATGCAAAACATACTCATAAAGTTATGGTCATCTGTGGGGATTTCAATACAGATCTTATGAACTCAAAACAACACAGTATGACAGAAGAATTTATCAACACAGTGTGCAGTATGGGCTTACATCCAACAATCACCAGACCTAGCAGAATTACATCACACAGTGCCACACTAATAGATAACATATTCACAAACATTATGGAAAAAAATATCGTGACTTTGCTTTTATTGAATGATATCAATGACCACCTTCAGGTCAAGTCAGGCATTGGTTTGCTTGCTACCGGATAACTATGAAAACCGGTACTACCTGTCTCATGGGTCAGGCCATCGGCGACTCAACCGGCAACCCTGCCCTTCTAAGGGCATGGAGGGTGAAACTGGGCATCCTGGCAGAACTAAAAACAATATCTGTCACAGGTCTGTGGTGGATCACTCCCAGTTACACGGGGTGAGACTGGATGTCCTGGCAGATAAGCACATCTGTCACAAGGTCTGTGGTGGACTTTTGCCAGTCGGTGCATCGTGACATGCACTACACAAAGAGCAGAGATAAACAAACCTATCATCTGGTCAGTCACTGCAACAGATACTGGAGTCAGTTTGTCTTGGCCTGTCCTTGCCACTGATAACACCTCTATCTGCCAAGAATGTGTCGCTAGTCCAGCAAAAGCTAGCGGTACTCAAATACTTTGAAAGCAGTTTCATGAAATGGTCAGTCAGAAAGCAACTCATACCGGCTCGGACGTTGCCCGGGTTTGCAGGGTCGGGAGTTCCTGGCAGCTGAGGGCGGGGGACAGAGCTGCATAGAGGAATCTGATCAGACCTAAATGAAACAGTCATTGACGCCCGCGACAGACTGCTATGATGACGATGATCAGTGACCACCTGCCAATTTTTGTTGTCTATCAATGTGATTATAGAAAGAATAAGTATATCAAAAATATTAAATATAAAAGAATAACAACTGATGAATCTATGTATTTACTGGCAAAGGAATTATTAATGCAAGACTGGAAGATAGTTTGTGACGAAAATGATATAAATAAAGCATATGATGAATTTTTACAAATATTTCAATCATTGTACAATAAAAACTGTCCTATAAAACAATACAGTGACACACAACAAAAAAAATATTCCATGGGTCACCAAGGGGCTATTAAATGCATGTAAAAAGAAGAATTCATTATATAAACAATTCATTAAGTGTAGAATGGTAGAGGCTGAGCTCAAATATAAAAGATATAAAAACAAGCTAACTAATATAATGAGGACTTGTAAGAAAGAATACTACAACAGAATCTTAGAGGATAATAAAAATAACTTAAGGAAAGTATGGCAAGTGCTAAATGGGATTATTAGTAACCGATCAAGGAATGCTAATTATCAAGAATATTTTATTGAAAATGACAATTTGATAAACAAAATAGAGGATGTGGTCAGTGGTTTCAATAAATTTTTTGTAAACGTTGGTCCAGAATTAGCAAAAACAATAGTGACACCAGAAACAAACAGTGGTTCTGTAAATGTAACAGAAGATAGAAATCCAAACACAATCTTTTTGGGTGCAGGAACTGAAAAGGAAATTATTGAGACTGTAAGTAAATTTAAGAGCAAAAAATCAACTGACTGGAATGAAATTGACATGACAATAGTGAAAAAAATAATTGAAGGAATTGTTAAACCACTCACCCACATCTGTAACCTGTCATTTCAAACTGGTAAATTTCCAAACAAAATGAAAACAGCAAAAATAATACCACTATACAAAACAGGAGACAGTCATCATCTTACAAATTGCAGGCCAGTCTCTTTATTCTCACAATTCTCCAAAATACTTGAAAAAATCTTCACTAAGAGACTGGATGATTTCATTGAAAAACACAACCTCCTTACAGACAGTCAGTATGGTCTTAGAGCAGATAAATCAACATCTTTGGCACTGATTGAACATGTAGAAGAAATCACTAGTTGTATAGATTAAAAAAAAAAGTTTGCTGTAGGAGCATTTATAAGATTTAAAGAAAACTTTTGATACCAGTGATCATAGAATTTTACTGAGGAAATAGGAAAGGTATGGGATAAGAGGGGTCAGACTGAGTTGGGAGGAAAGTTATTTAAGTAACAGACAACAATTTGTACAAATAGGTGAGCACAAATCACCCTTCATGGACATCTCTTGTGGTGTGCCCCAGGGGTCAATTTTGGGACCCAAACTCTTCATCTTATATATAAATGACATATGCCAAGTATCAAAAATTCTGAAATTTATTTTGTTTGCGAATGACACAAATATCCTTTGCACTGGTGAGAATTTACAGCAGGTTTTAGAGGTGGTCACAACAGAAATTAAAAAGTTAACGCAGTGGTTCAACAAAAATAAATTATCTCTAAATTTGAAAAAAATCAAAGATTATGTTGTTTGGAACTTATAAAATAAAACATAAAATAATGGTAACGATAGATGATACCAGAATTGTAATAGTACAAGAAAATAAGTTTCTGGGGGTGACACTAGACTATAAAATCTGCTGGAAACCTCACATCAGTCACATCTGGGCCAAGTTGGCAAAATGTATAGGAATAATGGGGAAGATAAGACACATCTTGAACTATAAATCATTATTCTTACTGTACAATTCACTGTTTATACCATATTTTAACTACTGTCTAGAGGTCTGGGGAAACACCTACAAAACCAACCTACAGCCAATATGCACATTACCAAAAAAAGCTATAAGGATAATAAATAATGTAGGATATAGAGACCATACCAACTCATTGTTTTTAAAGTCACATGCCATAAAGTTCATGGATTTAGTTAAATATAAGACAGCACAAGTAATGTACAGGGCAATTAATAAGCAACTCCCAACTAATATAAAAAAATATTCAAAAAAAGAGACGATTATAATTTGAGAGGAGACTTAACTTTACAAAACCTAAGGTTCAAACAACTAAGAAAAGTCTGTGCATATCTGTCTGTGGGGTGGATTTGTGGAACAGTCTGGAGCAGGAACTGAAACTATGTACAAACAGAAATCAATTCAAAAATAGGTATAAACATTATTTGCTAAAAGGATATATGTTAGAGGTATAGTATTAATATGTACGATGCACTAAGCCCACTCTGGGACACTATGGTATGGAAGGTGGTATGGTACTGTGTACATCTGTGTTGTTTGGGGCTGGGTATAGATGTATGTATATGTATGGACTGTATGTATGTAGGGATGGATGGGTGCCAATGTTGATATGTATAAAATACAGTTAATTGTCTACTTGGGGTTCTTAATAGAGGTAATATGTATATATTTCACATGGGTTGTATTTAGGGAAAAGAGGAGTTGGAGTAAATAAGTGTTAACTTCTTCCTTCTCCTTTTCAAGCACTGTACACGGTCACTTTTACTGCACTTGTCATTTGTTTTGTTTTTGCTTTTTAGTTGGAAATGAAAGTATCTCATCATCTCATGTAGTGATGAACTGTGTTAAATGACAATGGTTTTCTGAAGTGTTCCTGAGCCCACGGGGTGATATCCTTTACAGAATGATGTAAATTTTTAATGCAGTGCTGCCTGAGGGATCGAAGGTCACAGACAGTCAATGTTGGTGCAGAAATTTCTCCAGATTCTCTGAATCTTTTGATGATATTATGGACTATTGATGATAAAATCCCTAAATTCCTCACAATAATACAATGGAAAATGCTGTTCTTAAACTGTTGGACTATGTGCCCATGCAGTTGTTCCCAAAGTGGTGACCCTCACCCCATCCTTGCTTATGAATGGCTGAGCCTTTCAGTGATGCTCCTTTTATTCCCAATCATGATGCTCACCCATTTCCAATTAACCCGTTCACCTGTGGAATGTTCCAAAAAGGTGTTTTTTGAGCATTTCTCCACTGCCCTCGTCTTTTCTTGCCCCTGTTCCAGCTTTTTTGGAACATGCTGCAGGTAATGAATTCAAAATTTGTGAATATTTGAAACAAAACAAAGTTTATTAGTTTGAACATTAAATATCTTGTCTTTGTCATGTATTAAATATCTTGTCTTTGTCATGTATTCAACTGAATATAAGTTGAAAAGGATTTTTAAAACATTGTATTTTGTTTTTATTTACATTTTACAAAGTGTCCCAACTTCACCGGAACTGGGGCTGTAACACTCATGTCATTCTGGGCTGTCTTCTGGAGCCAAAAAAGTAATGCAGAAAACTCAAGAGCTCACGGGAGGAATGTCTGCCCACTACAAGAGAGTCATAGTTACGGTCCGTAATGCTTTCTTTCTCAGTAAAGCCATCCGGATATTAAGTTGGGTTTGTGATCAATGTCTGAACTCAGCAAGTGGATGGTCTGGCTGGCAGTGTAGACAAGAGTCTGAAAATTGACCCAAGGAGAAGGAAGGTGACTCAGCTACGTGGAGTGGCTGACAGCACTCACTGTTACCATTACATAAGAGCTGTTCATTTATTTTAATACAAAAGAGTAAAATGTGTTTTACTGCACCTCCAGAACTTAACAATACTTTACATATTCTGTGCAATACAGTACAATAATTAGGGAACAATTACTGCAACTTTGCACTCTTCGATTAATACAGCCGAAGCTTTTGATTAATACAAATGTGGCTTCCAGTTTCAAAATGACAAAGAGGCACTTGTTCAAAGTATTCTCCTAGACCACTTCTGCTGGAGCAATTTCTCAACTGTAACAGAGCCAAGGAATTCTTAAAAAAAAAAAAAAAAAACTTTTTTCTTTCAGAGTACAGAGGCCTTTAAGTTAATTAAAACTGCATTTATAAAGACTTTCCTAACTAAATCACAAAGTGGCTGTAAAAAAGAAAAAATTATTTCAAATAAATTCCAACAGTCCTATGGGTAATATTTCTCTACCCGCATGATGTGAAAAAGTTAAATCCATCTTGGGAACAGTAATTATATTTTCATTCAGGAAAAGATGGATTAACTAACATTAAGCCTTTTTAATATATTGTGCTCTAAATCAAATAAAGCCCAGCTGATGTGGTTAATAGATGAGACTGGGTATTCAACCTTTATGTATATGTTGCCTGTTGTATATGTTATGTATCCACCTGTGATACACAGGTAGGTCTATGTAACAAGCGGCACTTTCGTTGAACCCACTCACCTTCCCGTGAATCTTTGGTCCCAGAGGGAGTCTCCTTGTTGCCATGGAGATCAGAATACAAAACATTGCGGAGGAGAAGGCAACAACAGCGAACACGAGACCCCAGGAGAGACTGCAGAAGTAACAGGAGCTCTCAGCAGATGTGCAAACCAAGACGTGCACTGAGGCAAGAAGCAGGCACAGGAGGTAGAAGGGCAGCGAGAGCAGGGCCGAGACGATGGGGAGCTCCACCACTGCTGCACCACTCAGGGCTTCAGGCAGGGCAAGCAGTAAGACCAAGAGGAGCTGGGGGGTGGGGAGAGAGAAGAGGTTTATTTCACAACTCTGATAACCACTTCAAATAACAATACAGAGGTTGGTAGAGTAGCCAGAAGCTGTACTCAAGTAAAAGCAGCATTCCCTTATATTAATTACTCACGTACAAGTAAAAGTCTTAACAACAAAAATTACCTGAGTAAGAAAACATCTAATAAAAAGGTACTTAAATAGTGCAACAACTTTCACCAATTTGTAAGGGATTTTTCCTCTTGAATTTGTGGCTCGCACATTTAGGCTTTTCTCATAAATCTGAGATATTACAACAAGTATGACATTATTCTTATGTAAAATTTGTGAGTTTTTGTGATTAAATGTTTTTAAACATAAATTAGGATCTTTTTATTCATTAATTAGTACCCCCCCACCCCCGTTCCTTAGCCTGAGCAAAGGAACAATGATTTGAACTCTGATCTTAATTAAACATAAAAGAATCTTGATAGTCCGTTGAGTCCGACAATTACGATGATGTAATCTGTGGACTCAGCAATGGGAGCGCATGTGGCTCTGCAGCCCAAAGCTGGAAGCACACAGGCACCCACAGGTGTTACAACAGTAGTCTGTAGTTTGGATCGAGGTGGACACAGCACTACGATGTCTATCCCTTGCGGCAGCAAGACGCCGTCATCAGTCCTCCTCGAAGACAGCTATTGGTTTGTGGGTGAACAGCCTCCAACCTTTCCTGTCTGTGGCAGAGGCTTCAAGCTCATGTGGCTGGATCCTGCACCATCTGAGGTTATTTTTCAGGGTGTTTTTGTACCTCAGTTTGGGTCTTCCCTGTCTGCGTGAGCCCTCCTTGAGCTCGCCATACATCAGCTGTCAGGGGATGCGACTGTCATCCATTATGATGACATGGCCAGTCCAGCGTAGCTGAGCCTTCACCAGCATTGATTCAATGCTTGTGGAGCCAGCTCTATTCAGCATTTCTTGGTTTGTGACTTTGTCCTGCCAGCTAATGCCCATGATTGTGTGCAGCGATCTTGTATGGAACTGTTCAAGTTGCTTGACGTGCCGTCAATACAAGGTCCACGTCTCACACCCATAAAGTAGCGAGGAAAGGACTATGGCCTTGTAGACCTTGAGCTTTGTGGACAGTCTTATGCCCTTCTGCTAGAGAACCTTCATTCTCAGTCATCCAAGTGCTTGACTGGCTTTCTGGGTCCTGGATGTAATCTCTTTGTCCAGTGAACTATCTGCAGAGATTGTGTGGCCCAGATACTTGAAGCTCTCAACGTTCAGCTCCATCAGTGGTTATGGATGGCTGTGGCTTTGTTGTATTTGGGGCGACTTAGACCAGGACCTTCATTTCTCCTAGACTGATTGTTAGCCCAAACAGTCTGGACGCTTCAGCAAAGTGGTCAATGATGATTGCAGGTGGTTCTCCTTGTGTGCCGTAAGGGCACGTCATCTGCAAAAGGGGCTTCAAGGGTGAGTTTCTCCAGGGTCTTGGTCCTGGCAGAGAGTCGGCAGAGGTCAAAGACAGCTCCATCAGAGTGGTACCTGATGTACATGCCCAAGTTGAGGTCTTCAACAGTGTGGAGTAGGACCTGCGTGAAGAACAAGTTGAACATCACGGGGGCGAGGACACAGCCCTGCTTCACTCCATTTGAGATGTTGAAGGAGCTTGTGAAGTCACCATTGGAGAGGACCTGTCCAGTCTTGTTGTCATGAAAGAGCTATATTAGCTTAGAAAATTTGCGAGGGCAGCCCATCTTCATGAGGATGGTCCATAAAACTTCTCTGTTAAAACCGTCAAATGCTTTGGTTAGGTCTATGAACACTGCGTACAGGTCCATCTGTTGTTCAATACACTCCTCTTGTACCTGACACATAGCGAACACCATGTCTATGGTGCTGCGACCAGGGCGGAAGCCACACTGGGCTTCGGAGAGATTGCTCTCAGAAATGTTGGTAATGAGCCTGTTGAGGAGGATGCAGGCAAGGATCTTTTCAGCAACGGAGTGTAGTGAAATTCCCCTATAATTGCCGCAGTCTTGACTTTGATGCTGTGTTCTTATATAGTGCCACTATGGTGGCATCACAGAGGTCTGCCAGCATATCTTCTCCCTCCCAGATGGTCAAGAGGACATTGTGGAATGCTTTGATGGCTTAAGTTCCAAGTACTTTGTATAATTCTGCAGGAATTCTATCCTTTCCTGGTGCTTTGCCACAGTTCATCTGCTTTATGGCAGTTCTGACCTCATCCTTAGTGGGCAGGAGGTCAAGATCCTCGTGTAGGCTTCTGGGGTATCTGCTGTAGGGCAGCCTGGTCGACAATAGCTGGCCGGTTGAGAAGTTGGCTGAAGTGTTCCTCCCACCTTGCACTGATTCCCTCCTTGACCTTGATGATGGTGGATCCATCAACAGAGATCAGAGGGGCTGTTCCTCCCACAGAAGGGCTGTAAATGGCCTTGATGGTGCTGAACAGCATCTTGGAGTTGTTGGTGTTTGCATAAAGCTGCATTTCATCAGCCTTCTTCTCCCACCATTGATTTTGTATGGCATAGAGTTCTCTTTGCGCTGTGCCCTGAAAGTTCTTGAATCTGTCTCATCCCGAAGAACAGTTGGGGTGGTTCTGCCAGTTGATGTAAGCCTTTCTCTTCTCATCCAGCAGTGCTTGCACAGCCTCGTCGTTTTCATCAAACCAGTCCTGGTGGAACCTCTTCTTGGGGCCTAGACTGTCTCTGTGATGACTTCTTTGAACTGGTTCCACTTTGCCTCTGGTCCACCAGTCAGTGGTCCGGCTGCCTCAAACTTGTATTCAAGGCTGGTTTGGAATTCTTGCTGGTATCTGGATGACAAGAGTCTAGCTGTGTGGAAGGCCAGTCTAAGAAGCTTTGGACTCTTGTGATGGTGGGGGATGATGTGGATGTTAAGCTTGGCTCTAATGAGTCTGTGGTCTGTCCAGCAATCTGCACCATGCATTGCCCTGGTGATGAGGATGTCGCTGTTGTCATGCTGGCGGGTGATGACGTAGTCAATGAGATGCCACTGTTTAGATCGAGGGTGTATCCATGTAGTCTTGTACTTATCAGCCTGCCGGAATGTTGTATTGGTTATCAGCAGGTCATACTCGGCGCATTTGCTCAGCAGTAGGAGGCTGTTGCTGTTCATCTTCCCAACTCCATGCTTTCCTATCACTCCTCCCCACTGGTCATGGCCCTTGCCAACTCTAGCGCTGAAGTCGCCCAGCAATAAGAGCCTGTCGGTGGCAGGTGTGGTGCACAACAGAGTGTCCAAGTCAGAGTAAAACTGCTTTTTTATCTCCTCTGTGCTTGTCAGGGTGGGAGCATAGGCGCTTATGATGGTAACAAAGCGCTTGTTGCTGATAGGGAGGCGGATCTTCATCAGTCTTTCACTGATGAAAGAGGGGAGGCTGGGAATCTGCTTTAACAGGTTGGACTTCATGGCGAACCCAACACCGTAGATTATGTCCTCGTTCTGGGCCTTGCCCTTCCAGAAGAACGTGTATCCACTGCCTGTTTCTGACACTGATCCTTCTTCAGCAAGTCAAGTTTTGCTGAGAGCTGTGATGTCAATATTATATCTTAACAATTCCTTTGCGATAAGGGCTGTCCTTCTTGAGACGTCGTCTGGATCCACAAGGGTACATACATTCCACGTCCCTATGATTAGTTTCTTCTTTCTTTATTGGAATCAAATGCATGTGGATAAGTCAGCTCAATATTTACAATACTGTAAATTAATTGTATCAATTCAATGTGTTGATACAATAAATTTCCTTTCACCATTTAGGGAGAGATGGCATCCTTTGTATTATACGATATAATTTATGTTGCATTAAAATTATAAATGCAGAGACTCTCCTTCTGAGTACAGCCCCCCCATCTCAAACTCGACCCCATTCATCATCTGACTTCACACAAAACATTTAAACCAGCAGTTCTTGCTGTCAAATAAAAATGTTTCAGCCAGTGCACAGCTTGTTCTCTTTAAATTGTTTGAGGCAATCTTTTGACTTCATGGTGTAATTGTAGAAGGAATACTGATAAAACAGTAGCTTGACCTTCCTGACACAGATGTCTTCATACAATAACCCTCTAAGACACATTCACTACACTCAGATAATCTCCTTTTCACTAACTGGAAGATTACAAGAACCAACTGCCTGGACGTCTGCAGAATTAGGTTAATCACTACAATGACTTATTTTACATTAGATTTTTCTACGGGAACATTTGAGGACTATTTGGAGCTCCTACAGCCCATGGCTCACAAGACCCTCTTAAGGTTGCAGAAACGAGGTTCAAGAGGTGGCGTTAAGGAGAAGTTAAGAAGAGCCGCTTCTAGGTTTCCAATCTGGTCTGCTTGACAGTGGTATAGCTGAAACCAGAAGTGGCAGTCTATATAGTAATAAGAGCAGCACAAGATGAAGCTTAAGGACGGCTAGTTGACTGCTACAACACTACACTTTCACTGTTATGGGAAAAGTCCATGTAACTTGGTTAAATGTGTGTGTGTAAATATTACGCTGACCGGACGGCATCAGTGCGAAGCTCCTCAAGTCCTGCGCAGACCAGCTGTGTGGGATTGTGGAGCACGTCTTCAACCTGAGCCTGAAGCTTGGGAGGGTACCACAGTTGTGGAAAACATCTTGTGTGGTACCCGTACCAAAGACTTCCCACCCCAGAGACCTGAACAGCTACAGGCCAGTGGCCCTGACGTCTCACCTGATGAAAACCCTGGAGAGACCGCTCCTTGCTCACCTCTGCCCCCTGGTGGGACCAGCGATGGATCCACTCCAGCATGGCATTGGGGTGGAGGATGCAGTGATCTTCCTTCTTCACCGTTCCCTGTTCACCTGGAGAAGCCTGAGAATGTGGTGAAGATCGTGTTCTTTGACTTCTCCAGTGCTTTTAACACCATCCAACCGATGATCCTGAGGGACAAGCTGCTGTGCGCAGGGGTGGACCAGCACCTTTTTTTTTTTTTTCTTTTTTTTTTTTCTCTCGGCGCCACACGAGTAGGCTGCCTTTTGCAACAGCGGCTCGATTCCGAGTCTTTTTCCCTTCCTCTCTCTTTTGATTCGTCTTTTTTTTTTTTCACCCCACTTATATCACGGACACACAGATCGTCCCAAATGTCTCCTGAGCCGGTGGACGGAGCCACTGTCTATAGCAGGATACGATACAGCAGGGAAGAGCTGCTAGCATTCAACCGCCACCCGGTCCCATTGGAAAAACTCGACATACCGAGAGAACTGAGGCGAAAACACCGCGGCTGCCGGGCTGGAGTAAGGCGGAGGACAAAAAATATAAGGTACAGACCCTCCCTTCCATCTGTTGTCATGGGAAATGTATGGTCGATACTGGGAAAGTTAGATGAGCTAGCGGCTATCTCCCGTTATGATAGCACATACCGGGAGTGCTCTCTCCTTTTGTTTACTGAGACGTGGCTAACTGAACTAGCAGCAGATGCTAACATTGAGCTGGAGGGTTTCCACATGATACGAGCTGACCGAACACCAGACAGTGGCAAAGCTAGGGGCGGTGGAGTGATAATGTATGTTAACAACAACTGGTGCAGACCGGGACATATCACTGTTAAACAACGACACTGCAGCAAAGACATTGAGTTGCTAGCTGTTAGCATGAGGCCTACATATCTCCCGAGAGAACACTCACACGTGATCTGCATTGTTGTTTATGCAAATCCGACGGCGAACGCTGGGACAGCGCGTGACGTCATCCATTCAGTAACCAGCAGGCTGCAGACAGAACACCCAGATGCTCTTCTCCTCATCTCAGGCGATTTCAACCATGTTTCACTATCTCCCATTCTACCCACGTTCACCCAGTATGTCACATGCCACACTAGAGACAATAAAACACTGGATTTGTTCTACGCAAACACTAAGGAGGCGTACACCTCATCACAACTCCCCCCACTCGGGAGATCAGATCACAACTTGGTTCATCTCCGGCCGGTGTACAAACCCCTAGTGCACAGACAACCTCCGGCCATGCACACTGTGGAGTTATGGTCTGAGGAGGCAATGGACACTCTAAAGGACTGTTTTGAAGCCACCGCCTGGAAGCAGCTCTGCGATCCACATGGTGAGGACATCGATGGCCTCATTCACACCTTCACGGGCTACCTCAGCTTCTGTGTGGACAAATCCGTTCCCACCAAGACCATACGGCGTCACTCAAACAACAAACCCTGGATCAACCCTGAGATAAAAACACTTCTGAGAGAGAAGAAGAGGATCTTCAGGTCGGGGAACAGGGAGATGCTGAAGTCCGTACAGAGGGAGCTGAGGAGAAAGATCAGAGAAGGCAAGGACAGCTTCAGGAAGAAGATGGAGGACAAGCTGCAACAGAGCGACATCAGCGGGGTCTGGAGAAACCTCAAAACCATCTCGGGGCTCCAGAATACCTCCCCCCAGGCCACGGGGGGCAGGGAGTGGGCGAACAACCTGAATCTGTTTTTCAATAGATTTGACCAACCGCCCTCCCCCCTGTCTGCACAACAACCACTGCTGCCTCTAAAGAAATCAAGTCCTGCTGCCCACTCCCCACTCCACCAACACCCCCCCACTCCCAACACACAGCCCCCCATCCTGACCCTGACCGAGACCCAGGTGAGGACGGAGCTGAGGAAGATCAAAGCGAGGACGGCGCCGGGACCGGACGGCATCAGCGCAAAGCTCCTCAAGTCCTGTGCAGACCAGCTGTGTGGGATTGTGACGTATATCTTCAACATGAGCCTGAAACTGGGGAGGGTACCACAGCTGTGGAAAACATCTTGTGTGGTACCTGTACCAAAAACTTCCCACCCCAAAGACCTGAACAGCTACAGACCGGTGGCCTTGATGTCCCACTTGATGAAGACCCTGGAGAGACTGCTCCTTGCTCACCTCCGCCCCCTGGTGGAACCAGCGATGGATCCACTCCAGTTCGCCTACCAGCATGGCATTGGGGTGGAGGATGCGGTGATCTTCCTCCTTCACCGTTCTCTGTCCCACCTGGAGAAGCCCGGGAATATGGTGAGGATCATGTTCTTTGACTTCTCCAGTGCTTTCAATACCATCCAACCGATGATCCTGAAGGACAAGCTGCTGCGAGCAGGGGTGGACCAGCACCTGTCATCATGGATCCTGGACTACCTCACAAACCGGCCTCAGTTTGTGAGAACCCGGGACTGTGTGTCCGACACGATCATCAGTAGCACGGGGGCCCCCCAGGGAATGGTGCTGGCTCCCTTCCTGTTCACTCTTTATACTGCAGACTTCTCACACAACACAACACACTGCCATCTACAGAAGTTCTCTGATGACTCTGCGATCGTTGGCCTCATCTCCAATGGAGATGAAGCTGAGTACAGAGGGCTTATCCAGGACTTCATGGACTGGTGCCATCGGAACTGCCTCCAGATCAACGCGAGGAAAACTAAGGAGCTGGTGGTGGACTGCCGCAGGCATGGGCAGCCCCTCACAGCACCAGTAAATATACAGGGAACAGACATCGAGATGGTGACATCCTATAAGTACCTGGGTGTTCATCTGAACAATAAACTAGACTGGTCACACAATACTGACGCACTCTACAAGAAGGGACAGCGCAGGCTGTTCCTGCTGAGGAGACTCAGGTCTTTTGGTGTACAAGGGGCGCTGCTGAAGTCATTCTATGACACGGTGGTGGCATCAGCCATCACTTTTGGAGTGGTCTGCTGGGGCAGTGGCATTACTGCAGCCGATAGGAAGAGACTGAACAAACTGATTAAGAAAGCTAGCTCTGTTCTGGGGCAGCGCCTTGATCCGATGGAGGAGATAGGAGAGAGAAGGACGGTGGCTAAACTGTCATCTCTGCTGGAGTCCGAGTTCCACCCTATGCAGGACATACTGGATGCACTGAGGAGCTCATTTAGCAGCAGACTACATCATCCCAGGTGCACAACCGAGAGGTTTCGTAGGTCCTTCCTACCAACGGCTGTCAGACTGTACAACCTAAGCAGGGCTGCTCGCAGAGATAACAAAAAGACGTAACAAACTAATAGTTTTTTGAATGCAAAAGATGCAATAGACTTACACAATGGTCCCCTCCGGCATACAACTAGGAACATACCGGTCGCTATGGAGGGTGAGAATATGTATGGGCACATAATCATACCATGTAGGATAACTAAGTAGACGGTTATGCTGTTTCATCCCATCTAGCAACAATGCTCTGCACTGTGTGTGTTTATATATTTACATATTTATTCCATCTAGCTACAATGCTCCGCACTGTGTTTTTATATATCTACATATTATTCCATCTAGCTACATTGCTCCGCACTGTGTGTTTATATACTTGCATATTTATTCCACCTAGCTGCAATGCTCCGTACTGTGGGTGTTAATATATTTACATATTTATTCCATCTAGCTACAATGCTCTGCACTGTGTGTTCATATACTCATATATTTATTCCATCCAGCTACAATGCTCTGCACTGTGTGTCTGTGTGTGTGTGTGTGTGTATATATTTATTTTATAGTAATATGTACATATGTATATTAGCCGCTCTTGCTTGCTTGTTTTTTCTTGCCTTCTGATTGTTGCTCTGAGTGTTGCTATCCCTGTGCTGTTGCAATCCTGGAATTTCCCCGTTGTGGGACTAATAAAGGCTTATCTTATCTTATCTTATCTTAAACCGGCCACAGTTTGTGAGAACCCAGGATTGTGTGTCCGACACAATCATCGGCAGCACGGGGGGCCCCCAGGGAACGGTTTTGGCTCCCTTCCTGTTCACCCTTTATACTGTGGACTTCTCACACAACACAACACACTGCCATCTGCAGAAGTTCTCTGACGACTCTGCGATTGTTGGCCTCATCTCCAACGGAGATGAAGCTGAGTACAGAGGACTTATCCAGGACCCCGTGGACTGGTGTCATCGGAACTGCCTCCAGACCAACGCGAGGAAAACTAAGGAGCTGGTGGTGGACTGCCGCAGGCAAGGACAACCCCTCACAGCACCAGTAAACATCCAGGGAACAGACATTGAGATGGTGACATCCTACAAGTACCTGGGTGTTCATTTGAATAATAAATTAGACTGGTCACACAATACCGACGCACTCTACAAGAAGAGACAGTGCAGGCTGTTCCTACTGAGGAGGTTCAGGTCTTTTGGTGTACAAGGAGTGCTCCTGAAGACATTCTACGATTCGGTGGTGGCATCAGCCATCACTTTTGGAGTGATCTGCTTGGGCAGTGGCATCACAGCAGCCAACAGGAAGAGACTGAACAAACTGATCAAGAAAGCTAGCTCTGTCCCGGGGCAGCGCCTTGACCCAGTGGAGGAGATAGGAGAGAGAAGGATGGTGGCTAAGCTGTCATCTCTGTTGTAGTCTGAGTCCAACCCTATGCAGGACATACTGAACACACTGAGGAGCTCATTTAGCAGTAGGCTACATCATCCTAGGTGCGCGACAGAGAGGTTTCGCAGGTCCTTCCTACCTACAGCTATCAGACTTTATAACCTAAGCAGGGCTGCGCGCAGAGATAGTAAAAAAATGTGACAACCTAATAGTATTGAATGCAAAAGACGCAACAGACTTACACAAAATGGTCCCCCTCCAGTATACAACTAGGACAATATCAATTGCTACGGAGGGTGACAATATGTATGGGTACATATTCATACTATGTGGGGTAACTAAATAGATGGTTATGCTGTTTATTCCATCTAGCTCCAATGCTCCGTACTGTGTATATATATTTATATATTTATGTGTACATATGTATATTGACTGCTCTTATTTTCTTATCTTCTAAATTATTGCTCTGAGTGTTGCTATCCCTGTGCTGTTGCAATCCTGGAATTTCCCCATTGTGGGACTAATAAAGGCTTATCTTATCTTATTTACTACCAAATCACTGCAGTGATACTGTATATTCATTGATACCACATTCTTGTGTAAAATTGCTAAATTATGAGCCTTGTCAGTGAACTTTAAGGGAGAAGAAAGGAAGGGGAAAAAACAACGTAAAAGTTGCAGTTACCTGTGATGCTGATCTAAGGTCAAATTACCCAGCCCTAACCCATTGTCGCTTATTACCATCAACTAATAACGGCGTCTGCAGAATTTTTGTCTAAAGCTCATGCTATATTTTACTATAATGCACTACCTCATGCATAAGAGGGTTTATGCCATGAGTACTATTATTCACTTTTATCTTCTGTATTAGCTGGGTATTTGTGTTTTATAATGTACTGCTTTTGTAACCAAATACAAATTTTCACGTTAGTGGACAACAAAGGTATTATCATTATGAATTATTTTGAATATGTATGATGAATTAAAATCACCTGTACTCACCTGAAACACAAACACCATGCCTGCGATCATGGAGTACATGTCGTATTTGCCCAGCTGTTTGCTCAAAGCCGAGCTCATAGCAGCTAGGGCCTCCAGGTACTGCTTCAGCACCTTTTTGCCCATGTTGGACAGCACCTCAGATGTGTTTCCTTCCAGGTACAGCTTCATCCAGCTCCCATGAGCTTTTTCTGCCACACGAAACTGCTCAAAACCCACCTCTAGAAGGAAAAGAAGTGAAGGATGGTAAGATGTTTTAACAGAGTTGGCTACTTGTTGCAGAGAGTTTTGGTTTTTTTTTTAAACAAATGTAACATTTCACTACCAGAGATTGTAAATAAAGAAGAAAAGTAGGACTTCCGGTTATGGCGGCCGCCTAGAAGGACACGTATCACTCTGCTCTGCTCCTGGAAATAAAGATTCGGCAAATAACTCTCTCATTTGGAACAGAACTTTTCCCAGCGTTTGGGTGAGGATATGCCGGGGAAGACTAAGGCTGGGAAATCAAGCGGGGGAAAAATTGAATCGCCGAAGCAGTCCAAATTAACGGACTTTAAAGTTTGTGGCGCAGTAGAAAAAGCTGCGGATATGGCGGATGAAACTAGCGGTGGTGCGGTAACTGCTGATGATGGCGGCACAGGTGCAGTGCTGGCTGCCATTAGCTCAATGAGAGCAGACTTTTCCGCTAAACTTGATGGGATTATGGCAGCGTTGGATGCAATGAGAAAGGAGTTGGGTGACTGTGTGGAGCGAGTGACGCAGGCGGAGCTTCGTGTTTCAAGTGCGGAGGATGAAATCAGCGGACTTCAAATAAAGGTGCGCACTTTGGAAAAAAAAAAATAAAGATCTGGAAAATAACGTTCTGGACTTGGAGTCCCGGTCCAGACGGAACAACCTGAGGCTGGTGGGTTTACCGGAGGGAGCCGAAGGTCGTGATTCATGCTCCTTTTTGGAGGGGTGGATCCCGGAGGCGCTGAACAACGCGGAGCTAAAATCATCAGTCGTCTTGGAAAGCTCCCACCGAATTGGCCCACCGAGAGGTTACAAGGCAGCACCGAGGACGCTAATTATGAAGTTTCTTAGCTACAGAGACAGGATGACGATCTCCAACGCGGTGCGGGCCAAAGGAGAAATTAAATACCAAGATAAGCAGGTGCGGTTCTACCCAGATTTGGCCTCAGGAATCCAACAATTAAGGAAGCAGTTTGACCCCATCCGTAAAGAACTGCGCAACCTTGAGATTCGTCATGGAGTGATTCACCCTGCAAGACTTCTGGTCACATATGAGGGCAGAACACACATCTTCAAGACCCCCGAGGAGGCGCAGGAGCTCATCAAGAAGATCCAGGAAGAGACTGGTGGGAGCTAAGCATGAACAGAATATAGGGTAGAATATTTGAGCATTTAACTGATTAGAAGCATATAACAAGATTACAAAATATAGATTGTATTACATATTAAAAAAATTTTTTTAAAAAAAATACAAAATTGCTATAAAATTTTGGAGTTAAATTGGAAAATTACAGAAGAGAGTTAATGTTACGTTATTAAAAGCAGTAGAGTTAGGGTGATTGGGAGGATGAAGAAGGAGTGGCTTTGGCTGATCCTCGTGGGTGTGGAACGGTCGATGGCTATATCGGGAGACGGAATTTTTCTTTTGTTTTTGGGGGGATTGCCACAAATGTGGGAAGGGGGAATTTGTTTGTGTGTAGTTTGTAGGGTGAATGTTCAACCACTCATTTTTTTGCTTTTCTGTTTGAGCATGTTTACACTGCAAGGTAATCCCAAACTCCCTATTGATCATAAATCAAAGCGTTAATCTTAATTTAACTTCATGGAATTGCAGAGGTCTACAAAATTTAAAAAAACTTAAACAAGTTATGAATAAAATAAAAGACATGGGTTCAAAAATTGTGTTTTTACAAGAAACTCATCTAATAGAGGAGGATGTAAAAAGAATTAGGAGTAGATGGCAAGGAAATGTTTTCACCTCATCATTTTCATCCCGAGCCAGGGGAGTTATGACTCTCATACATAAATCAGTCCCATTTCAAGTGAAAAATGTAATTGGAGACAAATTTGGAAGATATGTAATCATTCAAGGATCTTTGCTATTAGAAAATATAAATTTGGTGAACTTATATGGTCCCAATATAGATGATCAAAAGTTCTTTGCTAATTTATTTCTTATCTTATCATCACTTACAGGGCAACATATAATAGCAGGGGATTTTAATTGTACATTGAACACCCGGTATAGATAGATCAACAGGACTGGACTGTACGCACAATGGATGTAGGATGACCATTAATCATTTTATGAAAGAATTGAAATCGATAGATATATGGAGAGAAATGAAACCACAAGTTAAAGCATACTCTTGTTATTCCAATACCTACAAGACATTCTCACGTATAGATTATTTTTTGATCTCCACAGAATTAAGGTCCAAGATTCAAAACTGTTTTTATGATAACATCGTGATCTCTGATCATGCACCCTGCTGTCTAATATATGTAGATAAGAAATTGACAAAGGAACCAGGTAGATGGCAATTTCAGCATAAATGGCTTCAGGATGAGGAATTTGTTAAATACATAGAAAAACAGATGAGTTCTTTGACATCAATACTACACAAACATCAGCATGTGTAAAGTGGGAGGCTTTCAAAGCTTTTATTCGGGGACATATTATTAGTTATACAGGTTCAAAATCTAAGAAGACTCGAGAGGAGAGAGTCCAATTGGAACATAAAATAAAAATTCTTCAAGAAAGAGTATATGCAGGAAGAGATCCAAGGTTGGAGAACGAATTACTGATTTTGAGAGCTGAATATGACAAAAAATCAGCGAATAGAGCTGCCTCGAGTCTTCTAAGATTGAAACAATCTTTTTATGAACAAGGTGAAAAATCAGGAAAGTTATTGGCATGGCAGATTAAACAATTAGAATCTAAAACACCAATTACCAGTATTATAAGTAACGAACAGGTAGTTATAGATCCTTTAGAAATTAATAGAGCCTTTAGAGATTACTATGAAAAATTATATGATACCAAAAATGAATCTGACTTAACAAAACTACATGGGTTTTTGAACGAACTATTTATACCGTGTATTCCAAATGAAAATAGGGAGATACTGGAGTCTAAAATTAGTCAAGAAGAAGTTGGACTAGCCATTGACAATATGAAATCAGGAAAAAGTGCAGGACCAGATGGTCTTCCAGTTGACCTTTATAAAAAATTTAAGAATAAATTAACAAAACCTTTTTTGGAAATGGTTTTAGAAGCATTTCAAAATAGTAATTTACCATCATATATGAATAATGCCTTAATTATACTGTTGCCAAAACCAGGTAAGCCCTCTAATAAATGTGAAAATATGAGACCAATAAGCCTATTAAATGCCGACCTTAAGATAATCTGTAAAATTTTAGCAAGACGAATACAAGAAATTTTACCAAATATTATTAATCGAGATCAGAATGGCTTTATAAAGGGAAGACAAGGCTTCCATAATGTAAGAAGACTATTTAATATTATTTATTCTAATAAAGAAGCACCGGATACAGCTCTCTTATCACTGGATGCCGAAAAAGCCTTTGATAGAGTTGAATGGCCCTTTCTTTTTGAAGTCTTACAAAGGTTTGGACTTGGAAATAATTTCATAAAATGGGTTCAGATAATATATAATAATGCTACAGCAGAAATCCTAACAAATAACAATATTTCAAAATCAATAAAAATCAATAGAGGATGTCGACAAGGCTGTCCACTTTCACCTTTACTGTTTACTATGGCAATTGAACCTCTAGCGATGGCGATACGTCTACAGTCACAAATATATGGAATTAAAGTTGGACCAACAGAACATAAAATCTCCCTGTATGCCGATGACATAATTTTGTTTATGTCGAATCTTAAAAAATCAATTCCGACCTTGTTGAATTTAATAAAGAATTTTGGGGAAATATCAGGATATAAAATAAATAAAACTAAATCTTCAATATTAATGCTAAATGAGACCCAGAGAAATTACCCAGCCCCTGAGGTAAATCAATTCAATGTTGTAAATCAGTTTAAATATTTAGGAATCCAAATTGTGCCTAAGCTAGAATCAATCGCCAGTGTCAATTATGAAGCCTTAATGACAGATATTGATGAGCTACTTCAGAGATGGATGTCACTACCAATGTCGATGATCGGGAGAATTAATATACTTAAAAGTAATATCTTACCTAAAATACTTTATTTATTTCAATACATTCCCTTACCACCACCTTTAGATTTATTCTCAAGAATTAAAAAAAGGTTAGTGGAATTTATATGGAACAACAGGAGGGCTAGATTACGTCTGTCTTTATTATATTTACCATTTGATCGTGGAGGTCTGAAATGTCCAAATTTTATGTTGTATTATTGGTCGGCACAACTGAGGTCTATGACTAATTATTTTTCATCAAATGATCTCCCTCACTGGACTGAAATGGAATCATACAATTTACCTTTACCTCTTCCCATATTCATATACTCAGATTCGGCAAAAAAATTACAAAAACAAGTTAAAAATCCATTTATAATGCATATGATCAAAATATGGTGTGAAGCTAAAAACTATTTAAAAGAACCACAGTTATTGTCACAATTTAGTCCAATATGGGGTAATCAATATTTTAAACCAGGGAGAGCGGACGCTGTATTTAAAGTATGGAATTTAAAAGGGATACAAAAGATTCAGGATTTATATTTGCCATGTGCAGAAAACATAATGTCTTTTGAAGAGCTGAGGATCAAATTTAATCTCAATAGAACACATTTTTTTAAATATCTTCAACTTAGAAACTTTATTCGATCAAATCAAAATAAAGCTCTCACTCGACCTATCTATTCATCCTTGGAAAAAATGTTGATGAAAGATAGTAAAAGAAAGGGTATTATTTCAGAGTTTTATAACTCATTGACACTATCTTCAAGTGAAAATTCACTGAAAAGATTAAACTACTGGAAAGAAGATCTGCAAACTGAAATTTCAGAGGAACAATGGGAATTGGCTTGTACAGAAGCTCAAACCAAATCAATAAATGTACGCCTTAAATTGATACATTTCAAATGGTTAATGCGGATGTATGTTACACCGGAGGAGTTAAATAGATATAACAAAAATATACCAGATACATGCACAAAATGCATGGAAAGTAAAGGAACCCTATTTCATTGTGTATGGGAATATAGATTAATAAGAATGTTTTGGGAAGAGGTGAGGGTAACAATTGAAAAAATAATCTCAAAACAAATCATATTGAATCCTAAACTGTTTTTGTTGGGTCTGTACCCAGAAAAGCATAATTTCAATAAAAGTGAAAGAACATTCATAGACCTCAGTTTGCTTAATGCCAAAAAATGTATTGCACTATTATGGAAAAAGACTCATAGACCAGATGTGACTCAGTGGTTAAGACAGATGTTAACAAACCTTCCATTAGAAAGAATAACATATATACTGAAATCAAAGGAAATTGTGTTTGAGAATATATGGAGACCTTTTATTGATTATGTAAAAAATTTAAACATAACTCTTGAAGAAGAAGGTGAATTATGTGTGTGGACCTTGTAAATTCCAAACTGGTGAACATAATATGTATACTTATGTATTGGATTGTCTAGACTAAACAGAGGAGCATTGTTGAAGATTTGATTTTGTTGGTGGTTGTTGGTGTTTTTTAGTGCATTTTTTTTTTGTAGTACTTTAGTGTTAGTGTTTGATTGTTTGTATCATGTTTGTTAAAAAAAAAGGTTCAATAAAGATATTGTGGAAAAAAAAAGAAGAAAAGTATGAAAATTATCAAAAAAGTAAAATCCATGCATCCTGATTGCTCTGGAGGTTGGCTCCAGTGAGATGATAAGCCCCTTAAAAATTCATAATTTTGTGTGACATTTTGCCAAACTCAAAATTAAAAATGGTCCTTATATAAGGGACTTCCGGTTATGGCTGCCACGTAGGACGGACGTGTCTCGCTCTGCTCTGCTCCTGGAGAAAAAAAATCGGCAAATAACTCTCTCATTTGGGACAGAACGTATCCCAGCATTTGGGCGAGGATATGTCGGCGAAGCCTAAGGCTGGAAAACCAGGAAAAGGAAAAAGCGAGCCGCCGAAACAGTCCAAATTAACGGACTTTCAGGTCTGTGACGCAGCAAACAAAACTCCATATATGGCGGAGGAGGCTGGCAACGGTGCGATATCTGCGGGGGGAGGCGCAGATGCGCTGATGGCTGCCATGAGTTCAATGAGAGCGGACTTTTCCTCTAGATTTGATGGGATTATGACAGCGTTGGAAGGAATAAGAAAGGAATTGGGTGACTGTGTAGAACGAACGGCGCAGATGGAGCTCCGTCTCGCTAGTGCTGAAGATGACGTCACCCGTCTTCAATTAAAGGTGCGCACTTTGGAAAAAAAAAAAATCTCTGGAAGATAATATTTTGGATTTGGAATCTCGGTCGAGACAGAATAATTTGAGGCTGGTGGGTCTTCCAGAGGAATCAGAAGGTCGGGACGTATGTTCCTTTCTGGAAAAGTGGATTCCGGAGGTGCTGGGCAGCGAGGAGTTGCAATCAGCAGTGGTTCTGGAAAAAGCACATCGTATTGGCCCACGGAGAGATAAGGGACCGCCGAGGACCTTAATTATGAAGTTTCTTAGCAACAGAGACAGGATGAAGATCTTCAACGCTGCACGTGCTAAAGGAGAGATTAAACACCAGGACCAGCAGGTGCGGTTCTACCCAGATTTGGTCACAGGAATCCAGCAATTGAGGAAGCAGTTTGATCCCGTACGTAAGGAGCTGCGCAACCTTGGGATTCGTCATGGTGTGATCTATCCTGCGAGACTGCTGACCACGTATGAGGGCAGAACCCACATCTTCAAGACCCCAGAGGAGGCGCAGGAGTTCATCAAGAAGATCAAAGAAGAAGAAGAGACTGGTGGGAGCTAAGCATGAACAAAATATAAGGTAGAATAATTAAGCATTTGCACAGGCATCTGACTGACTTGAAGTAAATAGTAAGTTTACAAAATATAGATTGTATTATATATTAAAAAAACAAAACAAACAAAAAAAAAACTATGATGTATAAAGTTGTTAAAAATTTTGGAGTTAAGTTGGAAAACTACAGAGGAGAGTTAATGTTACGTCATTAAAAGCAGTAGAGTTAGGGTGATTGGGAGGATGAAGAAGGAGTGGCTTAGGCTGTTCCCCGTGGGTGTGGAACGGTCGATGGCTATATCGGGAGACAGAATTTTTCTTTTGATTTTGGGGGGTTTGCCACAAGTGTGGGAAGGGGAAATTTGTTTGTGTGTAGTTTGTAGGATGAATGTTCAACCACTCATGTTTTTGCTTCTCTGTATGAGCATGTTTACACTGCAAGGTAATCCCAAACTCTCTATTGATCATGGACCAAAGTGTTAATCTTAATTTAACTTCATGGAATTGCAGAGGTCTACAAAATTTAAAAAAACTTAAACAAGTTATGAATAAAATAAAGGACATGGGTTCAAGAATTGTGTTTTTACAAGAAACTCATCTGATAGAGGAGGATGTTAAAAGAATTAGGAGTAGATGGCAGGGAAGTGTATTCACCTCTTCATTTTCATCCCGAGCCAGGGGAGTTATGACTCTCATACATAAATCAGTTCCTTTTCAAGTGAAAAATGTAATTGGAGACAAATTTGGAAGATATGTAATCATTCAAGGTTCTTTGCTATTAGAAAATATAAATCTTGTGAACTTATATGGTCCCAATATAGATGATCAGAAGTTCTTTGCTAATTTATTTCTCATCTTATCATCACTTACAGGGCAACATATAATAGCAGGGGATTTTTTTTTTTTCCCACAATATCTTTATTGAACCTTTTTTTTTTTTTTTAACAAACATGATAAATAGCAGGGGATTTTAATTGTACATTGAATCCCGGTATAGATAGATCAACAGGACTGGATTGTACGCACATTGGATGTAGGATGACTATTAATCATTTTATGAAAGAATTGAGATTGTTAGATATATGGAGAGAAATGAAACCACAAGTTAAAGCCTATTCTTGTTATTCCAGTACCTACAAGACATTCTCACGTATTGATTATTTTTTGATTTCCACAGAATTAAGGTCCAAGATTCAAAACTGCTTTTATGATAACATCGTGATCTCTGATCATGCACCCTGTTGTCTAATATATGTAGATAAAAAATTGACAAAGGAATCAGGTAGATGGCAATTTCAGCATAAATGGCTTCAGGATGAGGAATTTGTCAAGTATATAGAAAAACAGATAGACGAGTTCTTTGACATCAATACTACACAAACATCAGCATGTGTAAAGTGGGAGGCTTTCAAAGCTTTTATTAGGGGACATATTATTAGTTATACAGGATCAAAATCTAAGAAGACTCGAGAGGAGAGAGCTAAATTGGAACATAAAATAAAAAGTCTTCAGGAAAAAGTGTATGCAGGAAGTGACCCAAGGTTGGAGAATGAATTACTGATTTTGAGAGCTGAATACGACAAAAAATCAGCGAATAGAGCTGCCTCGAGTCTTCTAAGATTGAAACAATCTTTTTATGAACAAGGTGAAAAATCAGGAAAATTATTAGCATGGCAGATTAAACAATTGGAAATTAAAACACCAATTACCAGTATTATAAGTAACAGACAGGTAGTTATAGATCCTTTAGAAATTAATAGAGCCTTTAGAGATTACTATGAAAAATTATATGATACCAAAAATGAACCTGATTTAACAAAACTAAATGGGTTTTTGAACGAACTATCTATACCGTGTATTCCAAATGAAAACAGGGAGATATTGGAGTCTAAAATTAGTCAAGAAGAAGTTGGGCTAGCCATTAATAATATGAAATCAGGAAAAAGTGCAGGACCAGATGGTCTTCCAGTTGACCTTTATAAAAAATTTAAGAATAAATTAATAAAACCTTTTTTGGAAATGGTTTTAGAAGCATTTCAAAATAATAATTTACCATCATACATAAATAATGCCTTAATTATACTGCTGCCAAAACCAGGTAAGCCCTCTAATAAATGTGAAAATATGAGACCAATAAGCCTATTAAACGCCGACCTTAAGATAATCTGTAAAATTTTAGCAAGACGAATACAAGAAATTTTACCAAATATTATTAATCGAGATCAGAATGGCTTTATAAAGGGTAGACAAGGCTTCCATAATGTAAGAAGACTATTTAATATTATTTATTTTAATAAAGAAGCACCGGATACAGCTCTCCTATCATTGGACGCCGAAAAGGCCTTTGATAGAGTTGAATGGCCCTTTCTTTTTGAAGTCCTACAAAGGTTTGGACTTGGAAATAATTTCATAAAATGGGTTCAAATAATATACAATAATGCTACAGCAGAAATCCTAACAAATAACAATATTTCAAAACCAATAAAAATCAATAGAGGATGTCGACAAGGCTGTCCACTTTCACCTTTACTGTTTACTATGGCAATTGAACCTTTAGCGATAGCGATACGTTTACATTCACAAATATATGGAATTAAAGTTGGACCAACAGAACATAAAATCTCCCTGTACGCCGATGATATAATTTTGTTTATGTCGAATCTAAAAAAAAAAATCAATTCCAACCTTGTTGAATTTAATAAAGAATTTTGGGGAAATATCAGGATATAAAATAAATAAAACTAAATCTTCAATATTAATGCTAAATGAGACCCAGAGAAATTACCCAGCCCCTGAGGTAATTCAATTCAATGTTGTAAATCAGTTTAAATATTTAGGAATCCAAATTATGCCTAAGCTAGAATCAGTCGCCAGTGTCAACTATGAAGCCTTAATGTCAGATATCAATGAGTTAACTCAGAGATGGATGTCACTACCAATGTCGATGATCGGGAGAATCAATATACTTAAAAGTAATATTTTACCTAAAATACTTTATTTATTTCAATACATTCCCTTATCACCACCTTTAGATCTATTCTCAAGAATAAAAAAAAAGTTAGTGGAATTTATATGGAACAACAGGAGGGCTAGATTACGTTTGTCTTTATTATATTTACCATTTGATCGTGGAGGTCTGAAATGTCCAAATTTTATGTTGTATTATTGGTCGGCACAACTGAGGTCTATGACATATTATTTTTCATCAAATGATCTCCCTCACTGGACTGAAATGGAATCATACAATTTACCTTTACCTCTTCCCATATTCATATACTCAGATTCGGCAAAAAAATTACAAAAACAAGTTAAAAATCCATTTGTAATGCATATGATCAAAATATGGTGTGAAACTAAAAACTATTTAAAAGAACCACAGTTATTGTCACAATTTAGTCCAATATGGGGTAATCAATATTTTAAACCAGGGAGAGCGGACGCTGTATTTAAAGTATGGAATTTAAAAGGGATACAAAAGATTCAGGATTTATATTTGCCATGTGCAGAAAACATAATGTCTTTTGAAGAGCTGAGGATCAAATTTAATCTCAATAGAACACATTTTTTTAAATATCTTCAACTTAGAAACTTTATTCGATCAAATCAAAATAAAGCTCTCACTCGACCTACTTATTCATCCTTGGAAAAAATGATGATGAAAGATAGTAAAAGAAAGGGTATTATTTCAGAGTTTTATAACTCATTGACACTATCTTCAAGTGAAAATTCACTGAAAAGATTAAACTACTGGAAAGAAGATCTGCAAATTGAAATTTCAGAGGAACAATGGGAATTGGCTTGTACAGAAGCTCAAACCAAATCAATAAATGCACGCCTTAAATTGATACATTTCAAATGGTTAATGCGGATGTATGTTACACCGGAGGAGTTAAATAGATATAACAAAAATATACCAGATACATGCACAAAATGCATGGAAAGTAAAGGAACCCTATTTCATTGTTTATGGGAATGTAGATTAATAAGAATGTTTTGGGAAGAGGTGAGGGTAACAATTGAAAAAATAATCTCAAAACAAATCATATTGAATCCTAAACTGTTTTTGTTGGGTCTGTACCCAGAAAAGCATAATTTTAATAAAAGTGAAAGAACATTCATAGACCTCAGTTTGCTTAATGCCAAAAAATGTATTGCACTATTATGGAAAAAGACTCATAGACCAGATGTGACTCAGTGGTTAAGACAGATGTTAACAAACCTTCCATTAGAAAGAATAACATATATACTGAAATCAAAGGAAATTATGTTTGAGAATATATGGAGACCTTTTATTGATTATGTAAAAAATTTAAACATAACTCTTGAAGAAGAGGGTGAATGATGTGTGTGGACCTTGTAAATTCCAAACTGGTGAACATAATATGTATACTTATGTATTGGATTGTCTAGACTAAACAGAGGAGCATTGTTGAAGACTTGATTTTGTTGGTGGTTGTTGGTGTTTTTCGTGCATTTTTTTTTTTTGTAGTACTTTAGTGTTGGTGTTTGATTGTTTGTATCATATTTGTTAAGAAAAAAAAAAAGGTTCAATAAAGATATTGTGGAAAAAAAAAATGGTCCTTATATACATTTTTCCAGGATATGTTTTTTGTTGTCATAGACAGGTTCCATCTCGGTGACTTATGTTCAAGTGTTCATTTTTGGGATCAGTTAAGTTTTAATTACTCAGTTGATGCTATGAAAATGGAGGTGTGAGGTCAGGGTTGGTCGTGTCTGTGGGAGCTGCCTATGGGCTACTGAATTGGCAGCTGTGGGGGCAGGAAGGGAGGTTGAGCTCCACTTCAAGTTCACTACCGTGCAAGCAAGAAACAGCAACCTGCTAAATCCAGGAAGTAGAACTCAACTTTTCTACAATGGAAGCAAGGGGCGGCATGTCATCCATCTATATTTACAGTCTATGATCGTTACTAGTCTAAGCAGAATCAGGGCTTTTTAATAATACTACTAATTGAAAATTGGCACCAATACTGTGCACCCATACCACAAGGATACACAACATGAAGAGCGCTACGGTGTGCAATCTCAGCAATCCAGGCAAACCCAGTACACTCCAGTCTCCCTTTGCAGTCTGAATAGGGTTACCCACACTACTTGACGTGGGCTAAATGACCCTGCAAGCGATGTGGGTCATTGGCCACCTCACCTCACCTCAGCTGGGTGGACATTTTAATCGGACAGTGTGGAAAAAAGCATGATAAAGTAGGTGTCATCGTCACCGCATCACAGCACAGCGACAGAGAAATGAATCAGAAGGCTGTCTGTCATTATTCTGACAGATTACAGTAATTTCAAAGCTGCAATATTTTTTTATTTAGCCTTTATTTAACCAGGTTATTCCCACTGAGATAAGAGATCTCTTTAACAAGGGAAACCTAGCCAAGACAGCAGCAACACAGTTACAGTATTAAAACTAGAAAAGCACTCGGAGAGCGCAGACCTCCGCCAAGCGCCACAGTTCCCCCCCATGCAGTGTTTGTGTGTAGGTTTTCAGATTCCTTGACCATGAAAACATATGACTAGCAATTGGATTCACAATGATAGGATTAGTGGTTCAGTACTAAAAGCATTACCTCCTTGGCGGAGGTAATAAACTGAAGTGTTGGTGTTGTGTCCATCTCCTCCATCTGCAAACTCCCAGGCTGCGGGCGTTGCAATTGAATGAATGAATGAATTAATCTTTATTTCGAATAGATTAAGAGTACAGGTTAAAAGAAAGTGAATAATATAACAAAGGGGGTAATAAAATCCAACAAGGTCAAATTAGACAATAACTCCTCTGATTATACAGTTCAACATAAGTTATCCGAAATGTGTGATGGCTGAATCCGCAGCTTATATTGCCCACCCATGTTCCATCCAAGAATTCAAAAGAAAAAACAAAAGAAAACATGACACAACCGCGTACAACCCACAGGCCAATGGGTTATGCAAGCGTTTTCATAGATCACTGAAAGCAGCAGTGAGGGCTTCACTGACGGATGCAAATTGGGTACACAGGTTGGCGTGGGTTTTATTGGGGTTGTGCTCCGCGGCAAAAGATGATTTGGAAGCTTCCCCGGCAGAGAGCTTCTTTTTGCGCAGCTACTATGGCTGCCCGGGGAATTTCTGCCAAATAATCTGGCGGCGGACAGCTGCCCGTCTGAGCTTTTGCAGCGTAGCGCGCACACAGGCACGCTGCCGAGCCCTGCCCAGCACTGTGTTCCACGTGCTTTTGTGCCTAAAACTTTGAAGAAGGCGGAGTTTGTGTTCGTCAGAAACGACGAGCAGCGCCCTCCATTGGGCCTGCACACATGTTGAAAATGGCCATATCTCACAATGTTAAAGAATCCTTTAAAAAATTCCTGTATCCAGACGGTGATCCGGATCATCCCCAAAATTTAATCAGTTCTTCCTTGTACCATTTCCAACAACACCTGAAAGTTTCATTGAAATCCATCCAAAACTTTTTGAGTTATCTTGCTAACCAACAGACGAACAAACAAACAGACAGACAAACAGACAGACAAACGCTGGCAAAAACATAACCTCCTCCTGGCCTCCGGCCTGGTGGAGGTAATAAAAGGACAGACAATAAATACATTAGCTGTAAAAACATACTCATATAAAACACTTGCACACAGAAAGCCTGGACTCCACTGATTTCACTAGAGATTTAAATTCAGTCAAAGGTATGGGGTTTTGTAGCTGGAGCTCAGAGTTTACCTTGTTCCATGCATCAGGAGCCAAAAACCTAAAAGCTTTCTTTCCTAATTCTGTTCTTATTTTTGGAACAATCAGTTGCAGATAATCCACTGAGCGGAGATTGTGGCTTCCTTGCTTCCATGTTAAAAGTGAACATACACATGTGGACAAAATTGTTGGTACCCCTCTGTTAATGAAAGAAAAACCCACAATGGTCACAGAAATAACTCGAATCTGACAAAAGTGGTAATAAATAAAAGTTCTATGAAAATTAACCAATGAAAATCAGACAATGCTATTGAATTGTGGTTCAACAGAATTATTTTAAAAAACAAACTCATGAAACAGGCCTGGACAAAAATGATGGTACCCCTAGAAAATAATGTGACCATAGGGACATGTTCAACCAAGATGTGTCCTCTAATTAACATCACAGGTGTCTACAAACTTGTAATCAGTCAGTCGGCCTATTTAAAGGGTGACAAGTAGTCACTGTGCTGAAAAACTTGATGAAAAATGGAAGAGACGGATAATACGAATGGTAACAAAAGAGCCCAGAACAACCTCTAAACACATTCATGGTGAACTCCAAGGTCAAGGTACATCAGTGTCACAGTGCACCATCCGTCATTGTCTGAGCCAAATTGGACTTCATGGGAGACAACCAAGGAGGACATCACTGTTGAAAATAAATCATAAAAAAGCCAGACTGGAATTTGCCAAACTACATGTTGACAAGCCACAAAGCTTCTGGGAAAATGTCCTACGGACAGACGAGACAAAACTGCAACTTTTTGGCAAGGCACATCAGCTCTATGTTCACAGACGCAAAAATGAAGCATACCAAGAAAAGAACACTGTCCCTACTGTGAAACATGGAGGAGGTTCTGTTATGTTCTGGGGCTGCTTTGCTGCATCTGGCACAGGGTGTCTTGAATCTGTGCAGGGTACAATGAAATCTCAAGACTATCAAGGTATTCTAGAGAGAAATGTGCTGCCCAGTGTCAGACAGCTTGGTCTCAGTCGCAGGTCATGGGTCTTGCAACAGGATAATGACCCAAAACACACAGCTAAAAACACCCAAGAATGGCTAAGAGCGAAACATTGGACTATTCTAAAGTGGCCTTCTATGAGCCCTGATCTAAATCCTATTGAACATCTGTGGAAGGAGCTGAAACATGCCGTCTGGAGAAGGCACCCTTCAAACCTGAGACAACTGGGGCAGTTTGCTCATGAGGAGTTGGCCAAAATACCTGCTGAGAGGTGCAGAAGTCTCATTGACAGTTACAGAAATCGTTTTTATTGCAGTGATTGCCTCAAAAGGTTGTGCAACAAAATATTAAGTTAAGGGTACCATCATTTTTGTCCAGGCCTGTTTCATGAGTTTGTTTTTTTAAAATAATTCTGTTGAACCACAATTCAAAAGCATTGTCTGATTTTCAATTGGTTAATTTTCATAGAATTTTTATTTATTACCACTTTTGTCAGATTCAAGTTATTTCTGTGACCATTGTGGGTTTTTCTTTCATTAACAGAGGGGTACCAACAATTTTGTCCACGTGTGTAAATACAAAGGAATTCTACCTAGAATGGTTTTGTAAATGAACATATGCCAGGGGTAGAGGCAATAAGCAGATAGTGATGACCAGTTCACTTTACTGTAGAGAACACAATGATGAGTGAGGGAAGCACAGTTTGTAATGAACCTCAAAGCCCCATGATAAACTCTGTCCAACAGGTGAAGACAATGGGCAGATGCAATCATGTAAAGTCCATCTCCATATTCAATGATGGGATGAAACATTAATTACACCAGTTTCAGCTTTACATTAACGGAGAAGCAAGTCTTATTCCTGTAATAAAATCTGAATAAGAGCTTCAGCTTATTTACAACATAGTGAATGTGTTTCTTAAAAGACAAATGTTGATCAATTAAAAACCCGAGATATTCAAAAGAGGATACCAACTCTATTTGTTCACCGTCTCTTGTAAAAAATAATTTCGGATAGTGCTGATCTTGCTGAATTTGGGGTCGTGAAGAACGTAAGTTTTGTTTTCTCTGCATTTAAAACAAGTTGTAAAGATTAAGCTGTCCCTGTACACTGTCAAAGGCATGCTGAATATGTTCAAAAGCCTTAGAAGGTGTGGTAGCAGAGCAATATATGACAGTGTCATTAGCATAGAAGTGAAAAATTGCATTTGGAATGTTTTGTCCAATGCCGTCTGTATACAGTGGTGTGAAAAAGTGCTTGCCCCCTTCCTGATTTCTCTTTTTTTGGGGGGATGTTTGTCACACTTAAAGCTTTCAGATCATTAAATTTAAATATTAGACAAAAATAACACAAGTAAACACAAAATGCAGTTTTTAAATGAAGGTGGTTATTATTAAGGGTAAAAAAAAATCCAAACCTGCATGGCCCTGTGTGAAAAAGTGATTGCCCCCACTATTAAAACATAAATTAATTGTGGTTTATCACATCTTTGGAAAGCTGAGGTCAATTTCTCTAGCCACACCCAGGCCTGATTACTGCCACACCTGTTCTTAATCAAGAAATCACTTAAATAGGACCTGCCTGACAAAGTGAAGTAGACCAAAAGATCCTCAAAAGCTAGATACCATGCTGTGATCCAAAGAAATTCAGAAGCAAATGAGAAACAAAGTAATTGAGAGCTATCAGTCTGGAAAAGGTTATAAAGCCATTTCTAAAGCTTTGGGACTCCAGCAAACTACAGTGAGAGCCATTATCTCCAAATGGTGAAAACAAAGAACAATGGTGAACCTTCCCAAGAGTGGCTGGCCAATCAAAACTACCCCAAGAGCACAGCAACGACTCATCCAAGAGGTCACAAAAGACTCCACAACAACATCCAAAGAACTGCAGGCCTCACTTGCCTCAGTTAAGGTTAGTGTTCATGACTCCACCATAAGAGAGAGACTGGGCAACAATGGCCTGCATGGCAGAGTTCCAAGACAAAACCCACTGATGAACAAAAACAACATAAAGGCTTGTCTCAGTTTTGCCAGAAAACAGCTTGATGATCCCTAAGACTTTTGGGAAAATACTCTGTGGACTGACGAGACAAAAGCTGAACTTTTTGGAAGGTGTGTGTCCCATTACATCCGGCGTAAAAGTAACAGCATTTCAGAAAAGGAGCATCATACCAGCAGTAAAATATGGTGGTGGTAGTGTGATGGTCTGGGGCTGTTTTGCTGCTTCAGGACCTGGAAGACTTGCTATGGTTAATGAAACTATGAATTCTGCTGTCTACCAAAAAATCCTGAAGGAGAATGTCCGGCCATCTGTTCATGACCTCAAGCTGAAGCGCACTTGGGTTCTGTAGCAGGACAATGACCCAAAACACACTAGCAAGCCCACCTCTGAATGGCTTAAGAAAAATAAAATGAAGACTTTGAAGTGGCCTAGTCAAAGTCCTGACCTGAATTCGATTGAGATGCTGTGGCATGACCTTAAAAAGGCGGCTCATGCTCAAAAACCCTCTAATGTGGCTAAATTACAACAATTCTGTAAAGATGAGTGGGCCAAAATTCCTCCACAGTGCTGTAAAAGACTCACTGACAGTTATCGTAAACGCTTTACTGCAGTTGTTGCTGCTAAGGGTGACCCAACCAGTTATTAGGTTTAGGGGGCAATCACTTTTTCATACAGGGTCATGTAGGTTTGGATTTTTTTTTTCCCTTAATCATAAACACCTTAATTTAAAACTGCATTTTGTGTTTACTTATATTTAAATTTGTTTGATGATCTGAAACATTTAAGTGTGACAAACATACAAACTTTACTTTCTTCTCAGTTACCCCTGAGACCATCAACAAGTATAATGGGTGGAAGGTTAATTGGGTTCTTGTTAGCAGATAATGACTTGATAGTCTTTCAGAATTTCTTTGGATTTTTGAGGTTTTCCATGGTCTTGGACAAGTGAAATTCTGCTTTTGTTTTTCTAAGGAATAAGGTCAATTTATTTCTCAATTGTCTTATGATAAGCCAATCAGCCTCTCGATTAGATTTATGTGCCCTGGCCCAGGCAGTATTACGTTCATGCAGTAAATCTGCAAGGCCAGTTGTAAACCAGGGATAATCACGCCCTTTGATACGAAATTTGCGGAGGGAGGCATGTTTATTTACAAGATTAGTGAAATTTTTATGAAAATAATCCAAAGCCATTCCAACATCATCAAAAAGGCCAATTCTATCTGAATTGAAATTATACAGATCATGAAAAAAGCTTCATGTTACGTTTTTCTACGGAACGAGGCTTACTTTTAGGAATCCTCGTATCTCGGACTACTGCTATCACACAGTGATCGTTCACATCATTAGGAAAAACACCTGAAGTCACATATTTAAAAGGCATGTTTGTTAAAATCAAGTCAATAAGTGTAGATTTTTGCAAGCATTTTGAATTAGGTCTTGTAGGTAAATTAGGGTACGATTTAAAGACACACACTCTGCTTTCAAAGGGTCAGATGCAGGTGTAAGCCAGTCCCAGTTTAAATCACCAAGCAATAATAATTCATTGTATTTCAGTTGGGACAGAATTTTGACAAGCGTGGACAGAGAGGTACTAGGGGCAGACAGTGGACGGAAGCATTCCACTAACATAATGTGGTGATGTCTAGATAATTCTATTTCAAGAGCTAACAACTCAAGTTCTTGTCTTACTGACTTCTAATTTAACATCAAAGTTCTGCTTTATATATATAGCCACTCCACCACCTTTTCGTTTTCGATCACTGCGGTAAAGATTATAACCACTAATGTGAATGTCCTTATCAAGCACTGATTTTTTTAAGCCAGGTTTCAGACAACATCTGCATTTGACAAGTTTATCCAAATCCTTATCAAGTCCAATTTAGAAAGTAAACTCCTAACATTAATATGAATGATCCCTTCAAATTGAGCCTGTTAGAATCAGTCACCAGTGCCAACTATGAAGCCTTAATGACAGATATTAATGAGTTACTTCAGAGATGGATGTCACTACCAATGTTGATGATCAGGAGAATTAATATACTCAAAAGTAATATCTTACCCAAAATACTATATTTATTTCAATACATTCCTTTTCCACCACCTTCAGATCTATTCTCAAGAATTAAAAAAAAGTTAGTGGAATTTATATGGAACAATAGGAAGGCTAGATTACATCTGTCCTTACTATATTTACCATTTGATCGTGGAGGTCTGAAATGTCCAAACTTTATGTTGTATTACTGGTCAGCACAACTGAGGTCTATGACATATTATTTTTCATCAAATGATCCCCCTCACTGGACTGAAATGGAATCATACAATTTACCTTTACCTCTTTCCCTTATTCATATACTCAGATTCGGCTAAAAAAATACAGAAACAAGTTAAAAATCCTATTGTAAAGCATATGATCAAAATATGGTATGAAATCAAAAAATATTTAAAAGAACCACACTTATTGTCACAATTTAGCCCAATATGGGGTAATCAATATTTTGCACCAGGGAGAGCGGATGCTGTATTTAAATTATGGAATTTAAAAGGGATTCAAAAGAATCAAGACTTATATTTGTCACGTTCAGATAACATAATGTCTTTTGAAGAACTGAGGGCCAAACTTAATCTTAATAGAACATATTTTTTTAAATATCTTCAGCTTAGGAATTTTATTCGATCAAATCAAAATAATGCTCTCACCCAACCTACTTATTCATCCTTGGAAAAAATTTTTGACAAAAAATAGTAAGAGAAAGGGTATTATTTCAGAGTTCTATCACTCACTGACACTATCCTCAAGTGAAAACTCACAGAAAAGAATGAATTATTGGAAAGAAGACCTGCAAATTGAAATTTCAGAGGAACAATGGGAATTGGCTTGAACAGAAGCTCAAACCAAATCAATAAATGTACGTCTTAAATTGATACATTTTAAATGGTTAATGCGGATGTACGTTACACCGAGGCCGAGATTTAAAATCTGCAGGTGTTAAGCACTGTGCAACAAGGGTTGGGGCCTGGATTTGTTTCAACATTCCCAGATAAAAGCAGCAGTAATACAACTAAATATTTGTACTTAGTATTGCAACATTTTAAATCCATCATCACACTGGCATGAAATGTACTCACAAGAGTGTAGGTTGCAGTAATAGTAAAATGATCTCTCAAAACCATTAAACAGTAAAAATGAAAGGGCTCCTCAGTCATAAGTAACCACTTTGATGAATATTCAGTCACCATAACCCTTAGCTGAGATGAAGTTGAAAGGGTAAACCTATAGCAGACATTGTGGGAAAAAGATAAATTGTTATTATTATCATACCACAAATCCTCAGGTATTGTCACTAGAGGAGAAAGAGGAGCTGAAGGATTGTCAGATCCATTTGGGCTCCCAAAGAAACCCCATATAGAAGAAGCACAACGTGCTGAATAGTGACATAGTAGGCAGAGAGGAACCACTGCTTTTCCACTTAAAATGATGCTAACAGGCAAGGCCTTGTATAAAGGTAATAGATTAAGCTGAAAGTTGAGGGCAAAGTAGAGAAGACCCAGCTGCTGTAGGTTAGAAGGCAGTGTTGATAGCAGGAGGCTAGCCAGCACCCGATAGGAAAATCTGATTCTCTAGGTTAGCAGGCAGGGCTGATGGTTGGATGCTAGCAGCCAGGGCCAGAGGCTGCATAGGCCGAGCCCTCAGACAGTCCAAATTTAGAGCTCAGAAAAACCCAATAACATCTATCAAGTCAACCAAAGTCCCATACTACGTGGCAAAAATTGTTCTTGTGGAGCATTATACATTCGGGCTCAAATGAAGAAAAATATCACACATGAGAAACTCAAGACTCACAAGCTTACATCCACACAAAAGACTAACTTAGCTGCCATCTTGGATAGTCTTGGATGTAATAGTTGACAATAATGTGTGCCATAATTACACAAAAATCACAGTGGCTGAGAGTGAGCAGTTTCTTTTAAGAGCATTTTTTTCAGTCACTCCCGAGAAGCCTCCAGCAGCTCTGACACTACACCACTAGTACTTTGTTCCACCACTTCTGCCTTTTACCACAACTTAAAATCTCTGTTGCATGTACTTAACTATTGAAAAACAATATTATTCATCAACCATTCAGCTACAATTTTCTCTTACTGTTGTTGCCACATCAGCTCTGTAGGTTGGGGCCTTGTCATGAACCATTTTCTACAATTCCACCATAGATTTTCTATGAGATTAAGGTCCAGACTATTTGCAGGCCATGCCATTGACATACAGTGGGGTAAAAAAAGTATTTAGTCAGCCACCAATTGTGCAAGTTCTCCCACTTAAAAGATGAGAAAGGTCTCCAATTTTCATCATAGGTATACCTCAACTATGAGAGACAAAATAAGAAAAAAAAAATCCAGAAAATCACATTGAAGGATTTTTAATGAATTAATTGGTAAATTCCTCGGTAAAATAAGTATTTGGTCAATAACAAAAGTTCATCTCAATACTTTGTTATATACCCTTTGTTGGCAATGACAGAGGTCAAACGTTTTCTGTAAGTTTTCACAAGGTTTTCACACACTGTTGCTGGTATTTTGGCCCATTCCTCCATGCAGATCTCCTCTAGAGCAGTGATGTTTTGGGGCTGTCGCTGGGCAACACAGACTTTCAACTCCCTCCAAAGATTTTCTATGGGGTTGAGATCTGGAGACTGGCTAGGCCACTCCAGGACCTTGAAATGCTTCTTACGAAGCCACTCCTTTGTTGCCCGGGTGGTGTGTTTGGGATCATTGTCATGCTGAAAGACCCAGCCACGTTTCATCTTCAATGCCCTTGCTGGTGGAAGGAGGTTTTCACTCAAAATCTCATAATACATGGCCCCATTCATTCTTTCCTTTACACGGATCAGTCGTCCTGGTCCCTTTGCACAAAAACAGCCCCAAAGTATGATGTTTCCACCCCATGCTTCACAGTAGGTATGGTGTTCTTTCTCCTCCAAACACAACAAGTTGAGTTTTTACCAAAAAGTTCTATTTTGGTTTCATCTGACCATATGACATTCTCCCAATCCTCTTGCTCTCTAGCAAACTTCAGACGGGCCTGGACATGTACTGGCTTAAGCAGGGGGACACGTCTGGCACTGCAGGATTTGAGTCCCTGGTGGCATAGTGTGTTTCTGATGTAGCCTTTGTTACTTTGGTCCCAGCTCTCTGCAGGTCATTCACTAGGTCCCCCCATGTGGTTCTGGGATTTTTGCTCACCGTTCTTGTGATCATTTTGACCCCACGGGGTGAGATCTTGCGTGGAGCTCCAGATCGAGGGAGATTATCAGTGGTCTTGTATGTCTTCCATTTTCTAATAATTGCTCCACAGTTGATTTCTTCACACCAAGCTGCTTACCTATTGCAGATTCAGTCTTCCCAGCCTGGTGCAGGTCTACAATTTTGCTTCTGGTGTCTTTTGACAGCTCTTTGGTCTTGGCCATAGTGGAGTTTGGAGTCTGACTGTTTGAGGTTGTGGACAGGTGTCTTTTATACTGATAACGAGTTCAAACAGGTGCCATTAATACAGGTAACGAGGGGAGGACAGAGGAGTCGCTTAAAGAAGAAGTTACAGGTCTGTGAGAGCCAGAAATCTTGCTTGTTTGTAGGTGACCAAATACTTATTTTACTGAGGAATTTACCAATTAATTCATTAAAAATCCTTCATTGTGATTTTCTGGATTTTTTTTTCTCATTTTGTCTCTCATAGTTGAGGTATACCTATGATGAAAATTGGAGACCTCTCTCATCTTTTAAGTGGGAGAACTTGCACAATTGGTGGCTGACTAAATACTTTTTTGCCCCACAGTATGTCTTTCTTGAAGGAAAGTTTTCATACTTTTTGCCCTATGGCAAGATGCATTATCATCCTGGAAAATGTTTTCAATGTGAACTTATGCATTTATTGAAGATGTAATGACTGCCATCTCCCCCATTCCTTTATTTGACATGCAGCCAGATATCATCAGTGACTGTGGAAATTTGCAAGCTCTCTTCAGGCAGTCATCCTTATAAATTTCATTGTAACGGCACCAAGCAAAAATTCCAGCATCATCATCTTGCTCAATGCAGATTCATGATTTGTCACTGAATATATCACTATCATCCAGTTGCTGACAGTCCATGATTGCTTTTCTTTAGCCCACTGTATCCTTAATTTTTTTTTTTTATTTCTTTGTTTAGATGTTAATGATAGCTTTCATTTGGCTTTTCTGTTTGCAAATCCTATTTCCTTTAGGTGATTTCATACAGTTTGGTCACCGACGACTCCTGTTTGCACCCATTTGTTCCTCGTTTGTTTTGTTGTGCATTTTCTGTTTTTAAGACATATTGCTTTACGTTTTCTATCTTGGCGCTTTGATGTCTTCCTTGGTCTACCAGTATGCTTCCCTTTTACAGCCTTCCCATTTTGTTTGTACTTGGTCCAGATTTTAGACACAGCTGACTGGGAACCACAAACATCTTTTGCTACATTCCAAGATGATTTATCTTCTTGAAGAAGTTTTATAATCCTCTCCTTTGTTACAACTGACATTTCTCCTGTTGGGAGTGATGATTTATGTTTATCATCTTGGTGCAACAGCTCATAAAGGTGTGCAAGCACTGTTTTATTTTAAATGCAGACTAATTGGCAGATTTAATTTGATGCAGGTAAGTTTTAGGACTGAAAATTACAGGGTGATTCCATATTATTTTCCTCAGAATTGAGTGATTCATTTTTTTTCTTCTCCTTGATCTCATAAAAAAAATGGAATTGACGACAACAGCTTTCTTTCATTCTTTTTTCAATGTTTCTTAAAGCCAGAAGGTTGGCATTTTGAATAAAAATAGTTTCATGGCATGTCTGTGATTAGTTTATTTTTTACTGATTTAAACAACTGAATGAACATCCTCAAAAGTGGTGATTCCACAATGTTTGCCAGTGATTGTATATTCTCCTGGCTTACAACTTCATTGATCATTCACACTGAATGTTTGTTTCAAATGGGAAATATATTTAATTTCACTATTTCTTTTCGCTGTGTACTTGTGTCATTGTTTTCCCTTAAACTGAAGTCAATATTCCTGTGATAAAAACAACTTAGATATGAGGAAAACAATGTACAATTTGCCAGCATGCCAACTATGACAAACCATGACTCATTTACATGTTGTTTACAGATGAAATCACGTACTAATTCATTTTACTTTATTGCTCTGAAGCCTGTTTGAGGAAGAAGCAATGTGGAGGTTTGAAATGTGGTATACTACACAGAGGCGAGCGCACACATCCCTGAAAACAATATTTCACACCCATCTCAGCATCATAGGCATAGAGGTGATAAATAGTGAGTGCAGCTTTGCCAGACAGAGGGGTTGGTTGAAATATCAGAACCTTAAGCCACAGGCATGAATCATGCAATATCAATGGTTCTGGCTATGTGTCATCTGTCAAAAGGAACAGGGATTGGTTAATGGCCCTCCAGGATGCCTGAGGTTAGCAGCACAAGAAAAACACAATATGACGATTGAAGCAAAGGAGAGAGGTGGAGAGAAATTACAGCAGAAAGGGGTTGTTCAACCTATTTATCACCAAAGTTAAGCTTGGATAAAAAAATGTAAATAAATAAAAAAAAATGTACTGCTGGTTACTTCTACTGTAGGACAAAGAAATTTTATTATAAAAACAAACTATCAAAGGTTCTCTTCACCAAAATACAGTGTGTTTATGGGTTTTAACCTTCTAAAATGCTTTCTTTGGTCATATGATTATCGTAAAAATATTCCATTAATCTCGCCATTTACTGAAAAATATTTTTATTTATACACTCTTTTAGAAGCTGGCAACTTTTCCATGGTACGTTTCCCTGTGTCACTTAAATAAAAGTCAATCCCACATCACAATGGTGTTGAATAGAATAGAATAGAATAGAATAGGCTTTATTGACACTGTACAATTGTACAGTACATCAAAACTGTGGGTGCTCCACCAGGCTACTGCACAATTAAGTATTAGAGAAGGATTAAATAAAACACAGTTACAGAACACACGATTAACCTCTTGCGCTCCGTTGTACCGCGGACAGGCAAGTCTCTGCGTCCTAGAGCGCACGAGAGCGCCCTCGTGCACTCTAGGACGCATGATGGAGATGGTGATGTAGGTGGTGATGGCGTCCAAGCGCGCACTGAAAATAAAAGCTGCAGACACAGCCGCGAACAGATTAGTTCATCTGATTGACCTCTCATTCGACTAATAAGAGCCTTGAATTGGGTAGTAGCTCACGATTGTGGAAATATACACAGGTATAGTAGTGGCTTCACGCATGGAACTATGTACATGAACATAGTGCGGAACACACGACTGAGTAAAATGGCCCAAGGTTTATGGAAAATATACACAGTAGTGGTTTCATGGATGGGTCAATATACATGAAAGTGCAGACTGAATGATTTTTTGGATGATGTTGATGACCCTCTGCACAGTCTTCCTGTTCTCGGCCATGGAGCCAGCGTACCACACACCCAGACAGTAGGTGAGCACGTTCTCCACTGAAAAGCGGTAGAAGGCCAGCAGCAGCTTCTGGTCCAGGTCGTTCTTCCTCAGGACACGGAGGAAATGCAGTCGCTGCTGGGCTTTCTTCACCAGGGCCTTGGTGTCGACAGTCCAGCAGAGGTCAGAGGAGATGTGGGTGCCCAGGAACCTGAAGGTGGGGATGGTTTCCACGCGGTCACCATTTATTGGTGGTGGAGGGGGGGAGGGGTAGCTGTCTGTTCTTTCTGAAGATCAGGATGAATTCTTTGGTTTGTTGGACATTCAGTTTCAGGTTATCTGCTTGGCACCACAGCAGCAGATTCTCTACCTCTGCCCTGTATGCCTCTCATCATCATCGATGATGAGCCCAACCAAGGTGGTATGTCCGCGTATTTCATGATGACGGTGGTTGGGTGGGTTGGAATACAGTCAATGGTGTACAGGGAGTACAGTAGAGGGCTTAGCACACAGCGCTGAGAGAGCCAGTGCTGAGAGACAGTATGGAGGAGTGGTGGGGGCTGAGTCTGACTGTTTGTGGGCGGTTGGTGAGAGAGTTTTTTTTAATCCAGGAGCAGGTGTGTGTGTGTGTGGGGGGGGGGGGGGTCTGGAGAAGGTACAGTTGACTGATCAGGATGTCTGGGATGATGGTGCTGAAAACTGAGCTGTAGTCCACAAACAGCATCCTCACGTAGCTCCTTGGGTTCTCCAGGTGGCTCAGCGCTCTCTGGAGAGTGGTGTCAATGGCATCTTCCATAGACCGGTTCTCCCTGTAGGCGAACTGGTGGGGGTCAAAGGATGGGGGGAAGACAGTCCCTGATGTACTGGGACACCAGTCGCTCAAAACACTTCATGACTACAGACCTGAGTGCTACGGGTCTGTAGTCGTTCTGGCTATCAATTGTGGACTTTTTGGGGATGGGGATGATGGTGGAGGCCTTGAGGCAGGAGGGGACGGTGGCGTCCGTCAGGGAGAGGTAGAACAGCTTGGTGAAGATCTCTGCCAGCTGGTCAGCACATGCTTTGACCACTGCACCTGGGATGCCGTTGGGGCCAGCAGCTCTGTGGGGATTCACTGCTCTCAGTTGCCTCCTCACCTCATGCACCTGTAGAGAGAGCGGGGGGTGGGGGGGTAGCGAGAGAGGGGAGGACAAGTTGGGGGGGGTACTCAAACCAGGCAAAGAAGCTGGGGGGGCCCTGGTCCCTGTAGTTGGTGAGGGCCTGGATGCCTTTCCACATCTCCCGGGGGTTGCTGTCTGTGAGGAAGCCCTCCACCTTCTTTCTATAGGCGTTCTTAGCGTGTTTTATGCCTCTTTCAGGTTGGATCTGGCAGTGCTGTACAGACAGCTGTCCCTCTGCCTAAAGGCCGAGTTGAAAGCTCTGATCAGAGCTTGGACCTCACTGGTCATCCAGGGTTTCTGGTTTGGAAAGACCCGGATGTGTCACATTTTCTACACAGCATTTAATGTAGAAGAGGACAGTGTAAGAGTCTAGGTCCTGCTGTTCAAAGATGTTTCATTCTGTGCAGCTAAAGCAGTCCTGTAGCTGGAGGAGAGCATTTTTCAGGCCAGGTTTTAATTCTTTGTTTGGTTTGGGGGAAACTCTTCCTCAGGTAGATGTAGGCAGGTATTAGAAGAAGGGCCAGATAGTCCGATTATCCAAGGTGTGTGGGGGGGTGGCTCTGTAGGTATGCTTAATGTTGCTGTAAACATGATCCAGTGTTCTTTCCCCTCTTGTGGGGCAATTAACATGTTGGTGGAATTTGGGGAGTACAGTCTTTAATCATGTTTTGTTAAAATCCCCTGCAATAATGTGGACTGTGTCGGGGTAATCTTTCTGTTGCCTGCTAACAATGTGCTGGAGGTGGCTGAGTGCTAAGCTAATGCTAGCGTCTGGAGGGACGTAAACAGCGGTTACAATTACTGCAGATAGCTCGTGGGGTAGATAGAAGGGCCTACACAGAAAGGATATGGCCTCCAAGTCCAGTGAACAGTGGCTTTGAATTATCCTGCTGTTATTACACCAAGTCTGAAGCACAAAAACACAGAGCTCACCACCTCTGCCCTTACCAGAATCGGTGTTGCGGTCGAAACGGAGTGTAGTTCGGCAGGGTAATTCCACAGTGGCGTCTGGGATGAGCGGGTGAAGCCAAGATTTGGTCACAATCAGAATACAACAGTCCTGGACGTAGCGATTGCAGGCGATCTCCGATTGCAGCTCATCCATTTTGTTGGCAAGGGATCTACTGTTGTGAGGAAAATTGAAGGTAACAATGGTTTGGTGCACTGATTGCACGGTTGGGCATGGAGGCCAGCTCTGCAGCCTCATTTCTTCTTCCTCTCTCGGTGCCGTCTGTGCCTCTTGCTGGGCCTGATAACAATCCACAGACCGCCCGGAGGTCTGGCGATCTCCTCAGGGATGTGGTATTGATTGCTGGAATAAGCACCGGAGATGTCGGAATTAAGTTGCCGGCCAATGCCTAGAAGTTCCTGGCGACTGTAGTTAATTAGTCCATCACAGAAAGAGGACAAAAAAATGTAGGAAAAACACAAAAACAAGTGCAGCAGTCCAGAGCATCTAGCCGCAGCGTGTGGATGTGCAGCCATCTTGCTATCATCCAGACAACAAGATGATGACATCAAGAGTTTCACTGAGAACGAGGCCTGTTAGCTTCAGAGCTAACAATAATAATAACAACAACAACAACAACAGCAACAACACTGGTAGGACCATAAAAAGTGAATGTGTTCTGCAGGGGACAAAATGGATTGTTATCCATGTGCGGCCTGTTAGCATCAAAGCTAAAGTCTTGACTGAAAAAAGGTTGGATTTTGCTGTAAAGCCATGTCTTAGGGATGCTGTTGTCCTCCCACTGCTGAGCTGTGCTTTAAATCCACAACCTGTAAATAAACCATCTGAATATTTAATCGGTGTGGTTGAATGACTGCAGGTTGTTGCTGCTGAAACTGTTAGCCTCGCACTGGCACACTTGAAATAAAGAAAAACATGTATGATTTGCTAGCTACTAATGGGATGGTGACAGTTTCATTTTTTTACTGTTAGAATTGCTGTTGTCCTGCCTTTTGTATAAATGCCTTCTGTTGTGAACACAGCAAGAACAGGAAAATTAAAACCTAGCACTGAAGTATTAGTAGTTAGGTTACTAGCTGAGCAGCATTTGCTTCATCTGTAAGAAAAGTTTGCAGAATCACAACAGGGACTCATGGATGTTAATAAGCAGGCAAAAAACTGAGTGTCTAAAAATGAGGGGCTTGAGAGCCGTTTTTAATGAGCAGTAAAATAGCACAGGAATGATTTCTGGTCTTTAAAACCAGAGGTTGTATTTACTAAAGGACGCTCACCTTTCAACTACTGTATATTACTCTTATTTGCACAGACTGTTACAGCCCCCACAGCAGACATTCCCTTTGTTTTCTCCCTCCATGCTGACTCAGAGCTCGTCAGCTGCTGACTGCCAAGGTGAGTGAGGCCACACCTGGCTTCATTTGGCAATCAACAGCAAGAGTATATAGGCTGTGGGGAAAAAAAATCCTCATATATCAACAGTGTGCACACACAAAAATATAACATACAGTATACTGGTTTTCACGCACGTGGTGGGATGTACAGTTGGGTCCATATACAGTGGTGTGAAAAAGTGTTTGCTCCCTTCCTGATTTCTCATTTTTTTGTATGATTGTCACACTTAAATGTTTCAGATCATCAAACAAATTTAAATATTAGACAAAGATAACACAAGTAAACACAAAATGCAGTTTTTAAATGAAGGTGTTTATTATTAAGGGGGAAAAAGTTCAAACCTACATGTCCCTGTGTGAAAAAGTGAGTGCCTCCTAAACCTATTAACTGGTTGGGCACCCTTAGCACCAACAACTGCAATCAAGCATTTACGATAACTGGCAGTGAGTCTTTTACAGCGCTGTGGAGGAATTTTGGCCCACTCATCTTTCCAGAATTGTTGTAATTTAGCCACATTAGGGGGTTTTCCAGCATGAACTGCCTTTTCAAGGCCATGCCACAGCATCTCAATCGGATTCAGGTCAGGACTCTGACTAGGCCACTCCAAACTCTTCATTTTGTTTTTCTTAAGCCATTCAGAGGTGGACTTGCTGGTGTGTTTTGGATCATTGTCCTGCTACAGAACCCAAGTGTGCTTCAGCTTGAGGTCACGAACAGATGGCCGGACATCTCCTTCAGGATTTTATGGTAGACAGCAGAATTCATGGTTCCATTTACCACAGCAAGTCTTCCAGGTCCTGAAGTAGCAAAACAGCCCCAGACCATCGCACTACCACCACCATAATTTACTATTGGTATGATGTTCGTGTTCTGAAATGCTGTGTTACTTTTACGCCGGATGTAATGGGACACACACCTTCCAAAATGTTCAGCTTTTGTCTCGTCAGCCCACAGAGTATTTTCCCAAAAGTCTTGGGGATCATCAAGATATTTTCTGGCAAAACTGAGATGAGCCTTTATGTTCTTTTTGGTCAGCAGTGGTTTTCATCTTGGAACTCTGCCATACAGGCCATTTTCGCCCAGTCTCTTTGTTATGGTGGAGTCATGAACACTGACCTTAACTGAGACAAGTGAGGCCTGCAGTTCTTTGGATGTTGTTGTGGGGTCTTTTGTGACCTCTTGGATCAGTCGTCACTGTGCTCTTGAGGTAATTTTGGTCAGTTGGCCACTCCTAGGAAGGTTCAGCACTGTTCCATGTTTTTCCCATTTGTGGATAATGGCTCTCACTGTGTTACTTGTGGGGTTTTTTTTGTCTCACATTTAAATTTGATGATCTGAAACATTTAAGTGTGACAAATGTAAAAAAAAAAAAAAAGAGAGAAATCAGAAAGGGGGCAAACACTTGTTCACACCACTGTACACTACTCACAAAAAGTTAGGGATATTTGGCTTTCGGGTGAAATTTATGGAAAATGTCAAAAGTTCACGCTACAGTGATATTATATTATGAAAGTAGGGCATTTAAGTAGAAGCATGCAATGGTGAGTTACACATCTCAAACAATTTATTGAAACAAACGCAAACAAGAGTGGTGAGTATACCACAACAAAAAATGTCAATGTCTCAATAACTTGTCACGTGCCCTTGAGCCTCAATTACAGCTCGACAACGATGTCTCAAGCTGTTCACAAGTCAACTTATTGTCTGCTGAGGCATGGCATTCCACTCTTCTTGAAGAGCGGCCCTCAGGTCATTGAGGTTGTGGGGTGCAGGGTTACAAGCCTCTACACGGTGACTCAGCTAATCCCATAAGTTTTCTATGGGATTCAGGTCTGGAGAAAATGCAGGCCACTCCATTTGAGGTACCCCAGCCTCCAGCAGCCGTTCCCTAATGATGCAACCTCGATGAGCTGGAGAATTGTCATCCATGAAGATGAAACTGGGCCTGTGTTGTTCATGCATGGGCACAATGACTGGATTAAAGATGTTATTCAGGTAGTATCGGCTTGTCACCGTACCATTCTCGAGGTGTAGGGCAGTTCTGTATTGACTTGACACACCTGCTCAGACTGTAACACCACTACCACCACCACCACCACCAAAGGCTCATCAGGTGACAACAGTGGCTGGTGCATAGTGCTCTCCTTGACGTCTCCAACATCGTTGGCGGCCATCATTTCTGCTCAACGTGTATCAACTTTCATCAGAGAACAGCACTGAGGCCCACTGGTCCCTTGTCCAACGTAAATGCTCCCTGGCCCGTGCAAGACGATGATGGCTGTGCCTAGTGGTGTGGTCAGGTACCCTTGCAGGTTGTCTAGCACACAGACCACATTGATGTAAACAGTTTCGAATGGTCTGACGTGACACTTGGGTGCCTCCCACCTCCCATAAATGTGCTTGGAGTTGAGTAGCATTCATCATCCGGTTCCGCAGGGCACTGATCACAATGAAGCAGTCTTCAGCATGGGATGTGGCCAAAAGATGTCTCTGTTGCAACATGCTGGTGACACTCTGTGACACTCAAAGCTCAGCAGCCACTTCACTCTGAGAACATCCTGTTTAAAGCCTCACAATGGCGAGGTACTGTTGATCAGTTGTTTGGTATTGTCTTGGTCTCATGATGTCAAAATGTGAACAGCATGATGAAGAGGACTGTTTAAATACCAATTCTAACTGAACCAGAAAATTTATTGGTCAGTTCATGGATCAAACATCTGTTGTGAATTTTGCTGTTAAGCACATTGTTCGAGAACAACAAGTTATGCCAAAAAGCAGTGAAACATTGAACAATTGAAAATGTGGATTCAAAAAATTAGAGAAGGTCAAATTAAGTTCACCTGTAAAGGTTATAGTGCATTTTAGATGCACCCTAAAATTTCACCCGAAACACAATTTTTGTTATTTTAGCTGTTTACAAAAACATATTCAAGATACAGTTATATAATCAATATGGGCTTAAAGTGCAGATGCTCAGCTTTAATTTGAGGGTATTCCCATCCAAACTGGAGTTATGGTTTAGGAATTACAACCATTTTTATACAAAAACTCCTCATTTTAGGGGCTCAAAAGTAATTGGACAATTCATGGGCTGCATGGGCTATTCCCTCCTTAATCCTTAATTTGGAAGCTGTTGCTTTGAACCCACAACATGCAGTCAAAGGAACTCTCAATGGAAGTAACTATGAGTTTGTATAGTCATGATCCCGAACTCACTCTCGTGCAATGCTGCTTAATTATGTGTCATTGAGGATGTCAAAACTTACAATTAATCCCAGGAAAAGTCAATAAACAGGCCCTTTAAAGTAATCCTCAGACTTTAACTGAGACTGTCCTGGCTTTATAAATCCTTCCCAAGTGACTGCTGATTAAACACTTGTCATCCTCCTGATGAAACCTAATCAAAAACAGAAACAGAACAGACAGCTGATCTCCCCACAGCAACTTTTTTCCCTCACCACACACTAACATTTGACCCCAGTATGTGTTGGACGGACAATTTCCCAGCCAAGACAACTATCACATTCTTTTTTGCATAACAGCCTTATTACCCAAGTGGACAGAAAAAGTAAATCACCACGTCCAAATGTAGGTCTGCTGAAATAATTTCCATTTCAACCCATCACTATGGAAACCAGGGACAAAAATAGTGTGGAAAATGTGCTGCCAGCATGGTAAGCTGTTTAATGTTACAGGAAATTGGTTCAGGTTCTGAATATTTGTTGTTTGGCACAGTTTGTGTCATTTTGTTTTGGAGGATAGCATATTGTATATTTTTTCAACATTTAAAATAAGATTTGTGAGTATCTGGGAGTTAGTCCACTGTGTTAGGCCTATGCTCCTGACTTAAACCTCAAAGAATCTATGGAGTATTGTAGACGGAGATGAGAGCCACCAGACCCAACAGTGCAGACGAGCTGAAGGCCACTATCAAAGCAACCTGGGCCTCCATAACACCTCAGCAGTGGCACAGGCTGAGCGCCTCCATACCACGCTGTATTGATGCAGTAATTCATGCAAAAGGAGCCCCAACCAAGTATTGAGTGTATACATGGACATACTTTTCAGTCGGCCAAAATTTCTATAACCCTCCATCTCATGAAGTCGCGAATGCTGGCAAATGTAGCAATTTTGGGGTTTCATCAGGGTTTGTAAAAGGTTGCCAGACAGGTTACAAACTGTTTTTAAGGACCCAAACAGTTTTTCTTGTCACCCAAAAAATTTGAATATGTTTGAATTTTTTGGGCGAATCTATTTTTCAACAAACAGTTGCAAACGTTTGTAAAACAGCTGTAAGCATTTGCAAATAGTTGCAACATAATGTATGTTGCTACAGTTCTTTTTGGTTCAACAAGTAGTGAACACAAATCACTGTGACATGAATAAACTTTGAACAAAATCTACATGCCTCCCATTCCATGACTTTTCCTAAATATGTGTGTTTTATGTTTTCTGAAGTCCGAAATGTATTAAAATAAAAACAATTTCAGAGCATTTATTCCTTGGACTGCCACCTACTGTCATTTAGACCACAGTTGATCATGGCTGTGAGCATATAAGGAATTACATCCATATAAAGAGCGTTTCTTTTCAGGGATGTTTTCATGGTCTGTACTTTTTTATTTTGCTGCTGTCTTCCTCCTACTATTACACTGTATATCCTGATCTGGGAGAGACAACGAGACAGAAGAGTGAGAGGAATCATCATTTTATGCACCGTATGGACAGAGAAAAAAACAATCACTGCCCACTGGCACATCTGCTGTGTCCACTCCATGTAGGAAGCACCACTACACAGATATTATTTTGTGAATACAAATTGATTGTAACCAACTGAAATTATCCTTATGAAAAAAGAATTATAGTGTCAACAGCGCAAACACCCGACGCTGGCTGCTGTCCAGCTCAGCAGCACACCTCCAGTCTCTGTGTGAGACTTGGGCCTGCATCATCGACAGGGAGAATAACAGTATAGGATCTAAACTTTTATTATAATCCCAAACATGAACACAAAGTAAGGAAAGCAGAAAATAATATTAATCCAATAAATCTCAACAGAATCAAAACAGTAGCTCTCCTGATGAGCCCTCGCACACCGTCTCAAGGTAGGGCTCCCTAAATTTACTTTCTGAGTTACAAAAAAAAAATATATATATATAGTGTGCATATTTAGCCTAAGTGTGTTTGTTCTATCTTTGTGTTTTGCAGTCTGTAGCTCATGTGAGCAGGGATGAGGTGGTAAGCATTTGCCCCAGCTGTGTGCCATAGGTCTGCGTGCCACAGTAAAGACTCAGTCAAACCAGGCAGAGTTATATTGTGTTTTGTGTTCACATATTCTGTTATTCAATATACAGTATGTTCTGTATAGCTTCTAAGGGCATCTGTCTCCCACAGTGGTCAGGAGAAACTGAATGCTGGGGAGGGTTTGCGCACCCTGTTTTATCGGGTTGAATCCAACATTTGCCTGACATTCGCCTGATAGTTTACCTGGAGTTGGCAAATTGTCTCAAACGTAGCTGCTAACCGTTGCAGACACTGTTGTTAATCTTTACCAGCTGCTTTACAAACACTCTTGCAAACACTTGCATGAATGTTGCAAATGGTTGTTAAAGATCTCTAAATATTGTTAATTGTTGTTAATGACAGAGGCGAGCCCTGAAGATAATGAACAGTCATCAGAAAAGTTGGCGAATTCAAAAATCATCACATTCGTCTACATTCACGGCTCCGTGAAATGCTACCCTTAAGAATCCATTTTTTCTTATTGGTCTTAGGCAACATTCTAATTTTCTGAGAAACTGAAAATGGGGTTTTAATTAACTGTAAGCTACAGTCATCAAAATTGAAAGAAAAACACTTGAAATATAACACTTTGTGTAATGAATCTATATAATCTATGAGTTTCACTTTTTGTGGGGGGTTTTTTGTATTTTGTACACTTTATTGATCCCAGAGGGAAATTCAGGGCATCCACCTGGATGGATGAACCAGCCACAGTACGGTGCCAATCCCTTCACCATTCACACACACATTCATGTCATAAACCTCCATGCGCCACGGCTCGGCGCACAAAAGAGGGAATGAATAAACCCAAAAGCGAGAGTAGATGGTGCACTTTTATTAACCACACAAAGGAAACAAACAGTCCATTTATCACCGAATACAGTTCAGTTCAGCGACAGAAATACAGAGTGACGTAATGAATAGTTTTGGCCACTAAACATGCAGGGCGGCAGCCGAATGCTCAACAGCCTGGTCTAAATGGAGCCTCGTGCCGCAGGGCTGTGTAAAGCACGAAAAGGAAAGGCACATGGCGTCATGCTGCAGGGCTGCGGAGCACAGGAGAAAAGGCGAAAAAGACACTTACGAAGCTGGAGCAGATCTGGGGCAAAACCAAGCAGTCTGGCGAAAAAAAGGGGCAGAAGTTGAGGCAGCCGCGAACACCCAGGAATGGATCGTCTGCAGATGTCGAGCTGAGTACGTGAAGGGAGTGGAACATCATTCATGGGGAGGTTGCTGCCATGAACGAGGGTGAATGTCCCGACAATCTCTTTGCCCCGTCGCGGCAAACACATACTCCAGAGGAAAGAGATTGCCGGTGTGAAAATGCGTGGGCAGAACTGATTGGCATCCGGTGTAAGAGAGTGTGTGTGAATGAGAGTGAATGGAGCATGTGCTTGTGTGTGTGCGTGTGGGTGTGTGTATGTGTGAACACCGTGACAGTGCAGCTGACGGAGCTTGACAGGAGGAGGGGGCGTGCCCGAGCTGTCAGGAGGAAATTAGGTCAAGGCATAACCATGAGTCAGAATCGAGTTTGGCCTCCAAACCCAGATTCATGACACATTCACACCTAGGACCACTTTAGAGTCTCCAATTAATCTAACCTGCATGTTTTTTGGTCTGTGGGAGGAAACCGGAGTACCCGGGGTAAACCCACACAGACACGGGGAGAACATGCAAACTCCACACAGAAGGGTCACTGATGGTCAGGGGGTGGGATCAAACCCACGATGGTCAGGGGTGGAATCGATGCCGTGACCTTGCTGTGTTGCCAAAGTGCTAGCCAATGTGCCACCGAGCTGCCCAATTGAATTTGAATTTAAATTGAATTACTGAAATAAATCAACTTTTCGATTACATTCTAATTTATTGAGATGCACCTGTATTGCTATTGTGCAGTGGTCTCTAACCTGTGGCTTCAAAATCACGTGAAGCTGTTTTGCCCATAATCAGGAAACCTCATAAATTATACGGAAAAAGACACAAGAAATTATAAAAAAGTAGCAAACTCACAAGGATGAAGTCAGAAATTAATGAGAATACAGTGGGTAAAATAAGTATTCAACACGCCACCATTTTTCTCAGAAAATATACAGTGGATCTAAAAAGTCTACACACCCCTGTTCAAATGCCAGATTTTTGTGATGTAAAAAAATGAGACCAAGATAAATCATTTCAAAACTATTTCCATCATTAATGTCACCTATAACCTGAACAACCCAACTGAAAAACAAACTGAAATCTTTTGAGGGGGGGATGTGTGCTTTGGGTCATTGTCGTGCTGAAAGATGAAGTTCCTCTTCATCTTCTGCTTTCTAGCAGAAGCCTGAAGGACTTGTGCCAACACTGACTGGTATTTGGAACTGTTCATAATTTCCTCCACCTTGACTAAGGCCCCAGTTCCAGATGAAGAAAAACAGCCCCAAAGCATGATGCTGCCACCACCATGCTTCAATGTAGGTATGGTGATCTTTTGGTGATGAACACTGTTGCGTTTGCACCAAATATTCCTTTTGGAATTATGGCCATAAAGTTCAGCCTTGGTTCCATCGGACCATAACACATTTTTGGACTGTGAGGGCCCCTTTGCCTTGCCTCTGCCTTCTTTGGGCGTGGTGCACAGGCTGGCCTCCAGCCCGGGGGATGGGATCGTTGGCCTTCCGGTGCCTGGGGCCCAGGGGCTGGCCGGTCCGGGAGCGTGCCATGCCAGCTGCTTGGCAGCCAGGCCCCCCTCAGCCATCCCTCCTGGGGCGGATGCCTGGCTGTCCTGGGGCTTGTTGGTCTCGGGACATTTGTGCTCTGTGGGGGTTGGTGGCGTTGTCCTGCTTGCTCAAGGTTTCTGGGGGGGTAGGAGGGAGTTGCTATGACCTGCCACCCTCTTTGTATGTTTCCTGACAAACCCCTCACACGAACACACTTATTTTGCACGCGCTCTCATACACACGCCTACGCATGCCCACACACACGTTTCTCCTTTAACAGGTGCAGATACCAGACTCATGAGACCTTTCCAGCAGAAGAAACAGTCTGTCTTCTGTTTGTTTCAGTTGTGTTAGTCTGTTTGTCTTCTTTTTCTGTTTCTCTCCCTTTTCTTTCCCCCTCCTCACCCCTCCTTTCCCCATTCCCCCCTGTCGGGTCCTTCATGGGTAAAACAATTTAAATAAAGTATTAAAAGTTGTTACAAGAGGAGTTTATATACAATATACAGTACATATATATGTACTGTACAAAGCTCCTCTTGGCAAAGTAAATCTGTTTGGCACAATAAGGGAAGCAGATTTCTGTTCTGCTTACCTAGCTGCTTGACAGGACAAGCAGAAAAAAAAAATATACCTTTCGGAATTACGGCCAAAAAGTTCAGAATCAGAATCAGAATCAGGATGAGATTTATTGCCATTGTTCATGTAGTACACAAACTAGGAATTTGTCTCGGTGCAATGCTGCAACATTAAACATGAGTAGCACTAAAGATAAAAATAAAAAACTATGCATGCAATAAAATGTAGAATATGAATGAGTAATACTAATCTATGCAATTTTTAAATATATTAACAAGCAGCAGATATTGTGGAGTTCCACATAGTGAATCGGTAGTGCAAAAGAAAACAGTGATAATTATCATGAGTCCGGTTGAGCTGCTGTACGTAGTGCACGAGAGTCTAATAAGTCACTTAGTGTTCAGCAGTCTGATGGCAGAGGGGAAGAAGCTGTTCATGTAGTGGGAGGTTTTAGTCTGAATGGACCGAAGTCTTCTGCCTGAGGGGAGGGGGGCAAACAGTGCGTGTCCAGGGTGTGAAGGGTCGGCTATGATCCGACCTGCACGCCTCCGGGTCCTGGAGATGTACAGGTCCTGGAGGGATGGGAGCTTGCAGCCGATCACCTTCTCAGCGGCGCGCACAATGCGCTGCATTCTTAGTCTGTCCCTGGTGGTGGCTCCTGCATACCACACGGTGATGGAGGTGGTGAGGATGGACTCGATGATGGCCGTGCAGAACTGCACTAACATCTTGGTGGGTAGCTTGAGCTTCCTCAGCTGCCTCAGGAAGAACATCCTCTGCTGGGCCTTTTTGATGAGGGAGCTGATGGTCGGCTCCCACTTGAGGTCCCGGGTGATGGTGGTGCCCAGGAAGCGGAAGGAATCCGCAGTGGTGATGGGAGAGTCTGTGAGGGTAAGGGGGGGGGGGGCAGAGGGGCTGTAACTTTCCTGAAGTCCACGATCATCTCCACTGTCTTCAGAGCGTTCAGTTGCAGGTTGTTGTGGCTGCACCAGGACGCCAGCTGGGCCACCTCTCTCCTGTAGACAGACTCGTCGCCGTTGGAGATGAGCCCGATGAGGGTGGTGTCGTCCGCAAACTTGATCAGCCTGACAGACTGGTGGCTGGAGGTGCAGGAGTTGGTGTACAGGGAGAAGAGCAGGGGGGAAAGTACACAGCCCTGGGATGATCCGGTGCTGATGCTAACAGAGTCTGAGACAGTCTTTCCTAGCCGCACATGCTGGGAAAGACTGTCAGACCATAACACATTTTCCCACATGCATTTGGGAGATTTCAAATGTGTTTATGCAAAATGTAGCCGGGCTTGGACGTTGTTCTTCGTAAGATAAGGCTCCGTCTTGCCACCCTAGACGGGAGATTGTTATCACATGTTGCTGTCAACCTCTTGGCAGCCTCCCTGACCAGTTTTCTTGTCATCTTTTCATCAGTTTTGGAGGGATTTTCAGTTCTTGGTAATGTCACTGTTGTGCCATATTTTCTCCACTTGATGATGACTGTCTTCACTGTGTTCCATGGTATATTTAATGCCTTGGAAATTCTTTTGTACCCTTCTCCTGACTGATACCTTTGAACAATGAGTTCCCTCTGATGCTTTGGAAGCTCCCTGCAGACCATGGCTTGTGCTGTAAGATGTGACAACAAAAATGTCAGGAAAAGCCTACTAGAACAGCTGAACTTTATTTGGGGTTAATCAGAGGCACTTTAAATGGTAGCAGGTGTGTGCTGACTCCCATTTAACATGAGTTTGAATGTGATTGGTTAATTCCGAACACAACCACATCCCCAGTTATAACAGGTTCAGGGAGTGCATATTTATGCAACCAGATTATTTTAAGGTTTTTTTTTTTCCCTTAAAAGATTTCAGTTTGTTTTTCAGTTGGGTTGTACAGGTTATAGGTCACATTAATGGTGGAAAAAGTTTTGAAATTACTTATCTTGGCCTCATTTTTTACATCATAAAAACCTGGCATTTGAACAGGGGTGTGTAGACTTTTTATATCCACTGTATTTCTAATGAGGTGACTGAAAATACATTTTCACCAAATGTCAGTAACAACCCATACAATCCACACATGCAAAGAAATCAAACCATAGCTCTCCATAAATTATGTGTAATAATGTGAAACCATATTGGGGGGGAAAAGCACTGAAGACATGAAGAAAGACAGGTGCAAAGAGGCATGGAAAATCAAGCCACCAGCTGAAATCTAACAGTAATTAAAAAGCAATCCTCCCCTTTGTCAGTGTAAATTAATATCAGTTGGTTCAGTCCCAACTGATGGCCTAGAAAAAGGTGTCTTATTACCAAGGTGTCACGCAAGATATATTTCATGATGCTTAAAAGCAAAGAGCTCTCTCAAGATCTTTGCAACTTTATCGTTGCAAAACATTCTGATGGCATTAGTTACAGAAGGATTATGAAACTGCTGAATATTCCAGTGAGCAGTGTTGCGGGCATAACCTGGAAGTGGAAAGAACATCATTTCATCATAAACTGGCCACGACTACGGGCTCCTCACAAGATTTCTCACAGAGGGATGAAAAGAATTACACTGGTCAACACCAAATTTATTGTCTTAGTTTTTTAGCCGATTTAGGACAATTTTAAGATAAGATAAGATAAGATAAGCCTTTATTAGTCCCACAACGGGGAAATTCCAGGATTGCAACAGCACAGGGATAGCAACACTCAGAGCAACAATCAGAAGGCAAGAAAAAAAACAAGCAAGCAAGAGCAGCTAATAAACATATGTACGTATTACTATAAAATATATATATATACACACACACACAGACACACAGTGCAGAGCATTGTAGCTGGATGGAATAAATATATGAATATATGAACACACAGTGCAGAGCATTGTAGCTAGATGGAATAAATATGTAAATATATAAACACCCACAGTACGGAGCATTGCAGCTAGGTGGAATAAATATGCAAGTATATAAACACACACAGTGCGGAGCAATGTAGCTAGATGGAATAATATGTAGATATATAAATATATAAACACACCCAGTGCTGAGCATTGTAGCTAGATGGAATAAATATGCAAATATATAAACACACACAGTGCAGAGCATTGTTGCTAGATGGAATGAAACAGCATAACCGTCTACTTAGTTATCCTACATGGTATGATTATGTGCCCATACATATTCTCACCCTCCATAGCGACCGGTATGTTCCTAGTTGTATGCCGGAGGGGACCATTGTGTAAGTCTATTGCATCTTTTGCATTCAAAAAACTATTAGTTTGTTACGTCTTTTTGCTATCTCTGCGAGCAGCCCTGCTTAGGTTGTACAGTCTGACAGCCGTTGGTAGGAAGGACCTACGAAACCTCTCGGTTGTGCACCTGGGATGATGTAGTCTGCTGCTAAATGAGCTCCTCAGTGCATTCAGTATGTCCTGCATAGGGTGGAACTCGGACTCCAGCAGAGATGACAGTTTAGCCACCGTCCTTCTCTCTCCTATCTCCTCCATCGGATCAAGGCGCTGCCCCAGGACAGAGCTAGCTTTCTTAATCAGTTTGTTCAGTCTCTTCCTATCGGCTGCAGTAATGCCACTGCCCCAGCAGACCACTCCAAAAGTGATGGCTGATGCCACCACCGTGTCATAGAATGACTTCAGCAGCGCCCCTTGTACACCAAAAGACCTGAGTCTCCTCAGCAGGAACAGCCTGCGCTGTCCCTTCTTGTAGAGTGCATCAGTATTGTGTGACCAGTCTAGTTTATTGTTCAGATGAATACCCAGGTACTTATAGGATGTCACCATCTCGATGTCTGTTCCCTGTATATTTACTGGTACTGTGAGGGGCTGCCCATGCCTGCGGCAGTCCACCACCAGCTCCTTAGTTTTCCTCGCGTTGATATGGAGGCAGTTCCGATGGCACCAGTCCACGAAGTCCTGGATAAGCCCTCTGTACTCAGCTTCATCTCCATTGGAGATGAGGCCAACGATCGCAGAGTCATCAGAGAACTTCTGTAGATGGCAGTGTGTTGTGTTGTGTGAGAAGTCCGCAGTATAAAGAGTGAACAGGAAGGGAGCCAGCACCGTTCCCTGGGGGGCCCCCGTGCTACTGATGATCGTGTCGGACACACAGTCCCGGGTTCTCACAAACTGAGGCCGGTTCGTGAGGTAGTCCAGGATCCATGATGACAGGTGCTGGTCCACCCCTGCGCGCAGCAGCTTGTCCTTCAGGATCATCGGTTGGATGGTGTTGAAAGCACTGGAGAAGTCAAAGAACATGATCCTCACCATATTCCCGGGCTTCTCCAGGTGGGACAGAGAACGGTGAAGGAGGAAGATCACCGCATCCTCCACCCCAATGCCATGCTGGTAGGCGAACTGGAGTGGATCCATCGCTGGTTCCACCAGGGGGCGGAGGTGAGCAAGGAGCAGTCTCTCCAGGGTCTTCATCAAGTGGGACGTCAAGGCCACCGGTCTGTAGCTGTTCAGGTCTTTGGGGTGGGAAGTTTTTGGTACAGGTACCACACAAGATGTTTTCCACAGCTGTGGTACCCTCCCCAGTTTCAGGCTCATGTTGAAGATATACGTCACAATCCCACACAGCTGGTCTGCACAGGACTTGAGGAGCTTTGCGCTGATGCCGTCCGGTCCCGGCGCCTTCCTCGCCTTGATCTTCCTCAGCTCCGTCCTCACCTGGGTCCTGGTCAGGGTCAGGATGGGGGGCTGTGTGTTGGGAGTGGGGGGGTGTTGGTGGAGTGGGGAGTGGGCAGCAGGACTTGATTTCTTTAGAGGCAGCAGTGGTTGTTGTGCAGTCAGGGGGGAGGGCGGTTGGTCAAATCTACTGAAAAACAGATTCAGGTTGTTCGCCCACTCCCTGCCCCCTGTGGCCTGGGGGGAGGTATTCTGGAGCCCCGAGATGGTTTTGAGGTTTCTCCAGACCCCGCTGATGTCGCTCTGTTGCAGCTTGTCCTCCATCTTCTTCCTGAAGCTGTCCTTGCCTTCTCTGATCTTTCTCCTCAGCTCCCTCTGTACGGACTTCAGCATCTCCCTGTTCCCTGACCTGAAGATCCTCTTCTTCTCTCTCAGAAGAAGATGATGTGCTGAATCCAAAAATCACATTGGTTTTGCTCAATTAGGTCAACTTTTTGAATTATGGCCACATGTTGTTTTATACGTTATTGTTTTATACGTTTTTGTTTTTGTTTTTGTAACCCTGTATTATCAGAAATGTTGTCCAAGAGCCAAGGACCCCTTGTGGGGAGCTTCAGAGAGACCTAGTACAACTGTTTCAAAGAAAACAATAAGTAATGCCCTCAACTGTCATGACCTGTATGCATGTGCACCATGCAAGACTCCACTGCTGAAGAAAAAGCATGTTGAAGCTTGTTTATAGTTTGCTGCACAACATTTCAACAAGCCTGTTAAATACTGGGAGAATATAGTCTGGTCAGATGAGACCAAAGCTGAACTCTCTGGATGCCATAATACACACCATGTTTGCAGGAGCAATGGCACTGTACATCACCCCAAAAACACTATACGAACAGTGAAGTTTGGAGGTGGTAACATCATGGTGTGGGGCTGTTTTTCAGCATGCGGTACTGGCAAACTTCATATAATTGAAGGAAAAATGAATGGAAAAATGTACCAAAACATTCTTGACAAAAATCTGCTTAATCATCTACCAGGATGATGAAGATGAAATGAGGGAGGACATTTCAGCAAAAAAAATAATCCAAACCACACAGCCAAGGGAACTCTCAATTAGTTCTGGAGAAAGAAAACAAAGCTGCTAGAATGGCCCAGCCAATTACCTGACTTGCATCAAATTGAAAATGTATGGAAAGAACAAAAGATCAGAGCTCTTAGAAGAGGCCCAGAGTTGAAGACTGTGTGAAAGAATGGGACAAAATCACATCTGAGTAATGCATGTAACGAGGTTCTCCATACAGAAGGCATCCTGAAGGTGTCATTACCAACAAAGTCATTTGTATGAAGTAGGGATGCACAATAGTAAAATTTTTGACATATTTTTTCCCACAATTTACATTTGCAATCAAAATCATTCAACCCCCATTGCATTTTAGGTTTATTACTAACTAACTAACTAACCTGCACTTATATAGCGCTTTTTCTAGTCACAAAGACCACTCAAAGCGCTTTCATTAATACTAACCCTCTATTCTAAGGGCCTATAGGAAACAGATATCTAGGGACAATTTAGAACAGCCAATTAACCTAACATGCATGTTTTTGGCATGTGGGAGGAAACCGGAGAAATCCCGGAGTAAACCCACGCAACACGGGGAGAACATGCAAACTCCACACAGATCACTGTTGGTCGGGGGCTGGGATCGAACCCACGATCCCACGATCCCCACAATCCCCCGGCCAAGGGTAAACTGTGCTGCCGCAGTGCTAACCACTGCGCCACCGTGCAAAATTTAAAACTTTTCAGGTGTTTCCAATAAACAAATTACACAAGAACAATTAAAATAGTTCAAACTAATATTACAATGATTTATTTAACAAAACTAAATGGGTTTTTGAACGAACTATCTATACCGTGTATTCCAAATGAAAACAGGGAGATATTGGAGTCTAAAATTAGTCAAGAAGAAGTTGGGCTAGCCATTGATAATACGAAATCAGGAAAAAGTGCAGGACCAGATGGTCTTCCAGTTGACCTTTATAAGAAATTTAAGAATAAATTAATAAAACCTTTTTTGGAAATGGTTTTAGAAGCATTTCAAAATAATAATTTACCATCATACATAAATAATGCCTTAATTATACTGCTGCCAAAACCAGGTAAGCCCTCTAATAAATGTGAAAATATGAGAACAATAAGCCTATTAAACGCCGACCTTAAGATAATCTGTAAAATTTTAGCAAGACGAATACAAGAAATTTTACCAAATATTATTAATCGAGATCAGAATGGCTTTATAAAGGGAAGACAAGGCTTCCATAATGTAAGAAGACTATTTAATATTATTTATTTTAATAAAGAAGCACCGGATACAGCTCTCCTATCACTGGACGCCGAAAAGGCCTTTGATAGAGTTGAATGGCCCTTTCTTTTTGAAGTCCTACAAAGGTTTGGACTTGGAAATAATTTCATAAAATGGGTTCAAATAATATACAATAATGCTACAGCAGAAATCCTAACAAATAACAATATTTCAAAACCAATAAAAATCAATAGAGGATGTCGACAAGGCTGTCCACTTTCACCTTTACTGTTTACTATGGCAATTGAACCTTTAGCGATAGCGATACGTTTACATTCACAAATATATGGAATTAAAGTTGGACCAACAGAACATAAAATCTCCCTGTACGCCGATGACATAATTTTGTTTATGTCGAATCTAAAAAAATCAATTCCAACCTTGTTGAATTTAATAAAGAATTTTGGGGAAATATCAGGATATAAAATAAATAAAACTAAATCTTCAATATTAATGCTAAATGAGACCCAGAGAAATTACCCAGCCCCTGAGGTAAATCAATTCAATGTTGTAAATCAGTTTAAATATTTAGGAATCCAAATTGTGCCTAAGCTAGAATCAGTCGCCAGTGTCAACTATGAAGCCTTAATGACAGATATCAATGAGTTAACTCAGAGATGGATGTCAGTACCAATGTCGATGATCGGGAGAATCAATATACTTAAAAGTAATATTTTACCTAAAATACTTTATTTATTTCAATACATTCCCTTATCACCACCTTTAGATTTATTCTCAAGAATAAAAAAAAAGTTAGTGGAATTTATATGGAACAACAGGAGGGCTAGATTACGTCTGTCTTTATTATATTTACCATTTGATCGTGGAGGTCTGAAATGTCCAAATTTTATGTTGTATTATTGGTCGGCACAACTGAGGTCTATGACATATTATTTTTCATCAAATGATCTCCCTCACTGGACTGAAATGGAATCATACAATTTACCTTTACCTCTTCCCATATTCATATACTCAGATTCGGCAAAAAAATTACAAAAACAAGTTAAAAATCCATTTGTAAAGCATATGATCAAAATATGGTGTGAAGCTAAAAACTATTTAAAAGAACCACAGTTACTGTCACAATTTAGTCCAATATGGGGTAATCAATATTTTAAACCAGGGAGAGCGGACGCTGTATTTAAAGTATGGAATTTAAAAGGGATACAAAAGATTCAGGATTTATATTTGCCATGTGCAGATAACATAATGTCTTTTGAAGAGCTGAGGATCAAATTTAATCTCAATAGAACACATTTTTTTAAATATCTTCAACTTAGAAACTTTATTCGATCAAATCAAAATAAAGCTCTCACTCGACCTATTTATTCATCCTTGGAAAAAATGATGATGAAAGATAGTAAAAGAAAGGGTATTATTTCAGAGTTTTATAACTCATTGACACTATCTTCAAGTGAAAATTCACTGAAAAGATTAAACTACTGGAAAGAAGATCTGCAAACTGAAATTTCAGAGGAACAATGGGAATTGGCTTGCACAGAAGCTCAAACCAAATCAATAAATGTACGCCTTAAATTGATACATTTCAAATGGTTAATGCGGATGTATGTTACACCGGAGGAGTTAAATAAATATAACAAAAATATACCAGATACATGCACAAAATGCATGGAAAGTAAAGGAACTCTATTTCATTGTGTATGGGAATGTAGATTAATAAGAATGTTTTGGGAAGAGGTGAGGGTAACAATTGAAAAAATAATCTCAAAACAAATCATATTGAATCCTAAATTGTTTTTGTTGGGTCTGTACCCAGAAAAGCATAATTTTAATAAAAGTGAAAGAACATTCATAGACCTCAGTTTGCTTAATGCCAAAAAATGTATTGCACTATTATGGAAAAAGACTCATAGACCAGATGTGACTCAGTGGTTAAGACAGATGTTAACAAACCTTCCATTAGAAAGAATAACATATATACTGAAATCAAAGGAAATTGTGTTTGAGAATATATGGAGACCTTTTATTGATTATGTAAAAAATTTAAACATAACTTTTGAAGAAGAAGGTGAATGATGTGTGTGGACCTTGTAAATTCCAAACTGGTGAACATAATATGTATACTTATGTATTGGATTGTCTAGACTAAACAGAGGAGCATTGTTGAAGATTTGACTTTGCTGGTGGTTGTTGGTGTTTTTAGTGCATCTTTTTTTTTTTTTTTTTTTGTAGTACTTTAGTGTTAGTGTTTGATTGTTTGTATCATGTTTGTTAAAAAAAAAAAAGGTTCAATAAAGATATTGTGGAAAAGAAAAAAAAATATTACAATGATTTTATCCAATTTCAACACTAAATCCTACCGTCAATGACTACTGCAGTCTCAAAATTGTTCAACCCCCTTTGCAAATCAGGTGTAGTCTCAAGCACACCTGATGCAACCAATCAAGGGCTTCATGAGTTGCATCAAGTTCGCTTGAGATAGAACACCTCAAATACCTGGACTGTTGACTGTGACATTTGAGGGGCTTACCTCTGACAAACCTTGCAGAAACAAGGAAAAGGATGCAAAGGCACCAAATATTCCTAGAGATACAGTTGTAAGCATAGTTCACAAGTTTAAAGTTAAGGGAACAGTAGTGATACTACTTGGACGTAGTTGGGGTGGCTGTGGCGCAGGTGCTGTGTGGCTGACTACTGATCGGAGCGTCAGGGGTTCAATTCCCGCTCTGTCTGCAGTCTACATGTCGAAGTGTCCTTGAGCAAGACACTGAACCCCCAGTTGCTCCTGGTGGTCAAGCTAGCGCCTCTGTGTGTATGGTAGCCCTGCTGCCATCAGTGTGTAGATGTTTGCATGAACGGATGGATAGCAGGATCTGTAAAGCGCTTTGGTCATCCAGAGATGAGAAAAAGCGCTCTATAAGTGAACGCCATTTACGTGGCAGAAAGAGAACGCTATCAACAGCTGCCACCAGAGTCCTGAGGAGGCAGCTGGTCAAAAACCCTTGACTGACAGCAAAAGACCTGCAGCAAGACTTGGTGGCAACAGGCACTGAGGTTTCAGTTTTCACAGTACAGCGCATACTAAATGCTGAAGGGCTTGAACGCCAAGACGTACACCACTACTGACCCAAAAGCACAAGAAAAGTTGGCTCCAATTTGCTCAAAACTATATAAATAAGCCAAAGTGGTCTTAGGATTCTTTTCTGTGATGAAACAAAACTTGAACTTTTCAGGCCTATAGATTAGCAATATGTCTGGAGGAGGAAGAATGAAGCATACGTTGAAAAGAACTCCCTGCCTACAGTGAAGCACGGCAGTGGTTCAGTGATGCTCTGGGGCTGCTTTGCTTCCTTGGACACTGGAAACCTGCAGCGTGTGGAGGGCAAGATGGATTCAATCAAAACTCAGGAAATCCTGGGAGAAAATGTCATACCGTCTGTGAGGAAGCTGAAACTTGGGTGTCATTGGACCTTCCAATAGGACAATGACCAGTTATGTGGTCACAATAAACCGATTACTGGGAATAAACTGATATTGGCAATAATCATTTTTTTTTTATGTTGACATACACTGAATAAACAGATTATTGGAGGGTAGACCACTTGAGTTAATGACACTGCTTACACGGCCTTTATCGGATTATTCTGTTTACATGGCCACTTGAAGAATCAGATAACTCCAGAAATCCAATCATAACCGGTTTATTCGTGTACATATAAACCTGGTCAATGATCCCAAGCCTACCTTCAGTTCAACCAAGGCTTGGTTTCAGAAGAAGTCCTAGAAGATACCAGAGTGGTCATCAGTCACCTGACTTGGACCTCACTGAAAATCTCTGGTGGGATTTGAAAAAGTCAGTTGCAGCACACAAAACCAAGAATATTAGAGAACTGGAGGCCTTTGCGTATGAGGAATGGGTGAAGATTCCTCAGGAATGCTGCCAGAAGCTGGTGTCTGGCTATGCATCATGTTTGCAGCTGGTCATAACAGCAAAAGGGTGCTCTAGCATCTCTAGTAAAGATGCTTATCATGAAGGGGTTGAATAATTTTGAGACTGCAGTAGTCATTAAAAGTGGTCTTTTGTGTTGAATTTGGAGAAACTACTTGTAATATTAGTTGTGTTGAGCTATTTAAACTATTCTTGGATTTGTTTAGTGCAAGCAGCTGCTAGTTTGTACATTTTGCCAATAAACTTAATTGGTAGTGGGGGTTGAATGAGTTTGATTGCAACTGTACAGTGGGGCAAAAAAGTATTTAGTCAGCCACCAATTGTGCAAGTTCTCCCATTTAAAAGATGAGAGAGGTCTCCAATTTTCATCATAGGTACACCTCAGCTATGAGAGACAAAATGAGAAAAAAAAAAATCCAGAAAATCACATTGAAGGATTTTTAATGAATTGGTAAATTCCTCGGTAAAATAAGTATTTGGTCACCTACAAACAAGCAAGTTTTCTGGCTCTCACAGACCTGTAACAACTTCTTTAAGAGGCTCCTCTGTCCTCCACTCGTTACCTGTATTAATGGCACCTGTTTGAACTCGTTATCAGTATAAAAGTCACCTGTCCACAACCTCAAACAGTCAGACTCCAAACTCCACTATGGCCAAGACCAAAGAGCTGTCAAAGGACACCAGAAACAAAATTGTAGACCTGCACCAGGCTGGGAAGACTGAATCTGCAATAGGTAAGCAGCTTGGTGTGAAGAAATCAACTGTGGGAGCAATTATTAGAAAATGGAAGACATACAAGACCACTGATAATCTCCCTTGATCTGAGATCCACACAAGATCTCACCCCGTGGGGCCAAAATGATCATGAGAACGGTGAACAAAAATCCCAGAACCACACGGACGGACCTAGTGAATGACCTGCAGAGAGCTGGGACCAAAGTAACAAAGGCTACCATCAGTAACACACTACGCCGCCAGGGACTCAAATCCTGCAGTGCCAGACGTGTCCCCCTGCTTAAGCCAGTACATGTCCAGGCCCGTCTGAAGTTTGCTAGAGAGCATTTGGATGATCCAGAAGAGGATTGGGAGAATGTCATATGGTCAGATGAAACCAAAATAGAACTTTTTGGTAAAAACTCAACTTGTCGTGTTTGGAGGAGAAAGAATGCTGAGTTGCATCCAAAGAACACCATACCTACTGTGAAGCATGGGGGAGAAAACAACATGCTTTGGGGCTGTTTTTCTGCAGAGGGACCAGGACGACTGATCCGTGTAAAGGAAAGAATGAATGGGGCCATGTATCGTGAGATTTTGAGTGAAAACCTCCTTCCATCAGCAAGGGCATTGAAGATGAAACGTGGCTGGGTCTTTCAGCATGACAATGATCCCAAACACACCGCCCGGGCAACGAAGGAGTGGCTTCGTAAGAAGCATTTCAAGGTCCTGGAGTGGCCTAGCCAGTCTCCAGATCTCAACCCCATAGAAAATCTTTGGAGGGAGTTGAAAGTCCGTGTTGCCCAGCGACAGCCCCAAAACATCACTGCTCTAGAGGAGATCTGCATGGAGGAATGGGCCAAAATACCAGCAACAGTGTGTGAAAACCTTGTGAAGACTTACAGAAAACGTTTGACCTCTGTCATTGCCAACAAAGGGTATATAACAAAGTATTGAGATGAACTTTTGTTATTGACCATATACTTATTTTTCCGGGGAATTTATCAATTAATTCATTAAAAATCCTTCAATGTGATTTTCTGGATTTTTTTTTTCTCATTTTGTCCCTCATAGTTGAGGTATACCTATGATGAAAATTGGAGACCTCTCTCATCTTTTAAGTGGGAGAACTTGCACAATTGGTGGCTGACTAAATACTTTTTTGCCCCACCGTACATCTTCTTTGTCTTACAGTGTTGATTAACTGGCATATAAAGACACATTACCCAAGGAAAATAAGACAACTACCTCAACTTAATATGAAAATAAATACAACTTATGTATCTTCAGACAAATGCATGTGGGGAGGGAGGTTCTGTATCCCTTTATAACATTAGAATATACAGTACACAGTCCAGTGCAGGGGTCTGCAACCTTTGCCAACTGAAGAGTCATTTTGCCCCTCCCAACAAAAATGGAATTAGCTGAGGGCCACAACAGCAATTTGATCTTTAAAATAAAGACTATGCTGCTATAAAGTTTTATATATATGTAGCTCTGAATATTATGTGGCATTAATGAATTCATACTACAACAGTGGAAAAAAAGTTTTATATGTAAGTTCATTCATGAAATAATAAAAGTATTACAAATATATTACAAGATGTTTTGTGCTGAAAAACAAAGCCTACATCTGAATAAGTGACTAAGCTTTTTTATATAGTTTTTAATTATTCATAAATTGTTTAAATCTGAAAAATATCATCCATCTCCTACTTTTAACAATGATCACATAGCTTTAGTTTCAGATATTTTAATAAATTAGAAATGACATTTTTATTTAGAAGAAGCTACTTTTTCATCCTTTTTTGTTTCCTCAGAATGTTCCTTATTAGAATCTATTAACATACTGTATAAATCTGCATCCTTCACCTGTTCTCTGGACTCTCAATTTTATAACTAGTGGATTGGTTGTCTGATAACTTTTACATAATCTTTATTTATTTTGGAATCAAATAAAAAGAATACTAAACAACTTTCTGATCAATATAAGTTTAAGCAATCATTTGGTGCTAATTAAGCCAATTACAAATAATAACAGCAGAGTAAAAAATACGTTTAAAAATATCTTCTTCCTCTGAGCTAAATGTTATGCCTTTACGATTAAGCAAAAAATGCATGCCACTGAGACAGTCTGCACATATAATTTACTGTTTGCCCAAAACCCCATTAACATCAGGTAACAAGCTCGCAGTTACCCTGCAGAGAAAAAGTTGAAACATCCTTAAAATATAAGGCTCACTTCTACATCACTGCCAATCTTCTCTCCTCTCTTTTCACTCATTTGAACGCCGTCTATTTTTTTCTTTTTATTTACAGATTGTGAGGGAAAACTGTCAGCTGTAGGTTGCTGATTTCAGACAAGTACAGGGTGTCCACATTGTCTCTTTATGATTTAAAAAAAATATTACAAAAGCAATTGATATGTTAATCAGATTTGTTCTATGTACCCAGTGGTTATCAAAGTTTTTAATCACAATGCATTTGTGCATTTCAGTGTTCGCGGGTTCCCAAATCAAACATTTCCAGACCAGTGGATTGGAAGGGATGGCCAAATTCCCTGGCCACCTCGTTCACCAGACATCACTCCCCTGGACTTCTTTCTGTGGGGTTAGGTTAAAGATATTGTGTATCGGACTTCCGGTTATGGCGGCCACGTAGGAAGACATGTTTCACACTGCTCTGCTCCTAAAAATAAAAAGTTTGCTTAAACTCTCTTAATTGGAACAAAAACCCATCCCAGCGCTTAGGCGCGGATATGGTAAAGACCAAGGCTGGGAAATCAGGTGGCGGAAAAAGCAATTCGACAAAACAACCCAAGCTAACAGACTTCCACGCTCGAGGCGAAGCACAAAAAACTTCAGAGACTATGGCGGAGGATGGAGCCAGCGGCGGAGTGGGAACGGCTGGGGAGGGGACTAACGCAGTGTTCACTGCCATCAACTCTATGAGAGCAGAGTTTTCGTCTAAATTTGATGGGATTATAGCAGCGATAGAAGGAATGAGAAAGGAAATAAGCGACTGTATGGAACGAGTATCACAGGCGGAGCTCCGAATTTCAATCGCTGAAGATGACGTCACCAGCCTACAATTAAAGGTCCAAACATTGGAATTAAAATGGAAACGTCTGGAAGATAACGTCCTAGACTTGGAATCCCGTTCGCGACGGAATAATTTGAGGCTGGTGGGCCTCCCGGAGGGAGCGGAGGGACGAGACTCATGTTCCTTTTTGGAAAAGTGGATTCCAGAAGCGCTGAACAACGCGAATCTGCAGTCATCGGTCGTCTTAGAGAGAGCTCACCGAATCGGCCCACCGAGAGATAATAAGACACCACCGAGGACGCTGATTATGAAGTTCTTCAACTACAGAGACAAGATGACGGTCACCAACGCGGCGCGAGCTAAAGGGGAAATTAAATACCGGTGCGGTTCTACCCAGATTTGGCCACAGGAATTCAACAATTAAGGAAACAGTTTGACCCCGCCCGCAAAGAGCTGCGCAACCTCGGGATTCGTCACGGAGTGATTCATCCGGCAAGACTGCTGGTCACATATAAGGGGAGAACCCACATCTTCAAGACCCCTCAAGAGGCGCAGGAGCTCATTAAGCAGATCCAAGGGGAGACTGGTGGGAGCTAAGCATGAACATGACAAAGGTAGAACATTTAAGCATTTGTACAGGCATCTGATTGATGTGAAACATATAACATGTCTACAAAATACAGACTGTATTACATAAAAAAAAGCTATGATGTACAAAGTTGTTAAAAACTTTGAAGTTATGTTGAAAAAACTACAGAAGAGAGTTAATGTCATTAAAAATAGTAGTAGAGTCAGGGAGATTGAGATGAGAAAGAGAGAGTGGTTTGACTGATCCTTGCAGGTGTGGAACAGTCACTAGCTATAACGGGAGACAGAATTTTTTTTGATTTTGGGGGGATAACCACGAATGTGGGGAAAGGGAATTTGTTTTTGTGTAGTTTGTAGGATGAATGTTCAACCATCCATGTTTTTGCTTCTCTGTATGAGCATGTTCATATTGCAAGGTAATCTCAAACTCCTTATTGATCATAGATCAAAGCGTTAATCTTAATTTAACTTCATGGAATTGCAGAGGTCTACAAAATCTAAAAAAACTTAAACAAGTTATGAATAAAATAAAAGACATAGATTCAAAAATTGTATTTTTACAAGAAACTCATCTAATAGAGGAGGATGTAAAAAGAATTAGGAGAAGATGGCAAGGAGATGTGTTCACCTCACCATTTTCATCCCGAGCTAGGGGAGTTATGATTCTCATACACAAAACAGTCCTATTTCAAGTGAAAAATGTAATTGGAGACAAATTTGGAAGATATCTAATCATCCAAGGATCTTTGTTATTAGAAAATATAAATCTGGTGAACTTATACGGCCCCAATATTGATGATCAAAACTTCTTTGTCAATTTATTTCTTACTTTAGCATCACTTACAGGGCAACATATAATAGCAGGGGATTTTAATTGTACATTGAATCCCGGTATAGATAGATCAACAGGACTGGACTGTACGCACAATGGATGCAGGATGACCATTAATCATTTTATGAAAGAATTGAGATTGCTAGATATATGGAGAGAAATGAAACCACAAGTCAAAGCCTATTCTTGTTATTCTAATACCTATAAGACATTCTCACGTATTGACTACTTTTTGATCTCTGCAGAATTAAGGTCCAAGATTCAAAACTGTTTCTATGATAACACTGTGATCTCTGATCATGCACCCTGCTGTCTAATATATGTAGATAAGAAATTGAAAAAGGATCCAGGTAGGTGGCATTTTCAGCATAAATGGCTTCAGGATGAGGAATTTGTTAAGTACATAGAAAAACAGATAGATGAGTTCTTTGATATTAATACTACACAAACAACGGCATGTATAAAGTGGGAGGCTTTCAAAGCTTTTATTAGGGGGCATATTATTAGTTATACAGGTTCAAAATCCAATTGGAACGTAAAATAAAAATTCTTCAAGAAAAGGTGTATGCAGGAAGTAACCCACAGTTAGAGAACGAATTACTGATTCTGAGAGCTGAATTTGATAAAAAAAAATCAGCGAATAGAGCTGCCTCGAGTCTTCTGAGATTGAAGCAAACTTTTTATGAACAAGGTGAAAAATCAGGAAAATTATTGGCATGGCAGATTAAACAATTAGAATCTAAAACACCAATTACCAGTATTATAAGTAACGGACAGGTAGTTATAGATCCTTTAGAAATTAATAGTGCCTTTAGAGATTACTATGAAAAACTATATGATACAAAAAATGAAACTGACTTAACAAAACTAAATGGGTTTTTGGGTGGATTATCTATACCGTGTATTCTAAATGAAAACAGGGAGATACTGGAGTCTAAAATTAGTCAAGAAGAAGTTGGGCAAGCCATTGATAATATGAAATCAGGAAAAAGAGCAGGACCAGATGGTCTTCCAGTTGACCTCTATAAAATATTTAAGAATAAATTAATAAAACCACTTTTGGAAATGGTTTTAGAAGCATTTCAAAATGGTAATTTACCACCATACATGAATAATGCCTTAATTATACTGTTGCCAAAACCAGGTAAACCCCCTAATAAATGTGACAACATGAGACCAATAAGCCTATTAAATGCTGATCTTAAGATAATCTGTAAAATTTTAGCAAAACGACTACAAGAAATATTACCAAATATTATGAACCGAGATCAGAATGGCTTTATAATGGGAAGACAAGGCTTCCATAATGTAAGAAGACTATTTAATATTATTTATTCCAATAAAGAAGCACCGGATACAGCTCTCCTATCATTGGACGCTGAAAAAGCCTTTGATAGGGTCGAATGGCCCTATCTTTTTGAAGTCCTACAAAGGTTTGGACTTGGAAATAATTTCATAAAATGGGTCCAGATAATATACAATAATGCTACAGCAGAAATCCTAACAAACAGCAATATCTCAAAATCAATAGAAATCAACAGAGGATGTAGACAAGGCTGTCCACTTTCACCTTTATTGTTTACTATGGCAATTGAACCTTTAGTGATGGCAGTACGTTTACATCCACAAATATATGGAATTAAAGTAGGATCAGCAGAACATAAAATCTCCCTGTATGCCGATGACATAATTTTGTTTATGTCGAATTTTAAAAAATCAATTCCGACCTTGTTAAATTTAATAAAGAACTTTGGGCAAATATCAGGATATAAAATAAATAAAACAAAATCTTCAATATTAATGCTAAATGAGACCCAGAGAAATCACCCAGCTCCTGAGGTAAATCAATTCAATGTTGTAAATCAGTTTAAATATTTAGGAATTCAAATTTTGCCTAAGCTAGAATCAGTCGCCAGTGCCAACTATGAAGCCTTAATGACAGATATTAATGAGTTACTTCAGAGATGGATGTCACTACCAATGTCGATGGTCGGGAGAATTAATATACTTAAAAGTAATATCTTACCAAAAATACTTTATTTCAAAACATTTGTTTACCACCACCTTCAGATCTATTCTCAAGAATTAAAAAAAAAGTTAGTGGAATTTATATGGAGCAATAGGAAGGCTAGATTACATTTGTCCTTACTATATTTACCATTTGATCGTGGAGGTCTGAAATGTCCAAACTTTATGTTGTATTACTGGTCAGCACAACTGAGGTCTATGACATATTTTTCATCAAATGATCCTCCTCACTGGACTGAAATGGAATCATACAATTTACCTTTACCTCTTCCCTTATTCATATATTCAGACTCGGCAAAAAAATTACAGAAACAAGTTAAAAATCCAATTGTAAAGCACATGATCAAAATATGGTGTGAAACCAAAAAATATTTAAAAGAACCACACTCACTGTCACAATTTAGCCCAATATGGGGTAATCAATATTTTAAACCAGGGAGAGCGGATGCTGTATTTAAAGTATGGAATTTAAAAGGGATTCAAAAGATTCAAGATTTATATTTGTCACGTTCAGATAACATAATGTCTTTTGAAGAACTGAGGATTAAATTCAATCTTAATAGAACACATTTTTTTAAATATCTTTAGCTTAGAAATTTTATTCGATCAAATCAAAATAATGCTCTCACCCGACCTACTTATTCATCCTTGGAAAAAATTTTGACTAAAGACAGTAAGAGAAAGGGTATTATTTCAGAGTTTTATAACTCATTGACACTATTCTCAAGTGAAAACTCACAGAAAAGACTGAATTATTGGAAAGAAGACCTGCAAATTGAAATTTCAGAGGAACAATGGGAAATGGCTTGTGCAGAAGCTCAAACCAAATCCATAAATGTACGTCTTAAATTGATACATTTTAAATGGTTAATGCGGATGTATGTTACACCAGTGGAGTTAAATAGATATAACAAAAACATACCAGATACATGCACAAAATGTATGGAATGTAAAGGAACCCTATTTCACTGTTTATGGGAATGCAGAAAAATCAGAATGTTTTGGGAAGAGGTGAGGGTAACAATTGAAAAAATAATTTCAAAACAATTCACATTGAACCCTAAACTGTTTTTGTTGGGTCTGTATCCAGAAAAACATAACTTTAATAAGAGAGAAAGAGCATTCATAGACCTCGGTTTGCTTAATGCCAAAAAATGTATTGCACTACTGTGAAAAAAGACTCATAGACCAGATGTGACTCAGTGGTTAAGACAGATGTTAACAAACCTTCCACTAGAAAGAATAACATACATACTGAAATCAAAGGAAAATGTGTTTGAGAATATATGGAGACCATTCATTGATTATGTAAAGAAATTAAACATAACTTCTGAAGAAGAAGGTGAATGATATGTGTGGACCTTGCAAATTCCAAACTGGTGAATGTACACTCACCGGCCACTTTATTAGGTACACCATGCTAGTAACGGGTTGGACCCCCTTTTGCCTTCAGAACTGCCTCAATTCTTTGTGGCATAGATTCAACAAGGTGCTGGAAGCATTCCTCAGAGAGTTTGGTCCATATTGACATGATGGCATCACACAGTTGGCGCAGATTTGTCGGCTGCACATCCATGATGCGAATCTCCCGTTCCACCACATCCCAAAGATGCTCTATTGGATTGAGATCTGGTGACTGTGGAGGCCATTTGAGTACAGTGAACTCATTGTCATGTTCAAGAAACCAGTCTGAGATGATTCCAGCTTTATGACATGGCGCATTATCCTGCTGAAAGTAGCCATCAGAAGTTGGGTACATTGTGGTCATAAAGGGATGGACATGGTCAGCAACAATACTCAGGTAGGCTGTAGCGTTGCAACAATGCTCAATTGGTACCAAGGGGCCCAAAGAGTGCCAAGAAAATATTCCCCACACCATTACACCACCACCACCAGCCTGAACCATTGATACAAGGCAGGATGGATCCATGCTTTCATGTTGTTGACACCAAATTCTGACCCTACCATCCGAATGTCGCAGCAGAAATCGAGACTCATCAGACCAGGCAACGTTTTTCCAATCTTCTATTGTCCAATTTCGATGAGCTTGTGCAAATTGTAGCCTCAGTTTCCTGTTCTTAGCTGAAAGGAGTGGCACCCGGCGTGGTCTTCTGCTGCTGTAGCCCATCTGCCTCAAAGTTCGACGTACTGTGCGTTCAGAGATGCTCTTCTGCCTACCTTGGTTGTAACGGGTGGTTATTTGAGTCACTGTTGCCTTTCTATCAGCTCGAACCAGTCTGGCCATTCTCCTCTGACCTCTGACATCAACAAGGCATTTCCGCCCACAGAACTGCCGCTCACTGGATATTTTTTTCTTTTTCGGACCATTCTCTGTAAACCCTAGAGATGGTTGTGCGTGAAAATCCCAGTAGATCAGCAGTTTCTGAAATACTCAGACCAGCCCTTCTGGCACCAACAACCATGCCACGTTCAAAGTCACTCAAATCACCTTTCTTCCCCATACTGATGCTCGGTTTGAACTGCAGGAGATTGTCTTGACCATGTCTACATGCCTAAATGCACTGAGTTGCCGCCATGTGATTGGCTGATTAGAAATTAAGTGTTAACGAGCAGTTGGACAGGTGTACCTAATAAAGTGGCCGGTGTACCTAATAAAGTGGCCTAGACTAAACAGAGGAGCATTGTTGTTGATTTGCTTTTGTTAATGGTTGTTGTTTTTAGTATTTTTTTTGGTTGTTGTTGTTAGTGTTTGTTTTTTTTTTAATTTTTAAATTACTTTAGTGTTCGTGTTTGACTGTCTGTGCCATGTGTGTAAAAAAAGGTTCAATAAAAAATATTGTGGAAAAGAAAAAGATATTGTGTATCAACCAAAGATACGGGACATCAATGACCTGAAGCAAAAGATCATTGATGCCACTGCCACCATTGATGAGGCTATGCTACAGTGAACATGGCAAGAAATCAAGTACCGTCTAGAGAACATGACGAGTAATGAGTACCGTCTTGATGTGCTTCATGCAACTAATGGTGCCCATACAGAGGTGTATTAAATGAGGCAAAAAAACTTCAATATCTACTCCTCATTTTGTAATCATTTCCACAGATTTGTCTATTCATTTGCCTTTGACATCAATTTGTTAAACTGTAGAGACTTTATGGACACCCTGTATATCCAGTTGACAGTGTTTCACAATAAAAGCATATAATGGAAACAGCCATTCAGAAAACTGAACTACTATAGAGGGCTTTTATTTTTAAATAACTCAGGAAGTATTAAGCTGTGATAGTGAAAATACAGTACATTCACTCAAATTCAGACTTTGGTCATGTCTTGTGGATCTGGAATTTACAGCACAGGTTACTAATTTTAAGGCTATTAAGCAGGAATTCAAGGACTGTTTTTCATTTTTAAGGATAATTGTGGGGAGTGGGCAGTGGTGGCCTAATGGTTAGAGATGTGGACTGGTGAGCAGAGGGTTGCGGGTTCAATCCCTGGACCGCCAGGATCAGATCTGGGTGGGCCAGATAACACAGCAGTGTTTGCCCCACCCTCCTTAACCCCACTGTGGCGCCCTTGAGCAATGCCCTTAACCCCATCTGCTCCAGCAGAGCTGCTCAGTGGCCACAGATCAGTCTGTGGTTGCCCTGGGCAGCTTCCTGGTGTGAATGTTTAACTGTCTGAATGAACAGGGCATCCTCGAAAAAGAGAGGTTGCCTCTCATTGGAACTACCCTGTATAAATAAAGGTTAAATAAAAAATAATTAAGGCGTTGATTTTAGATGATTACATTTAAAACTGTTCACGGACCTGCAGACACTGAGGCGGCTGTTTTTCATGTTGTTTGTGTGCTTGTGGAGAAATTCTCACCACATAACAATACAATGGTGCGAAAAAGTGTTTGCCCCCTTCCTGATTTCTCTTTTTTTTGTATGTTTGTCACACTTAAATATTTCAGTTCATCAAACAAATTTAAATATTTGACAAAGATAACACAAGTAAACACAAAATGCAGTCTTTAAGTGAAGCTGTTTATTATTAAGGGTAAAAAAAAAAAATATCCAAACCTACATGGCCCTGTGTGAAAAAGTGATTGCCCCCCCTCTGTTAAAACATAAATTAACTGTGGTTTATCACATCTTTGGAAAGCTGAGTTCAATTTCTCTAGCCACACCCAGGCCTGATTACTTCCACACCTGTTCTCAATCAATAAATCACTCAAATAGGACCTGCCCGACAAAGTGAAGTAGGCCAAAGGATCCTCAAAAGCTAGACATTATCAAAGAAATTCAGCAACAAATGAGAAACAAAGTAATTAAGATCTACCAGTCTGAAAAAGGTTATAAAGCCATTTCTAAAGCTTTGGGACTCTACCGAACCACAGTGAGAGCCATTATCCACAAATGGCAAAAACATCGAACAGTGATAAACCTTCCCAGGAGTGGCTGGCCGATCAAAATTACCCCAAGACTGCAGCGACGACTCATTCAAGAGGTCACAAAAGACCCCACAACAACATCCAAAGAACTGCAGGCCTCACTTGTCTCAGTTAAGGTCAGCGTTCATGACTCCACCAAAAGAATGAGACTGGGCAAAAATGGCCTGCATGGCAGAGTTCCAAGATGAAAACCACTGCTGAGCAAAAACAACATAAAGGCTCGTCTCAGTTTTGCCAGAAAATATCTTGATGATCCCCAAGACTTTTTGGGAAATACTCTGTAGACTGACAAGACAAGAGTTGAACTTTTTGGAAGGTGTGTGTCCCATTACATCCGGTGTAAAAGTAACACAGCATTTCAGAAAAGGAACATCATACCAACAATAAAATATGGTGGTGGTAGTGTGATGGTCTGGGGCCGTTTTGCTGCTTCACAACTTGGAAGACTTGCTGTTGTAAATGGAACCATGAATTCTGCTGTCTACCAAAAAATCCTGAAGGAGAATGTCCGGCCATCTGTTCGTGACCTCAAGCTGAAGCGTATTTGGGTTCTGCAGCAAGACAATGATCCAAAACACACCAGCAAATCCACCTCTGAATGGCTTAAGAAAAACAAAATGAAGACTCTGGAGTGGCCTAGTCAAAGTCCTGACTTGAATCTCATTGAGATGCTGTGGCATGACCTTAAAAAGGCTGTTCATGATCAAAAACCCTCCAATGTGGCTGAATTACAACAATTCTGGAAAGATGAGTGGGCCAAAATTCCTCCACAGCGCAGTAAAAGACTCTTGCTAGTTATCGCAAACTCTTGATTGCAGCTGTTACTGCTAAGGGTGGCCCAACCAGTTATTAGGGGGCAATCACTTTTTCACACAGGGCCATGTAGGTTTGGGATTATTTTTTCCCTTAATAATAAACACCTTCATTTAAAAACTGCATTTTGTGTTTACTTGTGTTATCTTTGTCAAATATTTAAATTTGTTTGATGATCTGAAACATTTAAGTGTGACAAACATACAAAAAGATGAGAAATCAGGAAGGGGGCAAACACTTTTTCACACCACTGTACATAAACACAAATGAATCCGTCCACACAGAATTAAACACTCTGTTTTCCACTGATTCTACTTTTTTGGGGATTTGAGGCCAAGGATCACTGTAGTTGAGCAACATTCTTTTGTGGTAAGCAACTGGCTTTTACAAGCCAATCATACTGGTAATTTATGTTATCCGTCTACTCATTTCCTAAACTAGTGATTTTTTTTTGAATGATCATCAAAACAGAATGCGTTGTGATGTGTACCAAGAGTTTTTTAAATTGCCCCATATGATGTTAATTTGTTTTGCTATTTGTCTTTGTAACCAACCACAAAAGCTTTGGTTAAAAAAAATTCTTTATAATCTACCATACCTCACCATTGTAGTTTCCTCTTTCTCTCCAGTACATTTAAAAAGATTAGACAAATTACTTTTGACCTATGGAAATTGCTGCCATTGGTGTATCAAATGTTTCTGAAAGTGAAGGGCAGCAGCAGAGCGAGGGAAGGAGAGAGGAAGATAAGGGGGGTCGAGGAGAGCCTCAGTGATGTATAAATGTGACAAACAGCCTGACCATGAGGTACAGGAAGGCCATGGAAACCGTGTTACTGTAGTATATGTGCATGCATTTGCACATATAGGGTCAGTTGAATGTTTAAGAACAGAGCACAGAAATTAAATCTACCACCAGGAATCTTTAAGCTGCATGTCCACCAAGCACATTTTTTCCCCTCTTAGTTTCTATTTGCTGTTCATTTTTTGTGTAGTCCAGTGTTAAATGCACTCAGCGGGCTCGGCACAAAAACTCTCTCAGCGGCGAGCGTTTTTCATTGCTGTGCTCACAGCACTGAAAGCTCATCAGTGACCCACCTCTCTAACAAGCCAATCAGGATCAGGCTAGAAGTATTCAGAATCAATATTTAACAGCAAAAGCCTGGGGCGAGGTATGTTTTCTTACCAGTTTGATGCAGTTTAGTGCAGTTAGTAGAGAGCTTCAGAACAAAATGTGTGAAATGACGGTATGCTTTGAGTGACTGGTCAAATGGTTGCTAGGATACAGGGCAAAGACCTTTTTTATTTCTTTTTTAAAGAGCACCTGTGAATCCCAAGAAAAAAAGGTTGAGAGTGGTTTTATGCGCTCTGTGGACACACAGGCCTTACACTTGTTACTTAGCTACTGCTGAACAAAAAAAACCTGGGCTGGTCCCCTCTTTTTGTTGCAAACTTTGCCCTGCTATTACATGGTCAGTTTTTTAGAGAAACATTTTTATAAATGAATACTTGATTACTCCGTTTCAAGAACTTTCTGTAAAGTGAACTGTCAGTGGGGAACACCCCTAGGAACTATATCATTTGAAGAGCTGTTTGATGTATATGTGTGTGCCCCCAGCAGGAAAACTCATGTGATACAACAGTCAGCTGGAGGGTGACATTCTTCTTCTTCTTGCATATAAGACACTAAGCAGTGTTGTGCAGTAGTTGGTGGCAGGGTTGGGTTTGTTTAGGTCCACATGCTTAGATGGGCTGAAGACAGGACAGTCATGGATGATATGTCGGACTGTCTGTTGCGCTGCACCGCATGCGCAAGCAGGAGGTGGGCATAGCCCCCAACGGAACATGTCGGCATTGAAGCGACCTACTCCAGCAGGTAGTCGGTTGAGAGGGACCCACTCTCTCCAAGGTAGCTCTGCCCCTGGTGGTAGCTTCATCTGAGGAGTCACATCAAAATGAGCTGGTCTGGGGGTGTGTTGCCAGGATCTTCCCCATCTTTGCAGGACATCGAAATTGAGGCTCAATAGGGTGGCTGCCTGACGAGAAAAAGGCCGGCATGATGTTAACCTCTGTCGTCCAACATGCTGTGACTCTTGAACAGTGTTGTGCAATGGGTGTCCATTGTCCTGGAGAGCCTTGGTAGCTAATCTAGATGTATGGTGTTCCCTTCGCAGGGCTGCGGGTGCAATACCTGACAGCACTGGCAGGAATTCTGTTGAGGTAGCACGAAAGCAGCCAGTGACTAGTCTCATGGCTTCATTAATGATTGTGTCCAACTTCCTGGTGTGTGAGCTCCAACACCATACTGCGGAGGTGTATTCAGCAGCACTGTACACCAAGGCAAGGGAACTGGTGCATAGAGTGGATGTAGAAGCATCCCATGATGAGCCTGCCAGTCGACGTAGTAGGTTGTTCCTTGAAGAGACCTTGGCACACAGGGATTTTATGTGCTGCCTATATGTCAGCTGCTGGTCAAGTTTGACATCAAGGTATGTTGGAGTCGGGTTGTAGAGCAGTGGTGTTCCATCAAGGTGGACATTAAGCTGACGGTACACGTCCTTGGTGTTGAGATGGAAGGCAGCTGATGTGGTTTTTGCCATGCTTAGCTTTAGCCGCCAGGTCCTGAGGTACTCTGCTACCTGTGCCATGTCCGCAGTCAGTGTACCCTCTATTTTTGCCCAGCTTGGATCAGAAAAAAGCAGGGAAAGGTCATCAGCATAGCCATACTGCTGAGATGTTGTGGATGGTAAGTCGCTGATAGAGGGTGATATAATAAGGAGGTTGTCAATCAACAAGAGTGCTCTTAGGTGAGTGCAATATCCCCCGCCTCCGTTTTCTTTGCAGATCCCAATACTTACTGAGGGAGAGCAGTTTTCAACTTTTCAATATAATTACTGTGGCAGAACCAAATTGTGATAAGCCCATCATCCACGAATATACAGTACAACAAAGTATACAGGCGGCAGTTGCAGGGCAGGATTTCGAGGTGAACCCGTGTAGCAAGTTTGGTGACCCTAGAGAGCTTTACATGTTCTATAGTAAGAGAATAGGAAGTGTCAACCTTGACCTTTTGATCCCAAACCTGTAGTCAGAGGTTATGGTCTCAGGTGAACCTGTATAACAGGTTTGGTGACACTAGCTTTCTTTGTTATTGAGATATCGTTTATAAGCCATTATGATGTTGACCTTTGACTTTGTGATCCCAAAGCAACAGTCACACTTCAGGGTCAAAGGGTAAACCTGTGTACCAAGTTTGGTGACCCCAACTTTATTTGTTGTACAGTAATAAGGCACAGGGAATGCTAACGGTTGTGGCGGTTTGAGAAAACCTCCACAACAGACTGAGACAGACACAGCGCTCGACTAGAGCAAATAACAGAACAGTGAAATGTGTGTATTAATGTCTACAGGCAGCCCCGCTCCTTCTGGCTTGTTCCGGCTCAGTATTGTGATGTTATTGTCCCATTCATGCATTGTGTTCATGCTTCCTGTTCTCACTGTGTCTCTCAAATGCAAATGCCATACCCACTGCTGTGAATGCCTTTCATGCATTGTCTGTAACTGGTATAAATACCGCACATATTCTGTAACTCACCCTCTCACTCTCTTTGACTACTGCTGCTGACACACACACTCTGTGTCTCTTTGCCAGAGAGCCGGAGGACACACACCAGCCCACTTACACAAGGGCTGGGGTGGTGTTCCTATGATGGCGGTATGATTTAATAAACCTACTTAAAACCTTCACGTCGCCTTTATTTTATCATCCGCTTCAACGGTGACCTTTTGACCCCAAACCCAGAGTCTGAGGTCAGGATCCCAAGGTGAACCTGTGTACCAGGTTTGGTGGCTCTAGCTTTACTCATTTTATAGTAATAGTAAATGTAGCATTTACCATAGTGCAACTGCAATGTTAACTTTGACCTTTGACCCACAAACCCATAGTTAGGTCAGGGTGTAAATCATCCAAGATGTGTATTAGATACAACTTCTGTATTGATTTGAAAACCCTACATCATTTCTTCCAGTAGTTATTGTGTTTAGAAGATTTAGGGAAAATCTGACCTCTGACCTTTGACCTCAAGGTCATCCGATGAGAGTTAAATTGCAATATGAGCATCATCGGAGTATATCAAACCATGGTACCAAGTTTCAAGACAATCGGAACAAAACTGTAGGAATGGATTTCACAAAAGTGGGACAGACGGTTGGCCAGCCAGCTGGACCCATAACATAATCCCCCTTTGGGCTTCGACTGGCGGGCGATAAAGACTAAGGCTAGAATAACAGTAAACTATTTAACCCCTTGCACTCTGGTCAATTTCCCTAAAAACGCCAAAAAATAACGTACCCAAAGTAAATCAAAAGCTGTTCTTCAACCCTTTGCAGCATCTTCATGGGGTTGGTCTCATTTAAAAGAAAACACTTTGAATTTTTTGGCAAAGCAGTCATAATCTCTCTAAGTGCTCTGGCCACTGAGTAGCAGTCATCTAAACATACTGAACTTGAAGAAAATAAATTTCGCCTGGGTGTTTTTTTGGATACAAATGCTTGAAAATAACACACAGCTTCAGATCCGGGCTGGAAAATGCAACAGAAATGTAGAACCAAGTGTTATCCAGCTGAGGTCAAAATTTTGTAACAATACCACAAAAAATGAATATATTACACAGCTTTTTTCTTAGGTTGTTCCCAGGCGTTTTTGAACTGTGCCAAATTGTGCCAAATGGCACAGTTTGGAAAAACGTCTGTAACTTTTGAATGATTCAATATAGAAGCTTCATCTTGGGCTCTAATGAAAGGTGAAGGGCTGTGTGTGTGTGGGGGGGGGGGGTGTTTATTCATTCATGAATGAATGAATGAATGAACAAACAAGCCCCCACACATAAAGAAGCATGCCACGTAAAAAAATGTGTGGCTTTTTTTTTACAAGAAAAAAATAACCTACAGTGCAATAAAAATTATACTAAAATATCTGTAATGTAGAAGATAACAACTCCCCCCCCCTCCGCTACAGAGGATGGACATCGTCCATCGACACATGACGGACCGCGGTCGTGCGCCGCGGTCTACTACGCACAGTTGTACTAAAATATCTGCAATAATATCTGCAATCCGCTACAGAGGAGTAGCGGGGAGGGGGGAGGGGGTGTTCACGGTCCGGACGCGTCGCACGGACCGTGTCCAGTCCGTGTGCCGTGGTACACGGTCCGTGCGCCGTGGTCTTCATGTTGCGATGACGCACACTTGTAATTTACCGATCGGTCAAAAGTCATTTTGATTACAGTTTTCAGGGATAAAGAATAATTTAGCTTATAACACTTACCTGTCCACAACAGCAGTGTCGCTGGCGAACTTTTCTTCCTCATTGTCAGACGAACATGACGCTGGTCCGCTTGTTACGGACTCGTGGTTCTGGTCACGCAACCTGGTCAAACCATAATTCCATTATTGCGGTTTTGCGCTTCCATGATAGCGGTTTTGGCGAACGATTTTTCAAAACAAATAAGAACAGTAGTAAAAAAAAAAAGACTGGCAAACGTGTGTGTGTCACCCAGCGGCTTACACAAAACAGATTTTACGCAAGGGACGCACGCTTTCGAACTTCTGTGCTTCAATTGGCTCGCTGTATTCGCAGCTGTTGGTAGGCGGGTCCTTCTTGCTAGGTTTTCAGTCATTGGTTCTTCAAGGTTTCAGAAACCCAATTCAAGGCTCTTATTAGTCGAATGAGAGGTCAATCACATCTAAACCAATCAAAGCACTCCTTTGGCTTTCTGTTTGTGGCTGTGTTTGTAGTGGAAGAATGGAAATGCAGCTTCTTTTTTTTTTCAGTGTGCACTAGGACGCAGAGACGTGACCGTCCGGGGTACACGGAGTGCAAGAGGTTAAGACTGTAAATTTTGTTAGTAAATGTACTAAATTTCAAGATACTAAAGCAGGGGTCACCAACTGGTAGACTCAGGTCTGGACCCCGAAGCCTTTTGATACAATTTGGGAAAAAGAGATGCTGTTTTTGTTTTGGCGGAATGAAAAAAGCAGAACTGAAATGCATCGGTGGCTACCCGGACAGATTATGGTGCAAGCCTTTGGGTACTCTCCGCAGACTCCCCTCTCTGCTGTCCCACAGACTCTGCTCTTTGCAGAGACTGTGCAGCTGCAACCACTCCGGAGTGATGTACTGTATGATCAGTTTATTTTGGGATTAACTTGCTACAATCTAGAAATTTAATGCATCCATCCATCCATCCATCCATCCATCTTCTTCCGCTTAATCCTTTTTGGGTCGCGGGGGGACTGGAGCCGCTGTCTCTCTGTGTTGGCCCTGCGATGGAAATTTAGTGCATTTACTAACAAAATTTACGAGTGGACCAGACTAGTTGTAAGAGTTTTGTGTAAATAGTTTGCTGTTATTCTACCCTTAGTTTTCACTAAATGGCTCTACATTTTATTTGTCTGAATCAAGTATGAGAGTGCAAACCCTATAAACTTAATAATTAGTCAACAAGATAGTAAACTTTGAAGTATCATTTCATCAAATTCCAAATCACATCAGATGCAAAGTTTAACATTCTAAACAATGTTGCTGAACTTCAGTGTTGCAGGGGCAGCGCACGCACGGCTTCCTTATACCAGAGAACAGCACAGTGGAGTGTCTCAGGCAATGTGATGGTAATATGTAAGGCTGATCGGTATGTGAATTATCAAGTATCATGTGATGTAGAGTAACATGATGCTTTAAAGTAATTGTAAAACTAAAATAGTCCAATTGATAAAAATGTTGACATAAAAGCTGAAATAATAATAACTAGAGGGCACTCAGAGAGCACATATCTCCGCCAAGGCTCCGTCCCTCCCTCCCTTTGTCCTCCCCTCCGTCCCTTTGTCCGTCCATGTCGCCATTCATCTGTACATTGCGAGATGGGGCCTTGGGGGAGCTATGCATTCACGGATCACCTCCAACATCTAATGAGTTCATCTTTGGGCCAAGAGCCACCTCTGGTGAAAATGTCATCCACATCCATCTAGGAGTTTTTGCATGATCCTGTTCACAGAGAAATGGCAGCAAAAACAATATGACTACATTATGATAACAAGCCTGTCATAATTGTATTGACCATACATTGGGGCTGGGCAATTCCACTTTAAATCAGCATCACGGTTTATTGAATCTGTCAGATGGGTTTTCAGGATTTTTCCCTCCTTTCTTCTCTCTTACAGTTTACTGACAAAGTTCATAATTATTAAGCAATATTACACAACAGTGTGGTATCATATCACTGCAGTGCATAGTAAATGAGCATAAAATTAAACATTGTCCTGTGCTGAAGTTTACTGTGTTTAGATACCATGTGGGTCATGTGGCTCGAATCCTTGTCTGCCGGCCAGAGTTACATCCACATGCACTCCAAACCCCATCTTAAACTGCACACTTTGCTTGTTTTTTCTTGGTATCTTCAGATGAAATAATGTCAACCATCACATACTATGTGGATGGAGACCACATTCCTTTTCATTCCGAGCCGTTTTACTTTTTCTGCAGAGTTTGATAGTAAGAGTGCACTGCTTCCAGGTTGTGGAGGTGCGTGGCCATGCACGTAACTCTGCACGTAACTCAGTGGACACGTCTTAAAGGGCAAGTACACGAAAAGCGTAATATTAATATATAAAAAAAAATTCAAAAAATTCCTGGATCCAGATCGTGATCCGGATCACCACCAAAATCTAATCATCTGTTCCCCGTGCCATTACACACCTTTCCTGAAAATTTTTATCAAAATCCACTCATAACTTTTGGAGTAACGTTGCTAACAAACAGATAGACTTGGAATCCTTGTATAAATAATCCATCAAAATTCTGGATAAGAAGACACGACAGTATCACCATTCTGGTATACTTGCCAAACACAAAATGTTAAGCTTTGAAAATATGATCATGTATGCAAATATACGGTTGGCCTTTATAATTATCCTCGGTTCTGCATCCCCGCCCCTTAAGACTTTTGTGTACCTGACTTCTGAACAAAATACCAGAATAACAAGGACATCCTCTAGGTGGCATTGTTGCATCCCTCTACATAAAACTGCTTTTGGACAATCAGCCTTCTCATACAAAGCTATAACGGAATGGAACAAGCTCCCCACTGCTTTGAAGACCAGAACAAATTACAGAGACTTTACCACAGAGACTAAGTAATCAAGCCTGCCAGCATTGACTCTCCCCCTTAAATGGGATGTGAAATTGTACTCTTAAATTGTTTTTGTGTGTACCATCTCTTATCTTTTTACCTTTTAAACTTACTCACTGCTTGTTTCAGGGTCAACAGTTTCTGAAACCCGATCTGAATTGCCTTCTATATATGCTGTTTTTCTTTTAATATTTTCCTGCCTGTCTCAGGGACTACAGACGGAAATTAGTGAGAACGCTATAATCTGGTATAGAGCATCTTTACCCTGTGTTTAATGTTTTTTTCTGTACACTGTCCCTGACAAATAAACCAATAAACTAAACAGACAAATCAACGAAGAAACCAACCAATTTCTCCCTTGGCGGAGGTAATAATAATAATAATAATAATAATAATAATAATAATAATGCTTAAAAGCATTCACACAATTGTATTTTTTAAATTTTTGTATCTCAGACAGGAGAGCTTCGATTTCACAGGAGAAGTGTTATTTCCTCAGATTTAAAGCCAGTTGTGTGAATGAAACTTCTGATCAGACCATGGAAAGCATACAAATAAACTAATCTACTACTACTACATTGTAGTTTTGGGAAACTGACAGAAAAATTTGATAGAAAATTACTGCAACACCCCACAATTTTGTTGTGCAGTACAACTATACAATAACAATAAAGCCTATTCTATTCTATTCTACATACTCGTATTTCTTTCACTATTCCATATTGCTTACATCTGATTTCATTATGCCTCGGTGAAACTGAGAGGCATACAGTAATCAGTCAGTGCGTCTGTGTCTGTCTGTCCGTCCGCCTCTCTGTTTCAGTTCGCCCGGTCAAAATTAAGTAGAACTAAAGGCTTGTATCATTGTATCGCCACATTTTCTCAACTTTTAATTTGCCAGAATTCCGAGATAAGGCTTTGTTTTCAAAATAACTCACCTTTACAGTCAATGAAGCCAGGGAAAAAGGTATTGTACTAACTATTCCAGGCCACTAGAGGTGGCAGTGTGACTTTTTTACAGCACATGGATGACTTCCTGTCACAGTCGATCTCTAGCTGAACTGTTATAAAATAGCGGTTATTGAAAAAAAACACATTCAGCAATCATTTATTAATCACATCAATTGTTTTCATACTGGTTTTGCTGTTTAGTTTTGAGGAGGAAGGATGAGGTAAAACTCGCTAAAAACTCCAACTGCCAACATTCCTCACCTGCAAATGGTCACAGTGAACTGCGCATGCACCTGGAAACTCCTGCCAAAGCAATCCGCCAATACTGGATGAACAAATGTCCATCTTTTTGCCCGTCTGTTTTCTTCCTCTGCCACTAAACAGCAAAAGCTCCTGTTCATCTCGATTGTCATTGTATTCACGTACCTCATTCGCTTCCGCCATTTAAAACGTCTGCCACCGTGCTCTTCTTTTGTTTGGATTGCAGCTGTTCAAATCAGTTTGGTGGCTCTTGGCTGCCGCTGAGAGTATGGGCATGTGAACTGCAGATTATTTTCACTGTGCATGCACGTACTCCAAAACTACTGGGTGGATTTGGATGATTTTTTTTAAACCACAGGTGGTCCTTGGGCTACAGAGGAACCCATGACATTTTGGTGATGATCCCAGAATGCATACCTCCACCAAGGCTCTGACTTGATGCTTTCACTTGAGTTAAGTGGTGACCCTGAGATAAAGAAAATAGCTTCACGCAGTTCCAGCTAGTCTACTCATGCTGAGGCCTCAACTTCCTCTGTCTCTTTTTTTCCCTTCCTTTCTCTCATCCAAAATATGTCACTGCATGTAAAAAAAAATCTGTGGTGTTTTTTGTCAGAATTCAGAGCTCTTTCTGAATTAAAGAACAACCACGTCAACTTTTCTGAAACTCTAATTTCTGACAGAAGTCAATAATGTAAATCTTTATTTCACATAAATGCACAGCTCACTGACACATGGGTGGAATTCACCATTTTTAAACATGCTGTTTACACATGTTTGGAGGACATACTAGCGTTTGTTGAATCAGGGGTGGCTCGTTAGTACTAAGACGGTTTACTAACAAAATATGTGAGATTATACCAATATTAGCATGTTCTTGCATGAAGCCCACTGTTTTACTTTCTTGATTTATCTACATCAGTGGTTCCCAAGCTCCCAACCTGGGGTCAGGGGGAAAAAGGTGAGTCTTGGATAGAGAAGAAGGGACTGTGTGGGAAAAAAAGGTTGGGAACCAGTGCTCTATATTGTCCATGGTAGCAAGATCAGAGTATCTGAAGGGTGAAACTTTAGACATCATTTACTGTATGTTCTTTATACAAAAGTGAAGCTCTGCTTCCTGGATTTAGAAAGCTGCCACTTTGCGGTTAATGGAGCCAGAGTGTGTGCAGCAGTAACCAAGGAGTGAAGCTGAGATCAAATTGCTGTCCACACACCTGTCCATTAGTCTACACAGTTGCCCGCAGGCAGCTCCCTCAAAACACTATTGATGGAAAAATAATGTATTGCTTATTCCGGCACCACATGAGTCGGCTGCCTTTTTACAGCAGCGGCTCAATTCTGAGTTTCTTTCTCATTTTTATTTACTGTCTTTTTTCTTGCCACAACTTTATGATCTTGCGACCCCATATCCGGCACGGACGCCAAGGACACACAGATCGCCACACTGGTGCTGATATTAGTCATCTTTCCACTAATATCTGATAATAATAATAATTTTTGGGTGTATGGGAATTGCCTGTGGGGTCCCCCAGGGGTCAGTATTGGGCCCCAAATTATTTAGCATATATATAAATGATATATTCCAAGTTTCTAAATTATTAAAAATAATATTATTTGCTGATGATACTAATATATTTTACTCTGGAAATAATTATAATCAACTAATCCATACTCTATATAATGAATTAAATAAGCTTAAAAAATGGATGGATTGTAATAAATTATCACTAAATACAGATAAAACTAAGGTAATGATATTTGGTAATTGTAAAAGTAAAGAAGATATACATATTCATATAGATAATGTGATTATTGAAAAAGTTAAGGAGATCAAGTTTTTGGGTGTAATACTAGATGATAAAATTAGTTTGAAACCACAAGTCAGATACATACAAAACAAAGTTGCAAAAAATATTGCAATTATAAATAAAATTAAGCAAGTCCTAGATTACAAATCAATTCATATCTTGTATTGCTCATTAGTACTTCCATACTTGACCTATTGTATAGAGGTCTGGGGTAACAGTTATAAAAGTACACTTAATTCATTGCTAATATTACAATAAAGGGCAGTCCGTGTTATACACAAAGTCGGGTACCTTGAACATACTAATTTATTGTTTTTCCATTCAAAGTTATTGAAATTACGAGATCTGGTTCATTATTATACAGCACAATTAATGTTTAAAGTCAGTAAAAACTTTTTGCCACACAGTATACAAAATCTTTTCAGTGAGAGAGAAGGGAAATATAATTTATGGGGGAACACAAAATTTAAAATGCACTTAGTAAGATCTACTAGGAAGGGTTTTTGTGTGTCTGTGTGTGGGGTAAAATTGTGGAATGGGTTGGGGGAGAAACACAGGCAATGTCCAAACATCCACATATTTAAATCAACATATAAAGACATGATTTTTGAGCAATATAAAAATAAAGGGCAATAATATTACAATGTGTTTTCAACGAAAAAAGGTTGTTATTGTGTGTGGTATTGTGTTATGGTGATTGTGATGGTGATGGTGTTGTCTGTGTTTGTGTTGAACATACCAGAAGTATTTATTTATTATTGTTACAATTATTGTTGGATGTTGGTATTGTTGTCAGTGTGGACTGTCGTCGTTGTGTCATTTCTGTTGCATAATTTGACTATGGGGTGTATTATGGTGAAGGTGGTTGTGGGCTGAATGATGACTGAGAGTGATATTGTAATTTGTCGGGTATGGAAAAGGGGTGGGACTATATAAGCGGTGGCTTCCTTCCCACTCCTTTTGAACATTTTATTTTTGGCTTGATTTTTTGTTTTGTTTTAAATTGTCTTTTTTCTTTTGTCGGAATGTTCAAATAAATAAAATCAATCAATCAATCAATATCATAAATATCTCCCGACCCGGTGAGTGGAGGAGCAATTGTTTACAGTAGGAACCAGCTGTTAGCATTAGACTGCCCCACAGTGCTAACGCAAAAACTCGACATACCAAGAGAAATCAGGCGAAAATGACGTGGATGCTGAGCTGGAGTGAAGCGACACGAGAGAAAAACAAGGTACAGACCCGTCCTTCCATCCGTTATTATGGGAAATGTGAGATCTCTGCTTAACAAGACTGACGAACTGGCGGCTATGTCCCGGTATGACAGCGTCTTCAGAGAGATTAGCATCATGTTGTTTACTGCGACGTGGCTAACAGAACTAGCAACAGATGCTAATATCAATCTGGAGGGTTTTCACGCAATACAGGCAGATCGGACATCAAACAGCAGGAAGAGCAGAGGCGGGGGGCTGATAATGGATGTGAATTACAGATGGTGTGTCCTGGGCACATCACAATTAAAGAACAACACTGCAGCAAGGACATTGAATTGCTAGCTGTTAGCATGTGACCCGCTTACCTCCCAAGGGAATATCCACATGTCCTCGGCATCTTTCTGTCCAACGTCAACTCACTTTATAACAAGGTAGATGAACTGAGACTGCTGATGCGATTTAAGGACCTCTCCACCTCGTGTGCCCTCTGCTTCACTGAGACCTGGCTCAAGGAAAAGACACCGGACAGTGCGCTCCTCCTCGAGGGACTTCAGCTGTTTCGTGCAGACCGAGACACGGGGCTCTCTGGCAAGACCACAGGCGGAGGAGTCTGCTTCTACATCAACAGCAGTTGGTGCTCCGATGTAACTGTGGTCTCCCAACACTGTTCTCCTGCTCTGGAATATTTGTTCATCAACTGCAAGCCATTTTATTCCCCGCGTGAGTTTGTTTCATTCATTCTGGCCGCTGTCTACATCCTGCCCGACGCGGACATGCGCGAGGCTCAGCACGCGCTCGCGGATCACATTCAGCAAGCGGAGCGGACTTTCCCGGACTCTCTGGTTATTGTGGTTGGCGACTTTAACCAGAGCAACCTGAGCCATGAACTCCCCTGGTACAAACAGTTTATTAAATGCCCCACCAGAGGAGAGAACACGCTGGATCACTGTTACACTACAGTTAAGGACGCATATCGCGCTGTTCCCCGTGCTGCACTCGGACTATCTGATCACGTGATGGTCCACCTGATCCCCACATACAGACAGAGACTGAAGCTCACAAAACCTGTTGTGAGCACTACGAGGAAATGGACCAGTGAAGCTGTGGAGGAGCTGCGCACGTGCTTGGAAATAACTGACTGGGACATGTTTAAAGGAGCCACGCATGATCTGGATGAGTACATGGACACTGTGACCTCATATATCCATTTTTGCGAGGAGTGCATTCTTCCATCGCGCACCAGGGTGAGTTACTCCAACGACAAGCCCTGGTTCACAGCTAAGCTCAGACAGATCAGGAAGGAGAAGGAAGCAGCGTTGAAAAGTGGAGACAGGGACTGCTACAAGGAGGCCAAATACCGGTTTAGCAGAGAGCTGAGAAGAGCTAAATCTGTGTATTCTGAGAGACTCCAGCAGCAGATCACTGCTAATGACTCTGCTTCTGTGTGGAGAGGACTGAGGCAAATCACCAACTATTGGCCTCAGGCTTCTAAGGGACAGGATGACAAAGCCCTTTGTCAAAGACTGTCCCAACACTATGCCCGTTTTGACACCTCGTCAGCTGTGTCCAACTCCCCCCCTCCCCCCAGCGTCACTGCCTCCATGGTCCCCACTTCATCAAAAGCGCCTCCCCCTCCTCCCCCCCTGCCCTTGCCATCAGTGAGCAGGACGTGCACAGACAGTTCTCCAGACTGAACCCGCGCAAGGCCCCCGGTCCGGATGGCGTGTCTTCCTCCACCCTGAGACACTGTGCGGAGATGCTGACTCCTGTCTTCATAGACATTTTTAACACCTCCCTGAAGTCATGCCATGTGCCGGCCTGCCTCAAAACCCCTACCATCGTCCCTGTCCCCAAGAAGCCACGGATCACTGGACTTAACGACTACAGACCTGTAGCGCTCACCTCTGTAGTCATGAAGTCCTTTGAGCGCCTGGTCCTGCCCCACCTCAAGACCATCACCACTCCCCTCCTAGACCCGCTGCAGTTCGCCTACAGAGCCAACAGGTCTGTGGTCGACGCAGTCAACCTGGCCCTCCACTCCATCCTGCAGCACCTGGACTCCCCGGGAACCTACGTCAGGATCCTGTTTGTGGACTTCAGCTCTGCATTCAATACCATCCGCCTCGCTCTGCTCCAGGACAAGCTGTCCCTGCTCAACGTGCCTGACTCCCTCTGCAGGTGGATCACCGACTTCCTGACGGACCGGAGGCAGCATGTGCGGCTGGGAAAGACTGTCTCGAACTCTGTAAGCATCAGCACTGGATCACCCCAGGGCTGTGTACTTTCCCCCCTGCTCTTCTCCCTGTACACCAACTCCTGCACCTCCAGCCACCAGTCTGTCAAGCTGATCAAGTTTGCGGACGACAACACCCTCATCGAGCTCATCTCCAACGGCGACGAGTCCGTCTACAGGAGAGAGGTGGCCCGGCTGGCGTCCTGGTGCAGCCACAACAACCTGCAGCTGAACGCTCTGAAGACAGTGGAGATGATCGTGGACTTCAGAAAAGTCACAGCCCCTCTGCCCCCCTTACCCTCACAGACTCTCCCATCACCACTGCGGATTCCTTCCGCTTCCTGAGCACCACCATCACCTGAGACCTCAAGTGGGAGCCGACCATCAGCTCCCTCATCAAAAAGGCTCAGCAGAGGATGTTCTTCCTGCGGCAGCTGAGGAAGCTCAAGCTGCCCACCAAGATGTTGGTGCAGTTCTACACGGCCATCATCGAGTCCATCCTCACCACCTCCATCACCGTGTGGTACGCAGGAGCCACCGCCAGGGACAGACTAAGACTGCAGCGCGTTGTGCGCGCTGCTGAGAAGGTGATCGGCTGCAAGTTCCCATCCCTCCAGGACCTGTACATCTCCAGGACCCGGAGGCGTGCAGGTCGGATCATAGCCGACCCTTCACACCCTGGACACGCACTGTTTGCCCCCCTCCCCTCAGGCAGAAGACTTCGGTCCATTCAGACTAAAACCTCCTGCTACATGAACAGCTTCTTCCCCTCTGCCATCAGACTGCTGAACACTAAGTGACTTATTAGATTCTCGTGCACTATGAACAGCAGCTCAACCGAACTCATGACAATTATCACTTGTTTTCTTTTTGCACTACCGACTGCACTATGTGGAACTCCACAATATCTGCTGCTTGTTAATATATTTAAAAATTGCATAGATTAGTATTACTTATTCTTATTCTACCTTTTATTGCATGCATAGTTTTTTTATCTTTAGTGTTACTCCATGTTTAATGTTGCAGCATTGCACCGAGACAAATTCCTAGTTTGTGTACTACATGAACAATGGCAATAAATCTCATTCTGATTCTGATTCATTGTTATTTATGTATCCCCCTCCGTGAGCGCTGAGGCAGCGCGTGACGACATCCACTCAGTCACTAGCAGGTTGCAAACACAGCACCCAAATGCTCTCCTCCTCATCTCAGGTGACTTTAACCATACTTCCCTGTCCTCCATTCTGCCCATGTTCAGTATGTCACGTGCCACACCAGAGACAATAAAACATTGAACTTATTTTACACAAACACTAAGGAGGCTTACACCTCATTGCCACTCCCCCCCTCCCCCAATCGGGAGATCAGATCACAACTTGGCTCACCTCCTGCCTGTGTACAAATCCTTGGTACACAGACAACCTCCTGTTACCCGCACAGTGAAAATATGGTCTGAGGAGGCGATGGACGCTCTGAAGGACTGTTTTGAATCCACTGTATGGGAGCAGCTTTGTGATCCACAGGGTGAGGACATCAATGGCCTCACACACACCATCACAGACTACATCAACTTCTGTGTGGACAACACCATACCCATCAAGATCATACAGTGTTTCTCAAACAACAAACCCTGGATCAACCCAGAGATAAAGTCACTACTGAAGGAGAAGAAAAGGATCTTCAGGTCGGGAAACAAGGAGAAGCTGAAGTCTGTACAGAGGGAGCTAAGGAGTAAGATCAGAGAGGGGAAAGATAGCTACAGGAAGATGATGGAAGACAAGCTGCTACAGAGTGACATCAGCGGTGTCTGGAGAAACCTCAAAACCATCTCTAGGCTCCAGAATACCTCCTCCCAGGCCACGGGGGGCAGGGAGTGGGTGAACAACCTGAACCTGTTTTTTTTTTTTTTTTTTTTTGAACAGGTTTGACCAACTGCCCTCTTCTCCGCCTGCCCACCAACCACCACTGCATCCACCTTTATCTAGTCCTGCTGTCCACGGCCTCCCCCCCACTCCCAGAACACAGCCCCCCTGCCCCAACCAAACCTGCCACCTACAGAAGTTCTCGGACAACTCTGCGATCGTAGGCCTCATCTCTGATGGAGATGATGAGGAGTACAGAGGACTTATCCTCGACTTCGTGGACTGTGCCAATGGAACTGCCTCCAGATCAATGCAAGGAAAACTAAGGAAATGGTGGTGGACTGCCACAGGCAAGGACAACCCCCCACAGCACCAGTAAACATACAGCAAACAGACATTGAGATGGTGAATTCTACAAGTAGCTGGGTGTTCACCTGAACAATAAACTGGACTGGTCACACAACACCAACGTGCTCTACAAGAAGGGGTAGCAAAGGCTGTTCCTCCTGAGGAGGCTCAGTTCTTTTGAAGGCTTTCAGTGATTCGGTGGTGGCATCAGCCATCACATTTGGAGTGGTCTGCTGGGGCAGCGGCATCACGGCAGTCGACAGGAAGAGACTGAACAGACTGATCAAAAAAAACTAGCTCTCTTCTGGGGCGGCGCCTCGACCCAGTGGAGGGAATAGGAGAGAGGAGGATGGCGGCTAAGCTGTCATCTCTGCTGGAATCCGAGCCCCACCCCATGCAGGACACCCTGAATGCACTGAGGAGCTCATTTAGCAGTAGGCTGTACCATCCTAGGTGCACGACGGAGAGGTTCCGCAGGTCCTTCCTACAGTCCTAAAGGCTGTCAGACTTTATAACCTAACCAGGGCTGCTCGTAGAGGTTGTATTGAATGTACAAAATGAAACAGCCTTGCACAGTGAATGGTCCCCTCCATTACAACTAGGACAATACAATCATTACTGAGGGTGACAACATGGTTGACTCAAAAATGAAATCAACTGTCTGGGTACATATTCATATTCTGCGGGGTAACTTAACAGACCGTAATGGCGGTGGCCTCCGTCGGTCTATGATGACCATGGAAGAGAATCCTAAACGTCTACTCTGCTGGAACAGGCCGATGCGCACCGGTGTTCTACCTTCCAGCGTTGGGCGTTGGTAGGATTCAAGCCTGGGCAGGAAGATATGGAGGACAAGATGTTACCCATGCAGCATGTCCCCCCTCTCCACGTCACTGATGAATCCAAAGGAACAGCAGGGCTGCTATAGTTTGGTACCAGCGCCGTCGCAGGAGCTGCCAGAACGATGTTGAGCACAACAGAGAACTGCCTTAGGGGCTCCGACTCCGGATTTTTCCTCAGGGTTGACTCCCGAAGCCTTTCCCGTGACCGGGTGTGCCGCAAGGCAGCAGAGGTTTGAAATCAGGGTTTACCTTCCCCTAGATGGGCTACCTTCCCAGGTTGACGAGCCACCATCTACCCGAAGCATCTGGTTTTAAGGCGCCAGAGATCCGCCCTCGCCCCTTCTCCTATTAGTAAAAGCAGTTCCGCCGGGCTTAGAGACTAAACCACACGGGCAGGCTAGGAGTTGGACTTAGTTGTCAGAGGCTTTTCGAGACGCACGCCGTAAGGAGCATTTTATGAGCACTGGGAGCTTAACCCCAGTGCCGCTCCTGGCTATGACGGCTACAGACCGTAATGCTGTCTACATTATCTAGCTGCAATGCTCCCGCACTGTGTACATATCTGTTTATAGGGTTGTGCGATATGACAAAAAATTCATATCATGATATAAATCATCTTATATCACGATAACGATATATATCATGATATACATATTCTGTAAATTCTACAGTTTAATCATAAAAAGGACCATCTTTTTTTTTTTTTACTTTTTTTACATGTACCGTTTTCCCTCGTAATTTTGCAGTGTTATGAAATAGTTTTTGAATGTGCATTTGAAACTTGATTCTCATAAATTTCAGGTTTTTCTTCTAAATCATAAATGAATAAAAAGTAAACTGTCATAAACTGCCTCACCGAGGCTTGACAGAGGACACCAAATGCTGGCTGTGAGGTTGTGCATATTTATTAACTGAACGACGCACAAAACAAAATATACAACATGCACACTTACACATACAGCAGGGAAGCTCCCGGAGAAAAACAATGCAGATGGGAACACCGTCTAGAAGTGGCGGATGTGAAAACGACATCTTGGAAAGTAAGACCGCTACAAAGATTCACCTACCCCGGTCTGCTTAAATAGAACAGCCCCAGATGATAATCAGGTGTGGGTACATGAGTGAGAACATAATCAAAACAACAAGTAACAGCTGTGCAGCCCGCGAAACAGTTTGACAGCCGGAAGGTGCACAGCACTGTCAAAATAAAAATACAGACCGGAACTCAACAATACAAAATAAGATAACCAAATCCCCAAAAGATAAACAATGCCATAACTGAACAAGACTATAAGAATACAACTAAGAATACAGCAACCCATCAATGAACAGAAACCAGATACAAAAGATCATAATAAACAGAGAGACAAACAAACAGAAAAGGACTAAACTAAGGCTGGAACTCCACCCATGCTCAGGATCATGACATAAACATCAATAAGTTCAATATTTCCAAAGCCAGAGGAGAAAAGCAAAAAAAAAAAAAAAGAGGAAAAAAACAGATAATATCAAAACATGTCTGAAAATGAGAAAATTACCCACGGCTTTCACCTACAGATATAAATTAGCTGTTAGTTTAAATCAGTCAAAGTTTAAGTGTAGACCTGCAGTCTGCCATTCTGGCCTGATTTAACCTGTTTGTTTCTTAGTAAAAATATTTCAGACTGGTCATGATCTGAAAATGAAAGACACAAAAGGTAATGTAATAAAATATATGTGATGACTTTAATTTTATTCATTTTCAATGAATGGAACTAATTAAAATGATCAGAAATCAAATACATTACATTAAGAGCCAACTTGCTCCCCCGACTCATTTTAATGTATTTATTATTTATTTTACGTGTATGTGCCACCATCATGCACTTTTGCAGCTTTCAGGGGTGTAGCCGGGGGGGGGGGGAGCTGAGGGGGCTGCAGCCCCCCCCCCCCAAAAAAAAAGAAAAAAGGGAGAAAAACGAAAAGAAAAATGTAAATAAAGAGCAGGTTTTGAGTATTTTACATTGAAAATGTTAAGAAATCTGTAGTTGACAGGGGGCTGTAGCTGACAGGGGGTTGAAGCTAAAGCTTCGCCCCAGGCGAGCGCCCCGGGCATTCAGAATGGTGGTAGTGGTTGGGGTTCAGCACCCTCCTTCACAAATTCCTGGCTACGCCACTGGCTTTAATAAATTTTTTTCAGACAAAACTAAGAAACTCAGCAGTAATTTAAGCCCCCCCAAAAAAACAATGGTCTGCTACAGTTTCCAGTCAGCACAACTTAGCATCGTCATTTACATTTTATAATTAGACATGGTGTTAATGTCACTTACCTCTTATTAAAATGAGGCTCGCAGACTATTCTCTCTGACACAGCATGATGGAAAAAAGTTCCACATTCCTGGCAAACAGCAGTAGCAGCTATCTGAATGGTAGTTTAGAGTTAGCATTAGCATTCACCGGACTGAAGCCTAGCCACCCACGACACAGGTGTTCCACTGTGCACACTGCAGAGGAGAGACGAGGCGCTGACAAATAATGGTGAGGAGCTTTACTGAATAAACGGGAGTATGTGCATTTTAAATAACGATATAAATGATAGAGTATTGTATGAAACGACAGACGTTTTTATATCGTCATCCGATATATATCGTCATATCGCACAGCCCTATCTGTGTACATTGTGGGGCACATGAGGACATGGAACTCCACCCAGGACAGGGGGTTGGTGGGGGAGAGGGTAATCAGAAACAGTAATGGGGAAAAGCCGAGAAGAGCCAGCTAAGGGTGCCAGAGCATTTGGGGGTTTCAAGTCAAAGAGAGATGTGCCTTCCGCCCCCACTGTGCCAGGTTCACACCTGAGGACACAGTGGTGCAAAAGTATTGTATCAAGACCTGCTCTGTGACGGTATGTTAATGTATATGTGGATGTGTGTGCATGTTTCACAGCTTGTATGTAATGCGTTTACCCTGGGTGCCGGAGGCTGGAATAAATTGTATAAGAGAGTTTGTTCTGGCACTCAGTCTGTCTGTTTGTATCTGTTTGAGGAGAATAAAGTTCTGTGTCATCAGCTCGTTGCCTCGTCTGATTTCCTCCTCCACATCAGTGACCTTAAGACGTGAAATGGAGAATGAGCCAAGCACCTCTGCAGAAACACTCCCACGGGAGCCACACACCACTGCGTGCACCGTCATGGTCAGGCTCCCGAACTTTTGGCTCCACAATCGGGCCACTTAGTTTTTGCATGTGGAAGCCCAGTTTGCCCTCTGCGAAATCTCTACAGACAACACCAGATACCATCATGTGTTAGCTGCGCTGGACGCGCGCGCCACGGAACAAGTCATGAGCCTGCTCCAAGACCCACCAACCCAGGGTAAATACGACGCTCTCAAGCAGATGCTGCTGCAACGTTATACCCTTTTGGATGAGGAGAGGGCAGAAAAACTCCTCACATGCTTGGAGTTAGGTGACAGATCGGCTATGGACCTTATAGAGAGCATGCTCACGCTAATGGGTAAGGACGACGGATTCTTCCTGTTCACCCACCTCTTCCTCAGGAACCTACCAGCTACAGCACGGGCGATCTTCACTAACTCACCGCTGCTGGTGACCAGGAACTACCGCGCGTTGGCACATGAGGCAGACCGCATCATCCTGGGAACCAAGGCTCTCAGCATGCACGCAGTGACACCGGGATCTAAGAAGGAATCCAGCGAGGTCGAGGAGCCGATGGTAGGGCCAGGAATGGTCACCAGGAGACAGAGAATGGGAAGCTCTGTTCCTATCACCGCCATTTTGGCAAGGAAGCGCAACGTTGTCTGCCGCCGTGCCACTTCAAGAAAGCCGGGAAACGAGACAGCCAGCGGTCAGTAGCAGCTGCGACCGCTGGGGACAGGGAGAAGGTGCTTTTCATCACGGACACACGTTCTGGGAGACGTTTTCTGGTGGACTTGGGCTCCCAGAAGAGCCTCATTTTGCCAGTCAGTGCGGACTGGTTGGCAGAAAGCAGTGGCCCAGCTCTTACAGCCGCCAATGGATCCCACATCAGGACATTTGGAGAAATGACGGTGATTGTGTGTTTACACGGACGCAATTACCAGTGGGACTTTGTGGTAGCTGCATGTTCGGTCCCCATCTTAAGTGCTGATTTTCTCTGTGCGCACGGATTGCTTGTTGATGTTGCAAACAGACGCTTAGTGGATGCTGTTTCTTTTTCCTCCTTGCCCTGCACAGCTCGGGGAGTTGGGCCTCCAACGCACGCTAACGTTCTAGCTCCAGGAGGTAAGTACCACTGTTTGCTTTCCAAGTTCTCAGCACTCACGGTTCCCACTTTTTCCGCTGCGAAAACCAAGCACGGGGACGAACATTTTATCACAACAAAAGGTCCGCCTGTGTTCATGCGCCCTCACCGCCTGGACGCAGCTAAACTAGCCAGCGCGTGCAAGGAATTTGCTAACTTAGAGCGATTGGGCATTGTCAGGTGCTCCAAAAGCTCTTGGGCATTTCCGCTGCACATGGTGCCCAAGGCCGATGGGTCGTGGCGGCCGTGCAGCAATTTCCGACCCTTGAACAACGCCATGGAACATGACCGGTATCCCATCCCGCACATCCAGGATTTTTCTGTACACCTGACCGGGACGCACATTTTTTCAAAAGTGGATCTGGTCCACGGGTATACCAGGTCCCAGTTCGCACAGAGGATGTTCCTAAAACGGCGGTAATAACTCCCTTTGGCCTTTTCAAGTTTTTACGCGTGCCGTCCGGGTTAAAAGGCGCAGCGCAAACCTTTCAAAGAATGATGGATGTAGTGCTCCGTGACCTGCCGTTCGTTTTTGTCTACTTAGACGACATTTTGGTGGCTAGAGCGTCAGATGAGGAGCACCTCGCCCACCTCAAACAAGTTTTCCAACGGTTGGAGGCGCACGGGCTTATTGTTAACCCAGCAAAGTGCCAGTTCGGGCTGCCAGTGATTGATTTTTTGAGCCACCGCATCTCGCCAGATGGTACGATCCCGCTGCCGAATAAAGTGTGCACAGTGTCAGATTTTCCGCGTCCACAGACTATGAGGGCATCAGAGTAATTTTTGATAGTCAATTTTTACAACCGTTTTCTCTCCCGGGCAACACAGCTGCTGCAACCGCTGTATAGCGCACTCAAAAAAAAGAAGCCCACAGATAGCATCGAATGGATCCCTGAGCGGGCCCAGGCTTTGACGAACGCCAAAATGGCGCTTGCTCATACGGCTCTGCTGGCCCATCCAACCCTGTCAGCGTGGATAGTGCTCACCACAGACACGTCTGACGTCGCGATAGGGGCAGTGGTGGAGCAGTACATCTCCGGTTCATGGCAGCCACTCGCGTTTTTCAGCTGTATTTTGCGCAACAAGTGTAAATACAGAACATTTGACCGGGAGATGTTGGCCCTCTACCTGACTATGCTTCATTTCCAGTTTTGGCTTGAGGGCCGCAAATTCACCGCGTTTGTTGATCACAAACCACTAATGGATGCAAATTGGGCCGACCGCCTGCCTTCGGTTCTATTGGGGTTGCGCGCCGCACCTAAGGAAGATTTGGCAGCTTCCCCAGCAGAACTTGTTTTTTCTCAGCTATTGTAGATCCCGGGAGAATTTTTGCCAAAGAGCCCTGTGCCCGGGACTGTCCCACCCCCGCACCTTTTTTCCGGTGCAGGGGCTACCAGCGTTCCAGGCCCAGCGCACCATTGTTTTCCCCGCACTTTTGTTCCAAAGCACTTAGAGAACCCCAAATTCGTTTTTGTCAGGCACAACGCTCACAGAACCCCGCTGCGGCCGCCATACGATGGCCCATTTAGAGTGTTGGAAACTGGGGAGAAGCATTTTGTGTTAGACTTGGGAGGGTGTAAGGAAACCGTCTGTATAGACAGGCTGAAGCCCGCTTATGTGTTGGCAGATGAACAGGTGATACTGGCTCAAGCTCCCCGGCGCGGGCAACCATCTACAGCGGCTCCGCAGGATTGTGTTTCCCCAGCAGAGAATGGTTTGCACGGAACTAACGGTTTTCCCTCCCCACCCATTCCCCCTCCAGAGACTGACCTCCCTTTCCACCCAATTCAACAAGAAGGAGTTTCGACCGGCCCGGCGGCTCCACGCTGCAGCCGCTATGGGCGCTTGCTCAAGCCCAAAAGTCCAGAGGGATAGAACCCCTTCTGGGTGTTGGGGAAGGGAAGGTGGGGGCAGTGTGGGGGACACAAGAGGACATGGCACTCCTCCCAGGACAGGGAATTGGTGGGGGAGAGGGTAGTCAGAAATGGTAATGGGGAAAAGGCGAGAAGAGCCAGCTAAGGGCATCAGAGCGCTAGGGGGTATAAAGCCAAAGAAAGATGTGCCTTCCGCCCCCACTGTGCCAGGTTCACACCTGAGGACACAGCAGTGCAAATGTATTGTATCAAGACCTGCTCTGTGACGGTATGTTAATGTGGATGTGTGTCCATGTTTCACAGCTTGTACGTAATGTGTTTACCCTGGGTGCCGGAGGTGGGAATAAAGTGTATAAGAGAGTTCGCTCTGGCACTCAGATTCAGTCTGTTTGTATCTGTTGGAGGAGAATAAAGTTCTGTGTTGTTGGCTTGTTGCCTCATCTGATTTCCTCCTCCACAACATATGTATATTCATTTGTTCTAATTATCTTTTCATTCATTCATTCATCTTCTTCCGCTTAATCCTTTTCAGGTCGCGGGGGGGCTGGAGCCTATCCCAGCATCTTTGGGCGAGAGGCAGGGTACACCCTGGACAGATCGCCAGTCCATCGCAGGGCCAACACAGAGACAGACAACCATTCACTCTCACAGTCATACCTAAGGACAATTTAGAATCCCCAGTTTGATGCCAATTAACCTAACTTGCATGTTTTTGGCATGTGGGAGGAAACCGGAGAAATCCCGGAGTAAACCCAAGCAGACACGGGGAGAACATGCAAACTCCACACAGATCACTGTTGGTCGGGGGCTGGGATCGAACCCAGGATCCCCCGGCCAAGGGTGAGTTGCTGTGCTGCCGCAGTGCTAACCACTCCGCCACCGCACCGCCCTCTAATTATCTTATCTTATTAATTATTGCTCTGAGTGCTGTTATCCCTGTACTACTGTAATCCTGGAATTTCCCCATTGTGGGACTAATAAAGGCTTATCTTATCTTATTGTATTCTTTCTGTTTCATTATTTGATTGGGTCCTGACAGACTCAGAAACTCATCTTTTACAACACCGGACAGTTACACCATGCTTTCCCCCCCACTCATGCCAGTGTTTTCCACAACCCTGGGGGGGACTGAAATTGGACACTACACATACACAACCCCCATACTTGCATGTGTGTGGCTGCATCAAAGTAGGGGAAGAAGAGGGGACTATGAACATTGTGTGTTGCAGCTTCATGCAGCAATCCCATGCTCCTTACTTGCAAAGAAAAAATCTGTTCCTGTTTGTAAGCAATTCACACTCTGGAGTTTTGTTGAATTTTTCTAACAACAATCAATCATGACTGTCTACGTTCACCACACTCCAATTTTTATAGCATCAATTAACCAACTAAAACCAAACTGATTTTAAAAAAGCCATTTGAACATACATCAGCATGATAAAAGCTGTATAAAGACAGCGCAAAATTAACTTTTGAAAAGAATTCAAGGAGCATTTCTACATTTCAGTTTGGCACAATTCTGCACACAATTTTGGAGCGAGGAGGGCTTATCGTCTGACTGCAGCAAGCCACCAGAGGGTGGTCGAGATACCTAATGCTGGATTCATGCTGCACCTCTGCTGTCCGTGTACGTGTAACCAGAAACCTCGTGTGACAAAATTTACGTCATCGTCTCCACTCCGCTAGTGTCTGCAGTGCTCAACTGCGGATGACTGCGTACAGCCCAAATTTTGTGACTGCGCCGCCTGCCCACAACCTGAACGCATTGAAAAGCGCATGCACAAAACTGAACATCCCATTCACAAGGCGGCGATATCGGCACAGCATACCAAAACAAAGTAGACAAAGAAGACAACGAGGAAGCGGAAGACAAAAATAAACATACATGAATGATACATAAATACTTCAGCAACAGCAGCAGCAGCATCTTCGTGGAAAATGAGTGAAAACTGGGAAGTCAAGCAGCAGAAAGCAAGCAGCGTTTCTTCGTTGGTGAAAATCCTGGAGCATCAGCGCATTGGCACTACCTATCGGGCGGGAGTGAAACTACAAATGATGGTTGTGCGCCTGCGTCAACCGCTTGGCCTGAGTAGATGAAAAAAGTGAGTATGAACAGCACCACGTGCATGCCGGGCTTGTTCAAAGCGCACGCGGACCAAAACGGGCCAGAGGGGAAATGCAGCATGAATAAGGTAGGGTTTCCTCTGGTAACATTTCTCGGTGGTGGGCCGCTTGCCAGAAAATATACCGCCACGCCAAGAAGGAGATATGAATTTAAGAAAAATATATGAAGCAATTACTTTCTGCAAGCGCGCACATGAACAACGTACGTGACCGTCATCCGTGCGGAGTTTAGAAGCGCCCCGCCCACACGAGCTTTCCAGTCAGTCAGCAGGCAGTGTCTCGCTAGTGGCAGCACCATCTTTGTGGAAAAAAAGTGAAAGCCGGGAAGTCAAACAGCAGAAATGGACTCTATCTGAAGAGAGACTTTGTGAAAAAGTCCACCGTTTCTTCGTTGGTGAAAATCCTGGCACATCAGCGCCTTGGCACTACCTATCGGGCGGGAGTGAAACTACAAATGATGGTTGTGTACATGCGTAAACCGCTTGGCCTGGGTAGGTGAAAAAAGTGAGCATGTACAGCGCCACGTGTGTGTTGGGCTCGTCCAAAGCGTACACGGACCAAGGCAGACTAGGGGGGAAATGCAGCATGAATAAGGCTTGACTGTCCGACACAAACATGAGTTTATTAAGGTACTTTAAACGTGGAAAAAAAAAAAATCAGAAGAGGCATGTAAGCACTGGAGGCATTTATCATGGTTTTAACCCGCTGGAAACGGGAGCAATAACAGAAGAGTTGCTTAGCTAAGAGATGTGGTTAGAATTCAGACGCAGCCAGCTTCATAAGAAGGGAAAGGCAAGGGGGACTACTGAATTGCTGAGGATATATTTCACCAGCCACTACAATATTAAGCTATGCTCCCAATTATGTACCTGGCAAGTTAAGATGACCGAAATTCACAAAGTCAATAACTTTAATCCGTCAGCAGCCTTCAGACAAACTGAACGTGCCAGCATCTGGATTTCAAAATAAGGGAGGTTTTTCTTGGCGGTGAGGAGATTTCTAAAAAAAAACTATAAATATATAGAAATATTATAACAGAAATAATGGCATCCTTGGTCATTTAAGTTAATTTAAATCATTAAATACAATTTTATTTTTTTTTCTTTGTAATGAGAGTTAAATTATTGTTCTGTTCTGACTGCAAAGTTATGGTCAAAAATATAAATTGTTATAAGGAAAAGGTAAAAAATAAAATAAAATACTACAGTCTGTTTCAAATTTATTTAAAAAGAGTAATTTTATTTTAAAAAAAAAACAGGCAAAAATAAGCCATAAAATAATCCACAAATTTATAATAAAGTTTCTAATGTACAAGAAAAGTCAATTTTACAAGAGGAAATTACAAATTTGAGGAAAATTGTTTCAAATTTAGATAAATTTCCAGAGAAAAGTAGAAAACTAAGAAAATTGTTATAAATTTTGGAGAAAAACCTCAAACCTTCAGGACTGAAGTCATTTCTCAAGTTTTAAGTGGGTGCTCTTTGTACCCTTAACTAGAAATTTTTGGTTGTCTTCTTTAATTTACATGGCACCTGATATTTTCTAACCCGTTTGTATACCACCATAGACAGAAAGAGAACCTGAATTAGACAGAGGTCAGAGAGGGCAAGATGAGACAGAAGAGAGGAGCCAAGGAGAGGAAAGTGTTCAGGCAGAGGGTCCAGGAGAGGTGAGAGCAGAGGAAGGAGAGAAGGATGACACCAGTAAAAAGTCCAAACACAGGACATCGGGGTGGGACCCCAAATGGCCCAATAGTCCAACATTCAAGCCTTGGTTGTACAAAACTTCAAATTGCAAGTTCCATATGCACGGCAGTGGCTCAGGAGGTAGAGTGGGTCGTCCAATAACCGGATGGTTGGCGGTTCGAATCCCGCTCTCCTCAGATATCCTGCCGTTGTGTCCCTGGGCAAGACACTTTACCCACCTTGCCTCCAGCGTCCATAACACTGGGGATGAATGTGTATAAATGTTCGGTGGTGGCTGGAGAGGCTGTTGGCCCTGATTGGCAGCCACGTTTCCGTGAGCCTGCCCCAGGGCAGCTGTGGCTACAGTAGTAGCTTGCCACTACCATTGTCTGGCTGGAGTGAATGAATAATGTATCTGTAAAAAGCGTCTTTGAGTGTCTTTGATAAAGCACTATATAAATCTGATGCATTATTATTATTATATGCAAAGTTACAGTGCAAAATTTAAAAAAAGAAATAAATAGTATAAAATTAACATATTCATACATGTGTTTTCTGCCCCCCGGAAAAACATGTTGCCACCGTGCCAAGGTCTTCAAGCCAGAGGAAACACTGTAAGGCTTAAGCTTTATGGTTGTTTTTTTTTGGGGGGGGGGCACGCTATCCATAAACATGTAAACTTGTATTTCCTTTGTTGCGTCTAAGCCTGAACTTCACTGTTAGACTGTTTTTCAGGGCCAACATGTGGAAAGCTAAAGTTAATGGGAAGCCAATTAAACTTCATTAAACTAATGTTCAATAGGGTGACTGCTGTGGAAGGGAGGCCAATGTCACTAGACTTACCAGCCCATTCTATATTTTATTTTAAAGAACTTTTACAGTCATGTGAAAAAATTAGGACACCTTGTATAAGCCTTGTGTTTTTTTTAGCATATTTGGACATATGGATATTTAATATCAGTGTTAAAAATACTGGGAGATTTATGCAATACAACTAAACAATTAAAAATGAATTAAAGACTTTTTTTTCAAATTTTCTGTAAAATGTAATTCTAAACAAATAGTGAGGAATAAATTAGGACACCCCCCATCTTTTTTTAGGACACCACCACATTTGTTCCCACTCGCAGTGGCTAGAATAGATGTTAAAAAATGCAAATAAAAACAAAAACAAGGTTAGACATAGATATGTGAACATGTCTTGGTAAACAACTGAATATTTGATGGGGTGTCCTAATTTTTTCATGACTGTATGGCAAACTTAAAGGTGCACATTTTTAATTTATAAGAAAATCTCAATTTTATGACAGAGAAGTTTCATATTTTAATAGAAAACCTCACTTGTTACCTTTATACATGCCCTGGCTGTTTAACTTTCACTTAGAAGATCAAATATATCAAATTAGTTTTTCCCCCCATCATGGAGGGAGCTACCCCCTTGATGGGTCAAAATGCCTCTTACCCAGCTGAAATATTTTTAAGGGATATGTCAACATGTCTGTTATTTAAGGCTTGCCAATCCCTTACTAGCAATCCACTTTTTTCATGTTTTGTTATTCTGATAATTGTTCTATAAGCAGCTTTCAATTATTCAATATACACCCCTGTCAAACACAGACTAATACGGTGCTAAATGTAAAAAAAAAAAAAAAAATGCAGATACATAAAAATTGCAGTATACCTGTAATTCTCTCAAATGTCTGGGGAACATTAGCATTTCACATGTATTTAATATTACATTTAACATAAATGTGCATAAAATGTATTCCATTTTAATGAATGTTAGCTATTACTAAAAAACAACCAAAATATTACAATTGGTTTGAATCAATTTATATTAATATGAAGCATATATCTTTTATATATTTTCGGACATGGTAACAAGGTTAATATGATTTAATAACAGACCTCATTTGAAGTTGTTAATGACCTCATGTTGATCAGACTGCTTCAGGTTAAATGATCTGAGAAGCTGCTTTGATGCTCAAACAACAGGGAGGCAGTGTCAGAGCCAAGCATTTGTGAGTCATTTTAAGTCTGTACCATCTGTGTTTCTTCACTGACAACCCTTAGTGCAAATCTGGAGACAGAATGCCCATAAAACAGTTTAAATAAGACTGACTGTGGTGGTGTGATTTTAAATCATTTGTCGAGAGTTATTTCAGTTTTAGATCCCCTTTACACAGTGGTTGAAGCGGAGGTTGTGCAAGACTTTTTTGTTATCTATCATTTTGACAGACAAGCTTGTAAATATTCTGTCATAATCTATAATTATCTGTCATTTTAACTGACTTTAATTAGGTCACCCGCAGTGTAATCTGTCAAATGACTGACAGCTTTCAGAATTTTCAATCACTGCTGAAAAAAAATCTGTCAATGGACAATTTTCAGTTAACGCGACCTCTGGGTAAGATCGTTGGTCTCAAGAATTTTTCAATGATCTCTATAGATCGCCAAAAAAATAGCTGAAAACTGAATTTTTGATCTCCCAAACATTTACACAGAAACTATTTTTTCCAGGCTTTAGGAGATCGTTGAGAGACTGGGCCAATTTTTAATCTCTCAGTGGTCACTCAACAAAAGGGGTGCAACAGAAACCAAATATTTTTTAGTTACTACATTTTAGTTCCATTATCAATAGTCATTAATAATTTCATAGCTATATATTGTATTTTATTACTGTACAATACCATAATAATGTGCATTCTGATCCACAGTGTACATAAACAGTACTCCCATACTTCCTGTTTCCTTGCTCAGGGAAATTCCCTCAGCAGATTTGATACACAGAGCAATATTACTTTCCTCTTCTGTGCCTTACCCTCTTACCCCAGATAGGTGCTGCTGCTACTGTGGACATGTTACTTCACTGAAAGTAAGGTACTGTTCAAAAGCTTGGGATCATTTAGAAATTTCACCGCGTTCCAGGAAAGCCCACATGGAATTACACCGATATGAAAATGTGTTAATTATTTAGCCTTTTATTTCTGTCACCTAGATCATCTCACAGCACCAAAATTTTATAGTTTTTTAATTTTATCAATTAGCTACTTGCTAATGTTAGATTTTATTGTATAATTCTAGTCCTTCGTTTTTACGGGTGAGGTATCAAATCCTATTACTGAGCTCCTCCTACCTTACAGTACAAATCAGACTCTTAGATCCTCAGGTAGAGCTGTCTTATTGCACCTCATACTCGGTGCATGTGCATTCCAATCTTCAGCTGCAAAGACATGGAGCTACAACTATTTCTCCTCATTGTAGTAATTGTCTTATTGACTTTTCTGTCAAGTCCACTGTCATTGCTTTTTTGATGAAAATAGTCACATACATAAATAAATTTCATTTTCTAGATACAGTAATGAAAAAGTTCCACCTGTTAGGTTTTAAATTATTTATGACAAAGCCACACTGCCTGGGAATAAAAAAAAAAGTAGAGACTGAGATGATCACCATCCTAGAACCAGTGCAAAATAATGATAAGATTGCCTGTCAGACAAGGTATCGGCTTTTGGGGTTTTTTAACGAGTCCAGAGGTTGGATACTGCAAATCTGTAACCTACCTTTCTCATAGTCAGGTATGCTGTCTTTGAGCAGGCAGCTGAGCTGGTGGCCATTAAGATGCAGGAAGCGCAGCTGGTCTCGCAGTGAGGCTTCCTCCAAGACACCTGGGATGACGCGGCCAACGCTGTTCTGCGATATGGGCAGCCCGAGTCCCAGGGCCAGGGTTGGAGCCAGGTCAACCTGCTCCACTACTGCAGGCTTTTCCATTCCCACTGACAAGGAAGGACAAAAGCACACAGGGGAAGAAAGAAAGATTTTAAAAAACTACTGATAAAAACAACTGTCGATGAGAAAGACAGGAACATCGAGTAAGTCTTGTATTTCTGTTTTAGAAGGTTGGTCTATAACTTTGATTTCTCAGTCAATGTCATGCCTTTTTCTTACAGAATCCTGTAATTTTTCTGGCATTTTCAAAAATGTTTAAAAGTGCCCGGAGATCCCCCTCAAAGACCCTGCAGTGTCAGATATAGAAAACAGAAAACTTCTGAACATGCCAGATACAGAATCATGAACGTGTTACATCAATCTGGAATAAAAGTGCCACAAATGATATTTATTATACGACACTCCTATGTAGTGCAATTCATTTTTCCTGAGAAAATATGGACATCAGTCAAATTTTAAGAGTTACAATACTGAAATGCTTATTCACATAGAAATCCACACAGCCTTTATTTAGTTAAAATCTTAAAGAAATGAACAGACTGAACTCCCTGGGTTTTGTGATGTCACAAAACAAAAAAACCCACAATCAGTTCTCGAAGTTAGCAAAACAACATCCTGTAACAATATATTGCACATAATTTAGTTACCCATTTATTAATTTTATTTTATATTTACTTATTTTTGTAGGTTTTTTATTTGGGTTCTAAATCTTTTATTGGGTTTTAGACTTTTGAGTTTTTAACCTCTTTGACTAGTCTTTAACTTTTTAATATGACCCTTCTCTCTTCTCTCTTTGTTTTTTCTCTTATCTCTTTGTTCTATGTCCTGATTGGTGGAGCCTTGAGCACTTTTACCATGTTTATAGTCAGCTACATGTGTGCCTGTGTTTGTGTTCATGTTGAATGTAACTGTGGTTTGTAAATATGGATGTCACCTGACTGCAAAACAAATCTACCTACGGGTACAAATAAAGTAACCTGAACCTGAACCTCCTCCTCACATGTGATAGACCCATTCAACAACAATTTATCCAATCAGATTAGGAGCTCATCAATATTAATAAGCAGGATGAGGAAGTGCTATTTTGAGAAAGTGATGAATGAAGTAAATGAGAGAGAGGAGGATGGATGAAGGTAAGATGATGAACCAGGAAGTTCTGAGGATTAGCAAGGCGGAAGGCAGGGCAGCTATAAAGAGAATGAAGAGTAGAAAGGCGGTTGGTCCAGATGACATACCTGTGGAGGTATGGAGATGTTTATGTGAGATGTATGTGAGGGTGGTGCAGGACATGAATGAGGACAGTGAGACAGTGGTGAAATGAGCTGTAGGAGTGACAGATGGATTCAAGATGGATGTGGGATTACATCACGGATCAGCCCTGAGTCCATTCTTGTTTGCCATGGTGATGGACAGGCTAACAGAGGAGGTCAGGCAGAAGTCTCTGTGGACTGTGATGTTTGCAGATGACATTGTGATCTGTAGTGAAAGTAGGGAGCAGGTAGAAGGCAACCTGAAGAGGTGGAAGTATGTTCTGGAGAGAAGAGGAATGGAAGTCAGTAAAAGCAAGACAGAATACACACATGTGTGACTGAAAGGGAGGCAGATGAAATGGTGAAGATGCAAGGAGCAATGTTTCCTCGACCATTATATAGGGTGGGGGGTGCCTCCCCCAGACTGTCAAGTTAATTTCATTTGATTTTATTTTTCGATACAGGGCCAGGATCACAAGAGAAGTCATTTTAAAAAATGCATTCACAACACAGCAAGTCTTTGCCTTGTCCTTTTATTAAATAAACTAAATATCCTGATGTTATTTATCTTATTTACACGGCAGCAGCTCATTTCTGTCTCTTCTCCTCTCTGCATTCTGTCATGCAGCGGGGCAGAACTCCACTGCGCATAAACACAGACACGTGTACACATACATACACACACACAGACACGTGCGCACCAAGGGTTGGCATGAACACCCACCAACCCGATTACAGCGGTGGCCGGTAAGACAGCCACTCCCACGAGCCACTTTGGCTGGTTGCAGTTTGTTCAAACGGCAATTTTCATAATAAACCTCAGCATGAGACTAGGAAAGTAGAACTCCTGATTTTATTAATGATAAAAACACTTTCAGACAATCAAAAAACATCCAGTCATCACTGTCACCTGTTTTGACAGCAGGGCTGAAATAAATGACAGAGGCTGGGGACATTTATTAGGATCTGAGTACGCGATAGGTGGCGGAGGAGGAGGAAGACAACTGATCATAGACTGTATTTGGATGCATAAAGTGGCCTTGTGAAACAGCTCTATGCATCCAAGGTGAAATTATTATTATTATTATCATCTTATTATTAATTATTTGCAAGTCCATGTGATTCCGCTTTGCGCTGTGCGCTCATTTCATGCTACCTGTGGAAGTCTGAAGTCTGGAGCGGAGAGAAAAATCAAGTGAATAATTTCGGTTTTCTTCTTTTTTCTCTGCCCAAGGTACTGGTCTAGTTAAAAAAAAATCATTTAAGATTACCACTTGCAGCAGTGGCATAAACGGTCTCATCCTGCAGCAGGACAAACACATATGCAGCTGGGTGAAGCCGGTGTGAAGTGTGGAGCTTATGTTTGGCTCTGCTGTTATAGTGATATTGTTAACTGGTGAGGAGGAAGAATGATTTTTAAAACTATAATTTTATAGTTATTATTGTGTCATTATTGTGTTTGGTGTGGATAGTCCTTTACCCTCTAAATACAGTACATTACTCACTAAAAGTCTGGGATATTCGGCTTTCGGATGAAATTTCAGGATGCATCTAAAATGCACTATAACCTTTACAGGTGAACTTAATTTGACCTTCTCTAACTTTTTGAATGCACATGTCCAACTGTTCAATGTTTCAATACTTTTTGTGTAACCTGTAAACGGCAAAATTCACAACAGGTGCTTGATCCATGAATCGACCAAGACATTTTCTGGTTCAATTAGAATTGTTTTTTAAACAGTCCTCTTCATCATGCCATTCACATTTTGGCATCATGAGACCAAGACAACACCTCACAATTGATCAACAGTACCTCGCCATTGTGAGGCTTCAAACAAGATATTCTCAGAGGAAAGTGGCCACTGAGCTTAGAGTGTCAGTGTCATCAGCAGGTTGCAACAGAGATACAGAGAGACTGTAAGAGTCACAGAAAGGCATAGAAGTGAACGTCCTTTGGCCACATCCCACACTGATGACCACTTCACTGTGAACAGTGCCCTGCGGAACCAGATGATGAATGCCACTCAACTCCAGGCACATTTAAGGGAGGTGAGAGGCACCCAAGTGTCACGTCAGACCATTCGAAACCATTTACATCAGTGTGGTCTGCGTGCTAGATGACCTGCAAGGGTACCTGACCACACCATCAGGCACAGGTGTCATCGTTTGCATGGGCCAGGGAGCATTTACGTTGGACAAGGGACCAGAGGGCCTCAGTGCTGTTCTCTGATGAAAGTTGATTCCCGTTGAGCAAAAATAATGGTGGCCAACGATGTTGGAGACGTCAAGAAGAGCACTATGCATCAGCCACTGTTGTCACCAGACGAGCCTTTGGTGGTGGTGGTGTTACAGTCTGGACAATTGTGTCTAGTCAATAAAGAACTACCCTACACCTTGTGAATGGTACAGTGACAAGCCAGTACTACCTGAATAACATCTAAAGTCCAGTTATTGTGCCCCTGCATAAACAACCCAGGCCTAATTTCATCTTCATGGAATTCAATGCTCTAGCTCATCAAAGTCACATCATTAGGGAGCGGCTGCTGGAGGCTGTGGTACCTCAAATGGAGTGGCCTGCACTTTCTCCAGACCTGAATCCCATAGAAAAGTTATGGGATCAGCTGAATCGTCATGCAGAGGCTCGTAACCCTGCACCCCGCAACCTCAGTGACCTGAGGGCTGCCCTTCAAGAAGAGTGGAATGTCATGCCTCAGCAGACAATAAGCCGACTTGTGAGCATGAGACGTCATTGTCAAGCTGTAATTGATGGTCAAGGGCACATGACAAGTTATTGAGACACTGCCATTTTTTGTTGTGCTATACCCACCACGGTTGTTGGCTTTTGTTTCAATAAATTGTTTGAGATGAGGAGATCACCATTGTATGTTATTATAAAATGCCTCTGTTAAGGCAAAACAGAGGATGCCAGTTGCAGGCAGTAAGTTTGCACATTTATTAACTGAAAGACAACCGAAAAACCAAAATACACATACACGTACACTTACGGGTAATACCGGGGAACACCCGGAGGAAAAGAAACAGATGTGACCACTGTCTTATAAACGAAGGACGTGACAACAACATCTGGAGACACAAGACCGCTGCAAGGAAACAGCTAAATCGGTCTGCTTAAATAACACAGCCCCAGATGATAATCAGGTGTGGGTGCATGAGTGAGAACGTAATCACAACAAGTGACAGCTGTGCTCCCCGCGAACCAGTTTGACAGCCGGAAGCTGCACAGCACTGTCAAAATAAAAGTACAGACCGGAACTAAATAATACAGAACAAAATAACACAACCCCAAAAGATATAAACAATATCATAACTACAAAATGACACACAAGAACTAGACAAAACTAAAAGAACACAATTAAGAATACAACAACTCATAAATGAACAAAAACCAGATACAAAAGATTATAATAAACAAAGAACAAACGAACAGAAAAGGACTAAACTGAAGACTGGAACTGAGCACGGCCCCCACCCATACTCAGGATCATGACAGTGCCCCTGTGATAGGTAGTCTGACCAGAGTGGCTGAAAAATTGGCAGAAGACAGACTTTTCCCAAAATAACAGTCTTTATTGACATCAGTGGAGGTGCAAAAACATATCCAAAATCAAAAAAAGCATAACTGAACAGTTAACTTGAAATTCAATTCTTGAACTCAAAAGAGCAAACATAAGGTCACATGCACCCTCCTACACTGACCAATCCTGCATACCTAATACATTAAAATCAGCCCCTTAAATACTTTCTGGCCTCTCCACAAAATGGCTGCTTCTAGATCTTCTCATCCATGCAGGTAAGTAAGGTACTTTTAGCAGGAACCAAAATGTGTATAATGGTTACACTATTTCACCATCAACCCTTACTCACAATAAGTATTATCATAATAACGAAAACCTAGAAAACCATACAGATAATCATTAAAGAAAATCAAATAATATATTTTAATTAAACAAAATAAACCCCTCACAGATGGTCTCTTCCAATGACATCACCAATGAGGTCAGAAAACTACAAATACAGGAAGCAAACCCGCACTTCCTCCTTTTGACCCTGAAAGACATGAAGAGGTAAGTAACACAGGACTAAATGAAATGATGATTAAAGCAATTATAAACCAATAAACTATAATTAAACCCATTACTTGTGTTATTTTAAACCAAGATAATATATCTTGGTTTAAAATTGGCCCGGGGGGGCAGCGGGGGCGCTGCTCTGCTGCGACCCGGGCTACCCTGTGCTGCTACTGTGGGTGTATGTTTGTAGTACTTAGTTTTTAGTGCTCAGTCTGAAGTATCATAATGATGTTTTTGCTAAAGGGACTGCTTGTGATCTGGTTGCTCAGGATAATATGCCACTGTACCCAAGTGGATTGGGACATGAGGCCGACCACGCTATGAGCTATACTCGAGACCAGCTCCTGCTTCTTCGTTCCAGCCACGTCTCGGCACCCCTCCTGCCTTGGGAGCTCTTACGAAATCCGACGGGAGGACGTAGAAGCCGGTCGTGGAAGAGAGGGAAACGTGGCGGAGTACGACAGAGACTGCGGAGGAGAGAGAACAGGCCGCCACTGCCATCCATGTTGCTCTGTAATGTCCGCTCACTGAAGAGCAAAATGGAGGAACTCAAAATCAACACCAGGTTCCTATACGAGTACCGGGAGTCATGCCTGCTCATTTTCACAGAATCGTGGCTTCAGGAGGACGTACCTGACTCACTCCTATCCGTGGACGGCTTCTCCCTGGTGCGGCAGGACAAGGACGCGCTCTCCAGTAGGATCAAATGAGGAGGTATTTGTGTGTACTTTAAGAACAAATGGTGCTCACAGTTCACTACGAGAGTCATTTTGTACCCCGGACATAGAACTGCTGTGCTTAAGCCTGAGACCCTTTTATCTCCCCTGTGAATTTGGAAACATTTTATTATGCACCTGTAACCCTTGCCTTATGTTAATTAGGTAAGGGAAATTATTAAGTGTAGACCAGTTGCTAGGTTCGTAAGGGTTACAATAGGGAATTAAAATGAGTGTGGAATGAAATAGATGGAGGCAAGAAATGAACAATACTGGTTGTTATTTGTAGAGGTAAAGAGAACAATATATACAAACAATTTACAACTATACAAATATAACAACGGCCAGCATGAAATAAAACCCCAAAAATGTCCTACTGAGCTCAGTGTTTGTTTGTCCTTTTGGTTTAGTCGATATCTTGTATCTCCAGACTCAGGCTTCTTTTCCTCTTTTAAAGCGGCGGCTTGAGTTGTTACCACTTCGAATTTTGTGCACTGGAGAGAGGATGGATGTTCTTCAATCGAGATCTTGGTCAGATCTCGGTTCAGTCTCGGTTCAGGTCTCGGGTCAGGCTCGCCATCTCCATTCGGAGAGAATCCAGGATCCAGAAGGTTCTTAAACAGCAACCAAAAAACCTAGCCTGCACAACAATAATGGTATTATTGTTTACAGCTAGAGTATTTCATTTTCCTATCTCTTCTTATATAACACTATAGCTTAGTGTTTAAATTCTTCCCTCATATTACTATTGTTACAATCCAGTAATATAGTAATATCTTACAATTCACATTTCACATCTTACATGCATGTGCTCTTTTCTCACAATCTCTCTGGTAGTACATGAAATACTTTTTTTTCTCATGTAACCAATTAAATGAATTTCTCTTTTTATCTCTACATCATTTAACCATGAAATTATGATTAATCCTTTTTAACCTTGTCTTTGTAAATCATGAAATGAATTACAATTAATTTATCACATGACCAGGGAATATACTGTCCCATTACTTCCAATATTCCCTTTTAAAATCAGTAAAACCCTGTCTGAGCTACTGGGTTTAGCATAACCTATGAATTTACATAGGAGACCAACACAATGTGCTTTTAGCATCAAACTACACATTACATTCAACAGAAATAGTGCATAAGAACTAAAAGTACTTCAGCATACTTTTGGGAACTGAAATCACATTTAGGAAAACCATACAGATACAAAAATAGCCTTTTCCATTGCTTTTAAACAGAAAAAAATCCACTCGCGATTAGCATTAGCATGTATTGTTTAGTACACACTCGGTTTTCACTCACCAAGATGAGGTATCAGTGTGAACACAGCAAAAGTCACAGCCTCACGGCCTCTCAAGCTCGTGCTCCCATCAACTTAGGATAATAAAGGTTTCAAATTAGTGTTTGGACAGTGTTTAGATTCATTTACAGCATCTTTCTAATTTAAACTCACCAAGAAGAGGTATCAGTGTGAACACAGACCGTCCACAGCTTCTCTCATCCGCTCTCAGATCGTAAAAGACCGAAAACCGAGTGCGCACCCGCTGCCTCTCCTCGGAAGGCGGGGCTAATATCGCTCTTAACGAATGAAAAGACCACAATCGCCCAACGTGACCATGAAATGGGAATTTAAAAGTTGGATAACGAGGATCACACTTCCTCTTCCCAAAATAATCATTTTTCAAAATAAAATCACACAATTGTATTAATACAATTGACATCTGAGAAAAAAAAGGGTCATTTTCTCAGCTGGGTTACACCCCGTTTATATCCCGCCCAGTGGGAACGCTTTCAACGCGGCGAATGCTATTGTGGACTGTGTACACAGACAACTAGAACGCACTCCTAAAGCACCTTGTTTGATTTTAGGGGATTTTAATCACTGCAAACTGGATGAGGCACTGCCTGGCTTCAGCCAATATGTGAACTGCAGTACAAGGGGAAAAATATTTTGGACAAATGCTATGGGAATGTCAAAAATGTCTATATAGCAAGGGTTAAGCCCCCCTTGGGGTCCTCAGACCTTAACATCTGTTTGTTTAACATCTGTTTGTTCTCTCCCATAGATTGAGTCCCCATCGTGCTGTTTGCTCTCTACATGTCTGTTCTTTTCTTCTTCTCTATCCCCTCACCCCCCAGCCAGTCGCAGCAGATGACTGCCCCTCCCTGAGCCTGGTTCTGCTGGAGGTTTCTTCCTGTTAAAAGGGAGTTTTTCCTCTCCACCGTCGCCAAGTGCTTGCTCACAGGGGATCGCCTGATTGCTGGGGTCTTTCTGCAACTGTGGGGGTTCCCCCCTACAGTTGATAGTGCTATGAGATGACTGTTGTTGTGAAATGGCGCTATATAAATAAAGTTGAATTGAATTGAATTGAATAATGCTGTTCATCTGATTCCTACTTACAAGTCTTTGCTTAAAAGCAGCAAACCACAGACAAAGACAATCTTCATATGGGACAATGAAGGCATAGAAACTCTGAGAGGTTGTTTTTCTTGTACCGACTGGGAACTCTTCCATAACTTGGAGTTGGAGGAGGCCACAGATACCATAACCGAGTACATAAAATTCTGTAAAGAAAATGTTTTACCTCAGAAAGTAATCACTATGTACCCAAATAATAAGTCTTATATTTTCAAGGAATTAAAACGGTGCATAGTACAGAACAAGATTGCGTTTAAGAATGGGGACATGTTAAGTATGAAAAATATACAGAAAGAACTTAATTATAAACTAAGAACAGCTAGAGATGAGACGAGGAAGAAATTTGAATCTGAATGCCTAGGAAAAAGTTCTAGGAAATTGTGGGACTCAGTTAAAGTAATGACAAAGATGACTCCATCCAAAAGCTGTATTAATGTAATGAATGAGGAAGAAAAGGCAAACGAGTTGAATAATTTCTTTTGCAGATTTGAGACTAGAGATTTTTCTCATGAACAAAAAGCTGCTCTGGACGCTATACCAGTTTTAGGCTCTGCAAAAATTATAGTTGACCAGCATGTTGTGGAAAGATTTTTCTCATGTATGTGCCCCAAGAAGGCATCTGGACCAGATGGGATCTCTGGGCGCTTACTGAAGTCATGCAGTTAGGAGCTAGCAGAAGCCTGAAGTCCCATCTACCAGAAGTCTTTAGATACGTGTTCTGTCCCAGTAATTTGGAAAAGCTCTATTATAATTCTTGTACCAAAAAAAGCAAGCTGTAAAGAGAATAATGACTATCGTCCTGTTGCACTGACCTCACTGGTAATGAAGTGCCTCAAGAAGATTGTCATTGACATTCTGAAAACTGATTTTGGAGGATTTTTGGATCCTCTGCAGTTTGCTTATAAAAATAATAGAAGTACAGAGGATGCCATTTTAACCTTAACCCATTCTGTGTTTAAACATTTGGAAGAGACAACCTCATATGCATGTCTTTCATTGGTTGATTTTAGTTCAGCTTTTAACACACTGCAGCCACACCTTTTAATTAAGAGGTTAAATGATTTTGAAGTGCATCCTGTCATTATTAAATGGTACCACTCATTTTTAACTTATCGTAAACAGCAAGTTAGTGTAAATGGAAATTTATCTAAATTTAGAACCCTCAGCACAGGAGCTCCCCAAGGCTGTGTTAGTTCACCATTTTTGTTCACCTTGTACACTGATGAGTGCAGAAGTGTCTATCCAGGCAATCGAATTTTCTGATGACACTGCTATTTTATCACTACTTCAAAAGACTCATGATCTGTCAAGCTATTTTATAGAAATTCAGAGGTTTGTCAACTGGTGTGATGACAGTCATCTCATTTTGAATACTGATAAAACAAAGGAGATGGTGTTTGACCCTCGGGGAGTTGGTGACCACAGGCCTGTGGTCATCCACAACCACACTATAACACAGGTTAGTTCCTATAAATATTTGGGAGTATGTATTGACAATTCATTAACCTGGAGCACACATATTGATTACCTCTGTAGTAGACTACAACAGATAGATAGATAGATCTTTAATTGTCATTGTCACAGGTACAACGAAATTCAAAGTGTTCTCCAGTCAGTGCCCCATTTATAAAAACATTGTCTCATTATAAAAAACATAGACCTAAAATTACTAAAAACCAGTTAAAAATAATAAAAGAATAAATAACTAGCCACATTCACACAGACATCAACACAGGACATCATGCACACACAGTCATTGCAAAGAGCATTCAACAACATACAATCATGTCCGTTTAGCACATTACTTCCTCGTTTTATTCAGAATGGTTATTGCTGTTGGATAGAAGCTGTGTTTGAGTCTGTTTGTCCTTGTGTTCATTTGTCTATATTGTTTCCCAGATGGCAGTAGTTCAAACAGTGAGTGTCCAGGATGTGAAGTGTCCCTTAAAATATTTTGGGCTTTCTTCTGGCAACGAGAGCAGTGTAGGTCTTCCAGCGTGAGGAGAGGACAGCCAATGATCTTCTGGGCAGTGTCAATGACCCTCTGGAGTGCTTTCCTCTGAGCTACTGTACAACTACTGTACCAGATGCATATACAGTATGTTAATGTGCTCTCAATGGAAGCTCGATAAAAGGACACCAGCAGTCTCTGTGTGATGTTCTCCTTCCTGAGAATCCTCAGGAAGTACAGTCTCTGCTGGGCCTTTTTCACCAGCTCAGAAGTGTTCACACTCCAGGACAGGTTCTCCTCCATGTGGACTCCCAGGAAACGGAAGTCAGCTACCCTCTCTACACATTCCCCGCTGATGATGAGAGGGGGAATCTCTGTCTTCTTCCTCCTGTAGTCTATTATCAACTCTTTGGTCTTAGAGGTGTTCAGGAGAAGATTATTGTCTTTACACCATGACAACAGCCGCACCACCTCATCTCTGTAGGCAGACTCGTCCCCCCCCGAAATGAGACCCACCACTGTAGTATCGTCTACAAACTTCACGATGGTGTTATTGTGATGGGCGGGGGTGCAGTCGTGTGTATTCAGACAGTAGAGCAGGGGACTCGGCACACAGCCCTGGGGGGATCCAGTACTGAGGCTTAGGGCCGAAGATGTATGATGGCCCACCCTGACTCTCTGTCTGCGATCAGAGAGGAAGCTGCTGATCCACATACATATGGCCTGAGGAAGCCCCAGGTCCCCCAGCTTGACCACCAGTTTGTGTGGAAGAATGGTGTTAAATGCAGAGCTGTAATCCACGAAGCGCATCTGCACATAGCTCCCCTGCCGCTCCAGGTGGGCTAGAGTGGCATGGAGTGCTGTGGCCACCGCATCTTCTGTGGATCCATTTGCTCTGTAAGCAAACTGAGTGGGGGTCAAGACTGCGGGGCAGTGCTGCTATGATATGACTATGGACCAGCCTTTCAAAGCACTTCATCACCACCGGGGTGAGTGCGACTGGTCTGTAGTCGTTGAGGCTGGAGATGTGAGGTTTCTTGGGTAAGGGGACTATGGTGGAGGACTTCAGGCAGGATGGGACAGTGGACTGTGCCAGGGATTGATTAAAAAATCTTAGTAAAGACTCCAGCCAGCTGATCTGCACAGTCCCTCAGCACACGTCCCGGGACACCGTCCGGACCCGCTGCTTTTCTTGGGTCGATGGACCGCAGGGTGCGCCTCACCTCATGTTCCTCCAAAGTGAGGAATGTACTGCTGTGGGCCTGGTGTAGGTTGGCCGAGACAGGTGCAGCGACCTCAAAGCGGGCAAAGAAGATATTCAGCTCCTCTGCCAGCATGAGGTCACCTACCGCGGTTCCCGGATTAGTTCGATAGTTGGCCAGGTGCTGGATGCCCTGCCACACCTGCCGGCTAGCCTCTCTGATGCCTCTCTTCAGGTTGGTCCGAGCTGTGCTGTAGAGTTCGCTGTTACCAGACCTGAAGGCGATATTTCTGTCCCTCAGCAGTTGCTGGACCTCCCGCTTCATCCAGGGCTTCTGGTTAGGGAAGATACGGATCCTTTTGTTCACTGTGATAGTGTCTATGCAGTTCTTGATATAGCACAGCACACTATCTGTGAACAGCTCCAGGTCCTGATGTTCGAAGACCTCTCAGTTGGTCCTGTCGAAGCAATCCTGCAGCTGCTGGGAAGCATCCTCCGACCATATGGCAACAGTCTTAGAGATGATGGGAGCAGTTTTTCTGAGGGTGGCATATGCAGGAATTAATAGCATGGACAGATGGTCAGACTGGCCCAGATGTGGTAATGGTCTAGCCCTATAGTCCAGTTTGATGTTTGAATAGACCTTGTCCAGAGTGTTCACTCCCCTAGTAGCACACTTGACATGCTGATGAAATTTAGGGAGTGCTGCTACCAGCAGCTGCATTTCTTGCGTAGATTAAGAATACATGGCGTTGATAAAAGGATTATGTTAATATTTTACCAGGCTGTGTTGGAGAGCTGTATTACATACAGCATTACAGCTTGGTTTGGCAACCTCTCTGTGAAACTGAAGAACAGAGTGTTGCGTTTAATTCATACAGCATGGAAAATTATTGGAGTTAAAGAGTGTTTACCCGTGCAGATCTTACACGAACAGGCAGCCTGTAGACAAGCTCAAAAAATAATCAGTGACATGAGCCATGTACTAAACAATGAATATGTGCAGCTGCCTTCAGGTAGGAGATACAGAGTCCCCAAGTGCAGGTTCAATAGATATAAGAACTCATTTATCCCGACATCAGTAAAACTTTTAAACTCAGATAAATAGGTCAGGGACACTTATAACTCCTGTTCTTAATGACTGCTGTTATATATTTTATTTATATATGTACTTGTATTATTTATCATTTATTATGTACTACATCCATTGTGTATGTGTGGATTGTGTGGTTGCAGCACGGGTGATAAGCCCAAGACAAATTGCCCCTTGAGGGACACTAAAGTTTATCTTATCTTATCTTATATGAACTGTAATCAAATTTAAAGCAAAATACAAACAAACCCAGAATAGTAAACATCTGCAAATTACAGAACAAAATATACACTGATTAAAACAAACAATACAAGTATGGTAAACCCAGTTTGGAAAAGATGTTAACTAGGGACAAATTGTGTGCTCTCACCCACTTTGTCACAGCCCCCCCCCCACCAAGGGGTGGATGCCAGACACCCCAGGGCAACATTGAAAAGGGACGAAAGCCCCCCCCCCCCCAGACCCCCTCAAAAAGAAAAATAACCCACCCCGGGGGTTGGAGGGGGAACCGAGGCACGGAGGGACAGAAGCAAAACAAGAAAAAAAAAAAAAACACCCATGACCCACAACACTGAGCAAGGAGGTGAATGGGACTCTGGGACATTTGGGTGCCACCATCAGGCAGTTCCGGTGGACAGTTAAATTCCCAAAACCGCTGAATCGCCCAGTGGAATGAATTGGGTGGTCTACCAGAGGTCCAAATTCCCCCAAGCAGATGAAGAAGCTCGACAGGTGGCCTTCCTAGATACCTGGGCCAACGGACTACTGAACACGACACACCCCTCCTGGGGGTAGCAGCTGGCGTAGCACGTTGGGTGGTCTCCCAGAGGTCTTGAACCACCCAACCAAATGACGCAGTCCATCGGATGGTCTCCCTAAATCCTGGAGCTAACGAACCACGGGGCACAACGCACCCCCTCCTGGAGGCGGTAGCTGGAATCCATGCCCCATATGGCCCACATGGACTGCAGCATGGATGAAGTGGACCAAGGGCTGCAGACGATTGGTCTCAGATGCTAGTTGCTGGCCAACAGTGGAGCCACACGGCAAAGACGGCAGACTAACGAGAACACCAGGGGAAGGGAGCACCCGACTTGTGGGGCAGCCAACCGGCGACGAGGACTGTTCCGCGGGGACCCCCAGCGGCACCCGAGGACCCTCGGCGAGACCCGATGAAAGTGAAGGATCCATGATGAACTCCGGTGACAGCAGGGGACCCTCCACGGCCTCACAGAGGCGACGCACTTACGGCAGCCTTGAGCGGAGGCATAGCACCCATGGCAGCGACCTTGGACTGAGGCATAGCATTCACAGAGGCCCCAGACTGAGGCGCCGCACCCATGGAGGCCCCGGACTGAGGCGCAGCACCCACGGAGACCTCGGACGGAGGCGCAGCACCCGCAGTGGCCCCAGATGGAGGTGCAGCACCCATGGTGGCCTCAAACAGAGGCATAGCACCCGCAGTGGCCTCGGACAGAGGCATAGCACCCGCGGTGGTCTCAGATGGAGGCACAGCACCTGCGGTGGTCTCAGACAGAGGCGTAACACCCGCGGTGGTCTTAGATGGAGGTGTAACACCCGCGGTGGTTTCTGGCAGGGAGGAAGGACCCACAAAGACCTCTGGCAGGGAGGAAGGACTTCCAGAGACCTCAGGAGAAGACAAAGGCAGAAACAAACACCAGGTGAGAGTCACCGGCAGCAGTGGAGCCCAGCAAGGGGAGCTCAAGTGCGGCTGATGGCTACACCTGGTCCCCCCCACCAGGAGCCAGGCAAGATTTCTGTTGGACAAAAACAGGAACTTGCCTGAGCTCGAGCTCAACTGCCATCCAGGACTGATATGACTCCTGCTGGGACGTCTTGGCCCTCATCGTCTGGGCAACCTCTCTCAATATGACCACCTCGGGAGAAGGAGAAGAGAAAAACACCAGAGAAGAATCACTGGCAGCAGTGGAGCCCAGTGAGGAGAGGTCAGGAGCAGAGGACTTCTGCAACTGATCCTCCCCACCATGAGTCACACAAGAATTCCCTGGATCTGTAGATGTTAAAACAGAACAGAGTACTTGCCTGGACTCGAGCTCCACCGCCATCCAGAACTCCAGCAACTCTGCTGCGGTGACCCAGGCAGCATGATGGCTGAGGAAGCCAGCAACCCACCAGGCGTGGCGGCTGCCACTGGCGGGAACCCAGATGAGGCGACGGGTGTTGGTAGACCTCTAGGCATGGTGGCTGGCGGACCCACCGATGTGATGGCTGAAGCAGGGAGAACTCCAGCACGGCGTGACAGAGCCAGGAAATGTCTCACCGATGGTACCGGGTCCCGCAATGCCGAAACCAGGGGACTCTTAGTCGGCTCAGGTTTCGGGCCACAGGGGGGGCTCCTCTCCCATCCGGGGTACAGCTGCACGGCTGAAACCGGATCCTCCGGAACCGCTGGCCACCTCTTCATCCAGCGGCTCCCTCCCAGGACCGGCGGACAAACAGGGAAAATAGGGGAGGACACGACAGAGGCAGATGAAAAAGAGGAAAAGGCTGCAGCAGCAGGCGGGGAAGACTCAGCCAAAGTGGGTGACTGCTGCTGAGCCCCCCACCTGGGAACAAGGCAAGACAATTCATTTACAGATGTTATAGAATGAAAAAAATACTTGCCTTTGCTCCCTAGGTGTGGTGGTGGCTGCTGCAGGTGGTCCATTAGACTCCTCCCTACTGGCTGCGGTTGAGTGAAAGGTTGAGCGGCTAGTAACTTTGGAAAATCCATAGCCACAGTGGCTGGTGAGCAAAAAAGTTAATGTCAAGCCCTGTCAAGCCACATACAGGTGAACACGCTCGCACCAACCAAGAGAGAGCATGTAGGAAAGCATGTTGCATCAGCCAACTGAGAAGCAGAAAAAAATATCTGCATTTTTTTTTTTAACACACCCAGGATGACGACGATTGCAACACTAGCTCTCCTGCTAGTAGCAGCCGAAGTAGCGCTCCTGCCCAAGTGCTGCACGCCCTGCCCCCGACAAGCAGCAAAAGTCCGGTCATCACAGAATGACAGGTTTTTACTGAGAACATCTTGCAGCCTGCATGCAAATTTCAATAAAAGGGCGAGATGTGTCAGACTTCCCATATCAAGAGGCTCTTGAAATGTTCTTCCAGAAGCCCAGAAAAATACACTGCACTCACAAAAGCTGCACACTTTGTGGATAATTGCCATATAAACAAATGTTCAGACATTTTGTTAAATGTTGTTCAAATATTCAGATGTTTTGTTTAATAACTGTGTGTTTCTTTACAGTTTTTATTTACACTGACTGCTGTTATTAAAGACGTACTCTGCCGGCTCTAAAACCACCTCAAAAACAAATGTGTATTGCCCAAAATAGCATATTGTGGCTTTTTACCCACCAAAAAACTTTCATTGCCTTAGAACTGCTTAGAATGAGATTTTAAATCTTTCACTTACTTAAGTATGCACGATCTATGAATATTCTAATTAATGGCCTGCAGGGCTTACACGTGATTGGTTGCCGCGCTCCCGACCTGCAGGGCTTGCACGTGATTGGTTGCTGTGCTCCCGACCTGCAGGGCTTGCACGTGATTGGTCACCACGTTCCCGACCTGCAAGGCTCCCACATGATTGGTCACCGCGACTTCTGGTGGGTGGGCTGCTAGTCTGTTCAAGACACTTCCAGATGTTAAAAGTTTTGCCTATATCTTCAAAAGTAAAAAGTGAAACATTTTTCTGAAAACGGTCGAGGTGAGAGATAAATGTGTAGTTGCCAAATACGTGTTTACTTTTTACCAACAACCAGTCCCCCGTCCGCCTGCAACTGAGCAGGGAGGGGACCCGATTTGAATGTGGCTGCTCTCAGCTCACAGTGCAGTGCCTGTCCGCTGAGACTATGATCTGGCACAGCCACACTCAAATCGGGTCCCCCCCTCTTTGCCTCTCTTCGCTCTCTCTCTGCTGCTACCCCTGCAAGTGATTGGTCGCCTCCTCCTCCACTGCTTTGCTGTTCAAAACGGACACCTTCATCCCCCTCTACCTCAATCCTGCTGCTCCTCGGCTCCTCCCCTTCCCCCGAGGTAGCCAAGATAATCTGTCTGATTGGGTAGTGTTATAACCAACCAGGCTAAGCAGGAACACTGACATAGCAAGAAACACTCTGTCCAAATCTGCCTTTTTTTTGGGGGGGAAGGGGGGTGGTGGAGCTTAAGCAGAAATTAACAGCAGAAAAACACATACTTGGGAGCTCGGAATGATGTTGCTCTTGATATGCCTTGTAAATCACAAGAAACATGTTACAGACATGTTAACAACAGAAAAAAACTTGATTTTTGGCAGTGTCACTTTAACCACTTGCACTCCGGGCAATTTTCCTAAAAATGCCAAAAAATAACGTGCCCAAACTAAATTGAAAGCTGTTCTTCAACCCTTTGCAGCATCTTCATGGGGTTGGTCTCATTTAAAAGAAAACACTTTGAATTTTTTGGCAAAAAAAACATAATCTCTCTACGTGCTCCGGCCACTGAGTTACAGTCATCTAAACATACTGAACTTGAAGAAAAAAAATTTGGACACGGTGTTTTTTTGGATACAAATGCTTGCAAATAACACACAGCTGTCCGATTCGGCTGGAAAATGCAACAGAAATGTAGAACCAAGTGTTATCCAGCTGAGATCCAAATTTGGTAACAATACCACCAAAAATGAATATTTTACACAGCTTTGTTCTCAGGTAGTTCCCAGGCGTTTTGGAACTGTGCCAAATTGTGCCAAATGGCACAGTTTGGAAAAACATTTGTAACTTTTGAATAATTCAATGTAGAATCTTCATTTTGGGCTCTAATGAAAGGTCACACTCAGGGCTGTGTCTGTGTGTGTGTGTGGGGGGGGGGGGGTTGCCCCCCCCCGCTAAAAAAGACGGGAGTTCAGCCCTCACCACATGATGGATTACACTCCTTGCATGTTTTCACAGCGCCCCCCCCCCCCTCGCTACTCTGTGTGTGTGTGTGGGGTTGCCCCCCCCCTCACTACTGTGTGTGCCCCCCCCCCCCTCGCTGCAGAAGACGGCCATCGCTACATGAAGGAATAGACTCATACGCTTCCCCCCGCGGACCGGGGGCGTTCGGACCGTGAACGCCCCCCCCCCGCTCCTCTTCTGCAGGGGGGGGGGGGGGGGGCGTTCACGGTCCGAACACGGCAAATGAACCGTTTATCGCGGCGCACGCACTTCGTACTTCGTGCGCAGTACAGTTGTAATTTACCGATCGGTCAAAAGTCATTTTTGGATTACAGTTTTCAGGGAGAAATAATAATTTAGCTTATAACACCTTACCTCTTCACAGCAGCAGAGTCGTGGCGAACTTCTCTTCCTCATTGTCAGACGAACGCGACGCTGCTCGGCTCGTGGATCCCGATCAAAACATAATTCCATTATTGCGGTTTTGGTGAATGATTTACGACCTTTGTCGTCGGTCTATGATGACGGAAGAGAATCCTAAACGTCTATTCTGCTGGAATGAGTGCAGGTCCCACTTGTGGGTGGTCTCCATGCTGCTGGGTCTGTAGTAGATTCGTCCAGCGTCCTTTGTTTTCATCTGTTGCAACAGTAAATCTCTCTTCACCCAGCCTGAATTTCTGTGCTTCAATTGGCTCCTGCGTTCACAGTAGGCGGGTCCTCCTTCCTAGATTTTCATTCATTGGCTCTTCAAGGTTTCAGAAACCCAATTCAAGGCTCTTATTAGTCGAATGAGAGATCAATCAGATGAACTAATCTGTTTGCGGCTGTCTCTGCAGTTTTTTTTTTTTGAGTGGCGCTTGGACGCCACTACATCACCATCACCACCATCATGCGTCATGCGTCCAAGCGCGCACGAGGGCGCTCTTGTGCGCCCTCATGCGTCCTAGGACGCAGAGACTTGCCCGCCCGCGGAACAACGGAGTGCAAGTGGTTAAAAGAAACTGTTGTTAAAATAAACTGTTAATAAAAGAAATGCTTGTTATTAAAAGAAACTTATGGACACCATGATTCCTTTAAGAGTTTGTCATTGTTGACCTTCACGCTGCCCCCCCCCCCCCGACAAGGCTGTAAACCTAGGGAAAACACTGAAGGAGGTTGTGAAGGTAGATGACTTGAAATAGTTGGGGCCAGCTATTCAAAGCAATAGACAATGTACAAGAGAGGAAAAGAAGAGAGAGTAGGTAGGGTGGAGACGAGTGTAAGGGCTGATTTGTGACAAAGATAGCAGGCAGAGTGAAAGGGAAGATTTACAAGATGGTAGTGAGACCTGCGATGATGTATGATTTGGAGACGGTGGCACTGACAAAACAACAGGAGGAGGAGCTGGAGGTGGCAGAGTTGAAGATGCTAAGATTTTCATTGGAAGTGACTAGGAGGGACAGGATTGGAAATGGTATATCAGAGGGACAGCTCAGGTTGTGCAGTTTGGAGACAAAGTAAGCGAGGCAAGGCTGAGATGGTTTGGACATGTGCAGAGGAGGGATAGTGGATATATCTCTATTTTGCCTGACTGCTTAAACCAGAAGTTTTATAAAAATTGCAAATAATATTGGTGACAACATTGGTGGTGAAACAGCAACCCTGTCTGGTTGAGCTTTCTAAAGTTATGCTTTCAGACAGGTAACCATTTATTTTTATCCTTGCTGCTGGTTCTTGATAGTGTTTTACAAGGATTTTCTCCTGAAAAGATTTGTCATTAAATCAAAATTTCTCAAGTGCTTGATATAAGAATAGCCAACTGACACTATCAATGCCTTTTCAGCATTGAGGCTCATCAGGGCTGCACTTGTGTTTTTACGTCTAATATGTTGAATAATATGCAACATTCTCCTAATGCTGTTGTGGGTTTGTCGCCCCTTAATAAAACCAGTCTGGTCTCCATCTATGATGTCTTTCAAAAGTTGTTAATTTTTTTTTGCAATAACAGAAGTGCATAATTTATAATCTATATTCAATATTGATATGGGTCCAAAGTCTCAGCATGTCTCTGCCTATTCCTTTAGGTATCACTGATATTATCACTTCCTTCCATGAAGACGGTAAGTCATCTTCTCATCTTCTCCAAGTGTTCAGTTAAATGGGAATTACAGTCTTCTCTCGGCTGCTTTCAACTTGTGCAAAATGCAGCGGCCCATCTTTTAACCAACACAACTAGGCGAGAGCACATTACACTGACTCTTTTTTCACTTCATCGGCTTCCAATCCATTTTAGAATTAATTTTAAACTTTTACTTTTTGTTTTTAAAGCTCTTAATGGCCTTGCTCCGGTTTATTTGTCTGAGATTTTAACTGTCCGTGACCAAGGCAGAGCTTTGAGGTCATCCAATCAGCTTTTGCTGGATGTGCCTAGGTCAAGGTATAAACACTGGGGTGACCGAGCCTTTTCTGTTGTCGCCCCCAGGCTCTGGAATAATCTCCCCCCTGACCTACGTGGTATCTCTGACCTGGCCCTTTTTAAATCAGAGCTAAAAACATATTTGTTCAGGATGGCTTTTAATACCCAGTAGTGGTGACATTTGTTTTGATATTCGTTTTATTTTTTTTTTATTTTTAGGTATTTATGCTTATTTCTTTGTTTATGTAATTTGTTTTTATGCTGTGTGTATTTCTAGTGCTGTTTAATTTTCTGTAAAGCACTTTGATCACCTACGGGTTGTTTTAAAGGGCTATACAGACGTAGACAAAATTGTTGGTACCCCTCTGTTAATGAAAGAAAAACCCACAATGGTCACAGAAATAACTTGAATTTGACAAAAGTGGTAATAAATAAAAATTCTATGAACATTAACCAATGAAAATCAGACAATGCTTTTGAATTGTGGTTCAACAGAATTACTTTAAAAAACAAACTCATGAAACAGGCCTGGACAAAAATGATGGTACCCCTAGAAAAGATTGAAAATAATGTGACCATAGGGACATGTTCAACCAAGATGTGTCCTCTAATTAACATCACAGGTGTCTACAAACTTGTAATCAGTCAGTCGGCCTATTTAAAGGGTGACAAGTAGTCACTGTGCTGTTTGGTGACATGGTGTGTACCACACTAAACATGGACCAGAGGAAGCAAAGGAGAGAGTTGTCTCAGGAGATTAGAAAGAAAATTATAGACAAGCATGTTAAAGGTAAAGGCTATAAGACCATCTCCAAGCAGCTTGATGTTCCTGTGACTACAGTTGCACATATTATTCAGAAATTTAAGATCCACGGGACTGTAGCCAACCTCCCTGGACGTGGCCGCAGGAGGAGACGGATAATACGAATGATAACAAAAGAGCCCAGAACAACCTCTAAACACTTTCATGATGAACTCCAAGGTCAAGGTACATCAGTGTCAGATCGCACCTCCGTCGTTGTTTGAGCCAAAGTGGACTTCATGGGAGACGACCAAGGAGGACACCACTGTTGAAAACAAATCATAAAAAAGCCAGACTGGAATTTGCCAAACTGCATGTTGACAAGCCACAAAGCTTCTGGGAGAATGTCCTATGGACAGACGAGACAAAACTGGAACTTTTTGGCAAGGCACATCAGCTCTATGTTCACAGACGCAAAAATGAAGCATACCAAGAAAAGAACACTGTCCCTACTGTGAAACATGGAGGAGGTTCTGTTTTGTTCTGGGGCTGCTTTGCTGCATCTGGCACAGGGTGTCTTGAATCTGTGCAGGGTACAATGAAATCTCAAGACTATCAAGGCATTCTAGAGAGAAATGTGCTGCCCAGTGTCAGACAGCTTGGTCTCAGTCGCAGGTCATGGGTCTTGCAACAGGATAATGACCCAAAACACACAGCTAAAAACACCCAAGAATGGCTAAGAGCGAAACATTGGACTATTCTAAAGTGGCCTTCTATGAGCCCTCATCTAAATCCTATTGAACATCTGTGGAAGGTGCTGAAACATGCCGTCTGGAGAAGGCACCCTTCAAACCTGAGACAACTGGAGCAGTTTGCTCATGAGGAGTGGGCCAAAATACCTGCTGAGAGGTGCAGAAGTCTCGCTGACAGTTACAGAAATTGTTTGATTGCAGTGATTGCCTCAAAAGGTTGTGCAACAAAATATTAAGTTAAGGGTACCATTGTGGAGAGTGTGGGAAATGATGAGGCAGGTTTACGAACAGACAAAGTTTATTAACACTCTCTCACCAGTCATACACAAAAAAGCATGAAACAGCCAAGCACGGTTTCTACTTATAAACCCAACAGATCATCTCACATCTGCATGACATTTCACATCACCCTGCATGACATCTAACACCACAATACATTCACCCTTAAACCCCCGGCTTCTTCTTCCTGCCAACTCCCCACGACGTCCCTGACTATTGTCCTCCAAATGTTTAACCACTGCCTCCTGACTGAGACGCTGTCTGCTGACTCACCCGAGCCTCTGCAATATGCATTGCTACACCATCATTTTTGTCCAGGCCTGTTTCATGAGTTTGTTTTTTTAAAATAATTCTGTTGAACCACAATTCAAAAGCATTGTCTGATTTTCATTGGTTAATTTTCATTCTGTGACCATTGTGGGTTTTTCTTTCATTAACAGAGGGGTACCAACAATTTTGTCCACGGCTGTAAATAAAGTACATTACATTAAAGGTATCAATCAATTTTCCCCAATTTCCTTAATTTAAGGGAGCAAAGCAGGGTCTTGTGTATTTTTATGTTGTTAGTTTTTGTTTTTCTCTTCTATAGGTTTCTTCTTTCTTTTGTTAGCTACCAACCTGTCAATGAATTTCCCTCTTATAACTGCTCTGAGAGCATCCCATAAATTCACAGGGTTAACCTCACCATTATCATTTTTTTTTTCATTTTGGAATGTTGTGATCTCGTCTGTAATCTCTTCAAACAAGCACTTTATTGTTTAATAATCCAACATTTAGTGTCCATAATGTTATTTTTTCCTGTGGTTTAAATTGAATTTTTAAATAAACTGCAGAATGACCCAGAATGTCTGCATTCTCTATCTCACACTCCTCTATTATATGCATGTCTTTTGTACACATTATCCCAACACCATCCAACGTATAACATTTAATGAGCTTGTCGTCATTCATTGTTGCAAGAACATTTCTCATTTGTCTCCGTCTTTCCTCCATTTCCTCTTCCTCTTAAGAAACTCCTAACCCCTTTAAAAGTCTCCCTCACACCTCCCAACATATTTTTGGCTTAGGAGCACTTTAAAGGGCAAAGATGCTTTTGAAATAACTTCTGTTTTTACAAGGATTTCCTCCCAAATTTAGGGGAGAAATCTTTGAAAATGTCATAATTATGAGAATTTTCTAAGAATTACATCATTAGGAGTAATTCTTACCACAAGGACACTTAATGTATACTGGTTCAGAAGTTTACATACAGTATCTCACAAAAGTGAGTACACCCCTCACATTTTTGTACATATTTTATTATATCTTTTCATGGGACAACACTGAAGATATGACACTTTGATACAATGTAAAGTAATCAGTGTACAGCTTGTATATCAGTGTAAATTTGCTGTCCCCTTAAAATAACTCAACACACAGCCATTAATGCCTAAACTGCTGGCAACAAAAGTGAGTACACCCCTAAGTGAAAAGGTCCAAATTGTACCCAATTAGCCATTTTTCCTCCCTGGTGTCATGTGACTCCTTAGTGTTACAAGGTCTCAGGTGTGAATGGGGAGCAGTTGTGTTAAATTTGGTGTTATCGCGCTCACACTCTCTCATACTGGTCACTGGAAGTTCAACATGGCACCTCATAGCAAAGAACTCTCTTGAGGATCTGAAAAAAAAAAAAAAAGAATTGTTGCTCTACATAAAGATGGCCTAGGCTATAAGAAGATTGCCAACACCCTGAAACTGAACTGCAGCACGGTGGCCAAGACCATACGGCGGTTTAACAGGACAGGTTCCACTCAGAACAGGCCTCGCCATGGTCAACTAAAGAAGTTGACTGCACGTGCTCAGCATCACGTCCGGAGGTTGTCTTTTGAAAATAGACGTATCAGTGCTGCCAGCATTGCTGCAGAGGTTGAAGGGGTGGGGGTCAACCTGTCAGTGCTCAGACCATACGCCGCACACTGCATCAACTTGTCTGCATGGCTGTCGTCCCAGAAGGAAACCCCGTTTAAAGATGATGCACAAGAAAGCTCGCAAATAGTTTGCTGAAAACAAGCAGACTAAAGACATGGATCACTGGAACCATGTCCTGTGATCTGATGAGACCAAGATAAACTTATCTGGTTCAGATGGTGTCAAGCGTGTGTGGCGGCAACCAGGTGAGGAGTACAAAGACAAGTGTGTGTTGCCTACAGTCAAGCATGGTGGTGGGAGTGTCATGGTTTGGGGCTGCACACTGGGGAGTTACAGTTCATTGAGGGAACCATGAATGCCAGTATGTACTGTGACATACTGAAGCAGAGCATGATTTTTTTTTTTTTTTGGATACTTTATTGATAACCTCTCTTTGGAAACTGGGCCGCAGGGCAGTATTCCAACAAGATAACAACCCCAAACACACCCCCAAGACAACCACTGCCTTGCTAAAGAAACTGAGGGTAAAGGTGATGGACTGGCCAAGCATGTCTCCAGACCTAAACCCTATTGAGTATCTGTGGGGCATCCTCAAACGGAAGGTGGAGGAGCACAAGGTCTCTAACATTCACCAGCATCGTGATGTCATAACGGAGGAGTGGAAAAGGATTCCAGTGGCAACCTGTGATGCTCTAGTGAACCCCATGCCCAACAGAGTTAAGGCAGTGTTGGAAAATAATGGTGGCCATACAAAATATTGACACTTTGGGCACAATTTGGACATTTTCACTTAGGGGTGTACTCACTTTTGTTGCCAGCGGTTTAGACATTAATGGCTGTGTGTTGAGTTATTTTGAGGGGACGGCAAATTTACACTGTTATACAAGCTGTGCACTGACTACATTGTATCAAAGTGTCATATCTTCAGTGTTGTCCCATGAAAAGATAAAATAAAATATTTACAAAAATGTGAGGGGTGTACTCACTTTTGTGAGATACTGTACACTGTAAGAAAAGATACAGAACAATTTTTTCCTCACTTTCTGATATTAAATCACACAAAACTTTTCGTGTTTTAGGACAGTTAGGATTACCAACATTATTTCTATTTGCTAAATAACTTTTACATTTGCTAAATAATCTTTTAGGTATTTTTTATTGCTTTCTTCAAAGTTAGAGGTTTGCATACACTAATATCAGGAAGAGAATTGTGGACCTTCACAAGTCTGGTTCATCCTTGGGTACAATTTCCTGATGCCTGAAGGTGCCACATTCATCTGTTCAAACAATTAGAAGCCAGGATGGGAATGTCCAGCCATCATAAACATCCAAGATTTTTCATGTGTGATACAATTTCCCAAAATGTGCCACTTTTTACCAGTTTCATCTTGTAAATTTGTGACTTTCCTCCCCTTGTAGCTTACTATGTAGCTTTCTCCTTCTCCTAAATTTGCAATGTTTTTCCCCAGAGCCTAAAGAAATTGTGACCTTATTCCTAAATTTGTCATTTTTAAGCCTTCTTGTAAATTTGCAACTTTTTCCCCCCAGTCTCATAAATTTGAGACTCTTCCAGTGTTCTGTAAAAGTTGCTACAGTTTCCATAATTTTGTGACTTCATTTGATAATTTCCCCCTCTCATAAATGTGCCTTTTCTGACCTTTTTGAATTTGCTTTTTTCCCATCTTGTAAAAAGTGAAGCTTTGATCTGCATGCATACTTGACATTTCTTTTAAACTTAAGATATAATACTTTTTCCAAATAAAACAAGACCATCAATGATGTAGTAGCTCATTCTGGCCTGATGAAATCACTCATTGGCCTTGAACACAGCCAAGATGCACTTGAGGATCATTGTGCATGAGTTTGCCAAATATTGGGGCAATTGCCTTGGATTGCCTTGAGTTTCATAAGCCATATAAGCGCTGAGATCTCGTGACTTTTGACCCGGATCTTGAGCACACTCTGATCCAGACCCACTTGAGGATCATTGTGAGCGAGTTTGGTGACCATTGGGGCAAATGCCTAAATGGAGTAGTAATTCCCACAAAATGCAGATGAACAGGTGGATGGCCGCTGTGCCATTGATTTAGCTCCTTTCAACATTGCCAAAATGACATTAAAAAAGAAAAACTGAATGGTGGCCCATGGTTTTTTTTCATTCCCTTCTTGTTGATCCTCAACAAAACTGAATTTGACACCCCTGGCCTAATATAACCCAAATCATATACAGTGGTGTGAAAAAGTGTTTGCCCCCTTCCTGATTTCTCTTTTTTTTTGTTTTTTTTTTTGTTTGTCACACTTAAATGTTTCAGATCATTAAATAAATTTAAATATTAGACAAATATAACACAAGTAAACACAACATGCAATTTTTAAATGAAGGAGTTTATTATTAAGGGGAAAAAAATCCTGATTGCCCCCTAAACCTAGTAACTGGTTGGGCCACCCTTTGCAGCAACAACTGCAATCAAGCATTTGCAGTACCTGGCAATGAGTCTTTTACAGTGCTGTGGAGGAATTTTGGCCCATTCATCTTTGCAGAATTGTTGTAATTCAGCCACACTGGAGGGCTTTCGAGCATGAACCGCCTTTTTAAGGTCATGCCACAGCATCTCAATCAGATTCAGGTCAGGACTTTGACTAGGCCACTCCAAAGTCTTCATTTTGTTTTTATTAAGCCATTCAGAGGTGGACTTGCTGGCGTGTTTTGGATCATTGTCCTGCTACAGAACCCAAGTGCGCTTCAGCTTGAGGTCATGAACAGATGGCCAGACATTCTCCTTCAGGATTTTTTGATAGACAGCAGAATTCATGGTTCCGTTTCCCACAGCAAGTTTCACGTCCTGAAGCAGCAAAACAGCCCCAGACCATCACACTGCCAACACCATATTTTACTGTTGGTATGATGTTCCTTTTCTGAAAAGCTGTATTACTTTTATGCCAGATGTAATGGGACACACACCTTTCAAAAAGTTCAACTTTTGTCTCATCAGTCCACAGAGTATTTTCCCAAAAGTCTTGTGGATCATCAAGATGTTTTCTGGCAAAACTGAGACAAGTCTTCATGTTCTTTTTGCATAGCAGTGGTTTTCATCTTGGAACTCTGCCATGCAGGCCACTTTTGCCCAGTCTCTTTCTTTCTTTCTTTATTTTATTTAATATGGACATAACAAATTACATTAGTACAATCACAAGGAGAGACCAGATGTTTTGCATAGGTGTATATAGCACAAGTGCTAATTGTCAACACCAGTCCATAGGTGGCTTATATAGGTCATAAATTAGGCTGTACAAACAAAATTTACAAGTTAATTAAAATTACAAATACATTACAAATTATAAATAGAGCAAGAGATTCATGATCACTACAAACACAATTCAGACTAGACATGCACACATTGCTGGTGGGATTTTAGCCAATCTTTAGTGCCTCTGTTGAAGAGGTTGGCATTTGTCTCCAATTTTAAGTGAGTTGGCAGAGAGTTCCATAAGTTTGCCCCTTTTATGGAGAAAGCAGACTGACCAAATGAAGTTCTAGACATGGTGACAATGCAGTCACCGTTGATGGAAGCTCATGTGCATGCTCTGCTAGAGCTCGAGGGTCTAGCCACCAAACCGGAGAAAGGAGGTGAAACAAGATTGTACAGACATTTAAAAACCAGCCTGATATTACAGAAGATAATAAAATTTTCAAAAGTAAGAAGATTGTGCTTGACTAAAATACCACAGTGATGCCACCGCATTGGTTTGCGGTCCAAGATTTTTATAGCCTGTTTATATATTGCAGTTATGGGTTTTAGTGTAATTTGAGATGTTTGTGACCAAGATGTGATACAGTATGACAGATGTGAAAGAATCATCACGTGCATATATGTATGAGCAGTTCTGAATGACAAATCCCTTCTAATGAGACGGAAGCAATTTAAATTGGGTTTGACCTTCTTACAAATGTAATGCACCTGCTTGTCGAATCGCAGGTTCCTGTCTAGAATGATCCCTACATACTTGACCTCATTCACTTCAGTAAGCACCTCATTTCCAATTTTAACATCAAAAACATCATTCATGGGCCTGTTTCTAATAGAGATACACATAGCAACAGTTTTTTTGACATTCAAGGTTAAATGCGACAACACAAGCCACTTAGAGATGTTCTGTAAAACCTGGGTCAGGTGCTCAGCTGCCATGCTAGCCGTTTTGGCAGACAGATAGATTACGGTGTCATCAGCATACATCTGGCAGTTGGCACCTGAGCAACTATCGGGCAAGTCGTTGATGTATATTGTGAACAACAATGGCCCTAGTATAGATCCTTGTGGTACTCCCATGTTATTTGTGAGCAGCCCAGATTTCTCCCCATTGACCTTGATACATTGTTCTCTCCCCTCCAGGTATGACCTAAACCACTGTATTGCCTCAGTTGAAATCTTGAGGTCTTTTAACTTCGACAATAGGACAGTGTGGTTTACCGTGTCAAAGGCCTTTCTTAGATCCAGAAACACGATCCCCACAACATGCCCCTTAACCAATAAAGCCTTGACCTTCTCAATAAAATAACAGTTAGCTGTTTCTGTGGAATACTTAGGTCTAAACCCAAATTGCTGTGAATAAAGTAATTGGTTGGACTCTAAATGTTCTATCAATTGATCAGCAACAATCTTCTCCAAAATTTTTGAAACTACGGGCAATATGGCAATCGGCCTGTAGTTGCTTGCTAAGTCCTTGTCTCCCGACTTATAGACCGGGGTAATTACTGCTGTCTTCCAGTTCTCTGGAAAGGTATTTGTCCTTATTGACAAGTTAACTAAATGAGTAATAGGCTCCAACAGACTATTCTGGTGTTTCTTAATTAAAGCAGCATTTAAGTTATCAACATCCTTTGCCATAGAGTTATTCATTTTCCCAATAATCTCTTTAGCTGCATCACTGGATACCTCTTTAATGCGAAAACTGTTGCGAACATTAACATGTTCCTTAGAGGATATCTCAGGTGGTCTAAAATAACTTGCCAATTTATGAACGGATTCAGTGAAAAAACAGTTGAAGACATTGGCCATGGACTCATTACTATCAATGAGGTTATCATCTACCTTGAGACTACTTATTTTTGAATGCTTTTGTTTACTCAAATTTGTTAATCTATTAATGTGTTGCCAGAGTTTAGAACTGCTCCCATTGGCCTCCTCAATTAGTCTAAGGAAGTAATTAGTCTTAGCTTTCCGAAGCTCAGACACCACTTTGTTCCTTAGACTAGTGAAAATGAAATGGGCAGTGTTGGTTTTAATGACCACAGACCTTTTGAGAACAAGATCTCTCTTTTTCAAAAGCTGAAGAATGTCCTTATTAAACCATGGGAGGGAGCATTTCTTAGGTCTGCTTTTCCAGGTTCTTGTGTATTTACTAAGTAAGTTGCTTAAGGTTGACATAAAATTACTGATACTACTCTTTAAGTTTGACACTTTGGTTACATTCTCCCAATTTGCATTCATTAAGTCCTGTTCAAAGTGAGCCATGTTTGATTTAGAAATACCTGTTGTGAACCTAGATTGATTTTCATTTTTAATATGGTGGACAAGGTGTTGTTTTGATAGCTTTCTTACAACCAGTGTCATGTTGTGATCTGAAAGTCCAGTAATAAAATTATATGTTTTTATGACTCTCTCTGGCCTATTAGTGAAAATCAAGTCAATAAGAGTTTCAGATGTCCTTGTGATACGGGTGAGTTTATCAATCAATTGTACATATCTAAATTTCCCCGTAGCTGATTTCAATTTGCCTTTGGTACTTTTATCCATCCAATTAATGTTAAAATCACCGAATACAATACATTCATTACATTTATCACAGATGGAAAGAAGACTCTTGAATTCATTGTAAAACTCAGCACCATGAGATGGGGGATTATAGACTACAACAATGTTAAAATTCATATTTGGTGACAGAATTACATTAAGTCCCAGGCACTCCAAATTTATATTCAGTTCAAGTTCGACACATTTAAGACATTCCCTTACATAAATTAGGACACCCCCTCCTTTGTTTGAGGTTCTATCATTTCTATAACATAAATATCCTGGTATACTGACTAGATCATTTGATACATTACAATTCAACCAACTTTCAGAGATACATAGAAAATCCAAATTAGACTCAATAAGCATATTCCGTATCTGATCCATTTTGGGTAATATGCTTCTAATATTTAGATGACCTCCTAGCAAACCTTTAGATTTGGATTCTGGGTTCCAGATAACTTGTGCGTGGTTTACCGTTTGGAAGAGCTTGTGCTCTCTCTGTTTTGACGATGCGCGTTGATAGGAAGTCCTTTTGTCCCTCGCGGGATTCCGCTGTTGTTTACATTCTGTCCCAGGTGAGTCAATGTGATTACTGTCTAATAATACATGAATGCGAACCTCACGACTCACCCCAGTGACAGAGGCAACGACCCTGGATTCTTCCAACCCTGCAAGTAAGCAGGAATCACTGGATAACATTTTCATCGGCATTCCTCCGGGATGCAACACCGGTCGCCTCGCAGCTGTAGCGCCAGAGCCCAGACGGTTCAACACGCCATCTCCAGCAGCGGTGGTGGAACATGGTCGATCATCCATCCATGCTTTTTCCTCCAAAACCCTCCGACGGAACTCCTCTTCGGCCAGTCGACCATCACAGGCAGCGTCCGCAGGGGTTCCACAGATGACATCCGGCACCAAATCCCGGGTAAGTTGCGGGGATAATGATGTTGGTTGAAGGGGACCAATTGGCAATTCTAACAGCCTCAGAGTCAAAAACTCCATGCTCGGGGTGGAGATTTGCATGGTTGCAGAAATCGCTTGTTGATGGATAGGTCCAGGGTTGAGATGAACGTCCCCTGCTAGAAGTAACAGCAGTAGTAGAGTTTGGGCTATATGCCGTATGTGCCAGTTGATTGTTCGTCTGCTTGTACCAGTAGTTTTGCGTGATGGCTTAAAAATCTGAGCTCGGCCATCATAAAGAACATGTGCAAAGATTGCAGCGTAGCCATATCCTAACCAGTTCAGCCATTGTTTTTCTGATAGAATACCAAGTGGATACTCGATAATATAATCCATGCGATGTTGCACTTTGACGGCCACCTTCACTGGTGCGTCGTAGATGGATAAAACAGGCACCAGTAGTAGTAGGCCACAGGCGAGAAGATACAAACCGGCGTTGTAGTGATCATGGTTTCTCTTGTTTTTACCGCACCATTTCAAAATAACATGCGATAAAATGCTTAAAATCCAAAAGAATATCTTAATAATTAGGTAGATGGGATTAAAGGCAGTATATTTAATGTATTTTTGCATGTGAGTGGAGCCAACCAGACCACTCAATGCCACTGCCGCCAATTTGTCTCCTTCTGTCGTTGGCATTTTGTCTCCATGTTGTTGCTTATGGTGGAGTCATGAACACTGACCTTAACTGAGGCAAGTGAGGCCTGCAGTTCTTTGGATGTTGTTGTGGGGTCTTTTGTGACCTCTTGGATGAGTCGTCGCTGCGCTCTTGGGGTAATTTTGGTTGACCGGCCACTCCTGGGAAAGTTCACCACTGTTCCATGTTTTCGCCATTTCTGGATAATGGCTCTCACTGTGGTTCACTGGAGTCCCAAAGCTTTAGAAATGGCTTTATAACCTTTTCCAGACTGATAGATCTCAATTACTTTGTTTCTCATTTGTTTCTGAATTTCTTTGGATTACAGCATGATGTCTAGCGTTTGAGGATCTTTTGGTCTACTTCACTTTGTCAGGCAGGTCCAATTAAGTGATTTCTTGATTGAGAACAGGTGTGGCAGTAATCAGGCCTGGGTGTGGCTTGAGAAACTGAACTCAGCTTTTCAAAGATGTGATAAACTACAGTTAATTTATGTTTTAACGGGGGGCAATCACTTTTTCACACAGGGCCATGTAGGTTTGGATTTTTTTTTACCCATAATAATAAACACCTTCATTTAAAAATTGCATTTTGTGTTTACTTGTGTTATCTTTATCAGTCAGCTTAAACTATCATTTGTTCCGGCCTCTATTAAGCTGTTGAACAATGATAAACACTAGTATAATAGAGCAACGTGCACTCAACACTTTTCTTGTGTGTCCCTGTATAGTCAGTTTGCCTTTAGGGTCAATGTGCAATAGATTAGGATTTTAATGAGAGATTCTGTGTGGTTTTTATGTTGCAAGATGATTTTATTCTGGAATGTTTTTCTCTTTTTTACCTTTTTATCTTGTGTGTCCTTGTGTTGTCATTATGAAATGGTTTTGGTATATTTTATGGAGAGAGATATTTTATGGAAAAATTTTTGCTATTACTGTGAAATTGTCATGTACTGAGTTTGGAATTTTCCCCAAACTCAGTTTCATGACTTTCCTGTATATTCATATTTATCTGCCATATTGTTATTCCCTGTGAGTTCTATACCACCTTCTGCTTTCCTTGTGTTGATCATTATCTGTTGCCTGTATTTTGGTTCTGCTTGCCATTTCCATGTTGTGTCTTATTTCTGCAGTTGCTGATATGTATTATTTCGGATGTCATTTTATTTTGTTTTTTCCTGTGTTCCCCTTTTCACAATTGACAGCTGTCAGGGTTGTGCTGCCTCGAGTGGGCGTGCCCTGCTGCCTGTCAAACTGCCAGCTGCCCCTCCCTCTCCTGTCATCACCATCAGCTGCTCTCCCTCATTATTATTATCAGCTGTTTTCAATTGTTAACCGTTGCTGTCTTCCCTTACTCAGGCCAGCCCACATCTGTCACCGCTTGTCAGTTTGATCAGTTTGATCCCTATTTAACGGAGATTGTCTTTCATATTCATGTCGCTGCCTCTCCCTTGAAGGAACGATCTTCCTTGTCTCTGCCAGAGCCCAATCTCGCTCTGGCATGTCTCATTAGTAAGTTGTCTCCTTGTTATTTCACCGTTTGTTCTCCTCATACACTTTGTTTGCTATTTCTGTTAAAAAAAACTCCACTAACTCGCAGTCCAGTGCCTGAGTTGTTTTCCTCCGTGCGTGGTTTTTTTTTGTGCAGTTCTTAATGACTAGTCGTTACAAGAGTCGGCAACTAGACGACTACGGAAATAGTTGTTAGTTGCAGCCCTACAAAACAATGGATGTAGCACGATGCCCAAGACAAATTTCCCTGAGGGGACAGTCACGTTTGCTCTACTCTACTCTATAAAATAAAGACATTTCTGACCAGTTTTTGAAGCCACAAAATGAACTCACTCAAACAGTACTGCCAAACATACTTGTGTAAAAATACTGGATTTTCATCAAAAAATGCTCAAGTCATACTTCCGGTTATGGCTGCCACGTAGGACGGACGTGTCTCGCTCTGCTCTGCTCCTGGAGAAAAAAATCGGCAAATAACTCTCTCATTTGGGACAGAACGTATCCCAGCATTTGGGCGAGGATATGTCGGCGAAGCCTAAGGCTGGAAAACCAGGAAAAGGAAAAAGCGAGCCGCCGAAACAGTCCAAATTAACGGACTTTCAGGTCTGTGACGCAGTAAACAAAACTCCATATATGGCGGAGGAGGCTGGCAACGCTGCGATTTCTGCGGGGAATGGCGCAGATGCGCTGATGGCTGCCATGAGTTCAATGAGAGCGGACTTTTCCTCTAGATTTGATGGGATTATGACAGCGCTGGAAGGAATAAGAAAGGAATTGGGTGACTGTGTAGAACGAACGGCGCAGATGGAGCTCCGTCTCGCTAGTGCTGAAGATGACGTCACCCGTCTTCAATTAAAGGTGCGCACTTTGGGAAAAAAAAATAAATCTCTGGAAGATAATATTTTGGATTTGGAATCTCGGTCGAGACAGAATAATTTGAGGCTGGTGGGTCTTCCAGAGGAATCAGAAGGTCGGGACGTATGTTCCTTTCTGGAAAAGTGGATTCCGGAGGTGCTGGGCAGCGAGGAGTTGCAATCAGCAGTGGTTCTGGAAAAAGCGCATCGTATTGGCCCACGGAGAGATAAGGGACCGCCGAGGACCTTAATTATGAAGTTTCTTAGCAACAGAGACAGGATGAAGATCTTCAACGCTGCACGTGCTAAAGGAGAGATTAAACACCAGGACCAGCAGGTGCGGTTCTACCCAGATTTGGCCACAGGAATCCAGCAATTGAGGAAGCAGTTTGATCCCGTACGTAAGGAGCTGCGCAACCTTGGGATTCGTCATGGTGTAATCTATCCTGCGAGACTGCTGACCACGTATGAGGGCAGAACCCACATCTTCAAGACCCCAGAGGAGGCGCAGGAGTTCATCAAGAAGATCAAAGAAGAAGAAGAGACTGGTGGGAGCTAAGCATGAACAAAATATAAGGTAGAATAATTAAGCATTTGCACAGGCATCTGACTGACTTGAAGTAAATAGTAAGTTTACAAAATATAGATTGTATTATATATTAAAAAAACAAAACAAAAACAAAAAAAAAACAAAACAAAAAAAACTATGATGTACAAAGTTGTTAAAAATTTTGGAGTTAAGTTGGAAAACTACAGAGGAGAGTTAATGTTACGTCATTAAAAGCAGTAGAGTTAGGGTGATTGGGAGGATGAAGAAGGAGTGGCTTAGGCTGTTCCCCGTGGGTGTGGAACGGTCGATGGCTATATCGGGAGACAGAATTTTTCTTTTGATTTTGGGGGGTTTGCCACAAGTGTGGGAAGGGGAAATTTGTTTGTGTGTAGTTTGTAGGATGAATGTTCAACCACTCATGTTTTTGCTTCTCTGTATGAGCATGTTTACACTGCAAGGTAATCCCAAACTCTCTATTGATCATGGACCAAAGTGTTAATCTTAATTTAACTTCATGGAATTGCAGAGGTCTACAAAATTTAAAAAAACTTAAACAAGTTATGAATAAAATAAAGGACATGGGTTCAAGAATTGTGTTTTTACAAGAAACTCATCTGATAGAGGAGGATGTTAAAAGAATTAGGAGCAGATGGCAGGGAAGTGTATTCACCTCTTCATTTTCATCCCGAGCCAGGGGAGTTATGACTCTCATACATAAATCAGTTCCTTTTCAAGTGAAAAATGTAATTGGAGACAAATTTGGAAGATATGTAATCATTCAAGGCTCTTTGCTATTAGAAAATATAAATCTTGTGAACTTATATGGTCCCAATATAGATGATCAGAAGTTCTTTGCTAATTTATTTCTCATCTTATCATCACTTACAGGGCAACATATAATAGCAGGGGATTTTAATTGTACATTGAATCCAGGTGTGGATAGATCAACAGGACTGGATTGTACGCACATTGGATGTAGGATGACTATTAATCATTTTATGAAAGAATTGAGATTGTTAGATATATGGAGAGAAATGAAACCACAAGTTAAAGCCTATTCTTGTTATTCCAGTACCTACAAGACATTCTCACGTATTGATTATTTTTTGATTTCCACAGAATTAAGGTCCAAGATTCAAAACTGCTTTTATGATAACATCGTGATCTCTGATCATGCACCCTGTTGTCTAATATATGTAGATAAAAAATTGACAAAGGAATCAGGTAGATGGCAATTTCAGCATAAATGGCTTCAGGATGAGGAATTTGTCAAGTATATAGAAAAACAGATAGACGAGTTCTTTGACATCAATACTACACAAACATCAGCATGTGTAAAGTGGGAGGCTTTCAAAGCTTTTATTAGGGGACATATTATTAGTTATACAGGATCAAAATCTAAGAAGACTCGAGAGGAGAGAGCTAAATTGGAACATAAAATAAAAAATCTTCAGGAAAAAGTGTATGCAGGAAGTGACCCAAGGTTGGAGAATGAATTACTGATTTTGAGAGCTGAATACGACAAAAAATCAGCGAATAGAGCTGCCTCGAGTCTTCTAAGATTGAAACAATCTTTTTATGAACAAGGTGAAAAATCAGGAAAATTATTAGCATGGCAGATTAAACAATTGGAAATTAAAACACCAATTACCAGTATTATAAGTAATGGACAGGTAGTTATAGATCCTTTAGAAATTAACAGAGCCTTTAGAGATTACTATGAAAAATTATATGATACCAAAAATGAACCTGATTTAACAAAACTAAATGGGTTTTTGAACGAACTATCTATACCGTGTATTCCAAATGAAAACAGGGAGATATTGGAGTCTAAAATTAGTCAAGAAGAAGTTGGGCTAGCCATTGATAATATGAAATCAGGAAAAAGTGCAGGACCAGATGGTCTTCCAGTTGACCTTTATAAAAAATTTAAGAATAAATTAATAAAACCTTTTTTGGAAATGGTTTTAGAAGCATTTCAAAATAATAATTTACCATCATACATAAATAATGCCTTAATTATACTGCTGCCAAAACCAGGTAAGCCCTCTAATAAATGTGAAAATATGAGACCAATAAGCCTATTAAACGCCGACCTTAAGATAATCTGTAAAATTTTAGCAAGACGAATACAAGAAATTTTACCAAATATTATTAATCGAGATCAGAATGGCTTTATAAAGGGTAGACAAGGCTTCCATAATGTAAGAAGACTATTTAATATTATTTATTTTAATAAAGAAGCACCGGATACAGCTCTCCTATCATTGGACGCCGAAAAGGCCTTTGATAGAGTTGAATGGCCCTTTCTTTTTGAAGTCCTACAAAGGTTTGGACTTGGAAATAATTTCATAAAATGGGTTCAAATAATATACAATAATGCTACAGCAGAAATCCTAACAAATAACAATATTTCAAAACCAATAAAAATCAATAGAGGATGTCGACAAGGCTGTCCACTTTCACCTTTACTGTTTACTATGGCAATTGAACCTTTAGCGATAGCGATACGTTTACATTCACAAATATATGGAATTAAAGTTGGACCAACAGAACATAAAATCTCCCTGTACGCCGATGACATAATTTTGTTTATGTCGAATCTAAAAAAATCAATTCCAACCTTGTTGAATTTAATAAAGAATTTTGGGGAAATATCAGGATATAAAATAAATAAAACTAAATCTTCAATATTAATGCTAAATGAGACCCAGAGAAATTACCCAGCCCCTGAGGTAAATCAATTCAATGTTGTAAATCAGTTTAAATATTTAGGAATCCAAATTATGCCTAAGCTAGAATCAGTCGCCAGTGTCAACTATGAAGCCTTAATGTCAGATATCAATGAGTTAACTCAGAGATGGATGTCACTACCAATGTCGATGATCGGGAGAATCAATATACTTAAAAGTAATATTTTACCTAAAATACTTTATTTATTTCAATACATTCCCTTATCACCACCTTTAGATCTATTCTCAAGAATAAAAAAAAAGTTAGTGGAATTTATATGGAACAACAGGAGGGCTAGATTACGTTTGTCTTTATTATATTTACCATTTGATCGTGGAGGTCTGAAATGTCCAAATTTTATGTTGTATTATTGGTCGGCACAACTGAGGTCTATGACATATTATTTTTCATCAAATGATCTCCCTCACTGGACTGAAATGGAATCATACAATTTACCTTTACCTCTTCCCATATTCATATACTCAGATTCGGCAAAAAAATTACAAAAACAAGTTAAAAATCCATTTGTAAAGCATATGATCAAAATATGGTGTGAAGCTAAAAACTATTTAAAAGAACCACAGTTATTGTCACAATTTAGTCCAATATGGGGTAATCAATATTTTAAACCAGGGAGAGCGGACGCTGTATTTAAAGTATGGAATTTAAAAGGGATACAAAAGATTCAGGATTTATATTTGCCATGTGCAGACAACATAATGTCTTTTGAAGAGCTGAGGATCAAATTTAATCTCAATAGAACACATTTTTTTAAATATCTTCAACTTAGAAACTTTATTCGATCAAATCAAAATAAAGCTCTCACTCGACCTATTTATTCATCCTTGGAAAAAATGATGATGAAAGATAGTAAAAGAAAGGGTATTATTTCAGAGTTTTATAACTCACTGACACCATCTTCAAGTGAAAATTCACTGAAAAGATTAAACTACTGGAAAGAAGATCTGCAAATTGAAATTTCAGAGGAACAATGGGAATTGGCTTGTACAGAAGCTCAAACCAAATCAATAAATGCACGCCTTAAATTGATACATTTCAAATGGTTAATGCGGATGTATGTTACACCGGAGGAGTTAAATAGATATAACAAAAATATACCAGATACATGCACAAAATGCATGGAAAGTAAAGGAACCCTATTTCATTGTTTATGGGAATGTAGATTAATAAGAATGTTTTGGGAAGAGGTGAGGGTAACAATTGAAAAAATAATCTCAAAACAAATCATATTGAATCCTAAACTGTTTTTGTTGGGTCTGTACCCAGAAAAGCATAATTTTAATAAAAGTGAAAGAACATTCATAGACCTCAGTTTGCTTAATGCCAAAAAATGTATTGCACTATTATGGAAAAAGACTCATAGACCAGATGTGACTCAGTGGTTAAGACAGATGTTAACAAACCTTCCATTAGAAAGAATAACATATATACTAAAATCAAAGGAAACTGTGTTTGAGAATATATGGAGACCTTTTATTGATTATGTAAAAAATTTAAACATAACTCTTGAAGAAGAAGGTGAATGATGTGTGTGGACCTTGTAAATTCCAAACTGGTGAACATAATATGTATACTTATGTATTGGATTGTCTAGACTAAACAGAGGAGCATTGTTGAAGACTTGATTTTGTTGGTGGTTGTTGGTGTTTTTAGTGCATTTTTTTTTTGTAGTACTTTAGTGTTAGTGTTTGATTGTTTGTATCATGTTTGTTAAAAAAAAAAAAAAGGTTCAATAAAGATATTGTGGAAAAAAAAAAAATGCTCAAGTCAGAGTTAAACGTATCCTGGAACAAAGCTACTCACCAAAGTACAATTTTGTGAAAAAATTGCTTGAGTACCTTTACTACTGTAACTAGTTACAACCCACCTCTGCCCTACAGTACGAACAGAGTATTAGCTAAACCAGTGAGCCATGAGAGATTGTCAGGTATGCTGTGAGAAATTTCTTCTTCTTCTTGCTGTGTTTGGAATGTCCACTCATTCACTACATAGTGCACTACATTTAAATGGGAGTCAATAGAAATGTACTGCACTATGCAGTGAACAAGTGAACATTTCGAACGCAACATTTTTCTTCTTCTTCTTCAGCGCTAGGTTAATACCTGCGAGAGGTGGCAGTGACAAGATGGAAAATAGCAATGGACAAACACCCAAAGAGGAAAGATTCAGACTCTCAACTGGGCCCTGGACAAAACTCTAAACTAGATGAAGGGCTGAGTGGCAGTCAAAAGAAAGCCAAGACCGTGAGCCCAAGGCAGAACAGCAAAAGCCATCCATCCCCTGCCTGAACCCACCTCCACCGGGGACCCAACTGCACTGACCCTGCATCTCCTGGCATGCAGAGAAAAAACCCCAATAGCACCACAGTCCCAAACAAGCCCAAACACCATATCAAAATGAATGCCCCACCACCATCAAAAAAACAAAAAAAACACAAACAAAGACCACCCCATTAATATCTGCGCACACATGGAGAAACCAGAAACCCCAATGAGAAAAAAACACAAAGGTGTCTGAGAGAACTCCAAACTTATAGCCAAATCAAAAAAGGCCACACACTGTGCCAGAGACATCAACACTTTTGTGAATGAGATGCTCGGCCCCAGCACAGCTAAAGAAGCAGCCAAAACCCACCGGAGACAACACAACCACTAGTTGCATTGACAACATATCCGCAAACACCAACAGACAACAAAAATGCTATTCTGGAAAAGACACACATCAGCGCTGCAACTTGATGAATCCACAGATACAAGGGGACACATGGAAACCCCTGCCAGCATGTGCTCCATGGATAGAGATGCCATCAGGGGAAAAAAACCCCACCCTGTAAAGAATCACGAAAACAAATAACAGGAAAGAAAATTGCTCCGGCCACACCAACGCACCCCGAACAAGGAGAACCTCAGTAGGAAAACTACATGAGTGTCCGCACCAGTGGAGCAGCGCCAAAGGCCCCACCAGCTGGAAGAAAGAGAGACACCCAGACGCCACTGCCACGCACTGCCCCTGTATCGTGAGGCGCTCGCCTCCAAGATCCCAGCAGGCCCAGATGATGGACAATGGACAATGCCATGCCGACAGCAAATCACACAAAGACGTGACTAAAAAGGGCCAGGTTTCACACTGAGCGAGTATAAACACATTACAGGACTAAACTGTCATTACATACTGTAATAGGCTACAATGTGTCATTCTGTAATTTGGTTAGGAGTGTGCTGCAGGATTTTTTCAATGTAAAGAAATGTGCAGTGGCTCAAAAAAGGTTAAAAACACTGAGCTAAGTGACAAAAACATGACTGTAAATGATTAATTAGCATCAGAGGTTTATAAATAGAGGATTCATACATGTATTGTCTCAAAAATAGATGCAGCCAGTGAAGAAGCAATTATCACAGTCACACTTTCACACTTAACCAAGTTCGTCTCCACAACATGCAGCTCCTCTCATTTGCAATGATGACACCGTTTTCACACCACAATTGATGAAATGTCACATGAGAGCAAACCGAGGCTGCAGAAGATCACGGAGCCTCTTAAGTTTGTGATGGGCCTCTGCTGCCGTTTTGAAGAATCCCCTTACCTTTTCTTCTGAAGGCCGGGCTGACGAGCACCAGAGGCGTGTTGAGTTCTGGCTCGGAGGAACCTCCATGGCTGCCGGTCTCCGACATGCCGTGGTCAGCACAAAGCACCAGCAGGTAAGGCAAGGACTCATCGACCTCCTGAGGGAAGCAAGCATTGATGTTAATGGACTCCTGTTGTGTGTGCAGCTATGGCAGAGCAAACGTCAGATCCCCGAACCCTGTTCTATTCAAACTTAGGACTAAATATGTATGGCATCAGCAAACAAAATGAAACAACACAGCCAGCTCAGGTAGAAGAGTTACTGAAATAAATGCTGTCAGGGTAATGGATTTATTTATCAAACAATTTTAAAGCTATTATTCATTCAAAAGCAGCACAAAAGGGAGGTGTTAAATTATTACTTTCATGAAGAAAATCAGCGCAAATACAGAGGCACAATTTCATTCTATCTCCAAACTAAAAAAAAAAATGTAATAATAATATGCAAATAAACAGAGGGTAAGCAGCATGTTGAGGATGACATACTTTGATCAAGCTTGGTTTCTTCCTTAAGTAATTCTGTTTCAACTCAGCTCATGAGAGGCATCATTGACTGTGAATTTGACAAGGATGCCTTATGAGTCACAGCAGTGGGGGCTGATATTAAAATCAACCGATGTTAACAAAACAAAAGCCAAATCCTACATGTATCACCACGCTCTCCAAAGACTCTCCGGCTCCAGTTTTGTAACACACAAACACAAATCAAAGGCCGTTATTTATTATTTGTGAATGAATGAAAACCCTATTCATTTACCGCAGGCGGCCTGAAGACATGAAAAAGGGCAACTGCAGAGCAGCTGAGACTTGGTGAGTTGTCTGTCTAAAGAAAATGCCCACGTCATCACATCTGTTCTGCTCAGACTCCCAAAGGTGATGCTCAGAGCAAACACTGCAGGTGGGAGCCTGAGCTAAACACAGCCACTGGGCCCAGCTGCCCTGCTAGGTTTGTTACTCAGCACAGCAGCAGTGGGGGAACAAGACTTACACCGCCCCAGATTTTTTACCTCTTGGATGCTTGTTATAAAACGGTTCTGGGCTCAAGGGACAAAATAAAAAGAAAAAAAAAAAAACATGTCAAGACCGGGACTAAAACTATGTGGAGCCACACACTGAGTGGGTCATTTTTCTCTTTAAGACAAGTCAGAATTTACTCCCTCATGGAAGCAAAGCACATCTCTTTCAGTAGTCTTTTCCACACCTCATAAAATAGCCTTTTTAACCACACACAGTACTGAATCAAACAGTAACGCACATACTACGTGACTAAGCCAGAAAGGAAAAGAAAACTTTCATTTTATGCTGCAATAATTTTGTTTAACTGGGTAAATCTGTTTTAGGACACTGAACTAAATAAATATGCTATAATGTGATTTTATTTTAGAAGGGAAATAAGCAGCCCAAAGGAATTACGAACTGCCGTGATGATGATCTTTAGGAAGTTCTGAAAAGGGTGTGAGGGGATGTGCGATACCTGACGTGTAATCTTGTGTTTGTCGGCAACATCTAAACATGGTAGCGTGTGTTTGATGATAGCTAACTTATTGATTCAATTTTCTCTACCAGCTTATTCAAACACATAAAATATGGATAGCATGGATATTCAGATAATAATCTTACCACTCTGGAGGACCATACAGAAGATCTGGTCACCTGCAGTGTTTTATCAGTGAGTGCTTTAAGAGAATTGTCATAAGTAAACCCAAAGCTTCAACTTCCTCAGCACCAGTAGCCACCACCAAAACGGCATCATGCACCAAATGGAGCCGTGAGGAAGACTTTCCTGAAGTTGAATTTCCACCTGGGAAAGATCGGGCAGAAATCCTCAAATCCACAGACCAGAAACAGCTGAGTTTTGATGCCCGTTTGTCCTTGGTGGAAACTGTTCACAAAGAATTCCAAGTTCTGGTGGAGTCCCTGGAATTAAGCCAGAAGCAGGTGGACATGCTCAAGACCAAAAACACCGCTCTCAAATAGTTAAGGTAAATGATGTTGATAAATTTTATACTAACAACCAGTTGCATCGTGACTCCAGATGTGTGGCTTTTCTGATCAACAACCAAGTTGATGCCAGGAAAAGAGGTTAAAATTTTTAATGGGCTGAATGATCTACTATGTCCAAGACCTCTGTAGACACACTCACCCCCACATGTACTCAGCCAGCTTTAATTCCAAACATAGAGGGGTAGCCATATTGGTAATTAGAATACTGTATGTTTTGTTGTCAACAGTATTACAGTAGATCCAGAATGTGAGGAGGGAAACATCGGTGTACACTGAAAGAAGTATATCTATCAGTAACAGAAAATAAAAATGCATATAGGAATATTCACACATTGATACAGTTACAGATATATTTATACTGTTTTAAATGGATTATATATTGTTTAAAATGGATATACAACTTGAAGATTGTTATAAATATCAAATGTTATAAACAGAGCAAATGTAACAACTGTAATTAATAGGTAATCACAAATCAAACACCTCAACTAGCTTTCAGAGAGCCCAAGTTAGAGATTTAACTGGCACTTAACTATGGAAAGCGAAGGCAGACACAGATACAACTAGAAAAGCACTCGGAGAGCGCAGACCTCCGCCAAGCGGCACAGTTCCCCCCATACAGTGTTTGTGTGTACGTTTTCAGATTCCCTGAGCATGAAAAGATATGACTAGCAATTGGATTCACAATGATTATTTGTTTATTTGACATGGACAGTGCAATAAACAGACAATTAATGAATGACAATCAATGTGATAGTGATAGGATTAGTGGTTCAGTAGTGTAAAACGGGGCTATAAGGGACGGCGGGTTAATAAGGGACACTTTTCTGGGAAATGTTTTAAATGTAATTCTGCTTTTTTATTTTGAGCAGGACGCTGAGTTGTGTTGTTATTGTCAAATATCCATGAATCCTTCATCAAATCTAGGCGGAAGCAAAATTAAAAAAGCAGAATTACATTTAGAAAAGTGTCCCATATTACCCCGCCGTCCCTTATAGCCCCGTTTTACGGTTGTAAAAGCATTGCCTCCTTGGCGGAGGTAATAAACTGAAGTGTTGGTGTGTCCATCTCCTCCACTGACGGATGCAGATTGGTTAGACAGGTTGCCGTGGGTTTTATATTATATTGGGGTTGCGCTCCGCGGCAAAACAGAATTTAGAGTCTTCCCCGGCAGAGAGGTCGTTTTTACGCAGCGCCTATAGCTGGGCGGGGAATTTGTGGCAAATAATCGGGCGGCGGACAGGTGTCCGTGTCAGGTTTTGCAGCGTGGCGCAAAAACAGGGACGCTGGCGGGCCCAGGCCAGCAGTGTTTTCCGCGTGCTTTTGTGCCTAAAATGTTGAAGAACGCGGAGTTTGTGTTGGTCAGACACGACGACCAGCGCAATGTGCGCAGCGCCTATGGCTGGCACAGGCACGCTGGGGGTCCGAGGCCAGCAGTGTTTTCCGCATGCTTTTGTGGCTAAAACGTTGAAGAAGGCGGAGTTTGTGTTGGTCAGACACGACGCCCAGCGCCCTCCATTGCGCCTGCGCACATGTTGAAAATGGCCGTATGTCACAGTGTGGAAAAATGCTTTAAAAAATTCCTGTATGCAGACGGTGATGCGGATCATCCCCAAAATTTAATCAGTTCTTCCTTGTACCATTTCCAACAACGCCTGAAAGTTTCATTGAAATCCGTCCAAAAGTTTTTGAGTTATCTTGCTAACCAACAGACAAACAGACAGACAGACAAACAGACAAACACACAGACAAACACACAGACAAACCCCGGCAAAAACATTACCTCCTCCTGGCCTTTCGGCCTGGCGGAGATAATAACCACAACAGCAACAGAGCTCACTCTGAAACTAACAGCACAATAAGGCAAGGCTAGGCTTGCTCATTTACACACACAAACACAATTATTAAGAGTAAAACAGGCTTTGGTTCAGCTGTGCTCGACTGATCACAGCAGCTTCTCAGTCTCCTGTTTCCGCTGGTGTGGACCGTCTGCAGTCCCAGTGCACTTCCGTCGGTCAGTTCTAACAGTTGATTCTAAACGCCCAGCACTCCCACCTGACGTGCACACAGGCTTTCTTACACAGAAGGTAGATTTATAATGCTAATAATCTCAGTTCAAAATCTGGATTCATGCATTGCCAGTGTCTAGAGCCCAAACGGTGATGACCCATCCTTTTATCACGATTTCTTCACTTCTCTTTATTTATTCAATGAGAGAGAGAGAGAGAGAGAGATAGATAATAGACAGACAGACAGATGTACTTTATTGAGCCCAAACTGTAACAGCAGCATGACACACACAACCCAACCAACAGAAAAACCTACAGCATAATAGGAAAGCAATTACCCAGGGAAGTAAAGTAAAAATGCTTAGATAACTTTATATACAACATAGGCTACTACAAGGTTAAACAGATGATCCTTATGAGTCAATGGATAGTACTGACTGTACAGAGAAGGATTATAAGGTACAGGGTGAAATACGAGGTACCAATTATACTGTAAGGTGCAGTATGGCAGCATTGCTATGACCAAAATTCAACATTAGTGAGTTATTGTACAGTGAAATGGCATGTGGCAGAAAAGATTTCCTGTACCTAACTGTTTGGCAGTGAAGCTGTAGCAGTGTGCTGGAGAAAGTGCTCCGCTGACTGTCCAGTGTGTGGTCGAGGGGGTGATCAGGATTGTCCATGATGGATCGCAGTTTGTTCAGTTTCCTCTTCTCCACCACAGATTCAAAGGTCTCAGGCCTGAGACCAATTACAGAGCCAGTCTTCTTGATAATCTTGTCAAGTCTATTGGTGTCGCTGGCTCTGATACTGCTACCCCAACAGACAGCAGCAAAGAAGATAGCACTACCAACAACGGCCTGGTAGAAAGGCTCCAAGATCTTGTTGCACACATTGAAGGATCTCAACTTCCTCAGAAAGTAGAGTCTGCTCACCCTCTTCTTGTACACAGCATCAGTGTTAGATTTCCAGTCCAGTCCGCTGCTGATCGTGACACCCAAGTATTTGTAGTTCTTCACAATCCTCACAACCTCCTCCCCTAATCCGCAATGGCTGTGAAGGCATCCTCTTCTTCCTGAAGTCAATCAGCATCTCTCTAGTCTTGCTGACGTTCAGTCTCAGGTGATTCTGCCCTGTCCACTCCACAAATCTGCCTACCAGTGCCCTGTACTCCCCCTCCTCTCCCCATCTTATACACCCAACAACAGACGAGTCATCAGAGAATTTCTGCAGGTGGCATGACTCCGTGTTGTACTGAAAGTTGGTGGTGGAAAAGGTGAAGAGAAAAGGAGAAAGCACAGTCCCCTGTGGAGCACCCGTATCACTAACCACCACATCAGACAAAACACTGCCTCACTGGACAAACTGTGGCCTGCCTGTCAGGTAGTCGGTAATCCAAGAGATCACAGAGCTGTTAACCCCCATCATCCGCAGCTTCTTACCCAGCAGCAGCGATTGAATGATGTTAAATGCACTGGAGAAATCAAAGAATGTGATTCTCACAGCGTCTCTTCCTCCATCCAGGTGCAAGTGAGCTTGTTGCAGCAGATAGATGACGGCATCTTCAACTCCAACTTCAACTGAGGCTGATATGCAAACTGCAGAGGGTCCAGCCACGTCTTCACCTGCGGCCTCAGGTGGGCTCAAACAAGTCTCTCCAGGACTTTCATCACATGTGATGTGAAGGCAACTGGTTGATAGTCATTCAGGTCCAGTGGAGACAACTTCTTGGGGACAGGAACCAGGCAGGATGTCTTCCACAGCACCAGTACTCTCTCCAGACTCAGGATCAGGTTATACAGGTGTTTCAGTACCGGAACTAGCTGGCTGGCACAGGTCCTCAGGATCCAGGTGGAGATGCCATCAGGGCCTGCAGCCCTCCACTGGTGAAGTCTTTCCAGCTGTTTCCTCACCTGGCCTGTAGTCACAGTGATGTGGGGGTTGGTGTTATCTCTTTATTTATTTATTGCTTACTGTTGTTCCCTATATGAAAGTTAGGGAAACAGATGCAGGATTTTTTTAGTGAGTGGCAGCCTACAGGTAGTGCGGGAGGTGGGGCGCTGAGTATGTTTATGATATGAAACCATGAGGGCAGGGACTTAGCCAGAGTGTATCCCATCGTGTGTTTTTGGACACCAACGTTATGAAAATGTCATCGTTAAAAAAACAAACCATAGAAATGTGGCATTTATAAACTACAGTAGAACTCATAACAGTAGGCCAAAACAAAGGCAAAATTACCTAAAACAGCAATAAAATACTAACACTATGCTAGTATATGCATGATATTTGCTTCCACACCTGTGTTGGAAAAGCAGTTTGGACACCCTATTTGTACAATATGCTCCTGTGAGCACAGAGCATAAGCTTGACGGAGAGCCATAAATCAGGCTTTACCTGCAGTCCACAGCCTGCTTTCCGGTTGGGATGTGCACCAGCACCATACATGTCCACTTCTTCATCCGGCGACACCTTAGCACGAGTATATGGAGAGAGAGAAAGCAGCACGGTCTGTCTCTGTTTCCCCTTCCAACAGCATTCCACTAGCGGATGTATGGGAAGAGAGCTGTGGGATACACACAAAAGGATCTGGGGTGTGCTCCATTCTTCTCCCGGCATACACCACAATGGCGGTTATATGAGCAAATTACAGTAAAGAGATGTTAACATAGTTAAATCTCTGGGCACCAGAATGCCTCCTCCCAGGCCACGGGGGGTAGGGAGTGGGTGAACAACCTGAACCTGTTTTTTTAGCAGGTTTGACCAACCGCCCTCTTCTCCGCCTGCCCACCAACCACTGCAGCCTCCACCTTCATCTAGTCCCGCTGTCCACGGCCCTCCCCCCATCCCTCCACGGTCTGTTTTCCCCCCACAGACCCAACACCTCCCCTCCCAACACACAGTCCCCCTGCCCCAACCTGACCCTCACAAAGACCCAGGTGAAGCCTTATTCATGCTGCATTTCCCCTCTAGTCCGCTTTGGTCTGCGTGCGCTTTGGACAAGCCTGGCACACACGCGGCACTGTTTATGCTTACTTTTTTCATCTACCCAGGCCAAGCGATTGATGCATGCGCACAACCATCATTTGTAGTTTCACTCCCACCTGATAGGTAGCGCCAATGCGCTGATGCGCCAGGATTTTCACCAATAAAGAAACGCTGCATGCTTTCTGCTGCTTGACTTCCCGGTTTTCATTCCTTTTCCACGAAGATGCTGCTGCTGCTGAAGTATTTATGTATGATTCATGATTCATGTTTATTCTCGTCTTCTGCTTCCTCGTTGTCTTCTTCATCTACTTTGTCTTGGTATGCTGTGCTGATATCGCCACCTCGTGAATGGAACGTTCAATGGAGTGGAGACAACGTAAATTTTGTCACATGAGGTTTCCGGTTACACATACGCGGACAGCAGAGGTGAAGCATGAATCCAGCTTGAGAGCTGAGCTGAAGAAGATCAAGGCGAGGAAAGCTGCAGGTCCGCATCAGCTCAAGTCTCCTCAAGTCCTGCATAGACCAGCTGTGCGGGATCCTGGAGCACATCTTCAGCCTGAGCCTGAAGCTGGGTAAGATACCACAGCTGTGGAAAACATCATGTGTGGTACCCGTACCGAAGACCCCTCACCCCAAAGACCTGGACAGCTACAGACCAGTGGCCCTCACATCACACCTAATGAAGACCCTGGAGAGGCTGCCCCTTGCCCACCTCCGCCCCCTGGTGGGACCAGCAATGGATTCACTTCAGTTTGCCGATCAGCATGGCATTGGGATGGAGGATGCAGTGATTTCCCTCCTGCACCGTTCCCCATCCCATCTGGAGAAGCCTGGGAGCATTGTGAGGATCATATTCCTTGATTTCTCCAGTACGTTCAACACCATCCAACCAGTAATCCTGAGGGACAAGCTGCTGTGTGCACCAGCACTTGTCATCGTGGATCCTGGACTACCTCACAAATCGAATACAGTTTGGGAGAACCCAGGACTGTGTGTCTGACACCATCATCTGCAGTACGGCCCCCCCCCCCCCCCCAGGGAACAGTTCTGGCTCACTTCTTCTTCACCCTCTACACTGCTGACTTTTCACACAACACACCACACAGCCATCTACAGAAGTTCTCTGATGATTCTGCAATCGTCTGCCTCATGGGAATGATGCAGAAGAAAGAGGACTTATCCTGAACTTCGTGGACTGGTGCCTACGAAACTGCCTCCAGATCAATGTGAGGAAAACTAAGGAAATGATGGTGGACTGCCGCAGGCATGGCCAACACCCCCACAGTACCAATAAACATCCAAGGAACAGACATTGAGATGGTGACATCATACAAGTACTTGGGTGTTCACCTGAACAATAAACTGGACTGGTCACACAACACCAATGTGCTCTACAACAAGGGGCAGTGTAGGCTGTTCCTCCTGAGGAGACTCAGGTCTTTTGGAGTGTGGGGGGCCCTCCTGAAGACCTTTGATGATTCTGTGGTGGCATTAGCCCTTACATATGGAGTGGTCTGATGGGGCAGTGGCATCACGGCAGCCGACAAGAAGAGACTGAACAGGCTGATCAAAAAAGCCAGCTCTGTTCTGGGGCGACGCCTCAGCCCAGTGGAAGAGATAGGAGAGAGGAGGAAGGTGGCTAAGCTGTCATCTCTGCTGAAGTCCGAGTCCCACCCCATGCGGGACACGCTGAACGCACTGAGGAGCTCATTTAGCGGTAGGCTGTGCATACTAGGTGCACGACAGAGAGGTTCTGCAGGTCCTTCCTACCTACGGCTGTCACACTTTATAACCTAACCAGGGCTGCTCATAGAGGTCGTATTAAATGTACTAAATGTAACAACTTTGCACAATAGAGATCGTCCCCTCCAATACACAACTAGGACAATAACAATCATTACTGAAGGCAGCAACAACACTGCTGATTCAAATGTGAAATATACTGTCTGGGTATGTATTCATATTCTGCAGGGTAATTTAACAAACTGTAATGCTGTTTATTCCATCTAGCTGCAATGCTCCTACACTGTGTATATGTCTGTGTACATATGTATATTCATCTACTGCTTTGGCTAACCAGTTCTTACTATCTTATTAATTATTGCTCTGAGTGCTGCTATCCCTTTGCTGCTGTAATCCTGGAATTTCCCCATTGTGGGACTAAAAAAGGCTTATTTTATCTTAAATGTAAATATAGTCTTGTTGTTCCAGCATTCAACGGTAACCTGTACCTCCATCTCCTCATCAGTCCACAACACCTGTAATGTGGAGAGAGAGACACAGATCCTAAACTTCACCAACCATGTCAGGTGTGCTTGATTCCTTCCCTGGCATACAGTACACCTCCTCTGGTAAAGGTCGGTTAAAAAAAAGGTCACCTTGAGACCATGTCTGGTGCACTCTTCGGGTATTGTGGCATCGCAGTGTTTCCCCTACCATTATATTGGGGAAAGGGGGGAGGTGGGGGGGAACTCCCCCAGAGTGTCAAATTAATTTTATTTAATTTTACTTTTTGATACATCACATTCCAAATCATTATGCAAATAGGATTTTAGTGTCATAAACATTCAAATTTTTTGTTTTTCAATTAAACTCATGGATGATATTGTGTCTCAGGGTTCTTTGGATCACTGATATCAATCTCAGCGTTATCCATGAGTTTAATCTCATGAGTTCAATCTCAGACACCTGTCATAATTAGTTTGCCAGCTGAGTCCAATTAAAGGAAAACTACTTAAGAAGGATGTTCTACATTACTAAGCATACCAAAGGTTTCAAGCAATATGGAAAAGAAATAGGAGCTCTCTGCTGCCAAAAAGCATCAAATAGTGCAATGCCTTGAACAAGGTATGAAAACATTAGATATTTCACGAAAACTTAAGCGTGATCATCGTACTGTGAAGAAATTTGTGGCTGATTCAGAGCACAGATGGGTTCACTCAGATAAAGGCATAATGAGTTTTTGCCAGACAAATTCATCGGATTAAGAGAGCAGCTACTAAAATGCCATTACAAAGCAGTATACAGGTACAGTATTTGAAACTGCTGGTGCCTCTGGAGTCCCACGAACCTCAAGGTGTAGGATCTTCTAGAGGCTTGCAGTTGTACATAAACCCACTATTCGGCCACCCCTAACCAATACTCACTAGCAGAAACGGTTGCAGTGGGCCCAGAAATGCATGGAGACTAATTTTCATACAGTCTTGTTTACTGATGAGTGCCGTACAACCCTGGATGGTCCAGATGGATGGAGTAGTGGATGGTTGGTGGATGGCCACCATGTCCCAACAAGGCTGCGACGTCAGTAAGGAGGTGGCAGAGTCATGTTTTGGGCCGGAATCATGGAGAGAGAGCTGGTAGACCCCTTTAGGGTCCCCGAAGATGTGAAAATGATCTCACAAAGTATATAGAGTTTCTGACTGACCACTTTCCTTCATGATACAAAAAGAAGAACTGTGCCTTCCGTAGAAAAATTATCATTACGCATGACAATGCACCATCCCATGCTGCAAAGAATACCTCTGTGTCACTGGCTGCTATGGGCATAGAAGGAGAGAAACTCATGGTGTGGCCCCCATCCTCCCCTGACCTCAACCCTATAAAGAACCTCTGGAGCATCCTCAAGCAAAAGATCTATGAGGGTGAGAGGCAGTTCACATCAAAACAGCAGCTGTGGGAGGCTATTCTGACATCTTGCAAAGAAATTCAAGTAGAAACTCTCCAAAAACTCACAAGTTCAATGGATGCAAGAATTGTGAAGGTTATATCAAAGAAGGGGTCCTATGTTAGCATGTAATTTGGCCTGTTAAGATGTTTTTGATTGAAATAACTTTGATTTCAGTAAATATGACCTCCTAATGCTGCAAATTCAACAAATGACCATTTTCAGTTCTTTACAACCAATAAAATGTTTTGAAATTCTGTTGTACATAATAATTTGGAACAGTGCATTTCGATTTTTTTTTTGTTTTTGTTTGCAAAAAATAGTTATCATTGGGAGGTTTGTTCAATAAAATTTGAATTATGCTCCAACGGTTGATGACTTGAAAATTACACTCACTGTCACTTGCATCGAGTATTTAGGAAAATCAGAGACAAATATCATTTGCATAATAATTTGGAATGCGGTGTATAGCACCAGATCACATCAAAAATCATTTTAAGATGCATTCCCTCTAGAACAAGTCTTTACCTTATCCTTTAATTAAACAAACTAATGGCGTTTCTCAAAGCCAAGGATGTGTCCTTCCAAGGCCGCAAATCAAGGACTGTTCCAAAGTCAAGGATCCTCACTAGGACAGAGTCCTTCTTTCTCTCAATTTTCGAGGATGCACAAGTGGATCCTTTGCGCTCTTAAAATCCCCACAATGCTTTCCGAATATTAAACAGTTTTGCATAGTGGGAGAGGAACTGCAGCACACTTGTAAATTTAAGTAGTTTTACATATTTATTGCACAATGAATTACTATACAAATACTTTACCATTTTACCAATTAAATTGTGGTTTTTCTGACTGAAATTAAAACGTTCTCAGACATTTAAATACCACGGTGAAAAGAGCTGTTTGATGGCAAAGTAATCTGGTTAAATATTATACGTTTAAAGGTAATATTTCATTCCACCTCATACAACCAAAAGTTATCAGAAACTGTACTCAAGTTAAGTTACCTGATGTATGCAGAAACAGTCATTTAAATAGCAAAAAAGTACTTACTAGTTACTGAAAAAATACTTGAGTATGAAGTTATGGCTTTCTCTCCTAAATCCATGGAGCTCTATAACCTTATTGCTAAATCTGACTATTTTCCCCAAATGTGTGACTTTCCTTCTTTTAAATTCAATACGTTTGTCTTTAAAACTTGGAATTTTCCTTTTAAATTTGTTTTTTTCTCCCTTAATTCAACAGGTTTTTTGCTCATTTCTGAGATACATTTGTGGCTTATTTTATGGAAAATTTAAAGTTTTTGCCCATAAATTTGTAAATATTATTGCAACTTTTCTCTTTTACATCTGTTGCTATTTAGAAACAAATTTCCAACTTTTTCCATACATTTTTTCCATTATTCTTTTGATTTTTTTCTTCAATGTGTTAGTCTAAGGCAGGGGTGTCCAATCATGTGCCATGGAAGGCCAAGACCCTGCAGGTTCTCGCTTCTACCCAGTCTCTTCAGCAGGTGTTTTCACTTACAGTGGGGCAAAAAACTATTTAGTCAGCCACCAATTGTGCAAGTTCTCCCACTTAAAAGATGAGAGAGGTCTCCAATTTTCATCATAGGTATACCTCAACTATGAGAGACAAAATGAGAAAAAAAAATCCAGAATATCCCATTGAAGGATTTTTAATGAATTAATTGGTAAATTCCTCGGTAAAATAAGTATTTGGTCAATAACAAAAGTTCATCTCAATACTTTGTTATATACCCTTTGTTGGCTACGACAGAGGTCAAACGTTTTCTGTAAGTCTTCACAAGGTTTTCACACACTGATGATGGTATTTTGGCCCATTCCTCCATGCAGATCTCCTCTAGAGCAGTGATGTTTTGGGGCTGTTGCTGGGCAACACAGACTTTCAACTCCCTCCAAAGATTTTCTATGGGGTTGAGATCTGGAGACTGGCTAGGCCACTCCAGGACCTTGAAATGCTTCTTACGAAGCCACTCCTTCGTTGCCCGGGCGGTGTGTTTAGGATCATTGTCATGCTGAAAGACCCAGCCATGTTTCATCTTCAATGCCCTTGCTGATGGAAGGAGGTTTTCACTCAAAATCTCACAATACATAGCCCCATTCATTCTTTCCTTTACACGGATCAGTCATCCTGGTCCCTTTGCAGAAAAACAGACCAAAGCATGATGTTTCCACCCCCATGCTTCACAGAAGGTATGGTGTTCTTTCTCCTCCAAACACGACAAGTTGAGTTTTTACCAAAAAGTTCTATTTTGGTTTCATCTGACCATATGACATTCTCCCAATCCTCTTCTGGATCATCCAAATGCTCTCTAGCAAACTTCAGACGGGCCTGGACATGTACTGGCTTAAGCAGGACGACACATCTGGCACTGCAGGATTTGAGTCCCTGGCGGCGTAGTGTGTTACTGATGGTAGCCTTTGTTACTTTGGTCCCAGCTCTCTGCAGGTCATTCACTAGGTTCCCCCGTGTGGTTCTGGGATTTTTGCTCACCATTCTCGTGATCATTTTGACCCCACGGGGTGAGGTCTTGCGTGGAGCCCCAGACCAAGGGAGATTATCAGTGGCCTTGTATGTCTTCCATTTTCTATTAATTGCTCCCACAGTTGATTTCTTCACACCTTACCTATTGCAGATTCAGTCTTCCCAGCCTGGTGCAGGTCTACAATTTTGTTTCTGGTGTCCTTTGACAGCTCTTTGGTCTTGGCCATAGTGGAGTTTGGAGTCTGACTGTTTGAGGTTGTGGACAGGTGTCTTTTATACTGATAACGAGTTCAAACAGGTGCCATTAATACAGGTAACGAGTGGAGGAGAGAGGAGCCTCTTAAAGAAGAAGTTACAGGTCTGTGAGAGCCAGAAATCTTGCTTGTTTGTAAGTGACCAAATACTTATTTTACCCAGGAACTTACCAATTAATTCATTAAAAATCCTTCAATGTGATTTTCTGGATTTTTTTTTTCTCATTTTGTCTCTCATAGTTGAGGTATACCTATGATGAAAATTGGAGACCTCTCTCATCTTTTAAGTGGGAGAACTTGCACAATTGGTGGCTGACTAAATACTTTTTTGCCCCACTGTATCAGCAATCAGTGGGAAGAAATTCAGTGGAATCTGATGTTGAAGACACTGGTTGGAGGGAAAGCCTGCATGGCCCTCCATGGCACATGATTGGACACCCCTGCTCTAAGGAGAATAAAATATAAGTGTGCTCCTTTTAATATCATCCAAATGCTTCTACCAACCTCTGTCCTTAAACAGCAAAATTACTAAAATTATGCGTATTATATTAATTACACTACATAGAAAATTACACTCTTATATAAACGTTATATTTTATGTGTTTTTCACAGGTACAAAAAAACAAACAGAAGGAGGCAAGGCAGAGAGTTGACAAATATTTTTGTTTGCCGGAAAGGGTAGTTAGTTAAGTTAATCCCTTCCACACCATGTGGTGTATGGGGCGGCGCCTATCTCCGTGTCACTGACCCTAGGCCGAACAGCTACTGTGAGTAGTGAAAGCTACAGTGGGGGGGTCAGTCTTCTGGTAGCTCTGTGCGTTAACTTTCCTTTCTCCATTCGATTATGCTGAGCACCAAGCTAGAAGGCAGAAAGTACCATTTTTATATGATCTTTGGTATGACCCGGTCGGGATTTGAACCCCGGCCTCCCGGTTGTGGAGCGGGTGCTCTACCAACTAGGCCATCACTCCGGTAAGGAAAGGGTAATTGAGAAATAATTGCTGTTATTTTTGTTCTGGTATTGTTGTTTGAAATGGCTTTTGCTTCTACTGTTGAATAAAATGTTTTGAGTCCAATCATAAAAGGTTACTAAGAAAAATAAAAATGTATATTTAAAATGTATTTAATGAAAGAACAAATGTGCATGTCTTTGAACCAGTATGTGTGAATGAGTAGTGTTTGTGTAAACTGTCCAATGATGGTGGTGAGGCTGTAGAAGGTCTGCTAATATCAGAATATTTTTTTCTAACAAAAATAGCAATTGTTAGAAATTTTAAAAAGCACACGTGACACTGGAGGCTATAAGATTATCACAAAAAGCCTACGGTGTTTCACAGCTGTTTAAAGCAACATTCAGCTGCTGTAGTAATATTTAACAGTCCTCCAGTATGCTAATTAATAGCTAATGAGGTAGTTAGCCATTTATACGATATATTTAACTTACCTGACCACATCAGCTGCAGAAGTAGAGGCAGTACAGCCGCTTCCTCCGAATATTTTGCTGCCTGTTTGTGATGATGATCTGTTTTTATTTTCATAAAGTCGAGGGGGAAAAGGTAGAAAAAGAGCAAAAACCACCAGTAGCTTGAAAGCAGAAGTGACACAGCTCGTACACTTGTAAGAACTGTTCCATTCCTTGCCATTCTCCGACTTCAAGGAAGGACTCTACCAAGGATTTGATTTGGAAGGACATGTACTACCAAGAAAGGCTCCTTGACTTTGAGAATATCCTAATGTTAATTATCTTATTTACACGACAGCAGCTCATTTCTCTCTTCTCCTCTGTGCTCTGGTATCGTGGCAGGGCGGAACTCCACCGCACATAAACACAGATGATGTCAACCACAAAAATTTGTTGAGATTTTTATTGTCGACAAATCGTTTAATTTCAAAGTTTATACGCATGCCGCAGAAATGTTCAGTTTAACTGTTCCAGCGAAGAAGAGGAGTGCATCATGGCAACACAGAAGAGAGAAAATCACGAAGAAGAAGAGACCAAAACTTTCCAAAGTATGGGAGAATTTTACTGAAAATAAACAAATGAAACAAGTTTAACTGCAAACTCTATAAAGCAGAGTTGTCATTATCACAGTAGCACAGCAACGCATCCATCCTCCTCCCCCTCCTCCCTCTGCTCTGTCCACCAGCTCAGTTGCCTGTCAGCAGGACTCTGCTGTTCTTCGTCTTGGTGATGACTGAAGTTGGGCCACTTATAAACACTGCACTGGTAGGGTTAGCGAGTAAATTTACCGCTTCTTATGTTCAATGATCGACTGTCTCAGTGACTGTCTCAGCTTTAGAAAATTGATTAAACTGTTAGCATGTGCTGTTTATGTTGGTTTACTTGTCGGACAATAATCTCTCTTCAATGATGGCTGCTGACTGCTGAGCTGTTTCAGTTCTGCTGGCTAACATGTTAAGTGCACTAAACTAATCTGTGACAGGAGTGGTTTACTCTCTTATCTTACTTTTTTTTGTCATGGCAGTATCAGCCCTCATTCTGAACAATGGGGCTGCACGATTATCGCCAAAATGATTATCACAGTTATTTTGATCAATATTGAAATCATGATTATTAATCACGATTATTCATTAACTTTAGGAAAAACAAATTACATAAAATTCAATTTTTTTTTTTTATTCATCCTGCTTACCAATTGCTAGATGAAGCCTGTGGCCAAAGCACTGGAGCCTCATCCATTTATTTAGAGACGCTGCCTTGACAATGTTAGATCCACTGTCTGTTGTTATGCAGACTAGTCCCTCCTCCTGCAGGCTCCAAGATGACTGCGCTTCCCTCAGTCCGTGGTCTATAGCTTCTCCTGTGTGGTCTTATTATGAACCACTGAAGACAACCGAATCTTTCACTTACTTGGGTAGTACCGTTACAAACACCAACTCTGTAGATTTGGAAGTGGAAAGGAGGATCCCGTCCACCACAAAGGCTTATGGTGTGCTATACAGGAGACTTTGGAGTTGTCATGACAGTACGAAAACCAAAGTGAAGGTTTATGCAGCTGCAGTTCTTCCTTGCCTGCTCTATTCCATCAAGTGCGCCACTCTTTACCGCAGACACATCAGGAATCTGACAAGACTCCAGCTTCGCCACCTATGCTCCATCCTCAACATCTAGTGGAAAGACCGTATCCCATACGTTGAGGTACTGCGTCGTGCACACACAGTCAGTGATGAATCCCTAATAACAGTGTCACAGCTTCGCTGGGCAGGGCATGTACGTTGGATGGCCAACAGTAGACTGCCAAAAACTGTGTTCTACTCGGAACTGAGCCAAGGAAAAAGGAGCCATGGAGGACAGAAATTGCATTTCAAAGATGTCCTAAAGCGGCGTATGAAGAGAACTGGCATCCCCTATGATACCTGGGAGGAAGAGGCACTCCGGAAAGTCAGTTGGCGAGGACTGTTGAGGAAAGCAACATCAGCCGTAGAAGAGCAATGCCAGCAAGACTATCAGCATGCACATGACCGACGATCAGCAACTACTTCAAGCATTTTCCAGTGCAACAACTGTCAGTGTTTCTGCAGATCCCGAGCGGGTCTGATTGCCCACACAAGAGTCTGCTTGTGACAGACCTCAACTCAAACACAAGACAGTCATCTTCGGCAACGAAGTACAGCCATATATATACTTGTGGGAAAAATGATGTCTGCAAGTATCGACTCTTCATTTTAAAATGTCCATCATTGTAGTGAATTGTCAGGGACAGGTACGGCCCCGTTATTCTGCTCGTACTCGACAGTTGTGATATTCATCTGTATTTTTCATACAGCGCAGGTAATACAACTTTGGAGGATCAAGCTGGGATCACGTATTTCTTGTCCAGTGTTTTAACCATGTTTCTGAAGCCTTCGTTGCTCACACAGTATTTAATGGACTCATGTCTTTGTCCAAATAAAATGCTAGTGCATCAGTTACTTTAGTGTGTCTTTGGGAGGTGGATGGATACGGTGAAGCTCTGTGCAGGATTGATACTATTGCCTGGTTTGGTGCTGGACACAGACTGATTTAGTGAAGTGACATTAGCTTTAGCCTTCATGCATTTATCATACTTGTGCTTGTGGTGTATTTTCAGGTGGTTGAATAAGTCAGTTGTGTTGCCCTGCAGAGCAGACACAGCTCTATGGCACTCTTTGCATATAATTTCTTTTTAGTCACCATCACTTGCCCTGAATCCAAAACATGTCCAGACAACGGAAGATGATCCTTTCAAGGCACTAGCTCCTCGCCTCCACGTGTTGCTGTACTGTCACCTTCTGCTCCCAACATCTGGTTTGTGTTTCACCATCACACCAGTCTGCTATTGAAAACTTAGGACTACTGCTACAGGGTGCGTTCGCTTGTCAGTTCTGCAGCTTAATGTTGCCCTAGCATGCGGTCGCCTTGTGGTGGTTGGCTGGCTGTTGGCTGAGAAAAAGCTTGATTTGATATGCAGCAGAGCCCGCATTTTAAATGTTAATATTGCTGACAATCACGTTAATGTAATCGTGGCAGCCAAAATCGTGATCACGATCAAAATTCAATTAATTGTGCAGCTCTAATACTAGTGCGTCTCAGTAAATTACAATACCATGATTAGTAATTTAATTTATAAAAACTGTAACCATAATCATCAAAAATAAATTAAAATTACTTAAATATTTCACTGGGCGTCACGGTGGCGGAGTGGTTAGCACTGCGGCAGCACAGCAACTCACCCTTGGCCTGGGGATCCTGGGTTCGATCCCAGCCCCCGACCAACAGTGATCTGTGTGGAGTTTGTTAATTTTTGAGATGTTAATTTTTGAGTTTGCTAATTTTTTCAGGATTTTTTCCTCACTGTGTGACAGCTTGGTACTTTTAAAGCCAAGTGTTTTCTATGACCCATGAATTTACTTCAAGCATCTTTTAATAAAAGAAATGGAAGAGAAATGTGACAAGTCACACGGACAAATTTATCTGAAAATGTGCTTTTAAGAACTCATCTTTTCATGGATGATCACAGCTAAGAAGACCACAGCTGTCTACAGCAGACCATTAAGCAGATGTTTTAGCTGCTTTTAGTTCAGTATTTTTTTTTAACAAAAATCACATAATTTACAGGAGAAAACAAACTAAATTGCATACATTTAAAAAAGATTAATATTTAAAAAAAACAATCTTACAAAGTCTGCCTCTATACTATATTTTCAGTATTTAAACGTTTCAAACGGTAAGCCTAAAAAAGGACAGTAAATATAATTAATTTCACACTCCACAATTCCTTTGGAGGTTTTTTCATGTCAACAATGTTTTTATCTTTTTAACCTCGTCTAGATAATGTAATGTAAAATGTCCGGGCGGCTGCCGCCAATACAGCACCTCAGTTCCGCTTTTTCCTTCAGTTAAAACCAAACGGTATAATTTTTCCACAAACTGTATTAAAAGGCTTTGGAGTCCGGACGGAAGACTCTCAAGATCCGGATCTGGACCGGAGTCTGCCAGTTGGTTACTACTGCACTATATAGTACAGAATTTGTTAAACTATAAAAAATGCCATTGTCTTTAGTAAAAAAAAAAAAAAATGCAAGTGGTACAATAAATCATTGAGGGGGGGGCAATGGATCAGCGTTCTCGTCGCGCCCTCCGCCAGTACCCGGGCTTGCCTGGGGAAGCTAATGATCCTACCAGCAGACTAAATTCAAAGAGACGACGCCTCTGTGCCAAGTCAAAGAAGAATCCTAGTCACAGTCCTAAAGCCGAAAGCAAACAGCCCCAAGAGCACTTTGTGGTAGGATCTGCCCTTCGCATATTACAACTAAACGTTGAAGGCCTATCTGCAGCCAAGCGAAGCCTTATCGAAGTCCTCGCCTTCCAACATTCGATTGATGTAATCTGCCTCCAAGAGACTCATATTGGCACAGAGGAAGCTGGCCGCTTCACCATCAAAGGCTTTGACCTCCTGTGCTATGTTCTACATGCTAAACATGGACGTGCCACCTATGTGCGTTCTGACATAGTTGAAGCAAATCACCTGATAACAACACATTTCTCAGACACCATAATCATTGGTGGCTTCCATATTGTCAATGTGTACAAGCCCCCTAATGCCAACTGGGATCTGCAGGTCTTACCCACCCTACCCCACCCTGCCATCTATGTGGGGGACTTTAACAGCCATCACCCTGACTGGGGGTACCCAGCAGTGGACAGTGATGGGGAGGCACTTTCAGACTGGGCATCCAGAAATGACCTCGCTTTGATATACGACCCCAAACAAAGAGGAACCTTCCACTCTGCTAGGTGGAAGAAGGACTATTCTCCTGACCTGTGTTGGGTCAGCTCTTTGAATGGGGAGCCATATCCTACACAGATCCTCATTCTTGATGATTTTCCACACAGCCAACACCGGCCCCTGCTTGTACACATTGGCCTACAACTTCCAGTCATATACAGCCCAAGGAAGATGCGCTGGAACTTCCGCAAAGCCAACTGGAAGAAATTCAGTGAAACTCTGGACCGGAGCATTGTTACCATCCCACTCCACACCATCACTGTAGATGAAGCATACAACCGCTTCTGCAGCGCAATCTTCAAGGCTGCCCATACTGCAATCCCACGAGGCTACCGACCCCTCTATGTCCCATGTTTGGACGGAGAAAGTGCTGCCCTCCTACAATCCTATCAAACATCAGGGGACCCAGAGATAGCAGACCATCTCATTGAATCGCTAAATACAGCCCGGCGAAAGAAATGGGAGGAGACAGTTGCTGACCGGAGCTTTACCCACTCTAGCAGGAAATGTTGGAGCCTCATCCGTCGCCTAGGAGCTGCACAGAAGCCCCCTAGCCAAAGCCGAGCATCCGTCACACCCAACCAAGTTGCATCCCACCTACTGACTATCGCCAAAGCACCCCAAGACAAAGACACCAGAAGAGCAGTTACAACTGAGCTAAAAAAACACCAAAAAATGCCTGTAGAGGAAACGAACCCTGAACCCTTCGAGGCTGCTGAACTGGAGAAAGTCCTACAGGGCCTGAAATGTGGAAAGGCAGCAGGATACGATAACATCTTCCCAGAATTCATGAAGAATCTTGGCCCCCGAGCCCTAACCTGGTTGACACAATTCTACACAAGGATCACACAAACGAACTCGATCCCAAAGAAATGGCGGACAGCAAAGGTCATTGCCATCCCAAAACCTGGCAAAGACCACAAACTACCAGCAAGCTACCGCCCAATCTCCCTACTCAGCGTTCCTTACAAAATCATGGAGCGCCTAATACTGCAACGCATTTCCCCAGAAATAGAGGATATTCTAAGTGTGGATCAAGCAGGTTTCCGCAAGGACCGCAGTACAGGAGAACAAGTACTGGCCCTAACCACCTTCATTGAAAATGGCTTCGAGAGCAGACTGAAGACAGGGGCTGTGTTTCTCGATCTTACAGCCGCCTATGATACGGTCTGGCACAAAGGCCTCCTCCTGAAACTTATAAAGGCGATCCCTGCTTGGGCAACAGCAATTATAAAAACCCTGCTGACCAACCGAAGGTTCAGAGTCCACCTCAGTCAGAACACAAGTGCATGGAGAATGCAGAAAAACGGACTCCCACAAGGCTCAGTTCTAGCTCCAACTCTGTTCAACCTCTACATAAACGACCTGCCTACTACAAAATCCCGCAAATTCATCTATGCAGACGACATCTGTTTGGCATTCCAAGCACCAGACTTTGAACCACTGGAACGGGTGCTCACGGAAGATCTTGCTAAACTGGACCAGTTCTGCAAAATCTGGCGCCTAAAACCAAGCCCAGCAAAAACCGTCTCCAGTGTATTTCATCTCCACAATGCAAAAGCTGCCAGAGAACTAAACATCCACCTGAGCGGACTCAAGCTTAAGCATGCCCCAAATCCAACTTATCTTGGAGTGACCCTTGATAGGACCTTATCCTTCAAGGAACATCTAAAGGGGACGGCTGCTAAGGTGAAAGTACGAAACAACCTGCTCTGCAAGCTCGCTGGTGCAAAATGGGGGGCGGCAGTCTCCACCCTGCGCACCTCAGCACTGGCCCTTTCATACTCTGTAGCAGAATATTGTGCCCCTGTCTGGTCCAGGTCATCTTACACACACCATGTAGACACCCAGCTCAACTCAACCATGAGAACTATAACTGGAACAATCCGCTCAACACCACTCCCCTGGCTCTCTGTACTGTCAAACATAGCCCCTCCACACATCCGGCGAGCAGCATTAACTCAAAGGATGCTCCAAAAAGTTAAAGATTTTCCTCACTTACCAATCCATGCAGATATCTACACCCCACCCACTGTCCGACTTTCATCCAGACGGCCGATTTGGAAAAACCCTCCCCCAGCTGACTTTACCATCCAGACAGCTTGGCAAGAGGAATGGGAAACCAAGGAGGTCCCAAACAAACAGCTGGTGATAAACCCCAACCAACAGGTCCCGGGCACCAACCTCCCAAGGAGACAGTGGTCTACACTCAATCGCTTCAGAATCAGAATCAGAATCAGAATCAGAATCAGGTTTATTGCCATTGTTCATGTAGTACACAAACTAGGAATTTGTCTCGGTACAATGCTGCAACATTAAACATGATAAGATAAGAGAAATAAACTATACATGTAATAAAGTGTAGGATAAGACTAAGTGATACTGGTCAACAGTTAAAATATATATTAGCCAGCAGCAGATACTGTGGAGAACTATATAGTGCAGTCGGTAATGCAGGAAGAAAACAGTGATGATTGACATGAGTCTGGTTGAGCTGCTGTACATGGTGCACGAGAGTCACTTAGTGTTCAGCAGTCTAATGGCAGAGGGGAAGAAGCTGTTCATGTGACGGGAGGTTTTAGTCTGGATGGACCGAAGTCTTCTACCAGAGGGGAGGGGGGCAAACAGTACATGACCAGGGTGTGAGGGATCGGCTATGATCCGGCCAGCACGCCTCCGGGTCCTGGAGATGTACAGATCCTGGAGAGATGGGAGCTTGCAGCCGATCACCTTCTCAGCAGTGCGCACGACGCGCTGCTGAGAAGGTGACGCGCTTCAGGACTGGACATGGCCCCTGCTTGGCCAGCCTTCACAGATGGGGCAGTAGCCCTAGCCCACTGTGCGCATGTGGAGAGGAGCAAACTATGGAACACATCATAGAGGCTTGCCCGCTCCAAAGACTGGAAGGAGGATTACACACCCTCCATACAGCAAACCAGGAGGCAACTGCTTGGCTTAAGGACTTTGCATTCGCTAAATAAATAAATAAATAATAATCATTGAGGAATATGATGTTCATATTTTATTCAGTATATCAAAAACAGTAATTAACTTTTTATATGTTATAGAAAGACCGTATTGTACCGAGGGAAATTCAGATTCTCTGGAGTCTTGCCGCTTACCAATTAATTGTCAATCGATCGATAAGGTGAATCAACTAATGATTAATGAATTAACCTTTTAATCGATAATTTGCGTCCCTAGTAGCTAAGTAGGAAGGAAGGAAGGAAGGAAGGACTTTGTCCCCCTGCGGACTCAGACACCACTTGACCACGGGCTCTCATCTTTTGCATAGCGATGCAATGTTTCCCCTGGGTATACTGCCTGCAACTAAATGATTATTTTTGTAGTTGACTAATTTAATGAATGTTTTTTGATTAGTCGGCTAATCGCAATTATTTCTGTCATGTCCACCATGTCTACCTCCTGTTGGCACGCCTCACGTTCGGGGCTCCAGGTCATGTTTAACCTCATCTGTTTAAGCCTACACACCTGTGAAAATCACTTTGTTGTCAGTCTCCGTCTTAATATAACATAGCTTATTATAAAGAGTTCCCATAGCTAAATAGAATAACAACCCATGAAACAAGTTGGAAACTTGAACTTGACAGCTTAATAAAAAGTGTTTGGAGCAACACAATTAAATAACAGAAATTAAAATGCAGTTTTTTAACCCAAAAATAAAGCGCAAAAACTAAATTAAGCAGCTTCTGCTGTACCATGGAGGACTGTTGTAACTCTGCATGTTCAAAACAAACTAGAGTAAATCCATAAAAGTAAAAAGAAAACAGTCCATCTTATTAAAACCTTTCTGTCTGGAAGTTTAAAGGTTCAGTTAGCCTTCAGATGAAAATTGAAATAACTTCTTCCAGTCCAAAATAACAGTTTGCAAATGCTTTAAGTTACAGTGCAGGAATGTCAGCCTTCATTACATTCACTGATTCATTCATCTTCTTCCGCTTAATTCTTTTCGGGTTGCGGGGGGGCTGGAGCCTATCCCAGCATCTTTGTGCGAGAGGCAGGGTACACCCTGGACAGATCGCCAGTCCATCGCAGGGCCAACACAGAGAGACAGACAACCATTCACTCTCACATCCATACCTAAGGACAATTTAGAATCCCCAGCTTGATGCCAATTAACCTAACTTGCATGTTTTTGGCATGTGGGAGGAAACCGGAGAAATCCCGGAGTAAACCCACGCAGACACGGGGAGAACATGCAAACTCCACACAGATCACTGTTGGTCAATTGACAACTAATTTAATTTAGTCGACTAAATTCTTATCGACAATTAACCAAAAGTCAATTAATCAACTGCCTGACTGCCTACCCATAATATTGTTCCATAGGCTACATTAAAGTACAACATAAGATACAGTATAATTAACTGAAATGGTAAATTCTGGATTTCTGGTCCCAAGTGTTCCAACTCTTCTGAAAATGGGGTATGTACTTGTTTAGGTAAAAGAAACATTGTATTGTAAAAAGCAATTACCACAGTTAAAAAAATTATAAAAATGCTCTGAAATTAATATGTATGGATTTAAATATGAAAATGTGGCTCCTATAACTGGTTATTCAGTGCATGGTCTCTAACAGAGCCAGGGGCTGTTATAATCATACGGTATATGACTATGAGGAATGATTATGATGACTGCATGCACTGCCATATGTGAGCCACCATCTCAACAATAGTTTGTTTTACCAAGAAAAGTAACAAGGTTTAAACACCTTTTAAAAAATCTCTGCACAGAAAATGTACACATCAGAACAAAAAGAAGGAGCACAGTGATTAAAAAAGGAATATACCTAAATAACATTTTGCATGTACTTGAAAACACGATATAAAAATGGGTTGATAGAGCATAAGTTGCTGTGTGACTTTAATCTGGATGGAAAAAATACATTTTACATAACATTTACTCACAATATGTGGATTTATTTAGTAAAAATTATTTGGATAATTACTGAATGCAAAGAGCCAGTATTAGGGATTCTGCAATGAGCCATACAGAGGCAAAAAAGAATAAAACTGCATCAATAACGTGAATATAATGGAAAAGAGAGCATTCTTTTGCTGCATCTGTGCTAAGAGCTTTTTTCCTTTTATTTCCTCTGCTCCTTCTTTTCTTTTGACCAGCACCATAACCTTCCATTGAGCTGACAGGACACTTACTGTATCTCCATTTTTAATCCTGACAGGAAAACTTTTTTTAAACCAGCAGCTGAGGAGGTTTGAAGCAAGTGCCGAACATAGACATATTCACTGACACCGCCAGGCAGTTGTGTTCATAGCATTCCATATCCATAGTGTAGCACAGCGGTCCATGTGTGCAAATGGGCGTGGCAGGAGGTAGATACTGTATTTACCTTAGAGCTTTAATAGGCCCAGACAGATGCCACTGTTGGCCGCGGCGCACACCTTACAACCAGTGTTGGGAGTAACGCGTTATGTGTTACTGACCCTACCATAGCGGGCACAGCTGTCAGTCTCCTCCGTGGGGTGATTTCCTGCCCTGCCCCAGTTCACGCCGCAGCCCGGTAGGAAGAAATGCCGTGGCAGTGACGACTTCTCATATCGAGCCCTGATCACCTGTTGTCTGAGCGGTGAGTAGCCCCCAACAGCTCCTACCTCTGTGGTTAAACATGAGTATTTTTTTGAGCAAGAAGCTTGCATTTAATGTCCGCATTAAATGCATTTAAAGTTTTCTTGCGCACAGAGAAAAAGTGACTGTGATTTGTTGCAGTAAAGAACAGCTTCTTGTAAGCGGTGAACTTTCATTTATCTGTGCTTTCTGTTTTATTTTATCTTATTCATTTACATGCTGCTGTGATCTGTAACTATTTCATGGAAGTAAATCCTCCAAATATGCGTTTTTAATGGGCTGGTCCAGGGGTGTCAAATATATAGCTCATGGGCCAAAAACGGCCCACCAGGGCGTACAAAATTTTCTCTGAATTTACAGCTTTATTTCTAGGAAACTTCTGACTTTCTACTGATTACAATAGTTTATGTACATCTGAGACATTTTTTCTCTATAAGATGAGACTTTTTTCTCATCAGTTTTCTTTTTCTTGTTTATTTCTGATGAGAACAAGGGGCCCTTGATCTTGCTATGTATGCAAGATGATTTAAGTATGCATTTAAAAGTAATGTGAAAGTTACTTTTCCAAGTAACTAGTTACTTTAATCATGCAGTAACTCAAAAGTAACTCAGTTACTTTTGAAAAGAAGTAACTAGTAACTGTAACTAGTTACTCTTTTTTAGTAACTTGCCAAACACTGCTCACAACAGTGGAAAAAGGGTAACCCTAACTTGAGCTCTACCCTAACCTCTCATCTCTTTCTGCTGCCCATTATTCTTCACAGCATTGTGGTGCGTTGAATGTACCTCAGACAACACAGAACTATTGAACAGTAACACAGGTTCAACACAAGCAGTCCACACTGTGGCCAGTCCACCGGGAATTGTCCCGCCCTTCCATTCAGCCTGTCCGCACCTGCTTGCTTGCCATCTACCTACTGACCATGTCCCTCGTGGTTTCTTCTGGGGGATGCTTCGGGAGTATGGGGTACGGGGCTTGTTGCTACAACCTGTCCAGTCTCTATACGACCGTTACACGAGTTTGGCTCGTATTGCCAAAAATCAGTCGAACTTGTTCCCAGTGAAAGTTGAACTCCACCAGGGCTGTCCTTTGTCACCGATCCTGTTCAGAATTTTTATAAACAGGATTTCTAGATGCAGCCAAGGAACGGAGGGTGTCATGTTTGGTGACCACAGGATCTTGTCACTGCTGTTTGAAGATGATGCTGTTCTGTTGGCTTCATTGAGCAATGACCTACAGACCTTGCTGGGACAGTTTGCTACTGAGATTGAAGCAGCCAGGATGAGAATCAGAACCTGCAAATCTGGGTCCATGGTGCTTAGCTGGACAAGGGTGGTTTGTCCACTTCGGGTTGGGGACAAGGTCCTGCCCCTGTTTCAGTGGCACGTTTTGAAATTGTGCAGGTCCGACTGACAGGAGCTCATGAGGAAACACAGCATGTGCTGGGACTTTCAGTTATCTTAAAGAAGGGAGTTGTAACAGTTATAATATAGCCACCTGTCATTTTAATAATAATAATATGATACTCTTAATAGTTTTTTATTCCATCCACATTTTCATCTCAATCATAGACTTATTAGGCATTAATGTCTTTATTTTTAGGGGAATGAATGAATGAATGAATGAATGAATGAATGAACGAAAGAACGAACGAACGAACAGGGAATGTGTACATTTTACTTTTCACTGTAGCTTCCAGGAGAGACAGGAGGTGCATGTGCATCTGCCTTGGCTGGTGCGGCCTCCGATCAGGTCTGGACAGACCTGTGGTTCGTTGCCCTCACCAGCTGATGTTTACTCTCTCTGTCCTCTGAACAGAAGAGAGAGGGCGGAGGCAGAGGGATGGAGCTGTCAGTCTGAAGGTTTTAGCATACAAACCTCTCTGCTATGACAAAGTATTATGCTGTCCACATATAATCTATAACGTCCCCTTAGTCATCTCCTTCGATCGATCTCTTATCCACTCCTGTCTGGGGTAATAAAAAATGCACACTCAGCTGTCGTTTTTCTTAGATGTATTAACCCAAGGACAATTAAATTCAAACTACCCACCTGCACCCTGTATTACAGACAATTCCGGATCATTTCAAGAAGCAGCAGAGTTTTTCATTACACAGAGTAAAAAAAACAGTGCATGAATTTATGAAAATTTGCACCGGGGCCGTCTTCTTTTCCTGAAGTTGCAAACCCATTCATGTCTACGTGTTGCATCCATGCTCACCATGTTAAACCATTCAGCTCAATTGTTCAGCCCAACATCATCTCTTCCCCCTTTGTTCTCTCTAAAATAACTAACTGGGCATCAACTGTCATTAATGGCTGCTTAATACCAAGCAGCGTTACTATCACATGCATTTTCACTCACGCACATGCCCTTTGGCCAGCATAAAACTGATCTTAAACAAGCCATCATGGATAAGTGCAGAACAGCTGAGACTTTAGATCAGGGGTGTCCAGTCATGTGCCATGGAGGGCCAAGACCCTGCAGGCTTTACCTTCAACCAGTGTCTTCAACAGCAGATTTCACTGAACTTCTTCCCACTGATTGCTGATCAGTGAAAACACCTGCTGAAAAGACTGGGTAGAGGAGAAAACCTGCAGGGTCTTGGCCCTCCATAGCACATGAATGGACACCCCTGCTTTAGATAATGCGGCTCTGTGCATTAAAGAGATGGACAGGAGCACTTTGGATTAGATTATCCAAAACACACTGCTGCCTCTGTGACCTGGTGTTCTGACGTTTTAGCATACTTTATCAGAATAGCATACCCGCATGGCAAATTGACAGATATAGTTATCAGTTTAGCCTACTTTGTCAGAATAGCGTACCTATGTTATAATGTTGTGGTAGGTACATTTAAGCTAACAGAAAAGAATACTAGTTTAATACAGTAGTATGATCTTCTGACAGGTTAATTTACACAGACAGAATGCCATACCTATAGTTTAATACAGTAGTAGAACTAAACAAGACAATCATACATTCACATACAAAAGAAATCTTAGACATCAATAAAAAATTATAGTTACACAAAACAATCTATATACCACTAATTTTCTCCAGTACAACAGCATTTTTTAACAATCTATATATCACTTATTTTCACAAACTGGACAAAATCATCATCACTGGGAAACCCGTGGATAAATGTTGAACAAGCTCTTTGTGGCTCTCTAAAAATCTCTGAAATACCTTTCATAAGCCCATGTATCAAGCATCATAATTGCTTTAAAAACATTAACATTAGCTCTTATATGACAGCCTGGTGGAAATTTCTAAAAATAACTGGGTCTTCATTTGCAAACTCACACCCATGATATCCTACAACAAAAGAGAATGTTAAATTTTCCCACTATGGCACGAGAAAGGAATAAGAAACTCAGGAGCTGTGCACACGACAATGTTTTTACCACAAACTGGCAAAGTTCAGTCACAATTTCACTGCCCGTGCATACGACGGCAGGATTTTGGAGGTGTGAAAGTGTAGAGATTTGAAACCAGTCTCCTGGGTGGAGAGGTTTTATCAGCATCGTTTTCCATGTCCATGTGCACAGATAGAAACAGGGACGTTACAGCCTCAATTTACAATAGATTTAGCCAATCCACACACCAAGGCAGGGGTGGGCAATATGGGCTAAAAATGATATCACGGTATTTTTGCAAATTTTCACGGTAATGATATTGTTCGCAGTATTGTTAGTGTGAAATATTGTTTGCAATATCATTTTTTCTTTTTAATTTATTAAGAACAGTTTAACAGGCCAGCATTTACCTTCAACACATTTAGTAAAAAAAAAAAAAAACACTTATTACTCCAGTTTATAAACACCAGCTCAGGTTTTGTTTTAAATATAGTTTTTTAATTCTGTATTAAATATTACAAGAAAACAATATAAACCACATCATAAGTGCACTTACATAGTTGGAGTTTTATGTGCAGCTTACCTGCGTCATAATATAATAATGACCCATAATATCATGATATTCATTTTTACACCGGTATCAAAATTTAGACTGGTATTATCATGAACGATATGATATGGCACAGCCCTACACCACGGAGCATGCATTTCTCACAGAAATACATGCTCTGTGATTAAATTTTAAGTTTGATGCGTTTATAGTTAGGATTAGGCAAAAAAGGGCTCATAACGGTATCTACCAAACACTTTTTTAAGCACAACAGATGTAGTCTGATAGATAAAAATAATCAATAAATATAAAACCAAGGAGGATTTACAGATTGAAGTACATCCATAAAATAATGCCTATACCTTTGCTGAATTATGGAAAAAAAATCACTGTGGATCCAGCTACTGTACGTGCAGCACCTCAGCCCACCCACATCACTATTTTTTCTTACTAGTAATGCTTTTCTAAAAATTATGATTGAAAACTCCTTATCAAATATTCAAACCAGCTATGAGAAAGTCAAACCATTTTTTATTGCCCGCAATTACACAGATTATTTATTTATTTAGTCTATTTATTAGGGTTGCACAATTAATCAAATTTTGATCGCAAGCAGGATTTTGGCTGCCACGATTAAATCAACGTGATCATCGGTGATATTAACATTTAGAATGCGGGTTCTGCTGCATATCAAATCAAGCATTTTCTCAAACAACAGCCAGCTGACCAACAAAGGGCAAACGCCTGTTAGGGCAACATTAAGCTGCAGAACTGACAAGCGAGCGCACCCTGTAGCGGTAGCCCTAAGTTTTCAATAGCGGACTGATGTGATGGTGAAACACAAACCAGATGTCGGAAGCAGAAAGTGACAGTACAGCAACACGTACAACATGGTCAAAACACTGGACAAGAAATACGTGATCCCCACATGATTCTCCAAAGTTGCATTACCTGCACTGCATGAAAAATACAGATGGCTATCACAACTGTCGAGTACTTTGCAACTACAACTGACCTATGGTCAAGCAGAATAATGGGGCCGTACCTGTCCCTGACAATTCACTACATTGATGGAGATTTTAAAATGAAGAGTCGATGCTTGCAGATGTCGTTTTTCCAACAAGATCACACAGGAGAAGCTATAGCCCACAGACTGAGGGAAGCCAATCATCTTGGAGCCTGCAGGAGGAGGGACTAGTCTGCATAACAACAGACAGTGGATCTGACGTCGTCAAGGCAGCTTCTCTAAATAAATGGACAGGGCTCCAGCACTTTGGCCACAGGCTTCATCTAGCAATTGGTAAGTAAGATGAATAAAAAAATTGAATTTTATGTAATCTGTGTTTTTCCTAAAGTTAATAAATAATGGAGATTAATAATCATGATTTCAACATTGATCAAAAAATAATTGGGATCATCATTTTGGCCATAATTGTGCAGCACTAATATTTATTTATTTATGACTCCCTCCTTATTTCAACTTGTCACAGCAGTTTTCATGTCTTCGGTGTATCTATGTGCACGTGTGGTTGCTTCTGTGATGTGACGTGCTGTGCAGAAGCAGATCTTTTCCTTCGGTTTTGAACAAAAAGGTTGTCCTGTGCACCAGGCCTTAGAACATCTTATTCAAAAAGAAACTTCAGCCAGTTCCAGGAGCTGGTGTCACAGCATGGTGTCAGTAATAAAAGTTTCTCGAATATCAACAGCTTAAATCTATAACACCAGCAAAATTCAATTTCAACTAAACAGACTTAGATCTACCAGTAAAGGTGACAGAATTTCTAAATCTTCATTCCCCTAAATTGATACTGAAAATATATATAGCTCTAGAAAAAATTAAAAAGTCCAAAGGGACCACTGCAAAATTACCACTTGATCTGGTTTAACTATTTATACGTATGTGTCTGAGTAAAGTGAACAATTTTGATTTACAGCTGTGGACAAAATTGTTGGTACCCCTCTGTTAATGAAAGAAAAACCCACAATGGTCATAGAAATAACATGAATCTGACAAAAGTGGTAATAAATAAAAAGTCTATGAAAATTAACCAATGAAAATCAGACAATGCTTTTGAATTGTGGTTCAACAGAATTATTTTAAAAAACAAACTCATGAAACAGGCCTGGACAAAAATGATGGTACCCTTAACTTAATATTTTGTTGCACAACCTTTTGAGGCAATCACTGCAATCAAACGATTTCTGTAACTGTCAATGAGACTTCTGCACCTCTCAGCAGGTATTTTGGCCCACTCCTCATGAGCAAACTGCTCCAGTTGTCTCAGGTTTGAAGGGTGCCTTCTCCAGATGGCATGTTTCAGCTCCTTCCACAGATGATCAATAGGATTTAGATCAGGGCTCATAGAAGGCCACTTTAGAATAGTCCAATGTTTCGCTCTTAGCCATTCTTGGGTGTTTTTAGCTGTGTGTTTTGGGTCATTATCCTGTTGCAAGACCCATGACCTGCGACTGAGACCAAGCTGACACTGGGCAGCACATTCCTCTCTAGAATACCTTGATAGTCTTGAGATTTCATTGTACCCTGCACAGATTCAAGACACCCTGTGCCAGATGCAGCAAAGCAGCCCCACAACATAACAGAACCTCCTCCATGTTTCACAGTAGGGACAGTGTTCTTTTCTTGGTATGCTTCATTTTTGCATCTGTGAACATAGTGCTGATGTGCCTTGCCAAAAAGTTCCAGTTTTGTCTCGTCTGTCCATAGGACACTCTCCCAGAAGCTTTGTGGCTTGTCAGCATGCAGTTTGGCAAATTCCAGTCTGGCTTTTTTATGATTTGTTTTCAACAGTGGTGTCCTCCTTGGTCGTCTCCCATGAAGTCCACTTTGGCTCAAACAATGACGGATGGTGCGATCTGACACTGATGTACCTTGACCTTGGAGTTCATCATGAATGTGTTTAGAGGTTGTTCTGGGCTCTTTTGTTACCATTTGTATTATCCGTCTCTTCCATTTTTCATCAAGTTTCCTCCTGCGGCCACGTCCAGGGAGGTTGGCTACAGTCCCGTGGATCTTAAATTTCTGAATGATATGTGCAACTGTAGTCACAGGAACATCAAGCTGCTTGGAGATGGTCTTATAGCCTTTACCTTTAACATGCTTGTCTATAATTTTCTTTCTAATCTCCTGAGACAACTCTCTCCTTTGCTTCTTCTGGTCCATGTTTAGTGTGGTACACACCATGTCAACAAACAGCACAGTGACTACTTGTCACCCTTTAAATAGGCCGACTGACTGATTACAAGTTTGTAGACACCTGTGATGTTAATTAGAGGACACATCTTGGTTGAACATGTCCCTATGGTCACATTATTTTCAATCTTTTCTAGGGGTACCATCATTTTTGTCCAGGCCTGTTTCATGAGTTTGTTTTTTAAAATAATTCTGTTGAACCACAATTCAAAAGCATTGTCTGATTTTCATTGGTTAATTTTCAGAGAATTTTTATTTATTACCACTTTTGTTAGATTCAAGTTATTTCTGTGACCACTGTGGGTTTTTCTTTCATTAACAGAGGGGTACCAACAATTTTGTCCACGTATGTATTCTCTAAGCTACTGAAAACAAGTCACTCAAATTCCAAGTCAAAATATCATCATTTGGGGCATTTATTTACAGAAAATAGCAACTGTCCAAAACAACAAAAAAAGATGTTGTTTTTAGATGGGCTTTTTGACGTGCTCTTCAATCAAAAAATGCAAAGAAAACAAGTTCATATTCATTCTTAAACACTAAAATACTCATTTTAACTTAGGAAGAAGTCAAAAATCTGTATTTGTTTAATAACTAATTTTTATTCACAGCTTTCATGCGTCTTACCATGCTTAGATGATCACCGAATCAGTACCTACTTAAGTAGATTAGCATGTCCTTGTGTTGGAATTCAACGGATACTCAAACTGAATGGTTGCCATACATGTAGAGATGCCAATTTAGGAAAAAGTTTGTAGTGGTCTCTTATTTTTTTTTCAGGAGCTGTAAATTATTATCAAAATTGAATGAATTAATTTCCCTCCCAACATCAAGAGATTTACCGATCAATCAAGTCGAAAGCTTCTGCAAACAAATATGCTCAAATACCTTTAAGATGACAAAAAACACCAACTTATAACTCCAACATTATGTACAACATACAACTCATTACACAGGAAGCTGAAAATGGGTCTGAGTCACACAAACACTTGCTTATTTTATTAAAAATGTTTTAAAAAAAATCTACCAATACTGGTGCCCATAAACTGATACAATATTGTCACAGCAGTAAGTACTGCAGCATTACACTTTATCAATTTTTGACCTATTCCTAGTTTACATGACTTTTTGAATAATTGGAAAACTCAAGAAATCAAATTATAATTGGTTCATTAGTGTCCAGTCATTGTTACCAACAAAAAAGATGTGGAATGAGAAATATAAAGGAAAAAGGAAAAAATACATTTTGCAGAATATTCAATATTCCCTTGACAAATTGGCATCTACAAAGTCTGTCAGACTTGCAATGGATGAAAGCCTAATTGTAATATGGTTTCATGAAGGAAAAGGGTTTTTTTTTTTCTGCTGCGGCTCTTGCAAAACTATTTTAGTCAGTGTGGCTCCTGAGTAGAGGAAGGCTGAATACCAGCAATCTAAACCTTTCCAGCTCCGAGTCCCTACTTCATTTATCACTCTCAATAACTTAGATCTTACCTGCAGAACAAGCAGATAAGCTAAGAAGTTTAATGTTTCAAATTGCAAAAGCAAACACTGAAAATCTATAAAACGCCGAGAAGAGACGGTTGAGGCCATGAGCTCTCCATTACCAAAAAGGTCTGACTGAGGTTCATGTGACTAGGAGGTCCTGCTTTCCAATCATGTTTTAATGGAGGGCGATGTGTGTGGGGGGGACGGGGGGCAGGTAAAGCATTTCTCTGCCCCTAATAACAGCTCGCTGAAATAGGCTCGTCGCATCACATTACACATGGAGCTCTGACGGCTGTCATTTGAATGCTACACTTCTGTTCTCCTCTGCACTTACAACCACAGTTCTATAACAGCTTTAAATTGCAGAAAACACTTCCCTCTTCCACATGTTAAAAGCATGTGATGATCAGAGAAAACACGGTTGAGTTTGTAGAAACATCTAGACATCCTGTGGGACCCCACTGGGCTTTGTCTATATTTAGGTCCCAGCAACCACTGTTGCTGCTGAACAGGGACAGCTTTCGCTAATGTGACACAACAAGCAAGACTTTCACACACATCTGATAACAAGAGCTCAATGAGCCCACAGCACAAACAGATGCTGTCACAAATCTGGAGAGACAGCGTTTAATGGGACGGAATTTACAACATTTGGTATCTTGTGAAAGGTTGTGTCAATATATTCCTTCCCTGTCTTTTGCAAAGTGTTCAAAAACAACTGGCCTGTATTACTGCTGTCATTCTAGCTGTGCAAAAGAAAAAGAATGGACGGGTGTCACTGTGGTGTCTTGCAGACATGACTTGATAATCTAAACACAGACTACATGGCTGAATGACAGTGAAACAAAGCACACTAGCAGCACAGATGACATGAAGAAAATATGCAAGCACAGGTGTCTGACCATGCTGCAAAAAAAACAACAAAAAAAAACACACAATGGCAAAGGATCTGTTCAGTGAACAAAGACAAAATAAAAGATAACAAAAGCTTAACAGCTTATTAAATCTCTGGGCTTGCTGCAACAGATAACATAACAAATGCTAGAAACAGTACAAATGATCTGTGTAATTAAATGACTAAACCAAAACCCGATAGCATCATATTAATATATGATGGCTATTAATCATTACCTTGAATTTGCATATCTACCTGTCTTTCCCTAATGAGAGGAGCTGCTATCATATTAGCCTAAAATTACCCAAAGATGGTGAATTTATCCTCCATTGAAGTGTAATATTAACTGATTTTTAATGGAGAAAAGCAGGTGTTGACAAGCAACAGCTGAATTAAACCTAATCACACACTGCAAACCTGCCCAATTACCGTCACACAGAGACGAGAAGGTAAGCAATCATCCACTAGTTAAATCAAACTCATTTTGTTTTTGCACGTTTGAATACGCAGGGTATCTGCAGGGTAGATGCAGTTAGGTTACTGAATAAGGAGATGTGAACATGTTTATGAATCATTTCGTTTTTGATGATGGTTGTTGTGATTTTTATGATTTTAGTGTGCATTGTGATGTGTATGTGGTGAACCGAAGACAAATTTCCACTTGGTGGACAATAAAGTTCTATTCTATTCTATCTGCTAGTATAAGAAAATTAAATTCAAGGTCTTGGTCACTTGATCAAGTTGAATGAATTACATTCAAAAAATTAAAGAACCTCAATGACCAAGCTCACATACTGCACACATCTGTATATCAGCGGCTCCTGAAGAGAACTGTGATCAACATGCAGGTTCATCTCAGTCAATTAGAATGTCATCAAAAAGTTAATTTATTTCAGTAATTCAATTCAAAAAGTAAAACTCATATTACATAGATTCATTACACACAGTGAAATATTTCAAGTGTTTATTTCTTTTAATTTGGATGGCTATGGCTTACAGCTCATGAAAACCCCAAATTCAGTTTCTCAGATAGTTAGAATATTACATAAAATTAATTTTAAAAATTATTTTTAATAGCAATGTTGGCCGAGGATACACTAAAGTGTGTGCATGTACACAATACTTGGTCAGGGCTCCTTTTGCATGAATTATTGCATCAGTGTGGAGTGTCATGGAGGTGATCAGCCTGTGGCACTGCTGAGGGTGTTATGAAGGCCCAGGTTGCTTTGATAGTGACCTTCAGCTGTTCTGCATTGTTGGGTCTGGTGTCTTTCATCTTCCTCTTGACAACAGCCCATAAACTGTCTATGGGGTTTAGGTCAGGAGAGCTTACTGGCCAATCAAGCACAGTGATACCATGGTTGTGAAACCAGGTTTTGATACTTTTGGCAGTGTGGGCAGGAGTCAAGTTCTGCTGGAAAATGAAATCAGCATCTCTATAAAGCTTGTCAGCAAAGGGAAGCATGAAGTGCTCTAAAATTTTCTGGTAGATGGTTTTAGACTTGATAAAACACAGTGAACCAACACCAGCAGATGACATAACTCCCCAAATCATCACTGATTGTGGAAACTTCACAACTTCATGCTACCAGACCCAACAATGCAGACAAGCTGAAAGTCACAATCAAAGCAACCTGGAACTTCCTAACACCTCAGCAGTACCACAGGCTAATCGTGTCCATGCTACGCCACATTGATGCAGTGATTCATGCAAAAGGAGCATGTAAAAGGAGCAAAACTGAGTGTTTTCATGAGCTATAAGCCATAACCATCCATCCATCCATCCATTAAAGTTAAAAAAAACACTTGAAATACAGTATATCACTCTGTGTGTAAAGAGTCTATATATTAATTTCATTTTTTGAATTGAATTACTGAAATAAATCAAATTTTGGATGACATTCTAATTTACTGAAGTGTACCTGTAGAATGGACTGGAAAAAATAAGTCCCCCTGCCCCAAAATGGAATCCCTCATTTCAGTCAAAGTTTCTGTATAAACAGGAAGTCAATCCGATCAGAAATGTTGAGCCAGGTTGTGACAATACACACATTTCGCACCAAGACACGTTCATCTCTGGGACACAGAACCCGTCTTCTTCGTGAGTGGTATGATGACTGGACATTCCCATGGTGTTTATACTTGCATAGAATTGTTAGAATAGATGAACGTGGCACCTTCAGATATCTGAAAATTATACCCAAGGAGTAATCAGACTTGTGGAGGTCCATAATTCTCTTCCTGATAGCTTAGCTAATTTCTTTTTTTCCCATGATGTCACACAAATCAGTGTGTTTTAGGTGTGCCTTAAAATAAATCCACAGGTATGCCTCCAATTAACTCACATGTTTTCAATTAACCTGTAAGAAGCTTTCAAAGCCATGACATCATCTGGGCTTTTCCAAGTTGTCTGTAGGAATAGTAATCTTAGTGTAAGTAAATTTCTGACTTTGAAGAAAGTAACAAAAAATTCTCTAAAAAAATTCCCTCTTATTATTCTGGCGTTTAGCAAATATAAATAATTTTAGTAATCCTAACTGACCTAAACCAGGCTTGGCTATATGACTGAAAACAACCTCCATGCATTCAGCCTAATTCAGCCGCAGCACAGCATGGTGGCTTGGGTTGGAGGGAGAAATGGGAGAACTGTTTGCTTGTAGCCAGTGCACTGGACCTGTGCAAGGGGGTGTAAAGGGATGCTTTCTTGACCTCACCTCGGTGTTCTGTGGATGGTTCTGTTTGGGATGTCCATGCTTAGTCTTGCAGTGACATTTTGCATTGGCTGAAAACATTTAAGATGCAGAAAAAATGGCTGAGCGAGGTGCACTTGGCATGACAGCAGTCAGCAGGCTGTCTGAGATGACAGGCACAGCACAATGACAGAGAGTGGAAATTAATCTGACAAATTAGATGAATTTTGAAGCAGCAGCAGACAAACATGTGTGCCACAATTAAACAAATATCACAGTATCTGAGAGTGAGACATGAGAGAGTACTTTTTTTCTCACTCTTTGCAGAGTCTGCAGCACTATGACATCTCGGCTGCTGGAGACGACAGTTTGGTGCAGTCCTGTGCTCATTTCTACATACCAGTTCCCGGTTCACCTCGCATTAACGGGCACCTCTGCACACACCACACTCTTCTTTTAAATACAGAGCCATTGAGTGCAGATTTGAAAAAATACGGTAGGCTAATTATGTCGGGTGCATTTTGCATTGCAGTTCATTAAAGCAGAGGACAAGAGTAACAACCATTTAACTACAGAGCAGTGTATTCTAATCAATAACTGATCTGCGCTGAATTTGACACGGAAGGAAAGAATTAAAATACTTGTAAAAGTGTTGCTGACTCTCGTCTAATCAGTAGCGACTGGCATCAAAGGAATCATGGTGTTCATGTATTTACTTACTTGGACCCGGAGCACGAGAGTTACTGTTGTCATCTTCACCACACGGGTGTTTAAAAACACTGATATTTTTGCCTCCTTTTTAGGTGGTTGACATGACATATCACCCTAATATAATGGTAGGGGAAACACTGCAGACTCAATTTTGTCTCTCAGACAGCGATGCTGGATACACTTGGCTGGCGGCTGGAAATGTCAGGAGAGCAGCATGCTCCCGAACTCCTACCGCCCCTGATGCTGCAAGTGATTGTTTTGACAACCACTTACAATGATCACTGTGAACCTGCTTCAGCAACATGCATTTCCTTCACTGCAATTGTCTCCCAATGAGCCCACAATTTTCATGCTAGACAATGTGCCCTGTCACACTGCAAAATGGGTTAAACAGTTCCTTGAATCTAACAATACTGAAACAATGAAATGGCCAACCCAGAGTCCAGATCTAAACCCCATAGAGACTCTCCGGAAAATCCTTGGTGACAAAGTAATAACTAAAAAACCCACTACAGTTACTGAACTGTGAAAGAGACTGCAAGAAGAATGGACCAAAATCAAACCAGAGCAGTGTGAGAAACTAGTGATGTCCTGTGAGTGCAGATCTGCTGAAGTCATTCAAAGCAAGGGCCTCTACACTTCCTGTTAATTTTTTAATCCTATAGCCCCCCAAAAAACATTGTTTAAATTTTCTCTTCTGACACAGTGGTCACTGTTCTCTAATTTTGCTCACTGCTTTTTTTTAACAAAATAAATGTTTGTGTTGAAGTGCCTTGGTTATTTAAAAAAAAACATGCTAGTACAGCAGTGGTATAGCCACAGCTGATATTCTGTAAAATTCTGACCAATGAACATGTTAGAATAAATCAAGTATTAAATGGCAAATTGCGTTCACTTATATAACACATGTAATGTTAACCACTGGGTTCCAATTTATAAAATCATTCTTTGCTGAGGAGAAATGGTTTCACCCACAAGTCTGGTCATGAATTGCTCTTCTTCACCCAAGACCAGAGCTGTGAAACCCTATGCCATCGGTCATAAAGTGGATAAGTTAATCCCTGCTCAAGACCTGGAGTCATTTCCCCTCACATCCATTTGCCAAAGGAATGCGAAAATGATAGGTTTACAATGATGTTGCACAGACCCTGACCAGTAAGATTCCTCATTGAAACTCAAAAGTCCAACACTGCCCTCCAATGGATAACACACAAATATGTCTCTCTGAAGTTAAACTATTAATTTTGAACAATGAAATAACTCATCTTTTTCCCCACACACAGCATTCACTTTTGAAGATTTTGGCGGGTACCCTGTGATGGACAATTACGGTTTGAAATGCTTTTATTGATATGACTTCTTATGTGTTGCTTTATTTTCAGGAAGAATTAATTTTGCATGCCTACCATAAAGAAATTATCACATTTACAATGTAGACACATTGTTCCTTTATTATTAAGTAGAATATTTTAGTCCATCCATCCATCTTCTACCGCTTAATCCTTTTCGGGTCGCGGGGGGGCTGGAGCCTATCCCAGCATCTTTGAGCGAGAGGCAGGGTACACCCTGGACAGATCGCCAGTCCATCGCAGGGCCAACACAGAGAGACAGACAACCGTTCATTTTCACATCCATACCTAAGGACAATTTAGAATCCCCAGTTGATGCCAATTAACCTCACCTGCATGTCTTTGGCATGTGGGAGGAAAACGGAGTACCCGGAGTAAACCCCCGCAGACACGGGGAGAACATGCAAACTCCACACAGAAGGGTCACTGATGGTCTGGGGTGGGATCGAACCCACGATGGTCAAGGGTGGAATCGATCCCATGACCTTATTGCTGTGCTGCCACTGTGCTAACCACTGCGCCACTGTGCTGCAGAATATCTTAGTATATGCTGCTTTAATTGGCAGCATATACATGTTTTAGGAGAATTGCGCTTTTCATATCAAATCCTCTCCCCTTTTCTGTGAGAGACACACATTTCAGAACTATGAAATGACCAATCAGCTTCCAAGTCTCCATGCATCTCCTTTTTAGTCAGGTTTACGACCTCTGCTGAACAAAAAAACTCTGTGCAATTGGTCAAACATTTATGCTAATGGACAGATCCAACCCTGATCTTTGAACATAGTTGGAAAAAACTTGCCTTTGTTCTGCAGTTGCAGGCTGGGAGTGACTCATGAAGGAGTAGTTTCTGCTCTGCCCTTTTTTTCCCCCCTTTCTAAGAAGGCCCTGAATCTATCAATGCTCTGTGTAAACTTTTTCTTTTCTTTAAAATTCACGTTTTCCTATTTTACTCCGTTTCCTTAAATTACCATGTTAAGAAGATTTTGTTTGATTTTTACTAGGCTTAAATCAACTTTGTTCTGACCACAACACATCGGAAGAAACGGATTTGTGGTTGGTTTGTTTTTTCAGTTTGATTTTCTGATTGGACTTTGAACGATAAATAAATATTATCTGGAATTTGGCAATCTGGTCAAATTCCTTATTCAGTGCATAAAAAGACATCGGCCAGCGTGCTGGACACCCAGCTCATGTTTGTGATTGCATGAGTGGGCCTGTAGCAGTAGGGCAGAACCTATCATTTTCTCTCAACAGAACTCACGCCTGTCCAGATGGAACAAGATCCAATGGACCGCCTGCTACCACCAGAGGATGCAATCTGACTCTGCTGTGCTGAAGGTCTGTTGTCCAAATTAGATTTAATTCTTCAGAATATTCCTGATATAAGTTCTATAAACCTAACATCTTCAAACTCCTTTCAGAACTTCAAATGCATTTATCTTTTCATTAATCTCCAGTCCTTTTCAGAGTAACACAAATTCTCCTTTTTATGAAACAGTTTAATCATCATTTTCTTCATAAAATTGCATGTATTTTTCTTAACCAATGCTATTTTATGGTTTCTCATTTTCCATTACATTGCCAATTTAAGCTATGGTTTTCATTGGTTCCAAAAATGTTTGATAATACACGTTATGCTCAGTAATCCATGACCAGTCTAACGTGCTCATGATACATGTTGAATTCACTGTCGTAAAGTCATCCGAATGTGTTCATCGATCCTGAAATTTCTTATTAAACTATTAAAAAGACACATGGGAGTTATTGTTTGATTTCATGTTCATCTTCCCGAGTAAAAGCAGAGAAGGACTCAAAGGTTGTTTTTTTTTTTTTTTAAGACTGACTCATTATTGGTACAAATACAGAATTATTAATAAAAGTGTCCATTCTTTTGGACTGATGCCCCACGAGCTTATGTGTGTTGGTAATGAAAAGAAATCTTCATTCCTACTCACATGTATATTTACATTAATACTTGTACCAACAATATCATCATGATCATCATAGCAGTCTGTCGTGGATGACAATGACTGTTTCATTTAGGTCTGATCAGATTCCTCCACGCAGCTGTCCTTAGCCTTCCACTGCCAGGAACTCCTGTCTATATCCAACTTCTTCAAGTTTCTTTTTAAAGTGTCTTTAAAGCTGAGCCTTGGTCTACTGTGATTGCATTTGCCCTCGCATAACTGTGAGTAGAGTAACTGCCGAGGGAGAAGCTGGTGGTCCATACTCTCAACATGTCCGAGCCATCTCAGGTTCATCTGTATTAGCATGTCCTCCATTGATGGTAGACCAGCTCGTTTCAACACTTCTATGTTGGTTATCTTGTCTTTCCATTAGATGTTCATTATGGTTCGAAGGTGTCTCATCATGTACGCGTGGAGTTTCTTCACCTGCACTCTGTAGACAGTCCAAGTTTCAGCACCATATAATCAGAGTAGCCAGTACTGTCACTCTGTACACTTTGCATTTCACATGGATAGACACATGTCGATTGTTCCACAGTCTCTCCCTCAAGTTTCCAAACACAGCGCTCACTCTTCCCATTCTGAGAGATAGTTCATCCTCCATCCTCCTTCATTCTCTGAAACAATACTCCCTAGATGCTTGAAAGTCTTGCACTTGACTAGTGGCTCTGTACCAATGCTGATCTCTTCTGGTAGTGATGTTGATAACTGGAACTTTGGTGGTTGATAAAAGCACTCTGTCTTCTTGATGTTGATTTTGAGGCTGAACTGGCTAGCTGCTCTTGAAAATTTCTCCACTAAAGATTGCATATCTTCCGCACTGTGTGCAACTAGAGCACTATCGTCGACAAAGAGCATTTCTCTTACTACCTATATCGATGCCTTACTCTTGGCTTTAAACTGTGCCACATTGAACAAGACTGCTTCTTTCCTGGTTTGAATGTATACTCCTTCTGAAATGTCTTTGAAAGCCACCTCAAGCATGGTTGCTAGATATAGCGAGGAGAGTGTAGATGCCAGCACACACCCTTGTTTCACCCCACTGCTTACTGAAAAGTCTTTAGATACTGAACCACTCATTGCCATGTTTGCTTGCATACCTATATGGAGTGCCTCGATCAGGCTGACAGACTTCTCTGTACAGCCATATTTCTTAAGTACCTGCCAAAGTCCTTGTCGCAAAACAGTACCGAAGGCTTTAATGAAGTCTATGAAGACTACATAAAGCGGCATGTTCTGTTCGATACACTTTTCTTCAATCTGTTTCAAGCAGAAAATCATGTCCACTGTGCATCTTCCACTTCTAAAGCTGCACTGGGTTTCCGGTAGTACATTCTGCGAGATGTGTTCATTGAGTCTGTTCAGTAGTGCACGTGAGAGAATCTTACCAACAGTGGCTAGCAGTGATATACCTCGGTAATTTCCACAATCTTTCCTGTCACCTTTCTTGAACAAAGGCACAATACTTGCATCCTTCCAGTCTTGAGGTACTTTCTGGGCATCCCATATCTCTTGGATGAGCTTGTGCAGGCAGTTGGTCAGCTGAACACCACCAAATTTCCACACTTCTGCTGGAATTCCATCCCTTCCTGGAGCTTTACCGTCCTGTGTTGTCCTGATAGCTGCCATTAGTTCATAAAGATTTTGTGGTTCATCCAGACTTGATACAGCTGGTCACTGCACTAGAGCTTCTTAAGCCTCTTCAGTGAGATCTCCAGGGTTTTTTTTTTTTTTTTTTTTTTTTTTTTTTTTGTTACTTATTTGTACCCGTAGGTAGACTTGGTTTGCAGTCTGGTGACAAGCCACCGGCTGCTGGTCGCTGCGTGCGCAAGCGCCCTAAACCTACATGTTTTTTTTTTTTTGGTATGCGGGAGGAAATCGGAGAAATCCCGGAGTAAACCCGCGCAACACGGGGAGAACATGCAAACTCCACACAGCTCACTGTTGGTCGGGGGCTGGGATCGAACCCACGATCTCATGATCCCCGCGGTCCCCCGGCCGAGGGTAAAACTGTGCTGCCACAGTGCTAAACCACTGCGCCACCGTGCAGCCCAAACAAGCCCGTGCAGGGTTGTTTAGTAGTTGGTCAAAGTGGTCTGCAAATCTGTCCAGGATCTTGTCTTTCTCCTGCAAAACCGTTTCACCATCCATAGCCTTTAGTTGGATCAATCCTCTTGGTTTAGGGCCGTAGATTTCTCTCAAACCTATGAAGAGTGTTTTCATGTCCTTCCTGTCTGCTGCAGTTTGAAGCTCCTCCACATTTTCATCCCACCAGTTGGACTTCATCTCTGTGGTGCATTTCTGTAGCTCACTCTGAGCCTTTGAGTATTTCTTCTTCTTTGACCTTGTGTTACACTGTAGATTTTCCTGCTTAGCCGTATTCCTCGCTTCTAGTAGTTTCTTCAGATGTTCATCATACTCACCAAACTCATCTTGATGTTTCTTCTCAGGGTGGCCTAATACATCACTCACAGTCTGATACACTGTATCCTTCAGTGTTGCCCATTTCTCTTCTATGTCATTCTCTGAGTTGTTGCTGTCCCAGTCTTTCAAGTTTTCGTCCGTTTCCTGTGTAAGTTCATCCTGCTTCTTTTGGCCTTTCAGTGCACTAGTGTTTAGCTTCCGTGGTGGCTTCGCACCAGTCCTGCAGTGCTGTTTTCGTCTGCAAATCCTTAATCTAGATCTCAGCATAACATGATCAGTACCACAGTCCGCACCTCTCATTGCTCTGGTGTCCAATACATCCCTTATGTCTCTCTGCCTTACTATGATGTAGTCTAACAAGTGCCAGTGCTTGGATCTTGGGTGCATCCACGTCTTCTTGTGTGTATCCTTGTGCTTAAATAGAGTGTTGGTTATCACAAAGCTGTACTCTGAACATAGTGCAAGTAGAAGTTCTCCATTAGCATTGTACTTACCTACTCCACGACTGCCTAGCACTCCTTTCCATTTCTCAGTGTCCAAACCAACTCTGGCATTAAAATCTCCAACGAGTATCAGCCTGTCATTAGTCAGTACACGCCTGACAGTCTCACATAAATCACTGTAGAGCTCTTCCTTCGCCTCCTCTGTGTTGGTCATTGTTGGGGCATATAACTGATGAGTGTGGCATACATCTTCCGCTGTAGTGGGAGTCTCATAGTCATTATCCTGTCGTTGATTGGCACTGGTTCCTCATCAAGCATTGCTGCTATCTCCTTTCTAACTGCAAAGCCCACTCCTGCTTCTCTCCTTTCTTGAGTTGATTTCCCACTCTAAAAGAAGATGCACCCATGGTCTTCCAAGCTGTCATATCCAGGCAATCTTGTTTCACTCAGTACAGCTATGTCTACATTGTACATGTTCATTTCCAGGGCGACAAGCGCGGTATGTCTTTCTGGGCACTGTGATGTTGATCTGTCCAACAGAGTGTGTACATTCCATTCTGCTACACACAAGGCTGCTGTTTTCCTCTTCTTTTGTCTTCCTGCTCCTAACTTATTTTTCGCTGCCTGTCAGAGTGTGAACAGATCAGCGCGGACCTTGTTAGCCCGGGCGATGTCCGAGCCAGTATGAGTTGCTTTCTGACTGACCATTTCATGAAACTGCTTGCAAAGTATTTAAGTACCGCTAGCTTTTGCTGGACTAGCAGCACATTCTTGGCAGATAAAGGTATTATCAGTGGCTAGTACAAGCCAAGACAAACTGACTCCAGTATCTGTTGCAGTGACTGACCAGATGATAGGTTTGTTTATCTCTGCTCTTTGTGTAGTGCAGGGGTGTCCAACCATGTGCCATGGAGAGCCAAGACCCTGCAGGTTTTACCTCCAACCAGTGTCTTCAACAGCAGATTTCTGTGAACTTCTTCCCACTGATTGCTGATAAGTGAAAACACCTGCTGAAGAGACTGGGTAGAAGAGAAAACCTGCAGGGTCTTGGCTCTCCATGGCACCTGGTTGGACACCCCTGGTGTAGTGCATGTCACAATGCACCGACTGGCAAAAGTCCACCACAGACCTTGCGACAGATGTCCAGTCTCACAGACAGATGTCCATCCTTGGACAGGATGTCCAGTCTCACCCCGTGTAACCTGTGGCAGATACTGTTTTTAGTTCTGCCAGGATGCCCTGTTTCACCCTCCATGCCCTCGGAAGGGCGGAGATGCTGATTGAGTTGCCGACGGGTAGTACCGGTTTTCATGGTTATCTAGTAGCAAGCAAGCCAATGCCTGACCTGACAAAAACCAACAATAAACTACATATAAAACCCTACACACATTTTACTCATCTCTGGATGACCAAAGCACTTTACAGATCCTGCTATCCACACATTCACACACCCATTCACACACTTATGGCGGCAGAGCTGCCATACACCAGTGCTGACCTGACCCACCAGGAGCAACTGCGGGTTCAGCTCAAGGACACTTTGACATGCAGACTGCAGACAAAACGGGAATCAAACCCCTGACCCTCCGATCAGTAGTTGGCCACACTACACCTGCGCCACAGCCGCCCCAACAATTAATACATTTTTCTCTAATTTTGATCTTCACTGTATATAGAGAATGCAGATGATAAGAGTGCAATACCACAATATGTACTACAACAAATTACCTTGGAGATTAGTGCACCGTGGATCTTCTTCAGGATGTCGTCCATCTCCAGTAGTTTGGGCTGGATGAGTGAACTGTGTGGTCCACTGATATGACCGATGTGGTCCAGACCTAAGTAGTGCAGGATCAAAATGTCCCAGTCATCTCTCTTCAGAATGCTATCCAGGTGACGGGTAACATTGTTGTCAACCTACAGAAACAAGGGACAGATACTTGGATCCACAATTTCAAAAGGTATTCAATTATAGACACAATCCTGTCAAGTTAACTGACTGAAACAAATTTGTTTAAGTTTGACATAACCGATTTGAAACACTTCAACATCTCAGTTGAAAATCCGAGTATGCAGTGCTGTGAAAAAGTATTTGCCCCTTCCTGATTTCATATATTTTTGCATATTTGTCACACTTAAATATCTTCATCCATCCATCTTCTACCACTTAATCCTTTTCAGGTCGTGGTGGGGCTGGAGCCTATCCCAGCATCTTTGGGCGAGAGGCAGGGTACACCTTGGACAGGTCGCCAGTGCATCACAGGGCCAACACAGAGAGACAGACAACCATTCACTCTTACATTCATACTATACCTAAGGACAATTTAGAATCCCCAGTTGATGCCAATTAATCTAGCATGCATGTCTTTGGCCTGTGGGAGGAAACAGGAGTACCTGGAGTAAACCCACGCAGACACGGGGAGAACATGCAAAGTCCACACAGAAGGGTCACCAATGGTCAGGGGGCGGGATCAAACCCACAACCTTCTTGCTGTGCTTCCACAGTGCTAACCACTGCCCCACCGAGCTGCCCTATCTTAAAGATCTTCAAACAAATTTTAATATTAGACAAAGATAGCCAGAGTAAATACAAAGAGGAGTTTTTAAGTGATGATTACATTTATTATGGGGAAAAAAAAACTCTCCAAACCTATCTGGCCCTATGTGAAAAATACATCATGAATTAACTGTGATTAACCACATTTTCTGAAAAGCTGTGTTCAATTTCACGAGCCACACTCGGGCCTGATTACTGCCAGACCTGATGAATCAAGAAATCACTTAAATAGAACTTGTCTGGCAAAGTTAAGTAGGCTAAAAGATCTCAAAAAGCAACACATCATGACGCAATCTAAAAGAAATTCAAGAATGGATGAGAAACAAAAACCCAGAACATCATCTAAAGAACTGCAGGCCTCACTTGCCTCAGTTTGGACATTGGTCCATGATTCAACACTAAGAAAGAGACTGGACGATAATGGCATCCATGGGAGAGTTCAGAGGTCAAAACCACTGCTGACCAAAAAGAACACAAAGACTCATCTCACGTTTGCCATAAAACATCTCGATGATCCATAAGACTTTTGGAAAAATATTCTGTGGACTGACGGGACAAAAGTTTTACTTTTTGGGAGGTGTCCATCCCATTACATCTAGCATAAAACTAACACAGCATTTCATAAAACGAACATCATACCAACAGTCAAACATGGTGGGCATAGTGTAATGGTCTGGGGCTGTGTTGTTGCTTCAGAACCTGTACAATTTGCCCTAATGGATGGAACCACAAATTCTGTTCTCTACCAGAAAATCCCGAAGGAGAATGTTCTATCAGTTTGTGACCTCAAGCTCAAGTCCTCCAACGTGGCTGAATGAAAACAATTCTGCAAAGAAGAGTGGGCCAAAATCCCTCAACAGCAATGTAAAAGACTCACTGTCAGTTATCGCAAACACTTCCATCAAACAGCAATGTTGCACAAAGTGTTTTACATATTAAAAAAATAAAATAAAATAAAGAAGACTGTATCCTCCAGCCCCACCCAAGCCACGTCGCCATCCCCACATGCAGACACACACCTACACACGCACCCACATCCACTCATACTTATGGATGAACAGAATAATTTAAAATTGTCACATTAAAAATTAGGCACAGAATAAAACAGGATATGGATAAAACAGGGCATGAGGAAAACACTATCAGGAATCTTAAATTTGACTTGACTGCAGTTGTTGTCATCAAAGGTGGCACAACCAGTTATTAAGTTTAGAAAGAAATTACTTTTTTCACACAGGGCCTGGTAGGTTTGGATAGCTTTTTTTCCAGTAAATGAAGAGAAAAACTGCATTTTGTATTTAATCGGGTTACCTTTGCCTAATATTAAAATTTGTTTGATGATCTCAAGCATTTAAGTGTGACAAACATGCAAAAATATAAAACATGAGTAAGATTTCAAATAATTTTTCACAGCACTGTAAGCAAGAACAGATTGCAGAGTCTAGTAGAACATTTGCAAATCAGGCATACAGAGCTAAGTGATCCACAGGTTTGGTCTGATCTCATCTCTGTACCTCCCAGGCTGATCAGCTGCTTTCGTCTTTTTCATGCAGATCACTTACCCCAGCAGATAATGCAACAGCTGTTCTTGTTCAGACAAATGTTGGGGTGTTTTTCAGTAGCCACTAACCACCAATAAAAACTGCTGCAATGTTGAGATTTAAAACAGTAATGTGTACATGTACATAAATATCTTTTCATAAAATTGTACTTGCGTGAGTACTTTAATTGCAGGATACTTTTTAGTCTTGAGTACATTTTTAAGGGGAAAAATGTACTTTTGCTCAAGTATTCTCAGAGTTACTTTTGATTTAACGGATTTGAAACATGACTGGGCGGCAGTGGCTCAGGAGGCAGAGCGGGTTGTCCAATAACCAGAGGGTTGGGGGTTCAAATCCCGCTCTCCCCAGACATCCTGACGTTGTGTTCCTGGGCAAGACACTTTACCCACCTTGCCTCCAGTGTCCATGACACTGGGTATGAATGTGTATAAATGTTCAGTAGTGGTTGGCGAGGCCGTTGGTGTGGACTGGCAGCCATGTTTCCGTCAGTCTGCCCCAGGGCAACTGTGGCTACAGTAGTAGCTTACCACTATCAATGTCTGTCTGGAGTGAATGATTAATGGACTCACTGTAAGCTCTTTGAGATGTCACTTGACATGTAAAGCACCAAATAAATCTAATCCATTATTATAATTAGAAATGTGCTTGTTGATAAATAACATAATCTCCTCAGAAATGATTTATTTATGATTTATAATCTTATTTCACTGATATTGATCATTGCTCTTCTCAGTTTCAAAAATACAGAAAAAAGTATTTAATGTATGAGAAAAGCATTGCAAATTTATGTAAAAATATTCAGTGTTATCAAAGAAGTCACAAATATAAGAGGAAAAAAAACAAAAATTTATGAATTTATGAGAAAAATCTTACAAATGTGTAAACAGTCTCAAATGTACAAGAAAAAAGTAACAAATTTATGAGAAAAAGTTGCAAATTTGAGCAATAAGCTGTAAATTTTAATCGTGAAAAATTACAATTTATGAAGAAACAGCTGTACAGTCAAAAGAAAACAAGTCCTAAATATCTGAGAAAAAATTTGCAAGCACAGGAGAAAAGAGCCATACATAAATTTAAGCAGAAAAAATGCCACCTGCCTCTTCTCACTACTCAAGCAACTTTTTAGTAAGCATTTTATTACTCTTTTTTGGTGGCCATGCTTACTTGTACTTGAGTAATTAATATAAAATAATGCCACTTTTTTAGTATGATTTCTGGCTACTCTACCCCCTCTTTGGCATCAGCTGGGGGTTCTAAATTGTCCTTGGGTGTGACTGTGAGAGTGAATGGTTGTCTGTGTCTCTGTGTTGGCCCTGTGATGGACTGGTGATCTGTCCAGGGTGTACCCTGCCTCTCGCCCAAAGATGCTGGGATAGGCTCCAGCCCCCCTGCGACCCACAAAGGATTAAGCAGAAGAAGATGGATGGATGGATGGATGAAATACTGTTGAGTACAACTATATATACTTCTAAGTTGACATCCTGAATACATTTGCTGTACTGCTATGACAAATTACCTTAATGCCTTATGTATGCCTGCATAAATCCATACAATAAAGCACAGCTAATAATTTTATAAAAGCGTTACAAACGTGTCCATACCTCGGTGTAGTCAGACACAAAAAATGAGGTTGTGCCATCATACTCCATGAAGTGCTTTGGGAAGAGGCGCACCCAGGTGTCATCTCCATAGAAGACTATCCTCTTCCCTGCTGTTTTGGCCTGCCAAATGAGGTTGTCTTCCAGCAGTGCAGGAGAATTTAGGTTCATTACCACATCAATGAAGCCTGGGATGCTGCCAGTGGTAAGAGCCTGGAAAGGGACATGTTTTTGTCATTGTCCTTTCAACAATAATTGTCTTTTAATGGTGTTATACAACCTAACAATTTCATCATATTAACCCGGCTAATTAAGATTTGTGCTGCCGTACAATGTTCACTATAAAATAATTTTTAGCTATCGCTAAAACACCAAATATCAGTCATATCCACAGTAATCAGCCTGGTTGAAACACTGACCCATAAAAAGAAATGAAACCCATTCCCTGGCCAACAAAACAATCTTGCTGCCACAATTGGAAACTGAAAGCCAAATCAGGTAGAGGGATGATGTTGATGAAGTAGTTTCTGCTGATTTCATCATGCCATCTGAAATGAAACGACAATGGCCTGCATTTGACTGACAAGTGCAATCCAGCTTATTCTAGAGGTGTGTTCAGAATGTCCACTCACTCCCTCCCTACTCACTATATAGTTGTGCTCATCACTTTACATACCCTCCATGAATACCACTGATTACTCATGGTTAAAATACAACTGTGCTAATAAGTTTACATACCTCCAGGGTATGGAAACTTATGAGCACAACTGTATAGGGAATTCATATATAGTGGACTATATAGTAAACTCAATATAACAATAAATTATTAGCATTCAGACACTACTCGGCTTGTTTTTGTGGCATGGTTAATAATTACGTCATCATGGTGAGAAAGTAAACTTAACAGGTTAATGGCGGTAAAAATGAATACCTGCATGTATTTTGTAGTAAGTATGTATTAAATCAAATCATTTTTGCTGAATTAATAAATATAAATATCTTAAGGTAGTTTTATGCTGTGATGTGAAGCTCTCCTCTCACTGCTCCGTTGGCTGCACATTGCATTATGGAAAACACTGGCTAATGTTGTGACCATCCATAATACACTATTTTTCAAAATGTATTGTGATATTTTGAGTGTACTATATAGTGAATGAAATTTTCAGCTAAGTTTTCAAACAGCACTACAAAATGGCTGATTCACTATATAAAGTCGCCCTAGGTGTGAATGTGTGTGTGAATGGTTAAGGGATAGCGCCGTGCCGTGGCTGCTTCATCCATCCAGGTGGACGCCCTCAATTTCCCCTCTGGGGATCAATAAAGTATACAAAATCAAAAAATCAAAAAAAATATAGTACACTATATAGGGAACAAGTGAACATTTCGAGCACAGCATGGGAATCTGCATAAAGTCTGATGCATCATGGGGGGGGCACAAAAACCTTGTTTTTATGCACTGAGGAAGACACAGGGATGCAGATACTGGAAGGAGTCTTTATTATTTAGCACCCATCCATGTGATGCCTGAAGCACAGCCTGACATCCTCCGAGATCTGCTCAAAATTTAGCCCCCCCCAAAAAAAAACCCAGTAGTGACCAGCATTTATTGTGTAAATGCTGAAGTCGGAAAAAACGTAGAGATGTGCTAGCAAAAAACCAAACAAAAACAAAACTAATGATTCTTTCAACAACTTCATCAAGCAGGGTTTCCGCTGGTAACATTTCCAAGTGGCGGGCCGCCACACCTGAAACTATGCTGCCACGCTAAGACAAAAAATAAATTTAACCCTTTGAGTGTGTGAATTTGAGTTCCCCTAGTGGCAGAGTGCGGCACTGCGCCTGTTGTCTCACTAACATGATTGCTGCATTGGGGATTTGTACTGATTTGTACTGATTTGCCAGTTTCAAAAGATGGCAGACATCCGTTGGGGGACTCAATGGATGGCACGTAATACACCAAAGAAGAAGAACTCTTCATTTCCTTTTCCTGTTTTTAGCATTTTAGCCCAGAAAGCTAATATGGTCGCGATCTTTCACCGTCACTTTCTCGGCTTTGTACGTGGAAAATAGCTGCGGGATACAAGCGAAATTTATGTGTGATAATCATAAGACTTTGTAGATGTGGTAGAGACTTTAAATGACCGACAGAACGCAAAATAACAACCATGATGGGTGAAAACACAGCGACCACGCCAGCCAGCAAGCCCCCCTTTGTCAAAAGTAAGTGAGAATTTTCTGTTTTCTTTGTGTTTTTTTTATATCATACTGATTTCTTGTTCATATACTTTGAAGATAAAATGATGAGGTACCTCTGTACAAAAAACGGTGTCAAAAGACTGAACCATTCTTTGTGTAAATACGTCCAAAGTCCAATTTTGACTGAGTTATAGAATTTAAAGAGGTGCCTTGACATTACGCAAATTAGATGCGCAAATTTATTCCTATCTGAAACTTTGGATCATATTTTACATCTTTCTAATTGACAGTAAGCCATTATCTCTTACCATTTTCAAGTTATAGCCTTGGAAATCTGAACTATTTTATTGACAAAAAATATTTACCACTCTTGACCACTAGGGGGTATGTCGCAATTCGGCAACAGTCACACTCAAAGGGTTAAGAAAAATAAATAAAGGAATGACACTCTGCAAGCGCTCACACGAACAACGCGTGTGACAGTCATCTGCGCGTCGGAGGTTGGAAATGCCCCGCCTGCGTGACCATTCCAGTCGGCAGGCAAAGTGTCTCTCTAACATCGCTGTCCAAGAGAAGCATGAGCTTATCAAACTAGTTTTAAACAAGGGAAAAAGCAGAAGAGGTATGCAAGCAGTAGAGGCATTTACGGTGGTTTTAACTTGCTGGTAACAGCAACAATAATGAGGAGTCGCTTAGCAAACAGGTGTGGTTTGACTTCATATACAGGGAAAGGCAAGAGTGGCTCATGAATTGCTGAGGATTGACTTCACCAGCCACTACAATATTAACTAATTTATGTTCATTATTATGTACCTGGCAAGTTAAGATGACCGAAACTCACAAAGTCAGTGACTTTCATCCGTCAACAGCCTTCAGACAAACTAAACGTGCCAACATTTGGATTTCAAAATAAGGGAGGTTTTTCCTGCTGTCTGGTTGGTGAGGAGAGTTCTAAAAAACTATAAATATATAGAAATATTTTAACAGAAATTCAAGGATTCAAAGGCTTTATTATCATGTGCACAGTTAAGAAATGCTACATTTCCTGAGCAATAAAATTCTTACTTTGCTCTCCGAACGAATGCCAAGGCAATTGGTACACAACGATACTAAAAAGGTAATAACACAATAACACAATAATTCAATCCAAATACTAATAACACACACACCAACACACAGTTAGGCAATTAGGACTCCTAAGTACGCCTTGATACTAAATACTAATACTAATGAGTACTAATAACACATTAGGCAATTTGGGCAGCTAAAGCAGTTGATGCAGTCAAACAAGAGGAATGAAACTGAAAATTCACTGGATGACTATAGTGGTAGTGGTATACTGATATCAGAGATGATGTGAACCTGAGATGGCATAAACCTATGTACAGTGTGCAAATGAGCATTGTGTGCATAAGCATTGTGTACATAAACCTATGTACAGTGTGCAAATGAGCATTGTCCAGCAGGCAGTATATAATTATAAATTACAAATTAGCACCCGGTGCTAATTTCTCTGTAACCGTAGTACCAATAGAATGTACAAGATAAATAGCAGCAGAGATGATATGGACATCAGACGGGTGAGAATAGATACACTGTACAGGTGAGCAATGTGCAAATTTAGCAACCGGGGTGTGAGTTCCTATATGCAAAGCTGTGTTGTGGCGTTTTGGGACTTGTTATTTGTTCAGGGATCTGATGATAGTGGGAAAGAAGGAGTTTTTCAGTCTGATTGACCTGCATTTCACACTTCTGTACCTCCGGCCTGAGGGTAGAAGTGTGAACAATCTGTGCTGGGGGTGGGTGAGGTCCCGGAGGATGGTGTCAGTTCTCCTTTGGACTCTGCGGTGGTAGACGCTCTGCAGATAGGGGAGTCCTGATGATCTTCTCCGCTGTCTTCACCACTCTCTGCAGGCGTTTGCGGTCCAGGGCAGTGGTACTGCCGTACCACGCAGTGATGCAGTTGGTTAGGATGCTCTCGATGATGCAGCTGTAGAAACTGTTGAGGATCCCAGAGGACATGCCAAACTTCTTCAGCCTCCTCAGGAAGTACAGCCACTGCTGAGCTCTCTTAACCAGCTCTGTGGTGTTGTGTGTCCACTTAAGGTCCTCGCTGATGCCCAGGTATTTAAAGCTGCTCACCCTCTCCACCTCAAGCTTCCGGATGAACAGCGGCTGATAGGGTCTCCTCCTCCCTTTCCTCATGTCTACTATCATCTCCTTTGTCTTGCCTATGATGAGGGTGAGGTTGTTGTCCTCACACCATGACACCAGGTTGGCCACCTCCCTCCTGTAGGATGCTTCGTCAACACCAGTGATGCATCCTATCACTGCTGTGTCATCCATGAACTTTAGGATGATATTGTCCTTGTGGGAGGCAACACAGTCAGAATCAGAATCAGAATCAGGTTTATTGCCATTGTTCATGTAGTACACAAACTAGGAATTTGTCTCGGTACAATGCTGCAACATTAAACATTGATTGATTGTTGTCGTTTTGAAGCAAGAGGGGACTACAGGTACATCTCAAAAAATTAGAATATCACGAAAAAGTTCAATATTTTTTGTCACTCATTTCAGAAAGTGAAACGCATATATTATATAGATTCATTACACAGAGAGTGAAATATTTCAAGTGTTTATTTTAATTTTGATGATGATGGCTTACAGACCATGAAAACCCCAGTCATGGGTGAAGAGGCTGTAGAGGATGGGGCTGAGAACACAACCCTGTGGGACACCTGTGTTAGTGATGATGCTGGCTGAGGTCCTGTTACCCATCCTGACAGGCTGGGGCCTGCCAGGTAGAAAGTCCAGTAGCCAGTCGCAGAGGGTGGGGTACAGGCCAAGTGAAGACAGTTTGTTGGTGAGTTTGTGGGGGATGACCGTGTTGAAGGCGGAGCTGTAGTCGACAAAGAGTATCCTAATATAGGCGTCTATCTTTCAGGTGGGAGAGGGAATAATGGAGTGCTGCAGTAATGGCATCTGAGGCGGACCTGTTGGGCTGGTAGGCATATTGCAGGGGGTCCAGGGTGCCCGGTATGCTGTCCTGAATGAGGGGCAGCATCACTCTCTCAAAGCACTTCATGATGATTGGAGTGAGTGCTACTGGTCTGTAATCATTCAGACAGGTCGGCGGGCTCCTTTTGGGGAGGGGGATTGATTGTTGTTGTTTTGAAGCAAGAGGGGACTACAGGTACATCTCAAAAAATTAGAATATCATGAAAAAGTTCAATATTTTTTGTCACTCATTTCAGAAAGTGAAACGCATATATTATATAGATTCATTACACAGAGAGTGAAATATTTCAAGTGTTTATTTTAATTTTGATGATGATGGCTTACAGACCATGAAAACCCCAAATTCAGTTTCTCAAAAAATTAGAATATTACATAAAATTAATTTTAAAAATAGTTTTTTAATACAAATGTGGACAGACTGAAAAATATGTCAGTGTACACACTCAATACTTGGTCGGGGCTCCTTTTGGATTAATTACTGTATCAGCGTGGCATGGCATGGAGGTGATCAGCCTGTGGCACTGCTGAGGTGTTATAAAGGTCCAGGTTGCTTTGATAGTGACCTTCAGCTCGTCTGCATTGTTGGATCTAGTGTCTCTCATCTTCCTCTTGACAATCCTCCATAGATTCTCTATGGGGTTTAGGTCAGGAGAGTTTGCTGGCCAATCAAACACAGTGATGCCATGGTCATTAAACCAAGTTTTGATACTTTTGGCAGTGTGTGGGGGTGGGGAGGGGGGGGGTGCCAAGTCCTGCTGGAAAATAAAATCAGCTTTTCCATAAAGCTTGTCAGCAGAGGGAAGCATGAAGTGCTCTAAAATTTCCTGGTAGACGACTGTGCTGACTTTGGTCTTGATAAAACACAGTGGACAAACACCAGCTTAAGACATGGTTCCTCAAATCATCACTGACTGTGGAAACATCAATCTAAACCTCAAGCAACTTAGATTCTGTGCCTCTCCACTCTTTCTCCAGACTCTGGGACTTTGATTTCCAAATGAAATGCAAAATTTGCTTTTATCTGAACCATGTAATCTGCTGGTGTTTGTCCACTGTGTTTTATCAAGACCAAAGTCAGCGCAGTCGTCTACCAGGAAAATTTTAGATCACTTCATGCTTCCTTCTTCTGACAAGCTTTATGGAGAAGCTGATTTCATTTTCCAGCAGGACTTGGAACACCCCCCAGACTGCCAAAAGCATCAAAACCTGGTTTAATGACCATGGCATCACTGTGCTTGACTGGCCAGCAAACTCTCCTGACCTAAACCCCATAGAGAATCTATGGAGGATTGTCAAGAGGAAGATGAGACACCAGACCCAACAATGCAGACGAGCTGAAGGTCACTATCAAAGCAACCTGGACCTTCATAACACCTCAGCAGTGCCACGGGCTGACCACCTCCATGCCACGCCACATTGATACAGTAATTAATCCAAAATTTGCCCTGACCAAGTATTGAGTGTGTACATGGACATACTTTTCAGTCGGCCAACATTTCTACTAAAAAACTATTTTTTTAATTAATTTTATGTAATGTTCTAATTTTTGGAGAAACTGAATTTGAGGTTTCCATGGGCTGTAAGCCATAATTATCAAAATTAAAATAAATAAACACTTGAAATATATCAGTCTCTGTGTAATGAATCTATATAATATATGGGTTTCACTTTCTGAAATGAGTGACCAAAAATATTGAACTTTTTCATGATATTCTAATGTTTTGCGATGTACCTGTATGTTCTGATTGAAAACTGATGTGAGGACGTCATCCAGCTCAGCAGCGCAAGCTCTGAGGGCCCGCCCAGGTATGTTGTCTGACCCTGCTGCCTTGCGGGGGTTGATATTCCTCAGTGCTTTCTTTACCTGGCCTGGTGAGACTTTTAGTGGTGGTGGTGGTGATGGGGGGGGGGGGGGGGGGGGGCGTGAGTGTGTGTCTCTTCTCTGCCCTGTAGCTGGTGGTCTCAAAGCGGGTGTAAAAGATGATGAGATCATCCGGCAGGCTGTCTGTGGAGCTGGTGGTGCTGCTATTGGTCCTCTTGTAGTCTGTGATGTGTTGCAGGCCTTGCCACATGTGCCCTGGGTCAGGAGTGGAGTAGAGGCTGTCCAGCTTTTCCCTGTACTGCCTCTTGGCTGTTGTCATAGTTTTCTCAGTCCATACTTTGCAGCTTTGTACTCAACCTCACTGCCTGATTTAAATGGAAGAGAGTGAGCATGCAGCATCTGACGTACCTGACTGTTGATCCAGGGCTTCTGGTTGGGGAACTTCCTGACCTGTGTGTATGATGGTATCAGCGCACGTGCTGATGTACCTAGTCACATATTCCTGTATGTTTACAGAAGAGTCCTCTCAGGTGGCTGCAGCTTTAAACACATCCCAGTCTGTGCAGGCAAAACAGTCTTGTAGGGAGCTCTCAGCCGCTGGAGTCCAGCGCTTAATTTGCTTGATAAGAGGGTTTGTTTGTTTCAGCTTTTGTCTGTAGGCTGAGCACATAAACAGTGAGATGTGATCTGACTGTCCAAAGTGGGGGCGGGGTGCCACTCTATAAGCGCCACGTATATTAGAGTTAACATGATCCAATGTGCTTTTATCGCAGGTGGGAATGTCCACATGCTGGTAATATTTGGGGAGTACAGTCCATAAATTGCACTGGTTAAAGTTGCCAGCAGCAATAAAAACAGCATCGGGATGCTTCGTCTCTACTGCGCCTTTACTGCGCTGATGACAGTTATTTAAGTGCATCTTAACTGCATCAGTTTCATGGAAATAACTGCATCTTTGGTAAAAAACCTCAAACATTCAAGACTGAAGTCATTACTCAAGTTTTTAAGTGGGTGCTCTTTGTATCCTTAACTCTACTAGAAATTTTTGGTTGGCTGATATGTGTATATAATGGTTATAAAAGTTATAAAAAGAGGTTCCTACTCACACATGTGGTGATTTAAAACAAAACAAACCACAATTGTGGATGTGCAATATTTGTTAATGTTATCAATCTTTTCTTGGGGGGTTTGTGCACTGAAGTGTTTGACAGTTCATTTTTTATTTAGCTAAATGCACTTTGTAATATGCGAAGGTCAGTTATGACCAGGATGTAGTTTATTTCAAAAGGGGAAACAAATGTTAATGCTACCAACAGTGCACAGTGAGTTTTTATGCAGTTTGAGATATGCCTGAGTAAGATGTGACCAAAATGGTTATTTACAGAATTTATTTTTTTCCCCCATTCTATTTATTTAATTGTTGTTCAAGAGGAAAAATATTTCTACTACTTCAAGTTTTGCTCAACTCCAGCATCGTTATTGCACGGTTTCCTCTGGTGACATTTCCCAGTGGCAGCCCACTACGCTTGTAAATTTCCCGCCATTCTATGAGGACATAAAAATTTAAGAAAAAATATGAAGGAATTACAGTCTGCAAGTGTGCACATGAACAGCGTGCGTGACCGTCATCTGCGCGGAGTTCAGAAGCGCCGCACCCACGTGACAGCTCCAGTCGCCAGGCAGAGTGTTTCACTCGCATCACTGTCCAAGAGAAACATGAACTTATTAAAGTACTTTAAAAGCGGAAAAAAATCAAAAGAAGTATGTCAGCACTGGAGGTATTTATCATGGTTTTAACCCACTGGTAACAGGAGCAATAATGGAAGAATCACTTAGCTAACAGATGCAGTTAAGAGCTCAAGTTGGTTCATTTTGTCTTCTTTTTAATCATTAGTTTTTTTGTTTTTCTTATTTCAGACAAGAATGAAACGAAGCCGTTTTTACCTTTACCTTAGTTAATATTACTATTACTTATATAGAAATATTATAACAGAAATAACTGCATCTTTGGTAATTTAAGTTAATTTATTTCATTAAATACAATTTTATTATTTTTTTTTTCTTTGAAATCAGAGTTAAATTATTGTTCTGTTCTGGCTCTGCAAAATTATGGTCAAAAATGTAAACTGTTATAAGGATAAAGTAGGTTAACAGTAGATAGAGGAAATTACAAATTTGAGGAAAATGGTTTCAAATTTAGATAAATTTACAGAGAAAAGTAGAAAACTATCACAAAATTGTTATAGATTTTGGAGAAAAAACTCAAACCTTCAAGACTGAAGTCATTACTGAAGTTTTGAAGTGGGTGCTCTTTGTACCCTTAGCTCAACTAGAAATTTTTGGTTGTCTACTTTTAATTATTAATTTCAAAGTACTGCTTTTACATGAGTAGAATTTCTGGCTACTATACCCACCTCTGATCATATAATTTAAAGGCCAAATGTCACGTAACAGGGTACTTTAAATATCTTGAAACTAGATATAAAAGGGAACCGATCCGTTCGGGTCTTGGTGCATATGCTTCAGTAACAACGGAATATTCGTTAATTTAAAACTGCCGCGCTTGGCCTGACACGGCCCCTGGAATCGCCTGGGGAAGAAGGCGGAAGTGACGAAATCGATTGTACCCTAGTTTGATGCTTGGGGTATTTCAATTGATTGTTTATATGGAGACTGGAAGGTTGAAGTGAGCAACAAGAAAGAAAAAATTGGATATTTCACCCATACCTTACAACGGGACTATCAGGGACAGCTGGGTAATAAGGGACACTTCTCTGGGAAATGTTTTCATACCTGTCAAGTGAGACGTTTTCGCCGTACTTCAACACCGTAAAAAGCGGCTATAAGGGACGGCGGAGCAACAAGGGACACCTCTCTGGGAAATGCCCCAAATGCAACTCGTGTTGTTATTGTCAAATATTTTAAGGATTCATGGATATTTGACAATAACAACACAACTCAGCGTCCGGCGCAAAATTAAAAAAAAAAAGCAGTATTCTGTATTTGTCAGGTGATCTCTCTCTGTTCCGCAACCGCTGCACAGCTGAACGTGTTAAACCATTGTCCTAATGACTTCTCATTGTAGTGAGAATAGCTCATGCTGAGCAATCTGCCAGCACCAGCTGTGGGGGATCACACACAGGACGTGTTCCTCAACACACTCAATTTTTTTTTCCCGTATATTTTTCTTTTGGGCGTACAGAAATGGCAATACGCCCGTTTTTGCTAAAATTGCATTTTCCCCGTATTTTCCTTAAAATATTTGACAATAACAACACGAACTACATTTAAAATATTTCCCAGAAAAGTGACCTCCACCACTCCGCCGTCCCCCACAGCCGCGCTTGGCACCAAAATACGGCGAAAATGTCTCACTTGACAGGTATGCGCCTCCATTTTCATATTGATCTGGTCAATTTCTTGACCAGATCAATCTCTCCTCCACTGTAATAATAATGGCTTCCGAAAAATCAATATTTATGGGGCGCCCTCGATAGACCCCCTTCGGCTTCGCAATTCTGGAGGCGATTAATGTCCAGTTCAATGACATTTTCCACTGGTTCTGCTCTCTGGTCATCGTTGGAACTGTTGTCATCAGACAAAGCATCTGATTCCGTCTCGGACGGCTCGAACCTGTAAGGTTCTATGCCTCTGTCACTGTCTGAACCACTGACAAAAAAAAGACGAAAAAAAAAAGACAAAACTAAACTAATTTGTTCACAATCGCTGTCACTTTCCGTCATGATTGTCCAATGTTGATAAGTGTGAATGTGGATAGGCAGGGCAGCCAGGGTACAACTGGTGATGTCAAAAACATGGGCGTGGTCTGGACTGGCTGTCACAAGCCAGCAAGCAAGGTGGGGCCTTCACCTGGTGTATTTTGTGCAATTATGTAAATACAGGTGGGTGATATGGTCTCCGGTATGAATATTTGGTTTAAGCTATGTGTATTTTATCTAAATTCGTTGTCATTTAGAAAAAAAAATTACGTGACATTTGGCCATTACTATGAATGTTTTTTTTTCCCTTCCCTACTCTCCCAATGGAAAAAAAAAAGAAACACTAGAATAAAAATACAAAAATACACATATTTTTGTCATTTATGTAAACCATGAAAAAAAAAATCCTGCAGGACAAAACGTGACACTTGATATTTTCTAACCTGTTTGTATACCAACATACAGTAGACAGAGAGAGAACCTGAATTAGACAGGGCTCAGAGAGGGCAAGATGAGACAGAAGAGAGGAGCCAAGGAGAGGAAAGTGTTCAGGCAGAGGGTCCAGGAGAGGTGAGAGCGGAGGAAGGAGAGAAGGATGACACCAGTAAAAAGTCCAAACACAGGAAGTCTGGTTGGGACCCCAACTGGCCCAATATTCCAACATTCAAGCCTCGGTTGTACAATACTTCAAATGGTAAGTTCCATGTGCAAAGTTACTGTGCAAAATTAAAGAAAGAAATACAGTCATGTGAAAAAATTAGGACACCCCATTAAATATTCAGTTTTTTATTAAGAAATGTTCACATATCTATGTCTAACCTTGTTTTTGTTTTTATTTGCATTTTTTAACATTTATTTTAGCCATTTAAAGTGGGAATGAATGTGGGGGTGTCCTAAAAAAGATGGGGGATATCATAATTTATTCCTCACTATTTGTTTAGAATTGTATTTTACAGAAAATTTGGAAAAAAGTCTTTAATTCATTTTTTTTTTCCACAATATCTTTATTGAACCTTTTTTTTTTTTTTAACAAACATGATACAAACAATCAAACACTAACGCTAAAGTACTACAAAAAAAAAAAAATGCACTAAAAACACCAACAACCACCAACAAAATCAAGTCTTCAACAATGCTCCTCTGTTTAGTCTAGACAATCCAATACATAAGTATACATATTATGTTCACCAGTTTGGAATTTACAAGGTCCACACACATCATTCACCTTCTTCTTCAAGAGTTATGTTTAAATTTTTTACATAATCAATAAAAGGTCTCCATATATTCTCAAACACAATTTCCTTTGATTTCAGTATATATGTTATTCTTTCTAATGGAAGGTTTGTTAACATCTGTCTTAACCACTGAGTCACATCTGGTCTATGAGTCTTTTTCCATAATAGTGCAATACATTTTTTGGCATTAAGCAAACTGAGGTCTATGAATGTTCTTTCACTTTTATTAAAATTATGCTTTTCTGGGTACAGACCCAACAAAAACAGTTTAGGATTCAGTATGATTTGTTTTGAGATTATTTTTTCAATTGTTACCCTCACCTCTTCCCAAAACATTCTTATTAATCTACATTCCCATAAACAATGAAATAGGGTTCCTTTACTTTCCATGCATTTTGTGCATGTATCTGGTATATTTTTGTTATATCTATTTAACTCCTCCGGTGTAACATACATCCGCATTAACCATTTGAAATGTATCAATTTAAGGCGTGCATTTATTGATTTGGTTTGAGCTTCTGTACAAGCCAATTCCCATTGTTCCTCCGAAATTTCAATTTGCAGATCTTCTTTCCAGTAGTTTAATCTTTTCAGTGAATTTTCACTTGAAGATAGTGTCAATGAGTTATAAAACTCTGAAATAATACCCTTTCTTTTACTATCTTTCATCATCATTTTTTCCAAGGATGAATAAATAGGTCGAGTGAGAGCTTTATTTTGATTTGATCGAATAAAGTTTCTAAGTTGAAGATATTTAAAAAAATGTGTTCTATTGAGATTAAATTTGATCCTCAGCTCTTCAAAAGACATTATGTTATCTGCACATGGCAAATATAAATCCTGAATCTTTTGTATCCCTTTTAAATTCCATACTTTAAATACAGCGTCCGCTCTCCCTGGTTTAAAATATTGATTACCCCATATTGGACTAAATTGTGACAATAACTGTGGTTCTTTTAAATAGTTTTTAGCTTCACACCATATTTTGATCATATGCTTTACAAATGGATTTTTAACTTGTTTTTGTAATTTTTTTTGCCGAATCTGAGTATATGAATATGGGAAGAGGTAAAGGTAAATTGTATGATTCCATTTCAGTCCAGTGAGGGAGATCATTTGATGAAAAATAATATGTCATAGACCTCAGTTGTGCCGACCAATAATACAACATAAAATTTGGACATTTCAGACCTCCACGATCAAATGGTAAATATAATAAAGACAGACGTAATCTAGCCCTCCTGTTGTTCCATATAAATTCCACTAACTTTTTTTTTATTCTTGAGAATAGATCTAAAGGTGGTGATAAGGGAATGTATTGAAATAAATAAAGTATTTTAGGTAAAATATTACTTTTAAGTATATTGATTCTCCCGATCATCGACATTGGTAGTGACATCCATCTCTGAGTTAACTCACTGATATCTGACATTAAGGCTTCATAGTTGACGCTGGCGACTGATTCTAGCTTAGGCATAATTTGGATTCCTAAATATTTAAACTGATTTACAACATTGAATTGATTTGCCTCAGGGGCTGGGTAATTTCTCTGGGTCTCATTTAGCATTAATATTGAAGATTTAGTTTTATTTATTTTATATCCTGATATTTCCCCAAAATTCTTTATTAAATTCAACAAGGTTGGAATTGATTTTTTTAGATTCGACATAAACAAAATTATATCATCGGCGTACAGGGAGATTTTATGTTCTGTTGGTCCAACTTTAATTCCATATATTTGTGAATGTAAACGTATCGCTATCGCTAAAGGTTCAATTGCCATAGTAAACAGTAAAGGTGAAAGTGGACAGCCTTGTCGACATCCTCTATTGATTTTTATTGGTTTTGAAATATTGTTATTTGTTAGGATTTCTGCTGTAGCATTATTGTATATTATTTGAACCCATTTTATGAAATTATTTCCAAGTCCAAACCTTTGTAGGACTTCAAAAAGAAAGGGCCATTCAACTCTATCAAAGGCCTTTTCGGCGTCCAATGATAGGAGAGCTGTATCCGGTGCTTCTTTATTAAAATAAATAATATTAAATAGTCTTCTTACATTATGGAAGCCTTGTCTACCCTTTATAAAGCCATTCTGATCTCGATTAATAATATTTGGTAAAATTTCTTGTATTCGTCTTGCTAAAATTTTACAGATTATCTTAAGGTCGGCGTTTAATAGGCTTATTGGTCTCATATTTTCACATTTATTAGAGGGCTTACCTGGTTTTGGCAGCAGTATAATTAAGGCATTATTTATGTATGATGGTAAATTATTATTTTGAAATGCTTCTAAAACCATTTCCAAAAAAGGTTTTATTAATTTATTCTTAAATTTTTTATAAAGGTCAACTGGAAGACCATCTGGTCCTGCACTTTTTCCTGATTTCATATTATCAATGGCTAGCCCAACTTCTTCTTGACTAATTTTAGACTCCAATATCTCCCTGTTTTCATTTGGTATACACGGTATAGATAGTTCGTTCAAAACCCATTTAGTTTTGTTAAATCAGGTTCATTTTTGCTATCATATAATTTTTCATAGTAATCTCTAAAGGCTCTATTAATTTCTAAAGGATCTATAACTACCTGTCCATTACTTATAATACTGGTAATTGGTGTTTTAATTTCCAATTGTTTAATCTGCCATGCTAATAATTTCCTGATTTTTCACCTTGTTCATAAAAAGATTGTTTCAATCTTAGAAGACTCGAGGCAGCTCTATTCGCTGATTTTTTGTCGTATTCAGCTCTCAAAATCAGTAATTCATTCTCCAACCTTGGGTCACTTCCTGCATACACTTTTTCCTGAAGACTTTTTATTTTATGTTCCAATTTAGCTCTCTCCTCTCGAGTCTTCTTAGATTTTGATCCTGTATAACTAATAATATGTCCCCTAATAAAAGCTTTGAAAGCCTCCCACTTTACACATGCTGATGTTTGTGTAGTATTGATGTCAAAGAACTCGTCTATCTGTTTTTCTATATACTTGACAAATTCCTCATCCTGAAGCCATTTATGCTGAAATTGCCATCTACCTGATTCCTTTGTCAATTTTTTATCTACATATATTAGACAACAGGGTGCATGATCAGAGATCACGATGTTATCATAAAAGCAGTTTTGAATCTTGGACCTTAATTCTGTGGAAGTCAAAAAATAATCAATACGTGAGAATGTCTTGTAGGTACTGGAATAACAAGAATAGGCTTTAACTTGTGGTTTCATTTCTCTCCATATATCTAACAATCTCAATTCTTTCATAAAATGATTAATAGTCATCCTACATCCAATGTGCGTACAATCCAGTCCTGTTGATCTATCCACACCTGGATTCAATGTACAATTAAAATCCCCTGCTATTATATGTTGCCCTGTAAGTGATGATAAGATGAGAAATAAATTAGCAAAGAACTTCTGATCATCTATATTGGGACCATATAAGTTCACAAGATTTATATTTTCTAATAGCAAAGAACCTTGAATGATTACATATCTTCCAAATTTGTCTCCAATTACATTTTTCACTTGAAAAGGAACTGATTTATGTATGAGAGTCATAACTCCCCTGGCTCGGGATGAAAATGAAGAGGTGAATACACTTCCCTGCCATCTACTCCTAATTCTTTTAACATCCTCCTCTATCAGATGAGTTTCTTGTAAAAACACAATTCTTGAACCCATGTCCTTTATTTTATTCATAACTTGTTTAAGTTTTTTTAAATTTTGTAGACCTCTGCAATTCCATGAAGTTAAATTAAGATTAACACTTTGGTCCATGATCAATAGAGAGTTTGGGATTACCTTGCAGTGTAAACATGCTCATACAGAGAAGCAAAAACATGAGTGGTTGAACATTCATCCTACAAACTACACACAAACAAATTTCCCCTTCCCACACTTGTGGCAAACCCCCCAAAATCAAAAGAAAAATTCTGTCTCCCGATATAGCCATCGACCGTTCCACACCCACGGGGAACAGCCTAAGCCACTCCTTCTTCATCCTCCCAATCACCCTAACTCTACTGCTTTTAATGACGTAACATTAACTCTCCTCTGTAGTTTTCCAACTTAACTCCAAAATTTTTAACAACTTTGTACATCATAGTTTTTTTTTGTTTGTTTGTTTTGTTTTTGTTTTGTTTTTTTAATATATAATACAATCTATATTTTGTAAACTTACTATTTACTTCAAGTCAGTCAGATGCCTGTGCAAATGCTTAATTATTCTACCTTATATTTTGTTCATGCTTAGCTCCCACCAGTCTCTTCTTCTTCTTTGATCTTCTTGATGAACTCCTGCGCCTCCTCTGGGGTCTTGAAGATGTGGGTTCTGCCCTCATACGTGGTCAGCAGTCTCGCAGGATAGATTACACCATGACGAATCCCAAGGTTGCGCAGCTCCTTACGTACGGGATCAAACTGCTTCCTCAATTGCTGGATTCCTGTGGCCAAATCTGGGTAGAACCGCACCTGCTGGTCCTGGTGTTTAATCTCTCCTTTTTTAGCTCGTGCAGCGTTGAAGATCTTCATCCTGTCTCTGTTGCTAAGAAACTTCATAATTAAGGTCCTCGGCGGTCCCTTATCTCTCCGTGGGCCAATACGATGTGCTTTTTCCAGAACCACTGCTGATTGCAACTCCTCGCTGCCCAGCACCTCCGGAATCCACTTTTCCAGAAAGGAACATACGTCCCGACCTTCTGATTCCTCTGGAAGACCCACCAGCCTCAAATTATTCTGTCTCGACCGAGATTCCAAATCCAAAATATTATCTTCCAGAGATTTTTTTTTTTTTTTCCAAAGTGCGCACCTTTAATTGAAGACGGGTGACGTCATCTTCAGCACTAGCGAGACGGAGCTCCATCTGCGCCGTTCGTTCTACACAGTCACCCAATTCCTTTCTTATTCCTTCCAACGCTGTCATAATCCCATCAAATCTAGAGGAAAAGTCCGCTCTCATTGAACTCATGGCAGCCATCAGCGCATCTGCGCCATTCCCTGCAGATATCGCAGCGTTGCCAGCCTCCTCCGCCATATATGGAGTTTTGTTTACTGCGTCACAGACCTGAAAGTCCGTTAATTTGGACTGTTTCGGCGGCTCGCTTTTTCCTTTTCCTGGTTTTCCAGCCTTAGGCTTCGCCGACATATCTTCGCCCAAATGCTGGGATACGTTCTGTCCCAAATGAGAGAGTTATTTGCCGATTTTTTTTTTTCCAGGAGCAGAGCAGAGCGAGACACGTCCGTCCTACGTGGCAGCCATAACCGGAAGTCTTTTAATTCATTTTTAATTGTTTAGTTATATTACAAGAATCTCCCAGTATTTTAAACACTGATATTAAATATCCATATGTCCAAATATGTTTAAAAAAAACAACAACACAGGCTTATACAGGGTATCCTAATTTTTTCACATGACTGTAAATAGTATAAAATTAACATATTCCGATTGCAATAGTATCATATGTTCTCTGCACCCTCCCACCCCCCACCCCCCACCCAGAAAATTATGTTGCCACCGTGCCAAGGTCTTTAAGCCAGAGGAAACACTAATGTGTTTTTATGCACTTTTGATGCGCCTTTGTCATGTGCCAAGCACACATTTAAAACCAAGTCAGTGAATAAAAAGTGCCTATTTTTCATCATACTGATCTGTGTTGGTTTGAAATTTGTCATATTCAACAGATCGCTGAACAGGTTCGGCCCAGTTACATGTCTTGATTACCTCCGCCAGGCCGGAGGCCAGGAGGAGGTTATGTTTTTGCCAGCGTTTGTCTGTTTGTCTGTCTGTCTGTTTGTCTGTTGGTTAGCAAGATAACTCAAAAAGTTTTGGACAGATTTCAATGAAACTTTTAGGCCTTGTTGGAAATGGTACAAGGAAGAACTGATTAAATTTTGGGGATGATCCGGATCACCGTCTGGATACAGGAATTTTTTAAAGGATTCTTTAACATTGTGACATACGGCCATTTTCAACATGTGTGCAGGCCCAGTGGAGGGCGCTGCTCGTCGTGTCTGACGAACACAAACTCCGCCTTCTTCAAAGTTTTAGGCACAAAAGCACGCGGAAACCAGTGGTGGGCAGGGCCCGGCAGCGCGCCTGTGTTTGCGCTACGCTGCAAAAGCTGAGACGGGCAGCTGTCCGGCGCCGGATTATTTGGCAGAAATTCCCCGGGCAGCCATAGTGGCTGCGCACAAAGAAGCTCTCTGCCGGGGAAGCTTCTAAATCCTCTTTTGCCGCAGAGCGCAAACCCAATATAAAACCCACGGCAACCTGTCTACCCAATTTGCATCCGTCAGTGAACCTCAGTGCTGCTTTCAGTGATCTATGAAAACGCTCGCATAACCCATTGGCCTGTGGGTTGTACGCGGTTGTGCCATGATTTGTTTTGTTTTCTCTTTTGGATTCTTGGATGGAATATGGGTGGGCAATATAAGCTGCGGCTTCAGCCATCACCCATTTCGGATAACTTATGTTGAACTGTATAATCAGAGGAGTTATTGTCTAATTTGACCTTGTTGGATTTTATTTCCCCCTTTGTTATATTATTCACTTTCTTTTAAGCTGTACTCTTAATCTATCCGAAATAAACATTCATTCATTCATTCATTCAATTGCAACGCCCACAGCCTGGGAGTTTGGAGATGGAGGAGATGGACACAACACCAAGACTTCAGTTTATTACCTCCGCCAAGGAGGTAATGCTTTTACTACTGAACCACAAATCCTATCATTGTCAATCCAATTGCTAGTCATATGTTTTCATGGTCAAGGAATCTGAAAATGTACACACAAACACTGTATGGGGGGAACTGTGGCACTTGGCGGAGGTCTGCGCTCTCCAAGTGCTTTTCTAGTTTCAAATTGTGGCCCAACTGATTTTATAATTGAATAGCCCTGAGCCATGGTATCAGTTTGACAGGCCCACATTTATTTTTCCCGTAGGTGCTGAAGCTGCTGTCCACCCAGCATTCACCCAGGTGACGACTACCCCTTCAGCCATTTAGAGGCTGATATGGCAAGCCGTTTTAACATTTGATCACAAGACTGGATCTTAAATGCAGATATCCAAAATTTACTTCTTCTAGTCAAAATGAACATTTCAGACATCCACAATGACATTCTTCCTCTCCATATTGATCCTTTCAGATATCTCAGATGCCATTCATACCCCCCACCCCATCCATGTGTATTGGGTTTTCACTTCTGATATCTACAATTATATTCCTCCTATCTAGACTAAACATTCTGGATACCTGAAATAGAATTCTTACTAGGAGAAACTCTCATTTCAGATATCTACAATCAAATTGTTTCTAGTCATAATTATCATTTCAGATATCCACAATGAAAAAACATTCCAGATATCTATAATGTAATTTCAAAATCCATCCAACATCCAAAATACATTTTTTTACTAGTAGAAATACAGTAACATTATGGATATCCATTATTCCTATCATCATCATCATCATCATCATCCGCATTTATTTTGACAGGACACAATTAGTCTCTCAGTTTGGGTGGGTCCTCTTACAGCCAAAGCTGAGTTTTTATGCCGGATGCCCTTCCTGATGCAACCCTGGCTATTTTATTCGGGCGTGAGACCAGCACAGGGAGTACATTTGACTTGTGCACTCACTGTGGCTGGGTAACCAACATTTCCCTCCTCCGTTCCATTACTGTTGAGCACCAAGCTGGACAGCAGGAAGTTCCACTTTTACATGGTCTTTGGCATGACCAAATGTCAACACTATCTAAAATTAAATCTCAGACATCTATAATTAAAATTATGATCAACAGCATTGTACTTACAGATATCTGTAAACAAATTTTGGATATTTATAGAGAGATCGTTAGGATGCCATTTAAAAGAAACAAAAAAACGCTTCATCTATCATCTAAAATTCTACTTTAAATATCCAAAATGGCATCCTCCTAGTCAAAAATACATTCCTACTAGTAAGAATGGCGTTCCTCCTAGTCAAAATGACAATCTTACTAGAAGGAATGTCATTCTTACTAATAAGCATGATATTTTGACCATAAAAAATATGACAAGCTGTTTTAACGTTTAATTCCTGGACTGGATCTTAAACGCTGATATGGGGCAGTGGTGTCTTAATGATTAGAGATGTGAACTTGTCACTGGAGGGTTGCTGGTTTGATCCTTGGACTGGCAGGATGAGATCTGGATGGGACAGGTAACATCGCAGTGTTTGCTCCACCCTCCTTAACCCCACCGTGGAGCCCTTGAGCAAGGCTCTTAACCTCAAGTGCTCCAGCGGAGCTGCTCAGTGGCCACAGGTCAGTGTGTGGTTGGACTGGGCTGCTTCCAGGTGTGAAGGTGATCAGGGTGTCCTTGAAAAGGAGAGATGGTCTCTAAATCGACCTCCCCTGAATAAATAAAGGTTAAAAATAATCCACCATTCACTTCTTCCTAGTCAGAATAACATTTTTACTAGTAGGAATTAAAGCAAGTCATTTTATCATTTAATCACTTACTAGACATAACTTTCATTTTGAAATGTGGCTTTAATAAATTTACCCAAAAATTCCCTGTAAATTGAGGAGAAAAAAAAAAATCTCACAAATTTAGAAGACAAGAGCGCAGCACACTGTACACTGTACACCCATCCATCGCCATTATTGACAGTGCTAGCACACCAACAACCGAAAAACTGATTACATGACAAATAAGTCAAGATTCCATATTAATAACTCATCTGTCTTTGCACTCCTCACTTTCATGTATATTGACAAATCCGTGAAACCACTGTTATGTATATTTTCCATAATCCTGGGCCATTTTACTCAATTGTGTGTCTGCACTCTTATGTACATAGTTCCACCCGCATAGCCACTACCATACCTGTGTATATTTCCATAATCCTAGGCCATTTTTATTTATTTTTTTAATTTCATTTATTTTTATTTCAGTCGTGTGTTTAATCGTGTGTTCTGTAACCATGTTTTATCTAACCCGTCTCCCTTACCTTATTGTGCAGTAGCTTGGTGGAGCACCCACAATTTCGTTGTGCTGTACTACTGTACAATGACAGTAAAGCCTATTCTATTCTATTCTATTCACTAGATGTGTAATTGCAAGGAGTTTAAGCAAAGCAAAGAATCTACAATTCAAAGTGGAACAGGTCCCGGGCTGTACAGTGCGACATATACCGTATATTGCCTGTGCGACGTGAAAATTGGTCTGTGCTTAGAATGAACAGAAGTAGCACCGGTGCGATGAGGAACAGACCTGTTTGTGTGTATAGCCGCTTTCAAACTACAGGTAGGCTACTCTAAAACTCCCAGTTGCAAACTGCAGTTACGAGTTCCATCAGCATAAATTCACACCTAACAATCGCCCGCAGACAACAGCGCATTTCTCCTGGATATCAAGTCTCATGTGCTCACATCACTGATCGTGCCAGACAGCCCGGAAGCTGGTGATGCAGGCTGCCATTGAGTCAGCAGCATTTTTAGAAGTCTTTTAATTTTGTCGCCCCGTGTCCAACTCAGTGCAGATCAGTAGTGGAATACACCAATCTATAAAGTTCAGTGGTTGCTGCTCTTTGTCCTCCGTTACAATGGAGAGGACTCCAAAATGCACCCGACATTTTTTGTTTTTTTTCCCATATCGGCGCTGAACAGCTGTCACATTTACAAAGTAGACATCGTGTGTTTCTGTGCACAGGCTGCACGTTTGAGTATCGCATTTAGCGCCACACAAAACGGGATATGTTTTATTTTAGAGGGGACTGTCACAAAAAAAAGCAGATGTTGAGGTGAACCAGGACGCATAGATTGCTCCTCGCCAACAGGAAAGGCTGGTCTCTTCTTTGCTGCTTCAGGCTCCTGAAAAAATGCTCTTATAAAAGAAACAATTTTTTCCCAAGTCTTCCGGCTTCTCCTGGTTCCACAGCGGTCCATTCATTTTGCGCGGGTCTCTGGAGGAGGAGTGCGACGGAGAAAGAGGAAGCTCCATGGGGTGACATAGGCTATGGTCTAGTCCAGGGGTGGGCAGTGAGGGCCATTCCAGTGCAGATTTTCTGTTCCACCCACTGTCTTCAGCAGGTGTTTTCAATTATTAGCGATCCTTGAAGCTGATCAGAGCAAACACCTGCTGAAGACACTGGGTGGATCAGAAAAAGTGCAGTGGAATAGCCCTCTATGGCACATGATTGCCCACCCCTGGTCTAGTCTATGGTCTAGGGGTGTCAAACATAGGGCCCGCGAGCTAAAACTGGCCATTATGGCCTTTTTCCACTAGCACCTACTTAGCTCAACTCCACTCAACATGGTTTCAGTCATTTTCCATTACAACTGAGTATCACCTCATAGTAGGTGGGGTCATGTTGTTGACATGCTGACTTCACAATTTACTGTCAGAAGCGAATAATTAAGAGACTGCAAGTGCAAAATACAAGTAGAGCACAGAGTTAGCGTTGATGGGTAACTAGCTAGCTCAGGGGTGTCCAACCATGTGCCATGGAGAGCCAAGACCCTGCAGGTTTTACCTCCAACCAGTGTCTTCAACAGCAGATTTCTGTGAACTTCTTCCCACTGATTGCTGATAAGTGAAAACACCTGCTGAAGAGACTGGGTAGAAGAGAAAACCTGCAGGGTCTTGGCTCTCCATGGCACATGGTTGGACACCCCTGAGCTAGCTCATTGTCTGCATACAGGAGACAATGGCATTATTCTTGTTTGTCCAAACTGAGCTTGCCACCAATGGGATAAATAACGTAAAAGATGCTTAAAATCACAAAACACTCACCATCCTCTATCATGGTTTTCAACAATGCTGTGGTTGAGTCGAGGCCACTCTCCCTCCCGTTGTTTGCCAGTCGGTGCCCGTAAATGGCGTACATTTGGTTGAACCACTTCCAGTCTTTTCTGTTTGACCCACTTCAGTTGTTGTGGCCCTTGATGGTCTGGTAATTGCTTTTTAGGTTCTTAAGCTTTTCCCAACATTGTTTTAATGTCTGGTGGTACCCATGAGCGGCCATCAGCTCAGAGACCTCCTGGTATACTTTTTCATTTCAGATCGCTCCGTCGAGCTCCCTCTGAATTCTCTCGTCAGTCACCAAGCACAGAAAAGTCTGAACCTCGTCGTTGGACCACGGTGTTGATTTGTGTGTAGCCATTTATCTCATTGATTAGCACAGAAATAATAAAAACTCACAATCGCTGTTGCAGAATTTTACAAATGGCAGGTTTGATTCTTGTGAAAAAGTCGCTTTCATGACTCATCCAGTGACGTTACGCCCTGGCCAATCAGTGGTCTGCAGTCTGTTGATGTCACATTTTCAGCTCGACTCAGCTCGCTTGGAACCCCGGCTGAGTAGGTACTAAAAAGTACCTAGTACCAGGTACTGGGTATTAATGGAAAACCCTACAAACCAAGTCAAGTTGAGTCAAGTAGGTGCTAGTGGAAAAGGGGCATTAGTTACTGTGGTGTGGTGAGTGTGTTTAGGTGGTTAGGACTGATGACTGATACGGAAATGTATGTTAATTTAAAATAATTTCTAAATCTTGACAAGTTGTTTTTAATCATAAAGTGAAATACTATATTTTTAATGATAAAAGTGTACTACTTGCACAGTGGTACAGGGGTTAGCCGTTGCCTAACAGCTAGAAGGTTCCAGGTTTGAATCACCAGGCTGGCAGGGGTGGGAACCTTTCTGTGTGGAGTTTGCATATTCTTTCTGTGCTGTGTGGGTTTACTTCAGATGTTCTGGTTTCCTCCCACAATCCAAATACATGCATGTTAGGTTAATTGGTGATTCTAAACGGTCCCTAGGTATCTCTCTCTCTCTTAGAATAGAGGGTTAATACTAGTGAAGTGTTTTGAGTGCTTTTTGAGATTAGAAAAGTGAAAGGACAAGTACAGGTCCTTGTCCTTGCAGTCAGTTTTAGAGAAGTAACAGATGTTTTTATCGTGCTACAAGTTTTTGTCTTGTGCTACATGACTATGAACCTCTGTAGTGCCAGTGCTATGAGCAAAACAAGTTCATGTACAGCTCTGAAATGTAAAGAAACCATCACAAAATCATTTAACCCTCTATAACATTCGCACCTTCCATACATGTACAAACACTGTGCAAAATGAAAATGTCCTAGCTTGAAAACTGTAGGGGGAGTTAGCTGGACTAACATGTGCCAGCTACTGAAATTACATTCAAAAAATGATAAATTTCTGAAACTTGTAATTTTCACAAAATGATCTAAAATCAAAATCCTAGTAATATGCACATCTTCAATACATGTACAAACACTGTGAAACAAAACGTCCTTGCTTGAAAACTGTTAGGAGTTTACCAGACAAACTTGTACGTCCGGTCAGCCAGCCAAACGGACATCATCATACCACAATACATCCTGTCTTTCGATGGGTGTATAAAAGAGTAGCAACTTGATGTTAGAGTCTAAAATGTACTTGAATAAATTTGCAAATACAAAAGGGATTCAAATTTGCATGATTACAAATTTATGAGAAAAATAAGTTCTAAATAGACAAAAAATCTGTAAATTTAAGAAACTTTAAAATTACAAGGAAATATTTATAAGAAATGTATAATTTTTTAAAACATGTATATTTACAAGAAAAGAGATTTCAAATTTAAAAGAAAAGAAAAATCTATGAGGAAAAATATTGCAGGATTATATGAAAACGTTCCAACTTTACAAGAAAAAGTCACATTTCTGAAAAACATTGGTGCTGATGCAGTCCACTGAGGCAGAAGAATAGCTGTGCATAGTACTTGGATATTTGCTCTTTATTACTCCCTAATACTTAAATGCCTAAAACTGGTATTTGGAACAGCACTGTTATGCAAATAATTTTCTCAATCAGCTCCATGGCTACATCATAATGGGCAGAGAAGTCACACCCCAACATCACAAGAGCAGAGATCCATCAGGAGCTGTCACAAGCCTCAAAACTCTATGTTCAATCACATTTTCAAGATATCCAGAGGTGTTGAGTTTTTATTGATGTATGGGAACAAAATTCTCCTGTGGCACACTGAAATGTCTGTCGCTGCTGTTTAATGATGACACATTAATAGACGGAAGCTATGACCAAATATTGTCAGTTTGCCTTTCAAGTTGTCAGTTGATTCACAGGTGTGATGAACAAACCAAAAAGAAGAAAAAAAAACAAAAAAAAACGAAGATTTCAAAACCCATCTTTTGAGTTCTGCTCCTGAAACTCAATTATTCAGCACTTCCCTTCCTTGTAATTGTTTTTGCTTCCGCCGATGGAGGAGTTTGTTTCAGGGAGAGCTTGTTCCTTCTCAGGAAGATCCTTGAGCGTAATAATCGAGACAGACTGACTAATGAAAATAGCAGCTTGGACAACAAAAAAGGCATTTGCCCAAAAATGGCAGAACGCTTTGCTGATATTCAAAAAATGGCATGCTGCATTTAGATAATTCTTCTGTGATAGAAATGATTGGTGTAAAACTTCTGCTTAGTTTGAATAATTTTTACATTTTCTGTAAATGCCAGAATCACTGAGAAGCTGCCCAAATTAATCAGCAGCTCATCAACATACTAATTGCTGTCCCACAGTATGTGTCGATGGTTGTGCTGCTTGGCCGCTTAAACGTCAAATCCAGTATCAGTGGGGTATACAGATGCTCCCTAGGATAGTGAAGACGACTTGTCAAGATGCCAAAACAGAGACAGAAGTGGTTGTGATTTTGGTTCTCAAGTTTGGCAACAGATTCTTTCATTTTCCTTTTGAGCGCTTACTTTCCTTTGGCTACCAAAAGGAAGGCTTTCTACCATTAAGCTGAAAATATCCTCGAACTTGTCAGCTGATAATACCTACAACAATGCGGCTGAGTTATTATGTGCTGCCATGTCCATGCTACACATGCAGATACTGTACAGCCCTTTAAAAACACCCACAGTGCATCGCTGCCTGTGCTGCCTACAGTTATGATTAACTGAATTCATTGTCCAAGTACTGCATCGCTGAAATCTCTACCACCTGCCGCATGAGAGGGTGAGCATGGCTCAAGTGGCCACGTGTGAATTATCATGGTCGCAAGAACAAAGAAAATTGGAATCATTAAATTTTAGTAACAAGGGTGGGTGTTCAATACAACTGTACCCAAATAAAATTTAATAAAACATTACACACAGAAAAGCATAGATACTAAAACTTAAAGGCAGCCATGGTGTGTAGATCTGCATGGATACTGTTATCTTATTAGACACAGCAGAGTTAGTCGTGTAAATTAACGACTGAGGCACTGAGGCTTTATGATTTAGGTTAGTTGGCTGTGTCATACCAGTTAATTGGGTGCAATGCAGAGATAGTGGGCAGTAAAAAGCAGCTGGTCTGCAACGCCATCTACTGGTATGTCATCAACCCTCGTCAATGCAAAAGACTAATTTTGTTCGTGTCTGAATCACTTCAAGGTTGAGCTGAACACTGTGGTTCCAACAAGGCAATGTGAGTCTTTGGTTAATTTGATGACAGGCTTTTTTGTGAGAGACACAGAGTCATACAAGACATTTCATAAGGACGATTTTTGCACATGAACTGAACTGCATGAAATGTTATTTGATTCTAAAGAATATAGTTGTGATTGTTAAGTTTCATTAGGTTTGGCTCACTACATCAGAAGATAAATCAGAAAATACAGGCTAGAAGGAAGCTGTATAATAAAAATGGATCAACATATTGATAATTTTAAAAACTTTTAATATCAATATCTGTGGATGATTCATGCTTAAACTCAAGCAATTTGGCTAAATGACCACCGAGGAGTTCATTTTAGTTTCACTTGCAAATTTCTGAAAATATGGTGCAGAAAACTTGGTTTTTAGAGCATAAGACAAGCGGAGAAAAGTTGCAAATTTCAGAGATTAGAATGATGAAAGAATTGACTCCAGACCCAGCCATTCTCAAGACATTTGCAAAAATGTAAAACTGTTTATTATAGCGCCACCTATGGATGCAGTGCCTTGATTTTTGGTCTCTGAGTAGTGGGGAGAATTTCTAACCAGACTGTAAAATTTCACGTTTCTATGTATCACTGTTTTTGCTCCTGATGCATTTTAGGAGGAGGAGGATCATCGAGGGTCCGTGGGAGTTTGCCCAGCCAATCTACAAGTGTTTTGTGGACTTGGAGAACGCATTCGTCCACACCTTCATGGTTTCTTGTGGAGGGTGCTCATTGCTTCGAGCTGTCCAGTCTCTATACGATCATTATGAGAGTTTGGTTTATATTTCCAATAAATCAGTCAAACTCATTGCCAATGAGAGTTGGAGTCCGCTAGGGCTGCCCTTTGTCACGATCCTGTTCATAATATTTGCAGATGGTATTGTCCAGTTGGCTTCATCAAGCAGTGACCTACAGGTCTTGCTGGAATGGTTTGCTACTGAGTGTAAAGTGGCCCGGATGAGAATCAGTACCTCCACGTCTGAGTCCATGGTCCTCAGCCAGAAAAGGGTGGACTGTCCTCTCTGAGTTGGGAACAACATCCTGCCCCAAGTGGAGAAGTTTAAGTATCTCATGACCTAACTCACAAGTGAAAGGAAAATGGAGCAAGAGGTTGACAGATGAATCTGTTATGGGGGATTTACTGTGAAGTGCGGTGTGATGACGCCGCCGTCCGGCTGCATCATCACACTGCCCTATAATAAGGGGCATCCACCATTTGGGCTTCCTCTTTGCCCAGGATGACTCCGCATACTGTGCACTCCCTATAGTGCAACCATACTTCTATTAAAGCAGTGTTCCAGTGCAACCTCCTCGTCCGTCTCCTTTGTACCAGGTTTGTGGACGTAACATTTGGCGATTGAAGATTAAACCACGGAGGCATGCGTTACACCACTGCGGCCTTTCCTAGAGCTTCCTGGCGAACTACCGGTGCCATGGCCTCACTGGTTGGAGGCCTTTGAGACCTATATCATGGCCTTGGACCTCAGGAAGCTAGACAAGGTAAGGGCGCAAGCGTTTCTTGTCCACAACCTGGGTATCGAAAGCCAAAGGATTCTACAGACACTCGGCACGACGGACTCGTACAAGGAAATCGTGGAGCTACTTGCTAACCACTTTACCACACCGGACAGCATGACGGTGTAACAGATTTGCTTTCACCAGAGACGCCAAAGGATCGGTGAGTCAATTCAACAGTTCATCGCTGATCTAAGACTATTAGCTAGCGAGTGCCGTTTTGGTGTGTTGGAGGATGAGATGGTGTGGGACCAATTGGCTGAGCACATATGTAACGCTGGGCTACGTGCTAGGTTGCTAACGACACCTAATGACTTGACACTAGCTAGGGCAGTCGAGCTAGCTCTCCAGTTGAAGGCCGCAGATAAGCTAGATTCAGAGCTAAACTGGCGCCAGTCACAGAAGCCGCCTGAAATGTCGATGAATGTGGTGGACCAGAAGGACAAAGACAGCACAGACGAGGACTACGAGGCTAACGCGGTGAGCTGAAAGCCTGCCCCAAGAGGCCCTGTTTGCAGGGGTTGTGGATCCCCAACACACCAGAGGAAAGCGCGAGTGTGCCCGGCAAGAAGGAAGCGATGCAGTAAGTGTAGGCGCATGAATCATTTTGCCAGAGTATGTCGATTTCCAGTGCCGTAGAGCCCACCGAGAAAGCCGGCCGCCCACCTACAACAACCATCCACTCAGTGAGTCCCAACACCAACGGGTATTTTTATTGCATGGTGGAATTGGACGGTATTGCTTTGCCATTACTACTCGACACGGCGGCGGTGCGGTCAATGCTGAATTGGGCCATGGTGAAAAAGTTTTTCCCACAGGATCAGGAGTAACCCAGCGCTGTTATACGGCTACAGTGGTAACAGACTGTGCAATATTGGGACTGTGGAGTTGACTGTTCACTACAAGACTGAAGCGGTACACGACTTCACATTCCAGGTGGCGGTGCACGACAACAACATCATAGGGCGTGACCTGTTCTAAGGACTGGGCTTCACCATCAGAGAGAGCAATGGGTCTGAATGGTCTGGGTGTGGACGTTGGAGCTCGCCGGTCCCGGTGGACGACGACGTTGTGATTTGGAACGAGGCACTTTCGGGCAGTACCGGCACCAAGGCACTCACTTCAAGCTCAGTGGAGGAACGGGTCAGCTTCAGTACCCGCACTCAGCCGGAGGGGTGGCTGAGTCGGCGGGTGGAGCGCCCGTTCTGATGAGCAACACCAGGAGGCACCGGACACCTTCAGTGCCCATGCTGGGTTTCGAACGAAGACGGGTGAGGGGTCTGCTGCAACGATCGTGACTGCTGCATCACCACAGTGTAACAACAGGGCCAGATGACATGAGAGTATGGAGCTGCCACATACACAGCAGCACATCAGACCGAGCAAGACACTGCTCCAGGTCATGGACTGGGTTTGAGTTCGGGCTGATGATAGACCACGGTGACAACTGGCCGGACCACAGCCGGTGAGACATCAGGCACTGCTGAGGATTGTGAGAAAGTTGGGAGTGGCGTGTTTCTGGCTGACGGACGGCTCAGTTTGTCATGCAAACCAGCTGCGGCGTGTCCAGATGGACACTCCGGGTGACAAGGCTATGCAGGAGCCAGCAAAGGTGGTGTGGGATCCAGGCTCCTGTGTCTCGAAGATCGGTCCTTGCCCCGGGGGCCTGCTGCCTCCAGGGGCGCGTCTGCTGAAAGCCCCACCACCACCACCACCACCATTACCGTGGGGGACTGTAAATAAAAAAGACTTAAGATTGTTTAATTAGGAGCACGGCTGTTCCAGAATAAGTGCCAGAATAACCCACTTTGCCATGCGGGCCATATGGCAGTCTACCCACAGCTCCTGGTTTTAGTTTGTTTTAGTGTTTTAATGTGCTTTATGATTTTATGTTTGCTATTTTAATTTAGAGTGTTTGCTTGGGGTTCTGTGTTTCCAAATTTCGGTGGGTTCCGACTAGATGTGTTTTTACTTTTTGTAAAGGGGGGAGAATGTTATGGGGGATTTATTGTGAAGTGCGGTGTGATGACGCCGCCTTCCAGTTGCATCATCACACCGCCCTATAATAAGGGGCGGCCGCCATTTGGGCTTCCTCTTTGCCCAGGACGACTCCGCATACTGTGCGTTCCCTGTAGTGCAGCCATACTTCTATTAAAGCTGTGTTCCAGTGCAACCTCCTCGTCTGTCTCCTTTGTACCAGGTTTGTGGACATACAGTAACAGAATCGGAGTAGCATCTGCAGTGATGTGGACATTGTACCGGCCTGTCGTGGTGATGAGGGAGCTGAGCTCTAAAGCAAAGCTGTCAGTTTACTGCTCAATCTACGTTCCTACCTTCACCTATGATCATGAATTTTGAGTAATGAAACAATACGATAATGGATACAAGTGGCTCAAATGAGCTTTTTCCATAGGGTTGCTGGACTCACCCTTCGAGATAGGGTGAGGAGTTCAGTTATCTGGGAGAGGCTCAGAGTACAGCCGCTGCTCCTCCACATTGAAAGGAGACAGTTAATGTGGTTTGGGCATTTAATTAGGATGCCTCCAAGACACCTCTCACTTGAGGTATTTCAGGCACGTCTCACTGGGAGGAGACTGCAGGGCAAACCCATGACACGCTGGAGAGACTATGGACTATGAGAATCATCAGTGTGTTTTTTTTACCAGTCTTTCCCCCTTGCGCCAGTGGTTTTGTTAGTTTCTGTCAGTGCACTGTCTGTTTTTTTACGCTTTGCGTCACACTATCTAATTACGAGTAGACGGTGCACCTGCTTTGCGCTTGAAGGAGGAGGCTCATTTCAAAGAGATGTGGCAGCATGCAATCTCATGTGCATCTGTATTTTTGTGCATTTTATGACAATGCGCTTTTGATCAGGAAAAAGGAGGTTTGCCATCAGAAGCACATTGTTTAATGCTATTTCAGCAGCGTGTTTTGAAATCGTGCAGCTCCGGAAATAATAAGGGAACCACATGGGCTGGAATTTTCTGGTATTTTAATGGAAAGAGCTGTAACACATTATAATCTAATCACCCATCATTTGAATTATAATATGATGATACATATTCATTTTAATTATGGCCTTACCATTGGCATTTATAGATTAGACATTAATGCATTGAATTTTCAGGGGAATGAATGAGTGAACAGGGAGTGTGTATAAGTTACGGAGTGCATGGGAGGGAAGTGTGGTGGCATGTCAGTCTAAAGATTTTAAACTGCAAACCTCTTCATGACAAAGTATTCTGTCCACTAATTTGTTGTGTGTATCATCATATCTTATGTCCGTTTGTGCTTGCGTGTCCCGATTAATGAAAAACCGTTGTTCAGCCGTTGTTTTCTGTTAACTTCCTTCACTATGCCGCCATCGGAAGACGTCATCATAATTACGCATGGATGAGAGCTGCAGGCTACAATTCAGAGATTATGCCAGTGTTATGTCAGTGTTTCTCTTTGTCTATGATTTTGACAGAGTTGTAAAATTTCCTTCAGATATAGTATCATTAATGCAAACTTATCTTTAAAAACGAGAAAGAAGAGCCACTGAATCTCCTCTGCTGAATGCAAAATTGTTGTGTTTTAACTCAAAACAACTGTCGGGATATTCTCATTTTGATTCAGTCTGTTAAAAGAATGACAGTGAATGAGGTAAAAAAAAAACTGTAAAAACTGCCATCATTAGATAGCCTAATCATGAATGTTTTGTGCATCTGCTGGTTCTTCGCTGCAGTGACAGCTCTGTCCAACTTGGTAGGGCAGACTGATCTCTCTGTGGTCTGGTTAAATTAGAAAGAGGACTGCATGTAAACACACGCGCCTTTTTTTCCCTCTGTGCAGTGGAAAAACTGTCTGCTGTGTCTTCAAACAGTTCATATTTAACCGTCTTCATTTAAACTCCTTGCTCTTAAATGAATTTTCACTTTGTGAACAAGTCTGCATTGTCCTCAGTGCAAAACAGATTTGTCCTCCCATTTAAGCTCATATTAGTATTATGCTTTTGATCTTGTGCCTCTGTTTATTAAAGGGAATGAGAGCAAAGACAGTGAACGGTTTATTTCATGGTTACGCCACAAACACACCTCTCAATAATTAAGAGCAATAGGACAGCCTCTGCATGTTGCACCCGGCGGAAAATTTGTTTTTGCGTCGCTGTAATAAGGAAACAAACTTGGAAACACATACACGTGCCCTGCGCCTGAGACAACTGATTACGGACTATGCCCTTGTCTCCAAGCTGGCCTGGGAACACCTTAGTGTCCCTTCTGAAGAACTGAAAGAGGTAGCCGGGGAGAGGGAAGTCTGGGCTTCTCTACTTAGACGGGTGCCTCCATGGCCCGAATCCCCCATTAGGCCAAACGCTGTGACTGCCGAGACCTCTAAAAAGTGATTAACTAGCCCTTCTGCAGGTCTGAAAGTTTATGCTCCTACAGAGCTCACAAATTGAACTTACATGACTGGAAATAGCTGAAGGACATGCCATCTTTTATTTTTTTTTCCACAATATCTTTATTGAACCTTTTTTTTTTTTTTTTAACAAACATGATACAAACAATCAAACACTAACACTAAAGTACTACAAAAAAAAAAAATGCACTAAAAACACCAACAACCACCAACAAAATCAAGTCTTCAACAATGCTCCTCTGTTTAGTCTAGACAATCCAATACATAAGTATACATATTATGTTCACCAGTTTGGAATTTACAAGGTCCACACACATCATTCACCTTCTTCTTCAAGAGTTATGTTTAAATTTTTTACATAATCAATAAAAGGTCTCCATATATTCTCAAACACAATTTCCTTTGATTTTAGTATATATGTTATTCTTTCTAATGGAAGGTTTGTTAACATCTGTCTTAACCACTGAGTCACATCTGGTCTATGAGTCTTTTTCCATAATAGTGCAATACATTTTTTGGCATTAAGCAAACTGAGGTCTATGAATGTTCTTTCACTTTTATTAAAATTATGCTTTTCTGGGTACAGACCCAACAAAAACAGTTTAGGATTCAATATGATTTGTTTTGAGATTATTTTTTCAATTGTTACCCTCACCTCTTCCCAAAACATTCTTATTAATCTACATTCCCATAAACAATGAAATAGGGTTCCTTTACTTTCCATGCATTTTGTACATGTATCTGGTATATTTTTGTTATATCTATTTAACTCCTCCGGTGTAACATACATCCGCATTAACCATTTGAAATGTATCAATTTAAGGCGTGCATTTATTGATTTGGTTTGAGCTTCTGTACAAGCCAATTCCCATTGTTCCTCTGAAATTTCAATTTGCAGATCTTCTTTCCAGTAGTTTAATCTTTTCAGTGAATTTTCACTTGAAGATAGTGTCAATGAGTTATAAAACTCTGAAATAATACCCTTTCTTTTACTATCTTTCATCATCATTTTTTCCAAGGATGAATAAATAGGTCGAGTGAGAGCTTTATTTTGATTTGATCGAATAAAGTTTCTAAGTTGAAGATATTTAAAAAAATGTGTTCTATTGAGATTAAATTTGATCCTCAGCTCTTCAAAAGACATTATGTTGTCTGCACCTGGCAAATATAAATCCTGAATCTTTTGTATCCCTTTTAAATTCCATACTTTAAATACAGCGTCCGCTCTCCCTGGTTTAAAATATTGATTACCCCATATTGGACTAAATTGTGACAATAACTGTGGTTCTTTTAAATAGTTTTTAGCTTCACACCATATTTTGATCATATGCTTTACAAATGGATTTTTAACTTGTTTTTGTAATTTTTTTGCCGAATCTGAGTATATGAATAAGGGAAGAGGTAAAGGTAAATTGTATGATTCCATTTCAGTCCAGTGAGGGAGATCATTTGATGAAAAATAATATGTCATAGACCTCAGTTGTGCCGACCAATAATACAACATAAAATTTGGACATTTCAGACCTCCACGATCAAATGGTAAATATAATAAAGACAAACGTAATCTAGCCCTCCTGTTGTTCCATATAAATTCCACTAACTTTTTTTTTATTCTTGAGAATAGATCTAAAGGTGGTGATAAGGGAATGTATTGAAATAAATAAAGTATTTTAGGTAAAATATTACTTTTAAGTATATTGATTCTCCCGATCATCGACATTGGTAGTGACATCCATCTCTGAGTTAACTCACTGATATCTGACATTAAGGCTTCATAGTTGACACTGGCGACTGATTCTAGCTTAGGCATAATTTGGATTCCTAAATATTTAAACTGATTTACAACATTGAATTGATTTACCTCAGGGGCTGAGTAATTTCTCTGGGTCTCATTTAGCATTAATATTGAAGATTTAGTTTTATTTATTTTATATCCTGATATTTCCCCAAAATTCTTTATTAAATTCAACAAGGTTGGAATTGATTTTTTTAGATTCGACATAAACAAAATTATATCATCGGCGTACAGGGAGATTTTATGTTCTGTTGGTCCAACTTTAATTCCATATATTTGTGAATGTAAACGTATCGCTATCGCTAAAGGTTCAATTGCCATAGTAAACAGTAAAGGTGAAAGTGGACAGCCTTGTCGACATCCTCTATTGATTTTTATTGGTTTTGAAATATTGTTATTTGTTAGGATTTCTGCTGTAGCATTATTGTATATTATTTGAACCCATTTTATGAAATTATTTCCAAGTCCAAACCTTTGTAGGACTTCAAAAAGAAAGGGCCATTCAACTCTATCAAAGGCCTTTTCGGCGTCTAATAATAGGAGAGCTGTATCCGGTGCTTCTTTATTAAAATAAATAATATTAAATAGTCTTCTTACATTATGGAAGCCTTGTCTACCCTTTATAAAGCCATTCTGATCTCGATTAATAATATTTGGTAAAATTTCTTGTATTCGTCTTGCTAAAATTTTACAGATTATCTTAAGGTCGGCGTTTAATAGGCTTATTGGTCTCATATTTTCACATTTATTAGAGGGCTTACCTGGTTTTGGCAGCAGTATAATTAAGGCATTATTTATGTATGATGGTAAATTATTATTTTGAAATGCTTCTAAAACCATTTCCAAAAAAGGTTTTATTAATTTATTCTTAAATTTTTTATAAAGGTCAACTGGAAGACCATCTGGTCCTGCACTTTTTCCTGATTTCATATTATCAATGGCTAGCCCAACTTCTTCTTGACTAATTTTAGACTCCAATATCTCCCTGTTTTCATTTGGAATACACGGTATAGATAGTTCGTTCAAAAACCCATTTAGTTTTGTTAAATCAGGTTCATTTTTGGTATCATATAATTTTTCATAGTAATCTCTAAAGGCTCTATTAATTTCTAAAGGATCTATAACTACCTGTCCATTACTTATAATACTGGTAATTGATGTTTTAATTTCCAATTGTTTAATCTGCCATGCTAATAATTTTCCTGATTTTTCACCTTGTTCATAAAAAGATTGTTTCAATCTTAGAAGACTCGAGGCAGCTCTATTCGCTGATTTTTTGTCGTATTCAGCTCTCAAAATCAGTAATTCATTCTCCAACCTTGGGTCACTTCCTGCATACACTTTTTCCTGAAGATTTTTTATTTTATGTTCCAATTTAGCTCTCTCCTCTCGAGTCTTCTTAGATTTTGATCCTGTATAACTAATAATATGTCCCCTAATAAAAGCTTTGAAAGCCTCCCACTTTACACATGCTGATGTTTGTGTAGTATTGATGTCAAAGAACTCGTCTATCTGTTTTTCTATATACTTGACAAATTCCTCATCCTGAAGCCATTTATGCTGAAATTGCCATCTACCTGATTCCTTTGTCAATTTTTTATCTACATATATTAGACAACAGGGTGCATGATCAGAGATCACGATGTTATCATAAAAGCAGTTTTGAATCTTGGACCTTAATTCTGTGGAAATCAAAAAATAATCAATACGTAAGAATGTCTTGTAGGTACTGGAATAACAAGAATAGGCTTTAACTTGTGGTTTCATTTCTCTCCATATATCTAACAATCTCAATTCTTTCATAAAATGATTAATAGTCATCCTACATCCAATGTGCGTACAATCCAGTCCTGTTGATCTATCCACACCTGGATTCAATGTACAATTAAAATCCCCTGCTATTATATGTTGCCCTGTAAGTGATGATAAGATGAGAAATAAATTAGCAAAGAACTTCTGATCATCTATATTGGGACCATATAAGTTCACAAGATTTATATTTTCTAATAGCAAAGAACCTTGAATGATTACATATCTTCCAAATTTGTCTCCAATTACATTTTTCACTTGAAAAGGAACTGATTTATGTATGAGAGTCATAACTCCCCTGGCTCGGGATGAAAATGAAGAGGTGAATACACTTCCCTGCCATCTACTCCTAATTCTTTTAACATCCTCCTCTATCAGATGAGTTTCTTGTAAAAACACAATTCTTGAACCCATGTCCTTTATTTTATTCATAACTTGTTTAAGTTTTTTTAAATTTTGTAGACCTCTGCAATTCCATGAAGTTAAATTAAGATTAACACTTTGGTCCATGATCAATAGAGAGTTTGGGATTACCTTGCAGTGTAAACATGCTCATACAGAGAAGCAAAAACATGAGTGGTTGAACATTCATCCTACAAACTACACACAAACAAATTTCCCCTTCCCACACTTGTGGCAAACCCCCCAAAATCAAAAGAAAAATTCTGTCTCCCGATATAGCCATCGACCGTTCCACACCCACGGGGAACAGCCTAAGCCACTCCTTCTTCATCCTCCCAATCACCCTAACTCTACTGCTTTTAATGACGTAACATTAACTCTCCTCTGTAGTTTTCCAACTTAACTCCAAAATTTTTAACAACTTTGTACATCATAGTTTTTTTTTTTTTGTTTGTTTTGTTTTTGTTTTGTTTTTTTAATATATAATACAATCTATATTTTGTAAACTTACTATTTACTTCAAGTCAGTCAGATGCCTGTGCAAATGCTTAATTATTCTACCTTATATTTTGTTCATGCTTAGCTCCCACCAGTCTCTTCTTCTTCTTTGATCTTCTTGATGAACTCCTGCGCCTCCTCTGGGGTCTTGAAGATGTGGGTTCTGCCCTCATACGTGGTCAGCAGTCTCGCAGGATAGATTACACCATGACGAATCCCAAGGTTGCGCAGCTCCTTACGTACGGGATCAAACTGCTTCCTCAATTGTTGGATTCCTGTGGCCAAATCTGGGTAGAACCGCACCTGCTGGTCCTGGTGTTTAATCTCTCCTTTAGCACGTGCAGCGTTGAAGATCTTCATCCTGTCTCTGTTGCTAAGAAACTTCATAATTAAGGTCCTCGGCGGTCCCTTATCTCTCCGTGGGCCAATACGATGTGCTTTTTCCAGAGCCACTGCTGATTGCAACTCCTCGCTGCCCAGCACCTCCGGAATCCACTTTTCCAGAAAGGAACATACGTCCCGACCTTCTGATTCCTCTGGAAGACCCACCAGCCTCAAATTATTCTGTCTCGACCGAGATTCCAAATCCAAAATATTATCTTCCAGAGATTTTTTTTTTTTTTCCAAAGTGCGCACCTTTAATTGAAGACGGGTGACGTCATCTTCAGCACTAGCGAGACGGAGCTCCATCTGCGCCGTTCGTTCTACACAGTCACCCAATTCCTTTCTTATTCCTTCCAACGCTGTCATAATCCCATCAAATCTAGAGGAAAAGTCCGCTCTCATTGAACTCATGGCAGCCATCAGCGCATCTGCGCCATTCCCCGCAGAAATCGCACCGCCGCCAGCCTCCTCCGCCATATATGGAGCCTTGTTTGCTGCGTCACAGACCTGAAAGTCCGTTAATTTGGACTGTTTCGGCGGCTCGCTTTTTCCTTTTCCTGGTTTTCCAGCCTTAGGCTTCGCCGACATATCCTCGCTCAAATGCTGGGATACGTTCTGTCCCAAATGAGAGAGTTATTTGCCGATTTTTTTCTCCAGGAGCAGAGCAGAGCGAGACACGTCCGTCCTACGTGGCAGCCATAACCGGAAGTCGACATGCCATCTTTAATTTCTTTTTCATCTCCTCCTTTCCTGCATGGCAAAGCCTTCAAAAATGTATGTGCTGCCAAATCTGAGATTTTATTATGCATTTTACTCTCCTATTCGATTTCAATCACAAATTCCTTAAATCTCTTTTCACAGGCACACATCCATGTTTACTGTTTTGTCAGAGCTGCCTGTATTTTTTTCCATCATCACAGTATCCCCCGCCTCTCTCTCTAAATCCAAGGATTATACTGAAACATCTGTCTCCCTGCAAGTCTACCTCAAAGTCGCCCCACTCTATCCTGCCAGCCAGTCTCTAGCATCAACTCTGGTTTAACAAGGCAATGACAGATAGAAGTTTTGCTTCACCCCCATAGAAGATATGAAGTATGCAAAGTAACCATGATTTGTTTGTCCACTGTCTCTGTGTGTTTGTTTCCGCACCTGTAAAAAAAAAGAGGAAAAAAAAAAAAAACATTGACCAGCAGGGGACCAAGTATGATGATACCTCTGACTGCCTTGTCTTTATAATGTACAATTCCAATAAAAAGTATTCACCCCCCCCCCCAGACGTTTCAAGCTTTTATTGCTTCATAAAAACAAATCATGGTCAAAATAATTTGGCTTTTTTTTGATCAAAAATTGCAAAAAAAAAAAAAAAAAAAAAAAAAAGCTTCTTTCATGCCAAAGTGAAAACAGATTTTTTACAAACTACTGTAAATTAATTAAAATTATATAAAGTAAATGACTGCATAAGTATTCACCCCCTTTAAAGTGACTGACCTAATCCATCAGAGGTCCAGCTAGTTGATGCCAGCAGTCTCACAATTAGGGAAATGGAGATCACCTGAGTGCAGTTAATGTGTGTCAAGTGATTGCAGTATAAAAACATCTGTGTCTGGGAGGTCCAGTTACTGGTTCATCAGTATTCCTGCTACAGTTGCAAGATAAGATAACACTTTAGTGCAACATGAAGACAAAAGAACATTCCAAGCAACTCGGAGAAAAGATCATTGAAAAGTATAAGACAGGAGATGGCTACAAGAAGATTTCCAACTCACTGGGCATCCCACAGAGTTCAGTTAAATCCATCATTAAGAAATGGAAGCAGTATGGCACTTGTCTAAATCTGCCTAAAGCTGGCTGTCCACACAAACTGAGTGATCGAGCAAGAAGAAGACTGGTGAGGGGAGGCTGGCAAGACCCCTACAACCACTCTGAAGGAGTTGAGACCTTCAGTGGCCCAGATAGGAGAGAATGTACATGAACAATTGTTGCCCAGGTTCTTCACCAGTCGAAGCTGTATGGAGAGTGGCAAAAAGAAAGCCACTGTTGAAAAAAGCTCACATGAAATCTCGCCTGAAATTTGGCCAAAGGCATGTGGAGACTCCAAGGTCAATTGGAAGAGGGTTCTCTGGTCAGATGAGACAAAAATTGAGCCTTTTGGCCATCAGACTAGATGCTATGTTTGGTGACCACCAAACACTGCACATCACCACAAACACACCTTCTCCACGATGAAGCATGGTGGTGGCAACGCCGTGCTCCGGGAATGCTTCTCGGCAGCAGGCCCTGGAAGGCTAGTAAAGGTAGAGGGGAACATGAATGCAGAAAGGTATCACCAAATCACTGCCTGGGAGCAGCTGTGCGAACCACGTGGTGAGGACATCGACGGCCTCACTCACACCATCACGGACTACATCAGCTTCTGTGTGGACAACACCGTACCCACCAAGATCATATGGTGTTGCTCGAACAACAAACCCTGGATCAACCCTGAGATAAAATCACTACTGAGAGAGAAGAAGAGGATCTTCAGGTCGGGGAACAGGGAGATGCTGAAGTCCGTACAGAAGGAGCTAAGGAGGAGGATCAAAGAAGACAAGGACAGCTTCAGGAAGAAGATAGAGGACAAGCTGCAACAGAGCAACATTGGCAGGGTCTGGAGAAACCTCAAAACCATCTCTGGGCTCCAGAATACCTCCTCCCAGGCCACGGGGGGCAGGGAGTGGGTGAACAATCTGAACCTGTTTTTAATAGGTTTGACCCCCCCCCCCCCCAACCACTGCTGCCTCTACCGTCATCAAGACCTCCTGTCCACCCTCCTCCACAGACACCCCCCCCACTCCCAGCACACAGCCCCCAACCTGACCCTCACTAAGACCCAGGTGAGGGCGGAGCTGAGGAAGATCAAGGCGAAGAAGGCCTCGGGTCCAGACTGCATCAGTGCGAAGCTCCTCAAGTCCTGCGCAGACCAGCTGTGTGGGATTGTGGAGCACATCTTCAACCTGAGCCTGAAGCTGGGGAGGGTACCACAGTTGTGGAAAACATCTTGTGTGGTACCCGTACCAAAGACTTCCCACCCCAGAGACCTTAACAGCTACAGACCAGTGGCCCTGACATCTCACCTGATGAAGACCCTGGAGAGACTGCTCCTTGCTCACCTCCGCCCCCTGGTGGGACCAGCGATGGATCCACTCCAGTTTGCCTACCAGCATGGCATCGGGGTGGAGGATGCAGTGATCTTCCTCCTTCACCGTTCCCTGTTCCACCTGGAGAAGCCTGGGAACGTGGTGAGGATCATGTTCTTTGACTTCTCCAGTGCTTTCAACACCATTCAACCGATGATCCTGAGGGACAAGCTGCTGTGCGCAGGGGTGGACCAGCACCTGTCATTGTGGATCCTGGACTACCTCACAAAACGGCCACAGTTTGTGAGAACCCGGGATTGTGTGTCCGACACGATCATCGGCAGTGCGGGAGCCCCCCAAGGAACGGTTTTGGCTCCCTTCCTGTTCACCCTTTATACTGCGGACTTGTCACACAACACAACATACTGCCATCTACAGAAGTTCTCTGACAACTCTGCGATCGGCGGCCTCATCTCCAACGGAGATGAAGCTGAGTACAGAGGACTTATCCAGGACTTTGTGGACTGGTGCCATCGGAACTGCCTCCAGATCAATGTGAGAAAAACTAAGAAGCTGGTGGCGGACTGCCACAGGCAAGGGCAACCCCTCACAGCACCAGTAAACATCCAGGGAACAGACATTGAGATGGTGACATCCTACAAGTACCTGGGTGTTCATTTGAACAATAAACTAGACTGGTCACACAATACTGACGCACTCTACAAGAAGGGACAGAGCAGGCTGTTCCTACTCAGGAGGCTCAGGTCTTTTGGTGTACAAGAGGTTCTCCTGAAGACCTTTTACGATTCGGTGGTGGCATCAGCCATCACTTTTGGAGTGATCTGCTGGGGCAGTGGTATCACAACAGCCGATAGGAAGAGACTGAACAAACTGATCAAGAAAGCTAGCTCAGTCCTGGGGCAGCGCCTTGACCCAGTGGAGGAGATAGGAGAGAGAAGGATGGTGGCTAAGCTGTCATCTCTGCTGGTGTCCGAGTCCCACCCTATGCAGGACATACTGAACGCACTGAGGAGCTCATTTAGCAGTAGGCTACATCATCCTAGGTGCGTGACCAAGAGGTTCCGCAGGTCCTATCTACCTACGGCCATCAGACTTTATAACCTAAGCAGGGCTGCTCACAGATAGCAAAAAAACGTGATGCCCTAATAGTATTGAATGCAAAAGACGCAACAGACGTACACAAAATGGTCCCCTCCAGTATACAACGAGGACAATATCAAAGACAACAAGGTGAATGTTCTGGAGTGGCCAAGTCAAAGCCCAGATCTCAAATTTGTGGCTGGATTGGAAAAGAGTTGTTCATGCCCGATCCCCGAGTGACCTGACAGAGCGTGAGCCATTCTGCAAGGAAGAATGGAGAAAATTTGCAATGTCAAGATGTGCCAGCCTGATTGAGACATGCAATGCCTATAAAAAGTATTCACCCCCTTGGATGTTTCAACCTTTTATTACTTTAATAAATGAAATCATGGTCAATATAATTTGGCTTTTTTGACAAAAACTTGCAAAAAAAAAAAAAAAGCTTCTTTCATGTCAAAGTGAAAACAGATTTTTACAAACTACTGACGGGCAGCTCAGTGGGGCAGTGGTTAACACTGTGGCAGCACAGCAAGGTCACGGGATCCATTCCACCCCTGACCATTGTGGGTTCGATCCCACCCCCGGACCATCGGTGACCCTTCTGTGTGGAAGGGTCTCCCCGTGTCTGTGTAGGTTTTCTTCAGGTACTCCGGTTTCCTCCCACAGGCCAAAGACATGCAGGTTAGATTAATTGGCATCAACTGAGATTCTAAATTGTCCTTAAGTATGAATGTGACAGTCTATAGAATAGAATAGAATAGAATAGGCTTTATTGTCATTGTACAGTTGTACAGCACAACAAAATTGTGGGTGCTCCACCAGGCTACTGCGCAATAAAGTAAGTGAGAAGAATTTGAAATAAAACATTTACAGAACACACGGTTAACCATACGACTGAAGTAAAAATAAAAGTAAAAATAACAAATAGCAATATACTTAAAAGTAATATCTTACCCAAAATACTTTATTTATTTCAATACATTCCTTTACCACCACCTTCAGATCTATTCTCAAGAATTAAAAAAAAAGTTAGTGGAATTTATATGGAACAATAGGAAGGCTAGATTACATCTGTCCTTACTATATTTACCATTTGATCGTGGAGGTCTGAAATGTCCAAACTTTATGTTGTATTACTGGTCAGCACAACTGAGGTCTATGACATATTATTTTTCATCAAATGATCTCCCTCACTGTATTGAAATGGAATCATACAATTTACCTTTACCTCTTCCCTTATTCATATACTCAGACTCGGCAAAAAAATTACAAAAACAAGTTAAAAATCCAATTGTAAAGCATATGATCAAAATATGGTGTGAAACCAAAAAATATTTAAAAGAACCACACTTATTGTCACAATTTAGCCCAATATGGGGCAATCAATATTTTACACCAGGGAGAGCAGATGCTGTATTTAAAGTATGGAATTTAAAAGGGATTCAAAAGATTCAAGACTTATATTTGTCACGTTCAGATAACATAATGTCTTTTGAAGAACTGAGGATCAAATTTAATCTTAATAGAACACATTTTTTAAAATATCTTCAGCTTAGGAATTTTATTCGATCAAATCAAAATAATGCTCTCACCCGACCTACTTATTCATCCTTGGAAAAAATTTTGACGAAAGATAGTAAGAGAAAGGGTATTATTTCAGAGTTTTATAACTCATTGACACTATCCTCAAATGAAAACTCACAGAAAAGACTGAATTATTGGAAAGAAGACCTGCAAATTGAAATTTCAGAGGAACAATGGGAACTGGCTTGTACAGAAGCTCAAACCAAATCAATAAATGTACGTCTTAAATTGATACATTTTAAATGGTTTATGCAGATGTATGTTACACCAGTGGAGTTAAATAGATATAACAAAAACATACCAGATACATGCACAAAATGTATGGAAAGTAAAGGAACCCTATTTCACTGTTTATGGGAATGTAGAAAAATTAGAATGTTTTGGGAAGAGGTGAGGGTAACAATTGAAAAAATAATTTCAAAACAATTCACATTGAACCCTAAACTGTTTTTGTTGGGTCTGTATCCAGAAAAGCATAACTTTAATAAGAGTGAAAGAGCATTCATAGACCTCAGTTTGCTTAATGCCAAAAAATGTATTGCACTATTGTGGAAAAAGACTCATAGACCAGATGTGACTCAGTGGTTAAGACAGATGTTAACAAACCTTCCACTAGAAAGAATAAAATACATACTGAAATCAAAGGAAAATGTGTTTGAGAATGTATGGAGACCTTTCATTGATTATGTAAAGAAATTAAACATAACTTCTGAAGAGGAAGGTGAATGATGTGTGTGGACCTTGCAAATTCCAGATTGGTGAATGTATAATATGTATACTTATGTAAAAGATTACCTAGACTAAACAGAGGAGCATTGTTGATGACTTGCCTTTGTTAGTGGTTGTTGGTGTTTTTAGTACATTTTTTTTTTGTAGTTAGTGTTTTTTTTTTTAATTACTTCAGTGTTAGTGTTTGATTGTTTGTGCCATGTTTGTAAAAAAAAAAGGTTCAATAAAAAATACTGTGGAAAAAAAAATAACAAATAGCCCATAGATATATACACAGGTACTGTGGTGGCCTCGTGGGTGGAACTGCAGTGGTGAGAAAAAGTGTTTGCCCCCTTCCTGAGTTCTCATATTTTTGTATGTTTGTCACACTTAAATGTTTCAGATCATCAAACAAATTTAAATATTGATTGATTTAATATCCCTTACAGAGATTGGTTAGGGCAAGAGGATTATGTTGGTTTAAATGAATCAACTCCCTCTGGTTATTTAAACTGTCAAAATCCCAAAAGTTCTGGTCGTGGAGGAGGAGCAGCAACAATTTACCATTCCAAATTACTAGTTAATGTAAAGCAAAAAACATGTTATAATTCCTTTGAGGGCCTGGTCCTCAGTATTGGGCATTTTACCAGTTTTAGGTTAAACCCCATTTTATTTGCCATAGTTTATCGTCTTCCCTCAACCTACTCAGAATTTTTATCCGAATTTGCCAGATTCTTAGCAGATTTAGTGCTGAAATCAGATTAATTATAGTAGGGGACTTTAATATACGTGTAAATGCAGATAGTGATTGCCTTAATATGGCGTTTAATTCAACATTAGACTCGATTGGGTTTTCTCAGAAAGTAGGAAATTCTACCCATTATCTCCACCACATGCTGGACCTTGTTCAGATATATGGCATAGAAATAGAAAATCTGGTAGTGTCTCCTCATAACCCTGTACTGTCAGACCATTGTCTGTTAACCTCTGATTTTACTATTCCTGACTATTTGGCTCCTGAAGAAAAATATTACTACAGTACATGCCTCTCAGATGATGTTGTTACCAAATTTAAGCAGATTGTTTCCTCTATGCCATGTGTCAACACAACGGAGATAAGCTATAGACAGCTTGCTCCTTCTGTAATTGATAGCATGGTAGATAGTGTTACAGCTTCTATGCGTCAGACTCTAGGCATGGTTGCCCCTTTAAAAAAGAAAAAAGTCTTATTAGAGATTTCTAACTCCTTGGTTTAACACAGAAACTCGTAGCTTAAAACAGAAGACTCATTCATTCATTCATTCATCTTCTTCCGCTTAATCCTTTTCGGGTCACGGGGGGGGGGCTGGAGCTTTGGGCGAGAGGCAGGGTACACCCTGGACAGATCGCCAGTCCATCACAGGGCCAACACAGAGAGACAGACAACCATTCACTCTCACAGTCATACCTAAGGACATTTTAGAATCCTCAGTTTGATGCCAATTAACCTAACTTGCATGTTTTTGGCATGTTGGAGGAAACTGGAGAAATCCCGGAGTAAACCCACGCAGACACGGGGAGAACATGCAAATTACACACAGATCACTGTTGGTCGGGGGCTGGGATCGAACCCAGGATCCCCCGGCCAAGGGTGAGTTGCTGTGCTGCCGCAGTGCTAACCACTCCGCCACCGCGCCGCCCAACAGAAGACTCGTCAATTAGAAAGACAATGGCGCTCCACTAAATTAGATGAAATCTATTTAGCTTGGAGAAATCATCTTCTAATTTATAAAAAATCTCTTAGGAAAGCTTGAACAAGTTATTATTCTGCATTAATAGACGACAACAAGAATAACCCCAGGTTTCTTTTCAGCACTGTAGCCAGGCTGACAAAGAGTCAGGACTCTGTCAGTCCTATCGTTCCCTTAGAGCTTACTAGTCAGGACTTTATGAACTTTTTCAATAATAAAATTTCTTCTATCAGAGATAAAATCAGTCAGATTATTCCCACTGTTAAATACAGTAACTACTACAACTCCTTCAAGTGATATCTGTTTGGATGAGTTTACTCCAATTGACCTTATAGAGCTGGATAAAATAATTTCCTCATCCAAGCCTTCAACTTGCCTTTTAGACCCTATTCCTACCAGGTTATTTAAAGAAGTCTTGCCATTTATTGGTAGCTCTATTCTTCAAATAATCAATTCTTCATTAACATTAGGCCATGTACCGCAGGGTTTTAAAACTGCTGTAATTAAACCCTTACTCGAAAAGCCAACGTTGGATCCAGGAGTTTTAGCTAACAAGAGACCAATCTCTAATCTGCCTTTCATTTCAAAAATCTTGGAAAGAGTTGTTGCTAAGCAATTATTTGACCACTTGTAGGGAAATGGTTTATTTGAAGAGTTTCAATCTGGGTTTAGAATCCATCACAGCACTGAAACAGCTTTAGTGAAGGTCACTAATGACCTCCTTATCACATCTGCTAATGGACTTGTTTCTGTACTTGTCCTTTTAGATCTTAATGCAGCTTTTGATACTATAGATCAAAATATTTTACTTGATAGATTAGAATACCATGTTAGACTTAATGGAACTTCGTAGCAGTGGTTTAAATCTTATTTATCTGATAGGTTCCAGTTTGTTCATGTCAATAATGAGTTTTCTTCCAACTCAAAGCTCAGTCACAGAGTTCCACAGGGATCCGTGCTAGGCCCTATTCTTTTTAGTTTATATATGCTTCTGTTAGGCAATATTATTAGAAAGCACTGTATACATTTTCACTGTTATGCAGATGACACACAATTATACTTGTCAATGAAACCAGATGATAGTAAACAATTAGCCAAGTTAGAAGCCTGTCTTAAGGAAATCAAAGCTTGGATGACTTGTAATTACCTTCTATTAAATTCTGATAAGACTGAAGTCATTCTAGTTGGTCCAGAAAAACCTTAGAAATACCTTTCCAAATCAAACTCTTAGTTTGGATGTGATTACTCTTTCTCTTAATAGTTCTGTGAGGAACCTTGGAGTTATTTTTGATCAAGATCTGTTTTTTAATTCACATATTAAACTTGTTTCTACGACTGCCTTCTATCATTTGCGTAATATTGCCAAGATTAGGAGCATCTTGTCTCAGAGTGATGCTGAGAAACTAATCCATGCTTTTGTTAGCTCTAGATTACTGTAACTCTTTATTATCAGGTTGTCCTAAAACATCTTTAAAAAGTCTTCAGCTGATCCAACATGCTGTAGCAAGAGTTTTAACAGGTACTAGAAAGAGAGATCATATCTCTCCGGTTGTGGCCTCCCTTCATTGGCTTCCCATAGAGTTTAGAATTAAGTTTAAAATCCTTCTTCTCACTTACAAAACTCTAAATAATCACCCCCCCCTTTTTTTTTAAATGATCCGATACTACCCTATTATCCTAACAGAGCACTACACTCCCAAAATGCAGGATTACCTGTAATATCTAAAATCTCCAAAAGTACAATGGGAGGCAGAGCCTTCAGTTATCAAGCTCCTCTCCTGTGGAACCAGCTGCCAATCTGGATTCAGGAGTCAGACTCAATTTCTGTTTTTAAGAATAGGGTTAAAACCTTCCTTTTTGATATAGCCTATAATTAGGGTGGGATCACGTGCCCCTGAACCCTCCCTTAGTTATGCTGCTAATAGGTTTACACAGCCAGGGGACCTCCAACAATGCACTGGGCTTCACTCCTTTCTTCACTCTTTCTTCACATGAAATATTTTTGCTGGCCATTAACATCTGTTTGTTCTCTCCCACTGTTTGAGTCCATGTCATGCTGTTTGCTCTCTACATGTCTGTTCTTTTCTTCTTCTCTACCCCCTCACCCCCCAGCCAGTCGCAGCAGATGACTGCCCCTCCCTGAGCCTGGTTCTGCTGGAGGCTTCTTCTTGCTAAAAGGGAGTTTTTCCTCTCCACCGTCACCAGGTGCTTGCTCACAGGGGATTGCCTGATTGCTGGGGTCTTTCTGCAATTGTGGGGGTTTCCCCTACAATTGAAAGTGTGATGAGATGACTGTTGTTGTGAAATGGTGATATATAAATAAAGTTGAATTGAATTGAATATTCAACAAAGATAACACAAGTAAACACAAAATGCAGTTTTTAAATGAAGTTGTTTATGATTAAGGGAAAAAAAATCCAAACCTGCATGGCCCTGTGTGAAAAAGCGATTGCCCCCGAAACCTAATAACTGGTTGGGCCACCTTTGGCAGCAACAACTGCAGTCAAGCGTTTGTGATAACTGGCAATGAGTCTTTTACAGTGCTGTGGAGGAATTTTGGCCCACTCATCTTTGCAGAATTGTTGTAATTCAGCCACATTGGAGGGTTTTCCAGCATGAACTGCCTTTTTAAGCTCATGCCACAGCATTTCAATCAGATTCCGGTCAGGACTTTGATTAGACCACTCCAATGTCTTCATTTTGTTTATATTAAGCCATTCAGATGTGGACTTGCTGGTTTGTTTTCGATCATTGTCCTGCTGCAGAACCCAAATGCGCTTCAGCTTGAGGTCACGAACGGATGGCCGGACATTCTTCTTCAGGATTTTTTGGTAGACAGCAGAATTCATGCTTCCATTTACCACAGCAAGTCTTCCAGGTCCTGAAGAAGCAAAACAGCCACAGATCATCACACTACCACCACCATATTTTACTGTTGGTATGATGTTCCTTTTCTGAAATGCTGTGTTACTTTTACGCCGGATGTAATGGGACACACATCCTCCAAAAAGTTCAACTTTTGTCTCGTCAGTCCACAGAGCATTTTCCCAAAAGTCTTGGGGATCATCAAGATGTTTTCTGGCAAAACTGAGAGGAGCCTTTATGTTCTTTTTGCTCAGCAGTGGTTTTCGTCTTGGAATTCTGCCATGCAGGCCATTTTTGCCAAGTCTCTTTCTTATGGTGGAGTCATGAACACTAACCTTAACTGAGGCAAGTGAGGCCTGCAGTTCTTTGGATGTTGTTGTGAGGTCTATTGTGATCTCTTGGATGAGTCGTCGCTGTGCTCTTGGGGTAGTTTTGGTCGGCCGGCCACTCCTGGGAAGGTTCACCACTGTTACATGTTTTTGCCATTTGTGGATAATGGCTCTCACTGTGGTTCACTGGAGTCCCAAAGCTTTAGAAATGGCTATAGAATTGGACTTAGCTTTCCAAAGATGTGATAAACCACGGTTAATTCATGTTTTAACAGGGAGCAATCACTTTTTCACACAGGATCATGTAGGTTTGGATTTTTTTTTACCCTTAATAATAAACACCATCAGTTAAAAACTGCATTTTGTGTTTACTTGTGTTATCTTTGTCTAATATTTAAATTTGTTTGATGATCTGAAACATTTAAGTGTGACAAACATACAACAAAATGAGAAATCAGGAAGGGGGCAAACACTTTTTCACATTGTCGGCCTCCGTCGGTCTATGATGACCATGGAAGAGAATCCTAAACGTCTACTTTGCTAGAACAGCACCGCCTGTGGCTGAACAGGCCGATGCGCGAATGGCAGTCCCTGTCACACAGGTCGCACTTGTGGGTGGTCTCCGTGCTGCTGGGTCTGTGGCGGTTCTTCCTGCGGGTCCTTTTTTCATCTGCTGCAGCAGTCAGTCTCTCTTCACCCACCTTGAGCTGTCTGGTCAAGGTGCCTCTCCATTTGGAGCAGTCCGTTGCAAGGTCCTCCCAGCGCTCTGTGTTGATCTCCAGGGCCTTCATGTCTCTCTTGCAGACGTCTCTAAAGCGCAGCTGTGGGCGGCCAACGTCTCTCCTGCCAGTCGCCAGTTCTCCGTAGAGGACGTCTTTGGGGATTCTGCCGTCCTCCATACAGTGAACGTGGCCTAGCCAGCGGAGCCTGCGCTGCCTGAGTAGAGTGAACATGGAGGGAAGGCCGGCGCGGGACAGAACTTCTGTGTTGGGCACTTTGTCCTGCCAGGATATGTGCAGGATGTGGCGAATGCAGCGCAAGTGGAAGGAGTTCAGTCTCTTTTCCTGCCGGGCGTATGTTGTCCACGTCTCACTCCCATAGAGCAGTGTGCTGATGACGCAGGCGTTGTACACTGCCATCTTCGTCTTGACAGAGAGTTTGGGATTCTCCCACACTCGTGTGGTGAGGCAAGCAAGTGTGAAGGCTGATTTTCTAATTCTCTTGTCGATCTCTGTATCAAGGGAGAGGTTGTTGCTGATCATGGACCCCAGGTACGTGAACTGATTCACGACCTCCAACTCGTAGTCGTCGATGGTTGGTGGTGCTTCCGTGCCTTGCGCCAAGATGTTAGTCTTCTTCAGGCTGATGGTAAGCCCGAAATCCTTGCATGCCTGGGAGAAGCGGTCCATCAGGGTCTGAAGCTCCTGCTGTGTGTGGGTTGCGACTGCAGCGTCGTCTGCGAACAGCATGTCTCTGATTAGAGCCTCGCGTACTTTGGTTCTGGCTTTCAGGCGGGCGAGGTTAAAAAGCCTGCCGTCAGATCTTGTGTGCAGGTAGATTCCCTCTGTTGCTGTGCTGAAGGCATGCCTCAGGAGCATAGCAAAGAAAATCCCAAAGAGGGTTGGCGCAAGTACACAGCCCTGTTTCACTCCGCTGCGTATGTTGAATGGCTCTGAGACGTTGCCGTCGTGCTGCACTATCCCCTGCATGTTGGTGTGAAATGATTCGATGAGGCTTTGCAACTTTGGTGGGCATCCTATCTTTGGCAGGATCTTGAAAAGGCCCTCTCTGCTGACCAGATTGAACGCTTTGGTGAGGTCGATGAAGGCGACGTACAGGGGCATGTTCTGTTCTCTGCATTTCTCCTGGAGTTGGCGGATGGAGAATATCATGTCTACCGTCGATCGCTCAGCGCGGAAGCCACACTGAGACTCGGGGTAGACACGTTCGGCAAGCTTCTGTAGACGAACGAGAACAACTCGTGCGTAGACTTTGCCAACAACGATGAGGAGGGAGATGCCCCTGTAGTTGTTGCAGTTGCTTCTCTCCCCTTTTGTTTTTGTAGAGGGTGATGGTCTTGGTGTCCCTCATGTCCTGTGGTACGGCACCTTCCTTCCAGCACTGGCAGAGGACGTCATGCAATGGCAGCAGTAGGGCGGTCTTGCAGTGCTTGATCAGGTCGGGGGGTATGCCGTCGTTGCCGGGTGCCTTGCCAGCGGCCAAGCTATCAATGGCCTTGCTGAGTTTGTCGATGGTTGGCTCGGCGTCAAGTTCGTCCATGGATGGCAGGCAGTCGATGGCATCAAGGGCTGATGGTGTCACGGTGTTCTGGCTGGAGTAGAGGTCGGAGTAGTGTTCCACCCATCTCTCCATCTGCTTGTTCTTTTCTGTGATCACCTCCCCAGTGGGGGATTTGAGGGGGGCCATCTTGCTCTGAGCCGGACCAAGTGCTTTCTTGATGCCATCGTACATACCACGGATGTTCCCTGTTATGGCAGCGGTTTGAATGTCTTGGCTGAGCTGAGTCCAGTACTCGTTGGCACAGCGCCGAGCAGTCTGCTGAACTTTGCTTCTCGCAGCCCTGAGAATCTGGAGATTCTTCTCGTTTGGGTACTTCTTGTACTCAGCAAGTGCTGAGTGCTTGGCTTCAATGATGGGGGTCATCTCAGTCAACTTGGCATCAAACCAGTCCTGTGACTTCGAGGTCTTCCTCCCAAAGGTAGCCAAGGCTGTGCGGTGGATGGTGTTTCGCAGCTCTTCCCACTTCTGCTTTGAAGATTCTCCTTCTTGTGGTACACCAAGTTCCTTCTCAAAGGTGGAGGCAAACTGCTCAACAAGTTCTGGTTGGGCCATCTTGCTGGTGTCAATCCGTGCCTTTCCAGGCTGTCTAGCACGATGGAATTTCTTCAGCTGCAGCTTGACCTTGCAACACACCAATGAATGGTCTGTGTCGCAATCTGCACTCTGGAACGAACGGGTGATTAGCACGTTCTTCAGTGAGGTGCGCCTGGTCAGGATCAAGTCCAGCTGGTGCCAGTGCTTTGAGCACGGATGTCGCCAGGAAACCTTGTGTTGGGGCTTGGTCTTGAAGAACGAGTTTGTGATGCACAGATCGTGATATGTGCAGAACTCGAGCAGCCGCTGTCCGTTGTCGTTCATTCTGCCCACGCCAAATGGTCCAAGACAGGAGGGCCAGGAGTCGTGGTCAGCACCCACTCTGGCATTGAAGTCTCCAAGGAGAATGAGTTGTTCAGAGTTGGGGATGATCCTGACAGTTGTTGCGAGATTCTCGTAGAACTTGTCTTTTGCTTCTGGTGTGGCTGTCAGTGTTGGGGCATACACACTGACGAGGGTGACTGGGCCTTGAATGATGTTCAGGCGGAGGGTGAGGAGTCGTGCAGAGCCATTGCTGTCCGGTTCCACCATCTTCAGCAAGGTGTTCTTCACTGCGAAGCCCACTCCGTGTTCCCTGTGTTCGTCACTGCCCTTTCCCTGCCAGTAGAATGTGTAGTCCTTCTCTCTCAGTGTGCCTGCGTCAGCCAACCATGTTTCCTGGAGAGTGGCGATATCCACTTCCAGTCTCTTCAGCTCATTATTGATGATGGCAGTCTTCCTGGTGTCGTTGATGTCCTTGAGGTTAGCAGCGAGTCCTGTCATCATAGTGCGGACGTTCCAAGTTCCCAGTTTTAGAGTTGGTCTCTTTTGTTTTTTTGTCTTGCCTGGTGCAAAGGTTCTCAGCCTGCCGTTCGGACTTCTCCTCATCCCCATCTACCCAATGAGGAAAGTAAGCTGTGGCGGGACAACACCTTATTGGCTGGGGGCTGCCCAGCTTGAGGCGGGCGGTAGCTGTCCAGTGAGATCTGATGATCCCTCCCACCGTCGGGAACAACCCCTGGCGCCGCGCTCTATGCCAATTGAGCGGTGGCTTATAACCGGTAACTGTCATTCCCCGTGTTTTGTCTACGCCAAAGGCGAAGCTGGAGTGTCCTCTCCAGTGATCCGGTGTTCTACCTTCCAGCGTTGGGCGTTGGTAGGATTCAAGCCTGGGCAGGAAGATATGGAGGACAAGATGTTGCCCATGCAGCATGCCCCCCCTCTCCACGTCACTGATGAATCCAAAGGAACAGCAGGGCTGCTACAGTTTGGCACCAGTGCCGTCGCAGGAGCTGCCAGAACGATGTTGAGCACAACAGAGAACTGCCTTAGGGACTCCGACTCCGGATTTTTCCTCAAGGTTGACTCCCGAAGCCTTTCCCGTGACCGGGTGTGCCGCAAGGCAGCGGAGGTTTGAAATCAGGGTTTACCTTCCCCTAGATGGGCTACCTTCCCAGGTTGACAAGCCACCATCTACCCGAAGCATCTGGTTTTAAGGCACCAGAGATCCGCCCTCGCCCCTTCTCCCATTAGTAAAAGTAGTTCCGCCGGGCTTAGAGACTAAACCACACGGGCAGGCTAGGAGTTGGACTTAGTTGTCAGAGGCTTTTCGAGACGCACGCCATAAGGAGCATTTTATGAGCACTGGGAGCTTAACCCCAGTGCCACTCCTGGCTATGACAACCTTGGAACCACTACTAGTGGTTCCAAGTGGTTCTACTACTAGTTTTTCACACTACTGTATGTATATAAGAGTGCGGAGTGCAGAACACATAAATGAGTTAAAATGGCCCAAGGATTATGGAAAATATGTTGTGATTTCACAGATGGGTCAATATACATGAAAGTGAGGAGTGAAAAGACAGGTGAGTTATAGTGATAATTAAAAGGTCCTCAGTTATGTGCATGTGAGCATTTGGGGGGAGGGGGTGGGGCCTCTGACTGTTTGCAGTTCGGATGGCCCAGGGGAATAAACTGTTTGTCAGTCTGGAGGTGTGGGACCTGATTGAGCTGAACCGTTGTCCAGAGGGAAGCAGGTCAAACAGGTGGAGGGCGGGATGTGAGGGGTCTCCTTTGATGGCCTTGATCCTTCTGAGACAGGAGGCTCTGGAGATGCCTTCCAGGAAGGGCAGAGGGCTGCTGATAAGTTTTTGGGCGGTGTTGATGACCCTCTGCACAGCCTTCCTGTTCTTGGCCGTGGAGCCGGCGTACCAGACACCCAGATAGTAGGTGAGCATGCTCTCCACTGAGCAGTGATAGAAGGCCAACAGCAGTTTCTGGTCCAGGTTGTTCTGCTGGGCTTTCTTCATCAGGGCCTTGGTGTTGACAGTCCAGGAGAGGTCAGAGGAGATGTGGGTGCCCAGGAACCTGAAGACAGGGACATTTTCTATGCGGTTGCCATTTATGGGGGGGGGGGGGGGGGGAGTCCTGTCTGTTCTTCTTGAAGTCTAGAATGAGTTATTTGTTTTTTTGGACATTCAGTTTCAGGTTGTTTGCTTGGCACCACAGCAGCAGATTCTCTACCTCCGCTCTGTATGCCTTCTCATCTTCGTCGGTGATGAGCCCAACCAAGGTGGTGTTGTCTGCGTATTTCACAATGACGGAGGTTGGGTGGGTTGGAATACAATCAAAGGTGTACAGGAGTACAGTAGAGGGCTTAGCATGGTTGTTTGTCTCCGTGTGTTGCGATGGACTGGCGATCTGTCCAAGGTGTAACCTGCCTCTTGCCCAAAGATGCTAGAATAAGTTCCAGCTCCCCCCGCGACCCGAAAAGGATTAAGATGGACAGCCGGATGGATGGATGGATGGATGGATGGATGGATAGATGGATGGATAGATGGATGGATGGATGGCCAAACTACTGACTGGAATAGTGGTCTAGTTGATAGAGCATTATCCACCCTACAACCGGGAGGTTGGGGGTTCAAGTCCCAGCCAGGTCATAACAATGACCATATAAAATTGGTACTTCCCACCTTCTAGCTTGGTGCTCAGGATAATAGAATGGGGGAAAGAAAAGTTGTTTGTGGCAGCGCCTTGTATGGCAGTGGCCCTTCTGATTCAAGATGTGATTAACATTGTAGATAGGAGAAACGTAATTTCGTTCTACTGTACATGATTGGTTGTATGGACTGAATGACAATAAAGTTGGCTTTTTCTTCTTCTACTGTCAATCAAAGAGAAAGCCACTGTTGAAAAAAGCTCACATGAAATCTTGCCTGGAATTTGCCCAAAGGCATATGGGAGACTCCAAGGTCAATTGGAAGAAGGTTCTTTGGTCTGATGAGACAAAAATTGAGCTTTTTGGCCACCAGACTAGACACTATGTTTGGCGACCACCAAACACTAGTGGTGGGCAGATTGAACCAAATATCGATAATATTGATACCAATGTTTGTATTGATATTGATCAATACCAGTGTAATGAGACTGATACTCTGTCAGTGTGTGTGACAGCAAGGAGCAGGCACGTTTTGCTCCTCTTCTTCTTCTTGTGTTTTTTTTGGCAGATGGCAACCAGCGTTTAGGTGCTACTTGTTACTACCATCACGTGACTCAACAGCGCCAGGCACTTAGGCTAGCAAGCAGTAGCTGCCGGCACGCGCACACACACGAGCCGCACAGAGACAGAGCAGAAGAACGGCAGAGAGAAAGAGAAGCACCATGTGGCTATATTTTCAAATGAAGGGAAACATTTTATTATTTATTTTTGTATTGTAGTTTCTGAACAGTGTACATCAAAAAATAATTTGTTTTAATTTGTTCTTGAGTAATAATTTTGTGCAGTTTGTTTATCTAAGCAAAAAATCCAGACATGACAATGTGTGGGAAAAAACAGTTTTGTTACTGTTCTATTGTTTCTGAACAAAAACTTTTATTATGATAAAGTATTCTCTATTTACCTCTAAACTTTGCCCAAATTCTGTCCTTGGTTTTAATTAATGAATAATCCAAAGGAAAAAAAATCACAAAACACTTACAGGTCATGAAAATTCATTCAGATTTAGTAATTTGATGATGCATCCACCTTAATTATTAAAAAGTATTGGTATCATATCAGTATTGGTGATACTGGCCCTGTATTTACTTGGTATCAGATCAATACCAAATCTTGCAGTATCACACACTGCTACCAAACACTGCACATCCAGGGTGAATACTTTTTACAGGCAGTGTACGAGGGGGGGCTGGAAAGTTCCTAGTGGTCAAATTTGACCAAATGTGGTTTATTTTTCAATCGCAGGGATCCAAGTGCTGCAACACCAGTGGAAGAAGTGTGTGGACCGAAGGGGAGACTATGTTGAAAAATAAACCACATTTGGTCAAATTTGATCACTATGAACTTTTCAGCCCCCCCCCCCCATATGTTTACAGTTTACTTATTTCTGATACAGCTGAAACCACAAGGTTACATACATTGTATAAAAGGACACATAACCTGTTTTTTTTTTTTACATCTGACATTAAATTAGACCAAAATGTATCTGTTTTAGGTCAGTTAGGATTACAAACAGTATTTCTATTTGCTAAATGCCAGAATAATGAGAGAATTTTTTTAGAGAATTTTTTAATTACCTTCTGCAAAGTCAGAAAAGTTCAGTCTGATTTAATGTCAGACAGTGAGAAAAAAGGTCATGTGTCTTTTTATACAGTGTATTTAAACTTCTGGGTTCAATTGTAAATGTCAGTCTGCTAATGAGATAAATATCCTTAATTTTTTGTAACCGGTTATGAGCATCACAGCGGGTACGTTTGAAAAAAAAAAAAATGGATGAACTGGAAGGAAGACAGATTTATACTTGCACAGATTTTTTTTTTCTTTTACTGCTGTCTAAGCTGGTATTTTTTTTTATAGATGTACTTTATTGATCCCAAACTGGGAAATTACAGTTTTATTTTTTTACTATTTGACCATTTATACTTTTTAGTGTAATAATTTATATGTGTTAAGCCTTATTATTCATCTACCTGATGTTTACAGTTTTGTAAATGCACTTTTGTTTTATTTACTCTGATATTTTTATAAGATGTTTTCTCATTTTCTAACAGCTAAGGATTTGCATGTGCAGAGATCTATTCTTGTAGGATTGCAATCAACTTCAAACACATGTTTACATTGTTTTATATATGCACAATTTCTACTGCTATTCCAGCTTTGCATGGGTCTCATTTCCCTATTAACACCACCTATCCTATCCAGGGATGAGAATGGGGTTTGGGAAAAAAAGAAAAAACTAAGCCGGGGGTCTTGGGGGACGCAGGCCCCCCAGAAGCTAACGAAATCTGGTGTTTTAGTATGCTTAAATGTGGTCTTATATTTAAAGTTAGAAGTACGTACAAATGCATTTATAGTTTACCTTTTTAATCTGCTGCTGCATCACTTGTGTAATCATGTTCAATACTGTTTTGATTCAGTGTCACACTTGACTGACAAATAGAAAATGTCACTTCCATATTTACATGCCTGTGCTACTACTCTATGAACTTATGTACAAGTCAATGTATTCTTCACATCTAATTGTGCAATTTCTTCTTCTTGGCTACCAAAGCCTGGAGCCGTTCTGTAGCCTTCCTCTTCTCTGATTTTCTGTGGGCAAGCAGTGCCTGCTTAGCTGCAGCTTCTCTGTTCTTTTTCATGGCTGCCTTGCTCGCCACAGAATCATGTTGAAGATTGAGTTCTTTCTGTTTCATTTCCTTCTCTTTCCTTTTTTCTTCCTTTTCATGCCTGTAGGCACTTGCTGGATATGACAAAGGAAATCTAACAAAATCACCGATTGGTTGCTTCAATAAGTATCAGCCAATCAGTGGCCTTGTTACATTACATTACTGATCTCGCTGGGTAGCGCGTTCTGCGAGGTGGATTTTAGCAGCCGATCGAAAATACAACTCGCCGGTCATAACATACCCCCCCCCCAAAAAAAATTTCTCCTCGAATTTAGACGATTCACGAGAATGACCCTAGACATGATCAAATCCGTGGAATTCCGCGGATCCGCGGAAAATTCTCATCCCTGCCTATCATTTAGGGAGAAAACTACAGAAGGCTGAGAATGCCCCCATGAGCAAGCATAAACAGTTATGGCAGTTCAGTGGCATCCTTTTTCATTCGCGCAGTGATTCATGAGTCAACTGTGAACAATACTTTAGGGTAGTATCTCACAGAGCCACAAATGTAGACAAATGTGACCATTTTTGGATTTTCGGAGGAATGTTCATGAACATCAACAACAATTAACAATGTTTAGTGACATTTAACAACCATTTGCAACCACGCGGTATTCAACCAACAGGTTGGTCAATGATGAGCTACAACATTCTTTTTAAATTAAAGGGGCCACCGACTGAAAATGGTATGTTTGAAGGGTCTAACGGTCTGAAATGTGTCTATTTAATAATGTGTCACATAATAATCAAAAAAATATTAAAACAGTCAGTTCTCTTAAAAAAATGCACTAATGTCACAGCTGCTGCTGTTTGTTATTGCACTATGACCATGCACATTCTGGACTGTCACTGTTTGCACCTCTTCTACTGCACTGAATTTGCACTACGAGTATTATTGTTATTGTACATAGGATTGCTGTTTTCATCTTTATTCCTTTTTTCTTGTATTACATACAACTACTAAGAGAGAAAAAAGGCATTTCACTTCTCCTGTATGTCCCATACATATAGAGTATTGAAAATAAAAATCTTTGAGAAAAAAAACACACAGCCTTTATCTAATTTTTCTCTCCCAGAAATGCCAGAAATGTTTTTGACTCTTCCAGGTACATCGTATATGTTATGATTTGAAAAAGCTAACCCATCGCCATCTTTAAGACCCGCCCACTTCTCTATTATTGGCCCACTTAGCTGTCTGTCATGTAGATGGAAGAAGTGGTAAAGGTAGCCTATTAGCAACCTGAGCTATTAACCCCCCAGCAAACACTGGTACCAGAAGGCTTGCACCAAGCGTGGCTTATATTGTTATTTTCCTCAAATCTAAGTCACCCTAATAGCCATCCCTGTTACCACCTGGTTCACCAATCCACAGTCAACAATATACCTCGCGTGACTTCGGCCCATCTCCCAATAATTTTGCCATGATTCCACAGAAAATCGCCAGCACCAGTGTGCCAGTCGCGGCAACCAACCCGGCTGCTGGCTGGAGGCTAATGGCTTTCACGGCCAGCTTGCCCACCATCCTCCAGGGCTTTGCATGGCTCCGCTCCGCTCTCGTGGACAGTGTAGGGGAGCCACCTCGTAATGGGGCGCCCCCCAGCTGGCCATGGGAGCGGAGTGATGTCCCGCAGAGCAAGACATTTCCCTTTGAGATCCGATGGCAAGCCTCAGCCAGCAGCCTCAGGTCCCGGGCCAGGTCGGTTGTGGCAATTAGGGGGCTGCCCGGCGCACGGTGCTAGCAATTTGTTGTGGAATCACGGCAAAATTATTGGGAGATGGGCCGGAGTGACGTGAGATACACGATCAACTATGGATCAGTGAACCAGCACCGCTCATCCGAGCTAGAAGGAGGATAGAAGCTAGTCAGCTAATGGCTATTTAATGTAAGAGGAAGGGCGGAGTCAAACAGGTGAAGGATGTTTCTTAAAGTGATAGGCTTTAAATCGGAGTGTTTCAAAAAAGCCAGGAAAAATACAAAACAAACTTGCTTCAATAATTTAAAAAAAATTAAAGAAAATGTGAACAAAATATGTCACAAACATTTCATGAAGACATGTGTGAGCTGTTAGAATGTGGAAAAAGTGCAGTCAATGAGCCCTTTAAGCCATTATCAAATCCTACACTCTTCAGCATTCACAATGACACCTGCACATGCATCTCAATAAATTAGAATATCACTGAAAAGTAAATTTATTTCAAAAATTCAATTCAAAAAGTGAAACTCATAGATTCATTACACACAGAGCGATATATTTCAAGAGTTTATTTCTTTTAATTTTGATGATTATGGCTTAGCTAACAAAAAACCAAAATTCAATTTCTTGAAAAATTACAATATTATATAACAGGGGTGTCCAACCATGTGCCATGGAGAGCCAAGACCCTGCAGGTTTTCTCTTCTACCCAGTCTCTTCAGCAGGTGTTTTCACTTATCAGCAATCAGTGGGAAGAAGTTCACTGAAATCTGCTGTTGAAGACACTGGTTGGAGGTAAAACCTGCAGGGTCTTGGCTCTCCATGGCACATGGTTGGACACCCCTGTTATATAAGATCAATTAAAAAAGTGCATTTTTAATGGAAATGTTAGCCTACTAAGAAGTACATCCATGCACACACTCAACACTTGGCCGGGGTTCCTTTTGCATGAATTACTGCATCAATGCGGCATGGTATGGCATTCTCTCAAACAGACCCTCTCCATGTCCTCCTCCACTACAGCCACAAATCTTGTCTGTAGTCTTCCTCTTTTCCTGCTGCCTGGCAGCTCCATTTTCAACATCCTTTGTCCAGCATATCCACTCTCCCTCCTCTGCACATGTCCAAACCATCTCAGCCTGGTCTCTCTCACTTTGTCTCCAAACCACTCAACCTGAGCTGTCCCTTTGATATACTCATTTCTAATCCTGTCACTCATAGTCACAGCCAAAGAGAATCTTAGCACCTTCAATTCTGCCACCTCCAGCTCCTCCTCCTGTCTTTTTGTCAGTGCCACCATCTCTAAACCATACATCATAGCACAGCTTACTGCCATCTTGTAAATGTTCCCTTTCACTCAAGCTGCTGTCCTTCTGTCACAAATCACCCCAACACTCGTCTTCACCCTGCTGGTACATTCGTCTGTACTCTTAATGGCTGAAAAAAAAATTGTTTGGATCCCTGAATGGTTCTTGTCCTGAACAGCCTCCATATTGGTGTAGTAGAAGGGGAGGGACCTCTAACCGACTACTTAAACTTTCAGCAGTAAGAAATATCAACAAACCAGTATATTATTATCAAGTAGAATAAAGCTAATTTTAGCCAGTAATGTTGTTTCCTCTTCAATTCAAACTGTGCATTTTGCAATAAGTAACACAACCTGTTAATGCTTACTTACTTACATGAGTCAGTAGATTCAGGGCCAGATTTATGGGCATAATTCCTTATTTGGCTATAGCTGCAACCAGCTGTGGTCATGTGAGCAGCCGTGGTCATGTGATCCAGTTATTGTAGTAACTCCAAACATGGTCATAATTCCTTACATGGATATAACAATGACCTGCTGTGGTCTAAATGACAATAGTCTCTGCAGTGGCTGTCCAAGGAATAAGCAAAATCCTGTGTGTTTAATTTTATTACGTTCCAGATTTCAGAAAACATAAAACGCATGTACAGGTATTTATAAAAAGACGTGGGCTGGGAAACCTGTACATTTTGTTCTAATGTTAATAAAATAAACACATGTTGGCCAAATAATCAATTTATTCATGAGCAGTCCTTTGTGGACACACCACCTGTCATCACCATTGACAGTTACGAACTAGTTGTTGTCCACCAGTCCACATATCTCTGGTCTACCATCAGTGACAACCTGTCCCTTGATGCGGAACTCAATCAGCGCATTGGAAAGGCCACAGCAACGATGAGCCGACTCACGATCCGCATGTGGGAGAATCCCAAATTGACAGTGTCAACCAAGATGGCAGTGTACAATGCCTGCATCATCAGTACTCTGCTGTACGGTAGCAAGGCAAGGACAACATATGCCAAGCAAGAGAAGAAGCTGAACAGCTTCCACCTGAGCTGCCTACGTCGCATCCTTGGCATCACATGTAGCGACAAAGTGCACTGCCAAATGCCCAGGTCCTCACACGTGCTGGTCTCCCCACCATGTATACACTGCTCAGACAACGCAGGATGTGCTGGCTCGGCCACATGTACCAAATGGAAGATGGATGCACACCTAAGGACGTCCTGTACGGTGAGCTTGCCTCTAGCAAAAGACCTGTTAGTTGTCCTCAGCTGCGCTACAAGGATGTCTGTAAGCATGACATGAACGCCCCTGGCATCAACACAGAGCTGGGAGGATATAGCAGCCTGACCACAGTAGATGGTGCACCACTCTCCAGAAACAACTCCAGGCAGGACAGGAAAAACTCCAGACCTTGGCCGAAGAAAAGAGAGCCAGATGGAAGGCATACGCCTGCGAGGTAAATCCTACAACCACCCACACCTGTACCAGATGCAGGAGAGACTGCCATTCCCGCATCGGACTGATCAGCCGCAGCCGATGCAGTACCAGGTGAGACAGCTCCACGATGACAAACCAAAAGGGCGCATCACCTATGGTCGACATCAACTGACGGAGGCTATCAGTCCATTTTAAATTAGACACAAATACTTATATGACGACTATTTTAGTGGGTTTTGCACTTAAAAGCTTTAAAAAAAAAACAACTCCTATATTATGCTCCTCCAAACTGGCTGCACCTGTGGTGATGATCCGCTTCCTCATCAGCTGTGCCTGTGGGCAATTTTGCGCTGCTCTTGGTGGATGGGTGGTCATTATTGAAACGAAGTGACTGCGTCTGTGTTCATAATTTTGCGTGTTGTTAGTAGATCACTTGCAAAAATTGCCCACTCTCTTAGGCGCTCGGTCTCAAGTGTGCACTCGCTAAATTGCACTGCCTTAGTAGATCTGTCCCTTAGTGTGAAAGACAATTTATTTATACAGTCATATGCAAAAATTTAGCCACCCCTTGACAAATAACTTTTTCTTTAATGTTTAAGTAATTGTGTCGGGTGCCCAGACTTTTTCACTTGCCTCCTTCTCCTCCCCCCCGTCCTCCTTCACTACATCCATGAGTCTTCTCTGTGGTCTTCCTCTTTTCCTCCTGCCTGGCACTATGCATTAGATTTGCTGGTAATGCTGTAATTTTTTCCATATCCTACTGAGAGTGTTTACATCTTTTCAAATAAAAAATATGCTATTTGTCAAGTGGCAGCCAATTTTTGCCACTGTATTTGTAATTAAGCCAACACTGATCTGTTGAAATTTGCATGCTATGCAAGCAAGTATCTAGAGCAGGCTGTACTTCAGGAAAATGTATTCACAAACTAATGCAATTTCAGTAACATTTCTTGGGCCCTGATGGTGGGTACAAGCCACCCAAACTTGTCTACAGAATTCTTCACTGTTTGAGAGAATAGGAAAGTGCAACTATGTTCCAGGTTGTGACTGCACCAAAGTTTGTTTTTTCTCCACCACTCATTCAGTCTGGTGTCAACACATCGTCTTCCCCCAGGACTGCTGAGTCAGCACTCTCGTGGCTCCCATTCAACAGTAACTGTCTGACCAAATTTATCAGGCATCACAGAGGAGGATTCTGACCACACTTGTGCTTCTCCAGCAGAAGGGCTCTCTCAGTCTGAGCTTTGGCACCAGTCTTCTGTTACAATGGCTTGAAGCTCTCAGCTTATCCTCCTTTCCTCCCACCACTGCTAAAACAGGAATTTTGCCTTTTATTCAGCCCTTTGACATCTGGGCAGAATATTCTGCTTCACCTGACAGTGTCAGTTCATATGTGGACAAAAATGAAGTGGTCCTTTTCCAAAAAAAGCATTTTCTTTTGCAAAGTCCAGCATCACTGACAATAGAGCTTTAATCACAGGACAGCCTCTAGCCATTTTTGATACCCAAAGAAAGAAGAATATTGTAGTAGCCCAGCACGCTGCGGACGGACATTATCTCACACTCATCAGGGCTGGAGGAAACGGAGGACAATTTACATAGGGACAGAGAGCCCCAGGGGGCAATCAGACGGGACTGTTATGTATGCGTCCTCGGAGAGGACATCCGGGCCAAGCGCCAGCTGATGTCATGCTAATGATGGGTATTGAATGACAATCACTATGCTAATGTGCCATGCATTCTCTCTGTCTGTATAACATATAAAAGAGCTTGTTACACATGCCTAAGCAACGCAGTAGCTCACCGAGCTACAAAGCGTGTTTCATTATGTTGGAGGAAATAAAACCTTGTACCCTTCCAGCTTGTCGCATCTCGCCTGCTCTATTACCTCCACATTGGTGACCCTGGACGAGCATGGTGCGTCTCTCCACTATGCCATTTTCTCCACACTGGTGACCTGACGAGAGAGAATGACCGTCTACTCCTTCTCACCGTGCTGTGGATTCCAGAGTAACAGAGAACGCCTGCATCCACACCGGAGCGCGCTCTCCGGAGCGGGCAGCGCTGGGACCGACACGCACCATGAACAGCAACACGAGCGAACCAAAGGAAACAGCCTGAACGGGGAAGATCATTGGTGCTGTCTGCATTGATTTCCACCAAGCTCCCCGACCCTGACTCACCTCCCGACAGTGGACTTTCTGCGCACAGAAGCCCCGCGCGCACACCGCAGGATTACGAGGACAGCGCAACTTCCAGCTATGTGGTCACTGCACCAGGTGTGTGCCATGCACCAGCTCCACAGACTTATACATCGTCCTCCGCCGCTGCACATGCCCGAGAAACACGGCTGATTGCCATCCTCAGAACCTTTAGGGCTGCTCACGCACCTGAAGCAGGCATGCAGCCCGCACACGGGACTTTGTATGAGTTTCTCAGCCACAGCGCACAACGGGAATTTAACCGATTGCTTTCCCCAATGACTTTAGGGCTGCTCCCGCACCTAAAACCAAACCGCCAAGTCCCTCACACAGCTTCAGTTTTTTTCACAGCCGCTACGCATCCTCGGGGAATTAGGCCGTTCGCCTTCCCCACATCCTCGCAGGACTGAGCCGCACAAGAAGTCAGAGACTTTTTTCTTTTTTTTTTTGCACAGCCGCTGCGGATCACCACCAGGTTTACCAGGAAAGTCCCTCACCATGGCGGATCCACACGCAATTTTTGCGCGGCCCAGTCACCTTTGATGTCCCGGGCTGGCACTCACTTATTCCCACCCCCCTCCCCCTCCTCCTCCACATCGTTCTTCCCGCACCTCAAAGCCGGCCGATCGCCGGTTTGTTCCATTACGCACGATGCGCACCGGCCCCGTGCGGCCACGATCCACGGCCGTTCAACGTGCTGGAACTCGGAGCGGAGCACACTGTCTTCCCCCCCCCCACGGACTGACATGCCCTCCGACACTCCTCTACAGCAGGACAGTTCTACCAGAGCTGGAGCACAAACGACCGGGGGATCACAGCCCCTTCTGAGTGTTCTGGGGGGGAGCCGTGTTGTGACCCAGCACGCTGCGGACGGACATTATCTCACACTCATCAGGGCTGGAGGAAACGGAGGACAATTTACATACGAACAGAAAGTCCCAGGGGGCAATCAAACAGGACTGTTATGTATGCGTCCTCGGAGAGGACATCCGGGCCAAGCGCCAGCTGATGTCATGCTAATAATGGGTATTGAATGACAATCACTATGCTAATGTGTCATGCATTCTCTCTGTCTGTATAACATATAAAAGAGCTTGTTACACATGCCTAAGCAACGCAGTAGCTCACCGAGCTACAAAGCGTGTTTCATTATGTTGGAGGAAATAAAACCTTACAAACCTTACAATCAAAGAGGTCTGTAAAAACAGACACTTTTAGTAATTTGGGTGAATTGGTTCACGAAATATTACAAAGGGGGTTGTGTGCATCAGGTTTTAGTAAAACAATGGTCTTTTTTATGAGAATAAAACAGTGTCCATATTTTGTACGTAACTTTAGATTAGAGAGGCCATGTTTCTAGAAAATCTAATTTGATTTTGATTTGATTTTGTGTACTTTATTGATCCACAGAGGGGAAATTCAGGGCATCCACCTGGATGGATGAAGACGCCACGGTACGGCGCTATCCCTTCACCACTCACACACACGTTCACACCTAGGGCCACTTTAGAGTCTCCAATTAACCGAACCTGCATGTTTTTGGCCCATGGGAGGAAACCGGAGAAATCCTGGAGTAAACCCACGCAGACACGGGGAGAACATGCAAACTCCACACAGATCACTGTTGGTCAGGGGCTGGGATCGAACCCGGGATCCCATGGTCAAGGGCGAGTTGCTGTGCTGCCACAGTGCTAACCACTGCGCCACCGCACCGCCCAATTCATGGTTAAAACAACAATACTATAATCATTACTGAATACAGTATGCCCATGTTAACCTTACATAGAAAAACAGAAAAACATTTTTATTTGTAGATTCAATAAATTGACAACAACCATTATCTCTCTCATTATTCTTTTTCCAACTCAGAGTCCGATCTCAGTGGTTTAGGCGTGGAAATCACCAGAGGCCCCACAATACAATATTATCCTGATACTTGGGTCATGATATGATATAATTATGATTCTGTGATATGTCGAGTATTGCAACACGGGACACGTTTGTCTGGGTGGGACCCCAACTGGCCCAATATTCCAAGATTAAAGCCTTGGTTGTACAATACTTCAAATGGTAAGTTCCAAATGCAAAGTTAATGTGCAAAATTTTAAAAAAAGTATAAAATTAAGATATTCCAGTTACAATAGTGTCATGTGTTTTCTGACACAGAACAAACATAGAACTATACAAAATTCAAACTAATTAATACTAGTTTGGACTATAACAAGTAACTCTAGCCAGGATTTAAACTGGCGATCGCAGCAGATGAGCAGCATGCTACTATCGTAAGCATTTTAACCCACTAGGCCACAGATTGACCTGAACTTTTTTAATTATTAATTTCATCAAAATTGAATGAGTTCTTCTGTGGCCTAAGCTCCATGATTCCACCATGATGTATTTAAATGTAGTCAGCAATTTTTTGTGAAATCCTAATAGTTAGACAAGCTAAGACTGGCTGGCATAGGCTGAAATTCTTGATTTTGAAGTAGCAAACAGACAAAAAAATAGGCAAAACCACAGGCAAATGCATAACATCCCCAGTGGAAGTAAAAAGTGAAGCAAAGGCTGTGACAACACAAGGAACAAGAGTACTCTGAGGCAAGTGCAATATCCCCCGCCTCTGTTTTCTTTGAAGATCCCAATACGTTACTCAAGGAGAGCAGTTTTCAATTTTTCTATACAATTATTGGGGCAGAACCAAATAATGATAAGCCCATCACCCACGAATATACAACAAAAATAGGTCAGGATCCCAAGGTGAAGCTGTGTAGCAAGTTTGGTGACCCTAGCTTTACTCGTTGTATAGTAAAAGTGCAAAGGGAATGTTAATATTGACCTTTGACCCCAAACCCATAGATGTAGGTCAGGATCCCAAGAAAAACCTGTGTAACAAGTTTGATGACTCTAGCTTTTTTATTGAGATGTAGTTTATATGGCATTTTGATGGTGACCTTTGACCCCAAACCCATAATCAAAGGTCAAGGTCACAGAACCTGTGTACCAAGTTTGGTGACCTTAGCTTTAATTGTTTTACAGTAATAATGTAAAGGGAATGTTGACCCCAAACCCATAGTCAGATCAGGGTGTAAGTGGTCCAAAATTTGTCTTGGATACAACTATGGTATTGTGGTGACAGAAAGGAGATGACACGCCACCCAGTATTTCGGGGTGTTGGGGGTGCTAGCCAGGGGCGCCAGAGCACCGGGGGGTATGTAGTAAATAAAGATGTGCCTTCTGCCCCCACTGTGCCAAGCTCACACCTGAGGATGCAGGGGCGTGAATGTGTTAATGTGTATATTGATGTGTGTTCACACTTGGTAACTGGTATGTAAATGTATTTACCCTGAGTGCAAGAGGCGGGAAGAAAATGTATAAAGCAGTTCGCTTTGGCACTCAGAGGGGTTTCTGTTTCTGTGACGGAGGAGAAATAAACCTCTGTGTCGTCAGCTCGTGTCTCGTCTGCTTTCATCCTCCACATTGGTGACCTAGAGACGTGAAATGGAAAATGGACTGAGCACTATCATGGAGACACTCCCGCTGGAGTCTTCCACCGCTGCATGCACCGTTGCAGTCAGATTCCCGGACTTTTGGCTTCACGATCCAGCTGCTTGGTTTATTCATATGGAAGCCCAGTTCACCCTTGGCGGAGTCGTGGCAGACGACACAAAGTACTATCATGTGGTGGCATTGCTGCACGTGCGCTCCACGCAGCGCGCCATGAGTCTACTCCAAGCCCCACCAGCCAAGGAAAATACGGCGCTCTAAAGCAACTGCTGCTGCACCGTTATACCCTTTCAGACACAGAGAGGGCAGGAAAGCTGGGAGCTGGGAGCTCAGAGAAAAGCTCGGAGCTGGGAGACAGATCGGCTGTGGACCTGATGGACAGCATGCTTGCATTGATGGGCACGGATGACGGATCTTTCCTTTTTGCCCACCTCTTTCTCAGAAACCTACCGACTTCTGCAAGAGCCATTCTCACTAACTCACCGCTGCTGGCGGCCAGGGACTACCGCATGCTGGCAGAGGAGGCAGACTGCATCATTCTGGCAAACCAGGCTTTCAGTGTTCAGGCAGTGAGACCAGGAACTCCGGCGGAGCCCAGTGAGGTCGAGGACCCGATGGTGGTGGCTGGGACTGCGACCCAGAGAAACAGGACCAGGATCATGTGTTTTTATCACCGCCATTTTGGCAAGGAAGTGCAACGTTGTCTGCCGCCGTGCCACTTCAAGAAGCCGGGAAATGGGACAGCTAGCGGTCAGTAACAGCTGCAACCGCTGGCGACCGGGAGAAGCTGCTTTTCATCATGGACACACGTTCAGGGAGATGTTTTCTGGTAGACTCTGGCTCCCAGAAGAGCCTCATTTTGCCAGTCAGCGCAGACAGGCTGGCAGAAGGTTGTAGGCCATCTTTAACCCTTTAACTGTCCACATTAAATGGATGGGTCACGCACCCCCAGTGGCACAGCGCAGCAACTGCACTGGTTAACTTATTTATGTCCCCGGCTATACTGAGAATTTGTACTAATCTGTATTGATCTGACAGTTTAGAAGGTGGCAGACACACGCCGAAGGAATCATGGCTGACATGGAATACAGCAAAGAAGAAGAAATCCTCATTATTATTCTTCCTTTATCCACTTTGAGCTCACAGCACCAATGTGGATGCCGCCATGATCGGTCATCGTGGCAGTGATGATGATTGAAACTGCATGAAACGGGGAAAATAGCCACGTAATACAAACGAAATTCACGTGGGATAATCATAAGAGTTTGCAGATGTGGAAGCAGGTGTAAATTACTAAGTAATCGCGAAACATCGACTACGATGGACGAAAAACTGAGCTCCCATTACCAAGATGGCAGCGCCCACGAGTGGCTGGATTCCCACAGGAAAAATACACCAAACAGAAAAAATAGCTGCGTAATACAAATGAAATTCACGTGGGATAATCATAAGGGTTTGTAGATATGTAAGCGGGTGTAAATTACTAAGTAAACGCAAAACATCGACCACGATTGACGAAAACGGACTGGTCACATGGGCGAGCAAGCCCCCCCACCCAGCAACAGGTAAGAGAAATATATGTTTTTTTGACATTTTATTGATTTTCTGGTTCATATACTTTGAAGATTAGATAAAAACATCCCCCGTAGACAAATCGGCGTTAAAAAAAACAGACCATTCTTTGTGTAAATGTGTCCAAAGTCCACTTTTGACTGAGTTATGTAATTTATATAGCTGCCGTGACATTATGCAAATTAGATGCGTAAATTTATTTCTGCCTGAAACTTTGGATCATATTCTACATCTTTCTAAACGACAGTGAGCCATTATCTCTTGCAACTTTCAACTTATAGCCTTGGAAATCTGAACTATTTGATTGACAAAATTTTTTTACCACTCTTGACCACTAGGGGCCTTGACCACCCTTTAACTGTTCCTGTCGCCATACGGCGCCTGGGGCAGTTAAAAGGTTAAAGGCCGCAAATGGATCCCACATCAGGACGTTTGGAGAAAGGACAGTCACTGTATTTTTTTTTTTTTTTTTTTTTTTTTTTGTTACTTATTTGTACCCGTAGGTAGACTTGGTTTGCAGTCTGGTGACAAGCCACCGGCTACTGGTCGCTGCGTGCGCGAGCGCCCTAAACCTACATGTTTTTGGTGTGCGGGAGGAAACCGGAGAAATCCCGGAGTAAACCCGCGCAACACGGGGAGAACATGCAAACTCCACACAGCTCACTGTTGGTCGGGGGCTGGGATCGAACCCACGATCTCATGATCCCCGCGGTCCCCCGGCCGAGGGTAAAACTGTGCTGCCACAGTGCTAAACCACTGCGCCACCGTGCAGCCCTGTATGTTTACATGGATGCAATTACCAGTGGGACTTTGTGGTAGGTGCATGTTCGGTCCCCATCTTAGGTGCTGATTTTCTGTGTGCTCATGGACTACTTGTTGATATTGCCAACAGGCGTTTAGTGGATGCTGTATCTTTTCCTCGTTGCCCTGCACAGCTCGGGGAGTTGGGCCACCAACACACGCAAATATTCTAGCTCCAGGGGAGGGGGTAAGTACCAGTGTTTGCTTTCTGAGTTGCCAGCACTCACAGTACCCACTTTTTCCGCTACAGTAACCAAGTACGGGGTCGAGCATTTTATCACCACGAAAGGTCCGCCTATGTTTGCGCGCCCTCGCCACCTGGATGTGGCTAAACTAGCCATCGCGCATGAAGAATTTGCTAACTTAGAAAGTTTAGACATTGTTAGGCACTCTAACAGCCCTTGAGCATCCCTGCTGCACATGGTGCTCAAGTCCGATGGGTCGTGGCGGCCGTGTGGCGATTTCCGACGCTTAAACAATGCCACGGAACACGATCGTTACCCCATCCAGCACATCCAGGATTTTTCCGTGCACCTGGCCGGGACACACATTTTTTCAAAAGTGGATCTGGTCCGCGGTTACCACTAGGTCCCGGTGTGTGCAAAGAACGTCCCCAAAGCGGCGGTAATAACCCCCTTTGGTCTTTTTGAGTTTTTGCGCATGCCGTTCGGGTTAAAGGGCGCAGTACAAACTTTCCAAAGAATGATGGATGCGGTGCTCCGGGACTTGCCATTTGTTTTCGTCTACTTGGACAACATTTTGGTGGCTAGTGAGTCAGAGGAGCAGCACCTCACCCATCTCAAACAAGTTTTCCAACATTTGGAAGCGCATGGGCTGATCGTTAACCCAGCGAAGTGTCAGTTGGAGCTGCTGGTAATCGACTTTTTGGGCCACCACATCTCACCAGATGGCGCAATCCCACTTCCGGATAAAGTGGGCACAGTGTCGGATTTTCCGTGTCCACAGACCATGAGGGCACTGCAGGAATTTCTGGGGATGGTCAATTTTTACAACCGCTTCCGCCCCCGAACAGCCCAGCTTCTGCAGCCACTCTACAGTGCACTAAAAAAAAAAAGAAGCCCGCAGATAGCATCAGTTGGACCCCCAAGCGGGTCCAGGTGTTCACAAATGCCAAAACGATGCTCGCTAATGCAGCTTTGCTGTCCCACCCAGCCCCGTCAGCATGGATAGCGCTCAGCACAGACGCGTCTGACGTCACGGTAGGAGCTATAGTGGAACAGTGTGTCTCCGGTTCGTGGCAGCCCCTCGCCTTTTTCAGCCGTACTTTGAGCGACAACGAGCGTAAGTATAGCGCTTTCGACAGAGAGTTGTTGGCTCTCCACCTCACTATGCGTCATTTTCAGTTCTGGCTTGAAGGTAGCAAGTTTACCGAGTTTGTCGATCATAAACCACTGACCTACACGATGTCCAACGTCTCAGAACCGTGGTCAGCTCGGCAACAGCGGCACTTGGCTGCAATTTTGGAGTTCACGACCAACATCTAACATGTAGTCGGTAAATTGAACGTTGTGGCAGACTGCTTGTCACACGCATTGGTCTCTCCTGTATACATGGGCATCGATTTTTCCACAATGGCTGCCGACCAAACCAGGGATGCAGACATTTGTGCGCTCCAGTCTGCAGCTACCGGATTAAAACTTGAGAGCAGGGTGGTACAAGAAGGGTGCCCCCTTGCTCTGCGACATCTCCACCGGCCGCACCAGCCCCATGGTTCCGAGCTCCTGGCACCGCTGCGTTTTCGAGTCAGTCCACTCCCTTTCACATCCCGGTGTGTGAGCCTCAGTTAAACTAGTGGGGTCCAAATTTTTTTGACCTCACTTACACAGGGATGTGAAAGAATGGGCTGCAGCGTGCGTTGTGTGCCAATGGGCTAAGGTGCATAAGCACACCAAAGCCCCCCTCGAGCCTTTTCAAATTCCATCCATGAGGTTCGACCACGTACACATGGACTTAGTGGGTCCCCTTCTGCTGTTGCAGGGGTTCACACCCCTTTAAACAATCATGGACCACACTACGTGTTAGCCAGAAGTGGTTTTGCTGAGTTCCACTATGTCGGCCGAGGTAGCCCGCGTGTTTTTGTCATCTTGGGTCGCACGGTTCGGATCTCCGTCGGACATGACTTCCGACAGGGGTTCGCAATTTGTTTCGGAACTTTGGTCCATGATGGCCGACAGCCTGGGGGTCAAAATCCACCGCACCATCGCGTACAACCCACAGGCTAACGGTTTGTGCGAGCATTTTCACAGGTTGCTTAAAGCAGCACTCAGAGCCTCACTAACAGATGCAAATGGGGTCGACCGCCTGCCTTGAGTCCTATTGGGGTTGCGCTCCGCACCTAAGGAAGATCTGGTAGCTTCCCCGGCAGAACTCGTTTTTTCTCAGCCATTGCGGATCCCAGGGGAATTTTTGCCAGACAGTCCTGTGCCTGGTACCGATCCGCCCACGCACTTTTTTTCTGGTACAGGGGCTGCCAGTGTTCCAGGCCCGGCATACCATTGTTTTACCAGCACTTTTGTTCCAAAGCGCTTAAAGAACACCAAATTTGTTTTCGTCAGGCCCGACCCCCACACAGCCCCGCTGTGTCTGCCGTACAACGGCCCGTTCAGAGTGCTGAAAACTGGGGAGAAACATTTTGTGTTAGACTTTGGGGGGGTGTAAGGAAACTGTCTGCATAGACAGGCTGAAGCCCGCTTATGTGTTGGCAGATGAACAAGTGGTGTTGGCTTAAGCTCCCCGGCGCGGGCGCCCTCCTACAGTGGGTCCGCAGGTTAGTGTTCCCCCAACAGAGGACTGTTTTCAGGAAACTAACTTTTTCCCCTCCCCACCCTTTCCCCCTCCAGAGACCAAGCCTTTCTCCTACCCGCCTTGACAGGAAGGCGCTTCGACCGGCCCACGTTACAGCCGCTACCAGCGCTTGCTCAAGCCCAAAGGTCGGAGGGTTAGGACCCCTTCTGGGTGTTCGGGGGGGAAGGCTGTGTGGTGACACAAAGGAGATGACATGCCACCCAATACTTCGGGGTGTTGGGGGTGCTAGCCAGGGGCGCCAGAGCACCGGGGAGTTTTTTTTTTTTTTTTTTTTTGTTACTTGTTTGTACCCGTAGGTAGACTTGGTTTGCAGTCTGGTGACAAGCCACCGGCTGCTGGTCGCTGCGTGCGCGAGCGCCCTAAACCTACATGTTTTTGGTGTGCGGGAGGAAACCGGAGAAATCCCGGAGTAAACCCGCGCAACACGGGGAGAACATGCAAACTCCACACAGCTCACTGTTGGTCGGGGGCTGGAATCGAACCCACGATCTCATGATCCCCGCGATCCCCCGGCCGAGGGTAAAACTGTGCTGCCACAGTGCTAAACCACTGTGCCACCGTGCAGCCCGTGCAGAGTATGTAGTAAATAAAGATGTGCCTTTCACCCCGCTGTGCCAGGCTCACACCTGAGGACGCAGGGGCGTGACTGTGTTAATGTGTATGTTGATGTGTGTTCACACTTGGTAACTGGTATGTAAATGTGTTTACCCTGACTGCCAGAGGTGGGATGAAAATATATAAAGCAGTTCACTTTGGCGCTCGGAGGAGTTTCTGTTTCTGTGTCGGAGGAGAAATAAACCTCTGTGTCATCAACTCGTGTCCCGAATGCTTTCATCCTCCACAGTATCATTGAGAAAAGCCTACATCATTTCTTTCAGTTGTTAGTAGTTATTGCATTTACAAGATTTATGGAAAAACTAACCTCTGACTTTGACCTCAAGGTCAATAATTCCTGCAAAAATCATCAAATCAGAGACAAATTGGAATATGCACATCATCGGTGTATATCAAACCCCGGTAGCATGTTTTAAAACATATGGAACAAAACTGTACCAGGAGTTGATTTCACAACACTGTGACCGTCTATTAACTGAAGTGAAATAGGATATAACTAAGGCTGTAACTCTTGGAAAAATCATCCGATCTGAGCCAAACTGCAATATGCAATGCAGTGTATATGCAGTGTAAATCAGACCTTGGTACCAAGTTTCAAAACAATTGGAACAAAATTGTAGGAGGAGTTGATGTCACAAAAGACAACTGGACAGACCAGCGAGGGACTAAAAAAACCACTGTCAGAATCAACAAATCAGTTCAAACAAGGAGAGATCATTGTGATTCATTCAGTCTCAAGTCTGACCCAAAACCGGCAGTTACCATCATGTACAGGTGAGCAGCTAACTGTAGCAGTCATTGTTTAGACTGTACAGGCAAATTTATCAATACATTGGACAAGGACATTGTGCATGATGCCTTCAACCAAGTGGAGCAAAAAGTTCACAGCTGATATTTGGTGCAAACAATAATTACAAAATGAAACTTTAATGTCACACTTAGGGAAAATAAACAGAGGAGAAATATGTATGTCTGAGTAAGTAAGGAATTCCAAAAATCTTGACAATGTGTATCTCAGTGATTCACTCCTTCAGATGTACTTTCTGCACACTAAACCTGCTGATCCTAAATCCTGACAGACACATGCCTCGATGATGGACAGCGGCGGACAAACTTAAAGGGGAAGTTGTCACTAAGACACAAATAAACCCACCTTGATCCTGGGCATAGTGACAGTGGGAGGTCTTGCCTTGGCCACAAAGCTGTGTGATGAGCCCCTCTCCACCACATGCCTGGTGTAGGGCATGTACATGCGGCCGTTGGCTCCAAACACAAAATCCTCCCGCAGGCCATCCACCAGCATGATAACAACCCTTTTGAACAGGGTCTGGGGAAGGTGGGATGAGTTTGGAGATCTCCCTGTAACAAGAGGAGAGATAAAGTTGAAGGGAACAGCTGTAGCTGGAGGAGGTGGATGTTTGAGGAGGAGGTGACACTGAAGGAGAATGTAGGGCAAGGTGAGAGCTGAAGGAGGAGATAGAAGAAGATGAGTGTTGGAAGAGAACAGCAATGGAGGAGGAGGAGGCAACTGCATGAGGAAGACAGTGATGGAAGTGGCTCAATTCAAGTAAAAAGTTCAGATAAAAAAGAAAAAAGTTTATAAAATGATGAGTAAAAATCTTGATTAATGATGCTGAAATTGAATGACACTGGGTATGAATGTGTATAAATGTTTGGTAGTGGTCGGAGAGGTCATTGGCACAAACTGACAGCCTCCTTTCCATCAATCTGACCCAGGGCAGCTGCGGCTACAGTCGTAGCTTATCACTATCAGTGTCTGTCTGTGGAGTGAATGAATAATGTATACATTATAAATCATCTTTGAGTGTCCATGAAGCGCTATATAAATCCGATGCATTCTTATTATTATTACTAGTAGCAATACCCAGTGAATAAGACATGCAATCTTTAGTCCTCATGATACTACAACAGTGACACCAAGGACCTGCTGACCAACCTCTGCTCCTCCCAGGGTTCAGTTGGGCTGCAATGAATATATAGCTTATGTTGACCTGTGTCTCTCCAGAAATGTAACTACACATCGTGGCAACGTTTTGAGTGGGATGGCCTTCCATACAATTGGTCCCTTTCCCAGACACCACCCTACATGTGACAATGTCGGCATGACATAATGTTGTGTGTCAGCATGACTTAAAAAGCTGATGTTTCCAAATGTTGGTAATGCCTTGTTTTGTTTTGGGGTTTTTTTGTAGCATTCAGGGAGATTTATTGCTCCAGCACTCTTACAGTGTTTCTGGAAAGTATTCATAGCGCTTCACTTTTTCCACATTTTGTTATGTTACAGCCTTACTCCAAAATGGATTAAATTCATTTTTTCCTCAAAATTCTACACACAATACTCCATAATGACAATGTGAAAAAAGTTTTGAGATTTTTGCAAATTTATTAAAAATAAAAAAACTAAGAAATCACATGCACATAAATATTCAAAGCCTTTGCCATGAAGCTCAGAATTGAGCTCAGGTGCATCCTGTTTCCACTGATCATCCTTGAGATGTTTCTACAGCTTAATTAGAGTCCAGTTGTGGTAAATTCAGTTGATTGGACATGATTTGGAAAGGAACACACCTGTCTATATACAGTGGGGAAAAAAGTATTTAGTCAGCCACCAATTGTGCAAGTTCTCCCACTTAAAAGATGAGAGAGGTCTCCAATTTCCATCATAGGTATACCTCAACTATGAGAGACAAAATGAGAAAAAAAAAATCCAGAAAATCACATTGAAGGATTTTTAATGAATTAATTGGTAAATTCCTCGGTAAAATAAGTATGTGGTCACCTACAAACAAGCAAGATTTCTGGCTCTCACAGACCTGTAACTTCTTCTTTAAGAAGCTCCTTTGTCCTCCACTCGTTACCTGTATTAATGGCACCTGTTTGAACTCATTATCAGTATAAAAGACACCTGTCCACAACCTCAAACAGTCAGACTCCAAACTCCACTATGGCCAAGACCAAAGAGCTGTCAATGAACACCAGAAACAAAATTGTAAACCTGCACCAGGCTGGGAAGACTGAATCTGCAATAGGTAAGCAGCTTGGTGTGAAGAAATCAACTGTGGGAGCAATTATTAGAAAATGGAAGACATACAAGACCACTGATAATCTCCCTCGATCTGGGGCTCCACGCAAGATCTCACCCCGTGGGGTCAAAATGATCACGAGAACGGTGAGCAAAAATCCCAGAACCGCACGGGGGGACCTAGTGAATGACCTGCAGAGAGCTGGGACCAAAGTAACAAAGGCTACCATCAGTAACACACTACGCCGCCAGGGACTCAAATCCTGCAGTGCCAGAAGTGTCCCCCTGCTTAAGCCAGTACATGTCCAGGCCCATCTGAAGTTTGCTAGAGAGCATTTGGATGATCCAGAAGAGGATTGGGAGAATGTCATATGGTCAGATCAAACTGGAAAAATAGAACTTTAGAAATAAAAAAATAGAACTTTATTGTAAAAACTCAACTTGTCGTGTTTGGAGGAGAAAGAACACCATACCTACTGTGAAGCATGGGGGTGGAAACATCATGCTTTGGGGCTGTTTTTCTGCAAAGGGACCAGGACGACTGATCCGTGTAAAGGAAAGAATGAATGGGGCCATGTATCGTGAGATTTTGAGTGAAAACCTCCTTCCATCAGCAAGGGCATTGAAGATGAAACGTGGCTGGGTCTTTCAGCATGACAATGATCCCAAACACACCGCCCGGGCAACGAAGGAGTGGCTTCATAAGAAGCATTTCAAGGTCATGGAGTGGCCTAGCCAGTCTCCAGATCTCAACCCCATAGAAAATCTTTGGAGGGAGTTGAAAGTCTGTGTTGCCCAGTGACAGCCCCAAAACATCACTGCTCTAGAGGAGATCTGCATGGAGGAATGGGCCAAAATACCAGCAACAGTGTGTGAAAACCTTGTGAAGACTTACAGAAAACGTTTGACCTCTGTCATTGCCAACAAAGGGTATATAACAAAGTATTGAGATGAACTTTTGTTATTGACCAAATACTTATTTTACCGAGGAATTTACCAATTAATTCATTAAAAATCCTTCAATGTGATTTTCTGGATTTTTTTTTTCTCATTTTGTCTCTCATAGTTGAGGTATACCTATGATGAAAATTGGAGACCTCTCTCATCTTTTAAGTGGGACAACTTGCACAATTGGTGGCTGACTACATACTTTTTTGCCCCAATGTAAGGTCCCATGGTTGACAGTGCATGTCAGAGCACAAACAAAGCATGAAGTCAAAGGAATTGTCTGTAGACCTCCGAGACAGGATTGTCTTGAGGCACAAATCTGGGGAAGGGTACACAAAAATTTCTGCTGCTTTGAAGTTCCCAAAGAGCACAGTGCCCTCCATCATCTGTAAATGGAAGAAGTTCGGAACCACCAGGACTTTTCCTAGAGCTGGCAGGCCGTCTAAACTGAGCGATCAGGGGAGAAGGGCCTTAGTCAGGGAGGTGACCAAGAACCCAATGGTCACTCTGTCAGAGCTCCAGCATTCCTCTGTGGAGAGAGGAGAACCTTCCAGAAGGACAACCATCTCTGCAGCAATCCATCAATCAGGCCTGTATGGTAGAGTGGTCACACGGAAGCCATTCCTTAGTAAAAGGCACATGGCAGCCCGCCTGGAGTTTGCCAAAAGGCACCTGAAGGACTCTCAGACCATGAGAAACAAAATTCTCTGGTCTGATGAGATAAAGATTGAACTCTCTGACATGAATGCCAGGTGTTATGTTTGGAGGAAACCAGTCACCGCTAATCACCAGGCCAATACCATCCCTACAGTGAAGCATGGTGGTGGCAGCATCATGCTGTGGGGATGTTTTTCAGCGGCAGAAACTGGGAGACTAGTCGGGATAGAGGGAAAGATGAATGCAGCAATGTACAGAGACATCCTGGATGAAAACCTCCTCCAGGGCGCCCTTGACCTCAGACTGGGATGACGGTTCATCTTTCACCAGGACAATGACCCCTAAGTACACAGCCAAGATATCAAAGGAGTGGCTTCAGGACAACTCTGTGAATGTCCTTGAGTGGCCCAGCCAGACCCCAGACTTGAATCCAATTTAACATCTCTGGAGAGAGCTAAAAATGTGCACCGATGCTTCCCATCCAATCTGATGGAGCTTGAGAGGTGTTGCAAAGAGGAATGGGCAAAACTGCCCAGAGACAGATGTGCCAAACTTGTGGCATCCTATTCAAAAAGACTTGAGGCTGTAATTGCTGCCAAAGGTGCATCAACAAAGTATTGAGCAAAGGATGTCAATTCTTATGAACATGAGATTTCTTAGTTTTTAATTTTTAATAAATTTGCAAAAATCTCAAAAAAACCCAACTTTTTTCACGTTGTCATCATGGGGTATTGTGTGTAGAATTTTGAGGAAAAAATGAAATTATTCCATTTTGGAATAAGGCTGTAACCTAACAAAATGTGGAAAAAGTGAAGCACTGTGAATACTTTCCGGATGCACTGTACATTCTCGAGGGTATATAAAGCATTAAACATGTATTAATTTTTCAATAGTTTTTTATTGCACGGGATGATAATAGCATGGAGGCATAATTTACATGCATTTACCTCATTTACTTAATGCATTACTTTATTCTTCAGTCATGATATAGTGTTTTACTCTTGAATGTCCTTTCATTTTTACTACTGTTTCACTTCAGTGAAATTAATTTCCATCCATCCATCCATCTTCTACCGCTTTTCCGGAGGTCCGGGTCGCGGAGGCAGCAGTTCAAGCAGAGAAGCCCAGACTTCCCTCTCCCCAGCCACCTGCTCCAGCTCTTCAGAAAGGATACCAAGGCGTTCCCAGACCAGCTGGGAGACATAGTCTCTCCACCGAGTCCTGGGTCTGCCCCGGGGTCTCCTCCCAGTGGGACGTGCCCGAAACACCTCAAGTGGGAGGCGCCCAGGAGGCATCCTAATCAGATGCCCATACCACCTCAACTGACTCCTTTCAATGTGGAGGAGCAGCGGTTCTACTCTGAGCCTCTCCCGGATAACTGAGCTTCTCACCCTATCTCTGAGGGTGAGTCCAGCAATCCTACGGAGAAAGCTCATTTCAGCCACTTGTATCCGTGATCTTGTTCTTTCGGTCATTACCCAAAGCTTGTGACCATAGGTGAGAGTAGGAATGTAGATTGACTGGTAAATCGACAGCTTTGCCTTTGCACTAAGCTCCCTCTTCACCACAACAGATCGGTACAATGTCCGCATCACTGCAGATGCAGCTCCAATCCGTCTGTCAATCTCTCGCTCCATTTTCCCCTCACTCGTGAATAAGACCCCAAGATACTTAAACTCCTCCACTTGGGGCAGGAGCCTGTCCCCAACCCAGAGAGGACAATCCACCTTTTTCTGGCTAAGGACCATGGACTCGGACTTGGAGGTGCTGATTCTCATCCCAGCCACTTCACACTCAGTGGCAAACCATCCCAGCAAGAGCTGTAGGTCATTGCTGGATGAAGCCAACAGGACAACATCATCTGCAAACAACAGAAGTGAGATCCTGTGGTCACCAAGCACGCACCTTCCATTCCCTGGCTGTGCCTAGAAATCCAGTCCATAAAAATTATGAACAGGATCGGTGACAATGGGCAGCCCTGGTGGAGTCCAACTCTCACTGGGAATGAGTCCGACCGAGTGTTGGCAATACAAACCAAACTCTCACAACGGTCGTACAGAGACCGAATAGCTCGTAACAACAAGTCCGATACCCCATACTCCCGAAGCACCCCCCACAAAAAACAACGAGGGACGTGGTCAAATGCCTTCTCCAAGTCCACAAAACACATGTAAACTGGTTGGGCAAACTCCCACGAACCCTCAAGAATTCTCGAGAGGGTAAAGAGTTGGTCCAATGTGCCACGGCCAGAACGAAAACCACATTGCTCCTCCTGAATCCGAGGTTCGACCAACGGCCGGACTCTCCTCTCCAGTACCTTGGCATAGACCTTCCCAAGGAGGCTGAGGAGTGTGATCCCTCTAAAATTGGAGCACACCCTCCAGTCCCCTTTTTTGAAGAGAGGAACCACCACCCTGGTTTGCCATGCCAAAGGCACTGCCCCCGGCCTCCACGCAATGTTGCAGAGGCGTGTCAACCATGACAGCCCAACAACACCCAGGGCCTTGAGGTACTCAGGGCGAATCTCGTCCACCCCCGGGGCCCGACCACAAAGGAGATTTTAAACCACCTTGGCAACCTCAGCCCCGGTGATAGGCGAGTCATCCCCCTCGTCCACAAACCCTGCTTCCTCTGTGGAAGGCGTATCAGTGGGATTGAGGAGATCCTTGAAGTATTCCTTCCACCGCCCGACGATATCCCCACTCGAAGTCAACAGCGCCCCATCCACACCATACACAGTGTGGACAGGGAGCTACTTTCCCCTCCTGAGCAGCTGGACAGTTTGCCAGAATCTCTTCGAGGCCGACCGAAAGTCTTGTTCCATGGCCTCACCGAACTCCTCCCATACCCGGGTTTTTTCTTCAGCAACCACCCAAGCTGCACTCCGCTTGGCCTGCCGGTACACCTCAGCTGCTTCGGGAGTCCCACAAGCCAACCAAGCTTGATAGGACTCCTTCTTCAGCTTAATGGCCCCCCTCACCACTGATGTCCACCACTTGGTTCGGGGGTTGCCACCACGAGATGCACCGACCACCTTGTGGCCGCAGCTCTGGGCCGCCGCTTCAACAACAGAGGTGGAGAACATGGCCCATTCAGACTCCATGTCTCCAGACTCCCTCGGAATGTGGTTGAAGTTCTTCCGGAGGTGGGAGTTGAAGACCTCCCGGACAGGGGCCTCAGCCAGACGTTCACAGCACACCCTCACTATACGTTTGGGTCTACCAGGTCTGAATGGCTTCCTCCCCTGCCATTGGATCCAATTCACCACCAGGTGGTGATCAGTTGACAGCTCTGCACCTCTCTTTACCCAAGTGTCCAAGACATACGGTCGCAGGTCTGATGACACGATAACAAAATCAATCATCGACCTGCGACCTAGGGTGTCCTGGTGCCAGGTGCACACATGGACACCCTTATGCTTGAACATGGTGTTCGTTATGGACAAACTGTGGTTAGCACAGAAGTCCAATAACTGAACACCACTCGGGTTCAGATCGGGCAGGCCGTTCCTCCCAATCACCCCCCTCCAGGTTTCACGGTCATTGCCCACGTGCGCATTGAAGTCCCCCAGTAGGACAATGGAGTCTCCAAGAGGAGCGCCCTCCAGCACCCCAGTCACAGACTCCAAAAAGGGTGGGTACTCTGAAACATCATTTGGTGCATAGGCACAAATGATGGTCAGGACCTGTTTCCCAACCCGAAGGCGCAGGGAAGCAACCCTTTCATCCACCGGGGAAAATTCCAATATAGAGGCAGCAAGGTGGGGGGATACAAGAATACCCACCCCTGCTCATCGCCTCTCGCCCGGGGCAACTCCAGAAATGGCCAAGCTCCAGCCCCTCTCCAGGAGACTGGTTCCGGAACCGAAGCTGTGTGTTGAGGTGAGGCCGACTCTATCTAGCCGGTATCTCTCAACCTCGTACACCAGCTCAGGCTCCTTCCCCACCAAAGAGGTGACATTCCATGTACCAAAAGCCAGTTTAGAAAGCTTGGGATCAGTCCGCCAAGGTCTCCGCCTTTGACTGCCACCTAATCCACATATTTCCTACTTCATTCTTGTAAATTTGCTGCTTTTGTCTCAAAAATTTGACTGTCCCATTGTGTCTGTTATAAATGTAAAACATTTTTTTCCTTAAATTTGACTTTTTCTTGTAAATTTGCAACTTTTCTTATAGAGTTGAAACTTCTCTCACAAACTTGCAGGTTTTTTTTGTTGAATTAGCTTTTTTTATCTTGTAAATTAAAAACTGTCAAATTTACTAATTTTTTCCTCATAGATTTGCTACTTTTTCATGTAAATCTGCAATGTTCATAGGGATGCTGGTTAAATTTTTGCTCTATGTAATGGTTTATTTTTTCTGCAGATCTGGACAATGATCCAATTTTATTTTTTAATGTTTTTGTTAGAAGAGAAGTTTTTTTCCCTCTCTTTTGGTCCATTTTAAGGTTTTGGTGATGAATGGATGGATGTTTGTTTTTACAAGTATTTTTAATCCACAATAATTTACACCTTCTATCAGTTTGCTGTTAATATTTCCAGCACTTACAAAGCAAGTGGGATAAACAACAGTCCGAATTCAAAAGAATATTGAGGAAGTTAGCAGACACAGAACATTTGTAGGACTCATCCTAACCCCAATAAAAATTAAATTACATGATGGCAGCGGGCGTACTATACATACCGAATGCATTAGAAGCTGTTCTCTGCTCTTGCCCATTGTCCGCTCTTGACATGATTTGAACAGAAGTCACTGGACACAGCAGAAAGCCGTTTTGGTAACGCATGTATACATCCAGCTTCCAGTGAGAGCCGACATGAATGGCCAGGGTGCGCTCAATTCTATCACCAGCATACACCTCAATATGGGTTATATGAGCTGATTAAAGAAATAAATGTGAATATAGTTAAATGAAAGTATAGTTTTGGTGTCCCAGCACCCAGCAGTATCCAGCATTTCATTGCCCTGTCAATCCACAGTGCCTGTATTGTAAAGAGAGAACCACAGATCTTAAACTCGACCAACTGTGTCAGGTATGCTTGATTCTTCCCCCGGTGTACACCTCCACTGGTAAAGGTCGATTTAAAAAAAGTCACCTACAGTGGGGCAAAAAAGTATTTAGTCAGCCACCAATTGTGCAAGTTCTCCCACTTAAAAGATGAGAGAGGTCTCCAATTTTCATCATAGGTATACCTCAACTATGAGAGACAAAATGAGAAGAAAAAAAAAACAGAAAATCACATTGTCTGATTTTTAAAGAATTTATTTGCAAATTATGGTGGAAAATAAGTATCTGGTCAATAACAAAAGTTCATCTCAATAGGTCAAACATTTTCTGTAAGTCTTCACAAAGTTTTCACACACTGTTGCTGGTATTTTGGCCCATTCCTCCATGCAGATCGCCTTTAGAGCAGTGATGTTTGGGGGCTGTCGCTGGGCAACACGGACTTTCAACTCCCTCCAAAGATTTTCTATGGGGTTGAGATCTGGAGACTGGCTAGGCCACTCCAGGACCTTGAAATGCTTCTTACGAAGCCACTCCTTCGTTGCCCGGGCGGTATGTTTGGGATCATTGTCATGCTGAAAGACCCAGCCACGTTTCATCTTCAATGCCCTTGCTGATGGAAGGAGGTTTTCACTCAAAATCTCACGATACATGGCCCCATTCATTCTTTCCTTTACAAGGATCAGTCGTCCTGGTCCCTTTGCAGAAAAACAGCCCCAAAGCATGATGTTTCCACCCCCATGCTTCACAGTAAGTATGGTGTTCTTTGGATGCAACTCAGCATTCTTTCTCCTCCAAACACGACAAGTTGAGTTTTTACCAAAAAGTTCTATTTTGGTTTCATCTGACCATATGACATTCTCCCAATCCTCTTCTGGATCATCCAAATGGTCTCTAGCAAACTTCAGACGGGCCTGGACATGTACTGGCTTAAGCAGGAGGACACGTCTGGCACTGCAGGATTTGAGTCCCTGGCGGAGTAGCATGTTACTGATGGTAGCCTTTGTTACTTTGGTCCCAGCTCTCTGCAGGTCATTCACTAGGTCCCCCTGTGTGGTTCTGGGATTTTTGCTCACCGTTCTTGTGATCATTTTGACCCCACGGGGTGAGATCTTGCGTGGAGCCCCAGATCGAGGGAGATTATCAGTAGTCTTGTATGTCTTCCATTTTCTAATAATTGCTCCCAAAGTTGATTTCTTCACACCAAGCTGCTTACCTATTGCAGATTCAGTCTTCCCAGCCTGGTGCAGGTCTACAATTTTGTTTCTGGTGTCCTTTGACAGCTCTTTGGTCTTGGCCATAGTGGAGTTTGGAGTCTGACTGTTTGAGGTTGTGGACAGGTGTCTTTTATACTGATAACGAGTTCAAACAGGTGCCATTAATACAAGTAACGAGTGGAGGACAGAGGAGCCTCTTAAAGAAGAAGTTACAGGTCTGTGAGAGCCAGAAATCTTTCTTGTTTGTAGGTGACCAAATACTTATTTTCCACCATAATTTGCAAATAAATTCTTTAAAAATCAGACAATGTGATTTTCTGGATTTTTTTTTCTCATTTTGTCTCTCATAATTGAGGTATACCTATGATGAAAATTGGAGACCTCTCTCATCTTTTAAGTGCACAATTGGTGGCTGACTAAATACTTTTTGCCCCACTGTATGACCTCTTTTATGGTCAAATGGTCAGTGAAACCATGTCAGGGTTGCTTTAAAGGTATTGTAGCATCGCCATGCAAGAGATGAGAGCCCGCGGTCAAGTGGCTTCTGAGTTAGTAGTGGGACAAAGTTTGCCACATACAAAGAAAGCCTAAGTCACGCCCCCTCTACTTCCGCACATGGGACCTTAAATCGGAAAAAAATCTCCATTGAAATGAATTTAAGAGCGAAATTATCTTTTGATCCCGATTAAATTTTGCAACAACTTACACATATGTTTGTCAATTTAAAAGATAATTTTCCAAGTAAATAATGGTGTAGGTTGTTGTCGAACTGTTAAGGTATAAGGTTGTGAAAATATGTAAATTAAAAAAATTACAAACACAGATGGGCGGAGCTTACGTCATCTTTTCAAAGTGCACCCAGGGTGAAGTAACAAGCCCTCTGGATCAGTTCCAGTTCTCACATTACAAAACAATGCCTTTGTGTTGTTTTTCTCTTCTTTGGATCCTTCTTTCATCGGTCAGGAAACAGGAGATGAGGTTTTAGTAATCTCTCGCCATGATTGTGTTTGGTGATGTGGGATGATGGGAGATGCTAATCCTTTTCACAAAAACTAAATATTACTCTGTTATTATATGACAGCCGACAATGTTAATTACATGGAAAATTATCTTTTAAATTGACAAACATCATATGTGTTAACTCATGGCAAAATTTGATTGGGTTCAAAAGATAATTTGACTCTTGCCATTCACTTCAATGGTGAATTTTTCTGATTCAAGGTCCCATATGCAGAAGTAGAGGAGGTTGACTTAGGCTCTCTATACATATCCACACCACAGAATGTATATATATATATACTGTATATACTGTATATGTGTGTGTGTATAATTTTCTGGAGAGGCAGCCCGCCACCGAGAAATGTTACCGGAGGAAACCCTGTGGGTAGAAGAAAAGAGTTCTCTCGGCCTTCACAACCTCATTGTTACAAAACAATATGATGGCACTGGTTACAGGCACATTTCTAAACTGCTGAATGTTCCAGTGAGCACTGTTGAAGCCATCATTTAGAAGTGGAAAGAACAACATTATACCAAAAACCAGCCACAACCAGAAGCTCCTTGCAAGATTTCTGACAGAGGAGTCAAACGAATTATCAGTTATCCAAGAGCTAAAGACCACTTGTGGAGAGCTCCAGAAAGACCTGGAGTTAACAGGTACTGCTGTTTCAAAGAAAACAATAAGTAATGCACTCAACCAACATGGGCTCTACGCCCGCTCACCTCGCAAGACTCCATTGTTGAAGAAAAAGCATGTTGAAGCTCATTTAAAGTTTGCTGCACAACATATGGGCAAGCCAGAAAAATACTGGTAGAATATAGTTTGGTCAGATAAGACCAAAATTCAACTTTTTGGATGCCACAACACAGCATGTTTGGAGGAGAAATGGCACTGCACATCCCATCATGGAGTGGGGGTGTTTTTCAACACATGGTACAGGCAGAATTCATATAATTGAAGGAAAGATGAATGGACAAACGCACAGAGACATCCTTGATAAGAATCTGTTGCCATCTGCCAAGATGCTGAAGATGAACTGAGGGTGGGTATGTCAGCAAGACAACGATTCCAAAGACACAGCCAAAGAAACTCTCAACTGGCTCCACAGAAGGAAAATAAAGCTGCTAGAATGGCCCAGTCAGTCACCTGACCTGAATCCCAATTGAAAATCTATGGAACGAACTAGGGGTGGGAAAAAGATTGATTTAGTGATGGATTGCGATACTTGGCACTGGCAACAATCAATCCATAAACGTACAAATCGATCTTTCATTTAAAAAAATACACACACATATAGTTTTTGGTTATCAATTAATCAATTGCATTTCCAGTCCACTAGATGGTGCAAAGCAAGCACCCAGTCAAGTGAAATCATAGCTTGTCTTGGAGATTTGCAGCCAGCTTTGAACGTTACGAAGCAGTTAGCTCAAATGTCTTTTTGGGATTTTATAACAAAAATGGAAGGAAAGACCTTGGCATGACACACAACCCACAAGCACTGCACAGAAAAAAGAAAAAACACTCAGAACACAGCGGGCCACACACGTTTCAGAGCAGCATTAGCAATGGCTAAGCTAAAGAGACACCAGCATGGAGCTTTTTCTCCGATCGCCAAGTAAGTAAAGTTTGTTCATGAAGCGCTTTTCAGAGACATATAGTCACAAAACGCTGTACAATAAAATGGAATAAAAGGAAGTTGATGGATAAAATTCACTTTAAAAATACAAAAACAAGTTACAACACAAGATGAAAATAATTTTAAAATACCAGACTTACCATTAAAAAGCAGTTGAAACTCAACAAAATCCTCGTTACACTAAAAAGTTTTCAGCTGCTTTTAAAAAGAGTCCACAGAGTCAGCTAAACGTATCTGAAGTGCGAGTCTATTCCAAACAGCACCGTCCACCACCCTCCCTGTGTGCAGAGACGGGTCTCTGCGGAAAATGAAGCCCCAAGAATACTTGACTATATATGAGAGATGTCAACAGTTTTACATTGGGACATGATCTGAGGTTGAATAAGTTGAAAAAATTTGGAATATATGAGATCATGATACTTGATTATTGCAATATTGCGATTATCGTTGAATCGTGATAGGATCGAATCGTGACCCAAGTATCACAATCCAAATTGAATCGGGAAGTCTCTCATGATTCCCACCCCAAGAACGAACTGAAGATCAGAGTTCAGAGAAGTCACCCACGGACCCTTCAAGATTTGAAGACAGTTTGTGTGGAAGAATGGGTTAGAATCCCTCCTGAGCAGTACCTGCACCTAGTTTCTCCATACAGGAGGCATCTGGAGGCTGTTATTACCAGTTTTTTGTCTTTCTTATTTAAGACAAGAATAAAAAGGAGACATTGTTTTCTTTTTATTCTTGTCTTAAATATGAAAAACAAAAAACTAATAATTAAAAAGAAAACAAAATGAACCTACTCGAGCCAGCTGTTATTTCCAACAAAGGCAATATTATATGAATTTCACCAAGCATGTTCAATACTTATTCCCTGTGTCATTCCACTTTATTAAATATAACGAGCTACGTTCACACTGCAGGTTTTAATGCTCAATTCCGATTTTTTTGCACAAATGTGACCCATATCTGATTTTTTAATGACAGTCTGAACAGCACACATCCGATTTTTTCACACCAGACCCAGGCCACTTTCATATGTGGTTCTAATTCGGATACGTATCTGATATTTTTCAAAGCGACCTCAGTGTGAATGGTCATGTTGCATTTCATCCGACTTTTAACTCATTGAAATGAGACAGACGTGGCAATTCTGCAGTGAAGGATGCAGCAAGCATGGCAGACACAGCTGATTTGTGCTCTCTTTTAATAAATCTTCTTCCCTTTATCACTGAATTGTAATTTTGTTGGCTTCGACTGCACAACTTCAACATTTGGGGGGGTGGGGTGCTGAGACCGTCAGACAAGCAGGCGCACAGTAACGGAACACTTACTGGACACTGCAAATTCCTTCTTCCCTGTAAACAGCACACTGTGAGTCCTGGCCGCAGTAAGATCTAAAGTGTAAAGTTAATACCGACATGACTGTGGAGCGGAAGGGCCTGAGAACACACACTCCAGGAGAGGGGAGTCTGTGGCGGCTTCTCCTTCCTGTGCAGGACCAGTGCCACACCAGTACGAACTGCGCTGTTTATTAGGGCACGAGCCACTGACAATGTCAGTGGGCAAGAGCCCTATTGTAATCGCTAGGATTATTTATTATTAACCTTATTTATACAGGTAATCCCATTGAGACACGGGGTCTCATTTTCAAGAAAGTCGATTAATCGACCAGTTCTGTTTAAGTAGAGCTGATCACAGCGATCATCTGGCGTGTAGCGTAATGAAGCTGGTCTCATTTATTTTGTGCATAATCATTTCTGAATGATTTTAACATTTTATTTTGCCATGCTGCATCAAGGTGAAGACGTTCTGTCCCCCTCAATCGTTCAGGGCTCATATTTACTTCTGTAAACACAACGCTGTGTCTGACGTTAAGTTTTCTTCTGCGCATGCGGGCCACTTCACAGCTGTAGACCATTCACACTGGAGTCTGATGGGGGTCGCATTTAAATTATAATTTGAATGCCCACACAAAAAAAAATGAATCTTGGCAAAACAATTGGAATTGCGCATTAAGACCCGCAGTGTGACCATAGCCATGTTTTATGAACACAGTTGCTTTGATTTCTTTGTATGTATGGATTACTTGGGTTGTTACTGATATCAGGTGAAAAACTCAGGTCAATGGCTCCATCAGAAATATGTTTAATGAGAAAAATGTTGACGTGTTCAATACGTATTTTTGCCTCTGTAGACGGCATTTGCATACAGTGGCCTGGAGAAAAAGGTAATGTGTGTTGCAAAATCCATTAAATCTGGAACAATTTAAAGGTGAAGTTTATTCATACATGGTAATATGAAGTAAAAAAAATCACTTAATTATTTCATATATAAACCCTGGAAAATTAACACTGAAAATAAATAATTAGTAAAGTTCTGAAATAAACTATGGAGAGCTGAGTAACATTTACTACCAAAGCATAAGTAAATTTACCTGAAAAATAAAGTTCTTAGTAAATTTTACTAGAATATATTTGTAAAATATACTTTTGGTACTAAGAAAATTTTACTTAAGAAAAACCTGAGTAACTTTTATTAGAAACTCTTGTCAAGGTTTTGGTTTTTTAAGAAACTGCTACTGCAAATTTTTTTCAGTGTTCCTCAAAAAATATGGCACCTTTTGGACCGTGGATTCTCGACTTTAAATCTGCTTTGTTGCGCCATACAGGTTGCCTGGATTAATATATATACAGTATACAGTATATACGTATATACAGTATATACTGTATATATATATATATATATATATATATATATATATATATATATATATATACACTCACCGGCCACTTTATTAGGTACACCATGCTAGTAACGGGTTGGACCCCCTTTTGCCTTCAGAACTGCCTCAATTCTTCGTGGCATAGATTCAACAAGGTGCTGGAAGCATTCCTCAGACAGTTTGGTCCATATTGACATGATGGCATCACACAGTTGGCGCACGTTTGTCGGCTGCACATCCATGATGCGAATCTCCCGTTCCACCACATCCCAAAGATGCTCTATTGGATTGAGATCTGATGACTGTGGAGGCCATTTGAGTACAGTGAACTCATTGTCATGTTCAAGAAACCAGTCTGAGATGATTCCAGCTTTATGACATGGCGCATTATCCTGCTGAAAGTAGCCATCAGAAGTTGGGTACATTGTGGTCATAAAGGGATGGACATGGTCAGCAACAATACTCAGGTAAGCTGTAGCGTTGCAACGATGCTCAATTGGTACCAAGGGGCCCAAAGAGTGCCAAGAAAATATTCCCCACACCATTACACCACCACCACCAGCCTGAACCATTGATACAAGGCAGGATGGATCCATGCTTTCATGTTGTTGACGCCAAATTCTGACCCTACCATCCGAATGTCGCAGCAGAAATCGAGACTCATCAGACCAGGCAACGTTTTTCCAATCTTCTATTGTCCAATTTCGATGAGCTTGTGCAAATTGTAGCCTCAGTTTCCTGTTCTTAGCTGAAAGGAGTGGCACCCGGCGTGGTCTTCTGCTGCTGTAGCCCATCTGCCTCAAAGTTCGACGTACTGTGCGTTCAGAGATGCTCTTCTGCCTACCTTGGTTGTAACGGGTGGTTATTTGAGTCACTGTTGCCTTTCTATCAGCTCGAACCAGTCTGGCCATTCTCCTCTGACCTCTGGCATCAACAAGGCATTTCCGCCCACAGAACTGCCGCTCACTGGATATTTTTTCTTTTTCGGACCATTCTCTGTAAACCCTAGAGATGGTTGTGCGTGAAAATCCCAGTAGATCAGCAGTTTCTGAAATACTCAGACCAGCCCTTCTGGCACCAACAACCATGCCACATTCAAAGTCACTCAAATCACCTTTCTTCCCCATACTGATGCTCGGTTTGAACTGCAGGGGATTGTCTTGACCATGTCTACATGCCTAAATGCACTGAGTTGCCGCCATGTGATTGGCTGATTAGAAATTAAGTGTTAACGAGCAGTTGGACAGGTGTACCTAATAAAGTGGCCGGTGAGTGTATATACACAGTATATACTGTATATATATATGAAAAATGAAAAGTTGCTCTTTCCATGGCAGAGCCTGCCGATCCCTGCTGTGTCATGAAGAGGTGACAGCATGAGGAGGCGAGGCTGGGAACTGACCTGAGAGCGGCTCTGCTGGCAGGTCCGACATTGTGTTCTTGGATGAGAGGGAAGACTTGACAGGCAGAGGGAAGAAGCCCCTGAGGAAGATGGCAATGCCAACCACTTCACATATTAAAACAAAGGATGCGAACATCGAGGAGCGGACCTTCATGGTCTCACGCTGTAAAGAGAAGCGATAACCGGCTGGCTAGCAACGCAAACGACGCTTTTACTTCAGTTTATTTGGACAGACACACCGCATCTTATTTCAGAAAGTCGCTCTTACAAACACATTATGATGGATACACGCATGACGGTATTAAATAAACGGTAATATTTTGCATATTTCTGGCTATAAGTTAATATGGACCCGAAAAGGATTAAGCGGAAAAAGATGAATGAATGAGAAATAGCTGTTAGCGTTGGTCTACTTTAGTCATAGTCCACTTCCGTGTTGAAAACGATGAACTACGGATAGGGAGGAGAGTCAAAACAGACCAAAACGCGTAAGGAACTACTGTCAATCCCGGATGATTGAGACTGTCAAAGACTGCGCACTGGTTATTTACTCAAGCGCATGTACTCGAGTAACTTCTTAACAGAATTGTACAGTTGTCTGTAGTTTTACTAAAGTGTTTTTAAACTTATTTTAATTTTACTCAAGTAGCTACATTTGCTCATTCTGAGTTATTTTTGATTTCACCGATTTTGAAACTGCTTAGAAATGTTCTTATTCTTTATAAACTTGTTTTTGCCACAAAATGACTACACTGTTAGGCACTTAGAGAATTTATCATTTTATTTAACTGAAGAGTTGAAGTCAAATCACTGTTCTCTGGCTCAGCAGTAATGAGTAAAGCTGTGGGGAGCGTGAAATAACGAAGCTGAATTGGCTTTTAATTCAGGTTTTATTCAAGCACTTCATCCCCAGCCTTCTCTCAAGAACAAAAGAGGATGAGCTGCATCAGACCTTCACATTTATACATCTCACATAAAGGGAGAATCACATATCCCTGTCAAAACCCCCTATTGACATTAACTCCCCCTCCGGTCTCTCAGTCCTCCACCTGTCCCCCAGGAGGTCGGGAAGTCCTTCCAGTCTCTTATCCCCGTACCTCCGTCCTCTTGTTGTTAACCGCAGGTGGTCCAGACATATTGTTCCATTCAGGACGTGAAGTCAATCCACACATGCAATCTCCTTTATGCTTAAGCATATGTAGGCAAAAATACATGGGCTACATCCCCCCCCAAACGTCGAAGAATGGACAATATTGTAACGTCGGGGCCATGTTAAGGGGGGCAGGGATTTCCCAGCATGCTTTGCCAGTTGAAAACGTTACTGTGTGTGTATTAAATGTGTTATTACTGAGCTATACTGCTGTGTCATTATAACTGCGTTATAATGACCCAGCAGTGTTTAGCAGGATTAGGGCAAGATGTATCATGTGTGTGTAACCATGATTGAAACGGAGGTCTGGGAGAATGACCTCCCCTCCTCTCTGTGCTCAGAAGTAGGTTGGGGGTCGGTGGTGTGTAAATAAAGCCTGTTCATCACAACCATCTTGCTCCTCTTTCTTTGTGTGAATCCCGCAAACGTCACACTGGTGTCAGAAGTGGGATCTCCTGTCCAAAGCAGTAATGGGGCGCTGACATCGGGACGATGTCGAGAACCAGAGGGGAGTAGTGTAGCGAACTCAATGTGAGCACCCTACTTGGCTTGCCAAGTGGGTTGACCCTATTGGCGACACAGGTAGGGTGCGGGACTCCGGAGCGGGAGGCGTGAGTTCGAATCTCCCGGTGGGACGTCACCATATCGAGCAGCACGTTACACTGGTGTCAGGAGTGGGGATGGAGCAAGATGAGGATCCAGGCAGAGGTCCAACGGCCGAGGCGGTTCATCGCTCGGCTAGGAACGGAGCGTAGAGCTGAGACGCCGGCACCCCCGGAGAGGCTCGCCATGATGGACGGAGCAGCAGACCTGACGGGACTGAGCAAAGCAAACCAGCCCTGTTTCCCGCCCTTTTCAGGGCAGGACGGGCTGGCGATTCCAGAGCAATTACGAGCAGCGATTGACCGGGAGATGACCATCCCATCCGTCCAGCAGCGGGCCAAGATTCCCTGCTACAATGGCAAGAACCTGTTGGATGACCACCTGGCCCAGGTCGAGATGGCTGCCGCGCTGAACGACTGGTCATCGGAGGAAACCACCGTGCTGAGAGCGAGTGGGAGGAAGAGCTACGGCAGATCACAGCAGCGCGTGCACGAAGGAGACAGCGGCGGTGACGTGAGGAAGGGTGACTTCCGCTGCACAGAGCCAAGGTACATCGCATGGTACTGCCCCGCACATAGCGCACGACAAACTGGCCCCTCGCCGACGTTAAATTAGAGCGAGGTGGCATGGACGGGGAAAAAGCCGCCTCCTGCAGATGCTTCCCCCAGCGGTGACGTCACAGAGGCCTTTGGAGCGCAGCAGCAGTGGAGCGAGCAGGACAGATCCAGTCTTTTCCCGGGCTCGGCAGGGGCTGGACGCCTGGACATTGGCCAGCGGCCGCCTGGGAGGTCCTGGCAGCGGTGGGAGTCATGGGACTCCCGCTGCCAGAGGAGGAACTGTGCGTGTCCTACCGCCACTCGCAGATGTTTTCCCTTTCGGTGACGTCACGGAGGCCCTCGGGGCAGCAGCGACGCAGCGGAGCAAGCAGGACAGAGATCCAGCCATTTTTCCCGGCGCGACAAGGGCTGGACGCATGGACGCGGGCCAGCGGCCGCCTGGGAGACCTGGCAGCGGTGGGAGTCGGCCGGAGCGGGCTTGGGACTCCCGCTGCCAGGGAAGGGACTGTGCGTGGTCCTACAGAGGCTGTCAGATGTGTCCATCCGCCCGCTGGTGGCCAAACCGGAACCCTACCCCAACCAGATATTCCGACCGAGACTCAGATGGACACTGGATGGCCCGTGCATGCCGCTCCGGCACCGGGCTGACTCGCGTTGGATTTCTGAAAGTGGACTTTGAATTTTCTGGGGACAGAAACCAGTCCAGGGGGGGGGGGGCAGTGTAACGTCGGGGCCATGTTAAGGGGGGCAGGGATTTCCCAGCATGCTTTGCCAGTTGAAAACGTTACTGTGTGTATATTAAATGTGTTATTACTGAGCTATACTGCTGTGTCATTATAACTGCGTTATAATGACCCAGCAGTGTTTAGCAGGATTAGGGCAAGATGTATCATGTGTGTGTAACCATGATTGAAACGGAGGTCTGGGAGAATGACCTCCCCTCCTCTCTGTGCTCAGAAGTAGGTTGGGGGTCGGTGGTGTGTAAATAAAGCCTGTTCATCACAACCATCTTGCTCCTCTTTCTTTGTGTGAATCCCGCAAACGTCACAATATATTAAAATTAAGAGAACATGTTAATATCAACAGCACAGTCTATACCACATGACCACATCAAAAATCAGTGATAACATCAATAGCATAGTCTATACCACATGATCACATCAAACACCAAACAGTCAGTCCATACGCCGTCTGGGCTTCAACCGTCTTCCAAATCTGCTGTAAGCAGGTCTCGGCATCCCTGCAGCGCCGTCCTGCAAAGAATCTGCTGACTGAGGAAGAGAGTGGTTATTTGATCCCTGTGGGGGCTCCGGGACGCGTTCCCTGGGGAGTCTGCCACATCGAGGTGCCCTCGCTACCCGTACAGACTCATCGTTCATCACAAAAGCAGGCTTTAGCCTGTCAATACTGACTGTTTCCTTTCTGTCTCCCAAATCTAGCACAAAATGCTTATCACCTGTCTCCAGCACCCTATATGGCCCATCATATGGCGGTCGGAGGGTTGGTCTTAGAGCCTCGTGCATGACAAAAACGAACTCAGCATTTTTTAAAGCTCTGGGCATAAAAACGCGCGGAAAAGTGTGATGAATGGGGCCCGGGAGCATGTCCGCTCCCGTGCCGATCGGTGGTCCAAGAGCTGGGAGGCGTCCCGGTTCCGGATGCTCTGGTAGAAACTCACCAGCCTGAGAGGTTGAGCAAAAACTAACTCCGCTGGGGAGGCATTTAAATCCTCCTTAGGCACAGAACGCAACCCTAATAAAACCCATGGTAGTTTGTTTACCCAATCTGCATCCGTAAGCGATGCTCTGAGGGCTGCCTTCAAAGACCTATGAAAACGCTCGCACAAACCATTAGCCTGAGGGTGATAAGCGGTAGTGCGGTGAATTTTCGCTCCTAAGCTGCTGGCCATCGCTGACCACAGCTCAGAGACGAATTGAGGCCCTCTGTCGGACGTAATATCCGACGGGACCCCGAAACGCGCTACCCAGGCCATCAAAAAAACGCGAGCCACTTCTGCGGCCGTGGTCGATGTCAGTGGGACCACTTCCGGCCAGCGTGTGGTTCGGTCCACCATTGTCAAAAGATGTGTGAACCCCTGCGACGACGGTAGGGGGCCCACAAGGTCGACGTGCACGTGATCGAATCTTTTGGCCGGAATGTGGAACGGTTCTGAAGGGGCTCTTGTGTGCTTATGAATTTTGGCCCGCTGACAAGCCATGCAGGTCCTCGCCCACTCTTTCACGTGCTTGCGCAGGCTCAGCCAAACAAACTTCTCCGCTACCATTTTCACAGAAGCGCGCACCCCTGGGTGTGCCAGGGAGTGAACCGAGTCAAAAACCCAGCGGCGCCACGCGGCCGGGACTACCGGGCGTGGCCGCCCGGTTGACACATCGCAGATTAGGGGGGGCATACCGGTTTGCAAACACCTGCTCTCCAGCCTTAACCCTGTTGGTCCAGACTGGAGCGCGCGCACGTCCGCATCTCTGCCCTGCTCCGCTGCCATGGCTGCGTAATCTATCCCCACGTGAACTGGGGCCGCGTGCGCTTCCGCACTGCTATTTTGCTTCGTGGCTGCTGCAGTATAATCTGCCTCTGCGCGCGCCGGTGCTGTGGCCGCGCAAGAGAGGCAGTCTGCTACTATGTTAAGTTTACCCGCTACATGCTGAATATCAGTGGTAAATTCCGAAATTGCGGCCAGCTGCCTCTGCTGCCGGCCCGACCACGGATCTGAAATTTTGGACATCGCGAAAGTGAGCGGCTTATGGTCAATAAAAGCGGTGAAACGCCGACCTTCCAGCCAGAACTGGAAATGGCGGATGGCCAAATGGAGCGCTAACAGCTCCCTGTCAACCGTGCTGTATTTCCGCTCAGCTTCGCTCAAGGATTTGCTGAAGAAAGCTAGCGGCTGACAAACACCGGCAACGTGCTGCTCTATAACTGCCCCTATGGCCAAATCTGATGCGTCGGTAGTTAGCGCGATGCGGGCCGGTGGGTTCGGATGAGCTAGAAGCGCGGCTTAAGCCAAGGCTTTTTTTACCTCAGTGAATGCGCGCTCCCGCTCTGGGGACCACTTGATTGTATTGGAGGATTTTTGCTTTCTGAGCGCGGCGTATAATGGCTGCATGAGCTGCGCTGCGTGGGGTAGGAAACGGTTATAAAAATTCACCATTCCTAAAAATTCCTGCAATGATTTGACCGTTTGTGGTCGGGGAAAATCTGCTACTGCGCGCACCTTATCCGGCAGCGGAACTGCCCCTTCTGGGGACACGCAGTGGCCCAAAAAATCAATCTGCGCAACGCCAAACTGGCACTTGGCTGGATTAATTATTAAGCCGTGCTCTTCCAACCTCCGAAAAACCGCAGTGAGGTGTTTTTCGTGTTCTTCCTCTGAGGTACTGGCGACCAAAATGTCGTCGAGGTAAACGGACACGAATGGAAGATCACATAACACGGCATCCATCATGCGTTGGAATGTTTGTGCGGCGCCTTTCAAGCCAAACGGCATGCGCAAAAACTCAAAAAGTCCAAAAGGGGTTATAACCGCCGTTTTAGGAATGTCCTCCGGCCGGACCGGAACCTGATGGTAGCCGCGAACCAGGTCTATTTTAGAAAAAATGCGCGCCCCCGCTAAATGCACCGAAAAATCCTGGATGTGTGGGATGGGGTAGCGATCGTGTGCCGTGGCGTTGTTTAGCCTGCGGTAATCGCCGCAAGGTCTCCATGAGTCGTCGGCTTTCGGGACCATATGCAGCGGCGAAGCCCATGGGCTTTTCGAACGGCGAATAATGCCCAGCCTCTCTAGGCTGGCGAACTCCTCGCGCGCCATGGAGAGTTTAGCAGCATCCAGGCGCCGAGCTTTTGCGAAGACGGGGGGGCCAGTTGTAGTGATAAAATGCTCCACCCCGTGTTTCGCAACTGTTGCCGAGAATGTGGGAACCGTGAGTGCTGGAAACTGGGTGAGTATTGTGTTAAACTTACCACCTGCTGTGGCGACGTTGGTCTGCACCGGTGGCGGGGACACTCGAGCTGCACAGGGAATAGAGTAAAAAGAGAGTGCATTTACCAGCCGCCTACTGGCAAGATCAACTAAGAAACCATGTGAGCACAGAAAATCAGCACCTAACATGTTGAAACTCACCGCCGCTATGACAAAAGTCCATTCATAAGAGCGGCCATGTAAGGACAGAGACAAAGTCCTTTCCCCGTAGGTGTTGATGCTCGAGCTGTTCACCGCCGTTGCCCCGTTTCCACGAGGGCCAGCCACCCGGTCAGCATAGGGTGGGGTGATGAAACTCACTTGGGCTCCGGTGTCTATAAGGAACTGGCGCCCGGAGCTCGTATCTGTGATGTATAGCAGCTTATTTCTTTCGCCGAGAGCCGAAGCTGCTAACGATTCTCGGTCCTGCCATTTCTCGACTTCTTGAAGTTGCACGGCGGCACACACCTGTGCGCCCTCTCTGCGAACCACCGATGATAAAAACAGAGATCCTCTCCTCCGCTGCGTCGGGGCCGCGCCTCTGCCGCTGGGCCATCACCTCCGCCGCGTCGGGGCTGCGCCGCTGCCATTGTTGGTGGGCTTGGCTCGGCTGTCTCCGGCTCGTCGCTGCCTCGGGTCGCCGCCGCGGTCGTCTGCTCGCCGCAGGAGCTGAGGAGCCTCTGCGCCTCTTGGGCCAGGTCACGGAAATCCTGCTGGGTGTCACAACGCATGCTGGACAGCATTCCTCTCATATGCGTCGGGAGGTTAGTCAGGAAGATGTACTTAAAGAGGAAATCGTCGTCGTCTGACCCCCTCAGCTGCAGCATGTCTTCCATCAGGGCGACAGGCCTGTGATCTCCTTGGTTGAGCATAGCCAGGAGCCTCCTAGCCCTCTCTTCGGCTGAGGGCGTGAAACACTTGGTGAGGGCAGCCTTCAATCTGCCGTATTTGTCTTCGGCGGGTGGCTGCTGTACCAAGCTCCGCACGCATCGAGCTGTGCGGTTGTCGAGTCTAGCGATGACGGGGTAGAACTTAGTGTCATCCGCCGTTATGCCTGCGAGCGTGAACTGTGCCTCCGCCTGGAGGAACCACGAGTCTGGGTTGTCCTGCCAGAATTCCGGCAGTTTGACGGCGATGGCGCTCGCTAGGGCAGACTCCAATGAGTCCTGATCGTGGAGAGCATTTCCAGGCATTCTCACACGTCACTGGTCACCAATGTGGGGAGCGTGAAATAACGAAGCTGAATTGGCTTTTAATTCAGGTTTTATTCAAGCACTTCATCCCCAGCCTTCTCTCAAGAACAAAAGAGGATGAGCTGCATCAGACCTTCACATTTATACATCTCACATAAAGGGAGAATCACATATCCCTGTCAAAACCCCCTATTGACATTAACTCCCCCTCCGGTCTCTCAGTCCTCCACCTGTCCCCCAGGAGGTCGGGAAGTCCTTCCAGTCTCTTATCCCCATACCTCCGTCCTCTTGTTGTTAACCGCAGGTGGTCCAGACATATTGTTCCATTCAGGACGTGAGGTCAATCCACACATGCAATCTCCTTTATGCTTAAGCATATGTAGGCAAAAATACATGGGCTACAAAAGCTTTGTAAATTTATGAGAAAAGGGTGCCAATTTTATAAATAAAAAGTTGCAAATTTGCTTTAAAAATCACTAGTTTTGTGGAGATATGTGGAAGGACGAGGCTGGTTTTATTTCTCAAGACCAGTTTTATTCACGTTCACATTCTCCAACATTCAAAAACCGAAAGAGAAAGGAACCCCCCACATTTGTCCCTTTAATACCTCGGGACATCAAAGCACAGTCACATGGTCTTTTAATCCCAAATCACAATGTCCCCCCCTCCAGGTCTTCTCATCTTCACCAAAAGTCCTGGTGGTCAGGAAATCCCTCAAGGCCATCTCTCTGCATACAAAAGGCCAGACTTCACATCCTCCTGTTACCCCTAGGAGGTTCAGACCTTTTGTTCCTCTGAGACGTGAAGCACACAATAAGCATACAGTGATACACATGTGAAGCATATGGAACCCACATATGTGCACTACATGACCCCCCCAAACGTCTAAGATGGAACAACATAACCACAGATTGCATGTCATAATAAAATCACTACATATCAGTCCACGTGCCGCTTGGGTCTCAACCTTCTGCCGTATTTGCTGTAAGCAGGCTGTACCGCTTCCGCGGCGTCTTCCTGCTGTGGAGTCGCTGCCTGGGGATGAGAACTGTTAGTCAACCTCTGTGGGTGTTCTGGGGAATGCTCTCTAGGGGGTCTGCCGCGTCGAGGAGCCTTAGCCAACTGCACAGCTTCGTCAGCTACCACAAAAGCGGGTTTGAGCCTGTTAATGCCAATCATTTCTTTTCTGCCCCCCAAATCTAGCAAAAAATGCTTATCCCCTGTTTCCAGCACTCTATATGGTCCGTCATAAGGTGGGCGTAAAGGCAGGCGATGGGCATCATGTCTGACAAAAACAAACTCCGCATCTTTTAAAGCCTTAGGCACAAAAACACGCGGAAAACTGTGATGAACAGGGCCAGGTAGCGTGCTCGGGCCCGTGCTATTCTGTAACCGCTGAGCCGGGGAGCGCTCTGGCGCTGGATTATCTGGGAGAAATTCCCCGGGCAGCCGAAGTGGCTGTGCGAAAACTAGCTCAGCTGGGGAGGCTTCTAAATCCTCTTTAGGTGCAGAACGCAACCCCAATAAAACCCATGGTAGCTTGTCCACCCAATTTGCATCCGTAAGCGACGCTCTGAGAGCCGCCTTCAGTGACCTGTGAAAACGTTTGCATAACCCGTTAGCCTGCGGGTTGTAAGCGGTCGTGCAGTGGATCATTGCCCCCAGGCTGCGGGCCATCGCTGACCAAAGTTCGGAAACAAAGTTTCCGACGGGACTCCAAAACGCGCTACCCATGCCGTTAAAAACGCGCGCGCCACCTCCTCGGATGTGGTTGACGACAGCGGAACCACTTCCGGCCAGCGCGTGGTGCGGTCAACCATTGTCAGAAGATGTGTGCACCCTTGTGAGGGCGGAAGGGGGCCTACGAGGTCCACGTGGACATGATCAAACCTTTTAGCTGGGATGTGAAACGGCTCCAAGGGAGCTCTCGTGTGTCTATGAACCTTGGCCCGCTGGCAAGCCGTGCAGGCTGCCGCCCACTCTCTAACTTGTTTGCGCAGGCTCGGCCATACAAATTTCTCTCCTACCATTTTGACCGAAGCACGCACTCCCGGGTGTGCCAGAGAATGGATCGAGTCAAAAACGCGGCGGCGCCACGCGGCTGGAACCACTGGACGCGGCCGCCCAGTGGAGACATCGCAGATTAGGGGGGGCATACCGTCTTGCAGCATCCTGTTCTCCAGCTTTAACCCTGTTGGTCCAGACTGGAGCGCGCGCACATCCGCGTCGCTAACCTGCTCCGCGGCCATGGCTGCATAATCTATCCCCACGCAGACCGGGGCCGCGCGCACTTCCGCGTCGCTAACCCGCTCCGCGGCCATGGCTGCAGGATCTACCTCCGCGCGGGCTGGAGCCCCCACGGCGCACGAGAGGCAGTCCGCCACTACATTAAGTTTACCCGCCACATGCTGGATATCGGTAGTAAACTCCGATATCGCGGCCAGCTGTCTCTGCTGCCGGCCCGACCAAGGTTCTGAAATCTTGGCCATCGCGAAAGTCAGCGGCTTGTAGTCCACGAACGCGGTGAAACGGCGTCCTTCCAGCCAGAACTGGAAGTGGTGAATGGCCAAGTGGAGAGCTAACAACTCCCTGTCGAATGCGCTGTATTTTCGTTCGCTGTCGCGCAGGGTCTTACTGAAAAAGGCGAGCGGTTGCCAGGCTCCGGCTACATACTGTTCCACGACCGCCCCTATGGCCACATCTGACGCGTCAGTAGTGAGTGCCATGTGGGCCGCTGGGACTGGATGTGCTAACGACGCAGCGTTTGCCAGGGCTGTTTTGACTTCGGAAAATGCGCGCTCTCGCTCCGGAGACCATTCGACTTTATTTGTGGGTTTTTGTTTTTTTAGTGCAGCATACAATGGTTGCATGAGCTGCGCTGCGCGGGGGAGGAAACAGTTATAAAAATTTACCATTCCCAAAAACTCCTGTAACGCTTTGACCGTTTGTGGCTGGGGAAAATTTGTTTCCGCGCGCACTTTGTCAGGCAGAGGGACCGCTCCCTCTGGGGAGATGCAATGCCCCAAAAAATCAATCTGCGTCACCCCGAACTGACACTTCGCCGGGTTAATTATTAACCCGTGCTCTGCCAACCTCCGGAAAACTGCCGTGAGGTGGTTTTCGTGTTCGTCTTCGGACGCGCTGGCTACCAATATGTCGTCCAGGTAGACAAACACGAAAGGGAGATCGCACAAAACCTCGTCCATCATGCGTTGGAACGTCTGCGGCGCGCCTTTAAGCCCAAACGGCATGCGCAAAAACTCGAAAAGCCCGAAAGGAGTTATTACCGCTGTTTTGGGTATGTCCTCAGCGCGCACTGGGACCTGGTGGTAACCGCGTACCAAGTCTATTTTAGAAAAAACGCGCGCCCCCGCCAAATGAACTGAAAAATCTTGGATGTGCGGGATCGGGTAGCGGTCGTGCGCTGTAGCGTTGTTCAGCCTGCGGAAATCACCGCAAGGCCGCCACAAGCCATCATCTTTCGGGACCATGTGAAGCGGTGAAGCCCATGGGCTCTTCGAACACCTGATGATGCCCAACTTCTCCAGGTTGGCAAACTCCTCGCGCGCTATGGTCAGTTTAGCTGAATCCAAGCGCCGAGCTTTTGCGAAAACGGGCGGTCCGGTGGTAGTAATAAAATGTTCCACCCCGTGTTTAGCCACTGTCGCCGAAAATGTTGGGACCGTGAGTGCTGGGAACTGAGTGAGGAGTGTGTGGAACTTACCACCTGCAGCTGTGACGCTGGCTTGTGCTGTTGGTGGGGCCACTCGAGCTGTACAGGGGATAGAAGAAAAAGCGTCTGTTGGCAAGATCGACCAACAAACTATGTGAGCACAAAAAATCAGCCCCTAACATGTTGAAATTGACTGCCGCTATGACGAAAGTCCACTCGAATGTACGGCCGTGTAAAGACAGAAGCAGAGTCCTCTCACCAAAGGTCTTAATCGCCGAGCCGTTCGCTGCTGACACCCGGGGACCACTGGAAGGCGCCAGCCGGTCAGCGTGGGAAGGTTTGATGAAACTCAGCTGGGAGCCCGTGTCCACGAGGAAATGCCTCCCTGAGTGCGCATCCCTCAAGTAGAGCAGCTTGTTCTCCTCTCCGAGGGCCGCAGCTGCTACCGACCCCCGGTCTTGGCGTTTCCCGAGTGCTTAAAGTGGCACGGTGGAATGCACTTGCGTGCCCTCTCTGCAAAGCGGCGATGGTAGAAGCAAAGGATGTCGTCTGCTCCATGTTTCCCGGCCCCTGCCTCCGCCATCGTCGGTGAGTCTGGTGCTGCAGCCTCTGGCCCCCTGCCGCCTCCGGACGTTGCGCCTGGCCCCGCTGCCGCAGCCGCAGCCACGCGCCGTTTACTGGCGTCGACGAGTCGTTGCGCCTCCTGGCCCAGCTCGTGGTAGTCTTGTCGGGCCAGCAGTGGTGAACTGGCCAGGGTCACTCTCACCTCTGACGGTAGTTTTCTGAGGAAAAGGTGGGTGAAGATGAAGTTATCATCCTTGGAGTCTCTCAAATTCAACATCTTCCCTATCAGGTCTGCAGGTCTGTCGCCCTCAAATTCAGTCAGCGCCAGGAGCCTCTCTGCTCGCTCCTGCACCGAGGGGGTGAAGTAACGAATGAGTGCAGCCTTCAACGTGCTGTACTTGTCGCTGTCCGGCGGGTGGTTGATCAGGCTCTCCACTCGCTGGGTTGTGTGGTTGTTCAGCTTTGCAACCACATGGTAGAACTTTGTGGCGTCTACCGAAATCCTCCGGAGGTGGAACTGTGCCTCGACTGCATTAAACCAGGAGTGCGGATTGTTCGGCTAGAAGTCCGGTAGTTGGACTGTGGCTGCATTCGTTTGGCTGGCTCCCAGCGAGTCTGGGTCGGAAGATTCGTCTCCGCTCATTATACGTCTTAGGGTCACCAGTGTGGAGATATGTGGAAGGACGAGGCTGGTTTTATTTCTCAAGACCAGTTTTATTCACGTTCACATGTGATACACATGTGAAGCATATGGAACCCACATATGTGCACTACAGTTTGTCACAAAACTGGCAAGTTTCTGATTAAAAAGCAGGAAATTTATGATTTAAAAAGGTCTACAGTTTTAAAGTTAAAATATACAGCAAAATGTCTGAAATTTATAAGAAAAAATGCAAATTTTGGAGAAACGCTTTAAATTTATTAGTAAAAGTTGTGCATTTACAAATTATAAAAAAGTTTCAGATTTGCAAAAATGTAATACAAGAAAATAGTCAAAAAATTATGAGAAACTGTCATGATCCGCTCTGCGTGCCTGCTGCCCTAATTATCTCCACAGCTGCGCGCACACCTGTTCATCCTATCTGGCGGCCTATTTAAGCAGCGCTGCCCTCTGGTCTGCACGGAGACGTCAACGCTCCCATGATCTGGCAAGACCTTTTCGCCTACGCTACTCATCTTGCTCTGGAGTTCCGCCTCCTCTGCTTCGCCCTACTCAGCGCTTCTCCTGGGAGTCTGAACTCCCCACCGGCAAGTAAGCCTTCATCTTTTCCTGCACTCTCCGTTCGTCTCCATCTCCCCTGTGCACAGGTGGAAGCCTCCTGGCGGCGGACTTCCTCCTTCTGGCGGCGGACCTGAGCACAGCCTGCACCTCTCCTATACAGTACAACCTGCACCTCACCTACACTGTACAAACCTGCACCTCTTCACCTCGTTGGCAGCGGTGGCCTTGACATGGAGCCACTGGACTGGAGTCTCGGGAGTTCTTCAGCACCTCAGCTCTCCTGCCTACTAGTAAGACAGCACAGTCTCTGATACGATCCTCCATACCTCAAACACTCATCCGTCTGTCTGTGTTTCCTCTTTGGGTTGCCAGTCGGAACAGTGCTCTGCTTGCCCTGCTGCTACACTCCTACACGCACGCACACACTCACACTTCTTATAATAAAAGATAATTGTGTTTATTCTGAGTCTACGTCTGTTCCTGGGTCACCCAATCATGTCAGAAAAACCATGTTAAATCATGAGAAAAACACTGCAAATTGGTAAGAGTAAATTCCTCATGTAACTTTTTTATCTGATATTTTCTTATTCTGGAGTAATGTTTTGGCTAACTATTATTTACTGTATACCTGAGTAGTTAATTTAATGAGGTAGCACTACTTGAGTACAATTTCTGCCTACTCTACCCACCTCTGCTGATTTCAATCAGTGATGAATTCTCATTAATGTTTTACAGGATCGGTAGAACACATTCTGTCACATCATATCTGTGATGAAGGGTTTTACTGTGAAGTGCGGTGTGATGACGCCAGCACAGGGGCATCCACCATTTGGGGCTCCTCTTGCCCGGACAACCCCACACAGTGTAGCACCTGCTGTATAACAACCCGTTCTATAATAAAGTACCGTTCCAGTGCAGCCTCTCATCTGTCTCCTTTTGTGCCAAGTTTGTGGACATAACATTTGGCGACTGAGAATTTAACACATGGAGGTGTGCGTAACACCACTGCAGCCTTTCCTGAAGCTTCCCGGGGAACCACCGGTCCCATGGCCCCGCTGGTTTGAGGCTTTTGAAAATTACATCACTGCATTGGACCTAGGGAAACTGGATAATGTCTGCTTGTCCACAACCTCGGCATCAAAGGCCAGTGGATTCTACAGATGCTCGGCACAATGGACTCATACGAGGATGTCGTGGAGTTGATGGCTAACCACTTCCCCACTCCAGACAGTGTGACGGTACGACAAATTCAGCTTCACCAGAGACGCCAGGGAGTCACTGACCTAAGACAGTTAGCCACTGTGTGCCATTTTGGGCCATTAGAGGACGAGATGGTGCGGGACCAATTGGCCAAGCACACGTGTAGTGCCGCAATACGGACTAGGTTGCTAATAGTGCTCAATGACTTAGCACTAGCTAGGGCAGTTGAGCTAGCTCTTCAGTTAGAGGCCGCAGATAAGCTAGCTTTGGAGCTAAATTGGCGCCAGTCTAAGAAGACACCAGAAGGGACGACGTCGGTGAATGCAGCGGACTCAGAGGATGAAGGGAGCATGGCAGATGACTACGAGGCATATGCAGTGAGCCGTAGGTCTGCTCCAAAGGACCCTGTCTGCGGGGGTGTGGGTCCCCAATGCACCAGAGTAATGCACGAGTATGCTCGGCAAGAGGAAAGCGGTGCAGCAAGTGTGGACGCATGAATCATTTCACCAGAATGTGTCGGTCTTCAGCATTACAGAGCCCGCTAAGTAAGCCAGCCCGCCTGCCTACGACGACCATCCACTTGGTGAGTGCCAAAGCCAATGGGCTTTCCTACTGCATGGTGGAATTGGATGGTGTAGCTTTGCCACTAATACTTGACACGGCGGCGGCGCGGTCAGTGCTAAATTGGACCACGGTAAAAAAGTTTTTCACGCACCACAGAATCAGGAAGAACCTGGTGTCGCTGTATGGATATGATGGTGGTAGACTGTGCAATGTCGGGACTGTGGAGTTGACTGCTTGCTATAACACTGAAGCAGTGCACGACTTCTCATTCCAGGTAACAACAATATTATGGGGTGTGACCTGTTTTACGGACTGGTTTTCAATTCAATTCAGCTTTATTTATATAGCGCCATATCACAACAGAAGTCATTTCATAGCACTATCAAAAGTAGGGAAAACCCCACAATTGCAGAAAGACCCAGCAATCAGACGATCCCCTATGAGCAAGCATTTAGCGACGGTGGAGAGGAAAAACTCCCATTTAACAGGAAGAAACCTCTAGCAGAACCAGGATCAGGGAGGGGTAGTCATCTGCTGCGACTGGCTGGGGGTGAGGGGATAGAGAAGAAGAAAAGAACAGACATAAAGAGAGCAAACTTTAATGGTGAGAAGCCAAGTACATTATTGGAGGTCACCCGGCAATCTGAATCTATTAACAGCAAAACAAAAGGGGGTTAAAAGACACAAGATCCCTCCCTAATCGTAGGCTATATTGAAAAGGAAGGTTTTTACCCTATTCTTAAAAACATTATCATTAAAAACATTTTCGCCATTAAGGACAGTGCTGGATTCGAGTGGTCCGGATGTGGACACACTCGACCAGCTATTATAGAAGCAACCGAGTTAGCGAGCGGAGGGTCCATTCTGATGAGTGCCACCAGGTAGCATCGGATGTTTTCGGTGCCAAAGTCATGCTTCAGACGACAACGGATGAGGGGTCCGCTGCGATGGCGGTGGCTACTGTGCCGCCGTGGTGTTACGATGGCGTGAAACGGGAGGAAGATGTGGAGCTGCCAAAACTACAGCAGCACATCAAACCAAGCAAAGGTTCCGCTCCAGGTCGTGGACTGGGTTTGGGTTCATGCTGAGGACAGACTGGGGCAATGACTGGCTGGATTGCAGCCAATGGGACATCGGGCGCTGCTGAGGATCGTGGCGAAGTTGGGAGCAGCGTGTTTCCAGCTGGCAGACAGCTCAATCCAACACGCAAACCAGCTGCGGCGTGTCCAGGTGGACGTTCCAAGTGACGGGGCTACGTAGGAGTCAGCGAAGGTGGTGAGAGACCCAAACTCTTGTGTTTTGAAGATCAGCCCTTGTTCTGGGGGTCTGCCACCCCCAGGGGGGTGTCCGCCACGGGGCTGCTGCAGGGTCCCCCGGCAGACCCTCCCTTGCCATGGGAGACAGCGAGGAAGAGAGAAAGGATTCTTTTGGTAGGAGCACGGCCGGTCTATCGGCAAAAGTGGCAAAATAAACCACGTGGCCCTGCGGGCCATGTGACAGTCCACCCACCAGCCCTAGTTCTAGTGTTCTTGTTCGTGTTGTTGCTATTGCTGTTGTTGTTTAATGTGTTTGTTGGGGGTTTTATCTGCTAAATTTGGGTGGGTTTTAATTAGGCGTGTTTTTCTACTTTATAAAGGGGGGGAGAATGTGATGAAGGGTTTTATTGTGAATTGCAGTGTGATGACGTCGCCTTCTGGGTGTGTCATCACACCGCCCTATAAATAGGGGCGTCCACCATTTGGGGCTCCTCTTGCCCGGACAACCCCAAACAGTGTAGCACCTACTGTATAGCAACCCGTTCTATAACAAAGTACCATTCCAGTGCAGCCTCTCGTCCGTCTCCTTTTATGCCAGGTTTGTGGACATAACAATATCATTTCCTGCTTATTTTACCCAAGACCTAGCATAATAGCCCTAATGATTGAAATATAATTAAAGTCAAAATAGGGAGATCATTCTTCTTTGCTGGCCTAAAACTATCAGAATCACTGACCAGCAACATTTACACTCAGCGTTCTCACAGGCTTCCTGTTGTATGAGGTTGCATTAAAATTTTTTCCCAATAGTCTATTCTCTTCTTTTCATAGCATTTTTCTTAAATGCACTGCTTCCAGTGGTGTGTCTGTGTGCTGGAGTTTCAGCCATCATGTACTGCTGGGATCAAGGAGATCTGCCTTGAGGCCATCAGAGTCCAACAATGCAGGCCTCTGTAGTTTGCAATGAATGGTAATTAGACTGTTGCTTTAGCCAATCAGATTTCGTGCCGTATTACAACGATGCGGTCGGTTAGTCAGTTGTCACTGACGCAGAACGCGTTTATGGGCATTTCCAAATTCATTTCCTTATCACAACAGCGTAAAAATGAACTTTCCACCAGTACATGACGCAAAGAGGCTGGGCTAATTATTCAGAATTGTGTTTTGGATAATTCAGTCCAAAGCAGTCTTTCCTATCCCTTTAATGGAAAGGGTGCATTATCTAAAGTGAACTGTGATCATGATGGTTTAAGACAGGTTTTGACTTGACTAAAGCCTGTGTGTGAGAACCAAAATGCACGAGATAGTAATGCTGCTTGGTAATAAGAAAGACATCAATCACAGTTTATGTCCAGTTAGTTATGTTAGAAAAAACAAATGGGGAAGAATGGGCTGAAAAATCAGCTGAATGGTTTAATGTAGTGTGCACGGATGCAACACACAGACATGACTGTGTTTGAAACTTCAGGAAAAGCGGATGATACCTGTGTAAACTTTAATAAACTTTGATTAACAATGGCATGAAAGTTGCCCCCAGCCCATGGGGAGATGGAGTGCTCCTTCTCCTGTTGCTTTTGCTGACCAACGGTCCCCCTGTCTCATGCAGGGGGTCTATGGCTCTCTATCCCAGTCCCTCTTGGCAGGAGGAAAGAAGAAGATCTGGTGCGGCTTCCTGTTCACGGCAACCCCGGCCATGAAACAAGCCCGCTTTCAGAGGCTTCTGCCAGCCCCTGATGGGTGGCAGTCAGGGAGCTTGCTGCTGGAGATCCGCAACCCTAGGTACGGTGTGGGTGGCCTTGGCCCAGCTGGAAACCTGGGGTGCGTGGCCGAGGCAAATGTGTGGACACATCTCCTGTCTCTGTAGGGAGTTATAGTGAAAAGTAAAACACTGCACACTCCTTGTTCGTTCATTTATTCCCTTAAAAATAAACACATTAATGCCTAATTAGTCTGTGATGAAAACAAAAATGTGGATGATATAAAAATCTTCAGACTGACACCCTCCCGTGCACACATGCTTCCTGTTCAGTCATTCATTCCCCTAAAGAAAGTTCTACATTAATGCCTAATCTATAGACTCCAATGGTAAGTCTGCAATTAAAATGAACATGTGGATGGAATTAAAAGTGTGTGATCATCATATAATTAAAATGACGGGCAATTATATGATGACTATTACAACTCTCTCCATTAAAATAACAAAAAAAAAAAAACAGCGGCTGCTATTTCCTCATGAGCTCTGGAGCTGCGTGATTTCAAAACACACCACTGAAATATCATTAAACAATGCCCTTCTGACAATAGACCTTCTTTTTCCTGATCAAAAATGGATTCTCATGAAATGCACTACAATAGCTTAAATTGCGCACCACCACACCTCTGTGAAATGAGCCTCTGCCTGCCAGCACATAGCGAGTGCCCTGTCTACTGGAAATTTGATCATGTGATTCAAAGCGTAAAAAACAGAGAATGCGCTGACAGAAACTAACAAAAACACTGGCATACGGCGGAAAAGTCCACGGATGATCATCCTAATAGGGCCCTTCGAGTTTGCCTCAGGGGTCTATTTCGGCATTTTCATCCCCTTTGATGGTTAGAGGCTCTGACGGTAGTGTCCACTGGTCCATTTTTTGATGGACGGAGTCACATTGGCAGTTCCTGGGGGATTGGGGGGGTGACCAGGTGGATGGACAAAAAATGACTGACATAATGCTCAGCCAGTAGTGAAAGAGCTCTGTCCCATGGGAAAGACACATTGATCCTGCTGCCAAGAACACAAACACAGGATGACACAAAACAAATATCTGGAAATAAAACCTTACCCCATACTCAGCCATCTGCATGGCTTTACGATTACGAGCCCTAATGAGGCTCGTAATCAACATGGACTGAAAAACATAAGTCCCCCTGCCCCAAAATGGAACCCCTCATTTCAGTCAAAGTTTCTGCATAAATCTGAAGTGAATCAATCAATCAATTTTTATTTCGGATAGATTAAAAATACAGATTAAAAGAAACAGAATAATATAACAAAGGGGGAAAGAAAATCCAACAAGGTCAAATTAGACAATAACTCCTCTGATTATACAGTTCAACATAAGTTATCCGAAATGGGTGATGGCTGAAGCCGCAGCTTATATTGCCCACCCATATTCCATCCAAGAATTCAAAAGAAAAACAAACAAGAGCGATTACAATTCAGAACAAAGCTAAAACAAAATGTGACAACCCCCCCCCAAAAAAAAAACTAAGCAACAACACAACGCAGATTGGATATGACAATCCTTATGTGATTTTATATGTCATCTTGTATATATGTTTGGGGTATTTCTTCCTTTAGTTTTTGTTTAAATTGTCCAAGCATTGTACATGTTTTTAATTCAGGTCCAAAATCGTTCCATAATCTGACTCCTTGCACTGAAACACAGTGTTGCTTGGTGGTAGTTCTCACTGAAGGTTTTTGAAATATACATGTTCCTCTGAAATGATATTGTTTCTCCCTTATTTGGAACAGCTTTTGGATATTTGCGGGCAGTGATAGATTCTTCACTTTAAACATTATTACTGCAGTTTTAAAGTCTACCAGATCTTTCAACTTGAGAGCTTTTAATTTAAGAAAAAGTGGGTTTGTTGGTTCCCTGAAAGCAGCTTTGTTTATTATTCTAATAGCTCTCTTCTGAAGCATAAAGACTGGATTGTAGCCACTTGTGTGACTTACTTAATGCTTTGCATAATGCCTCACATATTAGATAAGAACAAAGTACAGAGTTTCCTTGGAGATAACAGGAAACTGTGAAAGTGTAACCTTTGGTATGCAGAGACTGCTTGGGGGGGATCCTTTGTGTGCCGAGAGATGGCTTGGAGGCCAAAGACTGTGAGGGGGATGCTATGGGATTTAAGAGGAAAGGCATTGTTACTTGTGATTATAATGCAATGTGACTTGTGAGCTGTGAGAGTCCTGGGTATATAAGGGAGGAGTTTTTTCTGTGATGTTCTCTTTTCTACTTTGCTCATGTTGGAGCGTGTAATAAACTGCCTTGAGATAAAACCTGTCTCATCAATTACACACTCCACACTGGTGACCCAAGACGTAGCATGCAGCAAGAGGTGATTTCCCCAGGGCCAGACTCATCGGGAGCCCCCAGCCAAACGTATGCCGTTACAGTCCAGCTACCGGACTTTTGGCAGAACAACCCACGCTCCTGGTTCCACTTGGTGGAGGCACAGTTCACCCTCCAGGGGATATCGGCAGATGACACAAAATTCTACCATGTGGTCGCAAAGCTTGATAACCACACGGCCCAGCATGTGAAGAGCCTTCTGGAGCAGCCGCCAGCCAGCGACAAATACGGCGCGTTGAAGGCTGCACTCATCCAGCACTACACCCTCTCGGTCGAGGAGAGAGCAGAGAGACTCCTGGCGCTGACCGAGTTGGGAGATGGCACACCCATTGACCTGATGGAGAAGATGCTGAGGTTGAAAGGCTCGGACGACGACCACTTCATCTTTACCCACATTTTCCTCAGGACCCTACCATCAGCGACGAGGGCGACACTGGCCGGTTCGCTGTTGTTGGCCCAGCGGGACTTCCGCGCGCTGGTCCGGGAGGCGCATCGGATTCTCAACGCCAGCAGGCAGCGCATGGCCACGGCGGCAGCGACGGAGCTTGGCGCGACGGCCAGAGATGGCAGGGAGCCGGGGTCAGCGGTAGCAGAACCACCAACGACAGCGGCAGTGGCGGGGGCCAAGGAACGCGGAGGAGACAACCTTTGTTTCTACCACCGCCGCTTTGCAGAGAAGGCACGCAAATGTATACCACCATGCCAGTTCAAGCGCTCGGGAAACGCCAGGACTGGGGGTCGGTAGCAGCTGCGACCCTCGGGGAGGAGAACAAGCTGCTCTACTTGACGGACGCACGCTCGGGGAGACATTTCCTCGTGGACACAGGCGCCCAGTTGAGTTTCATCACGCCTTCCTCCGCTGACTGGCTGGCAGGTTCCAGCGGTCCCGAGATGGCAGCAGCGAACGGCTCGAGGATTAAGACCTTTGGTGAGAGGACTCTGCTTCTGTCACTACATGGCCGTACTTTTGAGTGGACTTTTGTCATAGCAGCATTGAATTTCAATATTTTAGGGGCTGATTTTTTGTGCTCACATGGTTTGTTAGTTGATGTCGCTAACAGGCGCCTGGTTAATGCACTTTCTTTTGACTCTATCCCCTGTACAGCTCGAGCAGCCCGGCCAACAGCACAAGCCAACGTCACAGCTGCAAGCGGTAAGTTCCACACACTGCTCACTCAGTTCCCAGCACTCACGGTCCCCACATTTTCGGCAACCGTCGCTAAGCACGGGGTGGAACATTTTATTACCACAACCGGACCGCCTGTTTTTGCAAAAGCTCGGCGCTTGGACGCAGCTAAACTGGCCATAGCGCGCGAGGAGTTCACCAACCTGGAGAGGTTAGGCATCGTCAGGCGTTCGAACAGCCCATGGGCTTCCCCGCTACACATGGTCCTGAAAGCTGACGGCTCATGGCGACCTTGCGGGGATTTCCGCAGGTTGAACAACGCCACAGCGCATGACCGCTACCCAATCCCGCTTATCCAGGATTTTTCCGTTCATTTGGCAGGGGCACGCGTTTTTTCTAAAATAGACTTGGTCCGCGGTTACCACCAAGTCCCAGTGCGCGCTGAGGACATACCCAAAACAGCGGTGATAACTCCATTTGGCCTATTCGAGTTTTTGCGCATGCCATTCGGGCTTAAAGGGGCTGCACAGACGTTCCAACGCATGATGGACGCAGTGCTGCGCGATCTCCCTTTTGTGTTCGTCTACTTGGACGATATTTTGGTAGCCAGCGCGTCCGAAGATGAACACGAAAACCACCTTGCGGCAGTTTTCCGGAGGTTGGGAGAGCACGGGTTAATAATCAACCCAGCGAAATGTCAGTTCGGGGTGACGCAGATTGATTTTTTAGGACACCGAGTTTCCCCCGAAGGAGCGGTTCCGCTACCTGACAAAGTGCGTGCGGTGGCAGATTTCCCCCGGCCGCAGACGGTCAGGGCGTTACAGGAGTTTTTGGGAATGGTGAATTTTTATAACCGTTTCCTCCCCGGTGCAGCGCAACTCATGCAACCGCTGTATGCGGCACTCAAAAAACAGAAACCCGCGAATAAGATCGAGTGGTCCCCGGAGCAGGAACGAGTGTTCTCGGAAGTCAAAACAGCCCTGGCAAACGCTGCGTTGTTGGCACATCCGGACCCAACGGCCCTCGTAGCACTCACCACTGACGCATCTGACGTGGCCATAGGGGCGGTCGTGGAGCAGCAAGTAGCCGGAGCTTGGCAACCGCTCGCCTTTTTCAGCAGGACCTTGCGCGATAATGAGCGTAAATACAGCGCATTTGACAGGGAGTTGCTGGCTCTCCATTTGGCCATTCGCCACTTCCAGTTCTGGCTGGAAGGGCGCTGTTTCACCGCGTTCGTTGACCACAAGCCGCTAACATTCGCGATGGCCAAAGTTTCAGAGCCGTGGTCGGGCCGGCAACAGAGGCAGTTAGCCGCAATCTCAGAGTTTACTACCGATATTCAGCACATGTCGGGTAAACTGAACGTAGTGGCAGACTGCCTCTCGCGCGCCGTGGCTGCTCCCATCCGCGTGGGGATAGATTACACAGCCATGGCCGTGGAGCAAGGTAGTGACGCGGATGTGTACGCAGTCCAGTCTGGACCAACAGGGTTAAGGCTGGAGAGCAGGGTGCTGCAAGATGGTATGCCCCCCTTAATCTGCGATGTCTCCGTCCCGTGGTACTGGCAGCGTGGCGCCGCCGCGTTTTTGACTCGATTCATTCTTTGGCGCACAGGGGGTGCGCGTGTCGGTCAAAATGGTAGCGGAAAAATTCGTGTGGCCTGGCCTTCGCAAACAAATTAAAGAGTGGGCGGCAGCCTGCATGGCGTGCCAACGGGCCAAGGTACACAGACACACGAAGGCTCCATTGGAGCCATTTCTCATTCCGGCCAACAGGTTCGACCACGTTCACGTGGACCTCGTGGGCCCCCTCTTGCCATCACAGGGGTACACGCACCTTCTGACAATGGTGGACCACACCACGCGCTGGCCGGAGGCGGTCCCTTTGGCGTCAACCACAGCCGAGGAGGTGGCGCGCGCGTTTGTAACGGCATGGGTGGCGCGTTTTGGAGTCCCGTCGGACATTACATCCAACAGAGACCCTCAATTTGTTTCCGAACTTTGGTCAACAATTGCCCACACCCTAGGTGTCACAATTCACCGTACAACCGCGTACAATCCGCAGGCTAATGGGTTATGCGAACGTTTTCACAGGTCATTGAAAGCAGCTCTTAGAGCATCACTGACGGATGCAAATTGGGTGGACAAGCTTCCGTGGGTTTTATTAGGGTTGCGTTCTGCACCTAAAGAAGACTTAGAGGCTTCCCCAGCTGAACTCGTTTTTGCGCAGCCACTTCGGCTGCCCGGGGAGTTTCTCCCGGATAATCCGGTGCCAGACAGCTCCCTGTCCCAGCTGTTGCAGCGTAGCATCAACACAGCTACGCTGCCGGGCCCTGCCCACCACAGTTTTCCGCGCGTTTTTGTGCCTAAAACTTTGAACGCAGAGTTTGTTTTTGTCAGACATGATGCACATCGAGCCCCACTGCGACCGCCTTATGATGGACCATTCAGAGTGTTGGAAACAGGGGACAAGCATTTTTTTGCTAGATTTGGGGGGTAGGAGGGAAAAGGTTGGCATAAACAGACTCAAACCCGCTTTTGTGGTGGCGGACGAGCAAGTGCTGTTGGCGAGGGCTCCTCGGCGAGGAAGACCCCCACGAGGAGTTTCCCAGAGTAATATTCCCCCAGAACACCCGGAGGGACTGACAAAAGGTTTTCACCCCCAGACAGCAGATCCCCAGCATGACAGCGCCACGGAGGAGGTGAATCCTGGTTACAGCAGATACGGGAGAAGACTGAAGCCCAAGCAGCATGTGGACTGATGTTTAATGATTCTATCATGGCATGCAGACTGTTATTCTCTTGTTCAATCTAAATGTTTGGGTGGGGGTGTAGCCACTCGTGTGACTTACTTAATGCTTTGCATAATGCCTCACATATTAGATAAGAACAAAGTACAGAGTTTCCTTGGAGATAACAGGAAACTGTGAAAGTGTAACCTTTGGTATGCAGAGACTGCTTGGGGGGGATCCTTTGTGTGCCGAGAGATGGCTTGGAGGCCAAAGACTGTGAGGGGGATGCTATGGGATTTAAGAGGAAAGGCATTGTTACTTGTGATTATAATGCAATGTGACTTGTGAGCTGTGAGAGTCCTGGGTATATAAGGGAGGAGTTTTTTCTGTGATGTTCTCTTTTCTACTTTGCTCATGTTGGAGCGTGTAATAAACTGCCTTGAGATAAAACCTGTCTCATCAATTATACACTCCACAGGATATATGTTTGTTTTATATGTATTTCCCCATACTTCAGTACAATATGTCATGTATGGGAGTATTAATGAATGATACAAGGTATATAGTGTGGGTTGATTCAGCAAATATTTCACTCTGTGTAGTATTGCAATTGATTTGGATATTTTACCTTTAATATAATTAATATGTGACTTCCAACACAGTTTATTATCAGTTATTACACCAAGAAATTTAGTTTCGGATACCCTTTCAATCTCTACACCATTTACACTGAGTTTAGATACTAAGTTGTTGTGATGGTTGTTAAAAACTATAAACTTTGTCTTACTTAAATTGAACGTTAATTTGTTTGAATCAAACCACAGTTTAAGCTTTCCTAATTCCTTTCCGAGTGTATCCAAAAGTTGTTCCAAATTGCTTCCACTGCATAATAAATTAGTGTCATCGGCAAACAATATTAAATGCATTTTTTCTGAAACTTTACATATGTGGTGCACATATGTAGTTTCACGGGCTCACATGTATATGACTGTTCATATTCTCTCATGTATATTCCTGTGTGCTTATTTTGGCTTCACGTCTGAAGAGGAACAAAAGGTCTGGACCTCCTGGGGACAAGAGGAGGATGAGAGAGTTGGCCTTTTGATATGCAAAGAGATGGACATGAATGATTTCCTGACCACCCAGGTTTGGGTGGAAGAGAGAGGAACTGCAGGGGGGATGCATTGTGTTTGGGATTTAAAGACAATGGGATTTTGTACTTTGATGTCAGGGGTATAAGACTGGCAGATGTTGGGGGTTTTTCCTTCTTCTGCTTTTGAATGTTGGAGAGTGTGTTGTGAATAAAATGGAACCTGAGAAATAACTCTGCCTCATCCTTTCCACACTATCTGTGGTGACCTTAAGACGTATTATGGCCGGAGATGATTCTCCTGCACCGGACTCATCAGGAGCCAGCCAAGCTAATGCAGCTATCACAGTCCAGCTTCCGGACTTCTGGCAGAACAGTCCGCGCTCCTGGTTTAACACAGTTGAGGCCCAGTTCCGTCTTCGGAAGGTTTCGGTTGCAAAGCTGGACAACCACACAGCCCAGCGTGTAGAGAGCCTGATCAACCACCCGCCAGACGACGACAAGTACGGCACTTTGAAGGCTGCTCTCATCCGTTTTTTCACCCCCTCGCTGGGAGAGTGAGCAGAGAAGCTCCTGGCGTTGGCTGAGTGTGAGGTCGACAGACCTGCAGACCTGATGGCGAAGATGCTGAGTTTGAGAGACGCCGAAGATGATGGCTTTATTTTCGCCCACCTTTTCCTCAGGACACTACCGCCAGCGGTGAGAGTTACCCTGGCCAGTTCACAGCTGCTGGCCCACCGAGACTACCATGAGCTGGGCCAGGAGGCTCAACGACTCGTCGACGCCCATAGATGACACACAGCCACGACCGCAGCAGCGGAGCTGGGCGCAACATCCGGAGATGGCAGGGGGCCAGAGGCTGCAGCACCAGACTCACCGACGATGGCAGCGATGGGGGCCAGGAGGCGCGGAGCGGACGACGTCCTTTGCTTTTACCATCGCCGTTTCACCGAGAGGGCACGCAAGTGCATTCCACCGTGCCAATTCAAGCGCTCGGGAAACGCCAAGACCGGGAGTCAGTAGCAGCGCGCGAGGAGTTCGCCAACCTGGAAAAATTGAGCATCATCCGATGTTCAAAGAGCCCTTGGGCTTCACCGCTTCACATGGTCCCTAAAACTGATGGCTCGTGGCGGCCGTGCGGTGATTTTCGCAGGCTGAACAATGCTACAGCACACGACCGCTACCCAATCCCACATATCCAGGATTTTTCAGTTCATTTGGCGGGGACGTGCATTTTTTCTAAGATAGACCTGGTACGCGGTTATCATCAGGTCCCAGTCCGCGCTGAGGACATACCCAAAACAGCGGTAATAACTCCTTTCGGGCTTTTTGAGTTTTTGTGCATGCCATTTGGGCTTAAAGGCGCAGTGCAGACTTTCCAACGCATGATGGACGCGGTGTTGAGCAATTTCCCTTTCGTGTTCGTCTACCTGGACGACATTTTTTTTTTTTTTTTTTTTTGTTACTTATTTGTACCCGTAGGTAGATTCGGTTTGCAGTCTGGTGACAAGCCACCGGCTGCTGGTTGCTGCGTGCGCGAGCGCCCTAAACCTACATGTTTTTGGTATGCGGGAGGAAACCGGAGAAATCCCGGAGTAAACCCGCGCAACACGGGGAGAACATGCAAACTCCACACAGCTCACTGTTGGTCGGGGGCTGGAATCGAACCCACGATCCCTGCGATCCCCCGGCTGAGGGTAAAACTGTGCTGCCACAGTGCTAAACCACCTTTTGGTAACCTTTTTTGGTAGCCAGTGCGTCCGAAGACGAACACGAAAACCACCTCACGGCAGTTTTCCGGAGGTTGGCAGAACACGGGCTAATAATCAACCCAGCGAAGTGTCAGTTTGGGGTGGCGCAGGTTGATTTTTTGGGGCATCGCGTCTCTCCCGAAGGAGCAGTTCCTCTGCCTGACAAGGTGCGCACGGTGGCAAATTTTCCTCAGCCACAAACGGTCAAAGCGTTACAGGAGTTTTTGGGAATGGTGAATTTTTATAACCGTTTCCTCCCCCACGCGGTGCAGCTCATGCAACCTTTGTACGCTGCGCTTAAAAAACAAAAACCCACAAATAAAATCGAATGGTCTCCCGAGCGGGAGCGCGCATTCTCTGAAGTCAAAACAGCCTTGGCAAACGCTGCGTTGTTAGCGCATCCAGTCCCAACGGCCCGCATGGCGCTCACTACTGACGCGTCAGATGTGGCCATAGGGGCGGTTGTGGAACAGTATGTGGCTGGAGCCTGGCAGCCGCTCGTGTTTTTCAGCAAAACTTTGCGCGATAGTGAGCGAAAATACAGCGCATTCGACAGGGAGTTGTTAGCTCTCCATTTGGCTATTCGTCACTTCCAGTTTTGGCTGGAGGGACGCCGTTTCACCGCGTTCGTTGACCAAAAGCCGCTGACTTTTGCGATGGCCAAGATTTTGGAACCTTGGTCGGGCCGGCAGCAGAGACAGCTGGCCACAATTTCGGAGTTCACTACCGATATCCAGCATGTAGCGGGTAAACTTAACGTAGTGGCAGACTGCCTCTTGCGTGCCGTGGCTGCTCCAGCCCGCGCAGAGGTAGATTTCGCAGCTGTTGCCACGGACCAGGGTAGCGGCGCAGAAGTGCGCGTGGCCCCAGTCCGCATAGGGATAGATTACGCAGTAATGGCCGCGGAGCAGGGCGGCAACGCGGACGTGCGCGCGCTCCAGTCTGGACCAACAGGGTTAATGCTGGAGGACAGGGTGCTGCAAGACGGTATGCCCCCCCCAATCTGCGATGTTTCCACCGGGCGACCCCGTCTGGTGGTTCCGGCCTCGTGGCGCCGCCGCGTTTTTGACTCGATCCATTTGCTGGCGCACCCAGGGGTGCGCACTTCGGTCAAAATGGTAGGGGAGAAATTTGTATGGCCGGGCCTGGCAAGCAAGTTAGAGAGTGGGCGGCAGCCTGCATGGCCTGTCAGCGGGCCAAAGTGCATAGACACACGAGAGCTCCTTTGGAGCCGTTTCATATTCCAGCTAAAAGGTTTGATCATGTCCATGTGGACCTCGTAGGCCCCCTACCTCCCTCACAAGGGTGCACACATCTTCTGACAATGGTTGACCGCACCACGCGCTGGCCAGAAGTGGTTCCCCTGTCATCAACCACAGCCGAGGAGGTGGCGCGCGTTTTTTTAATTGCATGGGTGGCGCGTTTTGGAGTTCCGTCGGATATTACGTCTGACAGAGGCCCACAATTTCTTTCCGAACTTTGGTCAGCGATGGCCTGCAGCCTGGGGGCAGCGATCCACCGCACAACCGCGTATCACCCGCAGGCTAACGGGTTATGCAAACGTTTTCACAGGTTGCTGAAGGCGGCTCTCAGAGCGTCGCTTACGGATGCAAATTGGGTTGGCAAACTACCATGGGTTCTATTGGGGTTGCGTTCTGCACCTAAAGAGGATTTAGACGCCTCCCCAGCGGAGCTAGTGTTCGCACAGCCACTTCGGCTGCCTGGAGAATTTCTCCCTGACAACCCAGCGCCAGAGTTCTCCTCGGCTCAGCGGTTGCAGAATAGCAATGGCCCAAGTGTCCTACCAGGCCCCGTTCACCACAGTTTTCCGCGTGTTTTTGTGCCTAAAGCTTTAAAAAATGCAGAGTTTGTTTTTGTCAGACATGATGCCCACCGCACAGCTCTGCGACTGCCTTACGATGGACCATTTAGAGTGCTAGAAACAGGTGATAAGCATTTTTTGCTAGATTTGGGGGGCAGAAAGGAGATGATTGGCATAGACAGACTCAAACCTGCTTTTGTGATAGCTGACGAAACTGTGCAGTTGGCGAGGGCCCCGCGACGGGGTAGACCCCCTAGGGAGCATTCCCCAGTACACTCACAGAGATTGACTAACAGTTTTAATCCCCAGACAGCAGCTCCACAGCAGGAGGATGCCGCGGAAGAGGTTAAGCCCGCCTGCAGCAGATACGGCAGACGGCTGAGACCAAGACAGCATGTGGACTGATGTGTGGCGATTTTATTATAACATGCAATCTGTGTTTGTTTGTTCCATCTTAGACATTTGGCGGGGGGTTATATGTGGTGCATATATGTAGTTTCACGGGCTCACATGTGTATGACTGTTCATATTCTCTCATGTATATTCCTGTGTGCTTATTTTGGCTTCATGTCTGAAGAGGAACAAAAGGTCTGGACCTCCTGGGGACAAGAGGAGGACGAGAGAGTTGGCCTTTTGATATGCAAAGAGATGGACATGAATGATTTCCTGACCACCCAGGTTTGGGTGGAAGAGAGAGGAACTGCAGGGGGGATGCATTGTGTTTGGGATTTAAAGACAATGGGATTTTGTACTTTGATGTCAGGGGTATAAGACTGGCAGATGTTGGGGGTTTTTCCTTCTTCTGCTTTTGAATGTTGGAGAGTGTGTTGTGAATAAAATGGAACCTGAGAAATAACTCTGCCTCATCCTTCCCACACTATCTCCACACATATATCATTTATATACATATTGAATAACAATGGCCCCAAAACTGAACCCAGTGGGACTCCACAAGTAACCTTCAGTAACTGTGAGTTTTTGTTACCAACACATACATACTGATATCTATTCTTTAAGTAACTAAATAACCAGGACAGTGCTACTCCCCTAATACCACAATTTTGTAGTTTCTTTAATAATAAGTTATGATCCACTGTATCAAATGTTTTTTTTAAGATCCAGGAATACCCCAACTGAATACTCTCTATTTTCAACGGCAGTTGATATTTTTTCTATAAATTCCATCAGAGCAAATGCAGTTGTCCTCTTGTGTCTGAACCCATATTGCTGCTCACACAATAAATTATTCTTCAGTATGAAGTTGTCAGTTCTCTCATAGAATATTTTTTCAAGTATCTTGGAAAATTGCGGCAATAGTGAAATTGGTCTATAGTTTGAAAGTTCCCCTCTGTCACCTGTCTTGTATATTGGAATTACTTTAGCTATTTTCATTGCATTGGAAAATATACCTGTTTGGAGAGTCAGGTTACATATATACGTCAGTGGTTTCACTAAGCATTCAATAATAGTTTTTACTAAGAGCATGTCAATACATCACAGTCCGTAGATGTTTTACTTTTAAACGATTTAACAATTTCAATGACCTCTCTCTCGTCTGTGTTCTTTATGAAAATGGAGTCTTTTATAGCAGTGTTTTTGCTTATTGTATCACTTGTGGGTGCCGTAATGGGTATTTCTCGAGCCAAATTAGGACCAATGTTAATAAAAATCTGCAGGTGAAGCTGCATTCACACTCTGAGTCGTTTTATTATTTTTTGAAAAATTGGTTGGGTAGCTTGTATTTCTGTTTTTATTTCCAAGAATACTGTTAAGTATTGTCCATGTATTTTTAATATTGTCTCTGTTTTTCTCCAGTTCTTTACTGTAATAGTCTCTTTTACTACATCTTATTATATATGTTAACTTATTTTTGTATGTTTTATACCGCTGCTCTGCTTCTTTTGTCCTTTTCTTTAGGAAAGCTTTACATAATAAATTTTTCTTTTTACATGCCTTTTGTAATCCTTTGGTTAACCAAGGCTTATCGGCAAATTTATGTTTAAGCTTTTTCTTTACTAATGGACAATTTTTTTCATAAAGAGTGGTTACAATGTTTATAAATGTGTCATAGGCTTCATTTACGTCTGATATATAGACTTTTGTCCAGTCTTGCTTGAGCAAGTCTTCTTTAAAAAAACTGATTGCATTTTGTGATTTGTATCTGAACGATTTTAAATTTTTTTCTGTATTGGCCCCCGTGTGGCCATGGATAAGTGCAAAGGTTGGCAAATGGTCACTTATATCATTTATCAATAATCCACTTTCTATTTTCTTATCAATAATATTAACAAACAGGTTGTCAATAAGTGTAGCAGTGTGAACTGTGATTCTACTGGGATGTGTTATTGTGGGATATAGACTCATGCTGTACATAGAATTCATGAACTCTGTAATTACATTTTGTTGATATGGATTTAGTAAATCAATATTGAAATCTCCACAAATTACTACCATTTTCCTACTAGTAATATTATTGTACAGCTCGACTAATTTATCTCTGAATGTCTCAATGCAAGTTCCCGGCGTTCTATATATACAACTTATAATTAGATTTTTTGTTTTATCTTGGTCAATCTCAACAGTAACACATTCCAAAATCCCTGGTAGTGCAAAGGATATTCCATTTACAAGCTTACACCTATACAGGTCATCAATATACAGTGCAACACCACCACCCTTTTTTTGAGATCTGTTAATATGAAACATCTGATATCCCTATATTGCCATCAGGGGAGCCTGCTCTTCATTAAGCCAAGTTTCAGAGACTGCGATAGCTGTAAATTTTCTGTCTAGCTGTTTTAAATAGTCCTGAATCTGTGGAAAGTTTTTGTTAAGACTTCTGCTGTTGAAGTGCATCATTGATAGTTTACCATCTAGTTGCACTTGACTTTTGAATTGCTTTTCGGTGTAATATTCACAATGATTATGAATATTATTGAAAAAGTGGTTATCAGGATCAATATCATTTTCCATCTCTTGTAGTTTATGTTCAGCATAATGGCATATTTTCAGAGTTTGAATTTCCTCACTCTGTGTCAAATGACTTCCTCCAACTGGGGATAACTGATGTCTACTCAAGTCAGTCATAAGTTTTTTTGTTTGTTTTGTTTATTTTTTTTATTTTATTTTTTTTAAAGTACATTGACATGGTATGTCAAAAGAACTATTCTTGCTGTGTGTGTGGATATGGATTTTTATAGTCTCTTAATTTTCTTAATCAGTGTTCATCTGTATTTATTTAAGTCAGTAACATCCCTGATTATTATACTCTTTGCTTCCTCAGGTGTTCCATTTAGTTTGATCCAAACTCTACAATTTCTTGTCCATGTTGCCTGTATCTTATTTTGTCTTTTCAGCATCTGTGCTTGCCGTGCTATTTCAGCATTAGTTTTTGTTAGATGTTCATTTAGGTAAACTTCTGTTCCCCGTAGTTTTCTGGCCTGCCTCAGTATGTCATTCTTTACCCTTCTGTTCACAAAGCGCATCACAATTGATTTCTTTGTTTTATTATCTTTTCTGGGTAAAGCATGACAGGCTGAAATTGCATTTGATTCGACCGTTATATCTCTACTATGAAGGAACTGAAGCACCGTGTTTTCCAGGGAGACTGATTCACTCAGAGGAGCATCCTCTCCTCTCAATCCTGCTGTAGCATGAGCATATGATTGATATTTAATGTCTAGTCCACTTATAATTAGATCATCCATACGAGAACATTGTTCAAGATCCTCGACGCGTCACTCCAAGTCTGCAATTTTTTTGTCTTTTTCCTTAATATAGATGCTATCCACCTTATTCCTAGCCCCCATGATGCCTTGCATAAATTATGGGCGCAACTTCCAGTACTAGTTTAGAACATGTGGTTGTCACTGAAATGGGACACTTTTCCTTGTTAAAAAAAAACAATGACTTTGGCATCAAAAATGCGGGAACATGGCCTTTTGTACCTCAAAGACAGTAATATAATCATACCACTTCCCACGACTATGGAGGAATGGGAAGATGACCTTAAAAAGTGGCCTCGTAGACAGTAGCTCAGTTAGTTAGCTCCACTGCTAAGAGGCTTACGTTGTAAACAATAAAATCTCTGAGATATATCAATGTCTCCACCGCAATAAAGTCAGATGCATTTTGTTAAAAGATGTTGGACATCATCAGATTTACCTCAGAGCAGACGTAGAATCTAGTCAGAACCACAAAAAAACACAACATCATGCTTGGGTGTTTTAATGTTGTATTAATACAGACAGCTGAAGCTGTCTGTTTTACCCCAAAATTGAAATGCTCATGCTGCTGTCATGCTATGAATGCTTGTTATTTAACTTTACCCATACAGACCTTTTCTAACAATTGTTCAAAATTTTATTGATCTATATTTTGTGATAATTTAAAAATTAATGCATGTTGAAGCTGCAAAGATCAAGTTCATATCGTTCCAAGGTAGTGCAATGAATGCGAAAAACCCAAAAAACTATTTGATATCTTTCTTAAATCATTAAGCTTTAGGAAGCAAACTGTTACTATTTTTATGTATTATTTTACTTTATGCAGCCTTGCATCTGGTGACATATATGACGCATAAACGTCAGATCTGTGACATTCATACAAGTGAAAACATACTTGGTGCTCTTGAGTCTGTACCACCGATCACACCAACAGTCCTTTTTAGTTTTCAGTGCATGATCAATGCATTGCTGGTGAGAAGCCCCCATTTATACAGTCTATGGCACAACCACGAACACCAGCAACAAGTACCAGAACTACACAAAAAACATTCAAAAATACAAAAACTACAAGTGCTGAAATTATCTGCCTCTTGAGTGTAAAATACGTATGTGGACTATATATTAAAATGAATTCGACAAACCTTTAAAAATGCTATTTTAGATGCCCCACTATTCCACTCTTGCTGACTGATTTAACACTACTTCAGCCGAAACCGGAAGTTGCGCCCATAATCGTTTCTACAGCAGCGCGCTCAGGAATAAGGTGGATAATAGCAACATGTTAAATAAATAGATGAACAAACGGACAGGTCAAAAGCATTATACCCCGCACAATAACAATGCTCATAAGGGAAAATAGAAATAATAAAACTATTACTTGGTGAAACTCTTATCCATTTGTATTAAGAATTTTTTAATGAAGCTTTAATAACAATTCAACACTGTCCATGCAAAATTCAAATAGCAATAGCTTACAAAACAAAAAATACAGACTGAGTGCAAGAAATAACCTTCAGATTAAAAGAAAAGTAAAAGCAACAACAGAAGTGACAGATAACTAAAATGTAGAGTTCTAATGACAAAATAACAAATGTTCTTTTCAATGTACAAGGCTTGTTTTGGCATTGTTAAAATTAATCTTCTCATTCATGAATATTAAGAACAGTGCTTTGATATTTAAGAATCAGCATCTGTGAATAAATTTCTTGATCATGATCATAATACTGTGATTCATTAATTATCTTATTCTGCCCATCATTGAAACACCAAATTTAATATTTTTAAGAAACAACATCAATGTCATAGTCTGGGCTTGATCTTAGGATCGATACGTTAATTTTTGGGTTTGCCTTTGATTATTGTATCATTACACAGGGATACAAAAATAATTTTTTTGGTAAGTTGTCTGTGTTTTTTCAACTGATTTAAGACAATTTTGCACCGCTGAATCCGAAAATGACATACGTTTCTCTCGATCAGGTGCCAAGCAAAAACCTGTACTTACTTAGTACTGTGCATGTAATTACCTTTATATAAAGGTAAGTACATGTAAATTGAATGTCATCATTGTTCAAAATTCTGAGAATTTCAAGACATAAAAAAGAATTTTGCATCATATAAAGCGAAAATACCCGTACATGTAAACATCCATCTATCCATCTTCTTCCACTTAACCCTTTTCGGGTCGCCGGGGGCAGGAGCCTATCCCAGCATCTTTGGGCGAGAGGCAGGGTACACCTTGAACAGATCGCCAGTCCATCGCAGGGCCAACACTAGAGACAGACAACCATTCACTCTCACAGTCATACCTAAGGACAATTTAGAATCCCCAGTTTTGATGCCAAATAACCTAACTTGCATGTTTTTGGCATGTGGGAGGAAACCGGAGAAATCTCGGAGTAAACTACATGTAAACAAAAACGTATAAAAAAATGTGGCCATAATTCAAAAAGTTGCCTGATTGAGCAAAACCAATGTGATTTTTGGATTGAGCACATCAAAATTGTCCTAAATCAACTAAAAAAACTGAGACAATAAATTTGGTGTTGACCAGTGTAATTGTTTATCCTTTGTGTCTTTAATCATGTTTTATCACCCCCCCCCCCCCCCCGTTACCTGCATTGTCTCCTGTGTCTCCCTGGGTCTGCTTGTCATGAAGAGCACGTTTCACGGGCGAAACAAGGACACCAAACGCTCTCTGTGGGTTTGCACATTTATTAACATAAAGACAGACAAAACACTAACATACAAATACTAAATAATAAGTGTGTGGCGCAAACAAACAGATACAATGACAAACGCTGGAGGAGAGTGGGGCTTGACGTCCAGGGGGACATGAAGCCGGGAACACCGAGCCAGGGGCGGAGTCCAGCTGAAGCTCTCCCGAAGGCTGCGGGGGCTCACAGCTGGAAATAAGGGAAACACATACCTGGACGGAGCTCTCTTACTCTCCTCAACAGCGGACCCAAACACAGGATGGACAGTTCTGCTCCTGAGCATGGGGTAACGTGGAAGAAGGACACAACAAACCACGGTTTGCCGTACCCTTACATGTAAGACGTAATCAATGACAGGTGTGGATACATGAGTGGAGAAAATAACAGAATGGATGACAGGTGTGCAGCTCCGACCAGTTTGACAGCCGGAAGCTGCACAGTGCTGTCAAAATAAAGCATAACAGGAAACCATAATAAACAACAACACAACCCAAAAAACGTGAGCAAAACTACAAATACAAAATGACAATAACTAGACCAGATAAACAGATAAACCAACAGACAGAGAAACACCAAACTAAACAGAAGGCTGGGCACGGTGCCCACTTGTGCCCCCGGATCATGACAGAGCCCCCTCCTCAAGGGGTGGACCCCAGATACTCCAGGGTAACATCACAAAAAAAATAACCCCCCACACACAGAAGCCCCCCCCCCCCCAACAAGAAAACAACCCACCCTGGGGGCGGAATGGGGGAACCCAGGCACAGAGGGACCAAGACCAAACAAACAAACAAAACAAAAAAACCAAAAAGAAAACACTCATGACTCACAACTTGAACACTACCGTGACCCAGACTCCAAAGACCTTGGACAGGGACTAAGGCAGTTTGGGTGGCCTACCAGAGTCCCAAAACCACTGGAGCGTAAGGCAGAACACGTCCGGTGGACGCCCAGAGTACCAGAGCCACCCGGCCAGATGGCGAAACCTGTCCGGTCCGCCGAGCACAACATGCCCTCCCCCCAGGCAGTGGCAGCTGCCTGGGGGGAGGGCAGATGGGGGGAAGAGGGCAGATGGGGGGAAGATGGATTACATCATGATCATGCTGAGAGCCGTCCATGAAGAATTCAACGTCCAGCACTGAAGGATTAAAGTACTGAATCTGTATGAGAATATAAAGTTTTTTCCTCTCGGAACAGTACTATTCGACTTATCTGACCTGCCCTTGCAATCAAGTCCTCCAGATTATCTGCAGTTTTTTGTTTTCAAAACATTAGAGCTGCATTGACTCCTATGGACAGCCAGCTGCCTGGCTCAAGGACAAGTGCCAGAACGCTAGACAAAACATCTCCTGCTGAAGAGACTTTGTTGTTCTTAACTGATATAAACACCTTCACTCAACACTACACTCACATTGACTCAATAAACTGATGAGAAGATCATTCATTCACTGCTCTCTTTGTGTCCTTGTATACACTATTGTCTGCTAATTGTGCATTGAGGGCTTTTTTTCTTGTAATCATAATATTGATCATTTAAGACCGGTATTCTGACAATCAATGCTTTTTTGCTTTCTCCTATTGTGTTTATCCTTTTCTTCCCTATGCTTCCTGTTCCTAGTCTGCTGACAGGCGCGTTTTCGACGCTGCCGCGTCACCGGAAATGCATGTCGTTTTCAGTGTCAAGTCAAATCCCTCCTATGTTATCAGTTGTTTACTGTTAATGTACTTGGCAACAAATCCTTTTCTGAGTTCTGAGTTCTGAGCTGGAACCCAGGCTCCCAGTGACTTGCCTGGTCATATGCATGGGGAAGGCGGAACTGGTGCTGTGGCGGATTGGCCTCCAACAAAAACTGCTGATCAACAGTGAGGACCGGCAATGGTGGTGGTTGATCAGCGAGGAGGCCAGACGAGGGAAGAGGCTGCACCGTGGGGACCTCCGGTGAGGACAGGGGTCCATGACGGACAGGGGTCCATGACGACCTTAGACTGAGCTGCGGCACCCATGGTGGCCTTGGGCTGAGGCGCAGCACCCACGGCCACCCTGGACTGGGGTGTAGCACCCACAGCAGCCCCAGACTGAGGAATAGCACCCACAGCGGCCCTGGACTGGGGCGTAGCACCCACAGCAGCCCTGGACCAGAGCATGGCACCCACAACAACCAGGCTGACCCATGAGAGCACCAGGCCAAGGAGGTGGTCAACCAACGGGGCCCCAGGCTGAGGCACTGCACTCACGATGGCCTCGGACTAAGGCGTGACTGCACCTGCCGAGGCCCCAGACTGGGGCGTAGTGACACCCACAGAGGCCCCGGACTGGGGCGTAGTTGCACCCGCGGAGACCTCGACCGAGAGGAACCAGCACGCACGGAGACCTCAACTGAAGGTGGAGCAGCACCCACGGAGACCTCGAACGGAGGGAGAGCAGCACCCATGGAGGCCTCGGATGGAGGGGGAGCAGCACCCACAGAGATCTCGGGAGAAGGCTCACACACACAAAACACGGACACCGGATCAGAGTCACCAGCAGCAGTGGAGCCCGGCAAGGACAGCTCAGGTGTAGCGAACGGCTGTACCCAGCCCTCCCCACCATGAGCCAGGCAAGATTTCTCTAAGACAGATAACGTGAAAACAAAAAAGAGAACTTGCCTGAACTTGAGCCTCACCGCCATCCAGGACTCCGGCGATCCAGGGTAGGGCATCTCGGCCTTCTCCGTCTGGGTGTCTCTACCCGGAACAGCCCACTCAGGGGAAGGAAAGGGGAAAAACACCGGAGAGAAATCACTGGTAGCAGTGGAGCCCGGTGAGGACAGCTCAGGAGCAGAGGACATCTGCAACCAATTCTCCTCACCCTGAGCCAGACAAGAATTCGCAATATCTGTAGATGTTAAAACAGAACTGAGCACTTGCCTGGACTTGAGCTCCACCACCGCCCAGAACTCTGACGACTCTGCTGTGATGATCCCTGCAGTAGGCATGATGGTTAGTGCAGCCAAACGGCCTCTGGGCTTGACGCCCCCCGCTGGTGGACATCACCGATGGTGCCGGCTCCCGTGCCGCTGAATCCAGGGGACACCCAACTGTCGGCTCAGGATTCAGAGTATGGGTGGCGCTTCCCTCCCATCCTGGATGTGGCCGCAGGGCTGGAGCAGGAACTCCCAGGGCAGCTGGTTTCTCCACCATCTGGTGGCTCCTTCCTAGGGGCAACGGACTCTCGGAGGCCACAAAGAAACACACGGGAGAGGGAGGTGAGGGTGAGACAACAGCAGCAGGTGGTGAGGACTCAGCTAGACTTGGCTGCTGTAGCTGAGCTTTATCACCAGGAATAAGGCAAGGTATATTATTATGAAAGAAAAAGAAATGACAACCCACCTACCTTTTTTCCCGGCGCCCAATGATTCCTGCTGCTGCGGTGGGGTCAGACGAGGCTCCTCTGCCCACAACTGATGTTGCCTGGGAAGGAGGCAGAGGCTCGGGTCTCTGGTGACAGAGGTGGGACGCTGGAGCGTGGGGCTGGGGAGGAGCCGATGGGGCCGAGGTCCAGGAATGCTCTCTCACTGGCACAGACCTCAGTTCATGGATGGAGCTCTTTCCGCAATACTCCCACTGTAAATCCTCCAACTGAAAAACCCTCTCCCTTCCTTCGGCGTGCAGCACAAGCCAAGGGTGACGCTGTACTGCCGCCTTTGCCAGGCTGAAGTTCAAAAGAGCGTCTGTCGGGGTGGGAGATACACGAGCGGCGGCGATATATCCATCCATTTCCCTGAGCGCAGTGCAGAGCTCCCACCTCAAGCCTCGTTAAAACTGTCTATCACCCGCTGACATCTCAGCAGGCCTATGATGGCAAAAAGGGAAAAAATATAATTACAGGAAAATCAGAAAATTGCAGAACCCACAGAGGCTGGTGTCACATTGGTCATATCCCTCTGTCATGAAGCACCCATTTCACGGGCAAAACAAGGACACCAAACGCTCTCTGTGGGTTTGCACATTTATTAACATAAAGACAGACTAAACACTAACATAGAAATACTAAATAATAAGTGTGTGGTGCTCACAAACAGATACAATGACAAACGCTGGAGGAGAGTGGGACTCGATGTCCAGGGTGACATGAAGCCGGGAACACCGAGCCAGGGGTGGAATCCAGCTGGCGCTCTCCCGAAGACTGCGGGGGCTCACAGCTGGAAATAAGGGAAACACATACCTGGATGGAGCTGTCCTACTCTCCTCAACAGCGGACCCAAACACACTCAGGATGGACAGTTCTGCTCCTTAAGACGGGGTAATGTGGAAGAAGGACACAACAAACCACAGAGGTTTGCCGTGCCCTTATATGCAAGACATAATCAATGACAGGTATGGTTACATGAGTGGAGAAAATAACAGAATGGATGACAGGTGTGCAGCTCCGACCAGTTTGACAGCCAGAAGCTGCACAACGCTGTCAAAATAAAGCATAACAGGAAACCATAATAAACAACAACAACACAACCCCAAAAACATGAGCAAAACTACAAATACAAAATGACAATAACTAGACCAGATAAACAGATAAACCAACAGACAGAGAAACACCAAACTAAACAGAAGGCTGGGCACGGTGCCCACCCATGCCCCCGGATCATGACATCGCTGTGCTCACTCCCTGTTTGTCTTTATTGTCATTTTGGTGGTCTTGTGTGTATAGTTGTCTCCCTATTGTCCTGAGCTCCTCATGTTTCCATACCCATAGCCATTCCCTCGTGTGTACTGTTCTCCTCACCTGTAGCCACTTCCCTGCTGCCCTTGATTATGCCCACCTGTTCTATGTTGTGTTAATTGTCCCCTGGTCTATATATTCTGGGTTCTGTCTGTGTCTAGTGTGGCGTTATTAATGTTGCTCACGTAACACTGTGTTGCTGTTCCCTGCCGGTAGCCAATTTTCTGTACTTTTTGTGAGTTATTTTCTACCGTGTCCTCATTTGCTTTCAGCCCTTGTGCTGTGTTTTGTTTTCCTATTTTTGTGATTAATAAACCATATTTCGCTGGAGTTCTGTCCACACCTCTGAGTCCATTTGTTCCTTTCTACTGGAGGAAGCCCATGACATTCAACAGTCTTTGAATTAATGTGATTTTTTTTTTTTTTTACATTATTTCACCACATTAGCTCAGACAAATTATAGTCACACTCAATGATCCAAAAGCAAAGAACGAGGGATGGGGACCCCCACAGTGTATCGCTGCTCCATTTATTTCTTGTTGCACACCAAATCTCAAACCACTTCCTGATCAGTCATGTGGTATGATCAGCTGGCGAGGCTTTGGATGTCATTACATTCATCAATAATACATTCCTTGATACCCCAATAGTGGGTTCTTGCACAACCGGAGGCTGCAAGTTTGGTTCATGTCCTCCTAACTAGGTGACACTGTCATGAAAACCTGAGGGTCATGAACCTGTGGTCCTAAACCTGCGCTCCGAAACCTGCAGCTACCAGTTCTGCAGGAATCAACAACTCCCAGTTGTGCAAGAATCCCCAACTCTTGGTATGCGCTTCACAAAATACTTCCTGGATTACTCTGCACACGCTCTGAAGCTCCGGTGCAGCAGGTCCCATCACTGTGGGACCTGGTGGCCTAATGGTTAGGGATATGGACTGGTGAGTGGAGGGTTGTGGGTTCGATCCCTGGACCAGCAGGATTAGATCTGGGTGAGACAGATAACATAGCAGTGTTTTCCCCACCCTCCTTAACCTCACTGTGGTGCCCTTGAGCAAGGCCCTTAACTCCAACTGCTCCAGAGGAGTTGCTCAGTGGCCACAGATCAGTCTGTGGTTGCCCTAGGCAGCTTCCTGGTGTGAATGATTAACTGTCTGAATGAACAGGGCATCCTCGAAAGAGAGAGGTTGCCTCTCAGTGGAACTACCTTGTATAAATAAAGGTTAAATAAAAAAATAAATAAAATCATTAGTGAATAGTTTAAGTCAAATGTTAAATACATTCCATAAATGTCTACTTTGGGTGGGGGGGGGGGTTTACTTATAGTATAAACACAGGCGTAGCTGCTAACCTAGCTTATGCCAAGTCAGCCTCGTTTCATGGCTGCTCACAGTAATCACAGTTTATACTGGGGCTCCTCAAATGATGGACCTTGGTCCTGCATCCGAAGCCTTTTGATACAATTTGAGGGAAAAAACAACAACCATTTTGTTTTGACAGAATTAAAAAAAAAAGTAACTTAAACATTTTAATGGCTGCCAGCCAGACACTTTATGGAGCAGCTGTGGATGGAGCGAGGTCTTTGACAAGGTCCCGTCAATCTAGGGCAAAATGCTCAGTGGAGGCAGGCAAGCACAAGAAACCACACCGCGCTCCCCACCCTGAAGAGGGAGAAAAATGGGCACTATCCATGGTGGCGAGCCGAGGACCACAGCCTGGAAAGGGCTGCTGCATTCCACCTTTGATAATTAGGACCCCCGCCCGCTCCACCACTGCACACCGCACCACTAATGATGGGAGCTGCTGCACCGGAGCTTCGGAGCGTGTGCCCAGTAATCCAGGAAGTATTTTGCGATGTGCGTTTGGAGGCTTGTATTGATGATCCGAAACATTTAAGTGTGACAAACATACACACTAAGCGGAGGAAGATGGATGGATGGTTCTTAGACTTTTTTTTTTTAAATTCCCTACTTTGGGGAGGCAGATGATTACCAATCTCTCTTTCTCTGCACCCCCACACCCACAGTGAATCCAAAAGCAAGCTAAGCCTCAAATTTCCTTTTCTCCATGGCTTTTTGGTTAATTACCGTCAGGAATTCCTCTGTGCCCATCATTTTGATGGAGAGAGTTTTAAAAATGAGGTCTTGATATAATTTTATCAGTAATTTTAATTCTAATATGATAAAACACTGAATAGCTTTTATTTTCATTTGCAGTTTAGTTGTAATTGTGAATTTACAGGATGGGCACACAGATTATGCATTTATTTTTTTCTTCAACGTAAAGCAGACACTGGGGACACAAGAGCTGTGCACACTGGTGCAGAGGAAAACAGCAGTCCTCCTGCAGATGTTCAAATCACTCCGCTTCCGGGAGATGGAGACAAGCTCCGAAGTCTCTGTATCATTTGTTCATCACTGTTTGGCACCATATCCGACTGATGGTATCCGGCCGCCTAGGCATGCAGTTTTCTGCTTCCACTTCATTGTCTAGGTAGGACGCAACCATGTGGAGGTGATCGCTTCAGCGTATTGAACTTTTGCAATAGCGGTTGTTAGTAAAAAAGTAAACAGATATTCAGCAACTACACCATTTATTTCTCACCTCGTTTTCAGAGACATGTTTTACGGTTTACTTTTAAGGATATAAGAGAAAGTTTACAATCCCAGTGCCATCTTGGACGTGCGTGAACAGACGTGACAGACCGCCCACAGACGACATGTGGACTGATGAGGTGCCGCTCCTGTGTTTTTGCCAAGCTTTTTTGTCCTCCAGGCCCCCCAGATTCCAGATGCCCTCCCACCAGCATGCCAATGTGGGCACCAACAAGGGTTAAACTGGGCCGTCTTATGGGTCCCATGTGGGTTTGTCCACATGGACCTTACCTGCTTACCTATTCTCAACTTATTTTCTCATAAATTTGCTATTTTCTTGTAAATTTGTGACCCCCCCCCCTTAATTTGATAATTTTTTTTTGAAAATTTGAAACTTTCTCATAAATTTCCAACTTTTTTTTTTTTTACTGTGAACTTGAGTTTTTTCTTGTAAATTTGCAGTTTTTGTTATAAATTTGTTAGCTTTTCTTGTAAAACTATGACTTTTTTCTTGTAAATTTCCTAACTTTTTTCTTGAAATTTTGGAACTTTCTCATAAATTTGCCACGTTTTTTTACTGTAATCTTTGCAGCTTTTTCTCATAAATTTGTTAATTTTTTTCTGTGTAAATTTGCTATTTTCTTGTAAATTTGTGAGTTTTTGACTGTAAACTTATAACTTTTCCTCATAAATTTTCAATTATTTACTCCTATATTGTCAGGAGCCGAGCCGGCTTGGTTTCCCCGGCTCGGTCCTGACCTCCCTGTGGGTTTAGGTGCCGCGGTATATGTGTTGATTCTGTATTTCTGTGCTGCTTCCTTTACCATAGTCTCTGCTCTCTGGCCGGCAGCTGTGAGCCAGCTCTCTTTGGCTCACTCTTCTGTGAGCGCTGGCTGACAGCCTGTCAGTCCGGCCACGCCCCTTCTCTCTTAATCTCCAGCTGTTCCCACTCCCGTGTGCCATCTCTCCACTCTCGCCCAGGTGCTCGCAATTACATCATCACCAGCAGTGCGTGTACTTAAAGCAGCCTTTTGCCAGTCACACACTGCTGGATCTTTGATTGAATGTATAGTCTGCTGCGCTGTCTGTAGATTATCCTGTTCCTCTGTGTACCACGACGGGTTAGCCCCTCCACATTTGCTGTGGTTTTCTGGCGTCCTCTGAGCGATGTCAGCTCCGGGATGTCATTGGGGCTAATACCGTTTCTCCTCATGCATTCGTTGGGCGATGCTGGCCCCCGAACGCCAACTGTAAGTCATCTTTGTATTTTTATAAGTCTTCACCCTTTTTGAACTGTCAGTCTTTATATTAATAAATGTGGTGTACTGTTGCACGTAAATCCTCGTCATTTCTCCCCTCTCCATGCGCTGCGTAAGAGTGCACAGGGAGGCTCGTGACATATACTGTACATATTTACTATTTTTTTGTTAATTTGCAACTTTTTCTAATTTTTTCCTCATAAATTTGACTTTTTTCTTGTAAATTTGCAAAATTTTTGTTGTAAGTTTGTAACTACAAGTAATTTTCCATTAGTTTTTTACAAAGTTTTTTCTTAATTTTTTTTCTCATAAATTTGTTATTTTTTGTAAATTTGTCACTTTTTTTGCAAGCTTATGAGAACAAATATGAAAATTTATTACTTTCTAGTGTAATTTTGCCTATGGCACAAGTGTCACTGCAACCTGCTCACCAATACTACACCCATAAACAACGCTAAAGATGTGTGGGTGGGAATAAAACAAATAACTGGGTGCAAGGGGAGAGTCAGGCAGCCATCTGGGAGCCAGGAGAGAGCTGATGAACTGAATCTGTTTTTTAATAGGTTCAACTCGCAGTCTGTCACCCCACAACACAGCCACACACCCCCACACCCCTCCCCACCCACCCTCTTGTGCAGAACCTCTCTCCATCTCCCCCCTCCTCCTCCTCAGGGGACACCAGGACCCTCCCTCACATCACGGTGACTACAGACCAGGTGAAGAAACAGCTGGAGAGACTCCGTCAGCAGAAGGCTGCGGGCCCTGATGGCATCTCTGCCAGGACCCTGAGGACCTGTGCCAACCAGCTAGCTCCAGTACTGAAACACCTGTACAACCTGAGTCTGGAGAGAGTACCGGTGCTGTGGAAGACATCCTGCCTGGTTCCTGTCCCCAAGGAGTCTTCTCCATCGGATCTGAATGACTATCAACCAGTTGCCCTCACATCTCATGTGATGAAGGTCCTGGAGAGACTGGTCTTAGCCCACCTGAGGCCGCAGGTGAAGACATGGCTGGACCCTCTGCAGTTTGCATATCAGCCCCATTTAGGAGTTGAAGATGCTGTCATCTATCTGCTGCAACGAGCCCATCTGCATCTGGTTGGCAGAGGAGACACTGTGAGAATCACATTCTTTGATTTCTCCAGTGCCTTTAACACCATCCAGCCACTGCTGCTGGGTGAGAAGCTGCGGGTGATGGGGGTCGACAGCTCAGCTCTGTGATCTCCTGGATTACTGACTACCTGACAGGCAGGCCACAGTTTGTCCAGCTGGGCAATGTCTTGTCTGACGTGGTGGCTAGTGATACGGGAGCTCCACAGGGGACTGTGTTCTCTCCTTTTCTCTTCACCTTATACACCACTGACTTTCAGTACAACACTGAGTTATGCCACCTGCAGAAATTCTCTGATGACTCAGCTGTTGTGATGGTGTATAAGAGGAGGAGAGGAGGGGGAGTACAGGAAACTGGTAGACAGATTTGTGGAGTGGACAGAGCGGAATCACCTGAGTCTGAATATCAGCAAGACCAGAGAGATGGGGATTGACTACAGGAAGAAGAGGACACCTTCCCAGCCACTGCAGATTAGGGGAGAGGAAGTGGTGGTGGTCAAGGACTACAAATATCTGGGTGTCAGGACCAACAACGGGATAGACTGGAGATCCAACACCGATGCTACACACAAGAAGGGGATGAGCAGATTCTACTTCCTGAGGAAGCTGAGATCCTTCAACGTGTGCAGCAGGATGCTGGAGCTTTTCTACCAGTCCGTTGTCGCCAGAGCCATCTTCTTTGCTGCTGTCTGTTGGGGTAGCAGTATCAGGGCCAGCGACACCAACAGACTTGACAAGATTATCAAGAGGACTGGCTCTGTAATTGGGCTCAGGCCGGAGACCTTTGAGACAGTGGTGGAGAGGAGAACACTAAATAAACTGTGATCCATCATGGACAATCATGATCACCCCCTCCACCACACACTTGACACACAGCGGAGAACTTTCTCCAGTAGACTACTACAACTTCGCTGTCAAACAGCCAGGTACAGGAAATCTTTCCTGCCACATGCAATTTCACTGTACAATAACTCACTATGATGTTGTATTCTGGTCATAGCTATGCTGCCACACTGCACCTTACAGCCTAACTGGTACCTCACATTTCACTCTGCTCTGATAGTCCTGCATTGTGCAGCGGGATGATTCATCTGTCTATATGGGTCACCATATATTCACCTATGATGTACGTATATAGGCTTTTTTATAGTAGTTAGTTTTACTTTCCACTGGTAATCCCTTTGTCTGTCATGCGTGTGTTTTCTGTCGTTTAGTTGTCGATTGTCATGTTGCTGTTACACTGCAATTTCCCAGTTTGGGATCTATCTGCACTCTCGCTTTACAAAAGTAAAGCCTTTATTGTAATGGCTATGGTCATATAAACCTATTAAAAAGCTCTTGTGTGTTTTGGCATTTAGCCTTCATCAGGGAAGTTGCTGCACGCTCAGGGGAGGTGAAAGGTGACTGACTGTGAGGAAACAGCTCTTTACCCAAAGGTGCGTGGCTCTGAGAAGAGCCTTTGGTTTCTGAAAAATGATACACAATGCTTTAAAACAGTCATTCTGCAGCTAAGGTCATGGAGCGGTTTACACTTCTCTCTGTGATTACTGTAAATGCTGTATGATTACTTTTTCTTGTAAATAAACTCTGGAATGTTATGTATCAAACATTTATTAATTACAGATGTTTAATTCTGTTAACTCAGGATAGTGCTGGCCTTGGTGCTACAGTGGATATAAAAAGTCTGCACAACCATGTTCAAATGCCAGGTTTTGGTGATGTTGTGGAGAAAGGAATAACCAGACCGAGCTTTCCGAGCAGATCAACTTTATTCACTCTCTCACATCTTCCAGGATCAGAAACATTAACCTCATGTAGTAGGGACTCTCTTTTATATCACAACACTCACACGTCCCTGTTACCTGAGGTCTTGCATTTCAATTCACTCCCCCATGAAAATTCCTTTTGTCCCCCAGCCCTTTGATCTCCATGCTCTTCCGTCAGAGGAAACTACTGCATCTCCATGCCTTTCAGTCTGAGATGAATACCACAGCATGGGTCCCCCACAATGTAAATAAATGAGACAAAGAAATCATTTCAAAACTTTTTCCACCATTAATGTGACCTATAACCTGTACAACCCAATTGAAAAACAAACTGAAATCTTTTAAGGGAAAAAAATAAATAAATAAAAAAAACTTACGATAACCTGGTTGCATAAATATGCACACCCTCTTATAACTGGGGATGTGGCTGTGTTCAGAATTAACCAATCGCATTCAAACTCATGTTACATGGGAGTCAGTTCACACCTGCCACCACTTAAAGTGCCTCTGATTAACCCCAAATAAAGTTCAGCTGTTCAAATAGGCTTTTCCTGACATTTTTGTAGTCACATAGCACAAACCATGGTCCGCAGAGAGTTTCCAAAGCATCAGAGGGATCTCATTGTTGAAAGGTACCAGTAAGGAGAAGGGTACAAAAGAATTTCCAAGGTATTAAATATACCATGGAACACAGTGAAGTCAGTCAGCAAGTGGAGAAAATATGGCACAACAGTGATATTACCAAGAACTGGACGTCCCTCCAAAATTGAAAAGATGAGAAGAAAACTGGTCAGGGAGGCTGCCAAGATACTTACAGCAACATTGAAGGAGCTGCAAGAATTTCTGGCAAGTACTGGCTGTTCAGTACATGTGACAACAATCTTCTGTCTAGGGTGGCAAGAAGGAAGCCTTATCTTAGGAAGAAAATCATACAAGCCAGGCTACATTTTGCAAAAACACATTTGAAATCTCCCAAACACATGTGGGAAAAAGTGCTATGGTCTGATGAAATCAAGGTTGAACTTTTTAGCCATAATTCCAAAAGGTATATTTGGCACAAACACAGCACTGCTCATCACCAAAAGAACACCATACCTACAATGAAGCATGGTGGTGGTACCATCATGCTTTGGGGCTGTTTTTCTTCAGCTGAAACTGGGGCCTTAGTCAAAGTGGAGGGAATTATGAACAGTTCCAAATACCATACCAGTGTTGGCACAAAACCTTCAGGCTTCTGCTAGAAAGATGAAGATGAAGAGGGACTTCATCTTTCAGCAGAACAATGACCCAAAGCACACATCCAAATCAACAAAAGAAGAAGACTAAGGTTTTGGAATGGTCCAGCCAGAGTCCAGACCTGAGTCCAATCAAACATCTGTGGGGTGATCTGAAGAGGGCTGTGCACAGGAGATGCCCTCACAATCTGACAGATTTGGAGCATTTTTGCAAAGAAGAGTGGGAAAATATTGCCACATCAAGATGTTGCATGCTGATAGACTCCTACCCAAAAAGACTGAGTGCTGTAATAAAAGCCAAATGTGCTGCAACAAAGTATTAATTTATGGGTGTACATATTTATGCAAACAGGTTATTGTAAGTTTTTTTTGTATTTTTCCTCTTAACTTTTCAGTATGTTTTTCAGTTGGGTTGTACAGGTTTTAGGTCACATTAATGGTGGAAAAAGTTTTGAAATGATGTATCTTGGTCTCACTTTTTTTTTTTTTTTTTTTTACGAATGACAAAAACCTGGCATTGGGGTGTGTAGACTTTATATCCACTGTACATCTGGCTGTGGCGCAGGTGTAGTGTGGCCGACTACTGATCAGAGGGTCAGGGGTTCGCTTCTCGCTCTGTCTATATGTTGAAGTGTCCTTGGGCAAGACACTGAACCCCCAGCTGCTCCTGGTGGGTCAGGCCAGCACCTGTGCATGGCAGCTCTGCCTCCATCAGTGTGTGGATGAGTGGATAGCAGGATCTGTAAAGCGCTATATAAGTGAACACCATTATAGGCTACAGCACAGGACATGGGAGCTGTCCATGGTTCTGAATTTCCGTGTTCTGTAAGCCTCCATGTTATATTTTTTGCTGGATATGCACATGAGCTTTGTCTGATGCAGCTGATTATCGAGGCATAGTGAGATGGGCTAAATGGTATGGAAAGTCATTTTGTTCAAGATGCATATAAACGCACATGTGTTTGTGTAGTTCATGTAGCGTTATGGAATATCTATTCAGCTTGGTCTAGGTGACTCCCCAGCCTTTGGTGCTGATGCACATATGGTCTGAGGGTGGATCATAGCAATGGTTGGATCATTCTGAGTTTTCAGGGTGTAGCTGGTGGTTCAACGGTGGACCCAGTGAGGCATTGACTACATCTTGCTTCGCCTTATCCCAATAGCGATAGCTTAAAGAAGACTCCCTGGTGAAGACTGAATGCCAAAACGCGGAGGAGCTTTTTTAATTGTTTTTAATAGGTTTATATGACCATAGCCATTACAATGAAGGTATTTTAACTTTTGTGAAATGAGAGTGCCTTGAAGTTTCTTTTTGGCTGTTTCCATGTGGGGCCCAGTTGGATTTAAAGCGGGTAATCAGATTACCTGCTAACCTGTACCACAGGTAAAGTCCATGTGGGCAAACACAGATGGGACCAACATGGAACCCATAAGAAAGCCCAGATTAAACCTATCGTGAGGCTTGTTAGGTATTCATATACTATTAGCAGGCAGCACAGACGTGAGGACGCAGGCACGAGCGACGTCATCATAGCGTGTCTACATTAGGAGTCTGGCATCAGGAGACGGGCTCTTTGGCACTCCGCCTCCATGCCAGCAACAGCCTGTACCTGCTAGGAGCTAGCTTGGTAGTTAGCACATGGTGGCACATGCTGTTAATAACGGTTGTTCAATAAAGTCATCGTACAGAGCAGCTCCTGCCTCCGCTGTCCTGTTTCCAGACAAAACAATTGGTGACAAGGAGAAAAATTGGCTTTCTGGAAGAAAATTCAGAATCAGAATCAGAATCAGATTTATTGCCATTGTTCATGTGGTACACAAACTAGGAATTTGTCTCGGTGCCATGCTGCAACATTAAAAACATGATGAGATAAAGAGATAAACTAAAACAAAAAAAAAAACAAAAAAAAAAACAAAACTAAAAACATGCAATGAGTGTAGAATAATAAGTAATAATAATAATAATAATAATGAGTAATACTAGTCAAGGCAGATTTAAATAAATTAGCAAGTAGCAGATAATATGGGGTACCACAGTGCAGTCGATAATGCAACAGAAAAACAGTGATGAACGACATGAGCTGCTGTACATAGTGCACGAGAGTCAATAAGTCACTTAATGTTCAGCAGTCTGATGGCAGAGGGGAAAAAGCTGTTCATGTGCCGCGAGGTTTTTGTCTGAATGGACAGAAGTCTTCTACCTGAGGGGAGGGGGGCAAACAGTACGTGACCAGGGTGTGAAGGATCGGCTATGATCCGGCCTGCACGCCTCCGGGTCCTGGAGATGTACAGGTCCTGGAGAGATGGGAGCTTGCAGCCGATTACAGCCGATTAAAATTAACCATTTTCCTGAAGATGGAAGCGTGTCTGGCGCCACCACCGCTGTTCCTCGTGACCCCAGGTGAGTCGCCAATTCCATGGCCTTGTTGGTTCGAGGTGTTCCGCCCTTACGCGGTGGTGATGGACCTGGGGAGACACAGAAAGCTGAGGATGCGAGCAATTCTACTTCACAGCCTGGATGCCAAAGGGCAGCAGATATTCAGCAATTTAGGACAGGTGGACACATATGAAGATTGCATTGCGCTGCTGGCCGGACACTTCATGGTGCCCGAAAATGTACTGGCGAGGACGATTCGTTTCTGCCAGCACCGACAGCAGACTGGTAAGACAACCCAGCAGTATAAATCGTGGACCTCCGCTGTCTGGCGAGCACAACGAGTTTGGCTATTTGGAGGATGAAATGGTGCAGGACGAGTTAGTGGAGCACACCAATAACCCGCGGCTGTGGGCGAAGTTTATCAGGGCACCCGGCAACCTACCGCTGGTGAAGGTGGTGGAGTTGGCAATCCAGCTGGAGGCCGCCGACAAGCTGGACTCACAACTAGGTGAGCCATTGCAATGAGCCCTGCTAGTGCAAACAGTTGAACCAGAAGAAGAGCACGACCACACCGCGTCCTTCTCGGAGGACACAGAGGTGAGTGCCGTGAAGCATTGTGCATGCGGTAACTGTGACTCCTCGATGCACCGAGAGACAGTGCAATCCTGCCTGGGCAGGGGGCAGCGACGCAGACGCTGTGACAAATTCAATCATTTCGCCAAGGTGTGCCGGTCGTCACGACGGAGATCAGACCAGCCACTTAACCTGAAAAAGCCACCAGTAACTACCATCCGTGCTGTGAGTTCCAGAAGGATGGTGTGCATGTGGTGCACAGTGAGGCTGGACGACGTCGACTTGCCATTGCTGCTGGACACCGCCGCTGTGAGGTCAGTGCTGAACTGGGTTACTGTGAAAAAATTCTTCCCCTACCACCCGATTGGGAAGAATCCAGCAGAGCTGTATGGATACAGGCACACGCATCAGCTTAGTAGGGACTGTGTCACTGGCGGTTCGCTACAGGTCAAGAACCCTCCCGGCATTCGTTTTCCAGGTGGCTACACATGGGGATAATATCCTGGGATGTGACCTTTTCTACAAACTGGGTTTTACCATCTGCGATAACCTTGGACTCTGTTGGAACGCTGATGTTGGGAGAACAACACACCTGGACGGGGATACAGCCGCTCCAAGTTTGAGATCACAGGGAGAGAACAGCGAGGAGAAGGGGCAGAATCCGGACTCGTCCCGTATCAGCGCTCGGCGTCAACGGCAAGGTTCCACCGCAGTGCCGCAGGATGGAGAATTTGTGGCCCAGCAGGATCCAGTGGGACAATGCCAATTGGGGGCACATCCTGCCACCGATGCGGAGGACATGCCATCACAACAGCAATGCCATGTGTGGCGGAACCGATCACCGCCTGCCTGGATCCCATCATCGCTGATGAGAATCGTTGCACAGTCGGGGCCAGCCACCTTTCAACTGGCCAATGGACTGAGATGGCATGCCAGCCTTCTGCGGAGGGTGAGAACAACTGCCCCGGAACCAATTCAGCCAGTGTGGGACCTGGACTGGGTCTTTGCAGCGGGATAACCAGACACACTGTGCTCAGCGGCTCCAGGGCCGCGCCCATCAAGGGTTCTTTAGAGGCCCCCGAACTGAAAATCTCAGCGGTGGCTGTGTTTGGGACTGTTCAACAGAGCACAAGTGCTCCAGAAGTGGCAGAATAATCCACGCAGTCGTGCAGGGTCAACTGCTGGTCTACCCGGTGCCCCGGGTTCTGTTTTCCTGTCTGAAAAAAAAAAAAAAAAAGAGCAGTTGTGAATGTAAAGGCTTGAAGTTTTCATAATGTTTTGGGTTTTCCCAGGGGGGAGGTAGATGTTAGGTATTCATATACTAACAGCAGGCAGCACGGACGTGAGGATGCAGGCACGGGTGATGTCATCATCCCGTGCCTATATGAGGAGTCTGGCAGTGGGAGACGGCCTCCTTGGCGCTCCGCCTCCACGCCAGCAACATCCTGTACCTGCTATGGAATTAGCTTGGTAGTTAGCACATGGTGACACGTGCTGTTAATAGTGGCTGTTCAATACAGTCATCATACAGTACAGCTCCTGCCTCCGCTGTCCTGGTTCCAGACATAACAGGGCCCACATGGGCACGCTGGCTGAGCTTTTTAAATAAATGTTATTGAAGGAAAGACAAAGTACAAATATTGCTGCGATTAAGAATCAGTTAAAATTATCTGGCCTCCGGATCCCTGAAGTGGAGGCAGGATGGGGCTCTGGTGTGAGAAGGCGCCTAGGTGGGCACATAAAGGTAGAACACCACACATTGTTATTTCACACTCCATGAAGGCTTGGGTGTAAAATACACTATCCTACTGCTATATCAATAAAAATCAAGTTATTTTATTATTACTCTTAATTCATCATCAACTAACTTTTCATATATTCCTTATTTTACAAATAGACAAAACAGGACTTGCGAAGTGCAAGCCAGTGTTACTATTTAAAGCAGTGGGGCATGAACTACTGTCACTCCATATTCATAAAGTACACACGACCAGGGCGTGGGCTGGGTCCCATGCCCTCATTCTAATTTATAATTTGTATTATTTTGTCTTCAGGGCATGGTCCCATCCCACGTCCTCGCTTTGAGTTAATTTTCTATGATTCGCTGTTATTATCATGATCTTTGTCTTGTGTTTATCCCTGCCTTATTTCTTGTCCTTGGTTGTCACTTCTGGTGTTATTATGATTATCATTATTATTCTGATTACAAGGTACCTTGTACCTTTATTCTTATCATTATCTGTATTCTTGGGTTTGAGTTGATGTGTGTTTATTTTCCACCTTGGTCTTTTCAGATAAAATTTTTTAAAAGCAATTATTCAAACTAATTAATTCAGGTTCAAATTCAGTTATTCAAATTAAAATAATGAAATTCAAATTCAGTTCCTGCTGGCACAAACGTTATTCCATATTCGGGCCAGTTGCTGTGCATGGCAGCTCTGCCACCGTCAGTGTGTGAATGAGTGGACAGCAGGATCTGTAAAGCGCTTTGGTCATCTAGAGATGAGAAAAAGTGCTACATAAGTGAACGCCATTTGCCTGTTACAGATATCGTTTTACAACATTACCTCTTCTTCGTTGTCTTTTGGCTGCTCCCTTTCAGGGTCACCTGAGCGTATCATCATTCAATTTGGCAAGATTTTTTTTACACCAGATGCCTTTCCTGATGCACAAGGAGTAACCCTGTGGCTGGGTAACCAACTTCCCTTCTTCCGTTCTATTATCAGGCAGAAAGTACCATTTTTATATGTTCTTAAGACCCGCTGGGACTGACAGTAAATGCATGACCTCCCAAATGTGAGGTGGACGCTCTACCAACTATAATAATTACTCATGCATCATGTGCATTGCTTCAGCTTCATTACCTGTACTATACGTATAAAGTTCATTCAAACAGTCCACCATCTACTTGACTGTGAAACTGAGCTCAGTCTCAGGTCTTTGATTGAAATTGCCCCATGTCGCCTAGTATCACATTTAGTGGTTGTTAAATTTTGAATAACACACTGGCCTATGACTTCCAGACTATCATTTTAATAAGCTGGGCAGTATTAATTGCATTTCCAGCTATACAATGACAAATTGTGACACCCCCACCCCCCAAAAAAGCTGTAATTCCATTCTTAATTGGCTCAGACTGATGGTAACAATCACACCAGCCTTGCCTTCCCGAGGGCATAAATCAGACTTTAATTTGTCTTGAGGCTGATGAAACCTGATTGGAAATTAGCTCAGGTTGAAATGGACTTCCGCTCAGGCTGGTTGTGTGGTTGAGCTGCTGCTGCCATCTACTGGCAACAGACTGATAGGTTAAAAAGGCTTGAATGACGTGCTCCTGTGAATGTTTTTAGTTGCTGCAGTTTCTACCTCTGCCAAGAAGGTAGTGTTTTGAGGTCTATTCCTGTGTGTGTGGATCCACACGTAGCTGGATGAATGGGTGATGTGTGGTTGTCATGGTTTCACTGCTACTGGCCCTTTAAGAGCCAATTATCCGTATTCAGCCACAGCATGAAGACCAGCCACCCGTGATTTCTCCTGACCCTTCCTGCTCAGGGCTTGACATAAAGGCCGAATCTCAGTCTCCTCCCTAAACCCTCAAACCCTGAGCCCTTGTAAACTTAGGTGGCTGCCATCAGTAGTGCTGGAGTGTGCGAGTCTTCAAGGGAATGAAGTGGCTCAAAATGGCAAAAATGAGACACTTCACTTTACCTTGGCAACACTAGAAGTTTTTTTTTTGTAAAATCAACTTTGTTTAAAGAATTAGGAAACAAAAATAGTGTATATAAATCATCACAAAAATAGGACACAACAAAAAAAATGATTAAAGACAAAACTAAAACCGAAACAAACAGCGGTGTATTAATAAAGGATAAAAAAATGATCCTGAAAGTTCAGGTGTGTGGCCAGTGTATAACTTTTTTGTTTTTCAGTCTGTGCAACTTTTTAAAATAAAATCCCAATTTTGTTTTAAATGGCTGCATTCTTGTTCATTTTTTACATTTAGGAATATCTTCTTGTTGAAATAGAGGTTCAAACTTTTTTTTTTTTAAATTTTCAGTGTTACAGTTTTAATAAAAATATATATTTTCAACCTTTTTATTTTAACCATACTTTTAATTTCTTTGAAATTAAAGCAGCAATATCCATCCATCCACGGATGGATGGATTGTAGTGGCTGGTGAAGTCAATCCTAAGCGATTCAGTCACTCTTGCCTTTCCCTGCATACAGTAGGAAGCCTCACCACATGTTTGCTAAGCAACTCTTCATTACTGCTCCTGTTTCCAGCGGGATAAACCACCATAAATGCCTCCACTGCTTGCAAATCTCTTCTGCTTTTTTTTCCACGTTTAAAGTACTTTAATAAGCTCATGTTTTGCCAGAAAACCTCTGCCTGCCGACTGGAACGCTCATGTGGGCGGGGCGCTTCTGAACTCTGCGCGGATGACAGTCACGCGCATTGTTTGTGTGCACACTTGCAGACCGTCATTCCTTCATATTTTTTTTCTTAAATTTATACTGTATTTCTTTGGCGTGGTCTGGGCCACTTGGAGGTTGGTTCTGGGCCGCTAATTGAATAGGCCTCCCATACATACAAAGAAATCAAGGCAACTGCGTTCACAAAACAAGTTATATTTAATAAAGTCGAATGACACAGGAAATACGTATTGAATACGCTTGGTGAAATTCATTTAATATTTAATAGAAAAGCCTTTGTTGGTAATAACAGCTTCCAGATGCCTCCTGTATGGAGAAATTAGGCACTTACATTGCTCAGGAGTGATTTTAGCTCATTCTTCCACACAAACTGTCAAATTTTGAAGATTCCTTGGGTGTCTTCTATAAACTCTTATCTTCAGTTCGCTTCATAGATTTTCAATTGGATTCAGGTCAGGTGACTGACTGGGCCATTCTAGCAGCTTTATTATCCTTCTTTGGAACCAGTTGAGTTTCCTTGGCTGTGTCTTTGAGATCATTGTCTTGCTGAAAAGTCCACCATCATTTCAACTTTAGCATCTTGGCAGATGGCAACAGGTTCTTATCAAGGATCTCTCTGTACATTTGTCCATTCATCTTTCCTTCAATTATATGAAGTCTGCCTGTACCATGTGCTGAAAAACACCCCCACACCATGATGCTCCCACGTCCAAACTTCACTGTTGGTATGGTGTTTCTAGGATGATGTGCAGTGCCATTTCCCCTCCAAACATGTGCTGTGGCATCCAAAAAGTTCAATTTTGGTCTCATCTGACCACACTATATTCTCCCAGTATTTTACTGGTAGCAAACTTTAAAGGAGCTTCAACACGCTTTTTTCTTCAGCAGCGGAGTCTTACGAGGTGAGCAGGCATTCAGCCCATGCTGATTGAGTGCACTACTTATTTTCTTTGAAACAGCAGTACCTGCTAACTCCAGGGCTTTCTGTAGCTCTCCACGAGTGGTCTTTGGCTCTTGGATAACTCTTCTGATAATTGTTTTGACTTCTCTTTCAGAAATCTTGTGAGGAGCTCCTGGTCATGACCAGTTTATCGTAAAATGATGTTCTTTCCACTTCCAAATGATGGCTCAAACAGTGCTCACTGGATCATTCAGCAGTTTAGAAATGCACCTGTAACCAATGCCATCATTATGTTTTGCAACAATAAGGTTGCAAAGGTCTAGAGAGAGCTCTTTGCTTCTACCCATCATGAGTTCTTTGTGATGTGATAATGTGATATTCACAGACCTTTTTAAAGGCCATTAGTCAGGACTTCATCACCTGAAATGAATTTGTATTGATGGGGGATGGGACGGCTTCCTAAATTCTGATGGATTTCAGCTGGTTTCTTGGCTTTCTATGCCTTTTTGCACCTCTTTTTCTTCATGTGTTCAATAGTTATTCCCTGTGTCATTCCACTTTATTAAACTTGTTCCATGAACACAGTTGCCTTGATTTCTTTGTATGTATGGATTACTTGGTTTGTTACTGATATCTGGTGAAAATCTCAGGTCACTGGCTCCATCAGAAATATGTTTAATGAGAAAAATGTTGACATGTTCAATACTTATTTTCCCCGTTGTATGTACTGTATGTATGTTAGTCTTAGCACTAATTAAGGCTGTGGATTTGACAGTGTGTTCCAGACTCTTTTCCACTGACTGTGATGTCCTTGAGCTGAGAACAACCTGCTACAGTTTCTTTGAGATGAACCACAGAAGCTCATTTTTCTTATTATTGTTTGGCAGGGAAGGGGAGAGTGCATCAATCCTAATCGGCTCGAATCGTGAGGTGCCCAAAGATTCTCACTCCTATCAGAAGACAGTGACTCATTAGCTTTTAACAGTCGTTTTTTGGGGTGTGTGTGTGTGGGGGGTTACATCCATACACAGAAGACTGAAATTTTAAACTCCTCCAGAAGAACAAATTTTGACACTGTCAAAATCTTGTACATCAGACCCCACACACCCGCAATTAAAATGAATAGACATGTGCAAAAGGGACTGATTTAGCAGCTTGAGCCCTTGCCCGCTTTGCCCTTAATGTACAAAGTGGCCTTTGAGTGGCCATTTAAATTCAATTCACCTTTATTTATATAGCGCCATTTCACAACAACAGTCATCTCATAGCACTTTCAAATGTAGGGGAAACCCTCACGATTGCAGAAAAACCCCAGCAATCAGGCAATCCCCTGTGAGTAAGCGCTGGGCGACAGTGGAGAGGAAGAACTCCCTTTTAACAGGAAGAAACCTCTAGCAGAACCAGGCTCAGGAAGGGGCAGTCATCTGCTGCGACTGGCTGGGGGGTGAGGGGATAGAGAAGATGAAAAGAACAGACACATAGAGAGCAAACATTAAAGGAGTGAAGCCCAGTACATTATTGGCGGTCCCCCAGCAGTCTAAATCTATTAGCAGCAGAACTAAGGGAGGGTTTAGAGACACATGATCCCTCCCTAATCGTAGGCTATATCGAAAAGGAAGGTTTTTACCCTATTCTTAAAAACAGAGATCGAGTCTGACTCCTGAATCCAGATTGGCAGCTGGTTCCACAGGAGAGGAGCTTGATAGCTGAAGGCTCTGCCTCCCATTGTACTTTTGGAGATTCTAGGTCAGGGGTGTCAAACTCATTCCATGGAGGGCCAAGACCCCTCATGTTTTACTTCCACCCACTGTCTTCAGCAGGTGTTTTCACTGATCAGCAATCAGTGGGAAGTAATTCAGTGAAATCGCCTGTTGAAGACACTGGGTGGAGGTAAAACCTGCAGGGTCTTGGCCCTCCATGGAATGAGTTTGACACCCTTGTTCTAGGTATTACAAGTAATCCAGCATTTTGGGAGCGTAATGCTCTGTTAGGATGATAGGGTAGTATCAGATCTTTTAAATAAAAAGGGGCCTGATTGTTAAGAGCTTTGTAAGTGAGAAGAAGGATTTTAAACTTAATTCTGAACTCTATGGGAAGCCAATGAAAGGAGGCCAAAACCGGAGAGATATGATCTCTCTTTCTAGTACCTGTTAAAACTCTTGCAGCAGCATTTTGGATCAACTGAAGATTTTAAGATATTTTAGGACAACCTGATAATAAAGAGTTACAATAATCTAATCTGGAGCTAATAAAAGTGTGGATCAGTTTCTCAGCATCACTCTGAGACAATATGCTCCTAATCTTGGCAATATTACACAAATGATAGAAGGCAGTCTTGGAGACAAATTTAAAGGGCCTATATCATGCTATTTTAAGCCTTTCAAAGTAAACTATATGCATGTATGTGATAGTATATTACCTTTGGTACACTGGAGAATGAATTTCTTATGAAATATGAGTTATTTTCATGAGCTATTTTTCCAACGCAGAAGTAAGATGCCTCGATCTCTGAGGCTCAGCCTCTCCTTCTTGTGGCTGCTGCCCATTTCATGACGTAACCCCTGAGCTGGCTGCTGCAGCGTGTTGCTGGGTTCCGGCCACGAAAACTTAGAAGACATTGTCTTACGTAAAAAAGCAAATAGTTGTTGTCACCGAGCAGATTAGGTGCGAGAGGAACTACTTCTTCACAGCTTCAATGCTAAAGTGAAAGAGTTTTGCCGATCACCGCTCCGTTAGCTGCGCGGAGAAAGTGGGTGTGTGTGTTAGCCTGGGGGCGGTGCTGGCAGCACAGGCACTTCCTGGAGTGGGCGGCTCACCCACGTTCATACGTATCAACGTGGGTGACCCAGTCATTTTTAATGACCCAGTCATTATCAGGGACAGGGCGGAGCAGCAGCTCAGAGAGCAGGGTTGAAGAGGAATACTCAGAGATGCATGAATAGAGCAAAATACCACTTTGGGGGCGTTTTTGGTGAGGAATTAACATTATAACATGCTTAAAAGCTCAACAAAGTTGATTTTGCATGATATAGGCCCTTTAATATGTGAATTGAAAAACAGATCTTGATCAAAAATAACTCCAGGGTTCCTCACAGAACTATTCAGAGAAAGAGTAACCGCATCCAAACTAAGAGTATGATTTGGAAAGGTATTTTGACCAACAAGTATGACTTCAGTCTTATCTGAATTTAATAGCAGAAAATTACAAGTCATCCAAGCTTTGATTTCCTTAAGACAGGCGTCTAACTTGGCTAATTGATTACTATCATCTGGCTTCATTGACAAGTATAACTGTGTGTCATCTGCATAACAATGAAAATGTATACAGTGCTTTCTAATGATGTTGCCTAATGGAAGCATATATAAACTAAAAAGAGTAGGGTCTAGCACAGATCCCTGTGGAACTCCATGACTGAGCTTAGAGCTGGAAGAAAACTCATTATTGATATGAACAAACTGAAGCCTATCAGACAAATAAGATCTAAACCAATGCAGCGAAGTTCCACTAAGTCCAACATAGTGTTCTAATCTATCAAGTAGCATAACATGGTCGATAGTATCAAAGGCTGCACTAAGGTCTAAAAGGACAAGTACAGAAACAAGTCCATTATCAGATGCGATAAGGAGGTCATTAGTGACCTTCACTAAGGCTGTTTCAGTACAATGATGGATTCTGAACCCAGATTGAAACTCTTCAAATAAACCATTTCCCTGCAAGTGGTCAAATAATTGCGTAGCAACAACTCTTTCTAAGATTTTTGAAATGAAAGGCAGATTAGAGATTGGTCGATGGTCCAGATTTCTGGAGATTTAAAAAAAAAAAATTATTAGATTTCACCTTTTCCCCACAGATACCAATTGCCAATCAAATGTCCAATAAGTTCAATGTTTTTAAATTTGCCATGTTTTGTGATAAACTTGTTACCTTGCCCCCACAAAAATTTACATCAATATAATCAGAAATTTGCAACTTTTTTTTCTCAAATGTTCATGACTTTTCCTGTACATTTGCTGCTATAGCCTGTCACTGATACCAAGTTGGCCTGTCCTTACAGTCTTACAGGAATGAAGAGGGGCAGGCTAACAGAGGGGAGGCTTTTGGCTCATTTTGCTGACAAGAGGAATGGCTATTTTTGGGGGCAGCTGTGGCACAGGTGTAGTGCGGCCAACTACTGATTGGAGGATCAGTGGTTTGATTCCCACTCTGTCTGCATGTCGAAGTGTCCTTGAGCAAGATACTGAACCCCCAGTTGCTCCTGGTGGGTCAGGCCAGCGCCTGTGCATGGTGGCACTGCCGCCATCAGTGTGTAAATGGGTGGATGGCAGGATCTGTAAAGCGCTTTGGTCATCCTGAGATGAGTAACAAAGCGCTATATATATGCCGCCATCAGTGTGTGTGAATAGGTGGATAGCAGGATCTGTAAAGCGCTTTGGTCATCTAGAGATGAGAATAAAAGCGCTACATAAGTGAATGCAATTTACCATTTATATAAATGAATGCCTTTTTTTTTCATTTGCAAAGCTTTATTTATTTGTATGGGGGTTTACTATTTTATTTATTTAAAGAAAAACCCTTTTCAGATTTTTTGCAAAGATTTATTTAGTTTGGACATATTTATTTTTCAATAAAGGCTGCCAATTTGTTTCGTGCATTCGTACAGTGCATATGGATGAGCACTCAGCCCCTAACCATAGCCTGTCTGAGAGGGCTGACAGGAGAGGCCATAAGATGGCCAACTCCTCCCATATATGGGTCGGCATGATGACAACACCAGCCAGCTCCATCATCACACCGCTCACTGTTATAAAATCCCTTCATCCCCCCTTCCCGGAAAAACAAAGAACACAGTAATCAATTGCCACCCTCCCCAGTTTGGCATAAACAACAGTAATTAACACACTGAACTAAGGTTAGCGGGTGGACTGCCGCTCAACCCAACGCGGCTGAGTGGATTATTCTGCCACTCGTCTCAGCAGCTGTGCTCCTAACTAAACAGTCATTTTTTTTCCCTGACAGTCTTCCATGGGGAAGGCAGTTGTGCTGGAAGGACCTTGTAGCGGGCCCATAGTGGCCGCGTCCCTGGTGGCGCCAATTTCAGCAGGCCCGGGTGCCAGTCCTCTGGAGCCATGCTCGTCAACAACGTCCCAGCCTGGATCCCACTCCAGCTGGATTGGCGCCAACGCCACATCCCGATCTGCAGCAGCTGCCCTCACCTCCTGCAGATGGCTGGCCCACCGTCCCGATCCTGTTCTCAGTTGTACCACTATCTTCATATGTGTCATAGTGGTGACGATGTAAAGGCCGACTGAGCCCGATTGCTTGGTTCCACGGACCCGAACCCAGTCTATCACCGTGAGAGGTGCTCTGTACGGCTGCATAAGGCATTGTGGTTGTAATGGTGTGGTACTCATGTTTGCTGCGGGGCGCCCACCAGGCTGCGGTGGTTCTGTTACTTCCTGTTGAGCCATGGACTCTTCACCCAACGCTACAGAGGCAGTCCCTGGAGGCCAATGATGGTCATGGATCCTGAAGTTGTCCGGCATCTCTCCTGTGTCATTTACCGTCATGGACTCTTCACCCGTCAGCTCAGCCGTTTCTCCTGTAGACTGGTGCTGAGCAAGGATACCGAAGCAGTCTGGTTCCTCTTCTCCCTTGCCTAATGTATGTAGTTGTGCTGTGTCACCATCATCACAGATAACATCCGTACTGAGTCGTTGTGTCTCAGGGTTCTCCGTGTGTGGGGTCCCTCTCCTGCAACCCTGCAGCAGCTGCCGTAGAATCCCGCTGGGTGAGGATCTGAGGTGAGTCCAGCTGCTGCCCTCCCTCCAAGCAACGCTCCTCCTGAGTACACGGGACGGCAGGTTTCTCATTGGCACTGTTCCCAATAAGCGCGGGCTCCCTCTCCTGTAGCTCTGCAGTGGCTCCCTGCAGCTCATGCTGGGCGATGAACGGAGGTGAGTCCAGTTGCCATTCTCTCTCCATGTCGTTTTCACTCTCTGTGCTGTATTCACTCTCTACGCTACATTCCCTTTCTGGACTGTGCTCTTTGGCTGCACTCACATCCGCAAAGTCTGGGTATAATGGACTTGGACCATCGACAGTCTGCCCGGGAACCGTGAGGGTGAAACCCAGTTCACAGAACAAACCCCACCCCATAACGTTATCATCCTGGCATGTCACCTGGAACCAGAACGCTGGAATTTTCCTTTCACCGTACTGCATCGCAAAGGTGATGATCCTGTCGATCATGGAGCATTCGTCATCCAGTAGTTCCACCACATCAAGTCGCTGGGGAGTGAGCCTCCTAACTGTGGCCTCGTTTACTAGGAACCGTGAGGCAGTGGTGGCTACCAACATTGGTACACTGATACTGTGTAGCTTCACCACACACTGCAGTTCTGACCAGCCTTCGGGGCCCACAATGTTGACGCCGTCTCCGTAGGGTGTGGGGTCGACGAGCTTAGCTTTTTGTCGCTGTTGGCGAGACCTCATGCGTCGCTCCACCATGTTATCGGATGTAGCAAAGCAGCTAGCTAGCAGTTCCACAGCTTCATTGAACGAGTCTGTTAGTCCAAGCGTATGAAAAATTCTCTGACCTTCTATGCCCAGGTTGTGGACCAGTAGTGCCCGTTTCCGTCCTTTGTCCAATTTGCCCAAATCCAATGCTGCCAGATATGTTTCAAAAGCGTCTAGCCAACGTGTCCATGGAACAGACGGCTCACCGGGGTGCTCCAAAAACGGTCTCAGTGGCCTCAGGCACACCTCCATGGGTTACTTCACGTAACCAAATGTTATGTCCACAAACCTGGGAATGACCACAGACAAATGAGCTGTGCTGGAACTGAACTTTATTACAGAAAGTCACAATAGTACAGTGCATACGAATGAACACTCGACTTCTCACTATAGTCTGTGTGAGAGGGGCGGCAGAAGAGGCCATAAGATGGCCGACTCCTCTCTTATATGGGTTGCATGATGACGGCACTAGCCGGCTAGGTCATCACGCCGCTCACTGTTATAAAATTCCTTTATAACAGTCACCATAGCGGATCATCTGTCTCCAAGGGTTCTGTAGTAATTCAATTTAAGATAAACTCATTTTGTACATTTCATACACTCTGACTTGCAAGACTTTCTTCAAAACACTTAGCCCTCTGTGATGTTGATTTATTTGATTGGTCATATTCTCCAGGTGGGCAGGTTGGTGGTGCAGTGGTTAGCACTGTGGCAGCATAGCAAGAAGGCCGTGGGTTTGATCCCACCCTGAGCATCGGTGACCCTTCTGTGGGGAGTTTGCATGTTCTCCCCATGTCTACTTGAGTTTTCTCTGGGTAGTCCGGTTTCCTCCCACAGGCCAAAGACATGCAGGTTAGGTTAAGTGGCATCAACTGAGATTCTAAATTGTCCTTATGTGGGAGTGAATGGCTGTCGGTCTCTCTGTGTTGGCCCTATGACGAACCGGCGAGCTGTCCAGGGTGTACCCTGCCTCTTGCATAAAGATGCTGGGATCGGCTCCAGCCAACCCCCCCCCCCCCCCCCCCCCCCACCACCACCACCACCACCGACCCAAAAATGACTAAGCTGTTGAAAATAAATGAATATTCTCCAGGCAGTGCGTGTCAACAAAATGGTGGAAGTATCCCATAGAGCAAGTTGACAATATATCGCCAATCATTCTGACCTGTTTTGTTGTTTTGGGGCTGGTAAGGCTTGGTTAACTAAGCTAATTATGCCATTAGCTTAGTTAGCACAGTGCCACAATTCGGTGTGACTACAGTGTTTGTGACAGTTGTCTACCAAAACAGACTAGGAATAGAAAAAGACAACTGGTAAAACTCTGCCCCCTGGTGGTGATCATTTTTAAACTCATTTTTCACAATCCATCCATCCATCCATCTTCTACCGCTCTTCTGGAGGTCCAGGTCGCAGAGGCAGCAGTTCAAGCAGAGAAGCCCAGACCTCCCCTCCCCAGCCACCTGCTCCAGCTCTTCAGAGGGGATACCAAGGCGTTCCCAGACCAGCTGGGAGACATAGTCTCTCCACCGAGTCCTGGGTCTGCCCTGGGGTCTCCTCCCAGTGGGACGTGCCCGAAACACCTCAAGTGGGAGGCGTCCAAGAGGCATCCTGATCACATGCCCAGACCACCTCAACTGGCTCCTTTCAATGTGGAGGAGCAGCGGTTCTACTCTGAGCCTCTCCCAGATGACTAAGCTCCTCACCCTATCTCTGAGGGTGAGTCCAGTTTTCACAAAGCTGTTTAAATCAGGATGGAAAATTGCCTCTACATTATTAAGAAAAAAAAAATCAATCCTTGTCTCAGTAAATTCAGACAATTATTCAGTCTTACTCAAAACTAACAACTGACTCAGATCTGAATCCACAACAAATAAAACATTAAAAACATTCTAAAATGTTTTTAGCTTTTATCTTTTAGTGTGGTTCAAGCCTAGTTTGCGGTGCCTGTTTGAGTGGCAGGTTGTGGATTTTGAAGCATGTTTGTTGGTAGAAGCTTCTGTTGGAAAATTGAATATATGGTTATCATTTTATTAATAACTCATGAAATGAAGATTGATATTCTTATATGTATGATGCTTTTTTATTAGTCATAAAATACAACTTGTGCCTCTTCTTATAATCACTGTTAGTGACTAAGCTGCATCACCCTTCTGTTTATTCGTCTGATGTGTGATAAAAGAGTGTTGACATATATGCTGTATCAAGACTTGTCCCCTGTACACCCTGTGTGTGCAGGGGACATTGCATGAACAGAGTGTTCATACAATTTATCTTGAAGACATACGGAGCGTACTTTTTGCTTATGTGGTAATTCTGTTTGTTCTGCTTTTGCTGAGTTTATCACATACTCCATGTATATAAAGAAAGCAACTGCGGACTATTTTTTAGTGTCCCACTTGCCCTGTAAAAGGTATGTGTTGATACTCCTTGTACAAGTAAAAACTTCAAAGGCTCTGCGTGTCTTAAGTCTGATCTCTGATTCAGTCTAATACCTTTTTGTACTCTGTATTTGTGAGGTTATATTTCAGACTTCTGACATAGCTGGTGCCGAAACCCGGGACAGCTGAGATCCAGGTGGAGCGGGAAGGGATGTGTGTCCTGCAGGTTGAAAATTGGAAACCCGACTTGAGGGAACGCTGCCAGAGACTCTCCTTCTCCCGGCTCTAATCTGGTGATGGCTGTCCTTACTGATAGAGCCTAAAAAGTAAGTTACAAATTTTTCCCTTTTCAGATTGACTGTAGTAGACGTATATGAAGAATAACCGAGCCTCACAATTCACAATTTCCCATTTTTAAAGAACCACGGGTCAGCTGACGAGCAAGTAATGGTAGTACAAGCGGCATCCTGTACTTTTCCTTGTGGTTAAAAACCGCTGCAGGAATGCAGTGGTCTTAGGAAGTAACGTGACGGCGATTCATGGTTACTGACCGGTCAGGTTTTAAAATAAAGAGGGGTGCAGGAGACAGTGTGACGGCGATTCACAACTGTTTGGTGGTCAGGTTTTAAAATAAGTAGGGTGAAGGAATTCACCCCAAATTGGGCAGTAATAGTGTTAAACAGTCGGCGTACTGTTCAACGTTCCTGACTACGGAACACACCCCAAAAATTGGGTAGTAATACGGTTACGGTGGGCGTACTGTTAACGTCCCTGACCATCTAAAAATGGGGAATTGTGTTAGAAGCCCAGATAGGCAGATGAATAAACAGAAGAAAAAACAGGACATAGCGCGCGCAGCTGTAAAAATTACAATAACAGACAAAATGAAAAGGGAAAAATAAAGGATCCAGAAAAATACTTAAATAAATGGAAAAAAGGATTTCTCATTCAAGCCCACGTTGAACGTGGATGAATGCCAGGCATTGTTAACAACCATTGAAAAGACGTCTAATAAACCTGTTAAAACAGGCAAACCCAGTGCGGAGCTCCAATGTGCCATCTTGTGGTCACAAGCGGCAGAGGCTTCCCAACGGAGAGCTGATGAAGCCAGAAAACTCCACTATTGGAAAATCCACCCCCATACCCCAAACCGGGACCTAAGGCGGGCCCGTATTCCACTCTTTCACAAGAAGCCCAAGAGGTTGGGAAAAGGAGGAAGCAAATAAAATCATAATTAAATGGCAGCAAAACTGGATAACGTTAAAATGGACAATGAGAACGTTGTTTTGTCTATTATCTATTCTGTGTGTGTGTGTGTGTGTGTGTGTGTGTGGTTGATCTGTGAAGAAAGTGGTCTAAATATGGGTACTTTTACAAAGTTTTTATTTTTTCAATTTAACTCTGTGGGGTCTTGATTAATGTTGCGTACGTGATAAACTGTTTACATATTTAAAAAAAAAACAACAATTTTGACGCATTACTGACCTTTGTCCTTGACTGAAATATGACAGTGCACTTTATAGGGAAAAAAGGACTGACGTGTGACAATGTGACTACAGGCCATACTATGATCATATTATGATGTCATTTAATAATGCCTAATCACTGAAGATTTTATGTTTACCCTATATCACATGATTTAGAGCACAGAGGATCAAAACAGATTGATAATTAATGTGTCTGTGCATATGATCTGCCAGAGGCTGTGGATTATCAGACAAAGGTCTTGGAGAAAGAATCACTTTTTGAAGCCAAGTATGACTTTGTATGACATTGTAGATAATATAAGGTGTACTGATTCAAATGACTTTGACTTTACAAATGTAATGTTTATATGATTTTATACTGATATTACTCACCACATAATGGTGCGGTAACAATATATTTCAGAAATGTGACAGCAATGAGGGATGTGCTTCTCCTGATTCAGCGGTGGCCAAGCTGGGTCAGGGTGAACTACATTGCACTCCATAATTTACCAAGGAATGTATGAAATAGGGACATTCCTTGTAAAACATTAAATCGAATTCTAAATTAGGCAAAACGTCCGCCTTTCCTTTGACTGAAAGAATGTGAAACAATATTTCAAATTCAACCCATCTGTGTTCAATTGGACAAACTAATCTTATTTATCAATGCTGAAGCATATCAAAAATGCACAGATAGTTATTTTGTTTTTCTTAAATGAAATTTGTAAACTATTTCAAGAGATGTCACAAAAAGAAGCTATAATTATTGAGATCTCATCTTTGAAGGAACTGGGCTACCTGCAAATTTTATTTAAAACTAAAAATGGTAACACACTTCCTTGCAGTAAAAGAATCAAACAAATACCCTGTAACTTTGCTGCATGTATCAAAACAGAGGGTATCAAAGAAATTAATTAGCAAATAATTAGCAATCCTCAGAAAAATAGATAATGCATAAAAATTATCAATAAATGCAATTTTATTTACATAAGTGCTTTTCATTTCATTTTCTGTAGTGCCCAGGATAAACATATGGCTGCAGTTATAACTCAAATACAGGCTGGGCAATACAGACCACCTTTTTATTATTTATGGGATAATACAAATAATAAGATCATGCCCTCTATTATCCTACACATTTCCCATGTTGTGGAGGAGGAGACGAACAGCAACTCTCTCCCTCTCTCTACTTAGCAAAGGAAGAAGCGAGCGACAGGCTTGCTCTGTAAAAATAGAAGTGTGCTTATGCTGTAACGGTGTTGTCTGGGGTTAACTTATCTGTATTCTGTACAGATAGTAAATATGCTTATAGCACATGCCACCTGCATAACGCTACTCACTGTGCTGCTATTGGTCTTTTAGGAACCGTCAGTCTCATTAATAATGTTGATGTTTTAAAAGACTGTCAAAATAATATGGACCTTCCTCCTGTTTCATGTGTAAATAATTAGATATACATTTGGCTTGTCTGATGAAAATTTGCTCTGCCACCCACATTATACAGATGAGCTGTCCTGGTGGCACATGGCCAATCATGTGCCAACGGGAGGAAATCAATGATGAGGATGTTGGGAAAAACTGTCCTAATATTTTGAAAGAAGTAACAAAAACATGCCAAAAGTACATCATTTGTTTATAAAATAATGCTCAAGGAGCTATGGAAAGCTACAATATTGCTTGGTGTTGATTGACACCTTCACAAAGTGGACAGGAATTCATCACACATCCCCAGCAAATGCCGCATCTGTGATACTCTATTGAATGATGCTCTTTCCATTTTTGGGGTTCCAGAACTGATTTATGCAGATAATGGAACTCATTTTACAGCACAAACAGTTCAAGACTTAATCCAAGCTGTAAGAAGTAAGATCAAATTTCATAGTATCGGTACAATCAAACAAATGCTGGCAAAAACCACACATGGAAAGGGTATTACTTGGCCAGAAGCTCTGAAATTAGTCAGACTAACCATTAACTCTATACTAGACCCAAAGACAGGATTATCACCTTTTGAATGTGTTTTTTCACCATCCTTATGTATTACCTGACCTCTCACCACTAACCACACCTAACAAATACACAGATCTTGGTGAACATCTCAGGGAATGTTTTGATTCTCATAGTCTCACACGGGACTGTCAGAAGCTGCTCCACAGAAAGAAATGGATCAACCTGGAGACTATGTCTTCATAAAGAGCCACCACCGACAACACTAGACACTCCCACTCCCACTGCAGTACGTATTGCTGAATGACCATCTCGGATTCACCTTTCACATGCTAAAAGACTACGGGTGCCTGTAAGTGAACTAACTAACTTGTTTCCCTGAGTAAGTCCAGTACAAAGGGGGCATGTCCTTTTAAAGACAAGGCCGTCTCAACCCTGGTGAAGAAAGAGGCCCGGAGGGGTACTCTCTCAGGTGGAAGCATGGCACCAAAACTATTGAGGACTCTGTGTTCAGCACTTCTCCTGGCAGTGGGGTGGTAATCTCTTTCTGATTCAAGGACAAGGAACCCACGAAGCACGGACAATGAACAATACGCATAACCTATGGTACCAGACAATGGTGGTTTCGGTGAGAGGACTGGGAATCGATACTTCTTGCTATGTGTGTTCATTGCTACCCCATTTACACAAGACTGCAATACTCATGATTGACTACAATACCCATGATCCCTGTTCCACTGAGTGAAGAGAAAACGCCCGGAGCGACAATAGCGATGAACTCTCGTCTCAGTCTGTTTAATACAAGCAATAAAGTTGGACATTGGATGGTGGGGAATTTGTCAGAAAGGTATCTTAATAGATTGAATGTCACTATTACTGATTACACTGGGTCCAAGATTAGAATATTTAATATTATTGGGATTGGAACTTCTTTGCTTGCAGTTAAGAAGCATTTAATGAAAGTAAATCCTACACTGTTTACTTCACCAATCTGCTTTCACAAAAATTGTAGTAAAAACAGTTTCAACCCGGGTATTTCACAAAGATGCAATGATACTAAGGAAGTGACCTGTGAAGTGTCATATTATGATTCTGTCTGTAGAAATGTATTTCACTTTCCCTATATTGCTGCTGGAAAATTCACCTTAAAGAGGAAAAATTGTACTTTTAACTGTAGCAATAATCCTACTGTTTTTTTGGCCAAATGATGATGGGTATGGATTCTTGGAAAACCAATGGGTACTTTTTTTCCAATGTATGGCAGTGCTCTAGCTATACATCACATAAATGCATTAGCATGGACAATAGAAAATCTGACTATATTAATGGAGCAAGGATTCACAACTTTAAATGAAGAACAAAAATTAGCCATTTGAATGATATTTTACACTTACAGCATGGGTTAGATGAAGATAAAGGTTGGGGCTCCTGGGATTGGTTTCAAAGTAGAACTTGGTGGCAGATTTTGCTCAAATGGCTGACCCCAGTTATTATAATTTTAGTGCTTTTCTGTGTATTGTTCATGTGTGTCATTCCCTGCATCAGATCAATGATCACACATGCATTGACTCAACACACTTTCATGCTACAGCAGTCATTCTTGTCCAATCATGTTCAAGGCCCGTATATGCCACTCTCCCAAAAGGATGAAAATCTTTTGAAGTTACATTATACTGATAATTGCATATGATTAAAAAGATTAATAAAATAATAAACAGGAGGAAAATGTTGGAAAATTGAATATATGGTTATCATTTTATTAATAACTCATGAAATGAAGATTGATATTCTTATATGTATGATGCTTTTTTATTAGTCATAAAATACAACTTGTGCCTCTTCTTATAATCACTGTTAGTGACTAAGCTGCATCACCCTTCTGTTTATTCGTCTGATGTGTGATAAAAGAGTGTTGACATATATGCTGTATCAAGACTTGTCCCCTGTACACCCTGTGTGTGCAGGGGACATTGCATGAACAGAGTGTTCATACAATTTATCTCCTACACACACTTGAAGACATACGGAGCGTACTTTTTTGCTTATGTGGTAATTCTGTTTGTTCTGCTTTTGCTGAGTTTATCACATACTCCATGTATATAAAGAAAGCAACTGCGGACTATTTTTTAGTGTCCCACTTGCCCTGTAAAAGGTATGTGTTGATACTCCTTGTACAAGTAAAAACTTCAAAGGCTCTGCGTGTCTTAAGTCTGATCTCTGATTCAGTCTAATACCTTTTTGTACTCTGTATTTGTGAGGTTATATTTCAGACTTCTGACAGCTTCAGCATTAGTCCATTTAGAAAGTCTGTGGTTAAGGTTTGGAAAGGAAAACTCTTCTTTAGGCCACAGACAATCTCACCATGTAATCCTACAACCACCTAACAAAACTGTCAGATTCAGTTAAAGTTGAAATAAAAACTGGCATGCGGGTGACAGACTATAGTGCCTTCAGCCACCTGTAAAAGCTCAGGGGGTACAGTAATGAAAAATAAAATGCCATCACTGTTAACAGTTTACACTAACAGCTGCACTGTGTTGTCTGCTTGATTGCTGCTTCGAGTTTTCTTGCTGATCTGTTTTTTCCTCCTGAATCTCTCTGGTATATGGTTTTGCGATCTGCAATGAAATGTACTCTTCTTCCTTGATTTCTGTCAATCTAATTTTGACTGGACACTGCAGTTTTTTTTTTCTTTTCAGAAAGCAACCTTTATCAGGGCTGCCATTATTTCACAATGTATTATACATCCTCTGTTATTTTATCATTAGTGAAGTGGTAAACACATAAGAGACATTGACAAATGCTTTAAAATGCTTCAAAACAGAGAGAAATGACCCAGTGATCCACATTGTGGAAATCTGCAGTATTAAGAATCTTTAAACGTTCATTTACTTGATCAGAGACCCGTTTCATAATCCCTAATATGATAATAATACAACAGTATCACGGACTATTTTCCTTTCCTCTTCAGAACGCTGATGAAAGCATCTTTCGGAACGTCCACGTTGCCGATACGCCTCATCTTCTTTTTACCCTCTGCCTGCTTCTTCAGTAGCTTCATCTTCCGTGTAATGTCACCTCCATACTACCAACACACACAGGGACAGAACTGAAGTAATCGGTGCTATATTCTGTGTATTTTTGAAGTAGGAAAAAAACAACATTTACTTACACATTTTGCAAGGACATTTTTTCGATAAGCCTTTATTCTGAAAAAGAGACATACTATTCTCACCACACATAATTCATTTGGTCCTTTACATATTTTAGGCAAGTACTTTACATTCTGTACATGCAGTATTTCACAGGTCACATTATGTCTAACCCAGTGAGTTTCAACCTTTTTTGAAACCAAGGCACATTTTTTTACATTGGAAAAAAAAAAAATCCCACAGCACACCACCAACCACAAATGTTACAAAATGACACACTGTAGCCTATTACAGCATATATAATGATACTTTAGTCTTGTAATTTGTTTATACTCTGTGTGAAACCTGGGCCTATTTAGATGAACAAAAAGCCGATATCCTGGCAGGGACTGAAGGAAGGCATACATGAAGCTCTTCCTCAACAGCTCTGTTGCCCTCTTGTTTTAGTTGTTATAGCAGTCATCTGAGAAAAGGCCAGCTCACATCGATATGTGAAAAATGGGATCAATGTTGAAATAGCGGTTTGCCAGAATTGGGAACACCTTGGCACCAGTCAACCAAAATCTGTCCAATGGGAGAGCAGCAAAGCTTAAGCCTGTATCTTACTGGACTGTGACAACATTTAGTGTCGATTTTCACCTGGAATCACACTGAATTGACACTTATGACACATTTACAAACATGGGCCCTCATTTATCAAAAGTGTGTAGAAATCGGTACACATTTGGGTGTAGAAAGGGAAAGGAAATCGTACAAAAATGTCCATGTAGTATTTATGAAATCATGCATATCAGCTCAATCTCATTGTACCATATTTAGTCATTGATAGAAATGATCTTACCGTGCCTCGTCCTCAGGATTGAAGACAGCGGAATACAAGATATTAAAAAGAGAATTTTTTCCAAAGTCTTATAATAACTGACATTATAAGAGAAGTGAAAAATAATACAGTATAGTTGGTTAAGCTCAAAAGTCGCTTTAAATGCAAAAGAACCACATTGTAGAAATTGGCACTGCTGATCTCCATCTGAGGATTATAATCTAAAACTTTGTTTGACTCAGATAACTGATTAAATGTAATCCATTTTGTCATTTTATAATATACTTGTCAAACATGAGAATTTATTACTTACATTTTAGAAGTGCAGAAATACTCCACTCTTCAGAACAGCTGTCTGCTCTGTGCTGTGCACGTTGGCTCGGCTCAGCCACACTCTCTGGCACCCAGCAATATTGTGCAGAAACGCACAGGGCAAAATAAAATAATTTCCCCACACCTTCTCTGGTGTGTACAGCAGATTTTCTCTTGCTACTCCAGAGCAGTTGTTGTTTAAAACCCAATGCAGTGCATCATCTCAGCCAGGCACTTCTTTGCGTGAAACTCTGTTGTGGTTTATCAGTATGTTAACAGATAATTTGTAAGCGATAACTATTATCAGATACTATATAACCAAGGCTTGACATTAACATCCACCAATGGTGGGTAGATTGCAGCAGTAGCCGGTAAGGCAGCCACTCCCACTAGCCACTTTGGCAGGTTGTAGTTTTCTCAAACGGCATCTAAAATAATAAACTCACGTTAAAATATTGCAATGTGAGACTATGAAACTACAACTCCCGATTTTATCCCGATTTATTTATAACGATAAAAACACTTTCAGCCAATCAGAAAACATCCGACCATCACTGTCACCTGTTCTGAGAGCAGGGCATCCTACCTGTGGAAGTCCGGAGTCTGGAGCTGAGAGAAAAATCAGGTGAATAATTTCACTCTTTGCTTTTCTTATTTTTTTTCTGTCCAAGGTACTGGTCTACTTTAAAAAAAATCCTTTAAGATTAATGATTGCAGCAGTGACATAAATGGTCTCATCCTGCAGTAAACTCCCCCCCCCCCCCATCAAAACAAAACAGTATTCCTTTGTTTTCCAAATTGTATCACAAAGCTTTGGGGTCCAGAAGGAGAACTCTTGAGGTCCGGATCCAGACAGTTGGTGACCCCTGGATTAGGATTGTTAATGTAAATTTGAAACATTTTTCTCCTTAAGATGAGACTTTTTTCCTCATTGGTTTTCTATTTTTTCTTTTTTTTTCTAGTGAAAACAGGTTGTGCCCATTACATTAAATCCATCATCAACTACTAATGACGTAGTGCAGCCTGAAGGGGTGTCCCAATTCACAGAGGTAATTTACACAACTACAAACTACAGGAGCAAGGTGAGCCACTTGGCCATGTGGTGCGGAGACAACAATCTCTCTCTGAACGTGGAGGAGACGAAAGAGATTGTTATGGACTTCAGAAGAGCGCACACCCAGCATGCTCCCCTGACCATCAATGGCGCTGCTGTGGAGAGGGTGAGCAGCACCAAGTTCCTGGGTGTGCACATCACAGAGGACCTCTTCTGGACCACCAACACTGTATGAGCAGCCAAGAAAGCTCGGCAGCATCTCTACTTCCTCCGAAAACTAAGAAGAGCCAAAGCCCCGGCCCCCATCATGTGTACCTTCTACAGAGGCACCATCAAGAGCATTCTGACCAGCTGCATCACAGTGTAGTACGGCACCTGCACCACGACCTGCCACAAGACCCTCCAGCGCATAGTGAGAACAGCTGAGAAGATGGTCGGTGCCTCTCTCCCCTCCCTTGAGACCATTTACAGCACCTGCCTCACCCGCAAAGTCCTCTGCATTGCAAGTGATCCCACCCACCCATCACACAGCTTCTTCAGTCTGCTACCATCAGGGAGGAGACTGCAGAGTCTCAAGGCCAGGACCAGCAGACTCAAGGACAGCTTCATCCACCAGCTCAACTCACATGAATCCTGGACTCTGGCTCCCCCCTCCCTCAACAACTGAACTCTGCCATTCCCAGGAACTGTTCACTCCAGCACACGCACACACACTGATCTCAGGGCTGCACCAGTCACTTTATGCAGCAATGGACTGCTCTCTTTGCACTATTTGCCACTTTAACCCTGTATGTGCCCTGATGTGTGCCTTAAGTCACTACATGCTGTCTTAACTTTTATCATATTTAGTTATTTTGCACACCCTTAGTATTTTTAGTTAGCTTCTGGTTGGGGGTTGGTTTTCTTTGCACTGATGTTTGATGTTTAATGTTTGGTGTTAGATGTTCTACTTTATATTCATATTTCCTACTTTTAGTGTTTACCTTGCTGCTCTGTGGGTTTCAGAGTAACGTAATTTCAATTTTCTGTATGTGGTGTACATATAATGTGCTGTACATATAGCAGAACTGACAAAGTTGACTTTGACTTTGGCTAATTTTCAGCCCTCAAGGGTCACAGGGTAGGAATACAAATGAGAATTGGGACAGATCTACCTGCACTTCACTCTCACATTGCAAATATTTTTCTCTGCTGATTAACAGTTTTACTGCTGTTCATAAATAATTAAAAAGTGTTTATCTTCCTTTTTTAATGTATGTATAAGGGTCATTTACATTTAAAAAGGTTGTAATTTTAGGTTGTAATTTTTTTTTTCCACAATATCTTTATTGAACCTTTTTTTTTTTTTAAACAAACATGACACAAACAATCAAACACTAACACTAAAGTACTACAAAAAAAAAATGCACTAAAAACACCAACAACCACCAACAAAATCAAGTCTTCAACAATGCTCCTCTGTTTAGTCTAGGCAATCCATTACATAAGTATACATATTATGTTCACCAGTTTGGAATTTACAAGGTCCACACACATCATTCACCTTCTTCAAGAGTTATGTTTAAATTTTTTACATGATCAATAAAAGGTCTCCATATATTCTCAAACACAATTTCCTTTGATTTCAGTATATATGTTATTCTTTCTAATGGAAGGTTTGTTAACATCTGTCTTAACCACTGAGTCACATCTGGTCTATGAGTCTTTTTCCACAGTAGTGCAATACATTTTTTGGCATTAAGCAAACTGAGGTCTATGAATGTTCTTTCACTTTTATTAAAGTTATGCTTTTCTGGGTACAGACCCAACAAAAACAGTTTAGGATTCAAAATGATTTGTTTTGAGATTATTTTTTCAATTGTTACCCTCACCTCTTCCCAAAACATTCTTATTATTCTACATTCCCATACACAATGAAATAGGGTTCGTTTACTTTCCATGCATTTTGTGCATGTATCTGGTATATTTTTGTTATATCTATTTAACTCCTCCGGTGTAACATACATCCGCATTAACCATTTGAAATGTATCAATTTAAGACGTACATTTATTGATTTGGTTTGGGCTTCTGTACATGCCAATTCCCATTGTTCCTCTGAAATTTCAATTTGCAGATCTTCTTTCCAGTAGTTTAATCTTTTCTGTGAATTTTCACTTGAGGATAGTGTCAATGAGTTATAAAACTCTGAAATAATACCCTTTCTTTTACTATCTTTCATCAACATTTTTTCCAAGGATGAATAAATAGGTCGAGTGAGAGCTTTATTTTGATTTGATCGAATAAAGTTTCTAAGTTGAAGATATTTAAAAAAATGTGTTCTATTAAGATTAAATTTGACCCTCAGCTCTTCAAAAGACATTATGTTATATGCACATGGCAAATATACACTCACCGGCCACTTTATTAGGTACACCATGCGAGTAACGGGTTGGACCCCCTTTTGCCTTCAGAACTGCCTCAATTCTTCGTGGCATAGATTCAACAAGGTGCTGGAAGCATTCTTCAGACAGTTTGGTCCATATTGACATGATGGCATCACACAGTTGGCGCAGATTTGTCGGCTGCACATCCATGATGCGAATCTCCCGTTCCACCACATCCCAAAGATGCTCTATTGGATTGAGATCTGGTGACTGTGGAGGCCATTTGAGTACAGTGAACTCATTGTCATGTTCAAGAAACCAGTCTGAGATGATTCCAGCTTTATGACATGGCGCATTATCCTGCTGAAAGTAGCCATCAGAAGTTGGGTACATTGTGGTCATAAAGGGATGGACATGGTCAGCAACAATACTCAGGTAGGCTGTAGCGTTGCAACGATGCTCAATTGGTACCAAGGGGCCCAAAGAGTGCCAAGAAAATATTCCCCACACCATTACACCACCACCACCAGCCTGAACCATTGATACAAGGCAGGATGGATCCATGCTTTCATGTTGTTGACGCCAAATTCTGACCCTACCATCCGAATGTCGCAGCAGAAATCGAGACTCATCAGACCAGGCAACGTTTTTCCAATCTTCTATTGTCCAATTTCGATGAGCTTGTGCAAATTGTAGCCTCAGTTTCCTGTTCTTAGCTGAAAGAAGTGGCACCCGGCGTGGTCTTCTGCTGCTGTAGCCCATCTGCCTCAAAGTTCGACGTACTGTGCGTTCAGAGATGCTCTTCTGCCTACCTTGGTTGTAACGGGTGGTTATTTGAGTCACTGTTGCCTTTCTATCAGCTCAAACCAGTATGGCCATTCTCCTCTGACCTCTGGCATCAACAAGGCATTTCCGCCCACAGAACTGCCGCTCACTGGATATTTTTTCTTTTTCGGACCATTCTCTGTAAACCCTAGAGATGGTTGTGCGTGAAAATCCCAGTAGATCAGCAGTTTCTGAAATACTCAGACCAGCCCTTCTGGCACCAACAACCATGCCACGTTCAAAGTCACTCAAATCACCTTTCTTCCCCATACTGATGCTCGGTTTGAACTGCAGGAGATTGTCTTGACCATGTCTACATGCCTAAATGCACTGAGTTGCCGCCATGTGATTGGCTGATTAGAAATTAAGTGTTAACGAGCAGTTGGACAGGTGTACCTAATAAAGTGGTCGGTGAGTGTAAATCTTGAATCTTTTGAATCCCTTTTAAATTCCATACTTTAAATACAGCGTCCGCTCTTCCTGGTTTAAAATATTGATTACCCCATATTGGGCTAAATGGTGACAATAACTGTGGTTCTTTTAAATAATTTTTAGCTTCACACCATATTTTGATCATATGCTTTACAAATGGATTTTTAACTTGTTTTTGTAATTTTTTTGCCGAATCTGAGTATATGAATATGGGAAGAGGTAAAGGTAAATTGTATGATTCCATTTCAGTCCAGTGAGGGAGATCATTTAATGAAAAATAATATGTCATAGACCTCAGTTGTGCCGACCAATAATACAACATAAAATTTGGACATTTCAGACCTCCACGATCAAATGGTAAATATAATAAAGACAGACGTAATCTAGCCCTCCTGTTGTTCCATATAAATTCCACTAACTTTTTTTTAATTCTTGAGAATAAATCTAAAGGTGGTGGTAAGGGAATGTATTGAAATAAATAAAGTATTTTAGGTAAAATATTACTTTTAAGTATATTGATTCTCCCGATCATCAACATTGGTAGTGACATCCATCTCTGAATTGACTCATTGCATATCTGTCATTAAGGCTTCATAGTTGACACTGGCGACTGATTCTAGCTTAGGCACAATTTGGATTCCTAAATATTTAAACTGATTTACAACGTTGAATTGATTTACCTCAGGGTCTGGGTAATTTCTCTGGGTCTCATTTAGCATTAATATTGAAGATTTAGTTTTATTTATTTTATATCCTGATATTTCCCCAAAATTCTTTATTAAATTCAACAAGGTCGGAATTGATTTTTTTAGATTCGACATAAACAAAATTATGTCATCGGCGTACAGGGAAATTTTATGTTCTGTTGGTCCAACTTTAATTCCATATATTTGTGAATGTAAACGTATCGCCATCGCTAAAGGTTCAATTGCCATAGTAAACAGTAAAGGTGAAAGTGGACAGCCTTGTCGACATCCTCTATTGATTTTTATTGATTTTGAAATATTGTTATTTGTTAGGATTTCTGCTGTAGCATTATTGTATATTATCTGAACCCATTTTATGAAATTATTTCCAAGTCCAAACCTTTGTAAGACTTCAAAAAGAAAGGGCCATTCGACTCTATCAAAGGCCTTTTCGGCGTCCAGTGATAGGAGAGCTGTATCCGGTGCTTCTTTATTAAAATAAATAATATTAAATAGTCTTCTTACATTATGGAAGCCTTGTCTTCCCTTTATAAAGCCATTCTGATCTCGATTAATAATATTTGGTAAAATTTCTTGTATTCGTCTTGCTAAAATTTTACAGATTATCTTAAGGTCGGCATTTAATAGGCTTATTGGTCTCATATTTTCACATTTATTAGAGGGCTTACCTGGTTTTGGCAACAGTATAATTAAGGCATTATTCATGTATGATGGTAAATTATTATTTTGAAATGCTTCTAAAACCATTTCCAAAAAAGGTTTTATTAATTTATTCTTAAATTTTTTATAAAGGTCAACTGGAAGACCATCTGGTCCTGCACTTTTTCCTGATTTCATATTATCAATGGCTAGCCCAACTTCTTCTTGACTAATTTTAGACTCCAATATCGCCCTGTTTTCATTTGGAATACACGGTATAGATAGTTCGTTCAAAAACCCATTTAGTTTTGTTAAATCAGATTCATTTTTGGTATCATATAATTTTTCATAGTAATCTCTAAAGGCTCTGTTAATTTCTAAAGGATCTATAACTACCTGTCCGTTACTTATAATACTGGTAATTGGTGTTTTAATTTCTAATTGTTTAATCTGCCATGCCAAGAGCATGCCAATAATTTACCTGATTTTTCACCTTGTTCATAAAAAGATTGTTTCAATCTTAGAAGACTCGAGGCAGCTCTATTCGCTGATTTTTTGTCGTATTCAGCTCTCAAAATCAGTAATTCATTCTCCAACCTTGGATCACTTCCTGCATACACTTTTTCCTGAAGATTTTTTATTTTATGTTCCAATTGGGCTCTCTCCTCTCGAGTCTTCTTAGATTTTGAACCTGTATAACTAATAATATGTCCCCTAATAAAAGCTTTGAAAGCCTCCCACTTTACACATGCTGATGTTTGTGTAGTATTGATATCAAAGAACTCATCTATCTGTTTTTCTATGTACTTGACAAATTCCTCATCCTGAAGCCATTTATGCTGAAATTGCCATCTACCTGATTCCTTTGTCAATTTCTTATCTACATATACTATACAGCAGGGTGCATGATCAGAGATCACGATGTTATCATAAAAGCAGTTTTGAATCTTGGACCTTAATTCTGTGGAAATCAAAAAATAATCAATACGTGAGAATGTCTTGTAGGTACTGGAATAACAAGAGTAGGCTTTGACTTGTGGTTTCATTTCTCTCCATATATCCAAGAAAAAATCCAAGATGGCGCCGCGGATGGCAGCCACTGGCTTCTGCTCTCTGATGTTTTTGATAATTTTGTGTGTTTTTTTGGACTTCTGCTCTTCTGTCCGAATCACCTATTCAAGGGAGGAACTACTTTCACTCAGACTACCTCCCAATGCAACTTCTCCGCCAGTTACTGCTGCTGATCTGAAGTTTTTTCAGTCGATCTTAGCTGTGGGAGCAGCGGCTATTGGCGCTGGCCGGAAACGAAGGCGGCGTGGTAAACGTGCCGGTGCGCTAGTCAGGCTGAAGAAACGAGGATTTCGCACGCCACTCCCATCGATCCATCTGGCAAATATCCGCAGTTTGGCGAACAAAATGGATGAACTGCTGCTCCTGACTCACAAAAACCAGGATTTTAGCAGATCTGGCGCCCTTTGTTTCACAGAGTCCTGGCTGAGTGAACACATCCCGGACAGCGCGGTGCGTCTGGACGGATTCCAACTGTTTCGCGCTGATCGCAGCCGAGAATTCTCTGGAAAGACTAAGGGTGGTGGAATCTGCTTCTACATAAACGAAGGTTGGTGTACTGATGTCACAGTGTTGAAGAAGTTTTGTAGTCCTAACCTAGAGTCACTGTTCATAAACTGTAAACCCTTTTATTCACCGCGAGAGTTCTCCTCATTTATTCTGGTCGGAATTTATATCTCGCCTGCTGCTTGTACAACGGAGGCACTGCAGCACCTCGCTGACCAGATAGCAGAGGTGGAGGAAAAACATCCAGACTCTCTGCTTATCATTCTGGGTGATTTCAATAGAGCTAATCTCACAAATGAGCTTCCTAAATACAGACAGCATATTAAATGTCCCACCAGGGACACAAATACACTTGACCACTGTTACACAGTTTTAAGGAATGCCTATCATGCCGTCCCCCGTGCAGCTCTGGGTTTTTCTGACCACTGTCTGCTCCATCTTATTCCAACATACAGACAGAAACTAAAAACTTCCAAGCCTGTTGTAAGGACTGTGAAGAAATGGACTGAGGAATCAAAGCTGAAGTTACAAGCCTGCTTTGACTGTACAGATTGGAGTGTTTTTGAAGCTGCAGCCATTAACCTAAATGAACTCACTGACACTGTGACGTCATACATCTGTTTCTGCGAGGACATGTGTGTGCAGACCAAGACCTTCTGCATATACAACAACAATAAACCCTGGTTCATTCCTAAACTGAAGCAGCTACGTCAGACCAAGGAGGAGGCCTACAGGACTGGTGACTGGACTCTGTACAAGCGGGCCAGAAACATGCTGACGAAGGAGATCAGGCTTGCTAAGAGGAGCTACAGTGTGAAGTTACAAAAAAACTTCTCAGCTAACAGCTCTGCTTCTGTCTGGAGAGGCCTACGGAATATCACCAACTACAGGAGACCATCCCCCCACCCTGCGGAAAACCTCCAGCTGGCTAATGACCTAAACAGCTTTTACTGCAGGTTTGAAAAGAACCTACAGTTCTCACCTCCCACCCACACAAAAGGATTATCTGCAGCCCCAGGAACTCCATCCCTCCTCCACTCTGACCTCCCACCAGCACTAATGATCTGTGAAGAGGAGATGCGCCGGGTCTTTCAGAGACAAAAGATCAAGAAGGCTGCAGGACCTGATGGTGTGTCTCCGTCCTGCCTGAGAGTCTGCTCCAACGAGTTGGCCCCCATCTTCACCCGGATCTTTAACAGATCACTGGAGCTGCGTGAAGTGCCTTCCTGCTTCAAACGCTCCATCATCATTCCAGTTCCCAAGAAACCCTCTATTACAGGATTAAACGACTACAGACCTGTTGCCCTGACCTCTGTGGTCATGAAATCCTTGGAGAGATTGGTGCTGAACCACCTGAAGGTCATCACTGGCCCCCTGATGGACCCACTGCAGTTTGCCTACCGGTCAAACAGGTCAGTGGATGATGCAGTGAATATGGGACTACATTACATCCTGCAACACCTCGACTCCCCAGGGACGTACGCCAGGATCCTGTTTGTCGACTTCAGCTCAGCGTTCAACACCATCATCCCAGGCATTCTTCATCAGAAACTCCTCCAGCTCAAGGTGCCCCCCTCCACCTGCCAGTGGATCTCCAGCTTTCTGACTGACAGGTGGCAACAGGTGAAGCTAGGGAGATTTACATCCAGCTCCCGAAAAATTAGTACTGGCGCCCCCCAAGGATGTGTCCTTTCCCCACTGCTCTTCTCCCTCTACTCCAACGACTGCACCTCAGAGGACCCTTCGGTGAAGCTCCTGAAGTTTGCGGACGACACCACAGTCATCGGTTTAATCCGGGATGATGATGAGTCTGCATACAGGCGGGAGGTGGAGCAGCTGATCCTCTGGTGCAGCCAGAACCATCTTGAACTTAACCCAGCCAAAACGGTGGAGATGACTGTGGATTTCAGGCGACACCCCCCTTCATTCCCCCCACACACCATCCTCAACAGCACAGTGTCCACTGTGGACTCCTTCAAGTTTCTGGGTACCACAATCTCCCGGAACCTGAAGTGGTCCTCCCATATAGACACTGTCCGGAAAAAGACCCAGCAGAGGTTGTTTTTTCTGCGTCAGCTCAAGAAGTTTGATTTGCCTCAGGAGCTGCTGGTTGTCTTCTACACCGCCATCATCCAATCTGTCCTCTGCTTTTCCATCACTGTCTGGTTTGGATCTGCCACTAAACAGGACAAGACCAGACTGCAGCGGATCATTAAGTCTGCGGAGAGGATCATTGGTACTGACCTACCCTCCATTGAGAACTTATATCGGTCCATAACCAGGAAACGGGCGGGAAACATCTGTGCTGACCCATCACACCCCGGCCACAAACTGTTTGAACTTCTATCTTCTGGTCGTCGTTACAGATCACTGAAGGTCAAAACCACCCGTCACAGGAACAGTTTCTTTCCTCAAGCCATCACTCTGATGAACTCCTAACATTCACCTAGTCCTACCTGTTTGCTGTACTCATGACTTTTCATCCATTATTACATTGCACATAACTCTCACACTGCTTTTTACTTCATTCACATTATATCACTGAATCTGAGTCCACATTGAAATACTGTGTGACTGTATATTTTTTCATATATTTCTGCAAAGTGTGGTTAGTCTGAGTAAATAACTGCATATATTCCTGTAATATTTGCATCCTTTTATAGAAACGTGGACAGACTGTAATTTACTGTACATACTCTGTTGTCATTGAATCCTTATTTAAATCCTCCACCTGAACAACGAGAGCAAGTTTTTAGCCAAAGTCAAATTCCTTGTATGTGTTGTGCATACTTGGCCAATAAAGCTGATTCTGATTCTGATTCCGATATCTAGCAATCTCAATTCTTTCATAAAATGATTAATGGTCATCCTACATCCATTGTGCGTACAGTCCAGTCCTGTTGATCTATCTATACCGGGATTCAATGTACAATTAAAATCCCCTGCTATTATATGTTGCCCTGTAAGTGATGATAAGATAAGAAATAAATTAGCAAAGAACTTTTGATCATCTATATTGGGACCATATAGGTTCACCAAATTTATATTTTCTAATAGCAAAGATCCTTGAATGATTACATATCTTCCAAATTTGTCTCCAATTACATTTTTCACTTGAAAAGGGACTGATTTATGTATGAGAGTCATAACTCCCCTGGCTCGGGATGAAAATGATGAGGTGAAAACACTTCCTTGCCATCTACTCCTAATTCTTTTTACATCCTCCTCTATTAGATGAGTTTCTTGTAAAAACACAATTTTTGAACCCATGTCTTTTATTTTATTCATAACTTGTTTAAGTTTTTTAAAATTTTGTAGACCTCTGCAATTCCATGAAGTTAAATTAAGATTAACGCTTTGGTTTATGATCAATAGGGAGTTTGGGATTACCTTGTAGTGTAAACATGCTCATACAGAGAAGCAAAAAAATGAGTGGTTGAACATTCATCCTACAAACTACACACAAACAAATTCCCCCTTCCCACACTTGTGGCAAACCCCCCAAAATCAAAAGAAAAATTCCGTCTCCCGATATAGCCATCGACTGCTCCACACCCACGAGGATCAGCCTAAGCCACTCCTTCTTCATCCTCCCAATCACCCTAACTCTACTGCTTTTAATGACGTAACATTAACTCTCCTCTGTAGTTTTCCAGCTTAACTCCAAAATTTTTAGCAACTTTGTACATCATAGTTTTTTTTTTGTTTTTTTTTTTAATTATATAATGCAATCTATATTTTGTAAACTTGCTATTTGCTTCAAGTCAGTCAGATGCCTGTGCAAATGCTTAATTATTCTACCTTATATTTTGTTCATGCTTAACTCTCACCAGTCTCTTCTTCTTGGATCTTCTTGATAAACTCCTGCGCCTCCTCTGGGGTCTTGAAGATGTGGGTTCTGCCCCCATACGTGGTCAGCAGTCTCGCAGGATAAATTACACCATGACGAATCCCAAGGTTGCGCAGCTCCTTACGTACGGGATCATACTGCTTCCTCAATTGTTGGATTCCTGTGGCCCAATCTGGGTAGAACCGCACCTGCAGATCCTGGTGTTTAATCTCTCCTTTAGCTCGTGCTGCGTTGAAGATCTTCATCCTGTCTCTGTTGCTGACAAACTTCATAATTAAGGTCCTCGGTGGTCCCTTATCTCTCCGTGGGCCAATACGATGCGCGCCCTCCAAAACCACCGCCGGCTGCAGCTCCGCACTGCCCAGCGCCTCCGGAATCCACTTTTCCAGAAAGGAACACGGGTCCCGACCTTCGGATTCTTCCGGTAGACCCACCAGCCTCAAGTTGTTCTGTCTCGACCGGGATTCCAAATCCAGAATGTTTTCTTCCAGACATTTTTTTTTTTTCCAAAGTGCGCACCTTTAATTGGAGACAATTGACTTCATCTTCAGCACTGGAAATACGAAGCTCCATCTGCGCCATTCGTTCCACACAGTCACCCAATTCCTTTCTCATTCCTTCCAACGGTGCCATAATCCCATCAAATCTAGAGGAAAAGATCGCTCTCATTGAACTCATAGCCGCCAGCAACGCACCTGTGTCGTTTCCCGCAGCTCCCGCGCCGTTGTTAGCTTCCTTCGCCATATTTGGTGCTTTCTCTGCTGCGTCACAGACCTGAAAGTCCGTTAATTTGGACTGTTTCTGCGGCTCGCTTTTTCCTCTACTTGGTTTTCCAGCCTTAGGCTTCACCGACATATCCTCGCTCAAACGCTGGGATACGTTCTGTCCCAAATGAGAGAGTTATTTGCCGATTTTTTTTCTCCAGAAGCAGAGCAGAGTGAGACGTGTCCTTCTTACGTGGCAGCCATAACCGGAAGTCCTAGGTTGTAATTTTGATCTGGAACATTTGGGTGTGACAAACATGCAGGGAGGTGGGGGATCGGGATGGGGGCAAACACTTTTTCACACCACTGTATATATAAAATGTGTGCGTGTCCACCCCGATGACCTGCCCCCGGAAAAAAGTTCAGGATCAGGAAAATTTTTTGCTTTAACCCCTGTGTGAACTCAAGAGTTTTTTTTTTGTTTTTTTTTTTCCCAATTTGGACTTTTCTCTCAGGCTGCACAATAGTGGCAGTTATATCAGTCTCTGTACTTATGTCCTGCTGTTCTTTTTTTCTACAGCAGACGAAACAAGACAAAAAACACTGCTTTAGTTAGATCTCTGCTGATCTAGGAATGCTCTAGGTGTGTTGGACATGTTTTTTTTACATTCATCTTACTACTCTATGAATATGGCCTTTGTTGATGCACCAACACAATTAAACTGTTAATTACAGTTTAATTAACTGTGTAGCTTTACCTGTAACAACAGCTACTTTAGAGTATAAGTGATCATCATCTCAGTATTTGGGGCACATTTTTCTCCAAATAAAATGGCCCTAATTAGACATCCACCCATGTCTCCCAACTGTCCTCACTCACAATGAGCCACAATGATGATGATTGGGAATAATCAGATTTGACGTGTTTACATGCACTGAATAAACTGTTATTGGGCAGTAACGACTTATGTTTGTGATTTCTCATAACCTGATAAGAGTTTAGTGGTTAAAACAGATGTGTTAAAGTTTGGGTCTGTTTTTGAAGTTAGAATAATCAGTGTAGACAACATAATAATAGTAATAATAATAATGGATAATCATGGCAGGTAAATATAAATATAACTGCTCCTGTGGAGAAGTCAGTAAACTGATTTTAGTTTACCAAATAAAAATGCACCTCAGCAGGCATGTTGTAATCAAGATAAGAGACCTACATACACACTGGTCTTGGTCTTGATTTGGTCTCTGACAGCCCACCCCTTAAGTCTTGAGTCTTGGTCTCTGTATGCTCTGGTTTGGGTCTACTCCCAGTTTACCAGTTTTACTGATTAATATGAGGTTATCATGGTTTTCCGGTAGCAAGCAAACCAATGCCTGACCTGACATGCACTTGTGGACCACTCCCAGTTACACGGGGTGGGACTGGACATCCTAGCAGATAAGCACATCTGTCGTTTTGCCAGTCGGTGCATCATGACATGCACTTCACAGAGAGCAGAGATAAACAAACCTATCATCTGGTCAGTCACTGCAACAGATACTGGAGTCAGTTTGTCTTGGCCTGTCCTTGCCACTGATAATACCTCTATCTGCCAAGAAGTTGCCTCTAGTCCAGCAAAAGCTAGCGGTACTCAAATACTTTGCTAGCAGTTTCATGAAATGGTCAGTCAGAAAGCAACTCATACCAGCTCAGATGTCGCCCGGGTTAACAAAGTCAGGAGTTCCTGGCAGTGAAGGGCGAAGGACAGAGCTGCGTGGAGGAATCTGATCAGACCTAAATGAAACAGTCATTGTTGCCCCTGACAGACTGCTATGATGATGATGATGATGAATTTTAGTTCAAATAAATTTTAACATGCAGTAGTCAAATTTGATCATTTGTGGCTACTGGAAAGGCTGAGTGGCTAGTCACTGTGGAAAATCACTAGTCACAGTGGCTGGTGAGTAAAAACGTTAATGTGAAGCCTTGTACATAACATAAAACTTGGTCAAAGAAATACTATATAGAATATAATTTTAGCACAGTGCTTTCACAGGAGACTCCTTACAGTACATAATAAAATGACAATTGGAAAAAAACTTGAGGTCAACTACAAAGGTAAAAAAAAACAAACAAAAAACTAAAAGTTTAATTCAATTTTATAAATTCCATCAAATAACTGCATTTTTAAAATCTGCTTAAATGTTTTAATATTTGCTGCAGTGACATGAATATGGATAAAATGTTTGTAATTACTAAAAGCAACCTCTTTAGTCTTTAAAGTAAATCATCAAAACTCTGCTCTACAGGTGCATCTCAATAAATCTGTAGCATCAGTTTCTCCTCAGGCTAATTCAGGAAATCACTCTTCTTCATCTTAAAGAAATTCTCACTCAACTCTGGTCAAGAATTGCTGTGTTTCATCATCATCAGGATCCCCAGTGTAAACAACTTCCCTTTGTAGAGAAACCCGATAAGGACTTGCTTTTAAAGGATAAAAAAATATGTCATAAAATTCTCAAGCTTCCCCCTAAGCAGATAAGAAGCCTTCGTACCAAGAACCGATACTCTTAAAAGTCATAAACTTCCAACTTTCACTCCTAAACCCATCAGGTTATGCTGATAAACTCTTGGAGCCTTTCCAGAAGCCCCATAAAACTCTGTAGGTTGCCCCCCCTTTTCACATACCAAGACCTAAAAATTATCTACAGCTCAACAGTACCTCCTAGCGGACATCTACAGAATATGTTTCATTACTTATGCAATCTGGAACTTTGCTATAATGACTGAACATTAACACTTTTTATAGTTTACATTCCACAGGATAACTCTGGATACTGTGAAGATAATCGCCCTTTTGTGATGGACAATAATGGTTCACAATAATTCATTAATCCTTGATTTAAATGTGCGTGCATGTCTTAGGAATGTTTTTTTTTTCATGAATGTTATTCAAATGAATGTTAAACTTATTAGTAATAGTATAAATGCATGGTCACTGAATATTAGCCTTGAGTCACTTAATTTAGTTACATTTTATATTGAGTATATAAAATGAATTTCATAGGAACTAAATGAATGTTTTCTGAAACTCTGTTGTCCGTCTTCCAACTCGCAACAACCAATCACCAGGCTGCCTCTCTGTTGGATAATGCCCATGCATTTGATTGGCTGTTCACAGACAAAGAATTGTTCCCTCATTGGACAAAAGCCCATTCAAACTCCTCTTTATGGAAGATAATTGGTCTGTCTTGCTGTCGGTCACATGTTTATGACCCAGCAGCGTGCTTTAGTTAAAGGCAAACAGAGCCGCCCTGGTTTTTCAGTCTTTAGTTTTGTTTTTTGTGTGTTCTGAGAGTTCTGTATGTTCTGTGTGTCTGAACCTTGTCAAGTCCTGTGCTAGCTTTCTTAAATCACCTTTTTTTTTTTTTTTTTTTTGTACTTATTTTGTACCCGTAGGTAGATTTGTTTTGCAGTCTGGTGACAAGCCACCAGCTGCCGGTCGCTGCGTGCGCAAGCGCCCCGTATCCCTAACCTGCATGTTTTTAGCATGTGGGAGGAAACCGGAGAAATCCCGGAGTAAACCCACGCAACACGGGGAGAACATGCAAACTCCACACAGATCACTGTTGGCCGGAGGCAGGGATCAAACCCACGATCTCATGATCCCCGCAATCCCCCGGCCGAGGGTAAAACTGTGCTGCCGCAGTGCTAACCACTGCGCCACTGTGGGCTGCACAGTGACGCATGGTTTTGATAAGCTTTTGCCTGTTTTTCTGGCAACTGAGGGGAAACCATCCTTTTTTCTGTGAGCTCGCCTTTAAATGAGGGTCAAACTCTCAACTTTTTTTCTTCTTCGCCTCAGATAGCCGTTCTTATCCTATTTAAACGTTTTCCCTGGACTTTTTGACTTTTCTGCCATTAAAGTGGACTGATAGAGATTTTTGGAACTTCTTTCCCTGCCTCACCCATGTATGACAACGTTAAGAAACCAGGAGTTGGTGAGTGAAACTGACTAAATACATTTTCCTTCAGCCTTTGGGGTTGTCCTGTGTGCCGGGGACATCCTAAATTTGGACTGGTTGCCAAAAGACGTCACGTCTGCTCCTGGAGCCCCGTTCATCCTGCTGCTGGCTAAGCGCCGCCCGCACCAGGAAGCCCCCAGCCGAGTCTACGCCTCTCACAACTGTGAATGACCTGAAAGATGGCGGGCCGTTGCTTTCCCCTGTTTGCCATTGTACTGGTTTTGTGATTGCTGCTGAAATCAGCCAACCACAGCTGAATACCTGGAGCTACAGCTGTTCGTAAGTGAGACTCCCACTTTCCTATCTGCTGGGTCTAAACGAGATGTCCTAAACATCAATTATAATTGAACATAACCAATACTTCATGGTACAATTAGTCTCCCAGCTGTAGGACAAAGCTATAAACTGAAGGAAAATTCTTATTCTTTTTTAGTAACCTCCTTTCATTCATTCATTCATTCATCTTCTTCCGCTTAATCCTTTTCGGGTCACAGGGGGGCTGGAGCCTATCCCAACATCTTTGGGCGAGAGGCAGGGTACACCCTGGACAGATCGCCAGTCCATCGCAGGGCCAACACAGAGAGACAGACAACCATTCACTCTCACAGTCATACCTAGGTACAATTTAGAATCCCCAGTTTGATGCCAATTAACCTAACTTGCATGTTTTTGGCATGTGGGAGGAAACCAGAGAAATCCCGGAGTAAACCCACGCAGACGCGGGGAGAACATGCAAACGCCACACAGATCACTGTTGGTCGGGGGCTGGGATCGAACCCAGGATCCCCCGGCCAAGGGTGAATTGCTGTGCTGCCGCAGTGCTAACCACTCCACCACAATTCAGAAGTTCCTTTTTAGATAATCAGCTTATGTAGTTTTTCCCCATAAAATTGCGTTCTGATTTGTTAGTTACCTCAGCCTTCCATTGCATTACAGTTGAAATATAAAATCTGGTTTCCTCTTGGTTCCACAAAGGTTTAACTATAGATTTTATGCTCAATAATCCTTTAACAGCTGATGTGATATTTGACACCTGTTGATCAATTATTTGGATGTAATGTCATTTAACCTGAATGAGTTTCATTTAATAAACTTGTAAACAAGAGAAGTTGAAGTGTCTTCCTTTGCATATATGCTTTCCTGGTCACGGCAGTAAAGGACTCACTAATTTTTGAGACTGATTAATATTTAAGGTACAATAATGAATTAATCAATAATTCCTTCTTTTAGAACTGGTGCCCCCTTTTACGAGTGCTTTTCTCTCTTATTTAGTGAGTGTCGGGGTGACTGTGTAACTCTGTCCCCCACGCACACTCACTTCAAAATAAAATAAATAATTCCTGTACCTTATTACACTATATTTTATTAAATATTGCTACAAATTAGAATATCATCAAAAAGTTAATTTATCAACTACTATTATTAATCACGACATCAATGCAGCATGTCATGAAGGCAATCAGCCCGTGACACTACTGAGGTGTTATGGAGGCCCAGATTGCTTTGATAATGGCCTTCAGCTCATCTGCATGGTTAGGTCTGGTGTCTCTCATCTTACTCTTGACAATACTCCATAGATTCTCTATGGGGTGCGAATCAGGCACCAAGTCCTGTCATTTGGAAATCAAAGTCCCAGAGTAAAGAGGAAGAGTGGAGAGGTACAGAACACAAGTTGCTTGAGGTCCAGTGTGAAGTTTCAACAGTCAGTGGTGATTTGGGACCCATGCCATCTGTTGGTGTTGGTCCACTGTTTTGTCAACTACAGTGGGGTAAAAAAGTATTTAGTCAACCAGTTTAAGTTCTCCCACTTAAAAGATGAGAGAGGTCTCCAATTTTCATCATAGGTATACCTCAACTATGAGAGACAAAATAAGAAAAAAAACCCCCAGAAAATCACATTGAAGGATTTTTAATGAATTAATTGGTAAATTCCTCAGTAAAATAAGTATTTGGTCACCTACAAACAAGCAAGATTTCTGGCTCTCACAGACCTGTAACAACTTCTTTAAGAGGCTCCTCTGTCCTCCACTCGTTACCTGTATTAATGGCACCTGTTTGAACTTGTTATCAGTATAAAAGACACCTGTCCACAACCTCAAACAGTCAGACTCCACTATGGCCAAGACCAAAGAGCTGTCAAAGGACACCAGAAACAAAATTGTAGACCTGCACCAGGCTGGGAAGACTGAATCTGCAATAGGTAAGCAGCTTGGTGTGAAGAAATCAACTGTGGGAGCAATTATTAGAAAATGGAAGACATACAAGACCACTGATAATCTCCCTCGATCTGGGGCTCCATGCAAGATCTCACCCCGTGGGGTCAAAATTATCACGAGAACGGTGTGCAAAAATCCCAGAACCACATGGGGGGACCTAGTGAATGACCTGCAGAGAGCTGGGACCAAAGTAACAAAGGCTACATCAGAAACACACTACGGCGCCAGGGACTCAAATCCTGCAGTCCCAGACGTGTCCCCCTGCTTAAGCCAGTACATGTCCAGGCCCGTCTGAAGTTTGCTAGAGAGCATTTGGATGATCCAGAAGAGGATTGGGAGAATGTCATATGGTCAGATGAAACCAAAATAGAACTTTTTGGTAAAAACTCAACTTGTCGTGTTTGGAGGAGAAAGAACACCATACCTACTGTGAAGCATGGGGGTGGAAACATCATACTTTGGGGCTGTTTTTCTGCAAAGGGACCAGGACGACTGATCCGTGTAAAGGAAAGAATGAATGGGGCCATGTATCGTGAGATTTTGAGTGAAAACCTCCTTCCACCAGCAAGGTCATTGAAGATGAAACGTGGCTGGGTCATTCAGCATGACAATGATCCCAAACACACCGCCCGGGCAACGAAGGAGTGGCTTCGTAAGAAGCATTTCAAGGTCCTGGAGTGGCCTAGCCAGTCTCCAGATCTCAACCCCATAGAAAATCTTTGGAGGGAGTTGAAAGTCTGTGTTGCCCAGCGACAGCCCCAAAACATCACTGCTCTAGAGGAGATCTGCATGGAGGAATGGGCCAAAATACCAGCAATAGTGTGTGAAAACCTTGTGAAAGCTTACAGAAAACGTTTGACCTCTGTCATTGCCAACAAAGGGTATATAACAAAGTATTGAGATGAACGTTTGTTATTGACCAAATACTTATTTTACCGAGGAATTTACCAATTAATTCATTAAAAATCCTTCAGTGTGATTTTCTGGATTTTTTTTTCTTATTTTGTCTCATAGTTGAGGTATACCTATGATGAAAATTGGAGACCTCTCTCATCTTTTAAGTGGGAGAACTTGCACTATTGGTGGCTGACTAAATACTATTTTGCCCCACTGTAAACATTGATACTGTTTTATCAACGTAGCCATCTACCAGAAAATTTTAGAGCACTTCATGCTTCCCTCTGCTGACAAGCTTGATGGAGATGCTGACTTCATTTTCCAGCAGGACTTGGCACCTGCCCACACTGCCAACAGTATCAGTAATCGGTTTAATGACCATCGTGTTACTGTACTTGATTGGCACACATGCTAATGACCTAAACCCCATAGAGAATCTATGGAGTATTGGCAAGAGAAGATGAGACACCAGACCCAACAATGCAGACAAGCTGAAGGCTGCATAACACCTCAGCAGTACCACAGGCTGATCACCTCCATGCCACGCCGCACTGATGCAGTAATTCATGCAAAAGGAGCCCTGAACATGGACATACTTTTCAGTCGGTCAACATTTCTATTAAAAATCCACTTTTTAAAATTCATCTTATGTAATATTCCAATTTTTTGCAAAACTGAATTTTGGGTTTTCATTAGCTGTTGGCCAAAATCATCAAAGTTAAAAGAAACAAATGCTTGAAATGTATCACTGTGTAATGAATCTAAATAATATTGAGTTTTGCTTTTTAAATTGAATTATTGAAATAAATTAACTTTCCAATGATATTCTAATTTACTGAGATGTACCTGTAAATATAACACAAGGCAAACATATCACCTGAAAGGTTGAAGAGCTTGTTGATTGAAAAAAAAAAAAAATTCTTCCACACAGCTGCTGCATGGGAATCTATAGCAACCTGAAAAATTGTGTACCTGAGCTCCAACCTGATGTGGGATATGAGTGCACCATACAATCATGTCCAGACTGATACTGACCTTTGTGTTGAAATGATTGTACAACCACTTTTCTGTCTTATGCATGTTTGGCAAATGAGGGCCACAGCCATCCAATTGTGAAATGAGTTACCCACCCATGTCAAACTGGCCCACACCCTTGAAACTTTTAAATCTCGTCTTAAAGCTCAATTTTACTCGTGGGCTTTTAATCCAGCACAAGCTTTTAGTACATCAATGTCTTTTAGTCTATTTGTCTTCGATCGTTCCTAACTACTTAGTTTTCGCGAGTCAAAGTGTGAGAAAAGTTAGACAATTTTGTGAGGGGATCAGGACCTATGAAACTTATCTGTAACTGACTGGAGACAAAAAGCACCTGCAGCAGGGAGGGATACTGCAGCACCAGAGTGGTACTTTCTGGCAGCACCCTGGGTCAGCAGCAGAGTGGTCAGATGGATGGTGCTTTACTGCAGCAGCAGCCTTCAGCATGTCAGCCTGGTCCGCATCCAGCATTACAAGAATAAACACATGAGGACTTGATTCACCAAAACCACTGAGGATTAGGGTGTGAGGCACAGCCCCCTGCCAACTGCTGAGTAGAAATTGTGCATTCTCAGAGCATAACTTTATGTAGTTTATAAGGTTAATATTAAATATATTATCATGCACCACCAGCCTGGGGACACTTATTTCAGTCTAGGGGCGTCTAAGTCCGGCGGCCCCTGCAGATACAGTGGTGTGGAAAAAGTGTCTGCCCCCTTCCCGATTCTCTTTTTTTTTGTATGTTTGTCACACTTAAATGTTTCAGATCATCAAACAAATTTAAATATTAGACAAAGATAACACAAGTTAAACACAAAATGCAGTTTTTAAATTAAGGTGTTTATTATTAAGGAAAAAAAAAATCCAAACCTACATGGCCCTGTGTGAAAAAGTGATTGCCCCTAAACCTAATTACTGGTTGGGCCACCCTTAGCAGCAACAACTGCAAACAGGCATTTATAATAACTGGCAATGAGTATTTCACAGCACTGTGGAGGAATTTTGGCCCACTCATCTTTGCAAAATTGTTGTAATTCAGCCACATCGGAGGGTTGTCCAGCATGAACCGCCTTTTTAAGGTCATTCCACAGCATCTCAATCGGATTCAGGTCAGGACTTTGACTAGGCCACTCCAAAGTCTTCATTTTGTTTTTCGTAAGCCATTCAGACGTGGACTTGCTGGTGTGTTTTGGATCATTGTCCTGCTGCAGAACCCAAGTGCGCTTCAGCTTGAGGTCACAAACAGATGGCTGGACATTCTCCTTCAGGATTTTTTGGTAGACAGTAGAATTCATGGTTCCATTTACCACAGCAAGTCTTCCAGGTCCTGAAGCAGCAAAACAGCCCCAGACCATCACACTACCACCACCATATTTTTACTGCTGGCATGATATTCCTTTGTGTTACTTTTACACTGGATGTAATGGGACACACACTTTCCAAAAAGTTCAACTTTTGTCTCGTCAGCCCACAGAGGTTTTTCCCAAAAGTCTTGGGGATCATCAAGATGTTTTCTGGCAAAACTTGAGACGAGCCTTTATGTTCTTTCTGCTCAGCAGTGGTTTTTGTCTTGGAACTCTGCCATGCAGGGTATTTTTGTCCAGTCTCTTTCTTATGGTGGAGTCATGAACACTGACCTTAACTGAGGCAAGTGAGGCCTGCAGTTCTTTGGATGCTGTTGTGGGGTCTTTTGTGACCTTTTGGATGAGTCGTCACTGCGCTCTTGGGGTCATTTTGGTCGGCCGGCCACTTCTGGGAAGGTTCACCACTGTTCCACGTTTTTGCCATTTGTGGATAATGGCTCTCACTGTGGTTCGCTGGAGTCCCAAAGCTTTAGAAATGGCTTTATAACCTTTGAGCATCTTTGGTCTACTTCACTTTGTCAGGCAGGTCCTATTTAAGTGATTTCTTGATTAAGAACAGGTGTGGCAGTAATCAGGCCTGGATGTGGCTAGAGAAATTGAACTCAAGCTTTCCAAAGATGTGATAAAGCACAGTTAATTTATGTTTTAATGGGGGGGGGGAATCACTTTTTCACACAGGGCCATGTAGGTTTGGATTTTTTTTTTACCTTTAATAATAAGCACTTTCATTTAAATTATTCATGCCAAAAACATGCAAGTTAGGTTAATTGGAGACTCTAAAGTGGCCCCAGGTGTGAATGTGTGTGTGAATGGTGAAAGGGTTGGGCGCCGCACCAGTGGTTGCCTCATCCACTCATGTGGATGCCCTGTAATTTCCCCATTGTTGGACTAATAAAGGAATCCAAATCTAAATCTAAAAACTGCATTTTGTGTTTACTTGTGTTATCTTTGTCTAATATTTAAATTTGTTTGATGATCTGAAATATTTAAGTGTGACAAACATATAAAAAATGAGAAATCAGGAAGGGGGCAAACACTTTTTCACACCACTGTAGGAGCTGGAGTGGGCAAGCTGTGAAAATGTGGTTTTACTATTGTTCCTAGTAATTTCCAGGCATGCACAATTTTACTGTATACATAGATTTGTACTGTGTTAGTGATTTTGTGTGTGTGCTTCTGCACAGTACTCCAATAGGAGAGAAGCTGCAGTGGGGAAGCAGTAAAAACACTATTTTGTTGTGGTTCCCTGGCATGTATAATAGTACTGCATATATGAGTTTTTAAGTTATTTTACGTGTACCCTTTTGTATAACACATCTGTGGGACGATTGTGAAATTGACATGAATATCTGTAGTGCTGGGCGGCCGTTGCGGGACTGTCATTAGTGCAAAAAAAAAAAAAAATCTCAATTTTGTCTCGCGCATGTTGCAAGAAGGTCCTGCAACACTCACATCATATGTATGCGAGATTCCAGGAAACTCTGGCCCAAAATTTGCTGGGACTTTGTGTGACATTATTGCAACATTCGTGAGACATACTCAAATGTGTTGTAAGTGCCAATTCAGTGTGATTCCAAGTGAAAATTGTCACAAATTTGCATATTTGTCACACATTTTGTTTCATCTCCAACTAGTCATGCACTCTCAGGCCAGTGAGATGCTATCCTCAATCTTTTAGTCTTTAACTGTAATTTAGTCTTATAGTGTTTTTAAGGTTCGATGTGTATTTTTAGTCTTTAATATTATTTTAGTCCTTGTAATGTCTTTTGTGTACCTATTGCCACGTGCAGCACTTTGGTAGCCATGTGTTTTTAGAATGTGCTATATAAATAAAGTGGACTGGCTAACCCAGCCACAGGAGGAAACAGAAAACCAGTGTACTCTCTGTGCTGGTCAAGTCTGGGTAAATGGGGAGGGGTGCATCCGGAAAGGCATTTGGCATAAAAATCCTTGCCAAATCAAATACGTGGAGCAGCCAAAAGTGTGGTGTGGACTAGATAGCCTATCTTGCACAGATAATATCAGTGTACTAAATGAAGTATAGCATCAAATAAGAATGAAAAAATAAATTCAATAAATGGGGGGGGATTTTCTTCTTGCCCACACACTCGGGGAAAAAATTTCTTGCCTACTGATTTGATTTCTTGTCACATTTAATTTCAAACTAAATTAAAATTATGCTATAAGAATGCACAATTTCTACTCACCAGCATGCAAGAACTGTGGATCTTCTTCACAGCTTTGTTGAATCCACTCCTGCATAAGTTGTGTCTTCATTTCAGTGTCTTGGCTGCGACAGACGCAGGTTTAATGCAGTTGTGCCTTGTCAAAAACTAAAAAAACTAAACTGAGACAGGTTTGAGACACCATTGACACCTCTGTGACTACTGTGTGAAAATATGTGGCACAATTGTTTTGAACATGTTCAAAATTTCTGCACCAGAAGCTCGGTGACACACGAGAGTAAACTGAGAACTCCCGCAAATAAGATTTTGGAAACTCCGTGAATGCCATTCTCCATCTACTCGCCAGCTGTCAGCCCAGTGAGATACAAGCTTTAGCTTTAAACCACAGTCTTGTCTCAGTTCAGTTAGTTCCTCTTGCTCCTGCAAAGTCATGTTCTGTCCAAAAACTGCTGCTGAACTAACAAAGCCTTTGGTGTGCCCGACCATGGTGGCTGCTCCATCTGACACTCATGCAGTTTTCCCCACCGTAGTCCTCCTTGTTCAAGATAGTCTGATGTGACCACAAAAATTTCCTCTCCTGTTGTTTTTTTTCTAGTAATTCGTTGCAAATTACAAAATTTTCTCTGATGGCGTCTCCATCTAAAAAACTGCACACTGGCCAAGAGTTGCCCATATCCACTTATGATTGTAGATTAATCAAGTTGCACTGCAAATTTCTCACAGACGAGTATTTTTTCCAAAACGTTTTCAATATCTGCAGGCATGTCATCAATATCTCTGGCAACTGTTATCTGAGAGAGTGACTGAATGGAGTCGGTGCAGTCGGATCCCCAGTGAAAGTAAATGAAAGATAACTTTCACTGTACTGCCTTCAGCTCACCATCTTAGCTTTCTTTTGATCACCCCTTGGCCCTTCATGTGGGTTAGACTTTTGTCCAGGGCCCAGTTCAGTCTGAATATGTTTTCATCACTGTTTTCTATCTTGTCACCGCCACCTCTTGCAGGTACCACTTAACAAGTTCACCTGACACTGAAAGAGAACTTCCATTAAAAAAAAAGCAAAGAAGATCCTCATTACTGCATTCATAATACCACCCACTGACATGGAAGAACCACTACATTGCAGGCAAAGAACTAATAATTTTTTGGCCCATTTAAGTGAAATTAGATCTCTCACAGCACACTGGTTGAAATCACTGGTCTAACCAACTATACAGCTGGGTGCATATCCTGTACTTACGTTTCTCTTGCAATGACTTTGCTGCCGATAGCTGCCTGGATGGCAATCTCAAACATCTGCCTTGGAATAGAGTCCTTCAGTCTCTCACACATGGCTTTACCTGTGGTGTATGCACGGTCTCTGCAATGAAAACACCCTAATCAGAATTTGAATTATTTGATGGATAAAATACTGAGCAGTGGGGATAAATCAATTTGATACACCTGAAAAGAAAAATAAGTTTGGTCCATAAACTCAAAACATCACATCAAAATACACATTTATCATTCTGTACAACTCAATAGGCTGTCCTTTTACACACTAACAAGATATACAACGTCATACTTTTGTCATAATTTTAAGAGGCTATATGGAGCAGTCGCCTCTTTTTATTAAAGTTGACATGGGCCATATAGTTGCTTCTTCATCATGCAGATTTAAAAGGCAGATTCACGAGAAAAAAGTTGCACATTTACAGGAAAAAAATTGCAATGTACAAAAAAAGTTCAACATTTATGAGAATTAGCTTCAGTTAAGATGCAAAAAGTAGTTTAACTTATAAAAAAAGTTGTAAATTTACAAATAAATGCAGTAAATTAATGAGAAAGTCACAAATTTAATTGAAAAGTTGCAAATAAAAATGTTAAGTAAATGCAATAATGTTTAGCATTGGTGCTAAAATGCATTTTATTCAGTTAAGTAACATGCTATAGAAAGGTTTATGATGATTTGGGTGGGATAATTCTCTTTTTTCCTTGGTTGGGGATATCCCCCCCGTCCTGCCCTTTATTTGCACCTATGCTTTGAACGATACAGCTGCCCATGCCGTGGGAGAAACTGAGTGAATAAAACACATTTATATGGAGCCTGACTGCTCATTTGGCTGTGGCACAGCATGGTGGTTTTGGGGGAGAAATGGCACTGTGCTTGTAACCAATGCACTGGACCTATGTACAGGGGTGTGATGGGATGTTTTTGTGTTCTGTGGATGGTGTTGTTCTGGATGGCCATGTTTGTCTCGTGATGACATTTTGCATTGTTGCTCTTTGCTGTGGCGGAAAGCAGCCGTAACCCTCAGAAACCAAGAAGAAACGGCTTTAATTGAGCGAGGTGCACTCTCCCGTGGCAGACTGGTCAGTTTCTGGCAGATCATCACTATTTTGCATGGCTTGCTGTCAGGTGGCAGTGTGCGATGGGCACACTTGTGCCGACTGCAATGCTGACATATTTGGTCGCTTTGGCAGCGCAGCAAAGCTGTTGGGCATAATGAAGCATACATAACTTAATGTGGTGCACATTCAGGTCCGGACTGGATTTGCGGTTGGATCGGAATGCGAACCTTGATCTGGACTTTGAGAAGCCCGGCAGTAGAGCTTTGCTCTTAAATCCAATCAAAGCTGCTGGCTCCTAACACCTGCTGTCACTGTCCATCTCCCTCATATTTTTCAGTCAGGGATTAGCAGAGTCCTTGTATCAACTACAAGTTACACATTTCCTGGGTTCATCTGAGTCCATGAAGGTGTTATTAAGAATGGGCAAATGTTTAATAGCAGGATTTCGCAACATTATAACTAAGCTAACTGTCTGGATCATGTTCTGCAGCAAAAAAGTAATTTAAAAGCAGAAAACAGGAGCTCACAGGAGGCACATCTGTTCACTACAAGAGAGTTACAGTCACTCCCAATAATACTTTCCATCTTGGGAAAACCATTCTAATATTAACTTGTGTTTGTGATCGTCTGTGAGCGTTCTCGCCATTGAATGTTTTTTTGGTTTTTTTGGTGGTGGTGGAATGGCAAAAAGAGTCTCTGCTTTGTTGGGAAGTGAAGGATGCCATTAGTTCTGTGCATTAGCCATGGGGAGAAGCCTTCTATACTGTATATACAGAGGTGGGATTAAAGGCTTCAAGGGGAGGGCACACTAGAAAAGTGGACATCCAGGCCAACAGTGCAAGGATGAGTGTGAGAATCAACACAAGCGCAGAGTGGGGGAGTCACCTACAGTTGTGAAAAAATTAGGACACCCCATTAAATAGTCAGTTCTTTATTAAGAAATGTTCACATATTGATGTCTAATTCCTGCTCTGTCTGCAGTCTGCATGTTGAAGTGTCCTTGAGCAAGACACTGAACCCCCAGTTGCTCCTGGTGGGGCAAGCCGGTGCCTGTGCATGGCAGCTCCGCCGCCATCAGTGTGTGAATGTGTGGCTAGCACGATCTGAAAAGCGCTTTGGTCATCTAGAGATGAGAAAAAGCACTATATAAGTGAACGCCATTTATCATTTAATCTTGTTTTTATTTTTCTCTGGAAAAGAAGGTGATTTAATTGCAGGTAAATATCAAAAATTAACCTTGTTTTACTCATTAAACAAAAGATATCAACAAAAATGCATATTCTGAGGAAAAAGTTAGGACACCGTACCACCTAATAGCTAGTGTTACCCCCTTTGGCTGAAATAACTTCAGTGAGACGCTTCTTGTAGTCATCTACCAGTCTCTGACATCGGAGTGAGGAAAGTTTGCCCCACTCCTCAATGCAGAATTCTTTCAGCTGTGAGATGTTTGAGGGGTTTCTTGCATGTACAGCCCGTTTCAAGTCACCCCACAGCATCTCAATGGGATTAAGATCTGGGTTTGACTCGGCCATTCCAGGACTCTCCATTTCTTAGTTTTTAGCCAGTCCTTGGTGGATTTACTGGTATGTTTTGGGTCACTGTCATGTTGCAGGGTCCTGTTCCACTTCAGCTTTAATTTTTTTACAGATTGTCTCATATGGTCCTCAAGCACCCTCTGATACACGATAGAATTCATGGTGGATTCTATGATGGTGAGCTGGCCAGGTCCTGCTGCAGCAAAGCATCCCCAAACCATGACACTTCCACCTCCATGCTTCACAGGAGGTATAAGGTTCTTTTCCTGGAATGCTGTATTTGGTCTATGCCAAACACATTCTCTGTTCTGGTGTTCAAATAATTCAATTTTAGACTCATCTGTCCAAAGAACATTATTCCAGAAGTCCTGGTCTTTGTCTGTGTTCTCTCTGGCAAACTTCAGTCTGGCCATCAAGTTTCTCTTAGAGAGCAAAGGTTTCCTCCTTGCACACCTCCCATGCAAGTTAAACTTGTGCAGTTTCTTCCTGATTGTAGAGGCATGCACTTTCACATCAACAACAGCAAGAGCCTGCTGTAGGTTCCGTGATGACAGTTTAGGATTTTGGAGACTTCTTTTAGCATCTTGCGGTCTGCTCTGGGGTGAACTTGCTTGGACGGCCAGACCTGGATTTCAAATTCTGTTGAGATCTTTTTAAATCCATTACCAGACTCATAAGCTGTTACATTCTTCTTTCTGAAGGCCTCAGACAGTGCTTTCGATCTCTCCATGGTGTTCACTCTCACTTCAACAGTCACCAAACTAAATGCATACCAAACTAAATGTCTGAGGTTTAAATAGGGCAAGCCTCCTTCAAAATGCTGAGTAACAATGTTCTAATCATGTGCACCTGATGTGATACACCTGTGTGATTTTAGCCATTTTAAGTGGGAATAAATGTGGGGGTGTCCTGCTTTATTCCTCACCAGAAATTGCACGTTTTTAGAATTAAATTTTACAGAAAATTTTAAAGTCTTTTCTTCAGTTTTAATTGTTTAGTTATATTACTTGAATCTCCCAGTATTGTTAAAATTGATATTAAAGATCCATATGTCCAAATACAGTGGTGTGAAAAAGTGTTTGCCCCCTTCCTGATTTCTCATTTTTTTGTATGTTTGGCACTGTAAAAGACTCATTGCCAGTTATCACAAACACTTGATTGCAGTTGTTGCTGCTAAGGGTGGCCCTACCAGTTATTAGGTTTAGGGGGGAATCACTTTTTCACACAGGGCCATGTAGGTTTGGATTTTTTTCCCCTTAATAATAAACACCTTCATTTAAAAACTGCATTTTGTGTTTCCTTGTGTTATCTTTGTCTAATATTTAAATTTATTTGATGATCTGAAACATTTAAGAGTGACAAACATACAAAAAAAAGAGAATCAGGAAGGGGGCAAACACTTCTTTACACCACTGTATGTTTAAAAACACATAGGCTTTCATAGGGTGTCCTAATTTTTTCACGACTGTATATACAGAGACTGACAGCACTACCAGAACAGAGGAGCTGTTTGTTGATTTTAATACAAAAGTGTACAAGAGCACTGTGAGACGAGTGCAATATCCCTGCCTTCGTTTTCTTTGAAGATCCCAATACTTACTGATGGAGAGCAGTTTTCAACTTTTCAATATAATTACTGTGGCAGAACCAAATTATGATAAGCTCATCATCCACGAACATAAAATAAAGTATACAACCCATAGTTGTAGGTCAGGATCCCAAGGTGAACCTGTGTAGCAAGTATGGTGACCCTAGAGAGCTTTACACATTCTATAGCAAGAGATCATAGGGAGTGCCAACCTTGACCTTTGACCTTTTGACCCCAAACCTGTAGTCAGAGGTTATGGTCTCAGAGTGATCCTGTGTACCAGGTTTGGGGACTCTAGCTTTACTCATACAGTAATAAGGCATAAGGAATGTTAACCTTGACCTTTGACCTTTTGACCCCAAACCCATAGTCAGAGGTCAGGATCCCAAGGTGAGCCTGTGTAGCAAGTTTGGTGACCCTAGCTTTACTTGTTGTACAGTAATAAAGCATAAGAAATGCTAACCTTGCCCTTTGACCTTTTGACCCCAAACCCATAGTCAGAGGTTAGGATCCCAAGGTAAATCTGTGTAGCAATTTTGGTGACCCTAGCTTTCTTTGTTGTTGAGATATACTGTAGTTTATAAGCCATTTTGATGTTGACCTTTGACTTTGTGATCCCAAAACCATAGTCACACTTCACGGTTACAGGGTGAACCTGTGTACCAAGTTTGGTGACCCTAACTTTACTCATTGTACAGTAATAAGGCATAGCGAATGTTAAGCTTGGCCTTTGACCCCAAACCCATAGTCAGAGGTCAGGATCCCAAGGTGAACCATTGTACCAGGTTTAGTGGCCCTAGCTTTACCCGTTTTACAGTAATAGTAAATGTAGCATTTGCCATAGTGCATCTGCAATGTTAACTTTGAATCTTTGAACCTTTGACCCCTTGACCCCAAACCCATAGTTAGGTGAGGGTGTGAATCATCCAAGATGTGTATTAGATACAACTACTGTATCGATTTGAAAAGCCTACATCATTTCTTTCAGTAGTTACTGTGTTTAGAAGATTTAAGGAAAAATCTGACCTGACCTTTGACCTCAAGGTCATCTGATGAGCGTGAAATTGCAATATGCGCATCATCAGAGTATATCAAACCATGGTACCAAGTTTCAAAACAATCAGACCAAAACTGTAGGAGGAGTTGATTTCACAAGACAGTTACTGTCTATGAAGTGAGGTGAAACAGGTCAGGGGCTACAATTCACGCAAAAATCATCCGATCAGAACCAAATTGCAATATGCGCATCCTCAATGTATAGTAAACCACAGTACCAAGTTTCAAAACAATTGGAACAAAACTGTAGGAGGAGTTGATTTCACAAAAGTGGGACAGACAGATGTGCGGATGGACAGACTGATCCATAACATAACCCCCTTTGGACTTCGCCCAAAGGGGTCGAGGATAAAAATGTTGAATATACCACCATTAAATCCAAAGCTATGTAAAGGACTTCTCCACTTGAGGACATGGAGCTGATTGTGCCTCCTTCAAAAGATATTCTGCTCTGTGACTGATGCATTTCTTTCATACAACAGACTGAAGCTGAAGCTGATAGCCTTGTTCAGCCTCGCTCCAAGGCTTAAAGTATAAATTGTCATTGTAATGAGTAGCTGCCACTGGTGAAGCACAGCGCTTTCCAATTACTGAGGTCAGTGCTGACTCCTGTTCTGGCTTTTGGTAGATAGAACATTAAATACAGATCAACTGAGCGTCACTACATTTTCCTCTTTAAAGTTACTCTTACAGACAGAATTACACACGTGGACAAAATTGTTGGTACCCCTTTGTTAATGAAAGAAAAACCCACAATGGTCACAGAAATAACATGAATCTGACAAAAGTGGTAATAAATAAAAATTCTATGAAAATTAACCAATGAAAATCAGACAATGCTTTTGAATTGTGGTTCAACAGAATTATTTTAAAAAACAAACTCATAAGAAAGGGTATTATTTCAGAGTTTTATAACTCATTGACACTATCCTCAAGTGAAAATTCACAGAAAAGATTAAACTACTGGAAAGAAGATCTGCAAATTGAAATTTCAGAGGAACAATGGGAATTGGCTTGTACAGAAGCCCAAACCAAATCAATAAATGTACGTCTTAAATTGATACATTTCAAATGGTTAATGCGGATGTATGTTACACCGGAGGAGTTAAATAGATATAACAAAAATATACCAGATACATGCACAAAATGCATGGAAAGTAAAGGAACCCTATTTCATTGTGTATGGGAATGTAGAATAATAAGAATGTTTTGGGAAGAGGGGAGGGTAACAATTGAAAAAATAATCTCAAAACAAATCATTTTGAATCCTAAACTGTTTTTGTTGGGTCTGTACCCAGAAAAGCATAACTTTAATAAAAGTGAAAGAACATTCATAGACCTCAGTTTGCTTAATGCCAAAAAATGTATTGCACTACTGTGGAAAAAGACTCATAGACCAGATGTGACTCAGTGGTTAAGACAGATGTTAACAAACCTTCCATTAGAAAGAATAACATATATACTGAAATCAAAGGAAATTGTGTTTGAGAATATATGGAGACCTTTTATTGATCATGTAAAAAATTTAAACATAACTCTTGAAGAAGAAGGTGAATGATGTGTGTGGACCTTGTAAATTCCAAACTGGTGAACATAATATGTATACTTATGTAATGGATTGTCTAGACTAAACAGAGGAGCATTGTTGAAGACTTGATTTTGTTGGTGGTTGTTGGTGTTTTTAGTGCATTTTTTTTTTTTGTAGTACTTTAGTGTTAGTGTTTGATTGTTTGTGTCATGTTTGTTTAAAAAAAAAGGTTCAATAAAGATACTGTGGAAAAAAAAAAAAAAAACAAACTCATGAAACAGGCCTGGACAAAAATGATGGTACCCTTAATATTTTGTTGCACAACCTTTTGAGGCAATCACTGCAATCAAATGATTTCTGTAACTGTCAATGAGACTTCTGCACCTCTCAGCAGGTATTTTGGCCCACTTCTCATGAGCAAACTGCCCCAGTTGTCTCAGGTTTGAAGGGTGCCTTCTCCAGACGGCATGTTTCAGCTCCTTCCACAGATGTTCAATAGGATTTAGATCAGGGCTCATACGTAGAAGGCCACTTTAGAATAGTCCAATGTTTTGCTCTTAGCTATTCTTGGGTGTTTTTAGCTGTGTGTTTTGGGTCATAATCCTGTTGAAAGACCCATGACCTGCGACTGAGACCAAGCCGTCTGACACTGGGCAGCACATTTCTCTCTAGAATACCTTGATAGTCTTTAGATTTCATTGTACCCTGCACAGATTCAAGACACCCTGTGCCAGATGCAGCAAAGCAGAGTCAGAACATAACAGAACCTCCTCCATGTTTCACAGTAGGGACAGTGTTCTTTTCTTGGTATGCTTCATCTTTGCGTCTGTGAACATAGAGCTGATGTGCCTTGCCAGAAAGTTCCAGTTTTGTCTCGTCTGTCTATAGGACATTCTCCCAGAAGCTTTGTGGCTTGTCAACATGCAGTTTGGCAAATTCCAGTCTGTTTTTTTATGATTTGTTTTCAACAGTGGTGTCCTCCTTGGTCGTCTCCCATGAAGTTCACTTTGGCTCAAACAACAACGGATGGTGCGATCTGACATTGATCTGACAGTGACTTTTACCACTTCCGGCGCCACACGAGTCGGCTGCCTTTTGCAACAGCGGCTCAATTCTGAGTCTTTTTTTTCCCCCTTCCTCTCTCTTTTTGATCCGGTTTTTTTCACTCCATTTATATCACGGACACACAGATCGTCCCAAATCGTCCCAAATGTCTCCTGAGCCGGTGGACGGAGCCACTGTTTATAGCAGGAGACGGTACAGCAGGGAAGAGTTGCTAGCACTCAACTGCCACCCGGTGCTAACGGAAAAACTCGACATACTGGGAGAACTGAGGTGAAAACGCCGTGGTTGCCAGGCTGGAGTAAGGCAAAAGACAAAAAATATAAGGTACAGACCCTCCCTTCCATCCATTGTCATGGGGAATGTACGGTCGTTACTGGGAAAGGTAGATGAGCTAGCGGCTATCTCCCGCTACGATAGCATATACCGGGAATGCTCTCTCCTTTTGTTTACCGAGACGTGGCTATCTGAACTAGCAGCAGATGCTAACATTGAGCTGGAGGGTTTCCACGTGATACGGGCAGACCGAACACCAGACAGTGGCAAAGCAAGGGGCGGTGGAGTGATAATGTATGTTAACAACAACTGGTGCAGACCGGGACATATCACTGTTAAACAACAACACTGCAGCAAAGACACTGAGTTGCTAGCTGTTAGCATGCGGGCTACATATCTCCCGAGGGAATACTCACACGTGATCTGCATTGTTGTTTATGCAAATCCGACGGCGAACGCTGGGACAGCGCGTGACGTCATCCATTCAGTAACCGGCAGGCTGCAGACAGAACACCCAGATGCTCTTCTCCTCATCTCAGGCGATTTCAACCATGTTTCACTGTCTCCCATTCTACCCACGTTTACCCAGTATGTCACATGCCACACTAGAGACAATAAAACACTGGACTTATTCTACGCAAACACTAAGGAGGCGTACACCTCATTACAACTCCCCCCACTCGGGAGATCGGATCACAACTTGGTTCATCTCCAGCCGGTGTACAAACCCCTAGTGCACAGACAACCTCCGGCCATACGCACAGTGAAGTTATGGTCTGAGGAGGCAATGGACACTCTAAAGGGCTGTTTTGAAACCACCGCCTGGGAGCAGCTCTGCGATCCACATGGTGAGGACATCGATGGCCTCACTCACACCATCACGGACTACCTCAGCTTCTGTGTGGACAACACCGTTCCCACCAAGACCATACGGTGTTGCTCAAACAACAAACCCTGGATCAACCCTGAGATAAAAACACTTCTGAGAGAGAAGAAGGTCGGGGAACAGGGAGATGCTGAAGCCCGTACAGAGGGAGCTGAGGAGAAAGATCAGAGAAGGCAAGGACAGCTTCAGGAAGAAGATTGAGGACAAGCTGCAACAGAGCGACATCAGCGGGGTCTGGAGAAACCTTAAAACCATCTCTGGGCTCCAGAATACCTCCCCCCAGGCCACGGGGGGCAGGGAGTGGGCGAACAATCTGAATCTGTTTTTCAATAGGTTTGACCAACCGCCCTCCCCCCTGACTGCACAACAACCACTGCTGCCTCTAAAGACATCAAGTCCTGCTGCCCAATCCCCACTCCACCAACTCCCCCTCACTCCCAACACACAGCCCCCCAACCTGACCCTGACTAAGACCCAGGTGAGGACGGAGCTGAGGAAGATCAAGGCGAGGAAGGCGTCGGGACCGGACGGCATCAGCGCAAAGCTCCTCAAGTCCTGTGCAGACCAGCTGTGTGGGATTGTGGAGTACATCTTCAACCTGAGCCTGAAGCTGGGGAGGGTACCACAGCTGTGGAAAACATCTTGTGTGGTACCTGTACCAAAGACTTCCCACCCCAAAGACCTGAACAGCTACAGACCAGTGGCCTTGACGTCCCACTTGATGAAGACCCTGGAGAGACTGCTCCTTGCTCACCTCCGCCCCCTGGTGGGACCAGCGATGGATCCACTCCAGTTCGCCTACCAACATGGCATTGGGGTGGAGGATGTGGTGATCTTCCTCCTTCACCGTTCTCTGTCCCACCTGGAGAAGCCCGGGAATGCGGTGAGGATCATGTTCTTTGACTTCTCCAGTGCTTTCAACACCATCCAACCGATGATCCTGAAGGACAAGCTGCTGTGCGCAGGGGTGGACCAGCACCTGTCATCATGGATCCTGGACTACCTCACTAACCGGCCTCAGTTTGTGAGAACCCGGGACTGTGTGTCTGACACGATCATCGGTAGCACGGGGGCCCCCCAGGGAACGGTTTTGGCTCCCTTCCTGTTCACCCTTTATACTGCGGACTTCTCACACAACACAACACACTGCCATCTACAGAAGTTCTCTGATGACTCTGCGATCGTTGGCCTCATCTCCAATGGAGATGAAGCTGAGTACAGAGGGCTTATCCAGGACTTCGTGGACTGGTGCCATCGGAACTGCCTCCAGATCAATGCGAGGAAAACAATGGAGCTGGTGGTGGACTGCCGCAGGCAAGGACAACCCCTCACAGCACCAGTAAATATACAGGGAACAGACATCGAGATGGTGACACCCTACAAGTACCTGGGTGTTCATCTGAACAATAAACTGGACTGGTCACACAATACTGACGCACTCTACAAGAAGGGACAGCGCAGGCTGTTCCTACTGAGGAGACTCAGGTCTTTTGGTGTACAAGGGGCACTGCTGAAGACATTCTATGACACGGTGGTGGCATCAGCCATCACTTTTGGAGTGGTCTGCTGGGGCAGTGGCATTACGGCAGCCGATAGGAAGAGACTGAACAAACTGATCAAGAATGCTAGCTCTGTCCTGGGGCAGCGCCTTGACCCAGTAGAGGAGATAGGAGAGAGAAGGACGGTGGCTAAACTGTCATCTCTGCTGGAGGCCGAGTTCCACACTATGCAGGACATACTGAATGCACTGAGGAGCTCATTTAGCAGTAGACTACATCATCCTAGGTGCACAACCGAGAGGTTTCGCAGGTCCTTCCTACCAACAGCTGCCAGACTGTATAACCTAAGCAGGGCTGCTCGCAGAGATAGCAAAAAAGACGTGACAACTTAATAGTTTTTGAATGCAAAAGACGCAATAGACTTATACAGTGGTCCCCTTCAGCATACAACTAGGAAAATACCAGTCGCTATGGAGGGTGACAATATGTATGGGTACATAATCATACCATGCAGGATAACTAAGTAGACGGTTGTGCTGTTTTCATCCCATCTAGCAACAATGCTCTGCACTGTGTGTGTTTATATATTTACATATTTATTCCATCTAGCTACAATGCTCCGCACTGGGTGTGTTTATATATCTACATATTTATTCCATCTAGCTACAATGCTCCGCACTGTGTGTTTATATACTCATATATTTATTCCATCCAGCTACAATGCTCCGCACTGTGTCTATACAGTGGGGTAAAAAAGTATTTAGTCAGCCACCAATTGTGCAAGTTCTCCCACTTTAAAGATGAGAGAGGTCTCCAATTTTCATCATAGGTATACCTCAACTATGAGAGACAAAATAAGAAAAAAAAAATCCAGAAAATCACACTGAAGGATTTTTAATGAATTAATTGGTAAATTCCTCGGTAAAATAAGTATTTGGTCAATAACAAAAGTTCATCTCAATACTTTGTTATATACCCTTTGTTGGCAATGACAGAAGTCAAATGTTTTCTGTAAGTTTTCACAAGGTTTTCACACACTGTTGCTGGTATTTTGGCCCATTCCTCCATGCAGATCTCCTCTAGAGCAATGATGTTTTGGGGCTGTCGCTGGGCAACACAGACTTTCAACTCACTCCAAAGATTTTCTATGGGGTTGAGATCTGGAGACTGGCTAGGCCACTCCAGGACCTTGATATGCTTCTTACGAAGCCACTCCTTCGTTGCCCAGGCGGAGTGTTTGGGATCATTGTCATGCTGAAAGACCCAGCCACGTTTCATCTTCAATGCCCTTGCTGGTGGAAGGAGGTTTTCACTCAAAATCTCACGATACTTGGCCCCATTCATTCTTTCCTTTACACGGATCAGTCATCCTGGTCTCTTTGCAGAAAAAAACAGCCCCAAAGTATGATGTTTCCACCCCCATGCTTCACAGTAGGTATGGTGTTCTTTCTCCTCCAAACACAACAAGTTGAGTTTTTACCAAAAAGTTCTATTTTGGTTTCATCTGACCATATGACATTCTCCCAATCCTCTTCTGGATCATCCAAATGCTCTCTAGCAAACTTCAGACGGGCTTGGACATGTACTGGCTTAAGCAGGGGGACACGTCTGGCACTGCAGGATTTGAGTCCCTGGCAGCGTAGTGTGTTTCTGATGTAGCCTTTGTTACTTTGGTCTCAGCTCTCTGCAGGTCATTCACTAGGTCCCCCCATGTCGTTCTGGGATTTTTGCTCACCGTTCTCGTGATAATTTTGACCCCACGGGGTGAGAGCTTGCGTGGAGCCCCAGATCGAGGGAGGTTATCAGTGGTCTTGTATGTCTTTCATTTTCTAATAATTGCTCCCACAGTTGATTTCTTCACACCAAGCTGCTTACCTATTGCAGATTCAGTCTTTCCAGCCTGGTGCAGGTCTACAATTTTGTTTCTGGTGTCCTTTAACAGCTCTTTGGTGTTGGCCATAGTGGAGTTTGGAGTCTGACTGTTTGAGGTTGTGGACAGGTGTCTTTTATACTGATAACGAGTTCAAACAGGTGCCATTAATACAGGTAACGAGTGGAGGACAGAGGAGCCTCTTAAAGAAGAAGTTACAGGTCTGTGAGAGCAAGAAATCTTGCTTGTTTGTAGGTGACCAAATACTTATTTTACCGAGGAATTTACCAATTAATTCATTAAAAATCCTTCAATGTGATTTTCTGGATTTTTTTTCTCATTTTGTCTCTCATAGTTGAGGTATACCTATGATGAAAATTGGAGACCTCTCTCATCTTTTAAGTGGGAGAACTTGCACAATTGGTGGCTGACTAAATACTTTTTTGCCCCACTGTATATATATATATATATACTATATATATATATATTAATATGTACATATGTATACTAGCTGCTCTTGTTTTTTCTTGCCCTCTGATTGTTGCTCTGAGTGTTGCTATCCCTGTGCTGCTGCAATCCTGGAATTTCCCCATTGTGGGACTAATAAAGGCTTATCTTATCTTATCTTATGTACCTTGACCTTGGAGATCACCATGAATGTGTTTAGAGGTTGTTCTGGGCTCTTTTGTTACCATTCGTATTATCCGTCTCTTCCATTTTTCATCAAGTTTCCTCCTGCGGCCACGTCCAGGAAGGTTGGCTACAGTCCCGTGGATCTTAAATTTCTGAATAATATGTGCAACTGTAGTCACAGGAACATCAAGCTGCTTGGAGATGGTCTTATAGCCTCTACCTTTAACATGCTTGTCAATAATTTTCTTTCTAATCTCCTGAGACAACTCTCTCCTTTGCTTCCTCTGGTCCATGTTTAGTGTGGTACACACCATGTCACCAAACAGCACAGTGACTACTTGTCACCCTTTAAATAGGCCGACTGACTGATTACAAGTTTGTAGACACCTGTGATGTTAATTAGAGGACACATCTTGGTTGAACATGTCCCTATGGTCACATTATTTTCAATCTTTTCTTGGGGTACCATCATTTTTGTCCAGGACTGCTTCATGAGTTTGTTTTTTAAAGTAATTCTGTTGAACCACAATTCAAAAGCACGGTCTGATTTTCATTGGTTAATTTTCATAGAATTTTTATTTATTACCACTTTTGTCAGATTCAAGTTATTTCTGTGACCACTGTGGGTTTTTCTTTCATTAACAGAGGGGTACCAACAATTTTGTCTACGTGTGTAAGTCCTTGTGCTTTGTGTAAAGTCTCACTAACGCTGGCTGCCAAGATGACATTTTTTTATGTTACCCATAGTGTTGAATATATTTCATGCTCTGCAGGTTCAAAATAATTACTATAGTAATAGAGGATCATATACTGTAACCTTAGCTATAGGTGACTGATCTAAGAAAATCAAAAAGACATTTCAAGCAATGTCACAGATTGTTCTTGGGAAAATAAAATGGGATTTCTTATACAAAATACTGAGTGAAAAATTCAAGGCAATGCAACATTTTTTTTTAAAACTTTGGAGCATTTGATTTTGATATAGAGAGTGTAAAATATGTCACATCTGAAAAGGAAATGCTCTATGCCTGTACCTAAATGCAAATATTAGACTGAAACAATTATTTGACCACCGTATCTATAGATATTTGAGAGTTAAGATACTTCTTAGCAAGCTAAATTATCAATAAAGACACTCCCAAATAGAGCTTGTGTTAATTGAAAACCATCCTTCATTGATAGATTTTTTTCAGCAGTAACAAAAAAAAAAAAAAAAAAAAATCTGAAAGCTGTCTGTCATTTTGACAGATTACAATGAGGGTGATCCAATTAAAATGACAGATAATAGATTATGACAGAATTTTTACAACTATGTCTGCCACACTGACAAAAATGTCAAGCACAACCTCTGCTCTCAACACAATCTGATTTTCAACTTTCTGAATGATCTACGTTAAGCGTTGTGCAGTAGGGCAGAAATGTATAAATAACAGTGATGTATAATAGTTTTACTTTTTGTCCCAATTTTTATATGAAGGGTACTGTATGGAGGTTATGGAAAGTCAGGTTGTAGTGATATCTTGGAGTTAGGGCTGGGCAATACACCGAATATATTTGTTATATTGATACGATCTACTATGCACGATAGATAAAATGCCTTTATTGCGGACATCAAGCATAAATTGTCGCAGCAATGTAAGGCTTCAGCATTTATTTATCCGTCTGAAGTCCTCTCACACAGCTGCATTATATTCTGACTCCCACCACAGTCGTGTTTTGCATCAGGGTCATTGCCAGGTCTGTTTTTTCCTGCATTTTTTTTCTTTGGAAAATGCTTCCTTTGAGCTTGTTTTTGTGGAGCAGAAATACTTGTTTTTTTTAATGCACAATCTGGCAATACTGGCAGAATGCGGGGAGAGGGGTAAAAAAAGGTAAGCGAAAAATCACCAGCTCCATTGTCTGGCAGTGGTTTGGACTTCAGAAGGAAGACACTGAACAAAAGACAGTTTTCTGCAAAATATGTTACAAAGCTGTTGTCTTTAAAGATAGCAGTACCACTAATTTGTTTCACCACTTGAGATGTTATCCATGACAATATGAGGAACGCATTAAAAATCTGCTTGTCAAAATCCCAGGGAGCCCCCACAAAGAATAACATTAAAGGAACCAAGGATTTCCAAGGTACATGACTGTGGCTTTTTCCTTTGAAAAATTTATCCTATATGACAAAAGTGCAAATGGAAAAAGATCACCACAGCAGTCACAAATGATAATTCCAAAGACATGGCTCCTATAGTTAATAACATGACCAAATAGAAAAAAGTGCACTTTAATTGATATGATTTTGAAATATCTTTCTCAAGAATTCTTGCTTAATGCACTTTTTATTGTTTTGAGTCCTTTTTTAAAATTTTGTTTTGGTTTTATTGCTGTCTTTATGAATCAGGTGAATAGAAAGGCCGACCATTATTTATTCTCATTTATTGCAAATTTATGAGTGGGGCTGCCTTGTTGTTTCAAGAAAGTTTGCTAAATTTAGCTCAACTGCCCCCCTCCCCCCGCATGCAATTTAAGAAAATGCAATAAAAGGATCTATTTCTATTATGCTGGTGTCATACTTTATGCAAAGGTTTTAAATGAACATTTATACAGTGGTATTTATGGTATGGGGGCAGTGCTGTGGTGTAGTGGTTAGTATTGTGGCAGCACAGCAACTCACCCTTAGCCATGGGGTCCCGGGTTCGATCCCAGCCCCTGACCAACAGTGATCTGTGTGGAGTTTGCATGTTCTCCCTGTGTCTGTGTGAGTTTACTCTGGGATTTCTCCAGCTTCCTCCCACAGGCCAAAAACATGTAAGTTAATTGGAGACTCTAAAGTGGCCCTAGGTGTGAATGTGTGTGTGAATGGTGAAGGGATAGCACCGTACCGTGGCTGCTTTATTCATCCAGGTGGATGCCCTGAAATTCCCCTCTGGGGATCAATAAAGTACACAAAATCAAAAAAATAAAGATAAAATCAAAATATCAAAATATTGCGATATTGTTGGCATCCCTTCATCTCAGGAGATGATGGTGTAGCGCTACAGATTGGGCTGACATTTTCTAGAGAGGCTGTGAAGTCTCACTCTTGAATGGCAGCCTCTTGCACACTGGTTGCACACGAAGGAGGATGGTGCTCTGACACAGGCTGCCATTGCTTTCCTCCTGACTCTCTTGTCAGCAAGCTGGATGATCCTGGCGTTCTCTGCCCTCTTCACTCCGCCCTTGACAGTGGCCCTCCAGGCTTCGCGGTTCTTCACTGTGCTTTCCCAGGTGTTGGGATTGATGTCTGCCAGCTTCATGTCACGTTTGCAGACATCTCTGAAGCGGAGCTGTGGTTCGTCCAACTGGGCGAGAGCAGTCACACAGCTCGCCATACAGCATGTCCTTCAGGATGCGTCCTGCATCCATGTGTCATACTGTACATGACCCAGCCATCTGCGTTATATATGGCGGAGAAAATAAGTATTGAACACATATATACTATATTTCTCATTAAACCTATTTCTGATGGAGCCATTGACCTGAGACTTTCACCAAATATTAGTAACGACCCAAGTAATCCATACATAAAAAGAAATCAAGGCAACTGTGTTCACAAAACAAGTTAGATTTAATAAAATGGAATCACACAGTGAATAAGTATTGAACACGCTTTGGTGAAATTCATTTAATATTTAGTAGAAGAGCCTTTGTTGGTAATAACAGCTTCCAGATGCCTCTTGTATGGAGAAACTAGGTGCAGGCATTGCTCAGAAGTGATTTTAGCTTATTCTTCCACACAAATTGTCAAATCTTGAAGGTTCCATGGGTGTCTTCTATAAACTCTGATTTTCAGTTGTTCCATACATTTTCAATTGGGTTCAGGCCAGGTGACTGACTGGGCCATTCTAGCAGCTTTATTTTCCTTCTCTGGAGCCAATTCAGAGTGGGCTGTGTGTTTGGGATCATTGTCTTGCTGAAATGTCCACCCTCAGTCCATCTTCTTCATCTTGGCAGATGGCAACAGGTTCTTATCAATTCCATCTAGCTACAATGCTCCGCACTGTGTGTGTTTATATATTTACATATTTATTCCATCTAGCTACAATGCTCCGCACTGTGTGTTTATATACTCATATATTTATTCCATCCAGCTACAATGCTCCGCACTGTGTGTCTATATATATATATGTGTACATATGTATACTAGCTGCTCTTGTTTTTTCTTGCCTTCTGATTGTTGCTCTGAGTGTTGCTATCCCTGTGCTGTTGCAATCCTGGAATTTCCCCATTGTGGGACTAATAAAGGCTTATATTATCTTATCTTAAATTCAAATATTAGACAAAGACAACACAAGTAAACACAGACTGCAGTTTTTAAATGAAGGTGTTTATTATTAAAAGAAAAAATCCAAACCTACATGGCCCTGTGTGGAAAAAGTGATTGCCCCATAAACCTAATAACTGGTAGGGCCACCCTTAGCAGCTATAACTGCAATCAAGCATTTGCGATAACTGGCAATGAGTCTTTTACAGTGCTGTGGAGGAATTTTGGCCCACTCATCTTTGCAGAATTGCTGTAATTCAGCCACATTGAAGGGTTTTCGAGCATGAACCCAAGTGCACTTCAGCTTGAGGTCAGGAACAGATGGCCGGATATTCTCCTTCAGGATCTTTTGGCAGACAGCAGAATTCGGAATTCAGGGTTTCATTTACCACATCAAGTCTTCCAGGTCCTGAAGCAGCAAAACAGCCCCAGACCATCACACTACCACCACCATATTTTACTGTTGGTATGATGCTCCTTTTCTGAAATGCTGTGTTACTTTTACGCCAGATGTAATGGGTCACACACTTTCCAAAAAGTTTAACTTTTGTCTCGTCAGTCCACAGCGGATTTTCCCATAAGTCTTGGGGATCATCAAGATGTTTTCTGGCAAAACTGAGATGAGCCTTTATGGTTTTTTTTGCTCAGCAGTGGTTTTCGTCTCGGAACTCTGCCATGCAGGCCATTTTTGCCCAGTCTCTTTCTTTTGGTGGAGTCATGAACACTGACCTTAACTGAGGCAAGTGAGGCCTGCAGTTCTTTGGATGTTGTTGTGAGGTCTTTTGTGACCTCTTGGATGAGTCGTCACTGCGCTCTTGGTGCAATTTTGGTTGGCCACCACTCCTGGGAAGGTTCAACACTGTTCCATGTTTTTGCCATTTATGGATAATGGCTCTCACTGTGGTTTGCTGGAGTCCCAAAGCTTTAGAAATGGCTTTATAACCTTTTCCAGACTGATAGATCTCAATTACTTTGTTTCTCATTTGTTCCTGAATTTCTTTGGATTGCAGCATGATGTCTAGCTTTTGAGGAACTTTTGGTCTACTTCACTTTGTCAGGTAGGTCCTATTTAAGTGATTTCTTGATTGAGAACAGGTGTGGCAGTAATCAGGCCTGGGTGTGGCTAGAGAAATTGAACTCGGCTTTCCAAAGATGTGATAAACAGTTGATTTATGTTTTAACGGGGGGGGGGGGGGAATCACTTTTTCACACAGGGCCATGTAGGTTTGGATTTCTTTTACCCTTAATAATAGACACTTTCATTTAAACACTGCATTTTGTTATTAGACAATTATCTTTGTCTAATATTTAAATGTGTTTGATGATCTGAAACATTTAAGTGTGACAAACATACAAAAAAATGAGAAATCAGGAAGGGGGCAAACACTTTTTCCACACCACTGTATATTCTCCCAGTATTTTACTGGCTTGCCCAAATGTTGTACAGCCAACTTTTAATAAGCTTCAACATGCTTTTTCTACAGCAATGGAGTCTTACGAGGTGAGCGAGCACAGAGCCCATGTCGGATGAGTGCATTACTTATCGTTTTCTTTGAAACAGCAGTACCTGCTAACTCCAGGGCTTTCTGCAGCTCTCCACAAGTGGGCTTTGGCTCTTGGATAACTCTTCTGATAATTCTTTTGACTCCTCTGTCAGAAATCTTGCAAGGAGCTCCTGGTCATGGCTGGTTTATGGTAAAATGATGTTCTTTCCACTTCTGAATGATGGCTCCAACAGTGCTCACTGGAGCATTCAGTAGATTAGAAATGCTCCTGTAACCAGTGCCATCATTATGTTTTGCAACAATAAGGTTACAAAGGTCTAGAGAGAGCTCTTTGCTTCTACCCATCATTGGTTCTTTATGGTGTGACAATCTGATATTCACATACCTTTTTAAAGGCTGTCAGGACTTAGCCAACGGAAATTAATTTGCACTGATGAGGGATGGGATGGCTTCCTAAATTCTGATGGATTTCAGCTGGTTTCTTGACTTTCTATGCCTTTTTACACCTCTTTTTTCATGCATTCAATACTTATTCCTTGTGTCATTCCTCTTTATTAAATATAACTTGTTTTGTGAATACAGTTTCCTTGATTTTTTTGTATGGATTACTTGGGTTGTTACTGATATCTGGTGAAAATCTCAGGTCAATGGCTCCATCAGAAATATGTTTAATGAGAAAAATGTTGATGTGTTCAATACTTGCTTTCTCCGCTGTATCGTGTATCCCTAAATGTATCACAATACATGCTAAAAGCCGTATCGCCCAGCCTTACTTGGAGTGAATGAAGCTGTGATTTGTGTAGCAGCCACGAGGGGTCCATAAAACTAGAGTTTCCAAAAGATCCACAATACTAATACCTTACAGAGTTTGTCTCCAGAATGACTCAGTTCACAAGTTCATTAAAAAAACAGAGTGTTGTTTACACTTGTATTAATATCACACCACACACGATTTTTTTAAGTAATATTTTTACTGGAGTGGTGGCCTAGAGGCAGAGCATCCGCCCCACAAGAGGGAAGTCGGGGTTCAAGTCACGGCTGGGTCATGCCAAAGACCATATAAAAATGGAACTTCCTGCCATCCAGCTTGGTGCTCAGCAAAAATGGAACGGAGGAGGGAAATGGTTGAGGCAGTAGTGGCTCAGGAGGTAGAGCGGATCGTCTAATAACCGGAGGGTTGGGGGTTCGAATCTTGCTCTCCCCAGACATCCTGCTGTTGTGTCCCTGGGCAAGACACTTCATTGTCCTTGCCCCCAGTGTCCATGACACTGGGTATGAATGTGTATAAATGTTCGGTAGTGGTGGGAGAGGCCGTTGGCGCGGACTGGCAGCCACGTTTCTGTCAGTCTGCCCCAGGGCAGCTGTGGCTACAGTAGTAGCTTACTACTACTATTGTCTGTGGAGTGAAATAATAATGTATCCATTGTGAAGTGTCTATGAAAAGCACTATATAAATCTGACGCATTATTATTATTATTATTATTATTAATCTAGCTGGGAAGGAGGAATTTTCACACAATACAAAGTCACCAAAGATCCATTAGTTTTCTCCCTGAAGTGTAGATGGGACTTAACATGCACTGTCTTTGCACTGTTAAATATACCTGTGCACAACTGTGGTGAGCTCTTCCACTGGCTGTCCATTTAGCAGAATATCCATCTTTATCAGATCAGCTGCCTGGTATCCTGCATTCTCATAATCAAAGCTATGCAGAAAGAAATCAAAATGATGATCAGAAGAAAACATGGAATAGCTGTACATTTAGTTGGAAGTGGTTGTACATTTCAATAAAACAGCAGAATAAGTTGACTGAACATAAGAAAGTTTGCATTTTCTGCTTAGTTTTACCTGGCATATCCAGATGACAGTGACTTGAGAAGATCATAGAAATCCAAAATAATTTCATTCAAGGGGAAGAGATATTTCATCATGACTCGCTGGTCATCTATGTACACCATGTTCTTCTGGACCGCCCTGCGATTCTGAAGAAGACAAACCACCAGTCTTGATATTCTTTGAACTATTAAACAAGGGCTGTTTAAAGAGGTCTACTTCTGTTATGTTAAAAAAGCTCAAAATTTGAACTTTTAAACAAGAATAAATGGAATTTTCTGATTGTTTATGTATCACAAGGCACATTTATACAGTTATGTATGTGAGTGTTACAGAAGAAAATTTAAATCAATATGGCGAATAAAACAAATTCAGTGAAATTTAATTGAAATGTGCAGACAGCAGCTTTTATTCATCACATCTGAACTTTTCCATGTTCTTACCAAACAGAGAGCCAAAATCTTTCCAGTGTAAATGTCTGGAGCAAATATGGTTCCCAGCACCATGGGTTCCAGATATTCTGATGCAATCGATCTGTCTGGGAACTGGGTGGGGTTCACAATGGTGATCTCCTCACTGCCGTGTTCCTGTCAGGAGGAGTCAAAGTGATACCTCTAAAGATCTTTTTGGAGATGTTTTTATTCGCAACAATTTTCAACTTGCCTACACTGTGCATTCAAATAGTGTACAACCTGCACTTCTTATCAAAGAGACACTCCAATATCAGATTATTAAACTTCTATCTTTAGCCTGTTCACTGATCTGCTTAGGCCTTGGAGATATCTGGTGACGATCTGTCTTCCTTCTCTTGAACATAATGAAATCTACACGTTATTTATATGAAAAAAATCCACATAAGTATGTTGATACAGGAACTAGAGCTGCTCAATATATCAAAATTTTATCATTGCAATGTCATCATGCACAATAATGTATTGCAAAAGATGTCTTGAATGGGAATAATAGTATACTTGTCATGTGCATATGCAATCGATTTACCGGTCAACCTACGTTCCTACCATCACCTATGGTCATGAGCTTTGGGTAATGACCGAAAGAATGAGATCGCGGATACAAGCGGCTGAAATGAGCTTTCACCGTAGGCTTGCTGGACTCACCCTCAGAGACAGGGTGAGCTCAGTCATCCAGGAGAGGCTCAGAGTAGAACCGCTACTCCCCCATATCGAAAGGAACCAGTTGAGGTGGTATGGGCGTCTGATCAGGATGTCTCCTGGACGCCTCCCACTTGAGGTGTTTCGGGCACGTCCCACTGGGAGGAGAACCCAGGGCAGACCCAGGATTTGCTGTAGAGACTATGTCTCCCAGCTGGTCTGGGAATGCCTTGGTATCCTCCCTGAAGAGCTGGAACAGCTGGCCGGGGAGAGGGAAGTCTGGGCTTCTCTGCTTGCACTGCTGCCTCCGTGACTCGGACCTCCGGAAAAGCGGTAGAAGATGGATGGATGGATATGCATTCATGCTCCACCATTTTGGAGCAGGATTTACACAGCCTCCGTGTTACTACACGAACACAATAGGTGGCAGTAATGCACCTTAACACAGAAGAAGAGTGAGAGTGGATGGCAACCACAGTAAAGAACGAATAAGTTACAGCACATGGAGTGTGGTTAGTACTGCGACCGAAATGAGGGAGGAAAATGTGGGTGAAGAACTTGTGGCTAAAGCTGAGAGACATTAACATGGTGGAGTTAAGCATTTGTTTTAATATTGTAAGTCATATCACTATTGCAATATTCAACAACAATACTGCATGTTTTCCTAATATCAAGCAGCCCTTATAGGAACTATTTTCATTCACCCTATGCACATACGTCAACCAATAGGACAACAGCACCCTCAATAGGGCAATGGTGACCTAATGGTTAGGTCCTAAACCTCACTGTAGTGCCCTTGAGCAAGCCCCCTAACCCCAACTGCTCCAGTGGAGCTGCTCAGTGGCCACAGGTCAGTCTGGGGTTGTACTGGGCAGCTTCCTGGTGTGAATGTGCAACTGTGTGAGTGTGAACAGGGCGTCCTCGAAAAAGAGAGGTTGCTTCTGTATAAATAAAAGTTAAAAAAAAATAGTTAAATGGCTCCATGGTTGTTGGGTGAAGAGTTTTTGTAGGTAAATCAACAAATAGGGAGCCAACAGATTTAGGAATCCAAGGACAGGCCAAGAGAAATGTCATTTCCTCCAAAGGAACTTGGACAGAGAATGACCATTGTGCTTTTCTCCAGTGAAGGAACTGCATAGAAAAACTTTTGAGAACTCAAACGGGCTGTAATAATCCTGGAAAAACTGCTGGGTGGGGTTTGAGATTGACGAGGTGATGACCGGAGATAACTCAGTGCCAAAACTAAAGTCTAACCACAACAATCACAGGCAGCACGGTGGTACAGTGGTTAGACTGTTGCCTCAGAGCTAGGAGGGTCCAGGTTTGAATCCCGAGGCCGGCAGTGGTGAAAATCTTTCTGTGTGGAGTTTGCATGTTCTCCCTGTACTGTGTGAGTTTACTCTGGGGGGGTCTGGTTTCCTCCCACAATCCAAAGACGTGCATGTTAGGTTAAGTGGTGACTCTAAATTGTTTAGACATTTTGTCTAAAATGTCCCTATGTCTCTGACAGACCCTTAGAATAGAGGTTTAGTGTAGCTACTACTGAAGCACTTTGTGGTCTTTGTGATTAGAAAAAGTGCTCTTTAAGTACAGGTCCTTATCCTTAACAATCTAAATGGATAAATAGCGCTACAAAAAATATGTACATTTAATATGATTGACTTGCCCCTTCAAATATTTTCTCCATTTCATCATGTCACGGAGAAGCATGCCAGTGATGCCACACAGCCTTCATCCATCATCAGCCCAAACTTTCTTTTTGTTCAAATCCTAGTGTGTGCCAAGTTTGGCTGTGAGTCTGGAAAATATATGAGCAGAAAATAGCTTTTACCTTGATGAGTTTGGCCGAGGAAAGTACAGCCTTGTAGGGCACGGTGGGTGTGGTTACTATAACGGAGGCATTGTACTCCTGCTCCAGCCTCTGATTGAACACCTCCATATGGAGAAGACCCAGGAAGCCAAGTCTGCAGAGGGGACAGGGAAGGTCTACAAGTGCACTTGACTCTTAGAATTGATTTTCATGCTTTTAATAACAAACAGTCTGCTTGAAATTGGTTCAAACAGTAAGTGAGACTTATTGATATTTCAGCACATCCAAATTATCGCAATTAGTGGTGCTAACAGAATCAAATTTACATAATCTGGACTGACAACATGCCCCGAGATAATAAATAAATTCTCATTTGGCTGTTAATTCTGATAAAGTACCAAAGAAAGTTCTCTTTTGCTGACACATCATTATGTACGTTATTCAATCTGATCAAGTGGATAACGTCATATGGAGTGCACATAACTAATTTATTTTCTCATAGCTCTACACTAAACACTCCACAGCCACAGAGTAAAAACAAATGTGCTAATAAATTTGGCCAAGTCTGACAAGGATGTCTGACATTTCAGATATTTAAAGATGAACAGGACTGCATTTTCATGAAAATATTTTTTTAAATACATCAAAAAATATTTAGAAAGGTGCAGAATTAAAATCTATGTCTTCTTCAAAAACATACTTTAGTAGTTTTTAAGTTTTTAAATATTATAATTAAGAATAATTATAATATTTACATCTGAGCAGTTGGATGCCCAGACTCCAGTGGCCAGTAACAGATATGCGATACCTTGGATAGGACATGGTAACATTTTCATGGCAAACAGAGGCGCCATATTCTATAGGTAATTATAATGGTTGACAGCACCTTCAGTATTGTGATAACAGGATGCACAAACAATTGTTCACTGTATTTATTGTAATCATATAAGTAAGCTATGTACAGTTGAAACCAGAAAGTTACATAAACTGTATAAAAAGACACATAACCTTTTTTTCTTCATTGACATTCAATCAGACTAAACTTTTCCTGTTTTAGGTCAGTTAGGATTACCAAAATTATTTCTATTTGCAAACTAATTTTTATATTTGCTAAATATTTTTTAAATAATTTTTATTACTTTCTTCAAAGTCAGAAGTTTACATACATTTTGTTAGTATTTGGTAGTACTGACTTTACATTGTATGACTTGAGTCCAACATTTATGTATCCTTCTACAAGCTTCTCACAATAGTTTGCTGGAATTTTGGCCCATTCCTCCTGACAGGACTGGTGGAACTCAGTCAGGTCTGTAGGCCGCCTTGCTCGCACGCGTCTTTATAGGTCTTGCCAAAAGTTTCTGTGGGATTGAAATCAGGGCTTTGTGATGGCCACTCTAAAACACTGACTTTATTGTCTTTAAACCACTTTGTAACTAATGTGGCGGTATGCTTAGGGTCATTGTACATTTGGGGGACCCATTTGTGTCCTACCACCAACTTCCAGTTCCGGCTAGCACGCCATGTTGGAAGTGTTTACTTGTTCCCTACATAGCACCCTATAGAGTGAATCAGCAATTTTGTAGTCCTGTTCGAAATGTGAATTAATAATTTCATTCACTGTTTAGTGCACTCAGAATATACCACAATGGATTTTGAAAAGTACAACCGATTGTCGCTAATTAGCCTACATACATATCCCATAATGCAATGTGCAGCAAAAGAAGCAGTCAGAATATCACTTCACATCACAACATAAACTACCTAAAGGTATTAACATTAAAATCGATTTAATATATATTTAGTACAAAATACATGTAGGTATTCACTTTTTAACACCATTAATCTGTTGTTACCGTCTCACCATGACGACATCATTAACTCCACTGTGGTGCCCTTGAGCAAGGCCCTTGATCCTAACTGCTCCAGTGGAGCTGCTCAGTGGCAGCAGATCAGTCTGGGGTTATACTAGGCAACTTCTTGGTGTGAATGTGTCTCTGTGTGAATGTGAACAGGGTGTCCTTGAAAAAGAGAGGCTGCCTCTCAATGGACCTCCCTTGCATAAATAAAGGTTCCAGACCGTGGCTGCCCCTCATGAACCCACCTTCACCACATGAAGCAACATTCCCACCAGCCTTCTAGAAACAATGGCATCAAGCATGCCGAAATGAATTTCTGAAGTGATCAACAAGAATGGTGAGGCTACTCACTACTGAGCCCTTTTCTGATACTTTCAGTTCTGTTTAGGGGATTTTTTTGGGCTATGGCTTTAAACTTTTGATCAGCTGATAAACAACCCGTTTGAGTTTAAATGCAGTTTTCAATAAATTGCCTACTCTCTATTTTTTGTCTCTTGCTCTTGTTTCTTCTTCTTTTTTTTTTTTGCATTCTGAAACCCTACCTATCTACAAATATACACACATATGTTCTGAAAACTTCACCCATAAACTACCATGCCTAGAACAGTGTGGGCCTGAAGCATTCAGGTAAACTCCTAAATGTCTTACAAAACGCTGCTTTGTTTTCTTTACAGTTTATGCAACAACCCACTCCTTGCTGGGGGCTGTAGAGCCATTTTTTATTCTAATTTGGTGCATTCATCCTGACCTCCATCCTGCCCCAAGGGCCAAACTGCTGTCTTTCTGTACTGTGACACTTGAGTCATTCAGGGTCAGTCGTTCAATGGCACTGCGGAGACCAGGATATTCTGACTGGTCCATTGGATACATGCCTGAGGGAGGAGGAGAAAAACAAGAGTGCACTTCAGCGGCTAATGGGACCCTTTATTTCCGGGGAAAGTGAATGCTTCGTGCTGGCCAGAGAAACACTTAAGATTATTTCCAGGGATATTTACAGCAAATATTCCTCTGACTTTATGTAGGAATAGTAAACACACTGATTTTGAAACATGTCTTCTGAAAACAACAAGAAAATGGAGAGAGTACTTACCAGCAAAGACCATGGGTTTGACAGGCTTAAATCCTGGAAGTGGATCCACTGGATGCTCCCGGAGGAAGAGCGTGTCACCGATCTGGGCCTCTTTGACATCCTTCATCCCTGCTATTATGTAACCCACTTGGCCTGCAAATCTACAACAACCAACCGCAGAATGTTACACTGATACACAATCATTTGTTCACACAGTTGAACAAATATCAAAATAATCACATTTTGAATAGCAATACATAATTTTGCATCTTTGAGGTCTGTTTCTGAGGTCTATATATACAGTACACATATATGCACACACAAACACACACATTTTTTTCAAGGATTCACAGGCTTTATTATCATATGCAGAGTCAAGAAACGCAACATTTCCTGAGCAATGAAATTCTTATTCTGCTCTCCGAACGAATGCCAAGGTAACAGATACACATCAATGCTAATAAAGGTAATAAACACACCTTAATACTAAATACTAATACTAATGAATACTAATGACACACATTAGGCAATTAGGACAGTTAAAGCAGTTAAACTAGAGGAAACAAGAAGAATGAAAATTGAAAATTCACTGGATGACTATAATGGACAATGGTATATTAATATCACCTCAGGTGCCATAAGCCTATGTACAATGTGCAAATGAGCAATTTACAATGTGCAAACCAGCAATGTACAAATTAGCACCCAGTGTGAGAATTTCTCTGTAATGATAATACCCAGTAGAATGTACAATGATAATTTAGCAGTAGAGATGATATGGACATGAGACGGGGTGAGACTATGTACACTGTGCAAATGAGCAATGTGCAAATTTAGCAACCAGTGTGTGCAATCAGTGTGTGAATTCCTATTTGCAAGCTGTGTCCGGAGTTGTTATTTATTCAGGAGTCTGATGGCAGTGGAAAAGAAGGAGTTTTTTTGTCTGAATATCCTGCATTTCACACTTCTGTACCTCCGGCCTGAGGGTAGAAGTGTGAACATTCTGAGCTGGGGGTGGGTGGGGTCCTGGAGGATGGAGGCAGCTCTCCGTTGGACTCTGCGGTGGTAGATGCTCTGCAGAGAGGGGAGTGGAGTCCTGATGATCTTCTCCACTGTCTTCACCACTCTCTGCAGGCGTTTGCAGTCCAGAGCAGTAGTGCTGCCATGCCAGGCAGTGATACAGTTGGTCAAGATGCTCTCGATGATGCAGATGTAGAAACTGTTGAGGATCCTGGGGAGCATGCCAAACTTCTTCAGCCTCGTCAGAAAGTACAGCCACTGTTGAGCTCTCTTAACCAGCTCTGTGGTGTTAAGTGCCCAAGTAAGATCCTTGCTGATGTGGATGCCCAGGTATTTAAAGCTGCTCACCCTCTCCACCTCAAGCTCCCGGATGAACAGCGGCTGATGAGGTCTCCTCCCCTTCCTCTTGTCCACCATCATCTCCTTTGTCTTGTCCGTGTTGAGAGTGAGGTTGTTGTCCTCACATCATGACACCAGGCTGGCCACCTCCCTCCTGTAGGATGCTTCATCACCACCAGTGATGTGTCCTATCACTGCTGTGTCATCCGCAAACTTTTAAGATGATATTGTCCTTGTGGGAGGCAACACAGTCATGGGTGAAGAGGCTGTAGAAGATGGGGCTGAGAACACAACCCTGTGGGACACCTGTGTTCGTGATGATGCTAACTGAGGTCCTGTTACCCATCCTGACAGACTGAGGCCTGCCAGTCAGAAAATCCAGTAGCCAGTCACAGAAGGTGGGGTGCAGGTCAAGTGAAAACAGTTTGTTATTGAGTTTGTGGGGGATGACCGTGTTGAAGGCAGAGCTGTAGTCGACAAAGAGCATCCTGATGTAGGAGTCTTTATCTTCCAGGTGGGAGAGAAAATAATGGAGTGCTGCAGGAATGGCATCTGAGGTGGACCTGTTGGACCGGTAGGCGTACTGCAGGGGATCCAGGGGATCCGGTATGCTGTCTGAATGAGGGGAAGCACCACTCTCTCGAAGCACTTCATGATGATTGGAGTGAGTGCTACCGGCCTGTAATCATTCAGACAGGTCGGCGGGCTCTTTTTGGGGAGGGGGACGATGGTTGTGGTTTTGAAGCAGGAGGGGACTATGTTCTGGTTGAGGGAGAGGTTAAAGATGGATGTGAGAACATCAGTCAGCTCAGCAGCACATGCTCTGAGAGCCCGCCCAGGGATGTTGTCTGGTCCTGCTGCCTTGCGAGGGCTGATATTCCTCAGTGCTTTGTTTATCTGGCCTGATGAGACTTTTAGTGGAGGGGGAGGGTGCGTGCGTGTGTGTGTGTCTCCCCTCTGCCCTGTAGCTGGAGGTCTCAAAGCGGGTGTAAAAGATGTTGCGATCATCTGGCAGGCTGTCTGCGGAGCTAGTGGTGTTGCTGTTGGTCCTCTTGTAGTCTGTGATGTGCTGCAGGCCTTGCCACAGGTGCCCATGGTCAGGAGTGGAGTAGAGGCTGTCCAGCTTTTCTCTGTACTGCCTCTTGGCTGTTATAGCCTTCCTCAGTCCATACTTTGCAGCTTTGTACTCGGCCGCATTGCCTGATTTAAATGCAAGAGAATGAGCACGCAGCATCTCACACACACACACACACACACACACACACACACACACACACATACATACGTGTGTGTGTGTGCATATACTATATATATATATATACACACTACCGTTCAAAAGTTTGGGGTCACTTAGAAATTTCCTTATTTTTGAAAGAAAAGCACTGTTTTTTTCAATGAAGATAACTTTAAACTAATCAGAAATACACTCTAATATCTAATGTACATTGCTAATGTGGTAAATGACTATTCTAGCTGCAAATGTCTGGTTTTTGGTGTAATATCTTCATACGTGTATAGAAGCCCATTTCTAGCAACTATCACTCCAGTGTTCTAATGGTACAATGTGTTTGCTCATTGCATCAGAAGGCTAATGGATGATTAGAAAACCCTTGTGCAATCATGTTAGCACAGCTGAAAACAGTTTAGCTGGTTAGAAAAGCTATAAAACTGACCTTCCTTTGAGCAGGTTGAGTATCTGGAAAAAATTATTATTTCAAATACAAATCATTATTTCTAACCTTGTCAATGTCTTGACTATATTTTCTAATCATTTTACAACTCATGGTGATAAATAAGTGTGACTTTTCATGGAAAACACAAAATAATTGTCTGGGTGACCCCAAACTTTTGAACGGTAGTGTGTGTGTGTGTGTGTGTATATATATATATATATATATATATATATACATATATATATATATATATATACATATATATATAGTGGGGTAAAAAAGTATTTATTCAGCCACCAATTGTGCAAGTTCTCCCACTTAAAAGATGAGAGAGGGCTCCAATTTTCATCATAGCTATACCTCAACTATGAGAGACAAAATGAGAAAAAAAAAATCCAGAAAATCACATTATCTGATTTTTAAAGAATTTATTTGCAAATTATGGTGGAAAATAAGTATTTGGTCACCTACAAACAAGCAAGATTTCTGGCTCTCACAGACCTGTAACTTCTTCTTTAAGAGGCTCCTCTGTCCTCCACTCGTTACCTGTATTAATGGCACCTGTTTGAACTCCTTATCAGTGTAAAAGACACCTGTCCACAACCTCAAACAGTCAGACTCCAAACTCCACTATGGCCAAGACCAAAGAGCTGTCAAAGGACACCAGAAACAAAATTGTAGACCTGCACCAGGCTGGGAAGACTGAATCTGCAATAGGTAAGCAGCTTGGTGTGAAGAAATCAACTGTGGGAGCAATTATTAGAAAATGGAAGACATACAAGACCACTGATAATCTCCCTCGATCTGGGGCTCCACGCAAGATCTCACCCCGTGGGGTCAAAATTATCACGAGAACGGTGAGCAAAAATCCCAGAACCACATGGGGGGACCTAGTGAATGACCTGCAGAGAGCTGGGACCAAAGTAACAAAGGCTACCATCAGTAACAAACTACGCCGCCAGGGACTCAAATCCTGCCGTGCCAGACGTGTCCCCCTGCTTAAGCCAGTACATGTCCAGGCCTGTCTGAAGTTTGCTAGAGAGCATTTGGATGATCCAGAAGAGGATTGGGAGAATGTCATATGGTCAGTTGAAACCAAAATAGAACTTTTTGGTAAAAACTCAACTTGTCGTGTTTGGAGGACAAAGAATGCTGAGTTGCATCCAAAGAACACCATACCAACTGTGAAGCATGGGGGTGGAAACATCATGCTTTGGGGCTGTTTTTCTGCAAAGGGACCAGGACGACTGATCAGTGTAAAGGAAAGAATGAATGGGGCCATGTATCGTGAGATTTTGAGTGAAAACCTCCTTCCATCAGCAAGGGCATTGAAGATGAAACGTGGCTGGGTCTTTCAGCATTAGGGGTGGGTTCAAAAGATCAATATATCGATATGGATCGATACACGTTTGACTGAGCCGATATCGATCCACAAAATCCGCAGATCGATCTTTTAATATTAATATGTTTTAATATAATATTTTTATGTTTGTGAACGTCTGCTGAGTATAATTGGGTCGAAACCGGGTCAGTGAGCCAGGAACAACGGCCGAGAACCATAAACAACTGACGCGCTAACGGAGCTAGCAAGCTAACCGATATGCTAGTTCTTCTTCTGTGGTGTTAAAACGGTTCTCATCCGGCAAGAGTTTCCTGCCGCGCGGGCTCTTTTGTGTTTACACGAGCGGAGATAATAACGTGTGTCTCTTAATTTAGCAACAAAAGTCACCGTAAAGACTGTCCTCAACAGCTTCTGAATATTTTTCATAAATAAAACTTATGTGTTCCCTGCGGCACGTGCACACGTCTTTTGTGCTTACATGACGCGGAGTTAATAACGTGCGTCTCTTAATTTAGCAGCAAAAGTCACCGTCTGTCCGTCTGACTGTCCTCAACAGCTTCTTAATATTTTTCATAAAGCGGGGATAAACGGACTTTTACTCCGTGCAGCGCTGTGTTGGAACATAAAGTTGACGACTGATAAACGGAAAATGCTCGGAGACTGAAACCCGTGAAGCAGAGACTTGGAGCTGCCGAGACTGTAAGTATAATATTTGTTTGTTTTAACGTTTGTGTCGTCAATTAATAATTTATCTGGCATGATGGTGGTTTCTTTTACAAACTATGGACACAGAGAGAACTGTTGGTTAAGCGCTGTGAATAAATGCAGAATTAAGGTATATTTTATGAGATTATGGACTTCTGCCACTTAAGCGATGTGAAGAGAATAAATCACAATAAAATTAATAAAGGCTGCAGTACAACAAGCTATTTTTACTCAGTAGAACTAAAGTGAAATGAACAAACCTTCTCAGGAAATGAACTGAAACCCTTTTCCAACATTGAAAGTTAATTTGTAGTTAAAATATATAAAAAAAAAACCTAAATTATTAAACCCTACTGTGGTGTGGGGATCTAAAAATGTGAATGTTAATTTTACTGTGAAATCTATTCTTTTTATCTGCCTTCAGATGTGTGAAGACTGGAAGCTCCATCCTCACTGAGACCTTCTGAAGGTCAGAGGTCGTCAGTGGAGGAGCATCCCTGCTTCATGTGGATTTCAGCACAGAAGAAGACCTTCAAATTCAAGATTCAAGGAGGTGCTGCCATCATTTTCTCCACACTAACATGCATTCAATGCAATTTAGTTGTTGTAATGACAAATTCTTTTATTTCTTTTTTTAAAGTTCTCAGCAAGAACACAATATTGGTCTTTTTTTTTTTTACAATTTTACTGAGCATTTAATTCTAAATAAATCACTGATTGACAAGAAATTTTTGGCAATCCTGTACTTTTCTTGTGGTGTTATATAGAATAGCATCACTGTAAACTATGGAAAAAGCAGCTGCTTTAAAATTTGTACTTCCTCACACAACTTTGAGTGCAAAAAAACTCTAAAAGTGCCATAACTTTTTGGAAAAGCTCCCACAAATCCAGGCTTTTTGGGCCACAACAATCACAAAAACAGCTGACAAAATCCTGGAGGGACTGAAATACAATGAGATTATGAATGCATGGTTCATGCATTGAATTTGTTTACTTACTCTGGGTGGTGAACTTGACACGACACACCCTTTGCACTAAAGAAAGCACCTGTGAGCACTTTATGAAATGATAAGTTAAATAATAAAAAGTGCATTATTGTAACTGATTTTGGGTCAGTTCTATATGTGATAATTTATGTATTAACAAAGTTAGAAGATTCTTGGTACAATTTGCAGCATTAGGTCTCGAAGATTTTTGTTTCATGGGAAGTAAAATGGCTATTATAATGGTAATTCCCCAGATCGAATCGGGATTGAATCAGAATCGAATCGAATCGATTCAGAATCTCAAGAATCGGAATCGAATCGATTCTGGAAATTAGGGATCGTTCCCAGCCCTATTCAGCATGACAATGATCCCAAACACACCACCCGGGCAATGAAGGAGTGGCTTCGTAAGAAGCATTTCAAGGTCCTGGAGTGGCCTAGCCAGTCTCCAGATCTCAACCCCATAGAAAATCTTTGGAGGGAGTTGAAAGTCCGTGTTGCCCAGCGACAGCCCCAAGACATCACTGCTCTAGAGGAGATCTGCATGGAGGAATGGGCCAAAATACCAGCAACAGTATGTGAAAACCTTGTGAAGACTTACAGATAACGTTTGACCTGTCATTGCCAACAAAGGGTATATAAGTATTGAGATGAACTTTTGTTATTGACCAAATACTTATTTTCCACCATAATTTGCAAATAAATTCTTTAAAAATCCTTCAATGTGATTTTCTGGATTTTTTTTTTCTCATTTTGTCTCTCATAGTTGAGGTATAGCTATGATGAAAATTGGAACCCTCTCTCATCTTTTAAGTGGGAGAACTTGCACAGTTGGTGGCTGACTAAATACTTTTTTACCCCACTGTATATATATACAGTATATATATATATATATATATATATATACATTGCATCCGTAAAGTATTCACAGTGCTTCAGTTTTTCCACATTTTGTTATGTTACAGCCTTATTCCAAAATGGACTAAATTCATTTTTTTCCCTCAAAATTCTACACACAATACCCCATAATGACAATGTAAAAAAAGCTTTTTTGAGATATTTGCAAATTTCTTAAAAATATAAAACTAAGAAATCCCATGTACATAAGTATTCATAGCCTTTGCCATGAAGCTCAAACTTGAGCTCAGGTGCATCCTGTTTCCACTGATAATCCTTGAGATGTTTCTACAGCTTAACTGGAGTTCACCTGTGGTAAAATCAGCTGATTGGACATGATTTGGAAAGGTGCACACCTGTCTATATAAGGTCCCACAGTTGACAGTGCGTGTCAGAGCACAAACCAAGCATGGAGTCAAAGGAATTGTCTGTAGACCTCCGAGGCACAAATCTGGGGAAAGGTACAGAAAAATTTCTGCTGCTTTGAAGGTCCCAATGAGCACAGTGGCCTCCATCATCCATAAATGGAAGAAGTTCGGAACCACCAGGACTCTAAACGTCTAAACTGAGCGATCAGGGGAGAAGGGCCTTAGTCAGGGAGGTGACCAAGAACCCAATGGTCACTCTGTCAGAGTTGCAGCGTTTATCTGTGGAGAAGGGAGAACTTTGCAGAAGGACAGCCATCTCTGCAGCAATCCACCAATCAGGCCTGTATGGTAGAGTGGCCAGACGGAAGCCACTCCTTAGTAAAGGCACATGGCAGCCCGCCTGGAGTTTGCCAAAAGGCACCTGAAGGACTCTCAGACCATTCATTCATCTTCTTCCGCTTAATCCTTTTCGGGTCACGGGAGGGGGGGGGGGGGCTGGAGCCTATCCCAGCATCTTTGGGCGACAGGCAGGGTACACCCTGGACAGATCGCCAGTCCATCGCAGGGCCAACCTTTCACTCTCACAGTCATACCTAAGGACAATTTAGAATCCCCAGTTTTAATGCCAATTAACCTAACTTGCATGTTTTTGGCATGTGGGAGGAAACTGGAGAAATCCCGGAGTAAACCCACGCAGACACGGGGAGAACATGCAAACTCCACACAGATCACTGTTGGTCGGGGGCTGGGATCGAACCCAGGATCCCCAAGCCAAGGGTAAGTTGCTGTGCTGCCGCAGTGCTAACCACTCCACCACCGCACCGCCCCTCAGACCATGAGAAACAAAATTCTCTGGTCTGATGAGACAGAGATTGAATTCTTTAGCATTAATGCCAGGCGTCATATTTGGAGGAAACCAGGCACTGCTTATCACCATGACAATACCATCTCTACAATGAAACATGGTGGTGGCAGTATTATGCTGTGGGGATATTTTTCAGTGGCAGGAACTGGGAGACTAGTCAGGATAGAGGGAAAGATAAATGTAGCAATGTACAGAGACATCCTGGATGAAAACCTGCTCCAGAGCGCTCTTGACCTCAGACTGGGGCAATGGATCATCTTTCAGCAGGACAATGACCCTCAGCACACAGCCAGGATATCAAAGGACTCTGGAGAGATCTCAAAATGGCTGTGCACCAATGCTTGCCATCCAACCTGATGGGAGCTTGAGAGGTGCTGCAAAGAGGAATGGGCGAAACTGCCCAAAGATAGGTGTGCAAAGCTTGTGGCATCATATTCAAAAAGACTTGAGGCTTTAATTGCTGCCAAAGGTGCATCAACAAAGTATTGAGCAAAGGCTGTGAATACTTATGTACATGTGATTTCTTAAGTTTTTATTTTGTAAATGCGATTTCTTGGGTTTTTATTTTTAATAAATTTGCAAACATCTCAAAAAAACTTTTTTCACATTGTCATTATGGGGTATTGGGTGTAGAATTTTGAGGAAAAAATTTTTTTTAATCCATTTTGGAATAAGGCTGTAACATAAAATGTGGAAAAAGTGAAGCGTGGTGAATACTTTCCGGATGCACTGTACATACACTACCGTTCAAAAGTTTGGGGTCACCCAGACAATTATTTTGTGTTTTCCATGAAAAGTCACACTTATTTACCACCATGAACTGTAAAATGAATAGAAAATATAGTCAAGACATTGACAAGGTTAGAAATAATGATTTGTATTTGAAATAATAATTTTTTCCAGATACTCAACCTGCTCAAAGGAAGGTCAGTTTTATAGCTTCTCTAACCAGCTAAACTGTTTTCAGCTGTGCTAACATGAATGCACAAGGGTTTTCTAATCATCCACTAGCCTTCTGACGCAATGAGCAAACACACTGTACCATTAGAACACTGGAGTGATAGTTGCTGGAAATGGGCCTCTATACACCTATGTAGATATTGCACCAAAAACCAGTCATTTGCAGCTAGAATAGTCATTTACCACATTAGCAATGTATATTAAATAATAGAGTGTATTTCTGATTAGTTTAAAATTATCTTCATTGAAAAAAACGGTGCTTTTCTTTCAAAAATACAGAAATTTCTAAGTGACCCCCAACTTTTGAACGGTAGTGTATATATATATATATATATATATACTGTATATATATATATATATATACACACACACACACACTACAGTATACACACACACACACACACACACACACACACACACACACACACACTACAGTTCAAAAGTTTGGGGTCACTTAGAAATTTCCTTATTTTTGAAAGAAAAGCACTTTTTTTCAATGAAGATAACTTTAAACTAATCAGAAATACACTCTATACATTGCTAATGTGGTAAATGACTATTCTAGCTGCAAATGTCTGGTTTTTGGTGCAATATCTAGATAGGTGTATAGAGGCCCATTTCCAGCAACTATCACTCCAGTGTTCTAATGGTACAATGTGTTTGCTCATTGCGTCAGAAGGCTAATGGATGATTAGAAAACCCTTATGCAATCATGTTAGGTCTGCAATGCAGTAATTGCTGCAAATGGGGGATTCTTTGACAAAAGCAAAGTTTGAAGGAAAAAATTATTATTTCAAATACAAATCATTATTTCTAACCTTGTCAAAGTCTTGACTATATTTTCTATTCATTTTACAACTCATGGTGGTAAATAATTCTCTGGGTGACCCCAAACTTTTGAACGGTAGTGTATACATACAGTATATATATGTACACACACACACACACACACACACACACACACACACACACACACACACACACAGAGTGGTGTGAAAAAGTGTTTGCCCCTTTCCTGATTTCTCATTGTTTTGTATGTTTGTCACACTTAAATGTTTCAGATCATCAAACAAATTTAAATATTAGACAAAGATAACACAAGTAAACACAAAATGCAGTTTTTAAATGAAAATGTTTCTTATCAAGGGTAAAATAAAATAAAACCTACATGGCCCTGTGTGAAAAAGTGATTGCCCCTAAACCTAATAACTGGTAGGGCCACCCTTAGCAGCAACAACTGCAATCAAACGTTTGCAATAATTGGCAGTGAGTCTTTTACAGCGCTGTGGAGGAATTTTGGCCCACTCATCTTTGCAGAATTGTCGTAATTCAGCCACATTGGAGGGTTTTCCAGCATGAACCACCTTTTTAACGTCATGCCACAGCATCTCAATTGGATTCAAGTCAGGACTTTGACTAGGCCACTCCAAAGTCTTCATTTTGTTTTTATTAAGCCATTCAGAGGTGGACTTGCTGGTGTGTTTTGGATCATTGTCCTGCTGCAGAACCCAAGTGCACTTCACTTGGGTGAGTGCAAGCTGTTATTCTTTTCAAGAATAGCAGCTTTGTCGGTCTACTGGAGAGAAGGACGAATGGAAGGAGCCGTGGGATGTGCTAAGCTAACGTGCTAAGCTAACGCCATAGCTAGTCGTAGTTAACACTGATACAAAGGAGCGACTCTGTCCCCGGTTTGTCTCACTGACCCGGCATCGGCCCAGTAGATGACAGCTGAGCCCCCCGCACAGATTCTTAGAATCTTGTGATTGGGGCTCGGCGGAGAAACTAACCAAGGCAACAGCTGGACAAGAGCCGGATCGGAGCTCAACTACAGCGGCGGTAAGAGATGGGGATCAGTGGAGGAGCTGCTGGGGCCCCAGCTGGATAGGAGCCGGATCGGAGCTCAATTACAGCGGCGGGGCTCAGCGGAGGAACTACTGAGGAAGACGGCGGTAGGTGGCGGGGCCCAGTGGAGTTGCTACCGGGACCCCAGCTGGACAGGAGCCGGATCGGAGCTCAACTACTGCGGCGGTGGGTAACGGGGCTCAGTGGAGGAGCTGCCGGCACCCCGGCTGGACAGAAGCCGGATCAGGAGCTCAATTACAGCGGCGGTAAGCAGCGGGACTAGCAGTGGAGGGGGCTAGCTGAGGCCCCAGCTGGATTCGAGGTCGGCTGGATCGGATACCGGTGACACCAGCAGAGATTGTTTTATTATCATCAGGTCAGTAAAAATGCCACCAAAGAAGGGAGAAATGGAAGAGATTAAAAAAATCTCTGAACTTCATGTCAGAAGAACTGACCAAAGTGGCCAATCAATAGTTTAAACTATTTGGGCTAACGGAGGAAGTCCGAGATTTGAAATTAACAATTAAGGAAAGAGACAAAAAAAATTGCAGACTTGGAGTGACGCATTGAGGATCTTGAACAATATTCTCGTATGGATGATTTAATTATTAGTGGACTAGACATTAAATACCAATCATATGCCAATGCTACAGCAGGAATGAGAGGTGAGGAGGCTCCCCTAAGTGAATCAATCTCCCTGGAAAACCAGGTGCTTCAGTTCCTTGAAAGCAGAGATATAAAGGTTGAAGTAAATGCAATTTCAGCCTGCCATACTTTACCCAGAAAAGATAATAAAACAAAGAAATCAATTGTGATGCACTTTGTGAACAGAAGGGTAAAGAATGACATACTGAGGCAGGCCAGAAAACTACGGAGAACAGAAGTTTACCTAAATGAACATTTAACAAAGGCTAATGCTGAAATAGCACAGCAAGCACAGATGCTGAAAAGACAAAACAAGATACAAGCAACATGGACAAGAAACTGTAGAGTTTGGATCAAACTAAATGGAACACCTGAGGAAGCAAAGGCCATAATAAGATCTCACTGACTTAAATAAATATAGATGAACACTGATTAAGAAAATTAAGAGACTACGATAATCCATATCCACACACACGACAAGAACAGTTCTTTTGTGACATACCATGTCAATGTACTTTAAAGGCGTCGGACAGAGGAAAATTCAATATCGCTAAATCATATCTCAAATTGTTGTCTGAGACGAGCTAATTTGAACCGCACATGTTTTGGTGTCAATGACTGTCGCATAAGGTGACAATGCGCTCTTGAAGTATGCTGTCGTGGAGATCTGCAGACCCAGCCAAGCGATCAGCGGCTAGATGGCCACTGGCTGTGTGACGTCATTTAAGGAAGACACACGCACACGGTCGCGGCCATTGCTGTGTTTTGCTTCATGCAACACTTAATGTTTACGTTTTAAAATCGGCGATTACGGATATTTCTCGGAATACTTGTGGATTACAAATAGATTATTTATTAACATTAGGATTTCAGGAATCGAATTAATTATGGTTTGTCGTTGTGTTGTCTACGGGTGCGACGGTATACCAGCGGAGCATGCTGTGAGTGTTTTTGAATTTCCCGTCCCCTGGGAAAATCAGAACGGCATGGGTGAAATTCGTTCAGAAAACGCGAAAAAATTGGACTGATGTCGGTAAAACACCCAACATGTGCACTAGACATTTCGTTGACAGCGATTTCGAGAATAAGATGCAAGTTGAAATGAAATTTGCAAAAAGATTGCTGATAAAGAAAACGGCTATTCCAACTATATATCCCTCGATTCCCAAGTCTGACTCTGAGAAAGGGGTCAGTGACAGTGGCGTGAAAAGCAAGGGTGATCTACCGATCCGATCAGCTGTCAGAAAACGAGAAGTAAACAGGGTAAGTTTTTTATTTTTAATATTCACTGCAAATGTTGACTAAACATCTTAAATGAATTCCAAGCTATGGTTTGCATTGCCTTACCAACTTATCAAATATTAGCATATTAGGGTATTCATACTAATCAAAAATGAAATATTCAGTGCTGTATAGGGAGGTGGTTGTGCCTGTTTGATCAATTTATATTTCTACAGTATGTATGTAATCAAATTTGAGACCTCTGGGATAAAATTATGATGATCTACTTTTTTTGCAGATTTTATCAACTGTCACTCAACCTTCAAATAGTGTTGATGTTTCTGACCAAGTAGAGGAAGCTGATGAACAGGACTTTTATGTAAATCCAATTTCAGATCCACTAGACCAACATGTCCCACCTACACTAAATCCAGCCCAGCCTATACCAGATCAAAAATCAAACATGTAAAAGTAGAAGAAATTTCCAATTAACAATGAAATTTCAGCTTTCAATTTTTAGGGAAGCAACATATTTGCTAAGAAAAACAAATATAAGCCTAACATTGTAAGATAAATGTGCTTTTAAAAATGGAACCCTAATTTTATACCATAAAATGGTAGAAAAATTATTCAAATGTATATGACATGCGACTTTGATGAATGCCGAACTATGAGAATTATAACATTGACATGAACATTAATAAACTCAATATATGATTTTACAAAACTTTATTTAAATAACATTGTTCACAAATCTAATCTTGGTAGGCAAAATCCCTTGTAGTGATCCGATGGGAATGTTTCTCTGATGAGGCTCACAGCACAGGCAGGCTTCCTGAAATGACGTTACTACTGCCCGCACCTATCGAGAGATGGCGGTACTGCAGCATCACTGAGTGAAAGATGGGCTATGACCAAATAATGTCATTTATGGAGGCTGGTGACACATATTAAATCAGGGGAATGGGCAGAATGGAATATTTTCATACAATCAGTTGATTGGTTCAATAAAAAAATGTCACTGTCCGAGGCCTTTAAAAAAAAAAAACAAAAAAAAACAACTTATGACTGACTTTAGTAGACATCAATCATCCCCAGTTAGAGGAAGTCATTTGACACAGAGTGAGGAAATTCAGACTCTGAAAATATGCCATTATGCTGAACATAAACTACAAGAGATGGAGAATGATATTGATCCTGATAACCACTTCTTCAATAATATTCATAATCACTGTGAATATTATACTGAAAAGCAGTTCAAAAGTCAAGTACAATTAGATAGTAAACTATCAATAATACACTTCAACAGCAGAAGTCTTAAAAACTTTCCACAGATTCAGGACTATTTAAAACAGCTAGATAGAAAATTTACAGCTATCACAGTCTCTGAAACTTGGCTTAACGAAGAGCAGGCTTCTCTGATGGCAATAGAGGGATATCAGATGTTTTATATTAATAGATCTCAAAAAAAGGGTGGTGGTGTTGCACTGTATATTGATGACCTGTATAGGTGTAAACTTGTAAATGGAATGCCCTTTGCACTACCAGGGATTCTGGAATGTGTTACTGTTGAGATTGACCAAGATAAAACAAAAAATCTAATTATAAGTTGTATATATAGAATGCCGGAAACTTGCACTGAGACATTCAGAGATAAATTAGTCAAGCTGTACAATAATATAACTAGTAAGAAAATGGTTGTAATCTGTGGAGATTTCAATATTGATTTACTAAATCCATTTCAACAAAATGTAATTACAAAGTTCATGAATTCTATGCACAGTATGAGTCTATCCGAAAATAATACATCCCAGTAGAATCACAGTTCACACTGCTACACTTATTGATAACCTGTTTGTTAATATTATTGATAAGAAAATAGAAAGTGGATTATTGATAAATGACCTAAGTGACTATTTGCCAGTTTTTGCACTTATCCATGGCCACACGGGGGCCAATAGAGAAAAAACTTTAAAATCTTTCAGATACAAATCACAAAATGCAATCACTTCTTTTAAAGAAGACTTGCTGAAGCAAGACTAGACAAAAGTCTATGTATCAGATGTAAATGAAGCCTATGACACATTCATAAACATTGTAACCACTCTTTGTGAAAAAAATTGTCCATTAGTAAAGAAAAAGCTTAAACAGAAATTTGTCGACAAGCCATGGTTAACCAAAGGATTACAAAAAGCATGTAAAAAGAAAAATTCATTATATAAAGCTTTTCTAAAGAAAAGGACAAAAGAAGGAGAGCAGCGGTATAAAACATACAAAAATAAGTTAATATATATAATGAGATGTAGTAAGAGAGACTATTACAGTAAAGAACTGGAGAAATACAGATGATATTAAAAATACATGGACAGTACTTAATATTCTTGGAAATAAAAACAGAAGTACGAGCTACCCAACCAATCTTTCAAAAAAAAAAAAACCAAAAAAAAAAAAAAACCCAACAACTCAGAGTGTGAATGCAGTCTCACCTGTAGATGAATTTAATAAATTTTTTGTTAACATAGGTCCTAATTTGGCTTGAGAAATACCCATTACGGCATCTACAGGTGATACAATAGGCAAAAACATTGCTATAAAAGACTCCATTTTCATAAAGAACACAGACGAGAGAGAGAGGTCATTGAAATTGTTAACTCGTTTAAAAGTAAAACATCTATGGATTGTGATGGTATTGACATGTTTTTAGTCAAAACTATCATTGAATGCTTAGTGAAGACACTGACGTATATTTGTAACCTGTCTCCCCAAACTGGTATATTTCCCAATGCAATGAAAATAGCTAAAGTAATTCCGATATACAAGACGGGTGACAGAGGAGAATTTTCAAACTATAGACATACAGTGGGGCAAAAAAATATTGAGTCAGCCACCAATTGTGTAAGTTCTCCCACTTAAAAGATGAGAGAGGTCTCCAATTTTCATCATAGGTATACCTCAACTATGAGAGACAAAATGAGGAAAAAAAAAATCCAGAAAATCACATTGGAGGATTTTTAATGAATTAATTGGTAAATTCCTCGGTAAAATAAGTATTTGGTCACCTACAAACAAGCAAGATTTCTGGCTCTCACAGACCTGTAACAACTTCTTTAAGAGGCTCCTCTGTCCTCCACTCGTTACCTGTATTAATGGCACCTGTTTGAACTCGTTATCAGTATAAAAGACACCTGTCCACAACCTCAAACAGTCAAACTCCAAACTCCACTATGGCCAAGACCAAAGAGCTGTCAAAGGACACCAGAAACAAAATTGTAGACCTGCACCAGGCTGGGAAGACTGAATCTGCAATAGGTAAGCAGCTTGGTGTGAAGAAATCAACTGTGGGAGCAATTATTAGAAAATGGAACACATACAAGACCACTGATAATCTCCCTCGATCTCGTGCTCCACGCAAGATCTCACCCCATAGGGTCAAAATGATCACGAGAACGGTGAGCAAAAATCCCAGAACCACACGGGGGGACCTAGTGAATGACCTGCAGAGAGCTGGGACCAAAGTAACAAAGGCTACCATCAGTAACACACTACGCCACCAGGGACTCAAATCCTGCAGTGCCAGATGTGTCCCCCTGCTTAAGCCAGTACATGTCCAGGCCCGTCTGAAGTTTGTTAGAGAGCATTTGGAAGATCCAGAAGAGGATTGGGAGAATGTCATATGGTCAGATGAAACCAAAATAGAACTTTTTGGTAAAAACTCAACTTGTCGTGTTTGGAGGAGAAAGAACACCATACCTACTGTGAAGGATGGGGTGGAAACATCATGCTTTGGGGCTGTTTTTCTGCAAAGGGACCAGGATGACTGATCCGTGTAAAGGAAAGAATGAGTGGGGCCATGTATCGTGAGATTTTGAGTGAAAACCTCCTTCCATCAGCAAGGGCATTTGAAGATGAAACGTGGCTGGGTCTTTCAGCATGACAATGATCCCAAACACACCACCCAGGCAACGAAGGAGTGGCTTCGTAAGAAGCATTTCAAGGTCCTGGAGTGGCCTAGCCAGTCTCCAGATCTCAACCCCATAGAAAATCTTTCGAGGGAGTTGAAAGTCTGTGTTGCCCAGCGACAGCCTCAAAACATCACTGCTCTAGAGGAGATCTGCATGGAGGAATGGGCCAGAATACCAGCAACAGTGTGTGAAAACCTTGTGAAGACTTACAGAAAACATTTGACCTCTGTCATTGCCAGCGAAGGGTATATAACAAAGTATTGAGATGAACTTTTGTTATTGACCAAATACTTATTTTACTGAGGAATTTACCAATTAATTCATTAAAAATCATTCAATGTGATTTTCTGGATTTTTTTTTTCTCATTTTGTCTCTCATAGTTGAGGTATACCTATGATGAAAATTGGAGACCTCTCTCATCTTTTAAGTGGGAGAACTTGCACAATTGGTGGCTGACTAAATACTTTTTTGCCCCACTGTATGTCACTATTGCCGCAATTTTCCAAGATACTTGAAAAAATATTCTCTGAGAGAATTGACAACTTTATAATGAAGAATAATTTATTGTGTGAGCAGCAATATGGGTTCAGACACAAGAGGGCAACTGCATTTGCTCTAATGGAATTTATAGAAAAAATATCAACTGCTGTTGAAAATAAAGAGTATTCAGTTGGGGTATTCCTGGATCTCAAAAAAAGCATTTGATACAGTGGATCATAATTTATTATTAAAGAAACTACAAAATTATGGTATTAGGGGGTAGCACTGTCCTGGTTATGTAGTTACTTAAAGAACAGATATCAGTATGTATGTGTTGGTAGCAAAAACTCACAGTTACTGAAGGTTACTTGTGGAGTCCCAAAGGGTTCAGTTTTGGGGCCATTGTTATTCAATATGTATATAAATGATATCTGTAAAGTTTTGGAAAAAAAATGGATTTAATATTTTTTGCAGATGACACTAATTTTTTATGTAGTGGAAGCAATTTGGAACAACTTTTGGATACACTCGGAAAGGAATTAGGAAAGCTTAAACTGTGGTTTGATTCAAACAAATTAATGCTCAATTTAAGTAAGACAAAATTTATAATTTTTAACAACCATCACAACAACTTAGTATCTAAACTCAGTGTAAATGGTGTAGAGATTGAAAGGGTATCCGAAATTAAATTTCTTGGAGTAATAATTGATAATAAACTGTGATGGAAGTCACATATTAATTATATTAAAGGTAAAATATCCAAATCAATTGCAATACTACACAGAGTGAAATATTTGCTGAATCAACCCACACTATATACTTTGTATCATTCATTAATACACTTAATTATATACTTATTGATTTAATTAACTTACTATATACTTATTAATACAATATGTCATGTATGTACTGAAGTGTGGGGAAATACATATAAAACAAACATATATCCAATCTTTATGCTACAGAAGCGAGCTATTAGAATAATAAACAAAGCTGCTTACAGGGAACCAACAAACCCATTTTTTCTGAAATTAAAAGCTCTCAAGTTGAAAGATCTGGTTGACTTTAGAACTGCAATAATAATGTTTAAAGTGAAGAACCTATCACTGCCCGCAAATATCCAAAAGTTGTTCCAAATAAGAGAGAAACAATATCATTTCAGAGGAACATGTATATTTCAAAAACCTTCAGTGAGAACTACCACCAAGCAACACTGTCTCAATGCAAGGAGTCAGATTGTGGAATGCTTTTGGACCTGAATTAAAATCATGTACAACGCTTGGACAATTTAAACAAAAACTAAAGGTAGAAATACTCCTAACATATATACAAGATGACATGTAAAATCACATAAGAATTATCATATTCAGTCTGTGTTGTGCTGTTGCTTAGTTGTTTTTTTTTGTGTCACATTTTGTCTTAGCTTTGTTAGGGCCTGAGCCATTGACAATGTCAGTTGGCAAAAGCCCTATTGTATCTGCTCCGTTTATTTATTATTATTCCGCCTAAATGATCGCATTTTTCACCCTCTGAACACTAACCAAAACGCGATTTGTTATGGCAAACCTCTAGGACCCGGCAAAAAATGTGATAAACTGGAAAAGATATGTGCCCCCCCCACCCCACCCCTCATTTTTGTGGTTGGGGCCAAACATTAACATTAATGTTCAAGGTCTACGGAGACTGGAGACTGTAAACTTTGCAGTACAGACATAAAATTTGGGTGAGGTATGCATCACCTCAATACATGCAAAAAACATAATTGTGGCCCATACCCACCGACAACAGGAAGGCCACCATCTTGCCTCAAAGTCGCCCCACCTCCAATTCGGAAAAAAGTCACACCTCGCATTTGAACGAACTAGCCCTAGGGACCTGCTCCGATTTAGCTCATTTTTACATGGCGGCATCTATAGGCATTGGCCATTAAAAATTGTATAAATTACATCAAAATCTCAAAAGGTGTGGCCTGGGAACCATGGCAAAGTTTGACTCCTCCCATTATTATTATTTTTCCGCCTAAATGATCGCATTTTTCACCCTCTGAACGTTAATCAAAACGCAATTTTTTTTGACAAACCCCTAGGACCCGGCAAAAAATTCGATAAACTGGAAAAAATATATGCCTCCCCCACCCCTGATTTTTGTGGATGGGGCCAAACGTTAACAAATGTTCAAGGTCTATGGAGACTGGAGACCGTAAACTTTGCTGTAGAGACAAAATTTGGGTGAGGTGTGCATCACCTCAATACATGCAAAAAACATAATTGTGGCCCATACCTACGGACAACAGGAAGGCCGCCATCTTGCCTCAAAGTTGCCCCACCTCCAATTCGGAAAAAAAGTCACACCTCGCATTTGAACGAACTAGCCCTAGGGACCTGCTCCGATTTAGCTCGTTTTTACATGGCGGCATCTATAGGCATTGGCCATTAAAAATTGTATAAATTAAGTCAAAATCACAAAAGGTGTGGCCTGGGAACCATGGCAAAGTTTGACTCCTCCCATTACAACTTCAACCAGCTGTAAATCGGGCAAAACTTGTCCAATGTCCACCAAACTTTCCATGGTGGAAAATAGTCCCACCCCGAACGCAACATCAAAATACCTGACAACAGATACAGCGCCACATAGTGGTTAATGAAAGAATTGCTGAAAACTGTTTTATTTATTACTCACGCGCCACATGCCAGAATGACGTTAAATTTTCTGAGATTCATCAGACCAAAGGGATGATCATAACTGCACATCAACTTTCGGATGTCGTCACACGTGTTACCATGGACACGCCCTCCTCTCCATTCAATCAGTGAGCTTATGGGGAGGGGTGGGAAGGTCATGGAGTCATGAAATTTGGAGCATAAGTTGAGGTGACTGTCATATATAGTCCTATATGGGTGGACAACACATAACTGACAGGGAAGTGTTGTCATGGTGCCATGGCGAAATTTGACTCCTCCCCTTACAAATTCAAACAACTGTAACTCGGGCAAAACTTGTCCGATGTCCACCAAACTTTCCATGATGGAAAAGAGTCTCGCTCAGAATACGTCTACATCAAAACACCTGACAAAAGATATAGCACCAACTTCTGGTTAATAAAAGAATTGCTGAAAACTGTTTTATTTATTACTCACGCACCACTTGCCAGAATGACGTTAAATTTTCTGAGATTCATCAGACCAAAGGGATGATCATAACTGCACATCAACTTTCGGATGTCGTCACACGTGTCACCATGGACATGACCTCCTCTCCACTCAATCCGTGAGCTTATGGGGAGGGGTGGGAAGGTCCTGGAGTCATGAAATTTGGAACATAGGTTGAGGTGACTGTCATATATAGTCCTATATGGGTGGACAACATATAACTGAAAGGGAAGTGTTGCCATGGTGAAGTTTGACTCCTCCCTTACAAATTCAAACAGCTGTAACTCAGGAAAAACTTGTCCGATGTCCACTTAACTTTCCGTGATGGAAAATAGTCTCGCCCGGAATATGTCTGCATCAAAATACCTGACAAAAGATATAGCGTCACATAGTGGTTAATGACAGAATTGCTGAAAACTGTTTTATTACTCATGCGCCACTGGCCAGAATGACATGAAATTTTCTGAGATTCATCAGACCAAAGGGATGATCATAATTGCACATCAACTTTTGGATGACATCACACGTGTTACCATGGAAACGCCCTCCTCTCCATTCAATCTGTGAGCTTATGGGGAGGGGTGGGAAGGTCCTGGAGTCATGAAATTTGGAACATAGGTTGAGGTGCCTGTCATATATAGTCCTATATGGGTGGACAACACATAACTAAAAGGGAAGTGTTACCATGGCACCATGGTGAAGTTTGACTCCTCCCCTTACAAAATCAAGCAGCTGTAACTCGGGCAAAACTTGTCCCATATGCACCAAAGTTTCCGTGATGGAAAATAGTCTCGCCCGGAATACGTCTACATCAAAACACCTGACAAAAGATATAGTGCCACATAGTGGTTAACAAAAGAATTGCTGAAAGCTGTTTTATTTATTACTCACGCGCCACGTGCCAGAATGACGTGAAATTTTCTGAGATTAATCAGACCAAAGGGATGATCATAACTGCACATCAACTTTAGCATGATGTCACAAGTGTTACCATGGACACGTCCTCTTCGTCATTAGATCCGTGAGCTTATGGGAAGGGGTGGGAAGGCCCTGGAGTCATGAAATTTGGAACATACGTAGGTTGAGGTGACTGTCATATATAATCCTATATGGGTGGACAACACATAATTGACAGGGAAGTGCTTCCATGGCGACATGGCGAAGTTTGACTCCTCCCCTTCCAAAATCAAGCAGCTGTAATTCAGGTAAAACTTGTCCAATGTGCACAAAAGTTTCGATGATGGAAAATAGCCCCGCCCGGAACGCACCTACATAAAAATTACTAAAAAAACATATAGCGCCACCTACGGGTTAATGAAAGAACTGCTGAAAACTGTTTTATTTATTACTCATGCGCCACTGGCCAGAATGACATGAAATTTTCTGAGATTCATCAGACCAAAGGGATGATCATAACTGCAAATCAACTTTCGCATGACATCACACGTGTTACCATGCACACGCCATCCTCGCCATTCAATCCTTGACGTTGGTTGCAGGATTTGGACCGACCTGGAGTCATGAAATCTTGAACAAAGGTTGAGGGGACTGTCATATATAGTCTTATATGGGTGGACAACACATAGCTGACAGGGAAGTGTTGCCATGGCGACATGGCAAAAGTTGACTCCTCACCATGAAACATCAGAAAGTTGTATCTTCGACAAACTTTGTCTGATTTTCACCAAATTTTCAATAATGGATAATAGTCCCACCCTGAACGTTCCTATAAAAACAACAAAAGTTAGAGCGCCGCCTAGTGGTTGCAACATCGGACCCTTGTAAACTGTACAACCTTTGGACGATTTGCACCAAATTTTCTACGATCAATATTCATCCTGACCTGAACGTGTCTATATAAAAATAATATTTTAGCGCCCCTATTGATTAAAGGAAGAATTGCTGAAAACTGTTTTCTTTCTTTTTCTCTCACCAGCAGAAAAAATGACATGAAGGAATGACTAGGGCTCACTGACAGTACATGTACATAGCACAGAACTGTTTCCATGGTGACCAGCATGCTTCAATAGCTTCCTTGCAATGCAAAACATGACGGTTACAGCTCAGACAATCCTCGTCTGATTTGGACCAAACTTTGCACAAATCATACTGATTCCACTCTGAACACACCTGTATATCAATATTCAAAAAACTGTCACACCAGCACCTACTGCTGACATGACGTACTGCACAAAATTGTATCAAATTTTTCGCAAAGACCAGTAGTCACAATGACATGACATTTTCAGTGGTTTCTCAGAGTGCATTGGACTACCCTCGGTGGAAGTCACTTTTGTCCTGCGATAAGCATGGCAACCCATTCCTTGCCATTCAAGACATTTTATACTTTAGAGGTTTGGGGAAGTCCAAGGGTCACCAAATGTGGAATGTAACTCAAGGTGACTCTCTTCTGTAGTTCTGTATCGGTCTGCAACATGTACTTAAAATGTTAAGTGTTGTAATGGACACATGTCCAAGTTTACCTTATCACAATACGTTGGACAGTTGTAAATTGGAGAAACTGTGTCGGATTTTCACTGTTATTGCCATGACGGACTTTAGTCCAACTCTGCACGCACCTACATAAGAATATTTGATAAAAGGTATAGCGCCACTTACCGCTCAAAGGAAGTTCTTGCCAAATGGTTTACTTTATTATTCACGCAGCCCTTGCAGCGACAATGGGAAATTTTCCGAGACAGCAAGGTACAACGGGTGCTGGGTTGAGCGGGTGCGTGGGGGGAGAAGGCCAGCTTACACCTGCTTGCAGGTTTAATTCTGAATTGTAATTGCTCTTGTTTTGTTTTTCTTTTGAATTCTTGGATGGAATATGGGTGGGCAATATAAGCTGCAGCTTCAGCCATCACCCATTTCGGATAACTTATGTTGAACTGTATACTGTAATCAGAGGAGTTATTGTTTAATTTGACCTTGTTAGATTTTTTTTCTCCCCTTTGTTATATTATTCTGTTCCTTTCTTTTAATCTTTACTTTTAATCTATCCAAAATAAAGATTTATTTATTCATTCATTCATTCATTCACTACGCCACTCCAAAGTCTTCATTTTGTTTTTCTTAAGCCATTCAGAGGTGGACTTGCTGGTGTGTTCTGGATCATTGTCCTGCTGCAGAACCCAAGTGCGCTTCAGCTTGAGGTCACAAACAGATGGCCGGACATTCTCCTTCAGGATTTTTTGGCAGACTGCAGAATTCATGGTTCCATTTACCACAGCGAGTCTTCCAGGTCCTGAAGCAGCAAATCAGCCCCAGACCATTACACTACCACCACCATATTTTACTGTTGGTATGATGTTCCTTTTCTGAAATGCTGTGTTACTTTTACGCCAGATGTAATGGGACACACCCCTTTCAAAAAGTTCAACTTTTGTCTCGTCAGTCCACAGAGTATTTTCCCAAAAGTCTTGGGGATCATCAAGATGTTTTCTAGCAAAACTGAGACAAGCCTTTATTTTTTTTTTGCTCAGCAGTGGTTTTCATCTTGGAACTCTGCCATGCAGACCATTTTTGCCCAGTCTCTTTCTTTTGGTGGCGTTATAAACACTGACCTTAACTGAGGCAAGTGAGGCCTGCAGTTCTTTGGATGTTGTTGTGGGGTCTTTTGTGACCTCTTGGATGAGTCGTTGCTGCGCTCTTGGGGTAATTTTGGTTGGCCGGCCACTCCTGGGAAGGATCAGCACTGTTCCATGATTTCGCCATTTGTGGATAATGGCTCTCACTGTGGTTCGCTGGAGTCCCAAAGCTTTAGAAATGGCTTTATAACCTATTCCAGACTGACAGATCTCAATTACTTTGTTTCTCATTTGTTCTTGAATTTCTTTGGATAGTAGCATGATATCTAACTTTTGAGGATCTTTTGATCTACTTCACTTTGTCAGGCAGATCCTATTTAAGTGATTTCTTGACTGAAAACAGGTGTGGCAGTAATCAGGCCTGGGTGTGGCTAGAGAAATTGAATCAGCTTTCCAAAGATGTGATAAACTACAGTTAATGTTTTAACGGGAGGCAATCACTTTTTCACACAGGGCCATGTAGGTTTGGTTTTTATTTTACCCTTAATAATGAAGACCTTCATTTAAAAACCGCACTTTGTGTTTACTTGTGTTATCTTTCATCCATCCATCCATCTTCTACCGCTTTTCCGGAGGTCCGGGTCGCGGAGGCAGCAGTTCAAGCAGAGAAGCCCAGACTTCCCTCTCCCCAGCCACCTGCTCCAGCTCTTCAGAGGGGATACCAAGGCGTTCCCAGACCAGCTGGGAGACATAGTCTCTCCACCGAGTCCTGGGTCTGCCCCGGGGTCTCCTCCCAGTGGGACGTGCCTGAAACACCTCAAGTGGGAGGCGTCCAAGAGGCATCCTAATCAGATGCCCATACCACCTCAACTGACTCCTTTCAATGTGGAGGAGCAGCGGTTCTACTCTGAGCCTCTCCCGGATGACTGAGCTCCTCACCCTATCTCTGAAGGTGAGTCTAGCAATCCTACGGAGAAAGCTCATTTCAGCCGCTTGTATCTGCGATCTCGTTCTTTCGGTCATTACCCAAAGCTCGTGACCATAGGTGAGAGTAGGAACGTAGATTGACTGGTAAATCGACAGCTTTGCCTTAGAACTAAGCTCCCTCTTCACCACAACAGACCGGTACAACGTCCGCATCACTGCAGATGCTGCTCCAATCCGTCTGTCGATCTCTCACTCCATTTTCCCCTCACTCGTGAACAAGACCCCAAGATACTTAAACTCCTCCACTTGGGGCAGGAGCCTGTCCCCAACCCGGAGAGGACAATCCACCTTTTTCCGGCTGAGGACCATGGACTCGGACTTGGAGGTGCTGATTCTCATCCCAGCCGCTTCACACTCAGCGGCAAACCGTCCCAGCAAGAGCTGTAGGTCATTGCTGGATGAAGCCAACAGGACAACATCATCTGCAAACAACAGAGATGAGATCCTGTGGTCACCAAGCATGACACCCTCCGTTCCCTGGCTGCGCCTAGAAATCCTGTCCATAAAAATTATGAACAGGATCGGTGACAAAGGGCAGCCCTGGTGGAGTCCAACTCTCACTGGGAATGACTCCGACCGAGTGTTGGCAATACGAACTAAACTCTCACAACGGTCGTACAGAGACCGAATAGCTTGTAACAACAAGCCCGATACCCCATACTCCCGAAGCATCCCCCACAAAAATCCACGAGGGACGCGGTCAAATGCCTTCTCCAAGTCCACAAAACACATGTAAACTGGTTGGGCAAACTCCCACGAACCCTCAAGAATTCTCGAGAGGGTAAAGAGCTGGTCCGATGTGCCACGACCAGGACGAAAACCACATTGCTCCTCCTGAATCCGAGGTTCGACCAACGGCCGGACTCTCCTCTCCAGTACCTTGGCATAGACCTTCCCAGGGAGGCTGAGGAGTGTGATCCCTCTAAAGTTGGAGCACACCCTCCGGTCCCCTTTTTTGAAGAGAGGAACCACCACCCCGGTTTGCCATGCCAAAGGCACTGCCCCCGACCTCCACGCAATGTTGCAGAGGCGTGTCAACCATGACAACCCAACAACATCCAGGGCCTTGAGGTACTCGGGGCGAATCTCGTCCACCCACGGGGCCCGGCCACCAAGGAGATTTTTAACCACCTTGGCGACCTCAGCCCCTGTGATAGGCGAGTCATCCCCCTCGTCCTCAAACCCTGCTTCCTCTGTGGAAGGCGTATCGTCACCTTATCGTGGTGGGGGGGTTTGCGTGCCCCAGTGATCCCAGGAGCTATGTTGTCCGGGGCAATTTGCCTCTGATAGGGTCTCCCAAGACAAACTGGTCCTGGGTGAAGGGCCAGACTAAGAACGATCCAACAGACTCTCATGATAAATTGTATATCAAGGATTCAGTGTACCCCGCCCAGTATGGGGTTACCGGGGCCCCACCCTGGAGCCAGGCCTGGGGGAGGGGCTCGAAGGCTAGCGTCTGGTGGCCGGGTTTCCACCCATGGGACCCGGCCGGGCTCAGCCCGAAGGAGTTACATGGGTCCGCCCTACAGTGGGTTCACCACCTGCAGGAAGGATCATGGGGGTCCGGTGCTATGTGGATTAGGTGGCGGTCAAAGGCGGAGACCTTGGCGGACTGATCCCAAGCTTTCTAAACTGGCTTTGTGTTATCTTTGTCTAATATTTAAATTTGATGATCTGAAACATTTAAGTGTGACAAACATACAAAAAAATGAGAAATCAGGAAGGGGGCAAACACTTTTCACAGCACTCTGTGTGTGTGTGTGTGTGTGTGTGTGTGTGTGTGTGTGTGTGTGTGTACACATACACACACAGAGTGCTGTGAAAAAGTATTTACTTTTTCACATAGGGCCAGGTAGGTTTGGATAGTTTTTTCCTTGAATAAATGAAATCATCATTTGGAAACTGCATTTTGTATTTATTCAGGTTATATTTGACATGAAAATGTGTTTGATGATCTGAAACATTTAAGTGTGACAAATATGCAAAAATATAAGAAATCAGGAAGGGGGTAAATACTTTTTCACAGCACTTTTTCACATACACAGAGCGGGGAAAATAAGTATTGAACACGTCACTATTTTTCTCATTAAACATATTTCTGATGGAGCCACTGACCTCAGATTTTCACCAGATATCAGTAACAACCCGAGTAATCCATACATACAAAGAAATCAAGTCAACTGTGTTTACAAAACAAGATATATTTAATAAAGTGTAATGACACAGGAAATAAGTATTGAACATGCTTAGTGAAATTCATTTAATATTTAGTAGAAAAGCCTTTGTTGGTAATAACAGCTTCCAGATGCCTCCTGTATGGAGAAACTAGGTGTAGGTATTGCTCAGGAGTGATTTTAGCCCATTCATCCACACAAACTGTCTTCAAATCTTGAAGGCTCCGTGGGTGTCTTCTATGAACTCTGATCTTCAGTTCATTCCATAGATTTTCAATTGGATTTAGGTTGGGTGACTGATTGGGTCATTCTAGTAGCTTTATTTTCCTTCTCTGGAGCCAGTTGAAAGCTTACTTGGCTGTGTGTTTGGTATCACTGTCTTGTTGAAATGTCCACCCTTGTTTCATCTTCAGCATCTTGGCAGATGGAAACAAGTTCTTATCAAGGATATCTCTGTACATTTGTCCATTCATCTTTCCTTCAATTATATGAAAGCTGCCTGTACCATGTGCTGAAAAACACCCCCAACACCATGATGCTCCCATCTCCAAACTTCACTGTTGGTATGGTGTTTTTGGGCTGATGTGCAGTGCCATTTCTCCTCCAAACATGATGTGTCCAAAAAGTAAAATGTTGGTCTCATCTGACCAGACTATATTCTCACAGTATTTTACTGGCTTGCCCAAATGTTGTACAGCAAACTTTAAATGAGCTTCAACCTTCAACATGTTTTTACTTCAGCAATGGAGTCTTGCGAGGTGAGCGGGCATAGAGCCCATGTCGGTTGAGTACATTCCTTATTGTTTTCTTTGAAACAGCAGTACCTGCTAACTCCAGGTCTTTCTACAGCTCTCCACGAGTGGGCTTTAGCTCTTGGATAACTCTTCTGATAATTCTTTTGACTCCTCTGTCAGAAATCTTGCAAGGAGCTCCTGGTCATGGCTGGTTTATGGTAAAATGATGTTCTTTCCACTTCTGAATGATGGCTCCAACAGTGCTCACTGGAACATTCAGCAGTTTAGAAATGCACCTGTAACCAATGCCATCATTATGTTTTGCAACAATAAGGTTGTGAAGGTCTAGAGAGAGCTTTTTGCTTCTACCCATCATGAGTTCTTTGTGGTGTGACAATCCGATATTCACAGACCTTTTTAAAGGCTATCAGTTAGGACTTAACCAGCTGAAATTAATTTGCACTGATGGGGGTGGGATGGCTTCCTAAATTCTGATGGATTTCTGCTGGTTTCTTGGATTTCTATGCCTTTTTACACCTCTTTTTTTTCATGTGTTCAATATTTATTCCCTGTGTCATTCCACTTTGTTAAGTATAACTTGTTTTGTGAACACAGTTGCCTTGATTTCTTTGTATGTATGGATTACTTGGGTTGTTACTGATATCTGGTGAAAATCTGAGGTCAATGGCTCCATCAGAAATATGTTTAATGAGAAAAATGTTGATGTGTTCAATACTTATTTTCCCCGTGGTGTGTGTGTGTGTATATATATACATACACACACACACACACACACACACACACACACGACAAACACCAATTTTAATTGAATCATTTTATATACATATTATGCCTGTGTAGTGTGAGAAACATTCAGTGCTTTCATATTCTGATTTTCAATTAATTATGATCTGAATATGCATCTTAATTAGAGCTTTAACTTGAGATAATGAAAAGCAAAATGACACCAGCCTACAGTTTCTGTGTTGGGTGCTCCTCTGGTCGGAGAAGGCCCAGCTCGTTGACCTCGTAGGTCTTGCCGAGGTGCGCCGACACAATTTTGTCCCCTTTCTTGACCTGACCTCCGAACATGGCGATGCTGGCCACCACTCCTCTATAGTGGTCGAAATTGGAGTCAAACACTAAGGCTTTAAATGGGTCGTGAGGGCTTGCCACAGGCCTAAAAACAGGACAAAAACTTCAAACAATTATATGTTTCATATCAAAAATCAAAACACTTTTAGCCTTCTTACGGTAGAATCCTGTTCACAACGGCCTGGAGAACTGCATCAACATTCGTTCCAAGTTTAGCTGAAATCTGAGAAGCAAACACTTTCAGGAAAAGGTATTAGAAGCATGTTTAAAAGGCAGCTCACATGTTGTCCATCTCACCCTGATGCATTCGTCTCGTGGAATATCAAAGATTTTTTCAATCTGTGCCTCCACTCGCTGTGGATCAGCATTTTTTAAATCGATCTGAGGGAGGAACGACAGAACTGCATGTCTATATAATCAATAAATAAATACCTTGTTACACAAAGATTAACAAAGCCTGACTGTACCTTATTGATGATGGGGATTATTGTGAGCTGAGCTTCAAAAGCCAGATAGAAGTTGGCCACCGTCTGTGCTTGAATTCCCTTTGGAAACAACAGAAAATTATATATATATATATATATATATATATATATATACACAGTATATACGTATATACATATATACATATATACATTATATACATTCAAGTAAATGTTGCATACACTTGGGCATTAATCAAACAATTGCTTATATAGTTCAGTAGTAGTAAGCGCCCAGTCAGATGAAGTCATGGCTTGTCTTGCAAGATTTGCAGCTATATGTACAAGCTAAGAAGCCGTTAGATGCAGCAAAAAGTTAACTCAAATGTTGGGCCTCTTTTGGATTTCTGAGCAAAGATGGAATGAAAGACCTCGACATGACACACAACCCGCAAGGAGCATTGAATGAAAAATAAATACTTGGAACACTTGGCCAGCACACTCCCTTCAGAGCCTTTCAGCAGCTGTAGCATTATCAACAGCTAAGCTAAAAACACTCCAGCATGAGTGGCACAGACCCCGGTGAACAGCCAACTCCGGACACCTCCCCATGCAACAAAGCCACCTCCAAACTCTGAGCGAAACAAGTAAACAACACAGTCCACTGCCCTCCCTGTGTGCAGAAATGTGTCGCTGTGGAAAATGAAGCCCCCAGGAATGTGAGAATGTGGACAGCAGAAATTACAACAATAGCACACTATCCCATGGAGGGCTGAGAGCCTGCAGCTACCGAAACAAAACGGCCACGGTGAGTAGAAAAAAGTTAAAACTTAATGAATCAGATATTGACAGTTGTACTTTGGGGAGAAAATTTATTGCTGAAATGGAACGGGGGGCGGGGGGGGGATGTATGGTATCGTGACGGATCGTAACAGTATTGCATCGTGACCCAAGTATCACCATCTCAATAGCATTGTGAGGCCCCTTGCAATTCCTGACCCTATAATGGAATGAGTCATTTTGAGCAACTTTTGACCCAAACAATGTGCATAAAATGGTCGTAGTCACATACCTGAGTCTTAAAATGATGGTAAAACTGCTAAGTTATAACTATAACCTGGCCAGTCAACATGTGTAAAAGGAAAGATTTTTTCCTCTTAAATATACTTGTTTTTCTCTCGTAAGTTTCCTTGAGATAAATGTATGTTATAATGAGCAAATTAGTGTGATTTTTATGTACAGTATGCAATTTATTTCCCCAAAGATTAATGTTCTTTTTCCTTTAAATTTGCAACTTTTTCCCCCCTTTGTGTAAAATCTATCATTTTTTTCCTTATACATGTGCATCTCAATAAACTAGAATATCATCGAAAAGTTAATTTATCCATCTTCTACCGCTTCTACATCCATCCATCCATCTTCTACAGCGGTAGAAGATGGATGGATGGATGGATGGATGGATGGAAGTTAATTTATTCTAGTAATTCAATTTAAAAAGTTAAACACATATCATATAAATTCATTACAGTGATATATTTCAAGTGATTATTTCTTTTGAGTTTGATGATCATGGCTTACAGCTAATGAAAATCCAAAATTCAGTTTCACAAACTAGAAAAGCACTAAGACGGTGTATGCTGTACCTCCGCCTCCGCCTTCCTTGTTTTTGTCCATCCATCTGTCCATAACTCCCTGCCTCCATCCCACCATACATTGCAAGATAGGGCCTTGGTAGAGGTATACGCTCATAGATCAGCTTCAAAATCTAATGGGTTCTTCTGCAGCCCAAGGACCATCTCTGGTGAAAATTTCATCAAAATCCACTCAGTAGTTTTTGCGTACTCCTGCTAAACCACTACTAGAGGGTTGAGCCTTGGTGAAGGTATGCACTCATGGATCACCTCCAAAATGTAATGGGTTCATGTGTAGGCCAAGAGCCACCTCTGGTGAAAATTTCATCCAAATCCATCCAGTAGTTTTGGAGTATTGTTGCCAGCACACTGGGCCCTTTTCCACAAGTGCCTACTCAGCCTACTCAGCTCTACTCGTCTTGACTTTACTTGGTTTGTAGGGTTTTCCATTAGTACCTGGTACCAGGTACTTTTTTGGGACCTACTTAAGCGAGGTTCCAACCGTGCTGAGTTGAGCTGAAAATGTGACGTCAACAGATTGCAGGCCACTGATTGGTCAGGGCGTAACGTCATGAGAGCGCCATCTTCTGCAGAATCTACAACTGCCATTTGCAAAAAATTCTTCAGCGACTAAACACAGTAGAGATGGCTTTGGAGAATACGGTAGAGATGGCTTCACAGGTTTTGTGGAAATCCACACCGTGGTCCAATGAGGAGGTGCAGACTTTTCTGTTCTTGGTGGCTGACGAGCAACCCACAACAAAAAAGTTAACCAGGAGGTCTCCAAACAGATGGCAGCCCACAGATACAACCGGACATTAAAACAATGTAGGGGGAAGCTGAAGAAAATGAAAAGTGATTACCGGACCATCAAGGATCACAACGGTCGAAGTAGGATGAACAGAAAGGACTGGAAGTGGTTCAACCACATGGATGCCATTTACGGCCATCGGCCGGTGTTATGCCGAGAACTGCATCCCAACTGCCAAAACTATAAAATATAACATTACAGCCAGGCTTGTAACCATTTGTTCATTTTTAGAAGTACCCATTATACATTTTTAGAAGTAAAAATTGTTATTACCTCTTGTAAACTATCTTTAAATTATGTATATTCACCAGACCTTTTCATGTTTCAAAGAGGGTTAGGAATCATAGTGATCCAACTCCACGCTTTACGATCTTCAAAGTCGAGCTTTTGCATTTATGCATTGTCGGTAAAAAGGGTAATCGCCTTAATTATACTGCTGCCAAAACCAGGTAAGCCCTCTAATAAATGTGAAAATATGAGACCAATAAGCCTATTAAACGCCGACCTTAAGATAATCTGTAAAATTTTAGCAAGACGAATACAAGAAATTTTACCAAATATTATTAATCGAGATCAGAATGGCTTTATAAAGGGTAGACAAGGCTTCCATAATGTAAGAAGACTATTTAATATTATTTATTTTAATAAAGAAGCACCGGATACAGCTCTCCTATCACTGGACGCCGAAAAGGCCTTTGATAGAGTTGAATGGCCCTTTCTTTTTGAAGTCCTACAAAGGTTTGGACTTGGAAATAATTTCATAAAATGGGTTCAAATAATATACAATAATGCTACAGCAGAAATCCTAACAAATAACAATATTTCAAAACCAATAAAAATCAATAGAGGATGTCGACAAGGCTGTCCACTTTCACCTTTACTGTTTACTATGGCAATTGAACCTTTAGCGATAGCGATACGTTTACATTCACAAATATATGGAATTAAAGTTGGACCAACAGAACATAAAATCTCCCTGTACGCCGATGATATAATTTTGTTTATGTCGAATCTAAAAAAATCAATTCCAACCTTGTTGAATTTAATAAAGAATTTTGGGGAAATATCAGGATATAAAATAAATAAAACTAAATCTTCAATATTAATGCTAAATGAGACCCAGAGAAATTACCCAGCCCCTGAGGTAAATCAATTCAATGTTGTAAATCAGTTTAAATATTTAGGAATCCAAATTATGCCTAAGCTAGAATCAGTCGCCAGTGTCAACTATGAAGCCTTAATGTCAGATATCAATGAGTTAACTCAGAGATGGATGTCACTACCAATGTCGATGATCGGGAGAATCAATATACTTAAAAGTAATATTTTACCTAAAATACTTTATTTATTTCAATACATTCCCTTATCACCACCTTTAGATCTATTCTCAAGAATAAAAAAAAAGTTAGTGGAATTTATATGGAACAACAGGAGGGCTAGATTACGTTTGTCTTTATTATATTTACCATTTGATCGTGGAGGTCTGAAATGTCCAAATTTTATGTTGTATTATTGGTCGGCACAACTGAGGTCTATGACATATTATTTTTCATCAAATGATCTCCCTCACTGGACTGAAATGGAATCATACAATTTACCTTTACCTCTTCCCATATTCATATACTCAGATTCGGCAAAAAAATTACAAAAACAAGTTAAAAATCCATTTGTAAAGCATATGATCAAAATATGGTGTGAAGCTAAAAACTATTTAAAAGAACCACAGTTATTGTCACAATTTAGTCCAATATGGGGTAATCAATATTTTAAACCAGGGAGAGCGGACGCTGTATTTAAAGCATGTAATTTAAAAGGGATACAAAAGATTCAGGATTTATATTTGCCATGTGCAGACAACATAATGTCTTTTGAAGAGCTGAGGATCAAATTTAATCTCAATAGAACACATTTTTTTAAATATCTTCAACTTAGAAACTTTATTCGATCAAATCAAAATAAAGCTCTCACTCGACCTAATTATTCATCCTTGGAAAAAATGATGATGAAAGATAGTAAAAGAAAGGGTATTATTTCAGAGTTTTATAACTCATTGACACTATCTTCAAGTGAAAATTCACTGAAAAGATTAAACTACTGGAAAGAAGATTTGCAAATTGAAATTTCAGAGGAACAATGGGAATTGGCTTGTACAGAAGCTCAAACCAAATCAATAAATGCACGCCTTAAATTGATACATTTCAAATGGTTAATGCGGATGTATGTTACACCGGAGGAGTTAAATAGATATAACAAAAATATACCAGATACATGCACAAAATGCATGGAAAGTAAAGGAACCCTATTTCATTGTTTATGGGAATGTAGATTAATAAGAATGTTTTGGGAAGAGGTGAGGGTAACAATTGAAAAAATAATCTCAAAACAAATCATATTGAATCCTAAACTGTTTTTGTTGGGTCTGTACCCAGAAAAGCATAATTTTAATAAAAGTGAAAGAACATTCATAGACCTCAGTTTGCTTAATGCCAAAAAATGTATTGCACTATTATGGAAAAAGACTCATAGACCAGATGTGACTCAGTGGTTAAGACAGATGTTAACAAACCTTCCATTAGAAAGAATAACATATATACTAAAATCAAAGGAAATTGTGTTTGAGAATATATGGAGACCTTTTATTGATTATGTAAAAAATTTAAACATAACTCTTGAAGAAGAAGGTGAATGATGTGTGTGGACCTTGTAAATTCCAAACTGGTGAACATAATATGTATACTTATGTATTGGATTGTCTAGACTAAACAGAGGAGCATTGTTGAAGACTTGATTTTGTTGGTGGTTGTTGGTGTTTTTAGTGCATTTTTTTTTTTTTTTTGTAGTACTTTAGTGTTAGTGTTTGATTGTTTGTATCATGTTTGTTAAAAAAAAAAAAAAAAGGTTCAATAAAGATATTGTGGAAAAAAAAAAGGGTAATCACTTTTTCAAAGTATTTTCAAAGTATATAGTTGTATTGACTTGTAAGTTGTAAGTTGTAAGTCTTACACTAAACACCTGCTTGCGACGATGGGATGCAATTCTCGGTAGGTGAGCAATTCACTGCATAGTTGTCTTGACTTTGACAGTATGCGGATGTAATTCTTGGCAAGCGAGTGATTCTCGGCATACACTGGCCAGCAATGGCAGGGAGATTGGGGTCGATCCGGCCACGGCCACATCATTGTTGCAAACCATGGATATTGTGCATCTTTTTGCTTATTTATCCTATTGGTAGCAAGCTCACTTTTTTGAGCAATAACAATGCCGTTCTCTCCTGGCTAACGAGTGTTAGCGAAGAGCGCTAGCTAGCTAGTAGCCAGCTCTGCTGATTCGTGCTTGCCTTGTCTGAAGTATTCGCTTGTGAGAGCAAAACGATGAAATATGCTAATCCTGGTTAAAAAGTTTTGTGTATGTGTTGCACTTTGGTACTGTGCACTAAGTTGTGTGTATTTTCTTTCTAGAATCTGTTTCCACATGCCAGGGGTCCGCCTCCCTCAGAATGAATTCCCCCAGGATCTCCTGCGTATGTTGCAGCACCAGCATCGGAGACAACATCAATACCAGCCCTTTCACCAGCTCTGTCAACGTCTGGCATGACACGTTCAAGTGCTGGTAAGGCACAATAAACAAAAGATTAACACCCTGCTGTGTTTATGGATACAGGTCAAGTGGACCCCAGGATCCAAAATCTCAACATATACAGGTGCATTTTCAAACAAGTGATTTATAAAGTGATTCATATCATTTCCTAAAGCCTCATAATAGACCTACATACCTATTCTGTGGATTTTCCAAAAACAATGTTGGAACAGTGTTGTCGTGCTTTCTTTTCCACCATAAATCCCTGGATGGAAAATGTACTTGTCCATGTACAGAGTGGATCCTGAGGTGCTCACTTTGCAGGGGTCCACAACCTGGTCCCATTTTTAGCTGTGGTGGAGGAAGTACTGATATAATTCTTGTTTTTGAAAAACTGATGTAGCACATGAACTCACTTTCGAATGTACTTGCAGTCAACGTGCTTCACTGAAATGATTCAAGTCAGCTGACTGTATTAACTCATTCAGATTTCTGAGGCCACAATAAAAACAAATTATTTTAAACATAACCTGGTGCCTGCAAAATCTGCTCTACTGAGGTGCAGCAACATGACAATTGTGCTTAAATACAACCACAAAGCATTTTTGTCACATCCCACCACTGGCTTTCACAAGTGTATTTCCCTAATATATGTTTTTAACTTTTTTTAACTAACCACCATCCATTTCTGTCTTTCGTCTAGGCAAGAGGAAAAGGAGCCACCCCACAATGGACCTTGACAATGTGCTTGCCCAGATGAATGGTGACGAGGTGCAGCTCCATGAACGGCAGCTTGAACAGCAGCGTGAACAGCACCGTGAAGCACTTGCCCAGCACATGCAGACCATCAACCGGCTTGCTGATGATGCACGTGAAGCGAGGGAGCACGAAGTCACCTTCCGGAGAAAGGAGATGGCACAAACTGCTGCCTTCAATCAAACTGTCCTGGCTGAACTGGGCAAGCTTGTGAATGCAATAAGTGGCCAGTGTGCGTGACCCTGTCTCCCCACCCCCAGTGTTTTTTAACTTGTGTACATGTGAAACAAAAGTCTGTAATTGTGCTTCTACTTAATTGTGCTGCTGTAATACACCAGTGACTGTGTTTGCATCATGACTGTGTTTTGTCTGTTATGACACTGGTGGGAAAAGAGTCAATAATTACATACACATCCTCTCTTCTGACCAAATATTGCTGTACATCAGGTTATGCGTCTGTTGTACATTACCAATTTTCTCCAAAGTTTTAGAAAAAAAGGGTTGCTAGACAATTTTATTGGGAATATATTATGGAGTCTAATTACTTAAACATCCTATAAATGTCTATAGATCAAGGTCAGGTTGGGAACAGTTTTGGACCAACAAAATCTTGTGATGCAGTAAATCATGATATTGTAGTTAAATATTTAGACACATTTTGGTAATCCAGCCGTGCTATGTTTCCATGTTATCTGTGTGTAATGGTAAATAATAAAAGATCTTTCTTAACCAAAATTCTACTTTTCCACCCTGGAAAATTGGCAGGAATGCTCAGGAGTTAAGAAAAAGTAAACAAAACATTTAGTATATCATAACAATGGGATAGGGTTAAATGGGATATAACATGTTTCAGCACATGATTCATAACACAGGGTTACAAAAATAATTTTTTGTAAGTTGTCTGTGTTTTTTCAACTGATTTAAGACAATTTTGCACCGCTGAATCTGAAAATGACATCAGTGTCTCTTGATCAGGTCAGGTTTTTATGCTAAGTTGATTTTTATAAAAATCTGATCTTCTGACTAAATCGATTACATTTTTGTGATATTATCGGTTGATTTTTGTTAATATTTCTCATCCGAAATAGATTTTTAAGAGAAAAAAATCATTTTCTAACAATTTATTGATTAAATGTTACAAACTTTGATTACTGTAAATTGAATAGTAGACACTGATAAAGGTAAGTACATGTAAATTGAATGTTTCGTCATCATTGTTCAAAATTCAGAGCTTCAGCTTCTGTTTATTTGAACCTCTAAAATGCTCAGCGGCAGGGATGTCTGGTGCATGCAAACTCTTCAGAGTTTGAGAAATTTCAAGAAATAAAAAAGAATTTTGCATCATATAAAGCGAAAATACCTGTACATGTAAACAAAAACGTAAAAAACAACATGTGGCCATAGTTCAGAAAGTTGACCTGATTGAGCAAAACCAATGTGATTTTTGGATTCAGCACATCAAAATTGTCCTAAATTGGCTAAAAAAAACTTACTTAGACAATAAATTTGGTGTTGACCAGCATAATTCTGTTAACAGACTTGCATCAAACCAAAAGTGATTTATCTAACTGCTGAATTATTTGTAGACAGCTTCCCCTGTGTTTTAGCATTTAATCACTCTTACCTTCACAAATAACCCTTATAAACAACAGAGGAGACATATCTGAAAAGGGTACAAAATTTTATTTTCAAAATACAGAAGTTGGACCATGTGTAGGCACATAAATGGGAAGGCACTCACATTGTTTAGTCATTATTGCTACACAAGTACTGCATCAGAGCAGCTCGTACATCTCTGCCCTGCTCCTCTACACCCTGTGCCACTGCCACCACCAGTTCACGTGCTGCAACTGCTGGATCATCCCATGTAGTGTCAAAAGTCTCTCCATGACTTTCACACAGATTATGCAGAGCACAACAAGTCAGCACCATAGCTTTCACCAGTTGGATGTCACAGTCATTCCTTTTCAGGAGGCAGCGCCACCTTCCCTTCAACCTGCCGAAAGCATTCTTCACAACCACCCGTACTCGATTGATGTTTTGATTGAACATGTGCTGTTCTTCTGTCAGTCGTCCAGTGTCATGGAATGGTTTCAAGAGCCAGTTTTGCAAGGGATAAGCTGAGTCTCCGAGGATGCACTTACCGCATAAATGTTCCTGATGTCAGGTGGGAAAAGGTTTCCCCGGCCGGCTAACTCCCACAGTGTGGACAGTCTCAGAACCCTAGCATCATGCAAGCTCCCTGGAAGCCCAGGAAACACATTCCAGAACAGCCCCTTTCCATCAACAACACCTTGAAGGATTATGGAGTGCCAGCCTTTACAATTGAAGTAGTCAGTTTGATATTGTTGTGGTGCTATGATGGGTATGTGGGAGCCATCAATAGCACCAGCACAGTGTGGTAGTCCCCACCTGTTCTCTCGGTTTGCAGCGATTATTTCGCAACAAAGCAGCCATCTGAAACACAACACACAGCATACATATTTTAATACCTTTAATAGCGATAACCTGGCGCCATCACAACGTAGTACGCAGGATTATAATGACTGCAGCAAGCATTAGCATTCGTGAGCTTACCCTCATCCTCGTCCTCATCCGTCTTCGAGTAGTTTGCATCCTCACGTTTGCGGCTTCATATTCTACTATGGCATCCAAAACTCCCTTGTACTTTTCCACTGTGTTTTCTCTCAACGCACGTAGCCTTCTCTGGTTCTCCTGTTTGGCCTTTACTGTGACAAAAAGCCACAGAGCAAGCCGGATGTAAATCATCCCCTCGTAATCTTCCATTTTGTGTGTTGCTTGTGTGTCACATGCTTTACAATGTCACGGGAGTGTTGAGCCGCCTTGCTGTAAAAAAAAAAGTCCCACCCACCTCAGGCGGTACTCTATTGTAATGGAAACAAAAGCGTACTGAGCCGTGTAAAGCCGAGTCGAAGTGAGTAGGGCCAAACAGGTACTAGTGGAAAAGGGCCATCTGTGAGAAGATAAGAGCTTTGGCGAAGGTATGCATTCTCAGATCTCTCACATCCAAGAACCACAGCTGGTGAAAGTTTCATCCAAATCCATCCAATAGTTTTTGTGTAATCCTGCTGCACAAATAAAAAACCCCAAAGCCCTTGGTGGAGGTATGCATTCAGATCATCACCAGAATCTAATCATCTGTTCCCCATGCCATTACACACTTTTCCTGAAAATGTCATCAAAATCCGTTCATAACTTTTTGAGTAATGTTGCTAACAGACAGACAAACCAACCAACCAACGCCGGCAAAAATATTACTTCCTCCCTTGGCGGAGGTAAAAATTAGATTACATATGATCAACTTTTAAAAAAAATAGATTTTTGATAGAAATGTTGGCCTACTGAAAAGTATGTCCATGTATGCATTCAATACTTGAACGGGGCTCCTTCTGCGTGAATTACTGAATCATGGAAAATGAAATCAGCATCTCCGAAAGCTCGTCAGCAGAGGTAAGCATGAATTGCTTTAAAATTTCCTGGTAGACGGCTGTGCTGACTCTGGACTTGATAAAACAAAGTGGACCAACACCAGCAGTTAACTTGGCTCCCCAAATCATCACTGACTTTGGAAACTTTACACTGGACCTTAAGCAACTTGGATTCTGTATCTCTCCACTCTTCCTCTTTACTCTGGGACCTTCATTTCCAAATGACAGACCTGATTTAGGGAGCCATGTCACCTGCTGGTGTTGGTCCACTGTGTTTTATCAAGTCTAAAGTCAAGTCAGCCGTCTACCAGGAAATTTTAGAGCACTTCATGCTTCCCCGCTAACAAGCTTTATGGAGAGGCTAATTTCATTTTCCAGCAGGACTTGGCACCTGTCCACACTGCCAACAGTACCAGTAATTGGTTTAATGACCAAAGAATCAGTGTGATTAACTGGCCAGCAAACTTATCTCACCTAAACTTCATAGAGAATACAGTGGGGCAAAAAAGTATTTAGTCAGCCACCAATTGTACAAGTTCTCCCACTGTAAAAGATGGAGAGGTCTCCAATTTTCATCATAGGTATACCTCAACTATGAGAGACAAAATGAGAAAAAAAATCCAGAAAATCACATTGAAGGATTTTTAAAGAATTTATTTGCAAATTATGGTGGAAAATAAGTATTTGGTCAATAACAAAAGTTCATCTCAATACTTTGTTATATACCCTTTGTTGGCAATGACAGAGGTCAAACGTTTTCTGTAAGTCTTCACAAGGTTTTCACACACTGTTGCTGGTATTTTGGCCCATTCCTCCAAGCAGATCTCCTCTAGAGCAGTGATGTTTTGGGGCTGTCGCTGGGCAACACGGACTTTCAACTCCCTCCAAAGATTTTCTATGGGGTTGAGATCTGGAGACTGGCTAGGCCACTCCAGGACCTTGAAATGCTTCTTACGAAGCCACTCCTTTGTTGCCCGGGCTGTGTGTTTTGGATCATTGTCATGCTGAAAGACCCAGCCACGGTTCATCTTCAATGCCCTTGCTGATGGAAGGTTTTCACTCAAAATCTCACGATACATGGCCCCATTCATTCTTTCCTTTACACGGATCAGTCGTCCTGGTCCCTTTGCAGAAAAACAGCCCCAAAGCATGATGCTTCCACCCCCATGCTTCACAGTAGGTATGGTGTTCTTTGGATGCAACTCAGCATTCTTTCTCCTCCAAACACGACAAGTTGAGTTTTTACCAAAAAGTTCTATTTTGGTTTCATCTGACATTCTCCCAATCCTCTTCTGGATCATCCAAATGCTCTCTAGCAAACTTCAGACGGGCCTGGACATGTACTGGCTTAAGCAGGGGGACACGTCTGGCACTGCAGGATTTGAGTCCCTGGTGGCGTAGTGTGTTACTGATGGTAGCCTTTGTTACTTTGGTCCCAGCTCTCTGCAGGTCATTCACTAGGTCCCCCCCATGTGGTTCTGGGATTTTTGCTCACCGTTCTCGTGATCATTTTGATCCCACGGGGTGAGATCTTACGTGGAGCCCAGATCGAGGGAAATTATCAGTGGTCATGTATGTCTTCCATTTTCTAATAATTGCTCCCACAGTTGATTTCTTCACACCAAGCTGCTTACCTATTGCAGATTCAGTCTTCCCAGCCTGGTGCAGGTCTACAATTTTGTTTCTGGTGTCCTTTGACAGCTCTTTGGTCTTGGCCATAGCGGAGTTTGGAGTCTGACTGAGGTTGTGGACAGGTGTCTTTTATACTGATAATGAGTTCAAACAGGTGCCATTAATACAGGTAATGAATGGAGGACAGAGGAGCCTCTTAAACAAGAAGTTGCAGGTTTGTGAGAGTCAGAAATCTTGCTTGTTTGTAGGTGACCAAATACTTATTTTCCACCATAATTTGCAAATAAATTCTTTAAAAATCAGACAATGTGATTTTCTGGATTTTTTTTTTCTCATTTTGTCTTTCATAGTTGAGGTATACCCATGATGAAAATTGGAGACCTCTCTCATCTTTTAAGTGGGAGAACTTGCACAATTGGTGGCTGACTAAATACTTGTTTGCCCCACTGTATATGTGGTATTGTCAAGAGGAGCACAAGAGACACCAGACCCAACAATGCAGCCAAGTTGAAGCCCGCTATCGAGGCAACCTGGGCTTCTATAAAGGCCTTTACATACTCCACAAGAACAGAGACATTTTTTCTTTTTCTTGAGGTGGAAAGAACAAGAACAAAGTTCTTTGTGGCCAGGACATTTTATACTTCACAAGAAACTCAAGTGCAGAACTCCTGGGAAATTCACATTTCTGACCAGTCACACAATAGTTCTTGGACACCGTCCAAGAAAAAAGTTCTGCCATGATGATGTGTCAAGAACAAGCTGCAAGAACTCCCAAGCCAGAGCTGCAAGAACAAAATGATATGTTGTTCTTACAGCTCTGGGAGACAGAACAAATTTCTCTGTTCTTGTGGAGTATGTACAGGCCTTTAGACCTCAACAGTGTCAAAGGCTGATGACCTTCATACTGTGTCTCACTGATGCAGTAATTTGCGCAAAAGGAGCCCCGACCAAGTGTTGAGTGTGTACATGGACATACTTTTCAGTAGGCCAACATTTCTATTAAAAAAAAAAAAAAAAAAAAAAAAAAAAAAAATCAATCTCATGCAATATTCTAATTTTTTAACTAAATTTTGAGCTTTCATTAGCTGCAAGCCATAATTATCAAAATTAAAAGAACACTTGAAAAACATCACTGTGTGTGCAATAAATCTATGATATATAAGTTTCAATTTTGTAATTGAATTACTGAAATAAATGAACTTTTCGATGATATCCTAATTTATTGAGATGCACCTGTACATAAGCATGACTTTCCCTTATTGTCGTATCTTTTCTTGTAAACTTGAGACTTTTTCTTGTAGTCTTCAATTTTCATTTTCTTCTCTCTTAAATTTCTCAATTATTTTCCATAAAATCTCTTACTTAGGTCATATATTTATGACGAGGGATGAGCCGACCTGATCCACCGTATTGGTATCAGGTTTGAGCCAGGCAAAATGGCTGGATCAATATCGGTAAGGAATAAAAGTAATTTACTGATCTGATATATTAACAATATTAGAATGAAGGCGTGACCATGTTCTCAGCCATGCATAGTGCAGCTTCTGTAAACAGAGGCAATGAGTGTCACATCACTGGAGCTTGTCTGTGGGACTCGCCTCAGTAAGTTGCGGTGTGGTACCAGTGTTGTCAGATCTCGCAAGAGAAACAAGCAACCAGCTCGATGGAAACAAGCCTCAAAAAAGCCCAACAGGCAACCTATCACACTGTGTAAAAGAGAGGCTGCTTGATAACAGTACAGATATACAGATTTATTTTTGTTTGCAGCGAATTGACTGTAAACACAGTCAGCATTGAATAACTGAATTATATAAATTCTAATTAAAGGAAAATACATATAGATTCCACATAATCCACAGTAAATTTATAGTAAACACAGTCAACATAAAAACTTTGAATAAATTAAATTTTCACTAAACACGATTACAGTTTAGTGATGTGGGATGATGGGAGTTGTCCGCTAGTCGTTTAAACAAAAAGTAAATATTACTCTGTTATTACACGACAGCCGACAACTTTAATTACATGGAAAATGATCTTTTAAACTGACAAACATCATATGTGTAACTCATGGCAAAATTTGATCGGGATCAAAAGATAATTTTGCTCTTGCTATTCCTTTCAATGGAGAATTTTTTCGATATAAGCTTGCATGTCCACCAAATGTGTCTGTCGCTGGACCGCCCTGAACCTCTTTTCTACAGCGCTTGTCTGCTGTGCTCTGAGAAAAAAGTCTGTGCCCTGTATCCTAGCAACAGCTTGTCACTCACAGCTCAGTACTCCCACTTTTCCCATTGAGACTTTCTATTTATTTTTTTAATCATCATAGCAGTCTGTCGGGGGCGACAATGACCGTTTCATTTAGGTCTGATCAGATTCCTCCACGCAGCTCTGTCCTTTGCCTTCTGCTGCCAGGAACTCCTGACCTTGTTAACCTGGGCGACATCCAAGCTCGTATGGGTTGCTTTCTGACTGACCATTTCTTGAAACTGCTTGCAAAGTATTTGAGTACCGCTAGCTTTTGCTGGACTAGAGGTACATTCTTGGCAGATAAGATAAGATAAGATAAGATAAGATAAGCCTTTATTAGTCCCACAACGGGGAAATTCCAGGATTGCAACAGCACAGGGATAGCAACACTCAGAGCAACAATCAGAAGGCAAGAAAAAAAAACAAGCAAGCAAGAGCAGCTAATATACATATGTACATATTACTATAAAATATATATATACACACACACACACAGACACACAGTGCAGAGCATTGTAGCTGGATGGAATAAATATATGAATATATGAACACACAGTGCAGAGCATTGTAGCTAGATGGAATAAATATGTAAATATATAAACACCCACAGTACGGAGCATTGCAGCTAGGTGGAATAAATATGCAAGTATATAAACACACACAGTGCGGAGCAATGTAGCTAGATGGAATAATATGTAGATATATAAAAACACAGTGCGGAGCATTGTAGCTAGATGGAATAAATATATAGATATATAAATATAAACACACCCAGTGCAGAGCATTGTAGCTAGATGGAATAAATATGTAAATATATAAACACACACAGTGCAGAGCATTGTTGCTAGGTGGGATGAAACAGCATAACCGTCTATTTAGTTATCCTACATGGTATGATTATGTGCCCATACATATTCTCACCCTCCATAGCGACCGGTATGTTCCTAGTTGTATGCCGGAGAGGACCATTGTGTAAGTCTATTGCATCTTTTGCATTCAAAAAAACTATTAGTTTGTTACGTCTTTTTGCTATCTCTGCGAGCAGCCCTGCTTAGGTTGTACAGTCTGACAGCCGTTGGTAGGAAGGACCTACGAAACCTCTCGGTTGTGCACCTGGGATGATGTAGTCTGCTGCTAAATGAGCTCCTCAGTGCATCCAGTATGTCCTGCATAGGGTGGAACTCGGACTCCAGCAGAGATGACAGTTTAGCCACCGTCCTTCTCTCTCCTATCTCCTCCATCGGATCAAGGCGCTGCCCCAGGACAGAGCTAGCTTTCTTAATCAGTTTGTTCAGTCTCTTCCTATCGGCTGCAGTAATGCCACTGCCCCAGCAGACCACTCCAAAAGTGATGGCTGATGCCACCACCGTGTCATAGAATGACTTCAGCAGCGCCCCTTGTACACCAAAAGACCTGAGTCTCCTCAGCAGGAACAGCCTGCGCTGTCCCTTCTTGTAGAGTGCGTCAGTATTGTGTGACCAGTCTAGTTTATTGTTCAGATGAATACCCAGGTACTTATAGGATGTCACCATCTCGATGTCTGTTCCCTGTATATTTACTGGTGCTGTGAGGGGCTGCCCATGCCTGCGGCAGTCCACCACCAGCTCCTTAGTTTTCCTCGCGTTGATCTGGAGGCAGTTCCGATGGCACCAGTCCACAAAGTCCTGGATAAGCCCTCTGTACTCAGCTTCATCTCCGTTGGAGATAAGACCAACGATCGCAGAGTCATCAGAGAACTTCTGTAGATGGCAATGTGTTGTGTTGTGTGAGAAGTCCGCGGTATAAAGAGTGAACAGGAAGGGAGCCTGCACCGTTCCCTGGGGGGCCCCCGTGCTACTGATGATCGTGTCGGAAACACAGTCCCGGGTTCTCACAAACTGAGGCCGGTTCGTGAGGTAGTCCAGGATCCATGATGACAGGTGCTGGTCCACCCCTGCGCGCAGCAGCTTGTCCTTCAGGATCATCGGTTGGATGGTGTTGAAAGCACTGGAGAAGTCAAAGAACATGATCCTCACCATATTCCCGGGCTTCTCCAGGTGGGACAGAGAACGGTGAAGGAGGAAGATCACCGCATCCTCCACCCCAATGCCATGCTGGTAGGCGAACTGGAGTGGATCCATCGCTGGTTCCACCAGGGGGCGGAGATGAGCAAGGAGCAGTCTCTCCAGGGTCTTCATCAAGTGGGACGTCAAGGCCACTGGTCTGTAGCTGTTCAGGTCTTTGGGGTGGGAAGTTTTTGGTACAGGTACCACACAAGATGTTTTCCACAGCTGTGGTACCCTCCCCAGTTTCAGGCTCATGTTGAATAGAGGTAGATAGAGGTATTATCAGTGGCAAGGACAGGCCAAGACAAACTGACTCCAGTATCTGTTGCAGTGACTGACCAGATGATAGGTTTGTTTATCTCTGCTCTTTGTGTAGTGCATGTCACGATGCACTGACTGGCAAAAGTCCACCACAGACCTTGCGACAGATGTGCTCATCTGCCAGGACGTCCAGTCTTACCCCATGTAACTGGGAGTGGTCCACCACAGACCTGTGACAGATATTGTTTTTAATTCTGCCAGGATGCCCAGTTTCACCCTCCACGCCCTCGGAAGGGTGGGGTTGCCAGTTGAGTTGCCGACAGCCCAACCCATGAGACAGGTAGTACCAGTTTTCATGACTATCCAGTAGCAAGCAAACCAATGCCTGACCTGACATAAATTTTTTAATAGCAGTCTCTAAATAATGATGGATAGGAAACACGTGCTGGCATTGGTAGCACAGTCATCAGGGAGGGGCTCAGAGTAGAACCGCTGCTCCTCCACATGAAAGGAGACAGTTGAGGTGGTTTGGGCATCTGATCAGGATGCCTCCTGGACGCCTCCCACTTGAGGTGTTTCGGGCACATCCCACTGGGAGGGGACCCCGGGCCAGACGCAGAACTCACTGGAGAGACTATGTCTCCCAGCTGGTCTGGGACCGCCTTGGTATCCTCTCTGAAGAGCTGAAGCAGATGGCTGGGAAGAGGAAATCTGGGCTTATCTGCTTGAACTGCTGCCTCTGTGACCCAGACCTTCAGAAAAGCAGTAGAAGATGGATGGATGATGTACAGTAGTGATTTCACAGATGGGTCAGTATACATGAAAGTGAGGAGTACAATGACAGGTTGAGTTATAGTGATAATTAAAAGGTCCTCAGTTCTGTGCATGTGAGCATTCAGAGGGAGGGGGTGGGGCCTCTGACTGTTTGCAGTACGGATGGCCCAGGGGAAGAAACTGTTTGTCAGTCTGGAGGTGTGGGACCAGATCGATCTGAACTGTCGTCTAGAGGGAAGCAGGTAATAGGCAGGCAATACACACCATTTAAGTGATTTAATTACATTTTTGGTTAATTATGCAGTTTGAAAAAAGATGATTTGCAGTTGTAATCAATCAAATCATCTTCATTCTTGAAGAAAGTGGTAAATCTGAAATAAAAAGTCTGAGACCCACAATAGTTGGTTACATGTTTTCATGTCACACAAATTAAAAGTATGGTTAAAATAAATAGGTTAAAAAGACATATTTCTATTAAAATGGTAACACAGAAATTTAAATAAGACATAATGTGATTCCCTTTATTTCAATAAGAAAATATTACAATTATAAATATCCATCTATCCATCTTCTTCCGCTTAATCCTTTTCGGGTCGCGGGGGGGCTGGAGCCTATTCCAGCATGTTTGGGCGAGAGGCAGGGTACACCCTGGACAGATCGCCAGTCCATCGCAGGGCCAACACAGAGAGACAGCCAACCATTCACCCTCACAGTCATACCTAAGGACAATTTAGAATCCCCAATTTGATGCCAATTAACCTAACTTGCATGTTTTTGGCATGTGAAAAAATGAAGGAGAATGCAATAATTTTAAAACAAAATTGGGATTTTATTTTAAGAAGTTACACAAATAAAATGGGTTCAGATAATATACAATAATGCTACAGCAGAAATCCTAACAAATAACAATATTTCAAAATCAATAAAAATCAATAGAGGATGTCGACAAGGCTGTCCACTTTCACCTTTACTGTTTACTATGGCAATTGAACCTTTAGCGATGGCGATACGTTTACATTCACAAATATATGGAATTAAAGTTGGACCAACAGAACATAAAATCTCCCTGTACGCCGATGACATAATTTTGTTTATGTCGAATCTAAAAAAATCAATTCCGACCTTGTTGAATTTAATAAAGAATTTTGGGGAAATATCAGGATATAAAATAAATAAAACTAAATCTTCAATATTAATGCTAAATGAGACCCAGAGAAATTACCCAGACCCTGAGGTAAATCAATTCAACGTTGTAAATCAGTTTAAATATTTAGGAATCCAAATTGTGCCTAAGCTAGAATCAGTCGCCAGTGTCAACTATGAAGCCTTAATGACAGATATCAATGAGTCAATTCAGAGATGGATGTCACTACCAATGTCGATGATCGGGAGAATCAATATACTTAAAAGTAATATTTTACCTAAAATACTTTATTTATTTCAATACATTCCCTTACCACCACCTTTAGATTTATTCTCAAGAATTAAAAAAAAGTTAGTGGAATTTATATGGAACAACAGGAGGGCTAGATTACGTCTGTCTTTATTATATTTACCATTTGATCGTGGAGGTCTGAAATGTCCAAATTTTATGTTGTATTATTGGTCGGCACAACTGAGGTCTATGACGTATTATTTTTCATTAAATGATCTCCCTTACTGGACTGAAATGGAATCATACAATTTACCTTTACCTCTTCCCATATTCATATACTCAGATTCGGCAAAAAAATTACAAAAACAAGTTAAAAATCCATTTGTAAAGCATATGATCAAAATATGGTGTGAAGCTAAAAATTATTTAAAAGAACCACAGTTATTGTCACCATTTAGCCCAATATGGGGTAATCAATATTTTAAACCAGGAAGAGCGGACGCTGTATTTAAAGTATGGAATTTAAAAGGGATTCAAAAGATTCAAGATTTATATTTGCCATGTGCAGATAACATTATGTCTTCTGAAGAGCTGAGGGTCAAATTTAATCTTAATAGAACACATTTTTTTAAATATCTTCAACTTAGAAACTTTATTTGATCAAATCAAAATAAAGCTCTCACTCGACCTATTTATTCATCCTTGGAAAAAATGTTGATGAAAGATAGTAAAAGAAAGGGTATTATTTCAGAGTTTTATAACTCATTGACACTATCCTCAAGTGAAAATTCACAGAAAAGATTAAACTACTGGAAAGAAGATCTGCAAATTGAAATTTCAGAGGAACAATGGGAATTGGCTTGTACAGAAGCCCAAACCAAATCAATAAGTGTACGTCTTAAATTGATACATTTCAAATGGTTAATGCGGATGTATGTTACACCAGAGGAGTTAAATAGATATAACAAAAATATACCAGATACATGCACAAAATGCATGGAAAGTAAAGGAACCCTATTTCATTGTGTATGGGAATGTACAATAATAAGAATGTTTTGGGAAGAGGTGAGGGTAACAATTGAAAAGATAATCTCAAAACAAATCATTTTGAATCCTAAACTGTTTTTGTTGGGTCTGTACCCAGAAAAGCATAACTTTAATAAAAGTGAAAGAACATTCATAGACCTCAGTTTGCTTAATGCCAAAAAATGTATTGCACTACTGTGGAAAAAGACTCATAGACCAGATGTGACTCAGTGGTTAAGACAGATGTTAACAAACCTTCCATTAGAAAGAATAACATATATACTGAAATCAAAGGAAATTGTGTTTGAGAATATATGGAGACCTTTTATTGATCATGTAAAAAATTTAAACATAACTCTTGAAGAAGAAGGTGAATGATGTGTGTGGACCTTGTAAATTCCAAACTGGTGAACATAATATGTATACTTATGTAATGGATTGTCTAGACTAAACAGAGGAGCATTGTTGAAGACTTGATTTTGTTGGTGGTTGTTGGTGTTTTTAGTGCATTTTTTTTTGTAGTACTTTAGTGTTAGTGTTTGATTGTTTGTGTCATGTTTGTTTAAAAAAAAAAGGTTCAATAAAGATATTGTGGAAAAAAAAAGAAGTTACACAAAAACCTCTGGAGACCCTGGAAACACACACAACCTTGAACTTTCAGAATTATTTTCTTTTATCCTTTGCCAATCAAAGACCAGTACCAGAGGACCTCGGGGTCCACAAGGGTTGATACGGTAAAAGCAGATCAAATAAATAAGAAGGACCAAGACCATTAAGAGTTTTATAAACTAATAAAAGAGCTTTAAAATCAGTTCTATAACTCACAGGGAGCCAATGCAGTGATTCTAAAACTGGCATAATATGCTGTCTCTTTCTGGTCCTCGTCAGCTGCTGAATTCTGTAATAGTTGTAAGTTACTGATTGTCTTTTTAGGAAGACCAGAAAGGAGAACATTGCAGTAATCAATACGACTGGAAATAAAAGCATGCATTAGCGTCTCTATGTTTTCTCGAGAGAGAAACGGGCAGACTCTGGCTATATTCTTTAGATGATAAAATGCCATTTTTAAAATATTATTAGTGTGCGGCATAAAACTAAGCTCGGAGTCAAAAATAACGCCCTTTGTTTTGATGGAATAAGAGATAATGTTTGGAATTTTGGTAAAAGTTTCTCTCTCTGAGCTTCAGGACCAATAACTAAAATGTCAGTTTTGTCCTAGTTGAGCTGGAGGAAATTCTCTGCCATCCAGGACTTGATGTCTAAAATACAGTTAAAAAGGAAATCAATTTGTGCTGGGTCATCAGGAGACACGAAAATGTAAAGCTGCAGCATAACTGTGGAAACTAATTCCGTGTCTCCTGATGATATTGCCTTGCGGCAGCATGTACAAATTAAAAAGAATTGGACCAAAAATCGAACCTTGAGGAACACCACAATCCATGTTGTATTTCTTTGATGAAGAGTGTTCACCCAAGGTGACATAAAATTCTCTGCCAGTGAGGTAGAATTTAAACCAGCTAAAAACAGTGCCTGAGAGGCCAATCATATTGCGCTGTTTAAAAGAATATCGTGGTCTACTGTGTCAAATGCTGCACTTAGATCAAGTAAGAGCAGGATTGAAAGCATGCTCTTGTCCATGTTAATTCTAAAGATCATTTAAAACCTTGATCAGGGCTGTCTCAGTACTGTGATTTGACCGAAAACCAGATTGAAATGTTTCATACAAATCATGAGTTTTCATAAAATCATTTAACTGGTTAAAAACTACTTTCTCTAAAATTTTACTTAAAAATAACAGGTTGGACACTGATCTGTAATTGTTCAATACTTCAGTGTCTAAACTATTTCTCTTCAGATCAGGCTTGAAAATGGCTGTCTTAAAAGCACTAAGAAAAACTCCTGTCTGAAGAGAATAATTTAAAATGTTAAGAACATCATCAACTAAAAAGCTACAACTGGATTTATAAAATGGTGTAGGAATTGGATCTAAAAGGTGTTAACTGGGAGATAACTTTCTCCAGCACCTTAGCATCAACCAGGTCAAAGCTGTACAGTTTAGTGAGATCAAAAATTGACTGAGTCAAAACTTTGAGGAGACTGTGGAGATCATCGAAAGGTCACTGAGGTATCAATGAGAGATCTTGGCCATCGCTGGGTGCTCACTGAAAGATCGTTTCGAGATCTGGCCATTTTTTCATTGCTCAACAATCTCCACCCCTGTGTAAAAGGGGTATAAATATGCCCCCCCCCAAAAAAAAATTCAAATGAAAGATTTTTCATGTAAACTTGCAGGTTTTTCTTGTGAATTAACAACTCTTTTCCTAATATATACGAGACTTTGGTAAAGTAGAAGCCTTTTCTTTGAAATTATTTTTAGTACTTTACCTGATTGGCATCGACAATCAACAGGACGCCCTGGCATGCAGAAAGCGAGCGAGAAACCTCGTAACTGAAGTCAACATGGCCCTGCAGAGAATTAAACACATGCAACATGTCAACACATAAGCTTGCACTGCAACATGGAACCATATCAACTGAAAATGACACAGTGAAATTTTTTAGCGATTTTTTTTATTTTATTTTCATGATTTCAGTTTTTTGTAATATTAAACTACAAATCATATTCTAATTTATGCAGTGCATTAGTATACCTTCTTTTGACTTTGTCAGGTCTCATCACTGCACAAATACAGCAATATAGTTTCGTAAATTGAACAAACGGAAAATCTTGTCTTCAGAATTACACAAATACTGTTGGCTGTGTGTCACTACAGTAGAATGACTCTTTGATGTTTGATTCCTTTACCTCCAAAATCTAACCACATCTATCTCAAACAGCTTTATGGGGATCATGAAATATTGTAATAAGACTTGGAAGAAAAAGTGTCAGCAACATTTGAGTTGCTACACAATGCAAACTATTTAGTGTTCTATGTGGTGTGTACCATTTGAAACAAATTTAAAGTTGGGTGCTGTACCCAAAGTAAAGAATAATGAAGCCTTTCTTTAACTTGGCTTAAAAAAATACAGTAAGTTAGCAAGGAAAAAGTACAGGATTTTGAAGTTCCTGTTAAACAAAAGTCGGACCCAAATAGGCCTGTGAAATTTACAACTTCTGTTGAATGATAAACTGTTCCAGAAATTATCATGACAAACAATATTATTGTTCAGATCTTGGAAAGAATTTTATACCACTAACATAATGATAATTATCCATCTACATCCTTTGAAAGACCATTGCACTTTGTTTATAAACAATATACAACACTGGAATTAAGATGGGAAGAAAAAATATTTGCTGCTCATCTGCCCACATACAAGATGAAAGTGATGCACCACCAAATTGATTTGAACATCCAGAATCAAAGAAAGGAAGGAAGAACATGAAGGCACCTCATTTCAATATAAACAATGGTGTAAGTATAAAAATGAGCCTGATAAATAATTTTTATAGGACAAGGACAAGTTGTTAAAGTACGGCAGCACGGTGGCGGAGTGGTTAGCACTGCAGCAGCAGTGTGGTCTGCGGCTGTTTTGCTACTTCAGGACCTGGAAGACTTGTGGCCCTTTTCCACTAGTACCTGTTTGGCCCTACTCACTTCGACTTGGCTTTACTCGACTCAGCTTGTTTTTGATTCCATTACAGCTGAGTACCGCCTGGGGTGGGTGGGATTTTTTTTTTACAGTAAGGCGGCGCCACACTCCCGTGACGTAAAACATGCAACACAAGCAAAACATAACATGGCGGCTTACAAGGCGACTCCTCAGTCTCTGGCTTTTTGTCAGAGTAAAGGCCAAAAAGGAGAGCCAGAGAAGGGGACAAGCAGCGAGACAAAACACTCTGGAAAAGTACTGGAGCTTTTAGGAAGCCATAGAGCCAAAGACATGACGATACGAACCAGATCACACATGAAGGTAAGCTAATGATTGCTAATGCAGTTTGCTTTAAGTCTGCCATACTACATTGTAATGTCTGCAAGTTATCACTATTAGGTACTAAAATATGTATGTTGTGTGTGTGTTTCAGATGGCTCTCTTGTGGGAAAATTACTGCTTCAAACCGTGGGTCTGGGCACTCAACACAGCCTCTCACTGATGCCACCCCAGCTTCACAAACGCTCAGTGGTTATAGAACTTAAGAACGTCCGTAGAAATGTTTAGCTTCCTGTGCAACAAATTGCTCTGATCTGTGTGAAAATCATGGAGGGACTGTTGAGACATCATGGGATGTACCCGTTCCAGCAGCACTGAGTCTGTGGTGGTGTCATGGCAGAAAGTCATCAGCTGCCAAAACTTGATTGCCAGGTGCCATATTGTAGTTATGGGGTTATATTAGCTGTAAAATATATATTTCAACAGGTAAACAGTACTGAGTTAGGTATAATAAGATATATTTAACAATTATGATGCATTTTAAGCCAAAACAAACTTGATCTAGGATTAAAAGCAATTAAAATAATACAGTCACAAGGTTATGTGGAAAATACTTGATTTACTGTATAGATACATGCAGATACTGTATAAATATATATTCTCTGCAGCAACAATGTACTATACATGTATTCATTTAGTATTGCACTGGGAATTTTGACAATAACCTTTGTACTTTTTGCAGATCTGTCTCCACTTTTGTTTTATGTGTGAAGGTTACCACCAAGTGACATAATACTAAAAGATTGGAAGAGCTGTCTAAGAACAATCCAGCAGTTTGAGAAAGCACTTTTGGTTTGGTGTCAGTCTGCCAAAAGAATTATGAACCATAAAGCAGTTTGTGCTCAAATGTTAAATCCCATTAAACCCTAACCCTGGGGTGTCCAATCATGTGCCATGGAGGGCCAACACCCTGCAGGTTCTCTCTTCTACCCAGTCTCTTCAGCAGGTGTTTTCCCTGATCAGTAGTCAGTGGAAGAAATTCGGTGGATTCTGCTGTTGAAGACACTGGTTGGAAGTAATGTCTGCAAGGTCTTGGCCCTCCATGGCACATGAGTGGACACCCCTTCCCTAACACATTATTAGAAAATACAGATGCTAATATGGCCCAGAATTCCTCCATATTCTGGTATTATCACTAAAGTGTGCAGTGTCTTCTGCACTGGCACATCCAACAATACAGCCTTCAGTAAAAAAAATAATTATTTTTGGTTACTTTTTCTTAAAAATGAGCCATTATTTTCAAAGTCACTGATAAATGGTTTGTACTGTTGTCTATTTTCACACCGGTGTCTTAACAGACAAAACAGAAAATCATGATGCAAACACAAACTTTTTTTTTTAACTTTTTTCTTAACCCCTGACCATTACTGCCAATTTCCCAGGGTGGAAAAGTAGAATTTTGGTTAAGAAAAATCTTTCATTATTTACCATTACACACAGATAACATGGAAACATAGCACGGTTGAATTACCAAAATGTGTCTAAATATTTTTTAACTACAATGTCATGGTTTGCTGCGTCACAAGATTTTGTTGGTCCAAAACTGTTCCCACAACCTACAACCTGACCTTGATCTATAGACTTTTATAGGATGTTTAAGTAATTACACTCCATAATATACTCCAATAAAACTGTCTAGCAACCCTTTTTTTCTAAAACTTTGGAGAAAATTGGTAATGTACTACAGACACATAACCTGATTTACAGCTGAATTTGGTCAGAAGAGAGGATGTGTATGTAATTATTGACTCTTTTCCCACCAGTGTCATAACAGACAAAACAATCATGATGCAAACACAGTCACTGGTTTATTACAAGTATCAGCACAATTACAGACCATTTTGTTTCATATGTACACAAGTTAAAAAAACACTGGAGATGGGGAGCCGGTCACTCATCGCATTCACAAGCTTGCCCAGTTCAGCCAGAAAAGCTTGATTGAAGGCAGCAGTTTGTGTCATCTCCTCAATTTGGAAGGCAACTTCTTGCTCCCTCGCTTCACGTGCGTCATCGGCAATCCGGTTGATGGCCTGCATGTGCCAGGCAAGTGCATCACGGTGCTGTTCAAGCCGCCATTCATGAAGCCGCATCTTGTCACCATGCATCTGGGCAAACACAGTGGCAAGGTCCACTGTGGGGTGGCTCATTTTCCTCTTGCCTAGATGAAAGAAAGAAATAGATGGTGTTTAGTTAAAACAAGTTCAAAACATGTATTAGGGAAATACACTTGTGAAAGCCAGTGGTGGGATGTGACAAAAATGCTTCATTGTTGTATTTAAGCACAATTATCATGTTGCTGTGCCTCAGTAGAGTAGATTTTGCAGGCACCAGGTTATGTTTAAAATAATTTGTTTTTATTGTGGCCTCAGAAATCTGAATGAGTTAATACAGTCAGCTGACTTGAATCATTTCAATGAAGCATGTTGACTGCAAGTACATTCGAAAGTGAGTTCATGTGCTACATCAGTTTTTCAAAAACAAGAATTATATCAGTACTTTCTCCACCACAGCTAAAAATGGGACCAGGTTGTGGACCCCTGACAAGTGACCACCCCAGGATCCACTCTGTACATGGACAAGTACATTTTCCGTCCAGGGATTTATGGTGGAAAAGAAACAGCACGACAACACTGTTCCAACACTGTTTTTGGAAAATCCACAGAATAGGTATGTGGGTCTATTATGAGACTTTAGGAAATTATATGAATCACTTTATAAATCACTGGTTTGAAAATGCACTTGTATATGTTGAGATTTTGGATCCTGGGGTCCACTTGACCTGTATCCATAAACACAACAGGGTGTTAATCTGTTGTTTATTGTGTTTTACCAGTACGTGAATGTGTCGTGCCAGACGTTGATGGAGCAGGACCCCTGTCATGTGGAAAGAGATTCTAGAAAGAAAATACACACAACTTAATGCACAGCACCAAAGTGCAACACGTACACAAAACTTTTTAACCAGGACTAGCGTATTTCATTGTTTTGCCCTCACAAGCGAATACTTCAGACAAAGTAAGCGCGAATCAGCAGAGTTGGCTACTAGCTAGCTAGCTACTAGCTAGCTAGCGCTCCTCGCTAACACTCGTTAGCCAGGAGAGAATGGTGTTGTTATTGCTCAAAAAAGTGAGCTTGCTACCAATAGGATAAATAAGTGAAAAGATGCACAATATCACAAAAAACTCACCATCCATGGTTGCATCAGTGACATGTCAACCCCAATCTCCCTGCCATTGCTCGCCGGCCGATGGCTGTAAACGCCGTCCACTGAACCACTTCCAGTCCTTCCTGTTCACCCCACTTCAACCATTATGATCCTTGATGGCCCGGTAATCACTTTTCATTTTTTTCAGCTTCTCTCTATATTGTTTTAATGTCCGGTTGTATCCGTGGGCTGTCATCCGTTCGGAGACCTCCTGGTAAACTTTTTCATTGCGGGTCGCTCCATCTAACGCTCTCTGGATTCTATCGTCAGCAACCAAGCACAGAAAAGTCTCCACGTCTTCGTTGGACCACGGTGTAGATTTCCACGAAACCTGTGAAGCCATCTCTATTAATATCGTGTTTACTTGCTGACCGCCTTTGCTCGCTGAACAATTTTTTGCAAATGGCGGTTCTAGATTCTGCAGAAGACGGTGCTCTCATAACTATACACCCTGACCAATCAGTGGCCTGCTGTCTGTTGACGTCACATTTTCAGCCCGACTCAGCACGGTTAGAACCCCAGTGGAGTAGGTACAAAGAAAGTACCTGTTACCAGGTACCAGGTACTAATGGAAAAGCCTACAAAGCGCGCTGAGTCGAAGTGAGTAGGGCTAAGTGGGTACTAGTGGAAAAGGGGCTTTGCTGTGGTAAATGGAACCATGAATTCTGCAGTCTACCAAAAAATCCTGAAGGAGAATGTCCGGCCATCTGTTAGTGACCTCAAGCTGAAGCGTACATAGGTTCTGCAGCAGGATAATGATCCAAAACATACCAGCAAGTCCACCTCTGAATGGCTTAAGAAAAACAAAATGAAAACTATGGAGTGGCCGAGTCAAAGTCCTGACCTGAATCCAATTGAGATTCTGTGGCATGACCTTAAAAAGGCGGTCCATACTCGAAAACCCTCCAATGTAGCTGAATTACAGCAATTCTACAAAGATGAGTGGGCCAAAATTCCTCCACAGTGGTGTAAAAGACTCATTGACAGTTATCACAAACGCTTGATTGCAGTTGTTGCTGCTAAGGGTGGCCCGACCAGTTATTAGGTTTAGGGGGAAATCACTTTTTCCACACAGGGCCATGTAAGTTTGGATTTTTTTTCCATTAATAATAAACACCTTCATTAAAAACTGCATTTTATGTTTACTTGTGTTATTTTTGTCCAATATTTAAATTTGTTTGATGATCTGAAACATTCAAGTGTGACAAACATACTAAAAAATAAGAAATCAGGAAGGGGCAAACACTCTTTCACACCACTGTAGGTTGACCTTGGGACTAGCACCTATGGCTATACTTTTGGGGTCAAAAGGTTGAAAGTCATTGTCAGAATACCATCCAAACTATATCTCAACAACAAAGGCAGCTAGGGCCACCAAACTTGGAATATAGGCTCACCCTGGAATGCTGACCTCTGCCTGTGGGTTTGGGGCCAAAAGAACAAAGGTCAAGGTCTGCATTCCCATTGCCTTATTACTATAATGGATATAAAAAGTCTACACACCCCTGTTCAAATACCAGATTTTTGTGATGTAAAAAAATGAGACCAAGATAAATCATTCCAAAACTTTTTCCACCATTAATGTGACCTATAACCTGTACAACCCGATTGAAAAACAAACTGGAATCTTTTAAGGGGGAAAATAAAAAAATTACAATAACCTGGTTGCATAAATATGCACACCTTTAAACTAATACTTTATTGCAGAACCTTTTGCTTTTATTAGAGCACTCAATCTTTTTGAGTAAGAGTCTATCAGCATGGCACATGTTGATGTGGCAATATTTGCCCATTCTTCTTCTTCCTCTTCAAAAAACAAAACAAAAAACAAAACACTCCGAGGGCATCTCCTGTGCACAGCCCTCTTCAGATCACCCCACAGATGTTCGGTCGGATTCAGGTCTGGACTCTAGCTGGCCCATTCCAAAACCTTAATCTTCTTCAGGGGCCTCATTCAATTCAATTTGATTCAGCTTTATTTATATAGCGCCACATCACAACAGAAGTCATCTCATAGCGCTACAAAATGCAGAGAATACCCCACAATTTCAGAAAGACCCAGCAATCAGACGATCTGTGAGCAAGCACTTAGCGACGATGGAGAGGAAAAACTCCCATTTAACAGGAAGAAACCTCTAGCAGAACCAGGCTCAGGGAGGGGCAGTCATCTGCTGCGACTGGCTGGGGGTGAGGGGATAGAGAGGATGAAGAGGACAGACATAAAACAGAAGCAGGGTTAAGAGACACAAAATCCCTCCCTAATCGTAGGCTATATTAAAAAGGAAGGATTTTACCCTGTTCTTAAAAACAGAGACCGAGTGTGACTCCCGGACCCAGAGTGGTAACTGGTTCCACAGAGAAGGAGCTTGATAGCAGAAGACTCTGCCTCCCAATGTACTTTTGGAGATTCTGGGTATTACAAGTAATCCTGCATTTTGGGAGTGTAGTGCTCTATTAGGATGGTAAGGTAATATCAGATCTTTTATATATAAGGAGGCCTGATTATTAAGAGCTTTGAAAGTGAGAAGAAGGATTTTAAACTTAATTCTAAACTCTATGGGAAGCCAATGAAGGGAGGACAGAACTGGGGAGATATGATCTCTTTTTCTAAAACCAGTTAGAACTCTTGCAGCAGCATTTTGGATCAACTGAAGATTTTTTAAGGATATTTTAGGACAACCTGATAATAACGAATTACAATAATCTAATCGAGAGCTGACAAAGGCGTGGATCAGTTTCTCAGCATCGTTCAGAGACAAGATGCTCCTAATCTTGGCAATATTGCGTAGATGATAGAAGGCAGTCTTAGAAACAAATTTAATATGTGAATTAAAGGACAGATCTTGATCAAAAATAACTCCAAGGTTCCTCACAGAACTATTCAGAGTGAGAGTGGCGGCATCTAAATTAAGAGCATGATTTGGAAAGGATTTTCTAAGGTGTTTTGGGCCAACAAGAATGACTTCAGTCTTATCTGAGTTTAATAACTAAATTTAAATTTAAATTTAATAAAAATTAGTCATCCAGGATTTGATATCCTGAAGACAGGCATCTAACTTGGCTAATTGATTACAATCATCAGGCTTCATTGACAGGTATAGTTGTGCATCGTCTGTGTAACAATGAAAATGTATACAGTGCTTTCTAATGATATTGCCTAAAGGAAGCATATATAAACTAAAAAGAATAGGGCCTAACACAGATCCCTGTGGAACTCCATGACTGAGCTTAGAGTTGGAAGAAAATTCATCATTGATGTGAACAAACTGAAATCTATCGGACAAATAAGATCTAAACCACTGCAGCGGAGTTCCATTTAGTCCAACATAGTGTTCTAATCTATCAAGTAGAATGGCATGATCGATAGTGTCAAAGGCTGCACTAAGATCTAAAAGGACAAGAACAGAAACAAGTCCATTATCAGATGCGATAAGGAGGTCATTAGTGACCTTTGCAAAGGCAGTTTCAGTGCTGTGATGAACTCTGAACCCAGACTGAAACTCCTCAAACAAACCAACTCCCTGCAAGTGGTCAAACAATTGCACGGCAATAACTCTTTCCAAGATTTTTGAAATGAAAGGCAGATTAGAGATTGGTCGAGAGTTAGCCAAAACTCCTGGATCGAGCGTCAGCTTTCTGAGTAAGGGTTTAATTACAGCAATTTTAAAAGCCAGTGATACATAACCCAGAGTTAAAGAAGAATTAATTATATGAAGAATAATAATGTCTTTGTAGGGACTTCCGGTTATGGCTGCCACGTAAGACGGACGTGTCTCACTCTGCTCTGCTCCTGGAGAAAAAAATCGGCAAATAACTCTCTCATTTGGGACAGAACGTATCCCAGCGTTTGGGCGAGGATATGTCGGCGAAGCCTAAGGCTGGAAAACCAGGTAAAGGAAAAAGCGAGCCGCCGAAACAGTCCAAATTAACAGACTTTCAGGTCTGTGACGCAGCAAATAAAACTCCATATATGGCGGAGGAGGCTGGCAACGGTGCGATGTCTGCGGGGGGAGGCGCAGATGCGCTGATGGCTGCCATGAGTTCAATGAGAGCGGACTTTTCCTCTAGATTTGATGGGATTATGACAGCGTTGGAAGGAATAAGAAAGGAATTGGGTGACTGTGTAGAACGAACGGCGCAGATGGAGCTCCGTCTCGCTAGTGCTGAAGATGACGTCACCCGTCTTCAATTAAAGGTGCGCACTTTGGAAAAAAAAAATAAATCTCTGGAAAATAATATTTTGGATTTGGAATCTCGGTCGAGACAGAATAACTTGAGGCTGGTGGGTCTTCCAGAGAAATCAGAAGGTCGGGACGTATGTTCCTTTCTGGAAAAGTGGATTCCGGAGGTGCTGGGCAGCGAGGAGTTGCAATCAGCAGTGGTTCTGGAAAATGCACATCGTATTGGCCCACGGAGAGATAAGGGACCGCCGAGGACCTTAATTATGAAGTTTCTTAGCAACAGAGACAGGATGAAGATCTTCAACGCTGCACGAGCTAAAGGAGAGATTAAACACCAGGACCAGCAGGTGCGGTTCTACCCAGATTTGGCCACAGGAATCCAGCAACTGAGGAAGCAGTTTGATCCCATACGTAAGGAGCTGCGCAACCTTGGGATTCGTCATGGTGTAATCTATCCTGCGAGACTGCTGACCACGTATGAGGGCAGAACCCACATCTTCAAGACCCCAGAGGAGGCGCAGGAGTTCATCAAGAAGATCAAAGAAGAAGAAGAGACTGGTGGGAGCTAAGCATGAACAAAATATAAGGTAGAATAATTAAGCATTTGCACAGGCATATGACTGACTTGAAGTAAATAGTAAGTTTACAAAATATAGATTGTATTATATATTAAAAAAACAAAACAAAAACAAAACAAACAAAAAAAACTATGATGTACAAAGTTGTTAAAAATTTTGGAGTTAAGTTGGAAAACTACAGAGGAGAGTTAATGTTACGTCATTAAAAGCAGTAGAGTTAGGGTGATTGGGAGGATGAAGAAGGAGTGGCTTAGGCTGTTCCCCGTGGGTGTGGAACGGTCGATGGCTATATCGGGAGACAGAATTTTTCTTTTGATTTTGGGGGGTTTGCCACAAGTGTGGGAAGGGGAAATTTGTTTGTGTGTAGTTTGTAGGATGAATGTTCAACCACTCATGTTTTTGCTTCTCTGTATGAGCATGTTTACACTGCAAGGTAATCCCAAACTCTCTATTGATCATAAACCAAAGTGTTAATCTTAATTTAACTTCATGGAATTGCAGAGGTCTACAAAATTTAAAAAAACTTAAACAAGTTATGAATAAAATAAAAGACATGGGTTCAAAAATTGTGTTTTTACAAGAAACTCATCTAATAGAGGAGGATGTTAAAAGAATTAGGAGTAGATGGCAAGGAAGTGTATTCACCTCTTCATTTTCATCCCGAGCCAGGGGAGTTATGACTCTCATACATAAATCAGTTCCTTTTCAAGTGAAAAATGTAATTGGAGACAAATTTGGAAGATATGTAATCATTCAAGGTTCTTTGCTATTAGAAAATATAAATCTTGTGAACTTATATGGTCCCAATATAGATGATCAGAAGTTCTTTGCTAATTTATTTCTTATCTTATCATCACTTACAGGGCAACATATAATAGCAGGGGATTTTAATTGTACATTGAATCCAGGTATAGATAGATCAACAGGACTGGATTGTACGCACATTGGATGTAGGATGACTATTAATCATTTTATGAAAGAATTGAGATTGTTAGATATATGGAGAGAAATGAAACCACAAGTCAAAGCCTATTCTTGTTATTCCAGTACCTACAAGACATTCTCACGTATTGATTATTTTTTGATTTCCACAGAATTAAGGTCCAAGATTCAAAACTGCTTTTATGATAACATCGTGATCTCAGATCATGCACCCTGTTGTCTAATATATGTAGATAAAAAATTGACAAAGGAATCAGGTAGATGGCAATTTCAGCATAAATGGCTTCAGGATGAGGAATTTGTCAAGTATATAGAAAAACAGATAGACGAGTTCTTTGACATCAATACTACACAAACATCAGCATGTGTAAAGTGGGAGGCTTTCAAAGCTTTTATTAGGGGACATATTATTAGTTATACAGGATCAAAATCTAAGAAGACTCGAGAGGAGAGAGCTAAATTGGAACATAAAATAAAAAGTCTTCAGGAAAAAGTGTATGCAGGAAGTGACCCAAGGTTGGAGAATGAATTACTGATTTTGAGAGCTGAATACGACAAAAAATCAGCGAATAGAGCTGCCTCGAGTCTTCTAAGATTGAAACAATCTTTTTATGAACAAGGTGAAAAATCAGGAAAATTATTAGCATGGCAGATTAAACAATTAGAAATTAAAACACCAATTACCAGTATTATAAGTAACGGACAGGTAGTTATAGATCCTTTAGAAATTAATAGAGCCTTTAGAGATTACTATGAAAAATTATATGATACCAAAAATGAACCTGATTTAACAAAACTAAATGGGTTTTTGAACGAACTATCTATACCGTGTATTCCAAATGAAAACAGGGAGATATTGGAGTCTAAAATTAGTCAAGAAGAAGTTGGGCTAGCCATTGATAATATGAAATCAGGAAAAAGTGCAGGACCAGATGGTCTTCCAGTTGACCTTTATAAAAAATTTAAGAATAAATTAATAAAACCTTTTTTGGAAATGGTTTTAGAAGCATTTCAAAATAATAATTTACCATCATACATAAATAATGCCTTAATTATACTGCTGCCAAAACCAGGTAAGCCCTCTAATAAATGTGAAAATATGAGACCAATAAGCCTATTAAACGCCGACCTTAAGATAATCTGTAAAATTTTAGCAAGACGAATACAAGAAATTTTACCAAATATTATTAATCGAGATCAGAATGGCTTTATAAAGGGTAGACAAGGCTTCCATAATGTAAGAAGACTATTTAATATTATTTATTTTAATAAAGAAGCACCGGATACAGCTCTCCTATCACTGGACGCCGAAAAGGCCTTTGATAGAGTTGAATGGCCCTTTCTTTTTGAAGTCCTACAAAGGTTTGGACTTGGAAATAATTTCATAAAATGGGTTCAAATAATATACAATAATGCTACAGCAGAAATCCTAACAAATAACAATATTTCAAAACCAATAAAAATCAATAGAGGATGTCGACAAGGCTGTCCACTTTCACCTTTACTGTTTACTATGGCAATTGAACCTTTAGCGATAGCGATACGTTTACATTCACAAATATATGGAATTAAAGTTGGACCAACAGAACATAAAATCTCCCTGTACGCCGATGACATAATTTTGTTTATGTCGAATCTAAAAAAATCAATTCCAACCTTGTTGAATTTAATAAAGAATTTTGGGAAAATATCAGGATATAAAATAAATAAAACTAAATCTTCAATATTAATGCTAAATGAGACCCAGAGAAATTACCCAGCCCCTGAGGTAAATCAATTCAATGTTGTAAATCAGTTTAAATATTTAGGAATCCAAATTGTGCCTAAGCTAGAATCAGTCGCCAGTGTCAACTATGAAGCCTTAATGTCAGATATCAATGAGTTAACTCAGAGATGGATGTCACTACCAATGTCGATGATCGGGAGAATCAATATATTTAAAAGTAATATTTTACCTAAAATACTTTATTTATTTCAATACATTCCCTTATCACCACCTTTAGATCTATTCTCAAGAATAAAAAAAAAGTTAGTGGAATTTATATGGAACAACAGGAGGGCTAGATTACGTTTGTCTTTATTATATTTACCATTTGATCGTGGAGGTCTGAAATGTCCAAATTTTATGTTGTATTATTGGTCGGCACAACTGAGGTCTATGACATATTATTTTTCATCAAATGATCTCCCTCACTGGACTGAAATGGAATCATACAATTTACCTTTACCTCTTCCCATATTCATATACTCAGATTCGGCAAAAAAATTACAAAAACAAGTTAAAAATCCATTTGTAAAGCATATGATCAAAATATGGTGTGAAGCTAAAAACTATTTAAAAGAACCACAGTTATTGTCACAATTTAGTCCAATATGGGGTAATCAATATTTTAAACCAGGGAGAGCGGACGCTGTATTTAAAGTATGGAATTTAAAAGGGATACAAAAGATTCAGGATTTATATTTGCCATGTGCAGATAACATAATGTCTTTTGAAGAGCTGAGGATCAAATTTAATCTCAATAGAACACATTTTTTTAAATATCTTCAACTTAGAAACTTTATTCGATCAAATCAAAATAAAGCTCTCACTCGACCTATTTATTCATCCTTGGAAAAAATGATGATGAAAGATAGTAAAAGAAAGGGTATTATTTCAGAGTTTTATAACTCATTGACACTATCTTCAAGTGAAAATTCACTGAAAAGATTAAACTACTGGAAAGAAGATCTGCAAACTGAAATTTCAGAGGAACAATGGGAATTGGCTTGTACAGAAGCTCAAACCAAATCAATAAATGCACGCCTTAAATTGATACATTTCAAATGGTTAATGCGGATGTATGTTACACCGGAGGAGTTAAATAGATATAACAAAAATATACCAGATACATGCACAAAATGCATGGAAAGTAAAGGAACCCTATTTCATTGTTTATGGGAATGTAGATTAATAAGAATGTTTTGGGAAGAGGTGAGGGTAACAATTGAAAAAATAATCTCAAAACAAATCATATTGAATCCTAAACTGTTTTTGTTGGGTCTGTACCCAGAAAAGCATAATTTTAATAAAAGTGAAAGAACATTCATAGACCTCAGTTTGCTTAATGCCAAAAAATGTATTGCACTATTATGGAAAAAGACTCATAGACCAGATGTGACTCAGTGGTTAAGACAGATGTTAACAAACCTTCCATTAGAAAGAATAACATATATACTGAAATCAAAGGAAATTGTGTTTGAGAATATATGGAGACCTTTTATTGATTATGTAAAAAATTTAAACATAACTCTTGAAGAAGAAGGTGAATGATGTGTGTGGACCTTGTAAATTCCAAACTGGTGAACATAATATGTATACTTATGTATTGGATTGTCTAGACTAAACAGAGGAGCATTGTTGAAGACTTGATTTTGTTGGTGGTTGTTGGTGTTTTTAGTGCATTTTTTTTTTGTAGTACTTTAGTGTTAGTGTTTGATTGTTTGTATCATGTTTGTTAAAAAAAAAAAAAGGTTCAATAAAGATATTGTGGAAAAAAAAAATAATGTCTTTGTACAGTCATGTACAAAGACTTGCGTGGATTTCCTACTGAAAGATGACATACAGTGCACCCGGAAAGTATTCAGTGCTTCAATTTTTCCACATTTTGTTATGTTACAGCCTTGTTCCAAAAGGGATTAAATTAATTTTCCCCTCAAAATTATACACACAATACCCCATAATGACAATGTGATTTTTTTTTTTTTGTTGAGATTTTTGCAAATTTATTAAAAATATAAAACTAAGAAATCACATGTACATAAGTATTCACAGCCTTTGCCATGAAGCTCAAAATTGAGCTCAGGTGCATCCTGTTTCCACTGATCATCCTTGAGATGCTTCTACAGCTTAATTAGAGTCCACCTGTGGTAAATTCAGCTGATTGGACATGATTTGGAAAGGCACACACCTGTCTATATAAGGTCCCACAGTTGACAGTGCATGTCAGAGCACAACCCAACCATGAAGTCAAAGGAATTGTCTGTAGACCTCTGAGACAGGATTGTCTCGAGGCACAAATCTGGGGAAGGGTGCAGAAAAATTTCTGCTGCTTTGAAGGTCCCCAGGAGCACAGTGGCCTCAATCATTTGTAAATGGAAGAAGTTCGGAACCACCAGGACTCTTCCTAGAGCTGGCCGGCCGTCTAAACTGAGCAATCGGGGGAGAAGGGCCTCGGTCAGGGAGGTGACCAAGAACCTGATGGTCACGCTGTCAGAGCTCCAGTGTTAGTCTGTGGAGAGAGGAGAACCTTCCAGAAGGACAACCATGTCTGCAGCAACCCACCAATCAGGCCTGTATGGTAGCGTGACCAGACGGAAGCCACTCCTTAGTAAAAGGCACATGGCAGCCTGCCTGGAATTTCTCAAAAGGCACCTGAAGGACTCTCAGACCATGAAAAACAAAATTCTCTGGTCTGATGAGACAAAGATTGAACTCTTTGGCGTGAATGCCAGGCGTCATGTTTGGAGGAAACCAGGCACTGCTCATAACCATGCTAATGGTGGTGCCAGCATCATGCTGGAGGGATGTTTTTCGGTGGCAGAACTGGGAGACTAGTCAGAATGGAGGGAAAGATGAATGCAGCAATGTACAGAAACATCCTGGATGAAAACCTGCTCCAGAGCACTCTTGACCTCAGACAGTGGCGATGGTTCAACTTTCAGCAGGACAACCACCTTAAGCACACAGCCAAGATATCAAAGGAGTGGCTTCAGGACAACTCTGTGAATGTCCTTGAGTGGCCCAGCCAGAGCCCAGACTTGAATCCAATTGAACATCTCTGGAGAGATCTGAAAATGGCTGTGCACCAACGCTTCCCATCCAACCTGATGGAGTTTGAGAGGTGCTGCAAAGAGGAATGGGTAAAACTGCCCAAAGATAGGTGTGCCAAGCTTGTGGCATCATATTCAGAAAGACTTGAGGCTGTAATTGCTACCAAAGGTGCATCAACAAAGTATTGAGCAAAGGCTGTGAATACTTACTGTATGTACATGTAATTTCTTAGTTTTTATTTTTAATAAATTCGAAAAAAATCTCAAAAAAAACTTTTTTCATGTCATCATTATGGAGTATTGTGTGTAGAATTTTGCGGAAAAAAATTAATTTAATCCCTTTTGGAATAAGGCTGTAACATAACAAAATGTGGAAAAAGTGATAGTGCTGTGAATACTTTCCAGATGCACTGTACGTTTAAATCAAGAAAATGCCAAAAAAAAAAATCCAGATGTATGAAACGGTGCATATGCAGGAATCCAAGCACATTTCCTTTGTACATCTCAATCTACTTGAAATTGAACACACGTGAGGAAATACTGGACTCCTCTCTAGACACGCCTCCATTCAAATATGCAATAACATGCAAATAGATATGCAAATAAAGATATACAATCCCTGCATGTTTGATTCTCTTGTACCCACGATCAAAAATAATGGATTTAATGGAATTTCATGGACTGTGAGCTGGAGGCACTCCTGAATGAGGTTGAGGCACGCAAAAACGTTTTGTTTGGCACGCTGTCCTCCAGTATTGGCGCCGAATACAGGTAATTCAATAGCCTGCTCACTAGGGGTGTGCCATATCGTATCGTTCACGATAATACCAGTATAAATTTTGATACCGGTGTAAAAATGAATATCGCAATATTTGGGGTCTGCTGCGTGATGACGTCACACCGCATAGAAACGGCAAAACACATATGGCAGGAAGCTGCAGCTCCGAAGTCAGACAGTCCCCAGTTGAGGGGAAATATTTAAATTTCACTTTCTGTTTCAGACTGCAGTCGTATTAAAAAAAAACAAAAACAAAAAACAGTGCAGCAGTGTGGATAATCTGCCTGCATTTTTTCTGCACATCAGCGTTGGACAATGTGCAGCTCGAAGTGACTAGATTTTTCCATTCCATTTTCCATTTTGGCCGCTTCATCTTGATTTTATTCAACCACCCCAAGAGACAGAGAGTAAAAAAAAAAAAAACCCATCCATTCAGTGCAATGAGAGCCAGAAGCCCCCGGACAGGTCCATGCAATGGGAGTAATGCAGGTAAAGTGATTCAGCATAAAACCCGATATCTGTGTGCAGTTACGATGTAACGGTTTATATCATTTTCTTGTAATATTTTTAATACAGAACTAAAAAAACATTTTAAACTAAATCTGAGTTGCTGCTTATACAATGGAGAAATAAGAGTTTTTGTTTTGTTTTTGCTGAATATGCTGAAGGTAAATAATGTTGGCCTGTGAAACTCTCCTTTTTGCATAAATTTAAAAGAAAAAAAAATGTATTCTGTAATATTGTGGAAAATATCGTTATCGTAAAAATTCACAAAAATATCGTGATATCATTTTTAGGCCATATTGCCCACTCCTACTGCTCACAGCCCAATAAGATTAGTTTACTGTTTTCCTTTATTCAGACAGGGATGAGAAGATGTTTATTTAACCTTGACATGTTTCAACTGATGTCTGCAGTCATCCTCAGAAGTGTCAGCTGATCCCTGTGATTTGTGACCAGCCGGGTGGATCAGCTCGTTGAATAAAGGAAAACAGTAATGAAAAAGAAGACAATATCAACCTATTTATTAAGTAGTCACGGTCACCTGTCAGTTGAAAGCAGATCATTTGAGACTCGACAAGTACATATTTTATGTCCAAAATGCAAATCTCATCCCTTATAGTTATATACAACTTACATGGATTACACACACTACTACTGTAAATGAATGAAGTGCGCCGGGGAAAGGGTGATGCAGTTGCATTTCAAAATTTATGCCTGTGTTTATTGACATAACTACTGTACACACACAGACAATTGGGGGCTTGATAGAGTGCTGTGAAACTGTAGTTTAATCAGCAAAAAAGGAAGTCACTTACTCGAACCACTGAGTTGTAATGAAGCCTTGAAGACAAGGTGATATTTGGGGCGCACAGACACGTTGTGCATGAGGTGGGTTATTATTAGGACAATTACATAAATTCACTCACCAAGAAGCCACCCATCCACACAGTGCCAGCTTGTAGTTTGTTCCCGACAATGCTGTTCATTAGAATGAATGAATAATCGTGCGTTCAATCAGGCCACCTGGCAACAATGTTGGTTTAGTCGCATTTGCGCATCACAAATAATTTGTATATTGATAGAATGGAAATGTTTCCCGTTAACATACACATAATCACCTTGTGAAGGTGATTTTATAGCAATGTGTGTGCAGTCCATAGCTCCGATTACATTAGATACACATACAGATAATGGCAACATTTCAGTCTTGGTTCTACTGGACCTCAGTGCTGCATTTGACACGGTCGACCATAACGTCTTACTAGACCGGCTAAAAAATTGGGTAGGACTTTCTGGCACAGCACTTAGCTGGTTTGAGTCCTATTTAAAAGACAGGGACCATTTTGTGTCTATAGGTAACTACAAATCCGAGCAAACAAAAATAACCTGTGGAGTTCCCCAAGGTTCCATTTTGGGACCTTTGCTTTTCAACATCTATGTGCTCCCACTAGCTCAAATCATAAAAAAACAACAAAATATATTAGAATAATTATGCAGATGATACACAAATCTACATAACCGTCTCACCAGGAGACTATGGTCTAATTAAAACCCTGATCAAATGCATTGGTCAAATTAAACAGTGGATGTACCAGAACTTTCTTTAGTTAAACAAAGACAGAACCAAAATAATACTTTTTGGAGCCAAAGAAGAAAGACTCAAAGTTAGTACTCAGCTTCAATCAATGATGCTAAAAACCAACAGCCAAACCAGAAATCTGGGTGTGGTTCTGGACTCAGACCTGAATTTTAACAGCCACATTAAGACAGTAGTGAAACCAGCCTATTATTCCTGGCAGCGGAAGGCTAAGGACAAAGCTGTGTGGAGGAATCTGATCAGACCTAAATGAAACAGTCATTGTCGCCCACGACAGACTATGATGATGATGATGATAACTTAAAGAACATAGCGAGGATTAGAGGTCTGATGTCTCAGCAGGATCTAGAAAAACTTGTCCATGCATTTATCTTCAGTAAACTGGACTATTGTAACGCTGTCCTCACAGGTCTCCCTAAAAAGTCCAGACAGCTGCAGTTGGTTCAGAATGCTGCAGCTCGAGTCCTCACTAAGACCAAAAAAGTAGATCATATAACTCCAGTCCTCAAATCTTTATACTGGCTTCCTGTCAAAGAACAGACGTCAAAATACTGCTGTTGGGTTTATGAAACTCTGAATGGTTTAGGGCCAAAATACATTTCAGATCTGCTAGTCTCTTATGAACCATCCAGAGCCCTCAGATCATCAGGGTCAGGCCTACTATCTGTGCCCAGAGTTAGAACCAAACATGGTGAGGCAGCGTTTAGTTTTTATGCCCCTCACATATGGAACAAACTCCCAGAAAGCATCCGGGCTGCTGAAACTCTCAGCTGCTTTAAATCCAGGTTAAAAACTCAATTTGCCGTGGCCTTTCAGGACAATTGTTAATCTCCTACAATGCACTGTGAACTTTTATTCCTGTTGTATTCTATTTTAGCCTGCTTTTGTTTCTCTTTAATTTACTTTTGAGTTTGCCTTTAGATTCTAATTCTTATGTATTCCTTTTGCCACTTGCTCTCACGCTTTAATGTTTTTATGTAAAGCACTTTGAATTGTCTTGTACACGAAATGTGCTATACAAATAAACTTGCCTTGCCTTGCCTTAGGAAAACTGGCTCTTGCTGCAAATTGTGCTTTGATGTTGGCCTGTTCAACTGCATTGCAAGGGAATATGATGTACCTGGGTGACAGCCGGACAATGCCATCCCCCACAGCTGGCATAGCTCGGCTCAGGGTCAACTGGGAAATCCCCCATCGGTCTGCCAGCTCCCTCGGGAATGCCCCTGAGCCAGAAAATCTTCTCATTGCACGATTTGCAATATCCTCAAATAATGATAATGCCATTGTTGTTACAGGCATTTTTTCTGTGCTTGCTTTTATATCCACTCATCTAATTATGCACACTTGGATGTTTGTTCATCATGTGTCTCTGATGTGTACAATAATTTTCACGTCATTATCAGTCTCCCAACATTACCGCTAAGCATCGCCAAGGGACTAATAACAGTAGAAACATACATACGCCAGCCATGAAGTTGCCGTGGGGCTGCACATATTTCCACGGTCATTTTATTCTTGATACATCTTTAATTTTCCATGGAAAAGCATGTATGCCATGTTTTTGTACCTAAGTACCCTTTGTACATGAGGTCCCTGGTGAAGCCATTCTTTTGTTGGTTTGGATGTGTGCTTTGGGTCATTGTTGCGCTGAAAGATGAAGTTCCTCTTCATCTTCCTAGCAGAAGCCTGCAGGTTTTGTGCCAACACTGACTGGTATTTGGAACTGTTCATAATTCCCTCCACCTTGACTAAGGCCCCAGTTACAGCTGAAGCAAAAACAGCTCCAAACCATGATGCTGCCACCACCATGCTTCACTGTAGGTATGGTGTTCTTTGGGTGATGAGCAGTGTTGTGTTTGCACCAAATATACCTTTTGGAATTATAGCCAAAAAGTTCAACCTTGGTTTCATCGGACCATAACACATTTTCCCACATGCATTTGGGAGATATCAAATGTGTTTTGCAAAAGGTAGCCAGCCGGGCTTGGATGTTTTTCTTCGTATGATAAGGGTTCTGTCTTGCCACCCTACCCCATAGCCTAGACATATGAAGAAGATGGGAGATTGTTGTCACATGTACTAAACAGCCAGTACTTGCCAGAAATTCCTGCAGCTCCTTCAATGTTTCTGTCGGCCTCTTGGGAGCCTCCCTGACCAGTTTTCTTCTCGTCTGTTCATCAATTTTGGAGGGATGTCCAGTTCTAATGCCTTGGAAATTCTTTTGTACCCTGCTCCTGACTGATACCTTTGAATAATGAAATCCCTCTAATGCTTTGGAAGCTCTCTGCGGACCATGGCTTGTGCTGTAAGATGTGACTACAAAAATGTCAGGAAAAGCCTACTAGAATAGCTGAACTTTATTTGGGGTTAATCAGAGGCACTTTAAATGGTAGCAGATGTGTGCTGATTCCAATTTAATATGAGTTTGAATGTGATTGGTTAATTCTGAACATAGCCACATCCCCAGTTATAACAGGGTGTGCATATTTATGCAACCAGGTTATTTTAACCCTTGTATTATGTTAAGGGTCAATTTGACCCATTTCGGTTTTTGTGTTGACCAAAGTACGGGTTATCCTTTCTTTTTCTTCATGAAATTTTGTGACTTTTCCTCATCTAGGGTCATGAACTGGTGTGTAAAATCTGGACACTTTGATGTGTAGTGGAATGCATGTGCAGCGTTTGTATACAAAGATGATGTTGCAGGTCATTTTGACCCGGACAGTTAATTGAATTTTGACTGTCAGAGACCCAGGTGTGTGTCGAGGAGGGACTTTCTCTCCCTTGTCCTTGTCACTTTTCTCATGCCATCTCTTTGACAAACACACCAAAAATGAGCTCCAGAAGGTTTACAGCTGAAGAAGCTTCAGCACATATTTTGAACTGGGATAATGACGCATCCATCCATCCATCCATCTTCTACCGCTTTTCCGGAGGTCCGGGTCGCGGAGGCAGCAGTTCAAGAAGAGAAGCCCAGACCTCCCTCTCCCCAGCCACCTGCTCCAGCTCTTCAGAGGGGATACCAAGGCGTTCCCAGACCAGCTGGGAGACATAGTCTCTCCACCGAGTCCTGGGTCTGCCCCGGGGTCTCCTCCCAGTGGGACGTACCTGAAACACCTCAAGTGGGAGGCGTCCAGGAGGCATCCTAATCAGATGCCCATACCACCTCAACTGACTCCTTTCAATGTGGAGGAGCAGCGGTTCTACTCTGAGCCTCTCCCGGATGACTGAGCTCCTCACCCTATCTCTGAGGGTGAGTCCAGCAATCCTACGGAGAAAGCTCATTTCAGCTGCTTGTATCCGCGATCTCGTTCTTTCGGTCATTACCCAAAGCTCGTGACCATAGGCGAGAGTAGGAACGTAGATTGACTGGTAAATCGACAGCTTTGCCTTAGAACTAAGCTCCCTCTTCACCACAACAGACCGGTACAACGTCCTCATCACTGCAGATGCTGCTCCAATCCGTCTGTCGATCTCTCGCTCCATTTTCCCCTCACTCGTGAACAAGACCCCAAGATACTTAAACTCCTCCACTTGGGGCAGGAGCCTGTCCCCAACCCGGAGAGGACAATCCACCTTTTTCCGGCTGAGGACCATGGACTCGGACTTGGAGGTGCTGATTCTCATCCCAGCCGCTTCACACTCAGCGGCAAACCGTCCCAGCAAGAGCTGTAGGTCATTGCTGGATGAAGCCAACAGGACAACATCATCTGCAAACAACAGAGATGAGATCCTGTGGTCACCAAGCATGACACCCTCCATTCCCTGGCTGCGCCTAGAAATCCTGTCCATAAAAATTATGAACAGGATCGGTGACAAAGGGCAGCCCTGGCGGAGTCCAACTCTCACTGGGAATGACTCCGACCGAGTGTTGGCAATACGAACCAAACTCTCACAACGGTCGTACAGAGACCGAATAGCTCGTAACAACAAGCCCGATACCCCATACTCCCGAAGCACCCCCCACAAAAATCCACGAGGGACGCGGTCAAATGCCTTCTCCAAGTCCACAAAACACATGTAAACTGGTTGGGCAAACTCCCACGAACCCTCAAGAATTCTCGAGAGGGTAAAGAGCTGGTCCGATGTGCCACGGCCAGGACGAAAACCCCATTGCTCCTCCTGAATCCGAGGTTCGACCATCGGCCGGACTCTCCTCTCCAGTACCTTGGCATAGACCTTCCCAGGGAGGCTGAGGAGTGTGATCCCTCTAAAGTTGGAGCACACCCTCCGGTCCCCTTTTTTGAAGAGAGGAACCACCACCCCAGTTTGCCATGCCAAAGGCACTGCCCCCAACCTCCACGCAATGTTGCAGAGGCGTGTCAACCATGACAACCCAACAACATCCAGGGCCTTGAGGTACTCAGGGCGAATCTTGTCCACCCCCGGGGCCCGGCCACCAAGAAGATTTTTAACAACCTTGGCGACCTCAGCCCCTGTAATAGGCGAGTCATCCCCCTCGTCCCCAAACCCTGCTTCCTCTGTGGAAGGCGTATCAGTGGGATTGAGGAGATCCTCGAAGTATTCCTTCCACCGCCCGACGATATCCCCAGTTGAAGTCAACAGTGTCCCATCCGCACCATACACAGTGTGGACGGGGAGCTGCTTTCCCCTCCTGAGCCGCCGAACAGTTTGCCAGAATCTCTTTGAAGCCGACCGAAAGTCTTGTTCCATGGCCTCACCAAACTCCTCCCATACCCGCGTTTTTGCTTCAGCAACCACCCGAGCTGCACTCCGCTTGGCCTGCCGGTACACCTCAGCTGCTTCGGGAGTCCCACAAGCCAACCAAGCTTGATAGGACTCCTTCTTCAGCTTAATGGCCCCCCTCACCACTGGTGTCCACCACTTGGTTCGGGGGTTGCCACCACGAGATGCACCGACCACCTTGCGGCCGCAGCTCTGGGCCGCCGCTTCAACAACAGAGGTGGAGAACATGGCCCATTCAGACTCCATGTCTCCAGACTCCCTCGGAATGTGGTTGAAGTTCTTCCGGAGGTGGGAGTTGAAGACCTCCCGGACAGGGGCCTCAGCCAGACGCTCCCAGCACACCCTCACTATACGTTTGGGTCTACCAGGTCTGAATGGCTTCCTCCCCTGCCATCGGATCCAACTCACCACCAGGTGGTGATCAGTTGACAGCTCTGCACCTCTCTTTACTCGGGTATCCAAGACATACGGTCGCAGGTCTGATGATACGATGATAAAATCGATCATCGACCTGCGACCTAGGGTGTCCTGGTGCCAGGTGCACATATGGACACCCTTATGCTTGAACATGGTGTTTGTTATGGACAGACTGTGGTTAGCACAGAAGTCCAATAACTGAACACCACTCGGGTTCAGATCGGGCAGGCCGTTCCTCCCAATCACCCCCCTCCAGGTTTCACTGTCGTTGCCCACGTGCGCATTGAAGTCCCCCAGTAGGACAATGGAGTCTCCAGGAGGAGTACCCTCCAGCACCCCAGTCACAGACTCCAAAAAGGGTGGGTACTCTGAAACATCATTTGGTGCATAGGCACAAATGATGGTCAGGACCCGTTTCCCAACCCGAAGGCGCAGGGAAGCAACCCTTTCGTCCACCGGGGAAAACTCCAATATAGAGGCAGCAAGGTGGGGCGATACAAGAATACCCACCCCTGCTCGTCGCCTCTTGCCCGGGGCAACTCCAGAAAAGGCCAAGCTCCAGCCCCTCTCCAGGAGACTGGTTCCGGAACCGGAGCTGTGTGTTGAGGTGAGGCCGACTATATCTAGCCGGTATCGCTCAACCTCGTACACCAGCTCAGGCTCCTTCCCCACCAGAGAGGTGACATTCCACGTACCAAAAGCCAGTTTAGAAAGACAATTTATACAATTTATCTCATGATAAATTGTATATCAAGGATTCAGTGTACCCCGCCCGGTATGGGGTTACCGGGGCCCCACCCTGGAGCCAGGCCTGGGGGTGGGGCTCGAAGGCTAGCGTCTGGTGGCCGGGTTTCCACCCATGGGACCCAGCCAGGCTCAGCCCGAAGGAGTTACATGGGTCCGCCCTCCAGTGGGTTCACCACCTGCAGGAGGGATCATGGGGGTCCGGTGCTATGTGGATTAGGTGGCGGTCAAAGGCGGAGACCTTGGCGGACTGATCCCAAGCTTTCTAAACTGGCTTTTGGTACGTAGATAATGACGCAGTGGAAGAGATTTCAGAGACCGAGGACAATGTAACTGATGATCCAGACTGTCAATTTTCCGATGATGAGGAGGATTCAGAGGACGAGCCTGCCGTTGTGTCTCCATCGGATGAAAGCCAAGGAATGCAGCAATCACCATCCACAGAGGGGAAATGGGCATCTAAAGATGGTAATATAAAATGGTCAACATCACCACACCAAAGCCGAGGTAGACTGTCATCTTCCAATGTCATCAAAATGACTCCCGGTCCTACAAGATTTGCTGTCACACGAGTTGATGATATTCAGTCAGCATTTCAGCTCTTCATATCCCCACCAATAGAGAAGATTATACTGGAAATGACCAACTTGGAGGGCAGTCGTGTATTTCAGGAGAAATGGAAGCCACTGGATCAGACTGACTTGCATGCTTACATTGGAATTCTGGTATTAGCTGGAGTGTACAGGTCAAAGGGAGAAGCAACTGCAAGTCTATGGGATGAAGAGTATGGAAGGCCAATCTTTTGAGCAACAATGTCTCTGGAGACATTTCACATGATATCTCGTGTGATCCGATTTGACAACCGTGACACCAGAGCTGGTCGACGTGAAAGAGACAAACTAGCTGCGTTTAGAGATGTATGGGATAAATGGGTTGAAATTTTACCTTTCTTGTACAATCCTGGTCCCCATGTTACTGTAGATGAGTGCCTTGTACCATTCAAGGGGTGCTGTCCTTTCAGATAGTACACGCCCAACAAGCCTGCCAAGTATGGCATCAAAATGTGGGTAGCCTGTGATGCAAAATCTAGCTATGCATGGAATATGCAAGTGTATACTGGAAAGCTACCTGGAGGAGCATCTGAGAAGAATCAGGGGGTGCGTGTGGTGCTGGAGATGAGTGAAGGGTTGCAAGGTCATAACATCACATGTGACAACTTCTTTACATCCTACCGCCTTGGAGATGAACTTCAGAAGAGAAAGCTGACTATGTTGGGAACAGTCAGAAGAAATAAGCCAGAACTTCCCAGTGAAATTCTGAAGATGCAGGGCAGACCTCTGCATTCCTCAATATTGGTTTTCACTGAGAAAGCAGCAGTTGTTTCATACTGTCCAAAGAGAAACAAGAATGTTCTTGTAATGAGCACAATGCACACAGATGCATCTCTGAGCACAAGAGAAGACATGAAGCCACAAATGATCCTGGACTACAACTCCACCAAAGGAGGAGTTGACAATCTGGACAAAGTCACAGCAGCATACAGCTGCCAGCGCAAGACTGCCCGTTGGCCCTTGGTGATTTTCTACAACATTGTCGATGTGTCTGCTTACAATGCCTATGTCCTGTGGACTGAAATCAAGCAGCAATGGAATGCCGGCAAATTGTACCGACGTCGGCTTTTCCTGGAAGAACTCGGCAAGGCACTTGTCACTCCCAAGATCCAGAGGCGAGCCAGGCCATCTCGATCCCCAGCAGCTGCAGCTGTCATTGAAAAGGTCAAGGTCAGGTCATCCAACCAATTTGCAATGGATCCAGTGGACACAGGTGTAAAGAAACGGAAAAGATGCCAGGTCTGTCCCTCCCGAGAGGACAGTAAAACAAGTACCTCTTGTGTGAAATGCAAGAATTACATCTGCAGAAAGCACACAGTTACATTCTGTCCATCATGTGGAGAGCATTGAAAATGTTGAACATTGAAAATGTGAGAAAAAGGGGCAAGTTAAATGAAAAAAATGCAGAGGGAAAAATTTGAACAAAATAGTTCTTAAATATAGTGTTGAAATTAAAAATGTATTGTTATGTCTCTTTTATAAATGTTTATATAATCTAAAATAAAGTTGTTATTGATTTAATCTGTTTTTTGACTGTTTTGAGTGGATTGACACAATACGGATCAAAATGACCCGCAACATAATCAATGTAATTTTTTATCAACATAATACAAGGGTTAAGTTTTTTATTTTTCCCCTCAAAAAATTTCAGTTTGTTTTTCAGTTGGGTTGTACAGATTATAGGTCACATTAATGGTGGAAAAAGTTTTGAAATGATTTATCTTGGTCTCATTTTTTTACATCACAAAAACCTGGCCTTTGAACAGGGGTGTGTAGACTTTTCATATCCACTGTATAGAACAGGGATGAGCAACTTTGATGGTAGTGAGGGCCACAAAAAATTTTTCCCTCACTTCCCAAGGACCAGAATTACATGTAACCCTTCCGGTTTTTTGGGGTTTTTTTTTTTGGGGGGGGGGATGTAATTATTTCCTGCAAAGTTAAAAGTTTCACAATTACAACTGAAAATGCAAATGAAAATAAAACAACTTAGTGTTTTATCATATTAGAATTAAAATTATTGATAAAATTACATCTGCGCTGCAATGAACTGGCAATCTGTCCAGGGTGTACCCTGCCTCTTGCTCAAAGATGCTAGGACAGGCTTCACCCTCCCCGTGACCCAAAAAGGGTTAAGCAGTAGAAGATGGATGGATGGATGGATGGATAAAATTGTATCATGACCTAATTTTTAAAACTCTCTCCATCAAAATGATGAGCAAAGAGAAATTCCAGATGATAATTAACAAAAAAAGCCAAGAAGAAAAAGAAATATGATGAGGCTTAGCTTGCTCTTGGAGTCATTGTGGGTGTGGAGGGGCAGAGAAATAGCTGTGTGTAGGTGGGCTTGGTAATCGTCTGGCTCCCCAAAATGGGGAATTAAAAAAAAAGTTTAAGAGCCACTGGTATAAAAGAACAACAGAAAAAAAAAAAATCAGAAGATTACAACGACCACAGTCTGAACTTTTATTGCGGACATGGGATTGACACAGTGTCAATGCTTCAGTCACGCTTTTTAGAAAGAAACCTCAAAGCTTTGAATCTTTTTCTGCACAATTAGAAGGAACGCCTCCAAACTCCATGAGGTTTCACCTGCCAAAAAAAATAAATGCTACAGCTCCTCAGCTGTAGCAGTTATTCTTGTATAAAAGTAGCCTACTTTGTACATTTACTGCTGTTTACAGTCTATTAATACAATCTCAGCATGCAACACATGTCTTACAAATGCATTCTCCGGTGCACACTGCTCCTTCTGTATCTTTGTGCAGATGCTCACTCTCGTTCTCTCGCTCCACCACATGCACAGAGTGGCACCTAGGTTTTGATTAGAACTCCCTCTGTTGGCAGACTCTATAATTGTGTTTCAGAATGTAGTTCCAAACGTGATATAAATAACTAATTGATTTTTGGAAATGGACAGGCGGGCTGCAGTGGATGAGCGTGTAGGCCATCCCTGTTTTTGAACAAGTAAAGCTAGGGTCACCAAGCGTTGTACACAGGTTCACCATAGGATCCAAACCTAGAACTATAGATTTGGGGTGAAAAAGTCAAAGGTCAATGTTTGTATTCACTACGCCCTATTACTATAGAACGAGTAAAGGAAATAAAGCTAGGGTCACCAAACTTGGTACACAGTTTCACCCTGACACCCCCCCCCCCCCAAAAGGACAAAAGAAATGAAAGAAAAAAGTATTTAGAAAAGAGTGTTCTGTTGTTCTTGACTTACTGGGGTGTCAATGAGGTTCAGGAGGTACTGCTGTCCGCCACAGCTGTAAAACAACGAGGCCGTCTGGGCCTTCACCGTTATCCCCCTCTCTCGCTCCACCTGAAGCTTGTCCAGTACCTGCTGATTCGCCTCAGTCTTTGGTATGGCGCCTGTTTGTCAGTGATGCATCAGGAGGTAGAACAGGTCAAGAAAGACAGAAAAAAAAACAAACACAAAGAAGCATTTATTCGAAACAGCGGTCTACAACCTGACTGTAACCAGTAGCTCCCTGTGGCTTTGAGAAGACAATCAATAAATCAATCAAATTTATAAGAACATTTAAAAGCTATAAAAAGGGGGGGTGGATTTCTAATAAAAAATAGTATTCAAAGGACAAAAAAATCTAATTTATTGTCATAAATGTATTAGAAAGAAAAATGTAATTTTGCCAGAAAAATTATAAAATTTAAGAGAAATACAAATTAAATTTTGACAAGAAAGCTTGCAAATTTATTGTAATTTTGCCTTTTTTAAGACTTACATATTTCTAAAAAGTTCTTTACAGAAGTTGCTGACCCCTGGTGTACGGTCTCGCATAGCTACTGTTGACATTGCCATCCTCAGTTTGTGCTGAAACACCAAACTGTCTTATTACCACGCTACATACCTGCTGAAGATTATAATACACAAATTATGGCTGTTTCCTAGACAGAACGAGACGAGAAAGCTCACCAGTCATTTCCAGCAGCCTGTCAGCTAAGGTGCTTTTTCCGTGATCAATGTGAGCGATGATGCAGAAATTCCTGATTCTGTCTACAGGAAACTTGGAAAGGTCAACGATATCCTTTGAAAGAAAAGGGGGATAAGGTTGTTACATGGATGCACAGCAAAACACACAAAGTAAGTGTTTATTAATCTTTTGCTGATTATGTGCATCTATTTTGGGATGGACAAACACAGAACTATTCACAGAGTGGACAGTTTTGGAAATACGCAGTTTTGCTGGCAATTTCTACTCTGTATTATTTATTAAAGGTAACCAGAAGTATTTTTTAAATCTCGAGCTGTAAATCAGCCTGAGGCTATAAAAGTCAAACAAAGCCATTTTGATTCATTTGAATTTCCTTTAATGTCATTGTATATAAAATATACAATGAAATTTGTCAGCTCCACAAACATACCACTCAACCAACCATACAAAAACACATACCCAATCAATAAAAACTATATTATATATAGATATAGATATATATAGATATATATACAGTAGATAGATAGATAATATAAGACAGTGGGACTAAAGGTAGGTAAATAAATAAAAAAACGAGTAAGGACTTGACATGGTACGTTCCACCACATACCGGTTCTTTCAGAATTAATTAACTATGGAAGATTACATGATGTGATGTGAGGGAGGGAAAGTTCAAAGTTATTATTAAATTTACTTAGGGCTGTATAATAGAAAGTGTTCCTCAGTCTAGAGGCGAGTCATTTCAAGGCCCTGTAGTGCCTTTCCAGAAGGCAGTAGGACAAACGGATGATGAAACGGATGACTGCTGTCTCCAACAATCCTGTGGGCTCTGCTGTAACAGCAGAACCTGTAGATGTTTTCCAGGGAGGGCAGGGGAGCACCGACGAGCTCTTGTGCAGTGTCAACTACCTTCTGCAGGGCCGCTTTGTCTGCCGCCGAACAATTTCCATACCAAGCTGTGGTGCACTATGTTAAAGTACTCTCAATAAAGCATCGATAAAAGGATTCCAACAGTCTTTTTTGAGAGATTAACCCTCCTCAAATGTCTGAGGAAGTACAATCTCTGTTGGGCCTTTTTCACCACAGCGGTGGAATGAACAGTCCATTTCAGGTCCTCACTGATGTAAGTGCCTAAAAAGCTGAAGCTGGAGACCCTCTTGATCTCCTCTCCTCCTATTTTCAGTGGCAGGTGAACTCCCTGTTACTGCCTGAAGTCGATCAGCAGTTCTTTTGTCTTTTTGATGTTTAAGGACAGATTGTTCTTGGAGCACCACTCTGTAGGCCTCTTCTCTGTAGGCAGATTCATCCCCGTTGGTAAGAAGTCCCACCACTGTTGTATCATGCTCTGATGAAGGCCAACAGGCCGAAACGTGAGCATGATTCTTTGACTATGGCCAAACAAATGGTGAATTAAAAAGAACTGAATTGTCCAAGGTTGGTGTGTACTGCCTTCTTCTACTTCAGAACTGGACTATTTTTGGCTTTGCACGGCAAATCTGGTTGGGGAAGCGCCTCCTTACTAAGAAGTCAGACCATATAAAACATTTTTTCATGTTGCTTCAGAGAGCAACATGAAGTTCTATCAGTTTTCTTTACTGTTGTAGCATGAACTCATAAATGCAACATAAACTACATTTTTTGTGTATTGAGTGCTATATATAAAACTTTATAAGCAGCATAATCTTTCTTTATTTTCGAGGTCAAATAGCTGTTGCAGCTCTCAGCTAATTCTATTTTAGTCAGAGTGGGGAAAAGTGGCTCTTTGGTTCACAAAGGTTGCAGACTCTTGCCCTACAAGTGTGTTGCAACTCTCATATTATAGGGCGCTGGGTAACGGCTTCATGTCAGGTCAGGCATTGGTTTGCTTGCTACCGGATAACCATGAAAACCGGTACTACCTGTCTCAGGGGTCAGGCCGTCGGAGACTCAACCTGCAACCCCGCCCTTCCGAGGGCGTGGAGGGTGAAACTGGGCATCCTGGCAGAACTAAAAACAATACCTGTGACAGGTCTGTGGTGGACCATTCCCAGTTACACGGGGTGAGACTGGACGTCCTGGCAGATAAGCACATCTGTCGCAAGGTCCGTGGCGGACTTTTGCCAGTCGATGCATTGTGACATGCACTACACAAAGAGCAGAGATAAACAAACCTATCATCTGGTCAGTCACTGCAACAGATACTGGAGTCAGTTTGTCTTGGCCTGTCCTTGCCACTGATAATACCTCTATCTGCTAAGAATGTGCCGCTAGTCCAGCAAAAGCTAGCGGTACTCAAACGCTTTGCAAGCAGTTTCATTAAATGGTCAGTCAGAAAGCAACTCATACCGGCTCGGACGTTGCCCGGGTTAACAAGGACAGGAGATCCTGGCAGCGGAGGGCGAAGGACAAAGCTGCGTGGAGGAATCTGATCAGACCTAAATGAAACGGTCATTGTCGCCCCGACAGACTGCTATGATGATGATGATGGGTAACGGCTACTTTTGACTGGAGTACATTTCTGGCTACTCCTCCAACCTATGCCAGCAGTAGTGTTTTGTTACCTTGTCTGGTTTGGAGCTCATTCGCCTGAAGCTGCTGGCCCCCACCGGCAGTCTTCTCATCCACTGGTGTCTGAGCACTGAGTAGCTCACGTTGCAGCTCTGAAGTTTGCGTTTGCACACTTTATACTGAAATAAATGTCTCAGCATGAGTGTTCCACAGCTTTTTCTCACGAGGAAAAATGGCATGTTGAGCTCGGAAAACAACCGTTAGTTAACACTTCTGATTAAACTACAACATGAAGCCCTGCCTCACATTAGCAGACCGTCCGCTGACTGTATCCACCACGACAAAAACAACATGAAAGAAAGATTCTGCGAATAGTTCTGTGATAACCCCGGCGTTTGCGTTCATTTGAGCGCTGACATCTTGGGTGGTAGGTCAGCGCGGGGATTTCTGGGAAATGTAGTTGGTATTCTCAACCAAAGATGGAAAAACAGATCGAGATGGAGACCGCCATGACACGCGATCTCCGGACATGTAGCGCTTTGCTGAAGCAGCAGCGTAAAATACAGAATATTTTTGTTACAATTAGAGAAGTGTAACATAGTGTAAAATAAGTATGTAACATAAGTGTAAAATATGCTGTTCATTATTAAATCACTTTAACTATGGTGTGGCGCTTTTAGTTAATGACTAGTACACTAAACCAGACATTTATATGAAGTCTGATTTACACTTTTGTCTGGTAAATTTGTGATTTTATTCTGGAAAATGTATAACTATAATTCCATTAATTCAGTAATTTTTCGTATCCTCCTTATTCCTGGGGGTGCCGCTGTAGGAACGATTATGGGCGGAGCTTCCGGTTTTGGCTGACCTAGTGTAGCAGAGGCATTTAAAATAGCATTTTTAAAAAATTTTCAAATTCATTTTAATGTACAGTGGGGCAAAAAAGTATTTAGTCAGCTACCAATTGTGCAAGTTCTCCCACTTAAAAGATGAGAGAGGTCTCCAATTTTCATCATAGGTATGGGCGCAGTCGGGTCTACGTCACTTCCGGTTAGTAACACATCGCCGCCATCTTAACTCGGTGAAAACAACCCGTTACCAAGCATTGTCGAGTGCAGTTTTTTGACTTTTTTTCATGGCATGTGACTACGTAGAAAAGCTTGATGAGTCAGCCAGGCTACGTTACCTGGAGAAGCTGACAGCAAGTGGACTGACAGATTGCCCATACAAACTACCAGCCGAAAAATGGGTTAATGACCCGACCAGGTGGCCAGCTGTGCAGTGGCCGGACGTGTACAGCTACTTGATCGACACCCCTGGTAAGCATATTTGCTTCGACCCATATTAACATGATTAACCCTCTTACATGTTTTGAATGTTTTTAAGGAAAGGCCCCTATGGGTAACATGACCAATCCATTAAATATCAGGGCAGCACAGGAGTAATTCTTAAAAGAAATAATTAAACAAGAAAATGTTCACTGATGCTAAACACTGCTTAGGTGCGCTTGTGTTGGATCGAAATAAGTGCAGGCGGACACGAGTGAAGTTTAAAAGGGTGCTTCATGCAGACAGTCAACTTACATACCCGGCTAATGCATGCATGGCACATTAGCATCACAGTAGACAGCAGGAAAGATAAGATAAGATAAGCCTTTATTAGTCCCACAACGGGGAAATTCCAGGATTGCAACAGCACAGGGATAGCAACACTCAGAGCAACAATCAGAAGGCAAGAAAAAAAACAAACAAGCAAGAGCAGCTAATATACATATGTACATATTACTATAATATATATATATACACACACACACACACACAGACACACAGTGCAGAGCATTGTAGCTGGATGGAATAAATATATGAATATATGAACACACAGTGCAGAGCATTGTAGCTAGATGGAATAAATATGTAAATATATAAACACCCACAGTACGGAGCATTGCAGCTAGGTGGAATAAATATGCAAGTATATAAACACACACAGTGCGGAGCAATATAGCTAGATGGAATAATATGTAGATATATAAAAACACAGTGCGGAGCATTGTAGCTAGATGGAATAAATATATAGATATATAAATATAAACACACCCAGTGCTGAGCATTGTAGCTAGATGGAATAAATATGTAAATATATAAACACACACAGTGCAGAGCATTGTTGCTAGGTGGGATGAAACAGCATAACCGTCTATTTAGTTATCCTACATGGTATGATTATGTGCCCATACATATTCTCACCCTCCATACCGACCGGTATGTTCCTAGTTGTATGCCGGAGAGGACCATTGTGTAAGTCTATTGCATCTTTTGCATTCAAAAAAACTATTAGTTTGTTACGTCTTTTTGCTATCTCTGCGAGCAGCCCTGCTTAGGTTGTACAGTCTGACAGCCGTTGGTAGGAAGGACCTACGAAACCTCTCGGTTGTGCACCTGGGATGATGTAGTCTGCTGCTAAATGAGCTCCTCAGTGCATCCAGTATGTCCTGCATAGGAAATGAAAGCATGAAATGAAAGCATGAAATGAAAGCATATACATTTGCATTAGTCACACATATCAGGCGCAGCATTACTGGCGCCGGGATTCCTCTCTGTTCCAGAGCCACAGAAGGTGCGAGGTGCTTCTATAACGATCAGTAATTGCTCACGCTGAGCGCTCTGCCAGCTCGCTGTGGGAGTCACACGAGGTGTTCTCTTTTCCCGTATATTTTTTTTTTGGCGTACAGAAATGGCAATACGCCCGTATTTGCTAAAATTGCATTTTCCCCGTATTAAAATACGGCGATACCGTATTTGTCACCTCTTTCATTAATGGCCAGCCCCTTTGTTGCACTATTTACTACAGTCTACAGTTAAATTAGTCAGGCTGACTGCACATAGAGAGGTCTGTATTGTTGAGTGAAAAGGGAATCAGTCATGCATTTCCATAGACGAAATGTCCGTCTCTGTTTACAATACAGAGAGGCTTGTGTCGGCGGCTAGCATTTTCAAAACGTGATCCATCAAGTGGCAACTAATTAAACTAACACAATATCACTCAATTACCTGATATAGGACGTGATGAACTGAATATAATGCACTACGACGGGCTGGACAAGCTTGACTGGGTCACAGCAGCTGCCTGGGAATAGGTCGCCACTGAATTGTTTTCACCTAGTACGGCGTTGCCATGTGGGTTGCTAACTGGAAGTAGGCCAAATGCCCGGATGCCCGACTGCGCCCATACCTCAACTATGAGAGACAAAATGAGAAAAGAAAAATCCAAAAAAATCACATTGAAGGATTTTTAATGAATTCATTGGTAAATACCTTGGTAAAATAAGTATTTGGTCAATAACAAAAGTTCATCTCAATACTTTGTTATATACCCTTTGTTGGCAATGACAGAGGTCAAACGTTTTCTGTAAGTCTTCACAAGGTTTTCACATACTGTTGCTGGTATTTTGGCCCATTCCTCCATGCAGAGCTCCTCTAGAGCAGTGATGTTTTGGGGCTGTCGCTGGGCAACACGGACTTTCAACTCCCTCCAAAGATTTTCTATGGGGTTGAAATCTGGAGACTGGCTAGGCCACTCCAGGACCTTGAAATGCTTCTTACGAAGCCACTCCTTCGTTGCCCGGGCGGTGTGTTTGGGATCATTGTCGTGTTGAAAGATCCAGCCACGTTTCATCTTCAATGCCCTTGCTAATGGAAGGAGGTTTTCACTCAAAATCTCACGATACATGGCCCCTTTCATTCTTTCCTTTACACGGATCAGTCGTCCTGGTCCCTTTGCAGAAAAACGGCCCCAAAGCATGATGTTTCCACCCCCATGCTTCACAGTAGGTATGGTGTTCTTTCTCCTCCAAACACGACAAGTTGAGTTTTTACCAAAAAGTTCTATTTTGGTTTCATCTGACCATATGACATTCTCCCAATCCTCTTCTGGATCATCCAAATGCTCTCTAGCAAACTTCAGACGGGCCTGGACATGTACTGGCTTAAGCAGGGGGACACGTCTGGCACTGCAAGATTTGAGTCCCTGGCGGCGTAGTGTGTTACTGATGGTAGCCTTTGTTACTTTGGTCCCAGCTCTCTGCAGGTCATTCACTAGGTCCCCCCGTGTGGTTCTGGGATTTTTGCTCACCGTTCTCGTGATCATTTTGACTCCACGGGGTGAGATGTTGCGTGGAGATCCAGATCGAGGGAGATTATCTGTGGTCTTGTATGTCTTCCATTTTCTAATAATTGCTCCCACAGTTGATTTCTTCACACCAAGCTGCTTACCTATTGCAGATTCAGTCTTCCCAGCCTGGTGCAGGTCTACAATTTTGTTTCTGGTGTCCTTTGACAGCTCTTTGGTCTTGGCCATAGTGGAGTTTGGAGTCTGACTGTTTGAGGTTGTGGACAGGTGTCTTTTATACTGATAACAAGTTCAAACAGGTGCCATTAATACAGGTAACGAGTGGAGGACAGAGGAGCCTCTTAAAGAAGAAGTTACAGGTCTGTGAGAGCCAGAAATCTTGCTTGTTTGTAGGTGACCAAATACTTATTTTACTGAGGAATTTACTAATTAATTCATTAAAAATCCTTCAATGTGATTTTCTGGATTTTTTTTTTTTCTCATTTTGTCTCTCATAGTTGAGGTATACCTATGATGAAAATTGGAGACCTCTCTCATCTTTTAAGTGGGAGAACTTGCACAATTGGTGGCTGACTAAATACTTTTTTGCCCCACTGTATATTAAAATCTCCTACTATAATTATTCTATCTGATTTCAGCACTAAATTAGCTAAGAATTTGGCAAATTCAGATAAAAACTCTGAGTAGGCTGAGGGAGGATGATAAACTATGGCAAAGAAAATTGGGTTTAACCTAAAATTGCTATCATGACCAATACTGAGGACCAGGCCCTCAAAGGAATTAAAACATGTTTTTTGCTTTATATTAACTAGTAATTTAGAATGGTAAATTGTCGCTACTCCTCCTCCATGACCAGAACTTCTGGGATTTTGATAGTTTAAATAACCACAGGGAGTTGATTCATTTAAACCAACATAATCCTCTTTCCCTAGCCAAGTCTCTGTAAGGGATATTAAATCAATCTGATGATCAATTAACAGATCATGGACTAGCAGAGACCTGGGAGTTAGAGACCTAATATTTAACAAACCACGTTTAATTTTTTAAATTATGAGGAGGAAGAGATGCCAAATCATTAAATTTAGAGACTTGATGTTTAATTTGAGTTTTACCAGCTTTTTGTTTCATCACTTTGGGATGCTTATACATTATATTTTTATTAACTTTGGAGGGAGCAGACAATGATTCTCTGATGGGGAAGACAGGGGCTAAGTTGAGGGGTGGCGGATGAAGAGGAGCTGCAGAGAGGCGTGTATTTATCAAGTTATGTTGTATATGTGTCTTGGGTTATAATGTTTTGGGTAACGGGAGACAGACACAGTCTCTGTGGGGTTATGAATTGAAGACTGATCTAAACAGTGAGAATTATTTGGATTAATAGGATTAATATGAGAAGTGGAAGCAAAAAAGGGCTGGTTGGTAGACCCCGGTACTTCGGGGTGAGTTAACACACCAGCTTTCAGTCACTGTACTAAAAATTGCTGAATGGAATAAAACAGATTGCCCCTTTGAACACGTGGACCGAATCTATTTGGATGGATGCCATCTGGCCTCATAAATGATGGGCACAACCAGGTCTTAAGGCTGAGAGTTCTGCTAAAATAATTGCAACCTCTTCTAAAAGGAGCAATTGGCCCAGAAATAAACACACATCTGCCATAGTTCATAAGAGTGGAGAGAAGGCTCCTGAAGTCTCTTTTTAAGATCTCTGATGCTTCATCTGGAATGTTGTTGCATCTAACATGCACAATGACAGTTTTAACGTGGAGGTATTCATTTAATAGGTCAGGGGTAAGAGCCTCAATATCTGATACTTTAGCCCCAGCAAAAAATTTTGTAACACAGTACCTGCTTCTGACGTTCCTCATTATTGAATCACGAATTACCAGTGTCGTCTGGGGGGGCTTTGTCGGTGGCTTGTGAAATGGTGGATAGTTTTGCCATTGTTGCTGCAGTGGCGGCAGGGTGCAGATGCGGGGGTGATGCAGGGGGATGCGGTCTCTTCTTTTTGGAGCTGGTGTATAGTTTGGTACACCTAAGGTAGTTTTGATCTGGGGCTTGCGGGTTTGGGCTGCTGCTGAAGGAATGGGGCGGCCATGGGAGGAAGCTCGACGTCCAGGTGGGGGAAATCTTTAAGGGAAAGGATATCGAATCTATTTTCCAGCAAGAGGGGAAGGGAAGAGGCGCGGCCATGTCTGCTCAATCCCCGACGTTTGCTATTTGGCCCAACCATGGTCCAGGGTGTGCATTGAGGCTGTGAAGAACCACCCAGGGCTTTGGGTTTAGCTCCGAGCTGAAGCCAGGGTTTGATGCTGGAATCCTGGACAGTTGAGGTGACCGGAGCAGGGGTGGAAGTGGATGGCGATGTGCTAATTTCACCCAGGTAAGTAGCCATCTCTGCTAGCTGCGAGTCCTTCGCTGGGGCTGATGTCTGTTCAAAAATAATAGTGTCCAGATGGTTTTCAGCCTCCTGAATCTTATAGAGGTTAGAGAGTCTCAATTCCAACTCAGAAACCTTCCTAGAGAGGGAAACATAGCTGACACAAGTTGGGGATGGATCCATGGCTTTCCAGGCCAGAAGTGGCTAGCTAGCTAGCTAAAACAGGTTAGCCTAACCCGGTGAACAGCCCTGATCGGGGTCTGATTCACCTGTGTGCCTGTTCAGGCTGTTGTATTTACTAAGCTAACACTAAGTAAAAAGTTAATATCAGTAAAAGAAATAAAGAGATAAAAATTTAGAACTGAGCTAATACAGCAAACAAAAACAGACAAGATAAGGCTTTGACAGTGCTGTGACAGGATGTGACAGTTTACAAACAGACGCCGACACATGGCTGCTTCCCGCTGTGCCCTTTATACCCCGGGTGACGTCCCTACCGGAAAGGCGGTCCGTCACTCCTTGCTATTCCCCGGGAGCCCTGGCCGCCATCTTACTACTACTTTCCATACATAACAGCCCCCTAAACCTAATAACTGGTTGGGCCACCCTTAGCAGCAACAACTGCAATCAAGCTTTTGTGATAACTGGCAACGAGTCTTCAGCAGCACTGTGGAGGAATTTTGGCCCACTCATCTTTGCAGAATTGTTGTAATTCAGCCACACTGGAGGGTTTTTGTGCATGAACACCTTTTTAAGGTCATGCCACAGCATACCAATTGGATTCAGGTCAGGACTTTGACTAGGACGCTCCAAACCCTTCATGTTGTTTTTCTTAAGCCATTCAGAAGTGGACTTGCTGGTGTGTTTTGGATCATTGTCCTGCTGCAGAACCCAAGTGCGCTTCGGCTTGAGGTCACAAACAAATGGCCGGACATTCTCCTTCAGGAATTTTTGGTAGACAGCAGAATTCATGGTTCTGTTTACCACAGCAAGTCTTCCAGGTCCTGAAGCAGCAAAACAGCCCCAGACCATCACACTACCACCACCATATTTCACTGTTGGTATGATGTTTCTTTTCTGAAATGCTGTGTTACTTTTATGCCGGATGTAATGGGACACACACCTTCCAAAAAGTTCAATTTTTGTCTCATCAGTCCACAGAGTATTTTCCCAAAAATCTTTGGGATCATCAAGATGTTTTCTGGCAAAACAGGCGAGCCTTTATGTTCTTTTTGCTCAGCAGTGGTTTTTGTCTTAGAACTCTGCCATGCAGGCCATTTTTGCCCAGTCTCTTTTTAATGGTGGAGTCAAGAACACTGACCTTAACTGAGGCAAGTGAGGCCTGCAGTTCTTTGGGTGTTGTTGTGGGGTCTTTTGTGACTTCTCGGATGAGTTGTCGCTGTGCTCGTGGGGAAATTTTGTTTGGCCGGTCACTCCTGGGAAGGTTCACTACTGTTCCATGTTTTCGCCATTTGTGGATAATGGCTCTCACTGTGGTTCGCTGGAGTCCCGAAGCTTTAGAAATGACTTTATAACCTTTTCCAGACCTGGACAGTCTACGAGCGCCATGCCAGAAAGCTAAACCGCTTCCACCTGAACTGCCTCAGAAAGCCCCTGAAGATCACCTGGAAGGACAAAATCCCTGATACAAAGGTCCTCTCCCGAGCTGAGCTGCCTAGCATCCACACCCTGCTCAAGAGAGCCCAGATTAGGTGGGCTGGCCACCTTGTTCATATGCCTGACTCACATCTACCAAGGAGACTGTTCTACGGTGAATTAGCAGAGGGCAAGTGCTCACAAGGTGGTCAGAAGAAGCACTACAAAGATGCTCTTAAGGCCTTCCTGAAGAGCTTTGACATCAGTCCTGACACCTGGGAGAACCTAGCGCTAGACTGACCAGACTGGTGTAGCTGTACCAGCAAAGGTGCTGCCTCATTTGAGCTGAACAGGATTGCCAAGGCCCAGAGAAAACGTGAGCTTCACAAGTCCAGAGCCACCCCTGTATCTTATGCCCCCGCAGACCACCTTTGCCCAACCTGCGGCAGAGCCTTCCACGCCCGCATCGGACTAATCAGCCGCAGCCAGACACACCGCACTCAGTCCTCTTCCCTTTGATGTCCTTGGTCATCGTCGAGAACGACGGACAAACAACAACAATTTAAGATATTTCTTGATTGAGAACAGGTGTGGCAGTAATCAGGCCTGGGTGTAGCTAGAGAAATTGAACTCAGCTTTCCAAAGATGTGATAAACCACAGTTAATTTATGTTTTAACAGGGAAGGGGGGATTAATAATTAATTAGGAAGGGGAGATTAATTCTGAACACAGCCACATCCCCAGTTATAAGAGGGTGTGCATATTTATGCATATTTATTAGTCCAGTGTTTTTAAATAAAACTGCTTTTTGAAAGTTCAGCCAGATTATCCATCCATCTTCTACTGCTTTTCTGGAGGTCCAGGTCGCAGAGGCAGCAGTTCAAGCAGACAAGCCCAGACTTCCCTCTCCCCAGCCACCTGCTCCAGTTCTTCAGAGAGCATACCAAGGCATTCCCAGACCAGCTGGGAGACATAGTCTCTCCAGCGAGTCCTGGGTCTGCCCTGGGGTCTCCTCCCAGAGGGACATGCCCGAAACACCTCAAGTGGGAGGCGTCCAGGAGGTATCCTGATCAGATGCCCATACCACCTCAAGTGGCTCCTTTCAATGTGAAGGAGCAGCGGTTCTACTCTGAGCCTCGCTCGGATGACTGAGCTACTCACCCTATCTCTGAGGGTGAGTCCAGCAATCCTACGAAGAAAGCTCATTTCAGCCGCTTGTACCCGCGATCTTGTTCCTTCGGTCATTACCCAAAGCTCATGACCATAGGTGAGGATAGGAACGTAGATTGACTGGTAAATTGACAGCTTTGCCTTAGAACTTAGCTCCCTCTTCACCACAACAGACTGGTACAATGTCTGCATCACTGCAGATGCTGCTTCAATCCGTCTGCCAATCTCTCACTCCATTCTCCTCTAGATACTTAAATTCCTCCATGTGGGGCAGGAGCTTGTCCCCAACCCGGAGAGGACAATCCACCTTTTTCCGGCTGAGGACCATGGACTTGGACTTGGAGGTACTGATTCTCATCCCAGCCACTTCACACTCAGCGGCGAACTGTCCCAGTAAGACCTGTAGGTCATTGCTGGATGAAGCCAGCAGGACAACATCACCTGCAAACAACAGAAATGAAATCCTGTGGTCACCAAGCATAACACCCTCCGTTCCCTGGCTGCGCCTAGAAATCCTGTCCATAAAAATTATGAACAGGATCGGTGACAAAGGGCAGCCCTGGCAGAGTCCAACTCTCACTGGGAGTGAGTCCGACCGAGTGTTGGCAATACGACCCAAACTCTCACAATGGTCATACAGACACCGAATAGCTCATAACAACAAGCCCGATACCCCATACTCCCAAAGCACCCCCCACAAAAAAAACATGAGGGCCGGGGTCAAATGCCTTCTCCAAGTCCACAAAACACATGTAAACTGGTTGGACAAACTCCCACGAACCCTCGAGGATTCTTGAGAGGGTAAAGAGCTGGTCCGATGTGCCACGGCCAGGACAAAAACCACATTGCCCCTCCTGAATCCAAGGTTCGACCAATGGCCAGACTCTCCTCTCCAGCACCTTGGTATATACCTTCCCAGGGCGGCTGAGGAGTGTGATCCCTCTAAAGTTGGAGCACACCCTCCAGTCCCTTTTTTGAAGAGAGGACCCACCACCCCAGTTTGCCATGTCAAAGGCACTGCCCCCGACCTCCACGCAATGTTGCAGAGGCGTGTCAGCCATGACAGCCCTACAACATCCAAGGCCTTGAGGTACTCAGGGCGAATCTTGTCCACCCCGGGGGCCCGGCCACCAAAGAAATTTTTAACCACCTTGGCGACCTCAGCCCCTGTGATAGGCGAGTCGTCCCCCTCGTCCACAAGCCCTGTTTCCTCTGTGGAAGGCGTGTCAGTGGGATTGAGGAGATCCTCGAAGTATTCCTTCCACCGCCCAAAGATATCCCCAGTCGAAGTCAGCAGTGCCTCATCCGCACCATACACAGTGTGGACAGGGAGCGACTTCCCCCTCCTGAGCCACGGGACAGTTTGCCAGAATCTCTTCAAGGCCGACCGAAAGTCCTGTTCCATGGCCTCACCGAACTCCTCCCATACCCGAGTTTTTGCTTCAGCAACCACCTGAGCTGCACTCTGCTTGGCCTGCCAGTACACATCAGCTGCTTCGGGAGTTCTACAAGCCAACCAAGCTTGATAGGACTCCTTCTTCAACTTAATGGTCCCCCTCACCACTGGTGTCTACCACTTGGTTTGGGGGTTGCCACCACGAGATGCCCCAATGACCTTGCAGCTGCAGCTCTGGGCAACCGCTTCAACAATGGAGGTGGAGAACATGGCCCATTCAGACTCCATGTCTCCAGACTCCCTCGGAATGTGGTTGAAGTTCTTCTGGAGGTGGGAGTTGAAGACCTCCTGGACAGGGACCTCAGCCAGACGTTCTCAGCACACCCTCACTATACGTTTGGGTCTCCCAGGTCTGAATGGCATCCTCCCCTGCCATCGGATCCAACTCACCACCAGGTGGTGATCAGTTGACAGCTCTGCACCTCTTACCCGAGTGTCCAAGACATACGGTCACAGGTCTGATGACACAATAACAAAATCGATTATCGACCTGCGACCTAGGGTGTCCTTGTGCCAGGTGCACATATGGACACCCTTATGCTTGAACATGGTGTTCGTTATGGACAAACTGTGGCTTGCACAGAAGTCCAATAACTGAACACCACTCGAGTTCAGATTGGGAAGGCCGTTCCTCCCAATCACCCCCTCCCCTCCAGGTTTCACTGTCGTTGCCCACGTGTACGCTGAAGTCCCTGAGTAGGACAATGGAGTCTCCAAGAGGAGCACTCTCCAGCACCCCAGTCAGAGACTCCAAAAATGTAAGTAAAAAAAGTAACCAGCAGGCTGCAGACAGAACACCCAGATGCTCTTCTCCTCATCTCAGGCGATTTCAACCATGTTTCACTATCTCCCATTCTACCCACGTTTACCCAGTATGTCACATGCCACACTAGAGACAATAAAACACTGGACTTATTCTACGCAAACACTAAGGAGGCATACACCTCATCACAACTCCCCCAACTTGGGAGATCGGATCACAACTTGGTTCATCTCCGACCGGTGTACAAACCCCTAGTGCACAGACAACCTCCGGCCATGCGCACAGTGATGTTATGGTCTGAGGAGGCAATGGACACTCTAAAGGGCTGTTTTGAAGCCACCGCCTGGAAGCAGCTCTGCGATCCACATGGTGAGGACATCGATGGACTCACTCACACCTTCACGGGCTACCTCAGCTTCTGTGTGGACAAATCCGTTCCCACCAAGACCATACGGTGTTGCTCAAACAACAAACCCTGGATCAACCCTGAGATAAAAACACTTCTGAGAGAGAAGAAGAGGATCTTCAGGTTGGGGAACAGGGAGATGCTGAAGTCCGTACAGAGGGAGCTGAGGAGAAAGATCAGAGAAGGCAAGGACAGCTTCAGGAGGAAGATGGAGGACAAGCTGCAACAGAGCGACATCAGCGGGGTCTGGAGAAACCTCAAAACCATCTCTGGGCTCCAGAATACCTCCCCCCAGGCCACGGGGGGCAGGGATTGGGCGAACAATCTGAATCTGTTTTTCAATAGGTTTGACCAACCACCCTCCCCCCTGACTGCACAACAACCACTGCTGCCTCTAAAGACATCAAGTCCTGCTGCCCACTCCCCACTCCACCAACACCCCCCCACTCCCAACACACAGCCCTCCATCCTGACCCTGACCAGGACCCAGGTGAGGACGGAGCTGAGGAAGATCAAGGCGAGGAAGGCGTCGGGACCGGACGGCATCAGCGCAAAGCTCCTCAAGTCCTGTGCAGACCAGCTGTGTGGGATTGTGATGTACATCTTCAACCTGAGCCTGAAGCTGGGGAGGGTACCACAGCTGTGGAAAACATCTTGTGTGGTACCTGTACCAAAAACTTCCCACCCCAAAGACCTGAACAGCTACAGACCGGTGGCCTTGACGTCCCACTTGATGAAGACCCTGGAGAGACTGCTCCTTGGACTACCTCACGAACCGGCCTCAGTTTGTGAGAACCCAGGACTGTGTGTCCGACACGATCATCGGTAGCACGGGGGCCCCCCAGGGAACGGTGTTGGCTCCCTTCCTGTTCACTCTTTATACTGCGGACTTCTCACACAACACAACACACTGCCATCTACAGAAGTTCTCTGATGACTCTGCGATCGTTGGCCTCATCTCCAATGGAGATGAAGCTGAGTACAGAGGGCTTATCCAGGCAAAAAGACGTAACAACCTAATAGTTTTTTGAATGCAAAAGATGCAATAGACTTATACAATGGTCCCCTCCGGCATACAACTAGGAAAATACCGGTCGCTATGGAGGGTGAGAATATGTATGGGCACATAATCATACCATGTAGGATAACTAAGTAGACGGTTGTGCTGTTTCATCCCATCTAGCTACAATGCTCCGCACTGTGTTTATATATCTACATATTATTCCATCTAGCTACAATGCTCCGCACTGTGTGTGTTTATATATTTACATATTTATTCCACCTAGCTGCAATGCTCCGTACTGTGGGTGTTTATATAGCTACATATTTATTCCATCTAGCTACAATGCTCTGCACTGTGTGTTTATATACTCATATATTTATCCCATCCAGCTACAATGCTCTGCACTGTGTGTCTGTGTGTATATATATATATATATATATATATATATTTATAGTAATATGTACATATGTATATTAGCTGCTCTTGCTTGCTTGCTTTTTTTTTTCTTGCCTTCTGATTGTTGCTCTGAGTGTTGCTATCCCTGTGCTGTTGCAATCCTGGAATTTCCCCGTTGTGGGACTAATAAAGGCTTATCTTATCTTATCTTAAAAGGGTGGGCGCTCTGAACCATCATTTGGTGCATAGGCACAAATGATGGTCAGAACCTGTTTCCCAACCCGAAGGTGCAGGGAAACAACCCTTTCGTCCACCGGGGAAAACTCCAATAAAGAGGCAGCAAGGTGCAGGGATACAAGAATACCCACCCCTACTCGTCGCCTCTCGCTCAGGGCAACTCCAGAGTAGGCCAAGCTCCAGCATCTCTCCAGGAGACTGGTTCCAGAACCAGAGCTGTGTGTTGAGGTGAGGCCGACTATATCTAGCCGGTGTCTCTCAACCTCATGCACCAGCTTAGGCTTCTTCCCCACCAGAGAGGTGACATTCCACATCCCAAAAGCCAGTTTAGGAAGTTTGGGATCAGACCACCAAGGTCTCCACCTTTGACCGCCACCTGATCCACATAGCACCAGACCCCCATGATCCCTCCTGCAGGTGGTGAACCCACTGGAGGGCGGACCCATGTAACTCCTTCGGGCTGAGCCCGGCCGGGTCCCATGGGTGGAAATCCGGCCACCAGACACGAGCCGTCGAGCACCTCCCCCAGGCCTGGCTCCAGGGTGGGGCCCCGGTAACCCCATACTAGGCGGGGTACATTGAATCCTTGCTCTAACATTCATCATGAGAGTCTGTTGGATCATTCTTAGTCTGGCCCTTCACCCAGGACCAATTTGTCTTGGGTGACCCTACTAGAGGCAAATTGCCCTGGACAACATAGCTCCTGGGATCACTAAGGCACGCAAACCCCCCACCACAATAAGGTGACGATCCATGAGGGGTCAACCAGGTTATTGTAAGTTTTTTATTTATTTTTTTTTATTTTTCCCCCTTAAAAGATTTCAATTTGTTTTTCAATTGGGTTGTACAGGGTATAGGTCACATGAATGGTGGAAAAAGTTTTGAAATGATTTATCTTGGTCTCATTTTTTTACATCACGAAAACCTGCCAAAAATTCTATGAAAATTAACCAATGAAAATCAGACAATCCTTTTGAATTGTGGTTCAACAGAATTATTTTAAAAAACAAACTCATGAAACAGGCCTGGACGAAAATGATGGTACCCTTAACTTAATATTTTGTTGCACAACCTTTTGAGGCAATCACTGCAATCAAACAATTTCTGTAACTGTCAGTGAGACTTCTGCACCTCTCAGCAGGTATTTTGGCCCAGTCCTCATGAGCAAACTGCTCCAGTTGTCTCAGGTTTGAAGGGCGCCTTCTTCAGATGACATGTTTCAACTCCTTCCACAGTTGTTCAATAGGATGTAGATCAGGGTTCATAGAAGGCCACTTTAGAATAGTCCAATGTTTCGCTCTTAGCCATTCTTGGGTATTTTTAGCTGGGTGTTTTGGGTCATTATCCTGTTGCAAGACCCATGACCTGCGACTGAGACCAAGCTGTCTGACACTGGGCAGCACATTTCTCTCTAGAATACCTTGATAGTCTTGGGATTTCATTGTACCCTGCACAGATTCAAGACACCCTGTGCCAGATGTAGCAAAGCAGCCCCAGAACATTACAGAACCTCCTTCATGTTTCACAGTAGGGACAGTGTTCTTTTCTTGGTATGCTTCATTTTTGCGTCTGTGAACATAGAGCCGATGTGCCTTGCCAAAAAGTTGCAGTTTTGTCTCTTCTGGACATTCTCCCAGAAGCTTTGTGGCTTGTCAACATGCAGTTTGGCAAATTCCAGTCTGGCTTTTTTATGATTTGTTTTCAACAGTGGTGTCATCCTTGGTCGTCTCCCATGAAGTCCACTTTGGCTCAAAGAATGACGGATGGTGCGATGTGACACTGATGTACCTTGACCTTGGAGTTCACCATGAATGTGTTTAGAGGTTGTTCTGGGCTCTTTTGTTACCATTCGTATTATCTGTCTCTTCCATTTTTCATCAAGTTTCCTCCTGCGGCCACGTCCAGGGAGGTTGGCTATAGTCCCGTGGATCTTAAATTTCTGAATGATATGTGCAACTGTATTCACAGGAACATCAAGCTGCTTGGAGATGGTCTTATAGCCTTTACCTTTAACATGCTTGTCTATAATTTTCTTTCTAATCTCCTGAGACAACTCTCTCTTTTGCTTCCTCTGGTCCATGTTTAGTGTGGTACACACCATGTCACCAAACAGCACAGTGACTACTTGTCACCCTTTAAATGGGCCGACTGAATGATTACAAGTTTGTAGACACCTGTGATGTTAATTAGAGGACACATCTTGGTTGAACATGTCCCTAGGGTCACATTATTTTCAATCTTTTCTAGGGGTACCATCATTTTTGTCCAGGCCTGTTTCATGAGTTTGTTTTTTAAAATAATTCTGTTGAACCACAATTCAAAAGCATTGTTTGATTTTCATTGGTTAATTTTCATAGAATTTTTATGTTACCACTTTTGTCAGATTCAGGTTATTTCTGTGACCATTGTGGGTTTTTCTTTCATTAACAGAGGGGTACCAACAATTTTGTCCACGTGTGTATATACTGTATATGTGTGTGTGTGTGTGTGTGTGTGCAGTATATATAATTTCTAAGGGCAGTGCGGTGGCGCAGTGGTTAGCACTGCAGCAGCACAGCAACTCACCCTTGGCCATGGGATCCCTGGTTCGATCCCAGCCCCTGACCAACAGTGATCTGTGTGGAGTTTGCATGTTCTCCCCATGTCTGCGTAGGTTTACTCTGGGATTTCTCCGGTTTCCTCCCACATGCCAAAAACATGCAAGTTAGGTTAATTGGCATCAAATGGGGATTCTAAATTGTCCTTAGGTATGGGTGCGAGAGTGAATGGTTGTCTGTCTCTCTGTGTTGGCCCTGTGATGGACTGGTGATCTGTCCAGGGTGTACCCTGCCTCTCGCCCAAAGATGCTGGGATAGGCTCCAGTCCCCCGCGACCCGAAAAGGATTAAGCGGAAGAAGATGAATGAATGAATGAATGAATGAATGAATAAAAATGTAAGTAAAACCAAGTTTTAAAGGACATTCAGTACACAAAATACATATTGTGATATGTATCATGTATCGTGATTTTTCTGAGCTAAATTACCCAGCCCTACTCCACAGGTATCTTCATTTGTACCAGCTGCCTTTCCATTCTTCATCCTCTCAATAGCTGCACTCACTTCCACCTTGCTAATCCTCCTTGGAACTTTGTTGTTCACCATCTTTCCTTCATCCATCCTCCTCTCGCTCTCATTTTATTCATTCATCAGCTCATCAGAGTACTCCTTCCACCTTCTCAATATACACTCATCACTCGTTAGTACATTACCACCTCTGTCCCAGACTGTGTAAACAGCCCATCTGACTCAGCGATCAAGTAAGGCGTCTCTCATTCTGTCTGTGGTGTTCTGGTTTGATGTCCATTTAAATCTTAATTATTTCATAATAACATTTCACTGCTAATCTCCATAAATTCAAGTTTATCAAAACTCTGAAATAACTCCGTTTCCCCCCCTCCTCTCTCTCTCTTTCTCTCAGCTGCTCCTAATTGAGACCGATTAATTTTCTGTGTATTAATGCAGGAGGATTAAACAGTTTATTTGTTTACTTATACACTAGACTGATGCCCCTAATATGTACGGGGTTAATTATATGCATTGATTAGGATTTTTCCTTTTTATTACATATAAATATTGCTACACACACTTGGAGCACTCAAAGGCATCAAAGGAGGGTATCTATCTTGTCTCCTTCTACCTTTGGAGATAATTGACAGCTTCAGTCCCACCTACTCAGGCTGTCAGGTGTAGAATAAAAATGGATATCAGTTCCCATGACAACGAAGCTCCCTCTTGCACAAGAATAGATTATGCATCTCTTCTTTGTGCAGCCTGAGATAATAAGCCTCTATTAGTCCCACTTTTTTACCTGTCAGACAATCATGGTTTTGCAGTTTAGATAAGAGACTCTGAAACAGGGATTAATAGAACTGATTCAAATGCTTTTTTCTTTGTGATGAGAGCACAGTGGAAAGCAGTCTTTTAACTCTAATAGGTTACACTGACATCCTAATGAAGACACGACCTCATTCCTCATAGAGTTTCCTGTCTCCGTTCCTAAAGCTGTAAGACCTCCTGAATAGATGAGACAATACACGTCTAACAAACAAAAATACAAAAATTTGTCATTTTAAAATATATTACTATATTCTAATGATGCATTGAATCACACTGAAACATCTTATGCTCATTTATTATGCGTCTTATGTTAATTTTATGTGCACAGTGTCCTGTGACTATTGTTTGTTACTCCCAATAAGCTCACGTAGAAGTTAGTGTGTTTGTTTACATCTCTTATCAAACACTTAGCCAAATAACATTGGATGGGTGTAGCAGTGATTAGGGATGGGATCAGCGGCAGACTGGGATAAAACAAATTTGACTCCTTCCCAGGGCACCTCGTTATTGTGAACCAGAAACCATCACTGCTATATTTGTAGACCACCATATTGACATATCAGGTGTCAAACTAGTTATAAATGTTGCTACAGCCTTTAGTTAGGAGGAAAGTTATCTATTTGTTGATTGTTTTTTTTGTCAATCAATCATTGGTTATTGAAATCAAATGGACTTCCTGTGCTTTCACTTTCATTTTCCCTTGTACTGGGCTGTAGACCTCTCCCAATCTCTCTGCACATCTTGTTGCTTTGCAGAATGAGATAAAAAATATAAATAACCTAAACTTAAACCCATACTTCTTGGGCAGTCAGTAATTCAATGCTCCCTGATTACATTCCCTCTAATGGCATGCCCTGCATATTTAGAACTATGGTTCTATGTTTTTTTTGTGTGTACTTTATTGATCCCCAGAGGGGAAATTCAGGGCATCCACAGTACGGTGCCATCTCGTCACTATTCACACATACACACACTCACACCTAGGGCCACTTTAGAGTCTCCAGTTAACCTAACTTGCATGTTTTTGGCCTGTGGGAGGAAACCACAGTTCCCGGGGTAAACCCCCACAGACTAGGGGAGAACATGCAAATTCCACACAGAAGGGTCACTGATGGTCAGAGGGTGGGATCGAACCCACAATGGTCAGGGGTGGAATCAATCCCGTGACCTTCTTACTGTGCTAACCACTGCGCCACCGAGCTGCTCACATGTTGCACCTGAAGGTTCCTGCTTTGTGTCTGACTCTGAACTCTGCACCATCTCACCTTCTGCAGAAGCAGCACGGGTGCTGCTGCTTCCCTCTTCATCTTTTCAGAAAAACAAAAGCCATATTTTCAGTTTAGCTTACTGCTGTTTACATTCAACCAGTGGTGAAATACAGTGGATATAAAAAGTCTACACACCCCTGTTCAAATGCCAGGTTTTTGTGATGTAAAAAAATGAAACCAAGATAAATCATTTCAAAACTTTTTCTACCATTAATGTGACCTATAACCTGTACAAACCAATTGAAAAACAAACTGAAATCTTTTAAGGGGGAAAAAAAGCCAAAACAACTTACAATAACCGGTTTGCATAAATATGCACGCCCTGTTATAAATGGGAATGTGGCTGTGTTCAGAATTAACCAATCACATTCAAACTCATGTTAAATGGGAGTCAGCCCACACCTTCAACCATTTAAAGTGCCTCTGATTAACCCCAAATAAAGTTCAACTGCTCTAGTAGGCTTTTCCTGACATTTTTGTAGTCACAGCTTACAGCACAAGCCATGGTCCACAGAGAGCTTCCAAAGCATCAGAGGGATCTCTTTGTTCAAAGGTATCAGTCAGGAGCAGGGTACAAAAGAATTTCCAAGGCATTAAATATACCATGGAAGACAGTGAAGACAGTCATCATCAAGTGGAGAAAATATGGCACAACAGTGACATTACCAAGAACTTGACGCCCCTCTAAAATTGATGAAAAGACAAGAAGAAAACTGGTCAGGGAGGCTGTCAAGAGGCTGACAGCAACAAGGAAGGAGCTGCAAGAATTTCTTGCAAGTACTGGCTCTTTAGTACATGTGACAACAATCTCCCATCTCAAGTGGCAAGACGGAAGCCTTATGTTACGAAGAAAAACATCCAAGCCAGGCTGCATTTTGCAAAAACACATTTGAAATCTCCCACACACATGTGGGAAAATGTGTTTTGGCCTGATGAAAGCAAGGTTGAACTTTTTGGCCATAATTCCAAAAGGTATATTTGGCGCAAACACAACACTGCTCATCACCAAAACAACACCATACCTGTAGTGAAGCATGATTGTGGCACCATCATGCTGTGGGGCTGTTTTTCTTCAGCTGGAACTGAATTCCCTCCACCTTAGTCAAGATGGAGGGAATTATGAACAGTTCCATATACCAGTGTTGGCACAAAACCTTAAGGCTTCTGCTAGAAAGCTGAAGATGAAGAGGAACTTCATCTTTCAGCATGACAATGACCCAAAGCACACATCCAAATTAACAAAAGAATGGCTTCACCAGAAGAAGATTAAGATTTTGGAATGGTCCAGCCAGAGTCCAGGCCTAAATCCGATCGAACATCTGGGGGGGTGATCTGAAGAGGGCTGTGCACAGGAGATGCCCTCACAATCTGACAGATTTGGAACGTTTTTGCAAAGAAGAGTGGCGAAATATTGCCACATCAAGATATGCCACGCTGATAGACTCCTACCCAAAAAGACTGAGTGCTGTAATAAAAGCCAGTGGTGCTGCAACAAAGTATTAGTTTAAGGGTGTGCACATTTATGCAAACATGTTATTGTAAATATTTTATCTTTTATTTTTCTCCTTAAAAGATTTCAGTTTGTTTTTCACTTGGGTTGTACAGATTATAGGTCACATTAATGGTGGAAAAGGTTTTGAAATAATTTAGCTTGGTCTCATTTTTTTTACATCACAAAAACATGGCATTTGAACAGGGGTGTGTAGACTTTTTATATCCACTGTATATTCATTCATTCATTCATTCATTCATTCATTCATCTTCTTCTGCTTAATCCTTTTTGGGTCGCGGGGGGGCTGGAGCCTATCCCAGCATCTTTGGGTGAGAGGCAGGGTACACCCTGGACAGATCGCCAGTCCATCGCAGGGCCAACACAGAGAGACAGACAACCATTCACTCTCACAGTCATACCTAAGGACAATTTAGAATCCCCAGTTTTGATGCCAATTAACCTAACTTACATGTTTTTGGCATGTGGGAGGAAACCGGAGAAATCCCAGAGTAAACCCACGCAGACACAGGGAGAACATGCAAACTCCACACAGATCACTGTTGGTCGGGGGCTGGGATCGAACCCAGGATCCCCCGGCCAAGGGTGAGTTGCTGTGCTGCGGCAGTGCTAACCACTGCGCCACTGCGCCGCCCCTATCCACTGTATATGTCCTAGAGAAAAAAGATCATAATATTGTTACATAGGCTACATTAAGGTTCAAAATAAGACACAGTCTTATAACTGAAATGTAAAATCTGGATTTCTGGTCTGCAATGGCACCACAAAAACCTTTAATTTCTGCAAAAAAATTACAGCGGCGTTTCCTCTACCATTATGTTGTGGGAACCAACCCCTCTGACAGTCCGGTCCAAACACACACACAAATCTTAGCTTGAGGGGAGGGTATTCATATGTTGTTGTTGTTGTGTTGGCATCCTGTAATCCAGGGTTGCTGATTTGTTCTCTCCACAGCTTGCGATCTCTGGCTGTTCAAATCATATTCAGTAAGGGAGGGTCATGGTGCAGTGCTGGCTTAAGTCTTTTAGCCAAGTGGTGCGAGGCCGGCCTCTTGGTCTTTTTCCATGCACTCCTTCCTCCATCAACTTGTAGCTTAGGCCCTCTTTCCTCACCAGGTGTCCAAAAACTTCATTCGTCTTGACAGTAGCTGTTGGCAAAGCTTCAGCTGATTTTCTAATCCTGATGTAGACATCCTCATTAGGAATGCGATCCTTCTATGAGATTCTAAGAATCCTTTGATAGCACCAGTTTTCAAACCTTTGAATTCTCTGTATGACATCTGTAGTGTATGTCCATGTTTCAGAAGCATAAGTCATGATTGACCAAACTGTAGAGGGTGTGAAGGAAAGGATGTGGAGGCAAGGCACGAGCGTAGGTCAGCACAGATTCTTTATTGACCCTCTAACATGAATACAGCCTGTTGACCCCAGCGTTGCCGCTGGGGCCCTCTTGGATGGTCTTGAGAGTAGAGCGTAGAGAGAGAGAGCTGAGAGTGAAACAAGCTCTTTTATACCGTGATACAGACAGAGAATGCATGGCACATTAGCATATCAATTGTCATCTAATACACATTGGTCAATACACACGATTAGCATGACACTGGTTGGCTCGAGGACGCATGCTTACAGTCCCATCTGACTGCTTCCTGTGGTTCCCTGTTCGCATGTAAATTGTCCTCTGCTTCTTCCAGCCCTGCTGCTGGGTGTGAAGAATGTTCCAGAGGAATGTCCTCCCGCTGTGTTTAGTGTCACCACACCAGGCCCCCCCGAACACCCAGAAAGGGCTGTGACCCCCCCCTGTCGTTTGGGCTCAAGTCGACACCAGTGGAGGCTGCAGCGGGAAAGGGGGGGGGGTTGGCACTCCGGTCGAACTGCCTGCTGGTGAGGACTGTTGGAGGGCCTATAAGTTTGTGGGGGGAAAAGGGGAGGGGTGGAAAAGCCGGTGGTTGTGAAAAAAAAAGAAAATTTACGTCTCTGACTCTTCTCGCGGCTCGCCCTGCAAGGATGTGGGGAAGGCGGGCGGCCAAATTCCCCGAGGATACATAGCGGCTGTGAAACAACTGTAGCTGTGTGAGGAACTTGGCGGTGTGGCCGTAGATGCGGAAAGGACAGCAATCGGCTAAATCCCTGTTGTGTGCCGCGGCTGAGAAACCCATATCAACAATGGAGCTGGTTTGTCCCTGGTGCGTAGTGTGCGCTGTGGTCACGTAGCTTCCAGTTGCGCAGTGTGCACGCGTGGCTTCTGTGCGCGGAAGGTCTGTTGCCGAGAGGTGAGTCAGGGTCAGGGAGCTTGATGGAAATCAACGCAGTCAGCGCCAATAGTCTTCCCTGTTCAGGCTGTTTCTGTGCGTTGCTCGTGTCGCTGATCCTCGTGCGTCTCGGTCCCAGTGCTGTGCTCTCCGTCCGGCCCTGGAGGTCGCCATCGTGGAGAGAGGACAAGGCGCGCGCGCTCCCGTGTGGGTGCGAAGGATGTAGGCGATCCCCGGTCTCTGGAATCCACAGCTCAGTGAGAGGGAGAGATAGTCCATTTCAAGTTAGGTCACCAATATAGAGGGTGCGAAGGCGAGGCACGAGTATAGGTCAGCACAGATTCTTTATTGACCCTCTAACATGAATACAGCCTGTTGACCCCAGTGTTGCTACTGGGACCCTATTGGATGGTCTTGAGAGTAGAGCGTAGAGAGAGAGAGCTGAGCATGAAACAAGCTCTTTTATACCGTGATACAGACAGAGAATGCATGGCACATTAGCATATCAATTGTCATCTAATACACATCGGTCAATACACATGATTAGCATGACATTGGCTGGCTCGAGGACGCATGCCTACAGTCCCGTCTGACTGCTTCCTGTGGTTCCCTGTCCGCATGTAAATTGTCCTCTGCTTCTTCCAGCCCTGCTACTGGGTGTGAAGAATGTTCCAGAGGAATATCCTCCTGCTGTGTTTAGAGTCACCACAAAACCATCTTTTTGGTTTCTAGTGAAATGCCTCTTCCCTTCTGTATTTCACTCAGGTTTCCAGCTGATTTCTTGGCCAACATTATCCACCATTTTACCTCCTCAGTGGTGCTACAGCTAGCACTGAAGATAGAACCTAGATAGATGAATTCCTCGACCTGTTTGATTTTCATTTTGACACACAGTCGTTGATGGGGTTGGTGTTCTTGAAAATGCCATCACCTCAGTCTTCTTGCCATTTAGTCCCAATCCAAATGCTGCAGACGCTTCTCCTACTTTGCTGACAAGTTTCTGAAGATGGTGTTCTGATGTTGCAATCAACACCACATCATCAGCATATCTTAAGTCACTTATCTTTTCTCCATTCAGACAGAATCCATCCTCCCAGCCATCCAACGCCTATCTCATAATCCTCCCGACAGTGGCCAGAGCGGTCCTTGCCAATTCGCTGCTGCTGGCCACGCGCAACTACTGGGTGCTGGCACAAGATGCAAATCGAATTATCCTGGCGACCAGAACCTTCACTGTGAACGCAGCAGCGTCGGAACCCAGCAAGATGGCCAGCGGGGGCAAGGAGCCAGTGACGGTGGCTGCAGTGGAGGCTAAGAAGCACCGGAGGGACACGCTCTGCTTCTATCACCGCGGCTATGGAGAAGACGCACGCCGATGGGTGCCACTGTGCCAGTTCAAGCGCTCGGGAAACGCCAAGGCCGGCAGTCGGTAGCCGCTGCGACCACCGGAGACACAAACAAGCTGCTCTATGTGACGGACTCACACCCAGGGAGACGGTTCCTCGTGGACTCTGGCTCCCAAAAGAGCCTCATCCTGCCATCCTACACAGACCGGCTGGCGGGAAGTAGTGGCCCCGAGCTGGCCACCGCAAACGGCTCAGACATTAAGACTTTTGGTGAGAGGACACTGACTATATCCTTGCACGGCCGTATGTACCAATGGACATTCGTCATAGCGGCATGTAACTTCCTCATTTTGGGTGCAGATTTTTTGTGTGCCCACGGACTATTAGTCAATGTGGCTAATAGATGCCTGATTAATGCATTGTCTTTTGATTCTCTGCCCTGTACAGCTAGAGGAGCCGTAACCCCGTTTGGTCTTTTTGAGGTCCTACATATGCATTTTAACGCATTTGGGTTAAAAGGTGCGGCGCAGACATTCCAACGCATGTGATGCGGTGCTGCGCGATCTGCCGTTTGTGTTCGTCTACCTGAACGACATCCTGGTGGCCAGTGCGTCCAAGGACGAACACGTAGCCCACCTCAGGACGGTTTTCCAGAGGCTGGAAGAGCACGGGTTAATAATCAACCCGGCGAAGGGCCAGTTCGGGGTTACAGTAATCGATTTTTTGGGCCACTGCATCTCACCGGAGGGTGCGATACCCTTACCGGACAAAATGCGCGCAGTGGCAGATTTTCCCCAGCCTCAGATGGTCAGGGAGCTGCAGGAGTTTTTGGGGATGGTTAACTTTTACAACCGTTTCCTCCCCCGTGCAGCCCAGCTCATGCAGCCGTTGTACGCCATGCTTAAGAAACGGAAACCGGCGGACAGAGTTGACTGGACTCCTGAGCGAGAGCAGGCGTTTTCCAAGGCCAAAACAGCTCTAGCGAACGGCGCACTACTGGCGCACGCGGACCTGGCAGCTCGGATAGCACTCACTACCGACGCATCAGACGTGGCCATAGGGGCCATCGTGGAGCAGCGTGTCACCGGTTCTTGGCAGCCGCTCGCCTTTTTTAGCAGGTCTTTGCGCGACAATGAGCTTAAATACAGTGCATTCGACAGGGAGTTACTGGCTCTCCACCTGGCCATTCGCCACTTCCAGTTCTGGCTGGAAGGGCGCAGCTTCACTGCGTTTGTGGACCACAAGCCACTAACGTATGGCCAAGGTTTCGGAACCATGGTCGGCCCGGCAGCAGAGACAGCTGGCTGCAATCTCAGAGTTTAAGACCGACATTCAGCATGTGGCCGGTAAACTGAACGTGGTGGCTGACTGCCTCTCGCGCGCATTAATGGCTCCAGTCTACATAGGGATAGATTACACGGCCATGGCCGCTGAGCAGATTGGCGATGCGGACGTTTGTGCGCTCCAGTCTGGACCAACAGAGTTAAGGCTGGAGAGAAGAATACTGCAAGGCGGAGGGCACCCCCCCCCCCCAATCTGTGATGTCTCCACAGGCCGCCCACGCCCAGTGGTCCCACGCGCTTGGCGCCGCTGTGTTTTTGAGTCTGTTCACTCCCTGGTGCACCCAGGAGTGTGGGCGTCAGTCAAAATGGTGGAAGCAAAGTCTGTCTGGCTGAGCCTGCACAAATAAGTGAAAGAGTGGGCTGCAGCCTGCGTAGTGTGCGAACAAGCCAAAGTGCACAGTCACACAAAGGCCCCCCTTGAGCCGTTCCATGTCCTGGCTAAGAGGTTCGACCACGTTCACATGGACCTTATGGACCCCTCCCGCCATTGCAGGAGTTCACGCACCTCCTGACAGTGGTGGACCGCACCACGCGCTGGCCTGAGGTGGTGCTGCTAGCTTCCGCCACGTCCGCAGAAGTTGCATGCGCTTTTCTGACGACATAGGTGGCATGCTTTGGTGCCCCTTTGGATATCACGTCCGATCGGGGCCTGCAGTTCGTTTCTGACCTCTGGTCCATGATGGCCCGGAGCCTGGGCACCACAATTCATCACACGACCGCATACAACCCCCAGGCCAATGGGTTACTGTATGCAAGCATTTCTATAGGTCGCTTAAAGCAGCGCTCAGGGCTTCGCTTACAGATGCAAATTGGGTGGACCGGTTGCCGTGGGTTCTATTAGGGTTGCGTTCAGCACCAAAGGACGATTTGGCAGCCTCCCCAGCAGAGCTTGTTTTTTCCCAGCCACTGCGGCTCCCCGGAGAATTTTTGCCTGACAACCCCACGCTGAACACCGATCCATCCCTGCCTTCACTACATAGCGCAGAGGCAGGGACGATACCCAGCCCGGCCCACCACTGTTTTCCCTGCGCTTTCGTGCCAAGGACCTTGAAGGACGCATTGTTTGTGTTTGTCAGGCACGATGCCCACCAGACCCTGTTGCACCTGCCCTACGACGGTCCGTTCAGAGTGTTGGAACTTGGGGATAAACATTTTGTGTTAGACTTGGGGGGATGCAGAGAAACAATCTGTATAGACAGGCTTAAGCCCGCCTTCGTATTAGCAGATGAGCAGGTGGTATTGGCCAGAGCTTCTCGGCGCGGACGACCCCCACTGAGAACTCCCCAGGTAAATGACTCGTCTGCTCAGTCACAATGGCATGGTGAAGATGTGTCTCCCCCCCCCATGTCCCCCCACAGACGGATGTGCCTCCAGAAGCGCCCCACTGGCACAGTAGTGCCTCGGAGCTGGCAGACCCCCCCCCCCCCCTTCCCGTTACAGCCGCTATGGACATAGGCTGAAGCCCACAGGACAAGAGGGCTAAAGTCCAGTCTGAGTTTTTGGGGGGTGGGGTGGCTAGATAATGCAATTCTCCACTCAGACTGAATGGCACAGGAGGAGACGCTTAAAAGCTGTTAAATGGATATGCAAGACAGCCTCTGGTTTTCTCCATAAGAATGCATGATAATATGCGTTCTCCTCTGGGTTGCATAATAATGTGCCGACAGGCTGGGTGACAAAGGGAATTGTTATTGTAAGTCTGTGTATTGTAATGTGAACCCCCCAGGTCGAGAGGCGAGTTTGTATGGTATAAAAGAGAGATGCCAGTGACCTGGGTGAATTATTCTTGTTGACTGATGATAGAGAGAGAGAGAGTAATAAAGTCTGCTCCGCTCACTCCCTCACCTGCTCATTCCTCTCTCTACAATGTATTTGTTTAAAAAACAAAAGAAATGTACTGTAAAAGCAATTATCACAATAAGTGCTCTGCTGGGGGAAAAAAAGCTGTTGTAAAAATGCCCTGAAATAAATGTGTAAGGACTTAAATATGAACATGTGGCACCTTTAACTGTCTGTTCAGTACAGATGTTCTCTAATAAGAGCCAGGGGCTGTTATAACCATACTGCACATGTATATGATTATGATGATGATAACAGCAAGCTTGCCATAATTTAATATTGCATAACATGGTTGTGAGCCCAATCTTATTACACAAGAGTTCATTAAAGGTAAAAACAATTTAAAGATTTAAACACCTTAGATATTGCCTGAAGAGAAAATATTGCACATTAGAGCAGCAAGAAGAGACACAATGATTTGAGAAAACACAGAAACATAAATACTAAAAAATTTGCATGCACCTGAAAACATAAAAATGGGTTGATAGAGTATAAGCTGCAGTATGTGACATTAATCTAGATGGAATAAATCTAACATTTAATCACAGTGTGTGAATGTATTTTGTAAAAAATATTTGAATTACACTGGTCAACAACAAATTTATTGTCTAAGTTTTTTTTTAGCTGATTTAGGACAATTTTGATGTGCTGAATCCAAAAATCACATTGGTTTTCTCAATCAGGTTAACTTTTTGAATTATGGCCACATGTTTTTTATGTTTTTGTTTACATGTACGGGTATTTTTGTTTTATATGATGCAAAATTCTTTTTTTTTCCTTGAAATTTTCTGAATTTTGAACAATGATGACGTAACATTCAATTTACATGTACTTACCTTTATCAGTGTCTACTATTCAATTTACAGTACAACTGTACAACTGCTGTACAACTGCTTACAACTTAGCATAAAAACCTGACCTGATCGAGAGAAACGGATGTCATTTTCGGATTCAGAGGTGCAAAATTGTCTTAAACCAGCTGAAAAAACGCAGACAGCTTACACAAAAATTATTTTTGTTATGTTGTGTTATTATTACTGAATGCCCAGAACCAGTATAAGGACTTTTTCACAAATTTATATAGAGGCAAAAAAACCACCACCACCAACAACAACACGTTAAGTAAGGGCTTTTCAGCTTCCCTGTCTGCTCCTTCTTTCCAGCACACATTCAGGCCACTTTGGCTCCTGATAGCCGAGTCCACCGGGAATCGTCCTACCCTTCCCTGTGATCAGTCTGCCATATTTTTCAGTCTATCAGAATTGTACATCTCTGGCGTTATCAGTTCCTTTTATTGAAAATGCAGGTTTAAACAGTTAAGTTTTATAAAAAAAACCCGGCATGCATCATGATGTCACATGCTGCCGCTACTGACCACGGGATAATGATGGTGGAGCGGAAGAGGCAGTCAAAAGCTGACAATCTGTTACTTCATGCGAGGGTAAACACAAGCAACATGTTGAAACAGCTCTTGATGCAGCATGGGATAAAATTGCAAGACTGTAATGTGTTCAGCGGTCTACAAAGTGTACCAGTACCTGCTTCCCAGACAACAGGACCTCTGTTAGCAACAGTGATATTGCAGTTGCAATCAAAATTACGAGTTCAGTGCCTGGTCACATGACCATATAAGTAGTTGTTCAGAAGTCCTTATAATGACTCCTTATAATGAGTTAAGATAAGATAAGATAAGCCTTTATTAGTCCCGCAACGGGGAAATTCCAGGATTGCAACAGCACAGGGATAGCAACACTCAGAGCAACAATCAGAAGGCAAGAAAAAAACAAGCAAGCAAGAGCAGCCAATATACATATGTACATATTACTATAAAATATATATACACACACACAGACACATAGTGCAGAGCATTGTAGCTGGATGGAATAAATATATTGTAGCGAACTCAATATGAGCACCCTACTTGGCTTGCCAAGTGGGTTGACCCTATTGGCGACACAGGTAGGGTGCGGGACTCCGGAGCGGGGAGGCGTGAGTTCGAATCTCCCGGTGGGACGTCGCCATGTCGAGCAGCACGTTACATTGGTGTCAGAAGTGGGATCTCCTGTCCAAAGCAGTAATGGGGCGCTGACATCGGGACGATGTCGAGAACCAGAGGGGAGTAGTGTAGCGAACTCAATATGAGCACCCTACTTGGCTTGCCAAGTGGGTTGACCCTATTGGCGACACAGGTAGGGTGCGGGACTCCGGAGCGGGAGGCGTGAGTTCGAATCTCCCGGTGGGACGTCGCCATGTCGAGCAGCACGTTACATTGGTGTCAGAAGTGGGATCTCCTGTCCAAAGCAGTAATGGGGCGCTGACATCGGGACGATGTCGAGAACCAGAGGGGAGTAGTGTAGCGAACTCAATATGAGCACCCTACTTGGCTTGCCAAGTGGGTTGACCCTATTGGCGACACAGGTAGGGTGCGGGACTCCGGAGCGGGAGGCGTGAGTTCGAACCTCCCGGTGGGACGTCGCCATGTCGAGCAGCACGTTACAATATGAATATATGAACACACAGTGCAGAGCATTGTAGCTAGATGGAATAAATATGTAAATATATAAACACCCACAGTACGGAGCATTGCAGCTAGGTGGAATAAATATGCAAGTATATAAACACACACAGTGCGGAGCAATGTAGCTAGATGGAAAATATGTAGCTATATAAAAAAGAACACAGACACACTGTGTTCCGATATGAGGTCATAGAATTCCGGTCACGTGACCATATAAGGAGTTGTTCAGAATTCCTTATAAGAACTCCTCCTATCAGGAGTTGTTCTTAACTCCTTATATGGACATGACCATATAAGGAGGAACCAGGACTTCTAAGGAAGACCCGGTTCCGGAGGTGGGATTGGGGCCAAATTTTTTTTTATCATTTTATCCCACTGGCCTCCAGAGCCTGCCCTATGAATTTCAGCCCCCAACTCCCAGCGGTTATACCTTTTCCACTTCTGTGTTCATTTCATAGCTCCCCTATGGACGTTCAATAAAGATTCCCCCTTCTAAACTTCCACATATCTGGGAAAGCTGAAATTTACAGGGGTTATTGGGCTTAATATTATAGCCTTAAATCCAAATTTTCAGCCCCCAAATCCCAGCAGTTATACTGTTTCCACCTCTGTGTTCATTTAATAAAGGGGCAGCTGTGGCGCAGGTGTAGTGTGGCTGACTACTGGTCGGAGGGTGAGGGGTTTGATTTCCTGCTCTCTCTGCAGTCTGCATGTCGAAGTGTCCCTGAGCAAAACATTGAACCCCCAGTTGCTCCTGGTGGGTCAGGTCAGCGCCTGTGTATCGCAGCTCCCCCACCATCAGTGTGCAAATGTGTGCGTGAATGGGTGGATAGCAGGATCTGTAAAGCACTTTGGTCATCTAGAGATGAGTAAAATGCAATATATAAGTGAACGCCATTTACCATTTAATCATTTAATAGCTCCCCTATAGATATTCATAAAAGATTTCCCTCCTAAACTTCCACATATTCGAGGAAGCTGAAATTTAGTGATGTACACCCTCGTAATCTCAGCGAAGCATGTATCAAATCTGAGGTCAGTGTGACAAACGGTTGGAGAGATATGCGAGGAACAGACAGAATGACACACGGACAACGAATCCTTGCATTTATAGACTGCAAATTAGGCTTACAACTCTGCCATGGCTGGTCCCAAGCCCGGATGAGAAAGGAGGAGGGTTGGGTGTGGGGCTAGCAACCCCACCCCGTAAAAACCCTGCATGCTACAGAAACGCCAACAACAGACCAAGAGACTGATGACAGGCAGACAAGACAGACAAGGCTGCTTCCTGTCACCTTTCCTCTTCATCCTGGCGATCGACTGGACCATGAAGACGTCAACAGCAGACAGAAGAAACGGAATCCAGTGGACACTGTTTGACCAGCTAGATGATCTGGACTTTGCAGACGACCTGGCCCTGCTCTCCCACAGCCACCAGCAGATGCAGGACAAGACAACAGAGTTGGCAGCCACCTCAGCACAAGTTGGCCTCAAGATCCACACGGGCAAGACCAAGATCCTCAAGATCAACACAGCAAATGAGGACCCAGTTACACTGCATGGGAGTGAGCTGGAAGAGGTAGAGGCCTTCACATACCTGGGCAACATCATTGACAAGCAGGGCGGCACAGATGCAGACAGAGCAAGAATCGGCAAGGCGAGGGCAGCATACTTGCAGCTGAGGAACATCTGGAGCTCCAAGGTGGTGTCAACACGCACAAAGATCTGGCTGTTCAACTCTAATGTCAAGTCAGTCCTACTGTATGGAGCAGAGACATGGAGGACAATGAAGACCACCATCAGGAAAGTGCAGACGTTCATCAACAGCTGCCTAAGAAGGATCCTCTAGATACGCTGGCCCAACACCATCAGCAACGTAGACCTGTGGCAGCGTACCAACCAGCTGCCAGCCGAAGATGAGATCCGGCGTAGAAGATGGGGATGGATTGGGCACACCCTGAGGAAGCCAGCCAGTAACAACACAAGGCAAGCACTCAAGTGGAACCCCCAAGGGAAGCAGAAGAGAGGAAGGCCAAGAAACACCTGGCGACGAGACCTCGATGCTGACATCAAGAAGATGGGAAAGACCTGGAGACAGCTGGAGAGAGCAGCCCAGGACAGAACACTCTGGCGGACTGTTGTCGGCGGCCTATGCTCCAGGAGGAGTGATGGGCCTAACTAAACTAGGTTTATTGTCAAAATGTACAAACTAGTAAATCAAACAAGAACAATTTAAATAGCTCAACACAACTAATATTACAAGTGGTTTCTCCAAATTCAACACAAAATGCAACTTTTCATGACTACTGCAATTTCAAAATTATTCAACCCCTTCATGACAAGCATCTTTGGTACTTAGTAGAGAACCCTTTTGCTGTTATGACCTGCTGCAAACACGATGCATAGTCAGACACCAGCTTCTGGTAGCACCCTGAGGAATCTTAGTCCATTCCTCATGGGAAAAGACCTCCAGTTCACTAATATTCTTGGGTTTGCATGTTGCAACTGCCTTTTGCAGATCCCACCAAAGATTTTAAATAGGGTTCAAGTCAGATGACTGTGATGGACAGTGTCTTCCAAGACTTCTTCTGAAACCAAACTGTGGTAAACTTTGTCCTGTTGGAAGGTCCAATGATGCCCAAGCTTCAGCTTCCTCACAGACGTCATGACATTTTCTCCCAGGATGTCCTGATACTTGATTGAATCCATCTTACCCACCACACGCTGCAGGTTTCCAGTGCCAGAGTAGCCACCACCATGCTTCACATTAGGCACAGTGTTCTTTTCAGCGTATGCTTCATTTTTCATCCTCCAGACATATTGCTGAGCCATAGGCCCAAAAAGTTGACTCATATTTACTGAAAACTATATAAATGAGCTAAAAAGGTTTGGGGATTCTGTTCTGTGGAGCAATGAAACAAAACTGTAACTTTTGGGGCCTATGGATCAGCGTTATATCTGGAGGAAAAAGAATGAAGCATATGCCGAAAAGAACACCATGCCTAAAGTGAAGCATGGTCGTGGTTCCTCTGGCACTGGAAACCTGCAGTGTGTGGCAGGTAAGATGGATTCAATCAAGTATCAGGAAGTCCTGAAAGAAAATGTCATGCCAGCTGTGAGTAAACTGAAGCTTGGGCATCACTGGACCTTCCAACAGGACAATGATCCCAAGCATACCTCATAGTCCACCAAGGTTTGGTTTCAGAAGAAGTCCTGGAAGATACTAGCGTGGCTATCACAGTCACCTGACTTGAACCGCAGTCAGTCAGACTTTATTCCAGACTCATGGTCCATCAAAATAAAATTTGAAATTGAAAATCTTTCGTGGGATTTGGCAGTGGTGGCCCATTGGTTAGGGATGTGGACTGGTGGGTCACTGGTTCAACCCCAGGACCAGCAGGATTAGATGTGGGTGGGACAGATAACATAGCAGTGTTTGCCCCACCCTCCTTAATCCCACTATGGTGTCCTTGAGGAAGGCCCTTAACCCCAACTGCTCCAGTGGAGCTGCTCAGTGGCCACAGATCAGTCTGTGGTTGTACTGGGAAGCTTCCTGGTGTGAATGTGTAACTGTATGAGTGTGAACAGGGTGTTCTTGAAAAAGAGAGGTCGCCTCTCAATGGAACTACTGTGGGCCACATACATATCACTTTAAGCTTCACATCTCAGAGAGAACAAAGAACTGGGTCTCCTTGGAGATAACAGGAGGATGTGAAAATTTAGTCTTTGGTATGCAAGAGACGACCTTGGGGGATTTCCTGGCTGCCAGAGACTATGAGGAGGATGTGATAGGATTTAAGAGAAGATGCATTGTTACTTGTCATTAAATGCAACGTGACTGTGAGCTTTGAAGATCCTGGATATAAAAAGGACGAATGTCTGTGTTTTTCCTCTTTCTTTCTGCTTGGCTGATGTTGGAAGATGTGAATAAACCTGACTCGTGAGATAAACTCTGCCTAGTCATTTTCACATTTCCACACTGGTGACCCTAAGACGTATCATGGATGAAAGAAATTCCCCAGGGCCAGCCGAGTCAGGAGCTCCCAGCCAAGCGTATGCCGCTACCGTCCAGCTACCGGACTTTTGGCAAGACAACTCGTGTTCCTGGTTCCACTTGGTCGAAGCACAGTTCGCCCTCCGGGGGATAAAGGTAGATGACACGAAGTTCTACCATGTGATTGCAAAGCTCGACAACCGCACGGCTCGGCATGTGCAGAGCCTATTGGAGCGGCCACCGGCCAACGACAAATACGGCGGGTTGAAGGCTGCGCTTATCCAGCGTTTCACTCTCTCAGTCGAGGAGAGAGCGGAGAGGCTCCTGGCTCTGAACGACTTGGGAGATGGCACGCCCATTGACCTGATGGAGAACATGCTGAGGTTGAGGGGCTCAGACAACGACGACTTCATCTTCACCCACATTTTCCTCAGGACCCTACCGTCGGCAACGAGAGCGACCCTGGCCAGTTCGCCGTTGTTGGCCCAGCGGGACTTCCGCGCGCTGGCCCAGGAAGCGCACCGGATTCTCAACGCCAGCAAACACCGCACGGCCACCGCAGCAGCGATGGAGTTCGGCGCGACGGCCGGAGATGGCGAGGGGCCAGAGACGGCGGTAGCAGAACCACCGACGACGGCGGCGGCGGGGGCCAAGGATCGTGGAGGAGACATCCTCTGTTTCTACCATTGCCGCTTTGCAGAGAAGGCATGCAAATGTATACCACCGTGCCAGTTCAAGTGCTCGGGAAACACCAAGACCGGGGGTCGGTAGCAGCTGTGGCCCTCGGGGAGGAGAACAAGCTGCTCTACTTGAAGGATGCGCGCTCGGGGAGGCATTTCCTCGTGGACACAGGCTCCCAGTTTAGTTTCATCACACCTTCCTCCGCTAACCGGCTGGTGGTTCCCAGAGGTCCCAGGGTGTCAGCAGTGAACGGCTCGGAGATTAAGACCTTTGGTGAGAAGACTCTGCTTCTGTCCCTACACGACCGTACATTTGAGTGGACTTTTGTCATAGCTGCAGTGAATTTCAATATGTTGGGAGCTGATTTTCTGTGCTCACATGGCTTGTTGGTTGATCTTGCTAACAGGCGCCTGGTTAATGCACTTTCTTTTTATTCTATTCCCTGTACAGCCCGAGTGGCCCCGCCAACAGCACAAGCCAACGTCACAGCTGCAAGCGGTAAGTTCCACACACTGCTCACTCAGTTCCCAGCACTCACGGTTCCCACATTTTCAGCAGCCGTTGCTAAACATGGGGTGGAACATTTTATTACTACCACCGGACCGCCCATTTTTGCAAAAGCTCGGCACTTGGATTCAGCTAAACTGACCATAGCACGCAAGGAATTCGCCAACCTGGAAAGGTTGGGCATCATCACGCGTTCGAACAGCCCATGGGCTTCCCCGCTTCACATGGTCCCGAAAGCTGATGGCTCGTGGCGACCTTTCGGAGATTTCTGCAGGTTGAACAACGCCACAGCGCACGACCGCTACCCAATCCCGCATATCCAAGATTTTTCCGTTCATTTGGCGGGGGCGCGCGTTTTTTCTAAGATAGACTTGGTCCGCGGTTACCACCAAGTCCCAATGCACGCTGAGGACATACTCAAAACAGCGGTAATAACTCCGTTTGGTCTATTCGAGTTTTTGCGCATGCCATTTGGGCTTAAAGGCGCTGCACAGACGTTCCAACGCATGATGGACGCGATGTTGCGCGATCTCCCCTTCGTATTCGTCTACCTGGACGACATCTTAGTAGCCAGCGCGTCCGAAGACGAACACGAAAACCACCTCACGGCAGTTTTCCGGAGGTTGGGAGAGCACGGTTTAATAATCAACCCAGCGAAGTGTCAGTTCGGGGTGATGCAGATTGATTTTTTGGGGCATCGCGTCTCTCCAGAAGGGACGGTTCCGCTGCCTGACAAAGTGCGCGCAGTAGCAAATTTTCCCCAGCCACAAACGGTCAAGGCGTTACAGGAGTTTTTGGGAATGGTGAATTTTTATAACCGTTTCCTCCCCCGCGCATCGCAGCTCATGCAACCATTGTATGCCGCACTCAAAAAACAAAAACCCACAAATAAGATCGAATGGTCTCCGGAGCGAGAGCGCGCATTCTCGGAGGTCAAAACAGCCTTGGCAATCGCTGCATTGTTAGCACATCCAGACCCAACGGCCCGCATAGTGCTCATTACTGACGCGTCAGATGTGGCCATAGGGGTGGTCGTGGAGCAGCATGTAGCCGGGGCTTGGCAGCCACTCGCCTTTTTCAGCAGGACTTTGCGCGATAGTGAACGAAAATACAGCGCATTCGACAGGGAGTTGTTAGCTCCCCACTTGGCCATTCGCCACTTCCAGTTCTGGCTGGAGGGACGCCGTTTCACCGCGTTCGTTGACCACAAGCCGCTGACATTCGTGATGGCCAAGGTTTCAGAACCATGGTCAGGCCGGCAGCAAAGACAGCTGGCCGCTATCTTAGAGCTTACTACCGATATTCAGCATGTGGTGGGTAAACTGAATGTAGTGGCAGACTGTCTCTCGCGTGCCGTGGCGGCCCCACTCTGCGTAGGGATAGATTATGCAGCCATGGCTGCGGATCAGGTTAGCGACGCGGACGTGCGCACGCTCCAGTCTGGACCAACAGGGTTAAGGCTGGAGAACAGGGTGCTGCAAGACGGTATGCCCCCACTAATCTGCGATGTCTCCACTGGGCGACCGCGTCCTGCGGTACCGGCCGCGTGGTGCCGCCGCGTTTTTGACTTGATTCATTCTCTGGCGCACCCGGGAGTGCGCACGTTGGTCAAAATGGTAGGAGAGAAATTTGTATGGCCGAGCCTGCGCAAACAAGTTAAGGAGTGGGCAGCAGCCTGCATGGCTTGTCAACGAGCCAAGGTACACAAACACACGAGAGCTCCCTTGGAGCTGTTTCACATCCCGGCTAAGAGGTTCGATCATGTTCACGTGGACCTTGTAAGCCCCCTCCTGCCATCACAGGGGTGCACACACCTTCTGACAATGGTGGACCGCACCACACGCTGGCCGGAAGTGGTCCCACTGGCGTCAACCACAGCCGAGGAGGTGGCGCGCGCGTTTTTAACAGCATGGGTAGCGCACTTTGGAGTCCCATCGGACATTACGTCCGACAGAGGCCCTCAATTTGTTTCCGAACTTTGGTCAGCAATGGCCTGCAGCTTGGGGGTAACGATCCACCGCACAACCGCATACAATCTGCAGGCTAATGGGTTATGCGAACGTTTTCATAGGTCATTGAAAGCGGCTCTCAGAGCGTCGCTGACGGATGCAAATTGGGTGGACGGGCTACCGTGGGTTTTATTGGGGTTGCGTTCTGCACCTAAAGAGGACTTAGAAGCCTCCCCAGCTGAGCTAGTTTTTGCGCAACCACTTTGGCTGCCCGGGGAGTTTCTCCCAGATAACCCTGCGCCAGATAGCTCCCCGTCTCAGCGGTTGCAGCGTGGCACGGAATCGGGCACACTGCCTGGCCCCGTTCACCACAGTTTTCTGCGCGTTTTTGTGCCTAAGGCTTTGAAAAATGCAGAATTTGTTTTTGTCAGACACAATGCCCATCGCCCACCGCTGCGACCACCTTATGATGGACCATTTAGAGTGCTGGAAACAGGGGACAAACATTTTTTGCTAGATTTGGGGGGCAGGAAGGAAGAGATTGGCATAAACAGGCTCAAACCCACCTTTGTGGTGGCGGACGAGGATGTGCTGTTGGCCAGGGCTCCTCGGCGCGGCAGACCCCCCTGGGGACATTCCCCAGAACACCCACAGGGAGTGACAAACAGTTCTCACCCCAAGACAGCAGCGCCCAGCGGGATGGCGCCGCAGAAGGGGCGAAGCCCGCTTACAGCAGATACGGGAGGAGACTGAGGCCCAAGCAGCATGTGGGTTCATGTGTAATGATTTTATCATGACATGCAGACTGTTATTCTATTGTTCCATCTTAGATGTTTGGGGGGGGTCATGTGGGCCACATGTATCACTTTAAGCTTCACATCTCAGAGAGAACAAAGAACTGGGTCTCCTTGGAGATAACAGGAGGATGTGAAAATTTAGTCTTTGGTATGCAAGAGATGACCTTGGGGGATTTCCTGGCTGCCAGAGACTATGAGGAGGATGTGATAGGATTTAAGTGAAGATGCATTGTTACTTGTCATTAAATGCAATGTGACTGTGAGCTTTGAAGATCCTGGATATAAAAAGGACAAATGTCTGTGTTTTTCCTCTTTCTTTCTGCTTGGCTGATGTTGGAAGATGTGAATAAACCTGACTCGTGAGATAAACTCTGCCTCGTCATTTTCACATTTCCACACTACCCTGTATAAATAAAGGTTAAATAAAAAAAATGAAAAAGGTGGTTGCAGCATGTAAACCCAAGAATATTAGTGAACTGGAGGTCTTTGCCCATGAGGAATGGGCTAAGATTCCTCAGGAACACTACCAGAAGCTGGTGTCTTGCTATGCATCATGTTTGCAGCAGTTCATAACAGCAAAAGGGTGCTCTACTAAACACTAAAGATGCTTGTCATGAAAGGGTTGAATAATTTTGAAACAGCAGTAGTCATGGGCGGTGCGGTGGTGCAGTTGTTAGCACTGCACCAGCACAGCAACTCACCCTTGGCCATGGGATCCCTGGTTCGATCCCAGCCCCTGACCAACAGTGATCTGTGTGGAGTTTGCATGTTTCTCCCCGTATCTGCGTGGGTTTACTCTGGGATTTCTCCGGTTTCCTCCCACAGGCCAAAAACATGCAGGTTAGGTTAATTGGAGACTCTAAAGTGGCCCTAGGTGTGAATGTGTGTGTGAATGGTTAAGGGATAGCGCCGTACCATGGCTGCTTCATCCATCCAGGTGGATGCCCTCAATTTCCCCTCTGGGGATCAATAAAGTATACAAAATTAAAAAAAAAAATCATTAAAAGCAGCATGTTGTGTTGAATTTGGCAAAACCACTTGTAATATTAGTTGTATTGAGCTATTTAAATTGTTCTTGTTTGATTCGTTTATGTCATGAATCGCCCCTTGGGGCAAAGAGAAAGACTCACGTGCTGGACTGTGAGTTTGTGGTAATTTATTATGAACATAAAGTGCATAACATAACACAAAAGCTAGAGAGAGATGAACCTAAAGACAAGGAGAAAAGGCAGAGTGTAAAACTTACTTCAGAGAGTTCTGACATTCGTCAAGATCACCACGAGGAATACAAAAGGCAGCGGTCTTAAATAAGGCATCATACAATAGAACACGGGTGTGGGTACCAGAGCGGGCAGGAGAAAACAATGATTAACAATCTAGATTAGCTGGAAGCAATGAGAGAAGAGTGACTAAACTTAACAGCTGACAGGGTGACGCCCACACTGAGCACAAAACCGGAAATGTCACTTGACAGCTGTCAACCTCAAGAAAGAGCACCACAGTAAGAAATAAAGAACAAAACATCACCAAATGCAGACTGATAAATAATTACAAATTAATACAAAATATGAGTGTAACAAAACTAAAACATAAACAAGAAAATAGAAAACAGTACGAGAATAACAGACCCCAAAAGCACAAAATACAACAAATATATAAATGTTGAGAAAAAGCCATGAGACTGAGCGTGGCTGAAACCTCCAGCGCTCAACTCATGACAGAGCCCCCCTCTCAAGGGATGGATACCAGACATCCCAGGGTAACATCCAAAGAAAAAGAAAGACCCCGCCCCCCCAATAGGAGCACAACAATAACCCACCCCGGGTGGGTAGTGGGGAAACAGGCTAGGAGGGAACAAAAACAAAACCCCGCTCAGGACCCACACCAGGCAACACCCCAACCCCCTGGGCCCCCTGGACCGAGGAGCTGGACAGTTCAGGTAGGCGGCCAAAGTCCCAGATACAGCAGATGGCATGATGGAAAGAGTCGGGTGGCCTATCAGAGAATGTGGGCCACCCACCCTGCAACACAGTCTGTCAGGTGGTCTGCCAGAGTTCTTTAGCCACCTGAACAGAAAGGGTGGTCCAGGAGGCTCCTGCCCAATGGGAAGAACTATTTGTGGGCACAATAAAGGAGTCGGGGGAACCAAGATGATGTCAGGTGGAGGGAGGAGAGGGAACCATGACGGTGTCAGGCGAAGGAGAGGGAACCACGACAGCGTCTGGCAGAGGAGGGGGAACCATGACGGCCTCGGGCAGAGGAAGGGGAACCACAACGGCATCAGACAGAGTAGGGGGAACCACGACAGCGTCAGGCAGAGGAGGGGGAACTACAACACCCTCAGACTGGCCTGAAGCACCCTCAGTGGTCCCAGATTGGGACATTGCAGCACCTGCGGTGGACCCGGACTGGCCAGGGCTGCACCCTCCGTGGACCCTGGGCTGGGGCGTAATGCCCATCGTGGGCCCAAACTGGAGCGCAGCACCCAAGTTGGTTTCAGGCTGGGGTGCAGCACCCTCGATGGTCCCTGACTGGGACACAGCACCCACGGAGACCAGGACTGAGGAGGAGCTGCATCCACGGAGGTCCTGGCCTGGGACGGAGCACCTGCGATGACCTCAGCAGGAGGAGCTGGACCCATGGAGATCTCGGACGTTGAGTCTCGACCCACAGAGACATCTGGCAGAGCTGGACAATCCGCGGTGACCCTGGGTGAAAGCTCAGGCAAGAGAGACAGAGAAACAGGGTCAGGGTCACTGGCAGCAGTGGAGCCCGGTGAGGTGAGCTCAGGTGCAGCTGACAGCTGCACTTGGGTCTCCCCACCAAGAGCCCAACAAGATCTCTCCAAAATTGAGACAATGAAAACAAAGGAGAGCACTTTCCTGAGCTCAAGCTCCATCACCGTCTAGGACTCCATCAATCCAGGCAACGATATTTTGGGTCCAGTCCTCTGGAGATCCAGCTCAAACTCTGCTGTGGCAGCCCCAGCAGCATGCATGATGGTTGATGCAGTCCCGAGACCCCCCAGTAATGTGACTCATGCAGGTGGCTCGCCCGGCGTGGCAACAGGATGCCCGTTCCCTGGAGGCGCTAGATCCAGCACAGCTGAGGCCATCGTCGGCGCAGACGTCAGCTTGGTACCAGCGCTCTCCCTCTGTCCAGACTGTGGTTGCGGGACTGGGACTAGGTCCTCCAGGATCACAGGCTCCTCCATCGTCAGGCGACTCAACCCTGTAGTTGGCGGACGCTCGGGGAGAATAGGAGGAGACACGGAGAGGGCAGGTGAGAAATTAATGGCTGCAGCAGGCGGTGAGGGCTCAGGGGACTGCGAACACTGAGCCTCACTACCGGGAGTCAGGCAGGGCATATCATCATAAAATGTGGGAGAATGAAATGACGCTTGCCTGTGTTACCGTGGCTTGATGTTTCCTGCTGCAGCAGGTGTAGAGTCATCCCTCTCCGTGGCTACGGTGGACATGGGCCCCTTAGAGGATCATGGAGGAGCCACCCCTGCGGACATGGAGACGGGCGGAGACGGAGGGAAAACAGACGACCTCTCAGCAGCAGGAGAGAGTGTCAAGGAGAAGCAGGAAACAGCAGCTGCGGAGAGGAAAGAGGCTGATGATACAGCCGGAGAGGAAAAACACAGAGTGCACTGCTGAGGGAGGCTTCTGCCTCGGCAAAAGGGAAGTTACTGCCTGAGAGGCAGGAGAGTTTCTCCAGTGGGCCGGAGCTGAATGATGTTGTCGTGGAGTTAATGGAGCGGGAGCAGGAATGGGCAAATTGGAGGTGGAGCAGGGCATCTGCCGCAAAGTGCACTTCTGCGTTGGCCTCGGGCTTCCTGGAGGCGGCCCCCACCTCAGCCCGGGGAAGGATTGTTGGAGGACTGAGAGTGTAGCCAACAAGTCCGTAAAATGGGCATGCCTCCACAACCCTGGATGCGCCTCGGCAATGCAGGTCGCCGCATCCACGTTCTCCCAGATTTTCTTTGGGGTGCGGGAGGCGAGGGCTTCGTCCACAAATCCCTGGATGAATTCGGCAGCCCATTCCTCCTCCACACTTGAGGATCCTGCTGCTGACCTCCCTTTGATTGTTGGAGACTGGCGTGCTGGGGACATGATGAGCTCCACAGAAACAAGTGAGTGAAAAACAAAAAACGGCCAAAAATCCACAAACTCACAGCAGCTGGGTCTGTTACTGGTGGCGATCTTCTGTCATGAATCACCCCTCGGGGCAGAGAGAAAGACCCACGTGCTGGACTATGAGTTTGTGGTAATCTATTACGAACATAAAGTGCATAACATAACACAAAAGCCAGAGAGAGATAAACCTGAAGACAAGGAGAAAACACAGGGTGTAAAACTTACTTTAGAGAGTTCTGATATTTGTCAAGACCACCGCGAGGAATACAAAAGACAGTGGTCTTAAATAAGGCATCAAACAATAGAACACAGGTGTGGGTATCAGAGCGGGCAGGAGAAAACAATGATTAAGAATCTGGATCAGCTGGAAGCAATGAGAGAGGAGCGACTGGACTTGACAGCTGACAGGGCGATGCCCACATTGAGCACAAAACCGGAAAGATTCACAGAGAAGATTCATGGATGTAGTGAAGGAGGACATGGAGAAGGCTGGTGTTTCAGAGGAAGACGCAAAGGATAGGATGAGATGGAGGCAGATGATCCACTATGGTGACCCCTAAAGGGAGCAGCCAAAAGAAGAAGAAATTCTCACAGATCAACTGCAGACCTTGAGTCATTTAAAAACCACATTCTGATGTACGTCAGAATTCACCCCACCTGTGTATGAGGTCTGGACTCTGAGCAGCATTTGACAACAACCCTCAGAGGGACTATCCGGTGAAGAGCACAGTCAACAGCAAGCCAATGTAAGTTTTGTCTTACCAAAACATTTTACATGCAGTAGTGTATAAAGCCATATCCTTTGTTTTGAATTTCAAAATGTGTTTGTTCAGGAGGGGATTTTTAAAAAACTGTTTGCAATATTATGGAAACTAGTGCTTTGTTAAAAAATATTTAGTGAGTAACCTGGTATGTCAAACCAGTCATATTTATGGATTATTTTTCCAAATGTGAATTATTAAATAATATAAATACATTTCTAATCAAAAACTGTATGTTCTCAGGACCACAAGACCGTATCAAAACAATATTAAGTGCTGGAGTGTCTACGTGGCCAAGGAGAAGTGCCCCCTACAGATGCAGGGCTGCCTTAACACTGACCTCTACACACAGAAGACTTATGATTACTTGGCCTTTTTCCTGTGACATCACCACCACCAATGGAAGAGTTTCTGTAGACACAAGCTAGGAGAAGACTAGTCAGACACATACCATAGATCTTTGTTTTTGTTTCTTTCTTTTCTGAATAACTTCTCAAGACAGTAGTCAAAATTTGGAAGCTAAAATAACTTACACTTTTCATTTTTCTTAAAGCCACAATGTGGCTGTGCACTTGTTCCAAGAATGTGTAGTTAAGAATTTTGTTCCTTTTCTTTAATCAGGTCCAGTCCTGCAGCAGAAATGAAAATACAACACAGCACACAGCTAAAATGTAATCTTCTTTACCTTCTCTTTCCTTCACCGACAGCAGGGATGGGCAACTTTGCTGGTAGTGAGGGCCATGAAATTTTTTCCTCGTTTCCCAAGGGCCAGATTTACCTTCTGGGGGATGGGGGTGGTGGTATTTTCTTCAGTCAAAAGTTTCACAATTAAAACTGAAAATGTAAATGAAAATAAAAACTACCCAGTGTTTTATCATATTAGAATTAAAATTACTGATAAAATTATATCATGACCTAATTTTTAAAGCTCTCTCAATCAAAATGATGGGTAAAGAGAAATTCTGGGCGATAATTAACAAAAAATCCAGCAAGGAAAGGAAATATGATGAGGCTTAGCTTGCTCTTGGATTCATTGTGGGTGTGGAGGGGCAGAGAAATAGCTGTATGTGTAGGTGGGCTTGGTAATCGTCTGGCTCCCCAAAATGGAGAGTTGAAAAAATGTTTAAGAGCCACTGGTATAAATGAACAAAAAACAAATCAGCAGATTAAAACGACCACAGTCTCTGAACTTTTATTGTTGACATGGCATTGAAACAGTGTCAGTGCTTCAGTTGCAGTCTTTAGAATGAAACCTCAAAGCTTTGAATCTTTTTCTGCACAATTAGAAGGAAAGCCTCAGAGCTTCATTGAGGCTTCACCTGCCTCACTGAGGACCTGTAACATTTATTCTTGTTTAAAAGCAGCCTACTTTGTACATTTACTGCTGTTTGCAGCCGATTAATGCGGTCTCAACATGCAACACATACCTTACAACACATCTCCAGTGCACACTGCTCCCTCTATATCTCTGTGGCTCGCTCACTCTCTCTCTCTCACTCACACAGAGTGGCACCAAGGTTTCAATTAGTGCTCCCTGTGCTGGTGGACTGTATAATTGCATTTAGAATAGAATAGGCTTTATTGTCATTGTACAGTTGCACAGTACAACAAAATATAAGAGAAGGATTAGATAAAACACGGTTACAGAATACACGATTAAACACCCAACTGAAATAAAAATAAAAAATAGCCCAGGATTATGGAAATATGCACAGGTATGGTAGTGGCTTTACAGATGGAACTATGTACATAAGAGTGCAGAGGGCAGAACACACACAATTGAATAAAATGGCCCAAGGATTATGGAAAATTTACACTGTAGTGGTTTCACGGATGGGTCAATATACATGAAAGTGCAAAGACAGGTGTGTTATTGTGATAATTAAAAAGGTCTTCAGTTCTGTGCATGTGAGCGTTCAGAGGGATGGCGGTGGGGCCTCTGACTGCTTGCAGTTTGGATGGCCCAGGGGAAGAAACTGTCATTCTCGAGATATGGGACCTGATTGATATGGGACCTGATTGATCTGAACCGTCGTTCAGAGGGAAGTAGGTCAAACAGGTGGTGGTCGGGATGTGAAGGGTCTCCTGTGATGGCCTGGATCCATCTGAGACAGGAAAGAATACAGTTCCAAATACAGTCAAACTTGATATAAATAAATTGATTGATCACCAGTCCTGACCTACAGTATATTGTAATTCAAATTATGTAGACCAAGCAAACTCACTGTAGTACTGATGCTGTCCTAAAAACTGTCTAGTAGTTCACATGTTGTCATATTTTAACGCAGTTTGCTGTTACTCTGTGATGACAATTTCTTTGAGACTGTCCCTTTTTAACATCAATATATTATTGGTACAAAATGCTTTTTACATCAACATATTGATTACGTTAAAGACTCCGACTCAAGTCGCACTCCAGTTACTAAAAATGTGACTTTGTGGAAGATGAAAGCAGGTGAGACAGCGAGCTGGATGACACACAAACTTTAATCACCTTCCAACATAAAGTACAGAAAAAACTCTCCCGGGATCTCTGGGTGCCTCCTTTTTATACCCTTTATTTCTGCCCCATGAGACCCAGGGAGCCAAAGACAATACAATCAGTGCACAAAGAATGTCTGGCACATTAACATTATAGAACACAAGCCCTGCTTCTCACATTCTCTCCTCCTCTAGCGAACTCCAGTGTCTCCTGACTCCCGGGGGCGCAGCTAGTCCTTTCTGTTACATCTGAGACTCCCCGGAGCCGCTTCCTCCTTCAGTCCTCTGTTCCATCTCTCCCCCCTGGCTTCTGACTCTGGGTGGAGAACCCCCACTCAGTGCCACCACACAGCCCCCCCCCCCCCCAAACACCCAGAAAGGGAACTAACCCCCCAGTCCCTTGGGCTTGAGCCGGCGCCCATAGCGGCTGTAGTGGGGGGTCGCCGATCCAGTTGAAGTGCCCTGCTGGTGAGGTGTGTGGTAGGACACATTGGTCTGTGGAGGGAAAGAAGGTGGGGGGGGGGGGGACAGGTTAGCTTCATGAGCGCAGGTCTCTACCAAGGGAACACCAACTTGAGGAACCACTGTCGGTGGGCGTTCATGCTGGGGAGCTTCGGCAAACACCACCTGCTTGTCTGCCAACACAAAAGCGGGCTTCAGCCTGTCGATGCAGACGGTCTCCCTATGCCCCCCCAAGTCTAACACAAAATGCTTTGCCCCAGTTTCCAGCACTCTGAACGGTCTGTTGTACGGTGGGCGCAGGGGGTTCTGTGTGCATCGTGCCTGACAAAAACAAACCTGGCATTCTGTAAGCTCTTCGGGACGAAGGTGCGTGGAAAACAATGGTGGGCCGGGCCCGACACGTTAACAGCCTCTGTACTGTACAAAAATTGCGCAGGTGGGTTGGTCCCGGGTGCGGAATTTTCCAGTAAAAATTCCCCGGGGATCCGCAGCGGCTGAGAAAAAACAAGTTCTGCTAGGGAGGCTGATAGATCCTCCTTAGGCACGGTGCGCAAACCTAACAGGACCCAGGGCAGGTGGTCAACCCAATTTGTATCTGTGAGTGAAGCTCTGAGTGTTGCCTAAAGCGACCTATGAAAACGTTTGCATAACCCATTAGCCTGGGGATTGTACGTGGCAATGCGGTGGATTTTGACCTCCAGGCTTTGGGCCATTGTGGACCAGAGTTCTGAAACGAACTGCGGACCCCTGTCAGAAGTGATGTCTGACAGGGATCTGAACCGTGCAACCCAAGCCAACAAAAAAGTGCAAGCTGCTTCCGTGGACGTGGTGGAGGCCAGTGGGACCACTTCAGGCCAACGCGTGGTGCGGTCCACGATTGTCAAAAGATGTGTGAAACCTTGCTACGACGGGAGAGGTCCCAATAAATCCATGTGGACGTGGTCGAACCTCCTGGCTGGGATTTGGAATGGCTCGAGGTGTGCTTTGGTGTGCTTGTGCACATTGGCCCACTGGAATGCGACACATGCTGCAGCCCACTCTTTCATGTCCCTGCGCAAGTGAGGCCAGATAAATTTCACCCCCACCAGTTTAACTGAGGCGCGCATGCCGGGATGCGAAAGGGAGTGGATTGACTCAAAAATGCGGTAACACCAAGAGCTTGGAACCACCGGGCATGGGCGACTGGTGGAGACGTCGCAGAGCAAGGGGGGCACCCTTCTTGCACCACCCTGCTCTCCAGTTTTAACCCAGTAGGCGTGGACTGGAGTGCGCAAATGTCCGCGTCCCTGGTTTGCTCTGTGACCATGGCAGGGAAATCTATCCCCATGTAGAAACCAACACACGCGACAGGCAATCAGCCATGATGTTCAGCTTACCGGCTACGTGTTGAATGTCAGTCGTGAACTCCGAGATTGTGGCCAAATGTTGTTGCTGCCAGGCCGACCATGGTTCTAAGACTTTGGACATTGAGTACGGTAGTGGCTTATGATCAACGAATGCGGTGAACTCGTGCCCTTCTAGCCAAAACTGGAAGTGGAGCATCACCAGGTGGAAGGCCAACAACTCTCTGTCAACTGTACTGTATTTGCGTTCATTGTCACGCAAAGTACAGCTGAAAAATGTGAGCGGCTGCCACGAACCGGAGACGTACTGCTCCACCACTGCCCCTATGGCAATGTCAGACGCGGCCGTGGTGAGTGCTATTCGCGCTGACGGGGCAGGGTGGGCTAGCAAGGTGGCATTAGCGAGCGCTGTTTTGGCGTCTGCGAAGGCCTGGGGGTCCAGTCGATGTTTTCCACCGGCTTCTTCTTCTTGAGCGCGGTGTACAACGGCTGCAGCAGCTGGGCTGCCCGGGGGAGGAAACGGTTGTAAAAGTTGACCATGCCCAAAAATTCCTGTAGGGCTCTCACAGTCTGCGGACGTGGAAAATCTGACATGACGTGTGTTGCTCCCCTGGGTAATGGCCCAGGAGGAGGAAACGTGCATGTGGAAGTTAACTCTCCAACCTGTGATAGAGAATAGACAGAACACGCTTCTTGTCGTTATTTCACACAAGGAGTTTATTCTTCGTCCTCCGGTGCGTGAGTCTACCCTCTATCACTGTGCGACATGCGCCATCTATTGGTCGGCATATGGAACTGCACTCAACTCACATGAGTTATAATGGAACCAGGTGGATTACAAATGCATTGTAGAAAAATAAAACAATTAAAGAATAGAATAAAATTGTAGGGGTGCCTGTGTTTTTCTTAAATTTTCTTATCCCAATGTCTTTTTAGCACCTCTTACCTAACTATCGTGCATGTGGAAGTTAACTCTCCAACCTATGATAGAGAATAGACAGAACATGCTTCTTGTCGTTATTTCACACAAGGAGTTTATTCTTCGTCCTCCGGTGCGTGAGTCTACTCTCTATCACTGTGCGACATGCGCCATCAATTGGTCGGCGTATGGAACTGCACTCAACTCACATGAGTTATAATGGAACCAGGTGGATTACAAATGCACTGTAGAAAAATAAAACAATTAAAGAATAGAATAACATTGTAGGGGTGCCTGTGTTTTTCTTAAATTTTCTTATCCCAATGTCTTTTTAGCACCTCTTACCTAACTATTAACTATTTCCAAGCCTTTACACTCTCCCCCACTTCAAATAAATGTCTCCCGACATTTCATGTTCTAGGGTGACTTAATGCATGAGAGTATACCAATTATAACCATGGGACTGAGGTAGAGTGGGGTATTGGAATGGCATATAGTTTTGAGTTAGCGGCACAGGGGTAGGGAGTAAGACAGGTCTTACGTCTGCAGTCCAAGGCTGGTACGATGGCTGTCCCAGGACGTCGTAGGTCAGTCTCTCTACTGGCCTTGCTCTCCGCTGTGACCTTCTCAGTTCCTCCTGTTCTCCATCCATCACCTCCACTTGTCCTTGACGTTCTTCCTGCAGCAAAGCGGGTCCATCCATTTGCTCCTCAGCATCCCGCTGAATGGGGACCGGCTCCTGCCTTACTGGTGGGCAGAACTCTCTAGCTGTCGCTCGAAGCCTTTGCTGATTTTGAGGATTTTGCTCTGGCATGACAGGTACTGGTTGCTGAGTGTTTTGGTCTAGGAGATTTGAGGCATTTTGCTGAGGATTTATGGGTCCGTCACATGGGATTTGGCTACGGAGGTTGTAGCGGTAAGTATTTTCCTCTTCTTCCTCCGAGCTGCCATTGTCTGTGTTGTCACTGTTAGGATTTGTCTCTGTCCTCTTCTTCCGTTTCTGTTACAACTCGCCGCTTATTAGTGGCGCCAGCTGAGCGCACACCTGCACCTCGTCAGCAGCGTGGCATATAAGCCACTCTGCCCTGGGCCTCGGCCTGAAGCCGTCTGTTCCCTTCGGCTACTTGCTTCAGAGGAACCCCCTCGCCTACCAGCAAGATTACCCGCGTAAGCATACCTCCTTGTGTGTTCCAGTTTCTCCCCTGTGCACAGGTGGATCTTCCCCGGCGGCGGACTCCGCCTCTGCATCACCATCTCGTTGCTGCTGTCAGGTGCATTGTCAGGTTGCTGTCTCCTGGACTCGCCCTTGTGCACGCCTGCCACCTGCCCTGCCAAGTAAGCCAACAAATCCCTTGTTACCTGTTGTACTGGTTTGGTGCCTGTCACCTTCTCCCTGTGCTCTCTCCCCAGGGTTGTCTGGCTGTACGGCTTCCTGCCTCCGTGCCTGACGCTGACGTCCGCCATCAGTACATCCACATACCACAGACACACCCCCACTCTGAGCCTGCGTGTGTGTCTCCTGAGCCGTGCGTTATGTCAGTACGGCTTCAGCCAAGCGGCTCGGTGGACAGCGGGCTCGCATGCCGATTTTCCACCCTCGAGGCTCGGGTGGATTTAATAGCTCATCAGCAACAAGTGATTCTCAACCAATTAACCCTAATAACTGACCGGTTAGACCGCCTGGACCCCCGACAGCCGTTCCCCCCGGCTCGTCAGGGAGGTGCAGCTCCCGCTGCTTCAGCGGCCGTCCAGTCAGCTCCGGGTGTCCCAGCCCAACTCACACCCATTCCTACCCCCGCCCACTTTAGCGGTAAGCACGGTGGAGCGCGGGGATTCATTATGCAATGTCAGTCGGTGTTTCTGCGTGTCCCCGGGGATTTCCCCTCAGACCATAGTCGAATTGGCTATATAGGAAACCTCCTGGAGGGTCGTGCACTCACCTGGGCTTATGCTGTAATGGCGAGGCCCGGTTATGCCACCCTCACCTATGGCCAGTTCGTTAAACATTTTCTGGAAGTCTTTGATCACTCCCGTATGGAGAGTGTCCTGATCGATCGCCTCCTCAGCCTTCAGCAGGGGAGCCGATCGGCCGCGGACTACGCCATTGACTTCCGGGTTACAGCGGAGGAGGTTGGCTGGGAGGAACGTGCCCTCTGCGGCATCTTCCTCCGCAGTTTAAACTCTGGTCTGAGGGATGAACTGGCTGGTCGGGACATCCCTGAAATGTTGGCGGAGCTAATTTCCCTCAGTATCAGCTTGGACAACCGGCTGCGCGAGCGCGCCTCAAAGCGGAAGTTGCCTTCTCGCTCGCGGGGGGTCTCGTCATGCTGGTCTCAAGCTCGCCCCCTGGCGTTACCGCCACCGGAGGTTTCCGAGGAGTCGGAGCCAATGGTGACGGGCCGGGCAAAGCTCCCTCTAGCGGAGAGACAACGCCGACGTGAGCTGGGTCTCTGCATGTATTGCGGAGACAACCAGCACACGGTGGAGCAATGCCCGGAGAAGCCAAACGGGGAGGTCCGCGAGTCACTGTAGGGGGCCTCGCGGACGCTAACCAGTCAACTCCCCTCACTCATTTGTCGCTGCCCATCAGTTTCTGCCACAACATCACAGGGCATCTCACTCATGCACTGGCGGACTCAGGCGCGGAAGGCAGCTTCATTTCACAAAGCCTGGCAACCCGATTGGGCATCCGTTGCCAGCCCCTTAAAACTCCTCTCACCCTCATCAATCTCTCCCATGCATCTCTGGGGAAAGTGACCCACCGGACAAACCCTGTCTCTGTCATCGTCTCTGGAAATCACCGGGAGGAAATCTCCTTTTACATCTTGCCATCCTCTGTGTCTCTGGTGATCCTGGGTTATCTGTGGCTCTGTCTCCATAACCCCATCCTGGATTGGAAGACCGGAAGGGTGACAGCCTGGAGTACCTTTTGTATGAGCACCTGCCTCCAATCCGCTGCCTGCTCTCCATCTTCTCCTCCTGTGGTCAAGGATGCCGCGCCCCCGGACCTCTCCTTGGTGCCCGCGGAGTTTCACGACCTGGGCGCGGTCTTTAGTAAGTCCAAGGCGATGACTCTTCCTCCACACAGGCCTTACGACTGCACCATAAATCTCCACCAGGGGGCGCCTCTTCCCTCGGGACGTCTCTACAGCCTGTCAGCGCCGGAGAAGGAGGCTATGAACACCTACCTTAAGGAATCTCTCAGTGCAGGTATTATTCGCCCATCATCATCTCCATTAGGTGCAGGGTTCTTCTTCGTGGGCAAGAAGGATGGCTCTCTTCGTCCATGCATCGACTTCCGTGCCCTCAATGACATCACGGAGAAGGACCGTTACACCTTGCCCCTGATGGACACTGTCTTCCACTCCCTCCAGGGGGCGACCTGGTTTACCAAGCTGGATCTCCGCAGCGCGTACCACCTCGTCCGGATCCGGGAGGGAGATGAATGGAAGACAGCCTTCAGTACCCCAAACGGCCACTTTGAATACCTGGTCATGCCGTTCGGGTTAACCAACGCTCCAGCCGTCTTTCAGCACCTGATAAATGACGTTCTCTGGGACTTCATCGGTCTGTTTGTGTTCATTTACCTGGATGATATTCTCATCTTCTCCAAGTCCAGGGATGAGCACCAGGTGCATGTGAGACGGGTCCTTCAGAGGTTACTGGAGAATCGGTTGTATGTGAAGGCGGAGAAGTGCGAGTTCTATGCCAAAAAGACGTCATTTCTCGGGTTTGTCATCTCCTATGACCAGGTGCTCCCAGACCCAGCTAAAATTAAAGCGGTGGTAGACTGGCCGACTCCCACATCTAGAAAGCAGGTGCAACAATTCATCGGCTTTGCCAACTTCTACCGCCGCTTTGTGCCCAACTTTGGAGCCATTGTCGGCCCTCTGACCCATCTCACCTCCCCTAAAACCCGGTTCCAGTGGACTGAAGAGGCCACGGCGGCCTTCCAGGCGCTGAAGGCGGAGTTTTCATCCTCCCGGGACCTCTGCCAGGTCGATCCCTCTCTGCAGTGCATCGTGGAGGTTGACGCCTCGGATACAGGGGTGGGGGCGGTGTTGTCTCAGCGGTCACCTGCTGATGGGGTCAAACGGCCTTGCGCCTTCTTCTCCCGGCGCTTGTCCCCGGCGGAACGCAACTACGACGTGGGGGACAAGGAGCTTCTCACCATCAAGCTTGCGCTCCACGAGTGGCGTCACTGGCTGGAGGGGGCCGTCCTGCCCTTCGTGGTGCTAATGGATCACAAAAACCTGGAATATTTAAGAACTGCCAAGCGTCTGAATGCCCGCCAGGCCCGTTGGTCCCTGTTTTTTGCGAGATTCCGTTTCACCATCACATTCAGGCCGGGCTCCAAGAACGGACTCCCTGACGCCCTCTCCAGGCAATTCGCCCCTGAAGACTCGGGGGGCGCTGTACACACCATCCTGCCCAGGTCGTGCATTGTGGGGGCCGTTACCTGGGAGATCGAGGATAAGGTCCGGAAGGCGCAGGAATCGGAGCCAGACCCGGGCGGTGGACCGGAGGGGAGGCTCTTCGTTCCATCCTCCGTTCGGGGGGAGGTCAGCCGTTGGCTTCACACATCCAAGCTAGCCTGCCATCCTGGGACCTCCCGAATGATTGACCTGCTCCAACGCTCCTTCTGGTGGCCGGGACTGCGCAAGGGCGCTGCCCGCTATGCCCGGGCCTGCCCCATCTGTGCCACCAGTAAAGCCGGCAACTCCCCCCTGCGGGATTGCTCCAGCCCCTGCCCGTTCCTGGTAGGCCCTGGTCGCTCATCGCATTGGACTTCGTCACCGGTCTCCCCGTCTCTAACAACTTCGACACTGTCCTGACCATCGTCGACCGCTTCTCCAAGGCCGCCCACTTCGTGCCATTGCGGGGGCTCCCCTCTGCCTTGGAGACGGCAGATCTTCTCATCCAACACGTGGTCAGGCTGCACGGGATACCAGTTAACGTGGTCTCCGACCGGGGTCCCCAATTCACCTCGGACGTCTGGTGGGGTTTTTGCAAGGCATTAGGAGCCCAAGTAAGCCTCTCCTCCGGCCATCACCCCCAATCTAACGGGCAGTGTGAACGGACCAACCAGAAGCTGGAGGCTGCTCTCCGCTGCGTCACCGCCTCGAAGCCTGCGTCATGGAGCAAACACCTTGCCTGGGTGGAATACGCCCACAACACCACTCGCTCCTCAGCTACAGGGATGTCCCCCTTCAAGGTGTCCCTGGGTTATGACCCCCCTCTGTTCCCCTCGCTGGAGAACGAGTCGGCAGTCCCCATGGTTCAGGCTCACCTCAGGCGGTGCCGCTCCATCTGGACAGATGCGCGCAATGCGCTTTTACGCACGGCAGACTGCAATAAGGCCACGGCGGATCGGCATAGAAGACCTGCTCCTGCCTACCAGGTTGGCCAACCGGTCTGGGTATCCACGCAATATATGAACCTGAAGGGTGAGAGGAGGAAGTTGGCTAAACGTTTCATGGGTCCATACCCCGTCACCAAGATTATCAACCCGGTGGCTGTGCGTGTTGCTACTCCCCCCTCCCTCCGCATCCATCCCACCTTCCACGTTTCCAAGGTGAAACCGGTGGTGTCTGATCCCATCTGCCCTCCTCCTGCTGTGCCGCCCGCGCCTCGGATGATTGATGGCCATCCGGCTTGGACTGTCTCTACCATCTTGGACTCCCGACGCCGGGGTCGCGGGCTACAGTATTTGGTGGACTGGGAGGGCTATGGTCCAGAATGGAGGCAGTGGGTTCGCTCCTCGTTCGTGTTGGATCGCTCTCTCATCACCGAGTTTCACCGGAAGCACCCCGATAAACCATCGCCAGGAGGCGCTGCTAGAGGGGGGAGTACTGTTACAACTCGCCGCTCATTAGCGGCGCCAGCTGAGCGCACACCTGCACCTCGTCAGCAGCGTGGCATATAAGCCACTCTGCCCTGGGCCTCGGCCTGAAGCCGTCTGTTCCCTTTGGCTACTTGCTTCAGAGGAACCCCCTCGCCTACCAGCAAGATTACCCGCGTAAGCATACCTCCTCTTGTGTTCCAGTTTCTCCCCTGGGCACAGGTGGATCTTCCCCGGCGGCGGACTCCGCCTCTGCATCACCATCTCGTTGCTGCTGTCAGGTGCATCGTCAGGTTGCTGTCTCCTGGACTCGCCCTTGTGCACGCCTGCCACCTGCCCTGCCAAGTAAGCCAACAAATCCCTTGTTACCTGTTGTACTGGTTTGGTGCCCGTCACCTTCTCCCTGTGCTCTCTCCCCAGGGTTGTCTGGCTGTACGGTTTCCTGCCTCCGTGCCTGATGCTGACGTCCGCCCTCAGTACATCCACATACCACAGACACGCATCCACACATCCTTGTTGTTAAATAAAGCTGTTAAATTCACTCTGAGCCTGCGTGTGTGTCTCCTGAGCCGTGCGTTATGTCAGTTTCTGTTTTGTCTTTTCTTTTGCAGGCAGTTCTTCTTCTAAAGGCAAGTCATTTACAGGCAACAGCAGGTTTCTGTGTAACACTTGCATCACTTTGCTGCCTCTCTCTGCTTGTACTTTATAGACTGGTCCATCTCCCACTCTCTCAACTACGCGATGTACTGCTGACTCCCAGTAAGCGCGCAGTTTCCCTGGGCCTGAGGTTTCTGACCAACACCCTGTCGCCTGGTTGGAGTGTGACACCTTTTAAGCGTTTGTTGTACTGCTTTTTGCCTTTATCTGAAGACTTTTGACTGTTTTCTGCAGCGATCTTGTAAGCAACACGCATCCTATCAGCCCATTTTTTAGCGTAGGTTTGATGGCTGTGTGTGTCAGTGTCTTTTGTCTGGTTCAATAGTAGATCTACAGGCAACCTTGGGACTCTGCCATATAAAAGGAAAAATGGAGAATAACCTGTTGACTCGTGTCTTGTACAATTGTAAGCATGTACAATTTGGGGTAGGTGATCCTTCCATTCACTTTTTTTCTCCTCCTGTAGGGTACGAAGCATTTGGAGTAGTGTACGATTCAGGCGCTCCACGGGGTTGCCCTGCGGATGGTATGGAGTGGTTCGTGAGTGAGAAATTCCAGACAGTTGTTGTAATCTGTGGAAGAGGCTGTTTTCAAACTCACGTCCCTGATCGTGATGCAACTTCTCAGGGTACCCGAAACGAGGAATAAAATCCTGAAATATCTTTTCTGCAGCTGTTTTGCCTGATTTATTCCTTGTAGGGTATGGCTGTGCGTTTGACAACCCAAATGGAACCTGTCGGGTGACACCTCTGCATCCACTTCTCCAGCTGCTGTGGGCCGTTATAGTTCAATGATGAGGTCACAGAAAGCAAGCAGGCGAGACATCCCCTGGTCCTCAAGGCTCTTCAGTTGTGGACTTCTCAGCGAGTCAACAATGAAGTCGAAGAGTTCCACTTCGGTCGATTCTGCGCCTGGCAAATCTTCTCCCACCTCATCCTTGAACGACTCAGCCAGCTTGTAAAGAACGTTTCTGCAGCGGGCAATGGTCATCTGGCTAAGCTCTTGCTGGATTTCCCATCTCAGGTCATGTAGAGCAGACATGGCTGTGGTCTCCTGTAGTCAGTCGCTTAGGTCAATGGCTCAGGAACAGGTGGTCAGCATCCCTTGGTTCTTCAATGATTAGTGCCAGACCAGTAGGTGGCGCTAATCCCGGACAAGCCCCCAAAATTGTTGCTCCCCTGGGTAGCGGCCCAGGAGGAGGAAACGTGCATGTGGAAGTTAACTCTCCAACCTGTGATAGAGAATAGACAGAACACGCTTCTTGTTGTTATTTCACACAAGGAGTTTATTCTTCGTCCTCCGGTGCGTGAGTCTACTCTCTATCACTGTGCGACATGCGCCATCTATTGGTCGGCGTATGGAACTGCACTCAACTCACATGAGTTATAATGGAACCAGGTGGATTACAAATGCATTGTAGAAAAATAAAACAATTAAAGAATAGAATAAAATTGTAGGGGTGCCTGTGTTTTTCTTAAATTTTCTTATTCCAATGTCTTTTTAGCACCTCTTACCTAACTATTAACTATTTCCAAGCCTCTACACGTGCACCTTATCAGGCAGCGGAATCGCGCTCTCCGGCGAACTGCGGTGACCCAAAAAAATCAATCACTGGCACACCGAACTGGCACTTCGCCGGGTTAACTATAAGCCTGTGTGCTTCCAACCTCTGGAAAACCATTTTGAGATGGGCGAGGTGCTCCTCCTCGGATGCGCTAGCCACCAAAATGTCATCAAAGTAGACAAAAACAAAAGGTAGGTCACAGAACACCGTGTCCATCATTCTTTTAAGGTTTGTGCCGCACCCTTTAACCCGAACGACATGCATAAAAACTTAAAAAGGCCAAAAGGAGTTATTACCGCTGTTTTGGGAACATCCTCCGTGCGCACTGGGACCTGGTGATAACTGTGGACCAAATCCACTTTCAAAAAAACACGTGTCCCAATCAGGGGCACGGAAAAATCTTGGATGTGCGGAATGGGATACTGGTCGTGTTCCGTGGTGTTGTTCAAGCACCGGAAATCGCCGCATGGTCACCATGACTCATCGGCCTTGGGCACCATGTGTAGCGGGGATGCCCACAGGCTGTTGGAGCGCCCATCAATGCCCAGTTGCTCTAAGTTAGCAAATTCCTTGTGCATGCTGGCCAGCTTAACCCTATCCAGGTGCCGAGGGCGCGTGAACACCGGCGGGCTTTTTGTGGTTATGAAATGTTCGACCCCGTGATTGGTTACTGTAGCCGAAAAAGTCAGGGCCGTGAGTGCTGGGAACTGTGAAAGTAAATGCTGGTACTTACCCCCTGGACCTATAACGTTAGCCAGTGTTGTTGGCCCAACTCCCCGAGCTGTGCAGGGTAAGGAAAAAAAGAGACAGCATCCACTAAACGTCTGTTGGCAACATCGACTAACAACCCATAAGCACATAAAAAATCTGCGCCTAAAATGGGGGCAGAACATGCAGCTACCACAAAGTCCCACTGGTAATTGCATCCATGTAAGCATGCCATCAGCATCCGTTTGCCAAACATCCTGATGGTGGATCTGTTGGTGGCTGTGAGCTTGAGACCATTACCTCCTGCCGACCTGTCTGTCCTGACCGGCAGGATGAGGCTCTTCTGGGAGCCGGAGTCCACCAAGAGACATCTCCTAAACCTGTGTCCATGATAAAAGCAGCTTGTTCCTGTAGTCAGCAGTCGCAGCTTCTACTGACTACTGGCCATGCCATTTCCTGGCTTCTTGAATTGGCATGGCGGCAAACAGCATTGGACATTTGAATCGAAGTGGCAATGACAGAAACAGAGCGTCCCATTCCTGCATCTCTTGGCATCCGTCCCAGCCACCACCAACCTCACTGGAGTCCTTTATGGATGCCGGTGCCGCTGCGTGCACGCTGAGAGCTCTGGTTGCTAGGATGATGCGGTCTGCTTCCTGCACCAGGGCGCGGTAGTCCTTGGTTACCAGCAGCGGCAAGTTGGCCAGGATCGCCCTCGCTGTAGCATGTACAGTAGGTTCCTGAGGAAAAGGTGGGCGAACAGGAAGGATTTGTCATTCTTCCCCATCAATGCTAACATGCTCTCCATCAACTCCACAGCTGATCTGTCACTTAACTCTGAGCATGTTAGGAGTCTCTCTGCCCTCTCACTGTCCGACAGGGTATAACGCTGGAGTAACATCCGCTTGAGCGCTTCATAGTTCCCCTGGGCCGGCAGCTCCTGGAGCAGGCTCGCTACCTGCTGTGTGGCGCACGCATCCAGTGCAGCGACCACATAGTAATATTTAGTGTCATCCGTTGTGATCCTGCAGAGTGCAAACTGGGCTTCTACATGTAGGAACCACGTGGTCGGATTGTGAAGCCAGAAGTCTGGGAGCTTGACTGTGACAGCGCATGCGGTGCTGGTGTTCTCCCTCTGGGTTGTCCCCGGAGCGGTGCTTGGCTCGTTCTCCATCGCACGTCTTAGGGTCACCAATGTGGAAGATGAAAGCAGACAAGACAGCGCGCTGGATGACACACAAACTTTAATCACCTTCCAACATAAAGTACAGAAAAAACTCTCCCGGGATCTCTGGGTGCCTCCTTTTTATACCCTTTATTTCTGCTCCATGAGACCCAGGGAGCCAAAGACAATACAATCAGTGTGCAAAGAATGTCTGGCATGTTAACATTATAGAACACAAGCCCTGCTTGTCACACTCTCTCCTCCTCTAGTGAACTCCGGTGTCTCCTGATTCTCCATGGGGCGGCTAGTCCTTTCTGTTACATCTGAGACCCCCGATGGCACTTCCTTCTTCAGTCCTCTGTTCCATCTCCTCCTCCGGCTTCCGACTCTGGGTGGAGAACCCCCCTCTCAGTGCCACCACAACTTCAGACTTCCACATTTTTGACTGACTTGGACTCTTTGACTGTGACTCGTGAACATGGTAACAGTCTCTGATGCTCTGTTCTACAGACAGGCAACATTAACAGTTTCACCAACTCTCTGGTCTGATCAGTTCAGCTGCAGCATACCTACAGAGCTGCACACATGTCCGTCCACCATGAACTACTGGGACTGAGCTTATTTTTTTACCTTAATGTCTTTCCTATTTTTTAAGTGTAACACTCAAGTCACAAAACATTACAATGATCAAAATCATTGTGCTTAGCTCTTCTTGCCCTGTCAGCTGCACTCAGGGCCATCAGTGTCCAAATCAGAATGGAGCAGTATGACGTGTGACCACATGTGACGTGTGACCACTTTGGCTTCAGGGAATATTAGTAGTAGTAGATTAGTTTATTTGACAGGGACAGTGCAATAAACATAGACAATTAATCAAAGACAATCAATCTGATGTGTTGCACATAGAGTATATAGCTATTAGCTAATTTGCAACTCTTGTCCCTGGATGGGCTTTAGAAAAGAGAATCAAGTAAAGATGAAAAAAAAAAAAATACACAATAACCACATACATCAATGCAGAAAGATTATAAATACACAATTATAAATATAATAAATATTATAAATACACAAATATAACAGCCTGACTCACATTTTTTTTTCCACAATATCTTTATTGAACCTTTTTTTTTTTTTTTTAACAAACATGATACAAACAATCAAACACTAACGCTAAAGTACTACAAAAAAAAAAAAATGCACTAAAAACACCAACAACCACCAACAAAATCAAGTCTTCAACAATGCTCCTCTGTTTAGTCTAGACAATCCAATACATAAGTATACATATTATGTTCACCAGTTTGGAATTTACAAGGTCCACACACATCATTCACCTTCTTCTTCAAGAGTTATGTTTAAATTTTTTACATAATCAATAAAAGGTCTCCATATATTCTCAAACACAATTTCCTTTGATTTCAGTATATATGTTATTCTTTCTAATGGAAGGTTTGTTAACATCTGTCTTAACCACTGAGTCACATCTGGTCTATGAGTCTTTTTCCATAATAGTGCAATACATTTTTTGGCATTAAGCAAACTGAGGTCTATGAATGTTCTTTCACTTTTATTAAAATTATGCTTTTCTGGGTACAGACCCAACAAAAACAGTTTAGGATTCAGTATGATTTGTTTTGAGATTATTTTTTCAATTGTTACCCTCACCTCTTCCCAAAACATTCTTATTAATCTACATTCCCATAAACAATGAAATAGGGTTCCTTTACTTTCCATGCATTTTGTGCATGTATCTGGTATATTTTTGTTATATCTATTTAACTCCTCCGGTGTAACATACATCCGCATTAACCATTTGAAATGTATCAATTTAAGGCGTGCATTTATTGATTTGGTTTGAGCTTCTGTACAAGCCAATTCCCATTGTTCCTCCGAAATTTCAATTTGCAGATCTTCTTTCCAGTAGTTTAATCTTTTCAGTGAATTTTCACTTGAAGATAGTGTCAATGAGTTATAAAACTCTGAAATAATACCCTTTCTTTTACTATCTTTCATCATCATTTTTTCCAAGGATGAATAAATAGGTCGAGTGAGAGCTTTATTTTGATTTGATCGAATAAAGTTTCTAAGTTGAAGATATTTAAAAAAATGTGTTCTATTGAGATTAAATTTGATCCTCAGCTCTTCAAAAGACATTATGTTGTCTGCACATGGCAAATATAAATCCTGAATCTTTTGTATCCCTTTTAAATTCCATACTTTAAATACAGCGTCCGCTCTCCCTGGTTTAAAATATTGATTACCCCATATTGGACTAAATTGTGACAATAACTGTGGTTCTTTTAAATAGTTTTTAGCTTCACACCATATTTTGATCATATGCTTTACAAATGGATTTTTAACTTGTTTTTGTAATTTTTTTGCCGAATCTGAGTATATGAATATGGGAAGAGGTAAAGGTAAATTGTATGATTCCATTTCAGTCCAGTGAGGGAGATCATTTGATGAAAAATAATATGTCATAGACCTCAGTTGTGCCGACCAATAATACAACATAAAATTTGGACATTTCAGACCTCCACGATCAAATGGTAAATATAATAAAGACAGACGTAATCTAGCCCTCCTGTTGTTCCATATAAATTCCACTAACTTTTTTTTTATTCTTGAGAATAGATCTAAAGGTGGTGATAAGGGAATGTATTGAAATAAATAAAGTATTTTAGGTAAAATATTACTTTTAAGTATATTGATTCTTCCGATCATCGACATTGGTAGTGACATCCATCTCTGAGTTAACTCATTGATATCTGACATTAAGGCTTCATAGTTGACACTGGCGACTGATTCTAGCTTAGGCATAATTTGGATTCCTAAATATTTAAACTGATTTACAACATTGAATTGATTTGCCTCAGGGGCTGGGTAATTTCTCTGGGTCTCATTTAGCATTAATATTGAAGATTTAGTTTTATTTATTTTATATCCTGATATTTCCCCAAAATTCTTTATTAAATTCAACAAGGTTGGAATTGATTTTTTTAGATTCGACATAAACAAAATTATATCATCGGCGTACAGGGAGATTTTATGTTCTGTTGGTCCAACTTTAATTCCATATATTTGTGAATGTAAACGTATCGCTATCGCTAAAGGTTCAATTGCCATAGTAAACAGTAAAGGTGAAAGTGGACAGCCTTGTCGACATCCTCTATTGATTTTTATTGGTTTTGAAATATTGTTATTTGTTAGGATTTCTGCTGTAGCATTATTGTATATTATTTGAACCCATTTTATGAAATTATTTCCAAGTCCAAACCTTTGTAGGACTTCAAAAAGAAAGGGCCATTCAACTCTATCAAAGGCCTTTTCGGCGTCCAATGATAGGAGAGCTGTATCCGGTGCTTCTTTATTAAAATAAATAATATTAAATAGTCTTCTTACATTATGGAAGCCTTGTCTACCCTTTATAAAGCCATTCTGATCTCGATTAATAATATTTGGTAAAATTTCTTGTATTCGTCTTGCTAAAATTTTACAGATTATCTTAAGGTCGGCGTTTAATAGGCTTATTGGTCTCATATTTTCACATTTATTAGAGGGCTTACCTGGTTTTGGCAGCAGTATAATTAAGGCATTATTTATGTATGATGGTAAATTATTATTTTGAAATGCTTCTAAAACCATTTCCAAAAAAGGTTTTATTAATTTATTCTTAAATTTTTTATAAAGGTCAACTGGAAGACCATCTGGTCCTGCACTTTTTCCTGATTTCATATTATCAATGGCTAGCCCAACTTCTTCTTGACTAATTTTAGACTCCAATATCTCCCTGTTTTCATTTGGTATACACAGTATAGATAGTTCGTTCAAAAACCCATTTAGTTTTGTTAAATCAGGTTCATTTTTGGTATCATATAATTTTTCATAGTAATCTCTAAAGGTTCTATTAATTTCTAAAGGATCTATAACTACCTGTCCATTACTTATAATACTGGTAATTGGTGTTTTAATTTCCAATTGTTTAATCTGCCATGCTAATAATTTTCCTGATTTTTCACCTTGTTCATAAAAAGATTGTTTCAATCTTAGAAGACTCGAGGCAGCTCTATTCGCTGATTTTTTGTCGTATTCAGCTCTCAAAATCAGTAATTCATTCTCCAACCTTGGGTCACTTCCTGCATACACTTTTTCCTGAAGACTTTTTATTTTATGTTCCAATTTAGCTCTCTCCTCTCGAGTCTTCTTAGATTTTGATCCTGTATAACTAATAATATGTCCCCTAATAAAAGCTTTGAAAGCCTCCCACTTTACACATGCTGATGTTTGTGTAGTATTGATGTCAAAGAACTCGTCTATCTGTTTTTCTATATACTTGACAAATTCCTCATCCTGAAGCCATTTATGCTGAAATTGCCATCTACCTGATTCCTTTGTCAATTTTTTATCTACATATATTAGACAACAGGGTGCATGATCAGAGATCACGATGTTATCATAAAAGCAGTTTTGAATCTTGGACCTTAATTCTGTGGAAATCAAAAAATAATCAATACGTGAGAATGTCTTGTAGGTACTGGAATAACAAGAATAGGCTTTAACTTGTGGTTTCATTTCTCTCCATATATCTAACAATCTCAATTCTTTCATAAAATGATTAATAGTCATCCTACATCCAATGTGCGTACAATCCAGTCCTGGCCTGACTCACATTTAACAAAAATATTATAAATATTATAAATACACAAATATAACAGCCTGACTCACATTTAACACATATAACATAACTCACGTTTGCCTATTTCAGGCCTCCCTCCCTTCGTCACTCACTATAAACAAACACATTTATTCCTTCCCTTCATTCACTCTCACTTTGCAGACAATTAATTCATACATGACTACATTCTTGTTTATTTTTCAGCCAGTTTTTAACCTTTTTAGTGAATGTTTTAAAGTCTGTTATTATTTTAATTACATTTGGCATTGTGTTCCAGATGTGACTGCCCTTTATAGAGAAAGCTGTTTGTCCAAATGTGGTTCTGCGGTGGAATATTTTACAGTTATTGTTAACAGAACTCCTGGTGGCTCTGCTGCTGTCCTGTCTTTGGACGAAACCAGCAAGTGGCTCGGGTGCTGATTTATGGAAACATTTGAACGTTAATTTCAGAAAACAGAGGTCAATGAAGCTCTCAAAACTCAATAGGTTGTATTTTTTTAAAACATTACAGTGATGCCACCTAATGGGCTTTTTGTCCAAGATTTTTAGGGTTTGATTATATAATGAACCTATATGTCTTATTGTGGAAGGGGCTGCTTGAGCCCAGACTGTCAAACAGTATGATATATGAGAAAAAACCATAGAATGCATATACAGTGCAGCTGCTTCGTAAGGTATGTAATATCTAATGAATTTAAAGCAGTTCAGATTTTTTTTTACTGTTTATGAAATTTTCTTTATATGAAGATTAAATTTGAGTTGAGGATCTAGTACAATGCCAAGGTATTTGAATTCTGTAGCTAAACTGATGTCATGATCATGTATATTAACTTTAAAACGTTGCAGGTTACATTTTTTGATTGAAAAGCACATTGAGACTGTTTTCTGAAGGTTCAGCAATAGATGGTTCTTGAGGAGCCACTCTTGGACATCAACCATACTTGTAGACAGTACATCTGCAGCCTGTACTGGAGTCTTGGCAGCTGTGTAAATAACTGCATCATCTGCATAAAGTTGGCATGTTGCAGCTGAGCAGTGTAATGGCAAGTCATTAATAAAAATGCTGAAAAGTAAAGGACCAAGAATGGACCCTTGTGGGATACCCATGTGGTTGTTTAAAAATGAGGATTTATCCTGGTGAACTTTTACACACTGTTCTCTATTCTGGAGATAAGATGCAAACCATTCTAATGTATTTGGGGAGAAGTTAAAAGATACCATTTTGGATAAAAGCAAACTGTGGTTTACAGTATCGAAAGCCTTTTTGAGATCTAGAAAAACAGCTCCTACCACATTACCCCTGTCCAAGGACTGTTTGACGTTTTCAATAAGGCAACAATTTGCTGTTTCTGTTGAGTATCTTGGTCTAAAACCAAACTGATGTGGATGAAGAAGTTGACTGTCTTGTAAGTAGTCTATCAGCTGTGAAGCTACAACTTTTTCAAGAACCTTAGATAGGACTGGTAAAATAGAGATTGGGCGGTAATTGCATATATCGTCTTTACTGCCTGATTTATGAACTGGTATGACGACAGCTTTTTTCCAGCCAGATGGAAATGTACTAGACCTAATGGAGAGATTAATGAGATGGGTCAGTGGTTTGATTAATATTTTGCTGTGCATTTTGAGAAAGGAGGTGCTCATATTGTAGATATCATTAGTTTTTGAGTTTGACAGTGTTTTAACAATACCAGCAATTAACTTCTCATTTACCTCATCGATGTGAAAAGTATCTGTTGGAAGTATGGAATTTGTATTGTTGAGCACATTTGGCAGCACAAAATTTTTTTTTGTGCTGTCTTGGCTATTTGTAGAGTCTTGGCTATTACGCATAGCCAAGACTCTACAAACCAACTACTTTTTGCCAACAAGAACGAAAGTGATTAAAGACACCCAGACAACATTTCACTTGTCTTTATTTCTTTACCAGTAGAGTATTACCAAAAATTATGTTTGTAAAGGTCAGTGAGCGTTCTCTTGTGTCATGAAATTGGGTAAACAATGTAACAAAGATGCACAGTATGCATTTGAATGGATATGTTATCAGTATGAGGAACAATGTAGTTATTATTTCAGTCAAGAGTGAGAGATTCCACTTGTGTCCATTGGAGGGCAATTTGGGACTTTCAAAGTTGTAAGAGTCCTTCTCCATATAGAGCCATAAAAAGACATGTCACTGTTTAGCACATCGGAATGTCTCTGGAACCAATCTTGTTCTTCTTTGAGGAAAAATAAAACACTGAAACTGTCATGAACTGAGCTTGGATTTCTCCCAAGCTCAGCTTCATGGCTTTTTCCCCTTTTCATATTTATCTGTGTTTTGTGTTACCTTTGGAGTTCCATATTGTCTCTCATCTCTTCCTTGTCATTATTTAGCTTGTGTTACCATGTTCTGTTGTGTTTTTGGTGCTTTTTATTTGTCTGTTTATGTTTCTGGTTATTTGATCATCTCCTGAGTTATTCGTAATTACTCCTCAGTCTGCTTTTGGTTTTGTTTATATTTATTTTGTGACTGGCAGCAGTCAGGGGCTCTGGGTCTTGTTGTGCCTCCCTCTCCTGTCATCGCTTGACAGCTGGTTCCAATCTGTAATTGCTCTTTCCTCTCTGCTCAGGTCAGTCCACACACACCACCTGTGATCACTCTGCGTGTTATGTCACTTATTATTTAAGCTCTGCTTGTTCACTTGGTCTTTGTCGGTTCATTGTATTGTCACCCCTGCACCTGAGCATGGTTAGCTCTGGTGTTTTCATCACTGTAAGTACCAGCACCTGTCCGTTGTGAGAGTGTTTGGTTTTCTCTGTATTTTCCCAGTGCTTCCTTTGTGCAGGCTTGTAGTGTTCTTGGGTTGCCCGACACCAGCCTGTACTTTTGCTCAGGAGCGTTTTGGGTTCATGTATTTCTTCTTCCCGCTCACCATTTCGTTTGGGAGTGCTTTGGGTTCATTTTTTTCATGCTGTCCATTTCCAGCAAGTCTGGGGACAATTTGTATCAACTTTTGCTGTACCAGCTCACCTGTTCGTTCACGGGAGTTATTGTTAAAACATTTATGTTAATAAAACGCACATCATCCTGCACATGGGTGTCTTTGTCTCTTCTGCCCTGGACGGGCAGCCTATCTCTGCAGAGAGAATTTGTTGGTTCAGGATCAGCTCAGGCCTTTTAAGAGAGCCCTCAGTACATTCTTAAATGTAAACAGCTTTTTTCCTCAGGAAAAAGCACTACATCGAATTCAACCTCAGGGTTGAATTTAAGTTTAAATGGCCAATAATGTTACAGCTACATTAGCATGACTGTCAAGTTACATCAACTTATACAGTATAGTTATTTAAACAGTGTTTAATGAAGATGCATATCACAGAGGATTATGTTCAATTCACAGTTCTATATAGCGAGAGAGTCCTTGCTCGACACACTGTGTCTGGCTCATAATCACCAAAGAACTGAGATTTTAGCAGCAGGAGCAAAAATGAGCTTGCCCTTTCTCAATTTTAGAATAGACTGCTCTCAAACGGTACAAAATTATAGTGAGGCAAGGGTAACTGTGACACCTACTAACCAGGAGGTCACAGTGTTGTCTCTCAAGGAGCGCCAGACATGTATAAGCAGCTCCCTTCCACTGTTCTACCAACAAGCCCACATATCCATCAACAGTGATTTCTGTCAGGCCTCCATCTGAGTGGATGAGCAGGGTCAACGGTGGATTGGGGAGGCAGCATTTTAAGGAAGAGTAGATCTCTCTTAAGTGGTGGAAAGATCAGGCTGTAAAATGAAACTTCAGCACACTCACCGTTACAGCTCAGTGCCACGGGGCTTTTGTGGGTTTCATACACACTGAAGAATGATAGACCCTGGCAGCCAAAGGAGCATTTGTTGACAGCATCCTCTCCTACTGGAGAAGGGCTGAGCTGCCTTGCTCACGGTCCCATGAGTCCAGTGAGCTGGGGTTCACGGTGAATTCACGTCTATTAAAATACAACTCTTGAACACCAAGCTGTTTTCAAAGTAATCATGTCAGAGGTGCATCTTATTTTTAGTTTTACTTCCAACAAATATGATTGTTGCATAAAACAGTTTTTTTTTTTAAATTAGCGGTTGTCTGTTTACGTGTTTCTTTTTCTGCATTGGAAGCTCAACATTTAAAGATCCCATTAACACAAAATGGTGTTTTTGTGGGTTTTAAGCTAAAATGTGTTCATGGATTGTATGTAATATTAAAGGGCTCACTTCGCAGAGAAATCCTAAAACTCCTGTCACACACATCAGTGGCCCAGGAAGAAAATGTCAATTTTGGCTTGTCATTTACTTCATTACACTCTGCTGATCCAGCACATGCTGATTTCATGAATGACTCTCTGCTGCTGAATTGCAATGGCCATCATGTAGGCCTACTTACTACCCCCCAAAAGTAATGTGGTGTGAACGCTGCAGTGCATACACAGAGGTAACTTAAGATCTTTCAAACTGTTAATCATGCAGAAGTTTTATGGGATCTGAAACTTAAACCGAGAGGACTCTTTACCGGACATTTAAACATCAGAAGTCTCCGTGCAATGAGTGATGAGATACATCACCTTTTGTCTGATTCCAACCTAGATTATCTCTGCCTCATTGAAACTTGTCTGAAAAAAACAAACTCCAGAGTATCTCCATGATTCCTGAATATCAGTGGTTCAAAAGAGGCAGAGATCAGGGGAGAGGAGGAATGCTTCTTTGCATGAGAGATGAGGTTAAATGTAAACCTTTATTATTTAATGCGGGCATGTTAGAATATGTTGGTATCAAAGTTATGTTGTTTGAAAATATGTCTTAAAATTATTGCCACAGATAGATTGATATACATTATTAATCCCAAACTGGGAAATTAGTGTAACAGCAGCATGACACAGTAGACAACCCAAAAAACCCCCAACAGAAATACACACAGCATAATAGAAAAAGGAGTTACCCAGGGAAGTAAAAAAAAAAATGCTTAGATTGTGGAGAGCGTGAAAAGATGAGGCTGAGTTTATTTCTCAATTCAGGTTTATTAATCATTCACGTATCTCCAACATCCTCTCAAACAGAAAAGAGACCCTTCCTCCCACATCTGTCCCTTTTATACCTGGGACATCAAAGTACAGAGTAACATTGTCTTTAATCCCAAGACACAATACATAAACCCCCAGGTCTTCTCCTCTCCCCCAAAACCCTGGTGGTCAGGAAGTCTCTCAAGGCCATCTCAAAAGATCACATTTCACATCCTCCTGTTATCCCCAGTAGATCCAGACTTATTGTTCATTCTGAGACGTGGGCAACAGTAATATACATGTGCAGCCTAAGCAACTCAAATATGTGTGCCACAAGATAACTTTATATACTACGTAGGCTACTACCAGGTAAAACAGATGATGATCCTAATGAGTCTATGGATAGTACTGACTGTACAAAGGAGGGTTATAAGGTGCAGGGTGAAATGTGTGGTACCAATTAGACTGTAAGGTGCAGTATGGCAACGTAGTTATAACCAAAATTCAACATTGAAGTGAGTGAGTTATTGTACAGTGAAATGGCAAGTGGCAGAAAAGATTTCCTGTACCTGACCATTCGGCAGTGAAGCTGTAGCAGTCTGCTGGAGAAAGTCCTCCGCTGTCTGTCCAGCATGTGGTGGAGGGGGTGATCAGGATTATCTCTGATGGATCACAGTTTGTTCGATGTCCTCCTCTCCACCACAGATTCAGAGGTCTCCGGCCTGAGACCAATTACAGAGCCAGTCTTCTTGATAATCTTGTCAAGTCTCTTGGTGTTGCTGGCTCTGATACTGCTACCCCAGCAAACAGCAGCAAAGAAGATGGTACTGACAATGACAGTCTGGTAGAAAAGCTCCAGAATCTCACTGCACACACTGAAGGATCTCAGCTTCCTCAGAAAGTAGAGTCTGCTCCTCCCCTTCTTGTATGCAGCATCTGTGTTAGATTTCAAGTCCAATCCATTGCTGATCATGACACCCAAGTATTTGTAGTCCTCAACTACCCCTACATCCTCCGCCCTAATACGCAGTGGCTGTGATGGCATCCTTTTCTTCCTGAAGTCAATCACCATCTCTCTGGTCTTGCTGACGTTCAGTCTCAGGTGATTCTACTTGGCCCAGTCCACAAATCTGTCTACCAGTGCCCTGTACTCCCCCTACTCTCCCCCGCTTATACACCCAACAACAGCTGAGTCATCAGAGAATTTCTGCAGGTGGCAAGACTCGGAGATGTACTGAAATACATTGGTGTATAAGGTGAAGAGAAAAGGAGAAAACACAGTCCCCTGTGGAGCTCCCATATCATTAACCACCACATCAGACAAAACACTGCCCAGCCTGACAAACTGTGGCCTGTCTGTCAGGTAGTCAGTAATCCAGGAGATCACAGAGCTGTCAACCCCCATCACCCACAGCTTCTCACCCAGCAGCTGTGGCTGAATGGTGTTAAATGCAATGTTAAATACTACATCAACTTCTGTGTGGACAACACCGTACCCACCAAGACCATACGGTGCTGCTCGAACAACAAACCCTGGATCAGCCCTGAGATTAAAACACTTCTGAGAGAGAAGAAAAGGATCTTCAGGTCAGGGAACAGGGAGATGCTGAAGTCCGTACAGAGGTAGCTGAGGAGGAAGATCAGAGAAGGCAAGGACAGCTTCAGGAAGAAGATGGAGGACAAGCTGCGACAGAGCGACATTGGCGGGGTCTGGAGAAACCTTAAAACCATCTCTGGGCTCCAGAATACCTCCTCCCAGGCCACGGGGGGCAGGGAGTGGGCGAACAATCTGAACCTGTTTTTTAATAGGTTTGACCAACCGCCCTCCCCCCGACTGCACAACAACCACTGCTGCCTCTAAAGTCATCGAGACCTGCTATCTACACCCCACTCCACCAACACCCCCCCACTCCCAGCACACAGCCCCCCAACCTGACCCTCACTAAGACCCAGGTGAGGACGGAGCTGAGGAAGATCAAGGCGGGGAAGGCCTCGGGACCGGACGGCATCAGCGCGAAGCTCCTCAAGTCCTGTGCAGACCAGCTGTGTGGGATTGTGGAGCACATCTTCAACCTGAGTCTGAAGCTGGGGAGGGTACCACAGCTGTGGAAAACATCTTGTGTGGTACCTGTACCAAAGACTTCCCACCCCAGAGACCCGAACAGCTACAGGCCAGTGGCCCTGACGTCTCACATGATGAAGACCCTGGAGAGAGACTGCTCCTTGCTCACCTCCGCCCCCTGGTGGGACTAGCAATGGATCCACTCCAGTTCACCTACCAGCATGGCATTGGGGTGGAGGATGCAGTGATCCTCCTCCTTCAGTGTTCCCTGTCCCACCTGGAGAAGCCCGGGAACACGGTGAGGATCATGTTCTTTGACTTCTCCAGTGCTTTCAACACCATCCAACCGATGATCCTGAAGGACAAGCTGCTGTGCGCAGGGGTGGACCAGCACCTGTCATCATGGATCCTGGACTACCTCACTAACCGGCCACAGTTTGTGAGAACCCAGGATTGTGTGTCCGACACGATCATCGGTAGCACGGGGGCCCCCCAGGGAACATGTGACGATGGGATGCCACCACTGTATGTCTTGTTGTGTGATTATGTTATATTTGTATCATTGTAAATTTCAGTATGATTATTTGTTAAGATGCACACAGTGTTTGGGATTTGTCTTTGTTAATTTGAATGCTCTTGGGAGATAATTATTATGATTAAGTATTTGGTAAAATAATTTATTTCACATACCTTTGCCAACATGCTTCCTGTGAGTGTCCAGGCAAAAGACTCTGCAAGGGGTTAAGGGCCTTATATAGGACACCAGCAGGGAGCAAACATGTATGGTAAGTTAGAGGGGTGGTTTAATATTTGTAAATAGGGGTTAAAGTTATTTATTGAATTATTTATATTGCTATTTATTGTATGTTATTTATATTTGTATTGTGTATGTTTGGGGAAATTATTTATGTACTTTTAGAAGTTAGTGGGTATGTGTTAAGAATAGGAATGATGATTGTTTTACCTGGGATTATGGTAGGGGCTAATCACCTCTAATTATCTCGTGCATTATATAACAGGTGTGAGATATCGAGTAACATGGTATTGCGATGTATTGCATTGCATTGTATTGCTGATTGCAGAGCGCTTATGGTTTTTGATATGCTTCTTGATTAACGAAGTGCATTTTGTTCTGAAGAATTGTGTCAGATGATTTCCTGAGAGACTGGAGACTAATACTTATAAGGTGAAATAAATTGGACAAATTGAAACTCTGGCCTCGCTTTACTGCACCAATTTTTACTGCACCAATTTTTACTGCACCAGAACCAAGGGTTTTGGCTCCCTTCCTGTTCACCCTTTATACTGTGGACTTCTCACACAACACAACACACTGCCATCTACAGAAGTTCTCTGATGACTCTGCGATCGTCGGCCTCATCTCCAACGGAGATGAAGCTGAGTACAGAGGACTTATCCAGGACTTCGTTGACTGGTGCCATCGGAATTGCCTCCAGATCAACGCGAGGAAAACTAAGGAGCTGGTGGTGGACTGCCGCAGGCAAGGACAACCCCTCACAGCACCAGTAAACATCCAGGGAACAGACATTGAGATGGTGACATCCTACAAGTAACTTGAGTGTTCATCTGAACAATAAACTAGATTGGTCACACAATACCGACGCACTCTACAAGAAGGGACAGCGCAGGCTGTTCCTACTGAGGAGACTCAGGTCTTCTGGTGTACAAGGGGTGCTCTTGAAGACATTCTACGACACGGTAGTGGCATCAGCCATCACTTTTGGAGTGGTCTGCTGGGGCAACGGCATTACAGCAGCCGATAGGAAGAGACTGAACAAACTAATCAAGAAAGCTAGCTCTGTCCTGGGGCAACGCCTTGACCCAGTGGAGGAGATAGGAGAAAGAAGGATGGTGGCTAAACTGTCATCTCTGCTGGAGTCCGAGTCCCACCCCATGCAGGACATACTGAACGCACTGAGGAGCTCATTTAGCAGTAGACTACATCATCCTAGGTGCGTGACCGAGAGGTTTCGCAGGTCCTTCCTACCTACGGCTGTCAGACTGTATAACCTAAGCAGGGCTGCTTGCAGAGATAGCAAAAAAACGTGACGACCTAATAGTATTGAACGCAAAAGACGCAACAGACTTACACAAATGGTCCCCTCCAGTATACAACTAGGACAATATCAGTCGCTACGGAGGGTGACAATATGTATGGGTACATATTCATACCATGTAGGGTAGCTAAATAGACGGTTATGCTGTTTATTCCATCTATCTACAATGATCCGCACTGTGTATATATATTTATGTGTACATATGTATATTCACTGCTCTTATTTTCTTATCTTCTAAATTATTGCTCTGAGTGTTGCTGTCTCTGTGCTGTTGCAATCCTGGAATTTCCCCATTGTGGGACTAATAAAGGCTTATCTTATCTTAAATGCATTGGAGAAATCAAAGAATGTGATTCTTACAGTGTCTCCTCCTCCATCCAGGTGCAAGTGAGCTCATTGCAGCAGGTAGATGACGGCGTCTTCAACTCCTAAATGGGGCTGATATGCAAACTGCAGAGGGTCCAGCCACGTCTTCACCAGCTGCCTCAGGTGGGCTAAGACCAGTATCTCCAGGACCTTCATCACATGTGATGTGAGGGCAACTGATCGATAGTCATTCAGGTCCGATGGAGAAGACTTCTTGTGGACAGGAACCAGGCAGGACAACTTCCACAGCACCAGTACTCTCTCCAGACTCAGGCTTAGGTAATACTTAATACTCCCATACATGACATATTGTAATGAAGTATGGGGAAATACATATAAAACAAACATATATCCACTCTTTATGCTTCAAAAGAGAGCTATTAGAATAATAAACAAAGCAGCTTACAGGGAACCAACAAACCCACTTTTTCTTAAACAAAAAACTCTCAAGTTGAAAGATCTGGTTGACTTTAAAACCGCAATAATAATGTTCAAAGTGAAGAATTTATCACTGCCCGCAAATATCCAAAAGTTGTTCCAAACAAGGGAGAAACGATGTCACTTCAGAGGAACATGTATATTTCAAAAGCCTACAGTGAGAACAACCACCAAGCAACACTGTATTTCAGTGCAAGGAGTCAGATTATGGAACGATTATGGACCTGAATTAAAATCATGTACAACGCTTGGACAATTTAAACAAAAACTAAAGGAAGAAATACTCCAAACATATTTACAAGACGACATGTAAACTCACATAAGGATTGACATTTCCAGCCTGTGTTGTGTTGTAGCTTAGTTTTTTTTTTTTCTCTCTCTGTGACATTCTGTCTTAGATTTGTCTTGAATAGTAACCGCTTAACTTAGCTTAGCTTAGTTTTCTTTTTGTTTTTTGTTTTTTTTTTTTCTCTCAGTCACACTTTGTCTTAGCTTTGTTCTAAATTGTAATCACTCTTGTCTTGTTTACTCTTTTTTCTTTGAATTCTTGGATGGAATATGGGTGGGCAATATAAGCTGCGGCTTCAGCCATCACCCATTTCGGATAACTCACGTGGAATTGTTTAGTAGAAGGAGTCTTTGTCTAATTTGACCTTGTTGTTATATTATACAGTTTCTTTTAACCTGTACTGTATTATCCGAAATAAATTCATTCATTCATTCATTCATTCATAGGTTGTATAGGTGCTTCAGTATCGGAGCTAGCTGGTTGGCACAGGTCCTCAGCATCCAGGCAGAGATGCCATCAGGACCCGCAGCCTTCCGCTGGTGAAGGCGCTCAAGCTGTTTCCTCACCTGGCCTGTAATCACAGTGATGTGGGAGTTGGTGCTGATGTCTTCATTGGAGAAGAGGGGGGGTAGGGGGGGAGAGAGAGGTGCTGCGACAAGGGAGTGAGGGGGAGGGGTAGGTGGGGGTCTTTGCACTGATGAGCTTCAAGGATTGCTAATAAGAGAAAGCAACTGCTGAAGAGACTGGGTGGAACAGAAAAACTGCAGTGGAATGGCCCTCCATGGCACAGAGTTGCCCATCCACATTCTAAAAGAATGTAATTTTAACAAAGAGTTGATATTGTTTGGGGATTTTAGTGTCAATTGGGAAGACAAATTGAAACGAAACGAACAAAACTATTTCAGATAACTTTCAGTTGAAACAAGTTCAAGGTCCAACAAGGATTGCAAAAGAGTCAAGTGATGGATTTGATATTCACAAATAAACCAGAAAGAATCATAAAGGCATATAACTTTATTCCAGGTTTGACAATATGTGCTAGGAAGTTAACTAAAAACAGATTTTTGTATAAGACCAGAAGAAAAAGATTTTCCAGTGTATTCCCGAAACAAAAAAGGGGAGTTTGTTCATGAAATTAATAATATAAACTGGGATGATGCACTTTCCATTAATCATCTAGACCAGATGTCACCAACTAAAACTGCAAGAGGTCCGATAAATCTATCCTCCCCAGCTGAATCTTTAGGCATCTCATGATTCGGTTATGATTCAGGTCTCCAATTTGATTCTAAAACCATTCTCGATGCATCTTGATACATTTTTTTTTTTTCTATTCAGAATTTTTCCCTCCCACTGAATATTTTATAAGTAAAATTTTCTTATAGAAAACTACAACAAGAAAAAATATCTTGTCAAGCAAAAAACGAGAATTATATCCTTGATTTAAGATATTTTTTCATACTAAGATTTCTTTTTTTTTTTTTTTTGCAGTGTATGGCTATTGAAAATGCTGTTTGTCTGTCTCAGAACCTACTAACATGATTGCAGTAACTATTTGTTGTACTGGTGGAGGCTGGATGACCAAAGAAACAATTGGATTTTAGAGGGGATCTGAATCAAGGGGTGGGATGCAAGAAGTTGTTTGTATTTTCTTCAAAACTGCAAAATAGGGAATTTCTTTTTGTCATTTTTATGAATTATTCACAGGATTTTCAATGAAATCTGAAATAATTCAGGTGTGTATGGGAGGTCATTATAGTGTTCATCTGTAGATCTACTTAAATATTTGTAAAAATATTTGATCTCTGAGTATTTTGTCAAACCAGAACATTGCGAATCCACAAACTCTTCATTTGTGTTGACTTTACAGAATGATTGGTTGAACTCAAACGTCTGGACCCAGGCAACAATTGTGTTATGTGCAGATGAAAAACACTGAAAACCACGAGAAAACTAAGAATTTATATAATGTATTTTATTAAAAATTGTGTAGTGAATCAAGTATTCACCTGGTGAACAATCCTTTTTAATCTCAAATATTTAGAATTATAACAGGATGTTGAAGAAAATCTGAATTCTGTCCCACCACAAGAAAAATAAATAATAAATCATAGATTTTGTCATGCAAAGTTTGACTCAACAAACTGAATATTTATGTGAAGAAAAATCATACAATTTCTTGAAAATAAACATCTCAGACAATTATGACTGCTGGTATGGGGCTTAAATATGTTTTTCTCACACACTATGTAATGATCATGGCAGAGATGGTTGCAAAGAAAATCTCACTTGTAAACTCATGAAATTTGTTGATATGAGACTCCCAATAGACTGTGAACACAAATTTATGCAGAATGATGCCAGTATTAGTTCTCATTTATGCTTCATTTTAGGGCTGGGTGATATAGTTCAAAAATGCATTGCAATATAATTTCTCAATATCGTGATCCACGATGCTAACTACGGGTGTGATACTCTAATGCCCTCCGCTACACAGAGGGCATCAGCTGTACCACACCCAGAGTTACTATATCCCTTGATACTGTACTCCCTCTTGTGTAATATTGCTTAACTGTCTTAAACGGAGAGACACTGTGTGCTGAAACAGATCCTTGTCCTGTTCAACAGTGAACTGGTAAGCAATTCCAGCTGCAGTGTTGAACCGATTTTCCACTGAGAGTCTTCGTATAATCCTGTCCCTCAAACCAGAGCAGTGTGAGAAAGTAGTGATATCCTGTGGGTGCTGATGTGCTGAAGTCATTCAAAGCAAGGGCATCTACATTTCCTATTAATTTTTGAATCCTAGAGCCCAAATAAAAAACATTGTTTAAATCTTTTCTTCTGACACACTGGTCAATGTTCTCTAATTTTGCTCACTGTTTTTTTTTTAAATGAAATAAATGTTTGTGTTGAAGTGCCTTGATTATTTAAAAAAAAAAAACATGCTCACATTAGGGTTGGCAATACACCTAATAGATTCGGTATATCGATACATTCTACTATGCGCGATACATACAATGCCTTTCTCACGAATATCAAGTATAAATTGTCACGGCAGTAAGCTGTCAGCAATTATTTGTCCAGTTGAAGCTTCTCTCTCCTCTCCTCTCACAACTGCACTCACTCGGTCCCCCTCGCCCCTCCCCACGTGCCGTATTTCATGTCAGGGTCATTGCCAGGTCTGTTTTTTCCTGCAATGTTTTTCTTTTGAAACTGCTTCTTTTGAGCCTGTTTTCGTGGAGCAGATACACTTGATTTTTTATGTACAATCTAGCAGCATTGGCATTGTGCAGGGAAAGGGGGAAAAATGAAATGACACACACATACTGGCTGCAATGGAAGCAGACTTGAATGAAATAATTTTCAGGAGGAAAAAAAAAGCATCGGCCTCATTGTCTCGCAGTGGACTTAGGAAGGTAGAAACTGAACAAAATACAGTTTTGTGCAATTTATGTCACAAAGCTGTTGTCTTTAAAGGTAGTAGTGGCACTAATTTGTTTCATCACTTGAGCATCCACTATAATATGAAAAATGCATTAAAATCTGCTCTCAACATCCCAGGTACCCCAACAAAAAATTAAAGGAAACAACCCTAAGAAAATTACTATATGGCTTCTTCATTTGGAAAATTTATCCCATACAACAAAAGCGCAAAATAGAAAGAGATCACAACTGCAGTTACAAATGAAAGCACCAAGGTGCTGATGCCTCAGTGCCAGAGCCTTGGCAGAGGTATGCATTCTCTTATCACCAAAATGTTATGGGTTCTTCTTTAGCCCAAGAACCACCTCTGGCAAAAATTCAATTCAAAAATCCATCCAGTAGTTTTGGAGTACACGCATGAGAGATTTTCTGTTATTTTAATGGAGAGAGTTCTAACAGTCATAATATAATCGCCCGTCATTTTATTTATAATATGATCACACACTAAATAGTTTTTTTTTTTTATTCCATCCACACTCTCATTTTAATTGTGGACTTTTACCATTGGAGTCTATAGATTAGACATTAATGTAGGATTTTTTAGGGGAATGAATGAATGAACAGGGAGGATGTGTGCATTCCAGTGTTGGAAGTGTGGCGCATGGGGGGAGGCATGTCAGTCTGAAGATTTTTATTCCATCCACATTTTTGTTTTCATCACAGACTTATTAGACATTAATGTATGATATTTTTAGGGGAATGAATGAATGAATGAACCAGGAGTGTGCAGCATTTTACTTTTCACTGTAATGCCACAGAGGAGATGCGTCCACATCTGCCTTGGCTGCGCACCCCTGGGTTTCCAGCTGGGTTGAGGCCTCCCGCACCTTGCCTACGGTCACGGTTCTCCCTTAACAACCTTCCTGACTGACAACTGTCAGCCCCCGGCAGGGACCGCCAAGAGCAGGCTCGTTTTGTGGCTGGAGTTGACGGCAGACAGGAAGCAGCGCCGGATCTCCTCCTTCCTGCCTGCCTAGGAAGGACTGGGATAGACAGCCACAAACCTCGCAGACTCCCGCACAAGAGGGGGAAGACCCTCGGCCAGCGAAAGCAACAGGAGAGGGAGCACTCCATCTCCCCATGGGCCAGGAGTGACTTCCGCACCATCGTTGATGAAAGTTTCTGAAAGCTGACACAGGCACCATCCTCTTTTCCTGAAGTTTCAAACCCAGTCATGTCTGTACAGCAGGGAAGATAAGTATTGAACATGTCAACACTTTTCTCATTAAACATATTTCTGATGGAGCCGCTGACCTCAGATTTTCACCAGATATCGGTAACAACCCAAGTAATCCATACATACAAAGAAATCAAGGCAACTGTGTTCACAAACAAGTTATATTTAATAAAGTGGAATGACACATTGAATAAGTATTGAACATACTTGGTGAAATTAATTTAATATTCAGTAGAAAAGTCTTTGTTGGTAATGACAACTTCCAGACGCCTTCTGTATGGAGAAACTAAGCACAGGCATTGCTCAGGAGTGATTTGAGCCCATTCATCCACACAGACTGTCTTCAAATCCTGAAGGCTCCGTGGGTGTCTTTTATGAACTCTGATCTTCAGTTCCTTCCATAGGTTTTCAATTGGATTCAGGTCAGGTAACTGACTGGGCCATTCTAGCAGCTTTATTTTCCTTCTCTGGAGCTAGCTGAGAGTTTCCTTGGCGGTGTGTTTGGGATCACTGTCTTAATGAAATGTCCATCTTTGGCATCTTGGCAGATGGCAACAGATTCTTATCAAGGATGTCTCTGTACATTTGCCCATTCATCTTTCCTTCAATTATATGAAGTCTGCCTGTACCATGTGCTGAAAAACACCCCCACACCATGATGGGATGTGCAGTGCCATTTCTCGTCCAAACATGCTGTGTGTTGGGGCATCCAAAAAGTTTTATTTTGTTCTCATCTGACCAGACTATTCAATTCAATTCAGTTCAGTTTCAATTTAACTGAATTGTTGGGGCACCCAAAAAGTTCCATCTTGTTCTCATCTGACCAGACTATATTCTCCCAGTATTTTTACTGGTTTGCCCAAATGTTGTGCAGCAAACTTTAAACGAGCTTCAGTCTGCTTTTTCTTTGGCAATGGATTCTTGCGAGGTGAGCGGGCATAGAGCCCATGTCGATTGAATGCATTACTTATTGTTTTCTTTGAAACAGCAGTACCTGCTAATGCCAGGTTTTTCTGGAGCTCTCCACGAGTGGTCTTTGGCTCTTGGTTAACTCTTGTAATAATTTGTTTGACTCCTCTGTCAGAAGTCTTGTGAGGATCTCCTGGTTGTGGCTGGTTTATGGTAAAATGATGTTCTTTCCACTTTTGGATGATGGCTCCAACAGTGCTCACTGGAACATTCAGCAGTTTAGAAATGCACCTGTAACCAATGCCATCATTGTGTTTTGCAATGATAAGGTTGCAGAGGACTTTGCTTCTTCCCATCATGAGTTCTTTGTGGTGTGACAATCTGGTATTCACAGACCTTTTTAAAGGCTATCAGTCAGGACTTAACCAGCTGAAATGAATTTGCACTGATGGGGGATGGGATGGCTTCCTAAATTTTGATGGATTTCAGCTGGTTTCTTGGCTTTCTATGGCTTTTTGCACCTCTTTTTCTTCACATGTTCAATACTTATTCCCTGTGTCTTTCCACTTTATGAAATATAACTTGTTTTGTGAATACAGTTGCCTTGATTTCTTTATACAGTATGTATGGATTACTTGGGTTGTCACTGATATCTGGTGAAAATCTCAGGTCAGTGGCTCCATCAGAAATATCTTTAATGAGAAAAACGTTGATGTGTTCAATACTTATTTTCCCCGCTGTATGTGTGGTTTTGGGAATGCCCAACGTTGATGAGACACCAGGCTGGAGTCAGGATATGCTATGAAGATAAAGTCTTTCTGCTGACTTCGGAACACCAACCCTGAACAACTTGGAAATGGTTGATGTCTTTGTTCAGTATCCCACCCCTGTGAACCGGACTCTTATTTAAGCTGTAAAAACCTGTACCCCTGTTGGCCAAAGGAGAGTCACTTAACTTTTTTCTTGACATTGAGAAATGATGGCATGAATCCCATTTTCTCATTATATTAGATGATATTAAAAATTATACCACAGAGTTGAGTAATTAATATTAATTTATCACATAAAAAGATGAAATCCCCTACCCAAGGCCACCGCAGGTACTAGGCCCCCGGAGCAGTGGGCTAGTACTGGAGTGGTGGCCTAGTTGGTAGAACATCCGCCCCACACCTGGGAGGCCTGGGTTCAAATCCCGGCTGGGTCATGCCAAAGACCATATAAAAATGGAACTTTCTGCCATCTAGCTTGGTGCTCAGCAATAATGGAACAGAGGAGGGAAATTTAAGGCAGCGACCCCTCTGATTCTAGATGTGGTTGACATTGTAGATAAGAGAAATGTAATTTTGTTCTACTGTACATGATTGGCTGTATGGATTGAATGACAATAAAGTTGGCTTTACCTTTTAAAGTTTCAATCCTTTTAATGTATTTATTGTATTATTCTCTAATTTCAGATTGGAAGTGAAGTTGGCAGAAATATACGCTCTCATTTAATATGTGTTAGAGATGTAATTCTGGAGATCAGTGTTTGGAGCCCTGTACCAGCAGTTACAGATAGTAAAACAAGCAAACGGTAACAATATTATACAAGTGTGTTTTTGCATTGGCTTGGAAAGAAAATTAAAAAAGAGTCAAGTGACTCTTGATGGCAAGGAAAGAAACAAAAAATTGGCTCAGTTCTTTCACTCAAGAGAAAAATACCCTAATATCATGAAATTGGGCTTTATGGCAAAATTCAGCACACTTAGAGTTAGTCTTGAATAAAATATACATACTGTATTAGTGTTTTGCTTTTACTGTTCACTTGATATGTACTGTACTTACAGTGGCAACATGAAACTGGGAACATACTTCCAAGGATTATGCACTCTTAACTGACATAATGACACAATATGTCACCAAGAAACCATGAATATAAATATATATTGTACATACGCATTTACAAAATCCAGACTTTCAAAAGGGCTGCAGACAGTGTAGAAAACGGGTGAAGATAGAGGTCACACTGCAGTCCTGGGATTCACTCTGCAAAGGTGTGTGTACATAGTTGCTGGAGGTATTTGGTTCATGTCTCAGTCCCCAGACTAGAAACTGTCAAAAACTGGTGTCTCAATTAGAGGGGACCATGTCCTTTATTACAGGTTCTCTGTTTAAGTAGGTGGCCCAGTAGACAAGGTTGAAGGAGCCAAAGAGCACAGGAAACAAAATCCGTGACATTCTGTCAATTTTGCTCACGCTGTTGAATGTCTTCTTGGTCTCTTGGGCTTTGGCGTCTGCTTTTGGTTTGTTGGGATCTGCAGCTCCACCTTTGGCGATGGTTGGGAGGGTGCTGGACTCCTTGGTGATATTAGGAGCATAGTTGGCTACTGCTACAGCATAGGCATTATTCTTCTTGACAACAGACACCCGTTCTTTTTTCTGCTGAGAAATCAAAAGCATTAGTTAAAATGTAAGAGCAATCTTACTTGACATCACCTATCTAAGAATACTGAATCTATATAAATGAAGTCTGGAAAGCTCCTTGAGATGACTGATGTTGTGAGCTGGTGCTGAATAAAAAACTGATCTGAAATTAAAATGAGGGGTGGCAGAGTCCCTGAAATAGTTTCAAAATGGATCAAGCACATTTTGTAATACCAGAGTGAAGGGCAGCAATGGCCAAATACAGTGGATCTAAAAAGTCTACACACCTTTGTTCAAATGCCAGGTTTTTGTGATGTAAAAAAATGAGACCAAGATCAATCATTTCAAAACTTTTCCCACCATTAATGTGACCTATAACCTGTACAACCCAATGGAAAAACAAACTGAAACCTTTTAAGGGGGAAAATAAAAACTTACAATAACCCTTTTGCATAAATATGCACACCCTTAAACTAATACTTTGTTGCACCACCTTTGGCTTTTATTACAGCACTCAGTCTTTTTGGGTAGGAGTCTATCAGCGTGGCACATCTTGATGTGGCAATATTTGCCCACTCTTCTTTGCAAAAACACTCCAAATCTGTCAGATTGTGAGGGCATCTACTGTGCACAGCCCTCTTCAGATCACCCCACAGATGTTCAATCTGATTCAGGTCTGGACTGTGGCTGGGCCATTCCAAAACCTTAATCTTCTTCTGGTGAAGCCATTCTTTTGTTGATTTGGATGTGTGCTTTGGGTCATCGTTGTGCTGAAAGATGAAGTTCCGCTTCATCTTCAGTTTTCTAGCAGAAGCCTGAAGGTTTTGTGCCAACACTGACTGATATTTGGAACTGTTCATAATTCCCTCCACCTTGACTAAGGCCCCAGTTCCAGCTGAAGAAAAACAGCCCCAAAGCATGATGCTGTCACCACCATGCTTCACTGTAGGTATGGTGTCCTTTTGGTGATGAGCAGTGTTGTGTTTGCGCCAAATATACCTTTTGGAATTATGGCCAAAAAGTTCAACCTTGGTTTCACTGGACCATAACACATTTTCCCACAAGTGTTTGGGAGATTTCAAATGTGTTTTTGCAAAATGTAGCTGGGCTTGGATGTTTTTCTTTGTAAAATAAGGCTTCCATCTTGCCACCCTAGACAGGAGTTTGTTGTCACATGTACTAAACAGCCAGTACTTGCCAGAAATTCCTGCAGGTCCTTCAATGTTGCTGTCGGCCTCTTGGCAGCCTTCCTGACCAGTTTTCTTCTTGTCTTTTCATCAGTTTTGGAGGGACGTCCAGTTCTTGGTAATGCCACTGTTGTGCCATATTTTCTCCACTTGATGATGACTGTCTTCACTGTGTTTCATGGTATATTTAATATCTTGGAAATTCTTTTGTACCCTTCTCCTAACTGATACCTTTGAACAATGAGATCCCTCTGATGCTTTGGAAGCTCTCTGCGGACCATGGCTTGTGCTGTAAGATGTGACTATGAAAATGTCAGGAAAAGCCTACTAGAACAGCTGAACTTTATTTGGGGTTAATCACAGGCACTTTAAATGGTGGCAGGTGTGTGCTGACTCCCATTTAACATGAGTTTGAATGTGATTGGTTATTTCTGAACACAGCCACATCCCCAATTATAAGAGGGTGTGCATATTTATGCAACCAGGTTAATGTAAGTTTTTTTATTTTTCCCCTTAAAAGATTTCAGTTTGTTTTTCAATTGGGTTGTACAGGTTATAGGTCACATTAATGGTAAATGGCATTCACTTATATAGCGCTTTTATTCTCATCTCTAGATGACCAAAGCGCTTTACAGATCCTGCTATCCACCCATTCACACACGGTGGCATAGCTGCCCAACATGGCGCTGTCCAGACCCACCAGGAGCAATTGGGGTAAAGTGTCTTGCCCAGGGACACAACAGCAGGATATGTGGGGACAGGGGGATTCAAATCGCCAACCATCCAGTTATTAGATGACCCGCTGTACCTCCTGAGCCAGTGCCATCCTGTTAATGGTGGAAAAAGTTTTGAAATGATTTATCTTGGTCTCATTTTTTTACATCACAAAAACCCGGCATTTGAACAGGGGTGTGTACACTTTTTTAGATCCACTGTATGTCAACAGTTTATACACTGTATGTTTTTTTGTGTTTTCAAACTTTTAGCAAAACATGAAGCAAAGATAAACTTTTACACATACAATAAGTGAAAGGTATAATCACACAAGATACAAGTCAAAGCATACTGTAATGTCTAAGGTTTGTATCCACAGAGAAGGTAAAGAAGAAGAATTTAAGAATTTGAAATTTAATTATTTTTCCAGACTTTCTGAGAATGGCTTATTTCATTTTAAATCTGTGAGACTACATTCAACTCTGCCCTCCCTCTTACATCACTATTGCTATTAGCTGCCTGTAGCTGCCTAGCTCGGAGCCAACTAATGTAAATTTGTCTCAATGTATGAAATAATGAATCAATGGTGGGCAGTTGTGCGTGGTTTTAGTGATTGATAGGATATGACGGGTCCCTGGAGTACAATAAGCACAGAAACATACATGGATGAGTGGCTAAACTGCTAGCTTCAGCTGGGAACAGGTCAAGTCGCCCCCCAAAATTTGCCCTGGGATCTGGTGATGTTTGAGAAAATAAAACTTTAACTAAACTAAAATAACATAAGAACAAAATACAGCTCTGGAAAAAAAAAAGAGACCACTGAAAAATCTTTCCTAAATTAGTATACAGTATCTTCATGTATGGTAGCCATTCAGTTCAAGTATCTGTTGAATTCCAACACCAGTACACGTCAATCTATTTGAAGTACTGATTAGGTGATCATCTAAGCATGGTAAGATGTATGGAAGCAGTGAATAAAAATCAGTTTTTCCACAAATACAGATTTCTGCATTCTTCCTAAATAAAATTTAAGTATGGTAGTGTTTAGGACTGAACATGATCACATCAAAAAATACATCTAAAAGCAACATCTTTTTTGTTGTTTTGGCCAGTTGTCATTGTCTGTAAATAAATGCTCTAAATGACGATATGCTGACTTGGAATTTGGGTGAGTTGTTTTCAGTAGGTTATAGAATGAAACAAAATTGTTCATTTTACTCAAACACATGTGCCTAAATAGTAAAATCAGATACCATAATAATTTTACAGTGGTATATGGTCAAGCGTTGTTAGATGAACAAAGATTCCAGTGGGGGTGAACAGAATTTAAACAAAAAAAAAGATCAAAACTGGCCAGATCCAGATGGCCTGTCATCTCTTCCTTGCCGAGGTGAGCTGTGTCGGTGTACAGTGATTGACTTGGACCGGCTAGCATGCTAGTGCTAACAGTTCAGTGTAAAATCATGGTGAAAATACAACAAAATAAAGCAGAATGACATGAGGTACAGTATATTACTGTGGATCAGTGAACCAGATGGAAACAGGGACGTCTATTAGGGTGATTGAAATCTAAAGAAATGACAATATAAACTGTGCATAGTGTGAGCTTCATAGTACCGCCGTTAGCTCAAAAGCTAACACCTCTGGCTCCCATCCATCTATGTGACAGTGTGGTATTCCATGTCTGAACACACTCTTAAGGCCTGTACTTACTCTACAAGAACAGAGAAATTTGTTCTTTTTCTTGAGGTGGCAAGAACAAGAACAAAGTTCTTTCTGGCCAGGACATTTCATACTTCATGAGAAACTCAAGTGCAGAACTCTTGCAAAATTCAAACTTCTGACCAATCACACAATAGGTGTCGGACACCACACAAGAAAAAAGTTTGCCCAGATGATGTGTCAAGAACAAGCTGCAAGAACTCACAAACCAGGGCTGAAAAAAAAAAGACATCACTTAGATGCACACCATAACTGAACGACCCGAGTATGATCAATACACTTACCTCCATTTGGTCCGGGAATTCGAAAGGGTCTTGGATCACTCTGATCATGAGGGGGACGTTTCCAACCGGCTGTTCATTGTGCACTGGGGAAGTAAGACTGTTGCCAAACTTTGTCTTGATTTCCAGGCTGAGGAGGGTTGAGACGATGTCATGTTACAGGGCAAGTTCACGCGTAGTTTGAATATCAACCTCCACGATGAACTGGCCTGCTGCTATGAGCCTGATTCCCTGGAGACATTTTTCACCCTAGCTTATCCCATTCTACTTGGTTATCACACTCAACTTGTTTGCCTTCATGATCGTGGGCCCGAGCTCTACCTCCAGCTTCCACCCCTGAGCCAATGCTCATTGGACCCTTGCGCCTTACCCCACAGCATGCAGATAGTGGCAGGATGCGAGGTTTTGCATGTACTGTAGCGCTGCTGATCATGATCTGGCGGGGTGTTCCATGAAGCCAAAAGAGGGAGCCCAACAGCCACAGGAAGTGGTCTCCTGGATCACATTTTGTTTATTCACGTGCCTTCTTTCCTCCACGGCTTCACCCTCGGTCACTCTCTCTCCCTCCCTGTCCAAGCCCTCCGACTTATCAGGTTCCCCCAAATTTCATGATCTGGCCAAAGTGTTCAGTAAGGCGAAAGCTCTCCCTCTACCTCCACACCGACCATATGACTGTGCCATTGATCTCCTCCATGGCTGGAGAGGGAGGCCATAGAAAAATACATCAAGGAATTGCTTAATTAGTTTTTTTCATTAACCTTTATGTATATAGGTAGTCTCATTGAGACAGAAGGTCTCATTTTCAAGAGAGACCTGGTTAATTAATGCAGATATTATTTGACCATCCACCTCTCACAAGAGGACAGGGGTTTTTTCCATGGTAGAAGGATGGTTCTCAGCACCCCTGCATCAACTATAGAGAATCAAAGCACATCATGGTCAAGGGTAAGTATGCACTTCCCCTTATCACTCTGCCTTTGATCTCCACCAGGGGACATCCATCTTTACTAAACTTGACCTCTGCAATGCTTACCACCTTGTTAAAATATGTGAAGGGCATGAGTGGAAAGCAGGTTTTCGCACCCCCATCGGCCACTTTGAATATTTGGTGATGTTTGGTTTAACTGATGCTCCTGCAGTATTTTAGAGACTCATTATGATTGATTTTCTGAATAACTTTGTGTTTGTCTATTCAGACGATATACTCATCTTCTCTAGGAACATCGCCTTCACATCCGGACAGTCCTTCAACACCTTCTGGAGAACCAACTGTACATGAAGGCAGAAAAATGTGAGTTTTATACCACATCTACCTCATTCGTGGGATTTATCATTGCTAAGGGGCCAATTAAAGCAGACCCAAATAAGGTTACGGCAGGCACTGATTGGCCCATCCCATCCACTCGCAAGCAGCTGCAGCAGTTCCTAGGGTTTGCCAACTTCTACCGGAGGTTCGTTCACAACTACATCATGCTAGCTCAGCCCCTCACTCAGTTTACCTCTACATAGACCCCCTTCTCCTGGTCTGTGGAAGTGAGCCAACCATTCTCCCATCTTAAGAAATTGTTTTCTCAAGCCCCCATCCTCATCCAGGTTGACCCAACCCAGCAATTTGTTGTCAAGGTTGATGCCTTGGACCTCCGGAGTTGGGGCAGTCCTTTCACAGCACTTGATCATGACAGTAAACTCCACCCATGTGCTTATTTTTTGGTGCCTTTCTGCTGCTGAGAGAAATTATGACGTTGATGACCAGGAGCTGTTAAATTTGCCTTGGAGGACTGATGGCACTGGCTTGAGGGGGGTTCCCAACCCTTTTTGGTCTAAATAGACCATAGAAACTTAGAATATCTCTGGTCGGTAAAGTGCCAAAACCCTCGCCAGGCATGCTAGTCATTATTCTTTGAGACGTTTGAGTTTATTCTCACCTACAGGCCCAGCTCTAAAAATTCTGAGCCAGATACCCTTACCCACCAATTCTCCCTGGATCCCTCCTCTCCCCCTGAGGGGACCATCATCTCTCCCTCCTGTGTCATCAGGGCTCTCTCCTGGCAGATAGAGGAGAAGGTCAGGAGGGCACAGAGCACTGATTATTCAGCAGGGATTATTTATTGGGTGCATACTTACCCTACATGTCATTTGTTTGCATGGCATTCCAAATGACATTGTACCTGACAAAGGTCCCCAGTTTGTGTCGCAGGTGTGGAAGGCTTTCTGCAAGGCAATCTGTGCAGCAGTCAGTTTGACATCTGGATACCAGCCCTAGAGCAACAGCCAGTGCGAGCAAGCAAACCAGGAATTGGAAGCGGTCCTGTGATGCTGGACCTCCTCCAACCCTCCATCATGGAGTCTACACCTACCTTTGGTGGAATACACCCGTAACTGCCACAGCTGCAGCCATGGGTGTGTCCCCTTCGGAGGCATCGCTGGGATATAATCCCCTGTTCCTACCTATCACTGAGGAAGAGATTTCGGTGCCATCTGTTCAGCACAACATCCACCCCTGTCAACGCATTTGAAGGGCCACCTGAGCCATTCTTCTTCCTGTCATTGAACAGAATGCTACCATTGCTAACCGACGAAGGGTCCCGGCCCTCAACAACTCTGTGGGCCATAAGGTATCTTTGTCCAGACACAACAACCCCCTCAAAACTGATTCAAAAAGCTCTCTCCTTGTTTTATCAGTCCTTTTCCAATCACTACAATAATCAATCTGGCTGCTGTTTGCCTCAGTTTCCCATCTTTTCTTCGCATTCATCTAATGTTCCATGTCTCACAGGTGAAGCTTGTCTCCTCCAGTTCTCTCTGCCCTTCCTCCAAGCCCCTGCCTCCTCCCAAGATGGTCCATGGAGGACCGGTCTGCATGATCAGTTGTATCCTGGACATCCACTGTAGGGGTCATGGATTTTAAAAAAGGAAAAAGAAATGGAGGCCTTCACAGGATTTCAGGATCAATGCAGGAATTTTCTTATTTGTCTGACAGTACTTCTCTTAAAATGATATGATAAAACCAAATATAAAAGACTGTAAACATGCTTTCCTCAGAAAAATCTGCATTTATGCCTTGTAACATTAAATACTGAAAAGCAATAAATGGAATTTTTATATATTTTTTTTATTTAAGCTGTGGCGGATAAAATAAGGGAACCCAGTGTGGAGGCACGGAATAAGTGCAGGCAGGACACGGCGAACTGAAGCTTAAAAGGGTGTTTTATTGGACTTCCGGGAAGATGGCGGAGAGACATAACGCTTAAACAGAGAGCTCTCCCTAGCCGGATTAAAAATCATCGGTAAATGGCCAACTCGACATAAGCGGATCAATAAACTAAGGGATGAAAACACGAAGGAGCCGGGCACAAGGACAAAAGCAGAGTAAAATTAAAGAATTCCTCTTCAACAACGCAGGAGAAACCGCTGAACACGGGGCCCAAAAAAACGAGGTGACCGCAGCAGAGAAAATGGAAGACACACTCGATACCATGAACACTGGCATCGCCAGTTTGGGTAAAGAGTTGAGAGACTTCAAACGGCAGCTACAACAGGATTTAGCGGCTCTTAAGGAGGAGCTGAAAAAAGAGATTAAGGAAGAAATTATGGGCCTCCGAAGAGAAATGGAGCGCAAGCTAGCAGAAAACATGGAGGAGCTGCGCTCCCAGCGGGCGTGTATGACAGAAGCGCAGGCCCGAATATCAGAGCTGGAAGATTGGAATAGCGAGGCAAGCGAACAGCTGCAGACCCTGACGGCACAAATGCAGAGGATGCAGGAGAAAGTAACCGACTTGGAGAGCAGGTCCAGACGGGGCAATATACGCATCTTCGGGATCCCGGAGGGCATTGAAGGCAACTCGATGACGAAATTCATGGATGAGTTCTTAAAAAAAGAGCTGGAACTGCCCAGCGAAGCGGATCTGCAGATTCAACGAGCGCACAGAGCCTCGGCACAGAACCCGAACCCACGCTCTACACCCAGGTCAGTTGTGGTAAACTTTCTGAAATATGATGTAAAGGAAATAATCCTGACACGAGCGGGGAAAAAAAAGATACGAATCGGCGACAAGCAGATATTCTTTGATCATGACTACCCGGCGGAAATTGTGCAGCAGCGGAAGAAATATGCCAACATTAAAAAAACGCTGAAAGAAAAAAAAATTAGATTCCAAACGCCGCTAACGAAGATGAGGATTCATTGGGAGAACGGCGTAAGAACCTACAACACAGCCAGAGAGGCAGCGCAGGACATGATGGAGCGGGGCCTTGAGGTGTACGTGCTGGAGGAAACGGTAGGAGCAGCGGAGGCCCTGAACGCATCACGACAGCCGGAGTGGAGGCGAGTGAACGGCAAAAGACGGGGGGAGACGTGGCGCAGCGGGCCCAGGAAAGACTACAAGGCTTTCAACTGAAAGCCTAGATTATAACAAAGATTAAGAAAGACACAGAAGAAATGAAGGCCAAGAAGACAAGGTAAAAGAGAAACAGACGGCTAGGAGAGGTTTAAGTGATATTTGTTGGACATTTCTAGACTAATGACTATTTCTTGGATAGTAAATACAGGTCTAGGGAGGGCCCTACACTCGGTGAGGACAATCCCTCCACCCACCAACAGGGACCAGTGGGCAGAAGAAAGGCCCAAAGTACGGAGGTCGAGATTTTTTAATGTGTTTTTATATAAATATGTGTTATTTTTGTTGTTAAAGGGGCTAGGAGCACAAGTTAAAAAAATGGAAAAACATGATTATGGGTAAAAATCTTAAGATAATAACACTAAACGTGAATGGTCTGAACTCACCTGTTAAAAGGGAAAGAATAATAAGAAAATTCAAGAAAGAAAAAGCCGAAATTATATTTATGCAAGAGACACATTTGAGCAAGACAGAACATGTGAAACTAAAGAGATTTGGCTATAAGAACTCCTACTACAGTTCATTTAAGGGAGGAACTAAAAGGGGGGTTATGATACTAATCTCAAATAAAATACAATTTGAATGTGAACAGGAAATCCAGGATAAAGAAGGCAGGTATGTAATAATAAAGGGTAGCATAGATGGAATGCAGATCACATTAGTGAGCATCTATGCCCCACCAGAAAGTGACAAGGGTTTTTTTCAACATCTGTTTGATCTCATAGCAACACACAGTGAAGGAGTCCTAATTTGTGGAGGAGACTTAAATGCTGTCATGGATCATGAAGTTGATACAACAAGTGTTAAGAAGACAAAAAAACATGTAACAAAATTCATAAGAACCTCACTGGCAGAAATGGGTATGGTAGACATTTGGAGGGACCTGCACCCACTCGAAAAAGACTATACACATTATTCAGCAGTCCATAAAGTACACTCTAGAATAGATTACTTCCTTATGAATGAAGATGACAGACACAGGGTGAGAAATTGTTGGATTGGAGGGGCAGAAATATCAGATCATAATCCTACAGTATATACATGGAAATAAATTTAAACAATAGAAAACGACAAACAACATGGAAACTTAATGTAGGACTGTTAAATGATGATAAAATGAAAGAAAGAATAAAAGTAAACATAAATGAATATATCCAAGAGAATGACAATGAAGAAGTGGACCCAACAATACTATGGGATGCACTAAAAGCCGTGTTAAGAGGTAAATTAATTGTTGAAACAGGAAAAGCAAATAAGACTAAACTGGAAGCGTATGAACAAAGATGTGAGAGACTGAGGGAATTAGAACATAAACGTCAAAGCACAAATGATCCAAAAATATATCAAGAAATTAAAGAAGAAAAAATAAAGATAAAAGAAACACAAATGGATGAAATTGAAAGGAAAAATAGATATCTAAAGCAAAAATATTATGAAACGGGACCAAAAGCCACAAAACTGCTGGCAAAACGGTTAAGAAAACAACAAACAATGAATAATGTATATAAGATTAAAGACCCCACCACAAATAAAACCACAGTTAACCCAGAAAACATCGAAGAAATATTCCATAATTTCTACCAAGAACTATACTCGCAACCTGAAGAAACAAATACTAAAGATATTAAAAAATTTCTATGCACATTGGACTTGCCATCAATAGGAAATCAACAAAATGAAAAGCTAACAGCAGAAATAACAACACAAGAGATTAGAGATGTGATTAAGTCACTTAAAAATGGTAAATCACCAGGTAGTGATGGATACCCATCTGAGTTTTATAAACTGTTTATAGAAGAACTCATGCCAAAGCTCCTAAAGTCATTTAATTGTACATTAAACAACAACAAAATACCTCCATCATGGAACGAAGCCATTATTTCAGTTATTTTAAAGCCAGGGAAAGATAGGGAACAATGCGGAAACTATAGGCCAATCTCTTTATTAAATGTGGATTATAAAATATATACAACAATTATATGTAAACGAATAAAGACATTCTTGACGGAATTGATAGAAGATGATCAAACTGGTTTCATAGAGGGACGCCAAACACATGACAATATCAGGAGAACAATACATATAATTAATCAAATACATAAAGGAAAGAAAAGCGCAGTAATAATGAGTTTAGACGCAGAAAAAGCATTTGACAGGGTTAACTGGAAATTCCTATATAGTGTGCTGGAACGCTTTGGATTTAACGAAAAATCAGTACAATGCATAAGGACACTGTATCAAGAACCTGTGGCAAGAATCAAGATAAACGGTAGCTTAACAGACAAAGTAAATATACAAAGATCAACTAGGCAGGGATGCTGCTTATCGCCCACCTTGTTTGCTCTGTTCATAGAGCCACTGGCTCAAGCGATAAGACAAAATAAGAAATTAAAAGGTGTAACAATAAAGGGGGCGGAACACAAGATTGGGCTATTTGCAGACGATATTATAGTTTACCTTGAACAACCAGATGAATCAATAATGGAAATGATGAACTTGATAGAAAATTTTGGAAAATTATCAGGATACAAGATAAACATAACAAAAACACAAATACTGACATTCCACTATAACCCTCTAAACCAGATAACTGATAAGATCAAACTAAACTGGAAACAAAAAGAAATTAAATACCTTGGAGTGAACATACCTAAAGATCTAAGCAAAATCTATAAAGCAAACTATGATAGGTTGGAACAAGAAATAAAAAAAGATATTGATAGATGGTCAATCTTAAATATGGATCTGAATTCAAAAATTGAGACAGTCAAAATCAGCATACAACCTAGATTACTTTACCTCTTCCAGGCTATACCAACAGAGATTCCAGATGCCCAATTCTCAAAGTGGGACAGGATGATATCGAGATTTGTTTGGGGAGGTAAAAAACCAAGAGTGAAATATAAAACTCTCCAGTTACCAAAAGAGAAAGGAGGCATGGGCCTACCGAGTCTAAAGGAATATTACTACTCAGCACAAATAAGATATATCATATGTTGGTGCGACGAGGGATATGAGGCAAAATGGAAAGAAATGGAAAAGGAAATTGAGGGACTCCCAGTACAAAGCATAATAGGAGATAAAGATGCATATAAGCAAATCAAACAAATAGACCCAATCACTAAATTTACTTTAGAACTGTGGTATAAAATAGTACAAAAGTATAATATAAAGGAAGACAAACTATTGAAATGGGTAGCATTTGACAGTCAGTTTGAACCGGCAAAACAAGATAGGGGATACAAAAATCTGGTGAACAAGGGAATCACAGCATGGGGCAATATCGGAAAAAAAGATCTCGGGAGCTTTGTAAACATCAGGAGAAAATTTAAACTAGAAAGATCGGAATTCTTCAGATATCTGCAGATGAGAGACTATTATATGAAGAAGATTAGGCATAACCTCCAAACAGATGTGAGCGAGATTATACAATTCATTTTAAGCTCATATACAGGAAATAAAACAAGAATTATTTCAAAGCTATATCAGAAACTTATGGCAAACAATCATTCAAGTAACTATATAAAGGAGAAATGGGAGAAAGAGCTCAATTTAAACATAACAGAAGAAAGCTGGCAGGAAATATGGAAAACACAACACACGTCAACAAATTCAAGAACATGGAGGGAATTTGGATGGAAAAACCTGATTCGCTTTTTCATTACACCACAGATTCAAGGAAAGTATACAAATACCCAATCTATATGCTGGAGGGGATGTGGGGCTCAAAATGCAGACCACTCACATATGTTTTGGAAATGCTGCAAAATCTCATCATTCTGGAAATCTATACATGTGACAATACAGAGGATATTAGGATATAATATACCAATGAACTGTAACCTGATGTACCTATGTGATCTTAAAAGAGACAATGTTATACAGGCTGAGGACAGATATCTAGTTAAAATCTTGTTGATTGCATGTAAAAAAACAATCACAAAAAAATGGCGATCAGAAGTTCTTCCTGACCAAGAGCAATGGACTGACATTATTGAGGACATACGTATGATGGAAAAACTAACATATCGACAAAGAATGCAAGAAGGACTGTGGGAAAAAAAATGGCGGAAATGGACACACTACAAAGTGCAACAACGAGACAGATATTGAAAGAATAACCAAAGACGCTGGAAAAACCAGAAGAATTAAGAGATGGAAACTAAAAACTTGATGCTCCAACATTTGTCCCCCCCCCTTTTTTTTTTTCTCCTTTTTCTTTTTTACTCTAGCCCCTTTGTTTTTTTTAAATGTAGACTGTGATCTGAATGCAATATATATAATGAAAAATGAATAAAAATCTTAAGTTACAAAAAAAAAGGGTGTTTTATTCATCCTCCATCACGAGAGCTCACCCCAGCGCTGTGGGAGCGTGCTGGAGTGAGCCCCGTGTCTCTAGTCAGCAAACAGGCAATGCGTGTGATCAAAAAGCGAGTAAGAGGGAGAGCAAGCGATATGGTTCACTTATATACCCAGCTAGACAATGCATGCATGGCACATTAGCATCACAGTAAACTGCAGGAAGGCATGGACATTTGCATTAGAGTCACAAATATCAATAGCAAGATTACTGGCGCCGGGATTAGACAAAGAGAGGCTGCCTATTGATATCAGTCCATACATCTCACTGTTCTGCTAATTGCTCCAGCTGAGCGCTCTGCTTGTCCGTAGGCTGTGGGGGTCGCCCCACACCACTCCCCCCCAGAGGGCTCAGCAGGGGGCTGAGGCCTCGATCGTCTGGTTTTGGTAGCAAGCTGCGGGAAAAGCTCTGTGCAGGCGGAGGTGGAGGGAGGGGGTGTGGGGGTAGCAAGTGCCGGCCTGGGACGGCAAAGTTGTCTGGGCCGCGCAAAAATTGCATGTGGATCCACGATGTTGAGGGGCTGTCCCGTTGAACGTGGCAGAGGTCCACAGCGGCTGTGAGAAGAAAAATTTGTCTCTGACTCTTCTCACGGTTCAGTACTGCGAGGACGCGTAGCAGCCATGAAGAAAAAACAGGAGCTGTAGCTGTGTGGGGGACTTGGCGTGTTGACTTTAGGTGCACGCGCAGCCCTAAAGCCCTCGGGGACAGCTGACAGCTGAATTCCCATTGTGCGCCGTGGCTGAGACCCATACAAAGTCCTGTGTGCTGCGTGTCTGCTTCAGGTGTGTGAGCAGCCCTGAAGGGTCCGAGGATGGCGATCGGCCGTGTTTCTCGGGCGTGTGCAGCGGCGGAGGACGATGGCAGCCTGTGGAGCCGGTATTGTCCCGTGCGTGGTGCGCTGTCCTCGTAACCCCCCTGTGTGCGTGCGGGGGTTCGGTGCATGGCAGGTCCGCTGTCGCGAGGTGAGTCAGGGCCAGGGAGCTTGATGGAGATCAGCGTCGTCGGCGCCGATGGTCGTCCCTGTTTGGGCTGTTGCTGTCGTTCGCTCGTGCCGGGTCATGGTGCGTTCCGTTCCACGCGCTGCGTTCTCCGTCCGGCCCTGGAGGTCGCCGTCGTGGAGAGAGGACGAGGTGGGTGCGCGCTCGTGTGGATGCGGAGGGGCGGTGAGAGGGAGTAGACGTTCTGTGTCCCTCGGCCGGTCCCAGCGTGGATGTCTGGATCTCAGGCGAGGGTCGCACCATGACGCTTTCTGCAGCTTTCCCGGTCGTGGATGATCTCCGGAGAGTTCGCCTGATGTTGGCTCTGCGTCGAGGTCTCCCGCGTGGCAGTAGGGAGGGCAGTCCATTTGCGTCAGGCAGCTGCGTTCACTCGTCGTCGGAGTCCCCGCCGGGGGCTGCGTTCGTTCGGTCAGCGTGTTCTTTCCTTCGGGGTCACCAGTGTGGCGGATAAAATAAGGGAACCCAGTGTGGAGGCACGGAATAAGTGCAGGCAGGACACGGCAAACTGAAGTTTAAAAGGGTGTTTTATTCATCCTCCATCACGAGAGCTCACCCCAGCGCTGTGGGAGTGCGCTGGAGCGAGCCCTGTGTCTCTAGTCAGCAAACAGGCAATGCGTGTGATCAAAAAGCGAGTAAGAGGGAGAGCAAGCGATATGGTTCACTTATATACCCAGCTAGACAATGCATGCATGGCACATTAGCATCACAGTAAACTGCAGGAAGGCATGGACATTTGCGTTAGAGTCACACATATCAATAACAAGATTACTGGCGCCGGGATTAGACAAAGAGAGGCTGCCTATTGATATCAGTCCATACATCTCACTGTTCTGCTAATTGCTCCAGCTGAGCGCTCTGCTTGTCCGTAGGCTGTGGGGGTCGCCCCACAAAGCTTTATTTATACAGGGTAGTTCCACTGCGAAGCAACCTCTCTTTTTCAAGGATGCCCTGTTCACACTCACACATTCACACCAGGAAGCTGCCCAGTACAACCACAGACTGACCTGTGGCCACTGAGCAGCTCCACTGGAGCCGTTGGGGTTAAGGGCCTTGCTCAAGGGCACCACAGTGGGGTTAAGGAGGGTGGGGCAAACACTGCTATGTTATCTGTTCCACCCAGATCTGATCCTGCCGGTCCAGGGATCGAACCCATGACCCTCCACTCACCAGTCCACATCCCTAACCATTAGGCCACCAATGCCCACCAGCCCACCAGAATTAAGTATAAATGGAATACTGACGTAATTAGAAATATCTGCACAATTATATTGTTTTAGCAATCAGAAAAATGTGCATGTTGGATATGGATGTAACTTTTGCATGTTTTTTTTCCAAAATATAAACAGTGTATACAGTGATGTGAAAAAGTATTTGCCCCCTTCTTGATTTCTTATATTTTTGCATATTTGTCACACTTAAATCTTTCATATCATCAAACAAATTTTAATATTAGACAAAATAACCCAAGTAAATACATAATGCAGTTTTGAAATGATTATTTCATTGATTAAGGGAAAAAAATCTATCCAAACCTACTGGGCCCTATGTGAAAAAGTAATTGCCCCTAAACCTAATAACTGGTTTTGCCACCCTTGGTGGTACCAACTGCAATCAAGCATTTGCGATAACTGACAGTGAGTCTTTTATTTCGCTGTTGAGGAATTTTGGCCCACTCTTCTTTGCAGAATTGTTTTAATTCAGCCACATTGGAGGGCTTGAGTTTGAGGTCACAAACTGATGGTTGCACATTCTCCTTCACGATTTTCTGGCAGAGAGCAGAATTAATAGTTCCATCATTTATGGGAAGTTGTCCAGGTCCTGAAGCAGCAAAGCAGCCCCAGACTATCACACCACCACCACCACGTTTGACTGTTGTTATGATGTTCTTTTCATGAAATGCTGTGTTAGTTTTACACCAGCTGTAACAGGACACACACCTTCCAAAAAGTTCAACTTTTGTCTCGTCAGTCCACAGAGTATTTTCCCAAAAGTCTTGGGGATCATCAAGATGGTTTTTGGCAAATGTGAGATGAGCCTTTGAGTTCTGTTTGGTCAGTAGTGTTTTTTGCCTTGGAACTCTCCCATGGATGCTATTTTTGTCCAGTCTCTGTCTTATTGTTGAATCATGGACCAGTGTCCAAACTGAGGCAAGTGGAGCCTGCAGTTCTTTAGACGTTGTTCTGGGTTTTTGTTTCTCATCTGTTCTAGAATTTCTTTAGATCACAGCATGATGTGTTGCTTTTTGAAATCTTTTCACCTACTTCACTTTGTCAGAAGTTCTATTTAAGTAATTTCTTGGTTCAACAGGTCTGGCATCAATTGGGCCTGGGTGTGGCTAGTGAAATTTAACTCAGCTTTCCAAAAAATGTGGTTAATCATAGTTAATTCATGATGTAACAAGGGGGACAATTACTTTTTCACATAGGGCCAGGTAGGTTTGGATAGCTTTTTTCCCTTAATAAATGAAACAGTCATTTAAAAACTGCATTTTGTATTTACTCAGGTTGTCTTTGTCTAATGTTAAAATTTGTTTGATGATCTGAAACATTTAAGTGTGACAAATATGCAAAAATATAAGAACTCAGGAAGGGGGCATATAGTTTTTCACAGCACTGTATATACTCTATGCATGCCAAACCCATAGTCAGAGGTCAGGGTCTCAGGGTTAACATGTGTACAAAGCTTGGTGACCCGAGGTGTCATTGTTGTTGAAATATAGTTTATAGGGAATTTTGACCTTGACCCCCTTTGTCCTCTAACCCATAGTCATTGTATAGTAATAGGGCATAAAGAAAGCTAGCTGTGACCTTTGGCCTTTTGACCTAAACCCATAGTTGTAGGTTGGGATCCCAAGGTGAACCTGTGTACCAAGTTTGGTGACCCTAGCTTTATTTGTTCTATAGCAATAGGGCATAGGGAAGCTAACCATGATCTTTGACCTTTTGAACTCATACCCATCATCAGAGGTCACGGTGTGATGGTAAACGTGTACAAAATCTGGTGACCCTAGCTTTACTCACTGTATAGTACTAGGGCACAGGGAAAGCTAACCATGACCTTTGACCTTTTGACCCCAAACCCATACTCCATAGTCAGAGGTCAGGGTCTCAGGGTGAACATGTGTACCAAGTTTGGTAAACCTAGCCTTACTCATTCTATAGTAATAGTGCATAGGAAATGTTAACATTGACCTTTGACCTTTTGACCCCAAACCCAAAGTCAGAGAGCAGGGTGTGAGCCATCTAAGACTTGTCTTAGACATGATGACATTGAAGTGAAAAGGCTACATCATTCGTTTGTGTAGTTATCGCATTACAAGATTTAGGGAAAACTGACCTTTGAGGTCAGAGGTCACCCAAATTTAAGTCTGTCCGAGATTTTTCATAGATGCACCCACGGTATCAATTTGAAGAGCTCATGTCATTTCTCTCCTTAGCTCATCTGCCCGGCAGGGTGACGACAATGCCCCTTCAGCCTTTAGAGGCTGAGGGGTAAAAACTGATTAAACTGCAAGGCTGCTAGCATTGTGCTAATATACTATAATATATTATAACCATTGCTAATGGAGATGCTGTTGTTTGGGAAGCAGCAGGGAAGCAGGTACGGGCCACTTTGTAGACTGTTGAACACATTGCAGTCTTGTAATTTTAGCCCATGTTCCCATGTCGAGAGATGTTTCAGAGTGTTGCTCATGCTTACCATAGTGTTTATGCTTCTGCCATTATCCCGAGATAGCAACTATAGCGATGCATCATGTGTGGTAATGGCAGCGTGTGACATCATGATGCACGTCTTTTTTACAAAACACAGAAGTGTTTAAACCTGCAGCATCAATAAGAGGAATTGATCACATTGGAGACTTATGATTCTGGCAGAAAAAAGATTTTAGAACTGCTTGCCAGCAGGAACCAGTTTTCAATTCCCATCCCTAGAGCTCACCCCAATAAACCGGATGGGAAACCGGGAGGTGTCCATTGAGGGGGAGCCACTGTGCTATTCTAGGTGTGAGCACACTCTTACATGCTATCATCTCATTATTACCTTTGAATACAGCCTGACTCTCTCCAGCTGTACTGATTATCCTCACCTGCGCTTCATCAATCCCAACCCTTTAAATAGGACCTCAGTCTTCAGCCACTCTGTGGGACTGCTGGACTTCTCTCCATGTCGTCAGCAGAAGCCTACTCTGTGTGTGCTCACCTGCTACCAGTACCTGCCCTTACCTTCTCCCAACATGGGTATAAGTAAGCCAACATTGTTTCTTCTGCCAATATTACCCTTCACCACCTCATTTACTCCCATTTACTTTCCCCTGAGGCAGATCTAGGAAACCTGCTGGTGGACTTGTACGTATTCACCATTGCCGATCACCACTCCTACCTGAAATCCACTCTCCTTAAAAACTAAGTCTCAAGCAAATTAACATTATCCTCACCTCAAATCCCCATGCCCAGGGCAGCTCTCCTCTTACCCTCAGTCTCCTCCCAACTCATCCATCTCCACTCAAAGACGTCGGCTGCCACACATCTGTTCCCGCAGACAACGGCACCTGTAAGCGGATGCCAGCACCAGTTGCTCTTTCCTCTTTCCTGTCACAAATAAAATACTTTTCTTTTGCACTTGGCTGTTGTCTGCTCCGGGTCTGCATATTGGGTCCATTATCACACAGATATGTCAGACAGTCAGCGAGACTCGCCAATAACAGAGCAGTGGGCGAGTATCAAGGACAGTGCTGGGCTGGGTTTATCATTTAATGATGTCCTGAGGCAAACCCGGAAGAGTCAATACGGCTTCTTGGAAAGAAAAAAAAATGATATAAAGACTTAGTGGGTGTTTTTAAGAGAAGTGAGTGTTTTGATATTTTTTTGATAATCACGTTACCAATAAACACATTTCAGCCAGGTAAAACCTACAAACACACCATTTTCCATTTAAAGACCCCTTTAAGTTACTTAAACAAGAAATACAAAGACTTAACTGTACAACTCAAGAAAATACAGGAATCTTGTTTATGTGCACGGTGGCGCAGTGGTTAGCACTGCGGCAGCACAGTTTACCCTTGGCCAGGGGATTGTGGGGATCGTGGGTTCGATCCCAGCCCCCAACCAACAGTGATCTGTGTGGAGTTTGCATGTTCTCCCCGTGTTGCGTGGGTTTACTCCGGGATTTCTCCGGTTTCCTCCCACATGCCAAAAACATGCATGTTAGGTTAATTGGCTGTTCTAAATTGTCCCTAGATATGTTTCCTATAGGCCCTTAGAATAGAGGGTTAGTATTAATGAAAGCGCTTTGAGTGGTCTTTGTGACTAGAAAAGCACTATATAAGTGCAGGTTAGTATATGGCATTTTTAGGACCCTTGGAAAAAAAAAGATTTATGAATTCACTGTCATTTTTCAGTGATACAGGGAAGCTCTGGAGGAGTCCAGATCTTCCCATAGAAATGAGCCCAATACCCCCTGGCCCCAAAGAACACCCCTCCCCCCCAGACACCCTGAGGGACAATGGCTTAATGCCTTCTCCAAGTCCAGCTTCCATACTCACTTAATAATCCTTGAGAGGGCATACAACTGGTCTGGAGGAAAACCACACTACTGCTCCTACTGTACATCTGAGGTTCAACTAGCAGGTAGACTCTCCTCTCCAGTAAGCTAGCATAGGTGTTCCCACAGAGGCTGAGTAGTGTGAACTACAGTTGGAACACATCCTCCGACCCTCCCGCGCCCCACCCCTCCTTTAAGAGGGAGCCCACTACCCCATGCCAGATGTAGAGTTCCTGACTGCCACATGAAAGTGCAGAGGCATGTTGTTAACCAGAACAACCCCTCAACACAGTAACTACTAGAGGTCTTAACCACTGGAGAGTTTTTCTTGACTACTTTGGTGAACTCAGCCACTGTAATGGATGAGTCTTTACCTTCATCCTTAGACTCTGCAGCCTATCTATAGGTGAAAGTATTAATTACTATACACCTCCCAGCCAGCATACCCAGGTGGGCCACACCACAGGTTAAATCTGGGCTGTCTTATGGGTCTCATGTGGGTTTGTCTGCAGGTTCCATGTTGGCCCCGTCTGTGTTTGCCCACATGGATTTTACTTGTGGTACAGATAAGCAGGTAATATGTTTACCTGCTTTAAACCCATTGGGCCCTGTGTGGGCTTAATTTGGGTAGCAGGTTTCAGTAAGACTTGTGCCATTGGCAAAATTACACAAAAGTCACAAATTTATGAAAAACTATGAAAATTTATAAGAAAAAAGTGACAAATTTACAAAAAAATTGTAGCAAATGTACTAGAAAAGTCACAACTTTATGAGAAAAAGTGGAAATTTATGAGAAAAATGTTCCAAATTTACAAGAAAAATTAAAAAAAAAAATTCTTGAAGTTACAAACTTACAAGAAAAATTTAGAAAATTTAAAAGAAAACAAATCCCAAATTTATGAGGAAAAGCTGTAAGTTTACTGTTAAAAAAAAGTTGAAAATTTTTGAGAAAGTTCCAAAATTACAAGAAAAATGTTGCAAATTTATAAGAAAAAGTCACAAATTTACAAGAAAATGGCAAATTTACAAGGAAAATAACAGATTTATGAGAAAAAAAAAACTGCAAGATTATAGTAAAGTGGCAAATTTGAGAACGTTCCAAAATTACAAGAAAAAGTTTGCCAATTTGCAAGAAAAAGTCACAATTTTACAAAAAAAACTAACAAATTCATGAGAAAAAGTTACAAGTTCACAGTAAAAGAAAGTTGCAAATTTATGAGAATGTTTCAAATTTTCAAGAAAAATGTATCAAATCAGAGGGGAAGAATTCGCAATTTTACAAGAAAATAGCAAATTTATGAGAAAATAGGTAAACGGGTAAAGTCCATGTGGACAGACACACTTGAGAGCCCTAAGACAGCCCATATCTAACCATTGGTGGGGCCCACATGGGCATGCTGGCTGGCTGGCTGCTCTCTGAGGCTACAGCCACCCTTTTTCTTTCAATGTGGTTTGTGCCATTAATGTCAACTTTTGTCTAATGTCAGCTGTAGTCTATTCAGTGCTCCTACCAGAAACAGCAAAGTTATGTAATGTTGCTTTAACTGTTTATTTGTTAGACAAAACAGTAAATAAAAAATGCACTTCTGGAGAAAAAAACAAAAGTCAATGGCTGCTCCTGATGCCTCTGAGGGCCCTTTAACACAGCATGAAGACCGTTGAGTGACCACTGAGAGATCAAAAATTTACCTAACTTCAACAATTTTCTAAAGCCTCAAAAAAAAGGGGGAGGGGGGGACCGTGGAGATCATTGAAAGACAACTGACAGATCGTTGAGAGATCTTGACAATTGCTGGGCGCTCACTGAAAAACTGTTGCAAGCTCTGGCTTTTTTTTTCATCACCCAACGATTTCCACACCAGTGTAAAGGGGGTATTACAGCATCTCATGTGGTCTCACTGCCAGCTGCTCACACATGCTCTAATCAGTCTTTGATCAGACTCTGCTGTGTAGCTGCCCTGATGCCTCCAGGCCTGGAGCAGTCCACTTTGCTCCTCACATCACTTGACAGTCAACCTTATGAATATGCAACTGTGGATGTGAGAATTTTTATGCATTACTTTTGCTTTATGCTCTAATGCAATTTGCCTCCATGTGTGTCTTGCCCATGTAATTAATTTCTGGTTTAACTGCATACATCATTTTCCAAAGGAGATGTGACATTTCTTTAATGTTTAGGACAAATATCTCATGGATTATTTATATCAATCTAATCAAAGTAATTCAAAAATAATAATCTGACTGCTCCATTAGAGAAGAGTGCATAGCTGGATTTAATTTCCTCACTAATGTGTTGAAGCCATGTAGACGTGCATCTTTTCACATAAATGTTATATAAAGTCGCAGTAACACTTGTGGAGTGTTCACCACCTTTTCCCTTTGTTTCCAACAAACACACTCACATTCAGTAAATTTCTAATGAATTCCCTTTGAAAAGAAAAAAAAAAGATCCACATTTTCTGCTTCATTACCTTTTCAATCACTACACTCTTTCCATCCCAGGCCCAGCCGCGCTTTGTGAAGTAATTGACGGTGGCAAACTCAATCAAAGCAGAGAAGACGAAGGCATAACAGACAGCAATGAACCAATCCATGGCAGTGGCATAGGCAACCTTAGGCAGAGAGTTCCTTGCGCTGATACTCAGTGTTGTCATCGTCAGAACAGTGGTGACACCTGGAAACCAGAAGTGGGTAATGAGATACTCAAGTACATGTACTAAAGTACCTTTGTCACAAAACTGCTTTGCTGAGTAGTTTTACTGTAGGACACTTTACTCTTACTTGAGCATAGGGCTGGGTGATACACTGAATATATTTGTTATATCGATACAGTCTACTATGCGTGACAGATAAAATGCCTTTATAGCGGGTATCGAGCATAAATTGTGGTGGCAGTGTAAACTGCCAGCATTTATTTGTCCGGTTGGAGCTCAGCTTCTCTCTCCTCTCCTCTCACAGAGCTGCACTCAGTCGCTCCCCCCTCCCCTCCTTGTCTTCCTGTGCCATGTTTCATTTCAAGGTCGTTGCTAGGTCTGTTTTTTTCCTTCAATTTTTTTCTTTAGAAACTGCTTCTTTTGAGCCTGTTTTTGTGGAGCACAGACACTTGTTTTTATGCACAATCTGGCAACACTGGCAGAGCGTGGGGAAAAGGTAAAAACTGAAATCACACACACACACCGGCTGCAGTAGAACAAAATAATTTTGAGGCGAAAAAAGCACCAGTTCCGTTGTCTGGCAGTGGTTTGGACTTCAGAAGGTAGAAACTGAACTAAATACAGTTTTGTGCAAATTATGCTGCAAAACTGTTGTCTTTAAAGGTAGCAGTACCACTAATTTGTTTCACCACTTGAAATGTCATCCACTACAATGTGAAGAATGCATTAAAGGTGTGTTCACACCAAACGCAAACAGGCGGCGCAAATCCATACAAAGTGAATGGGAAGACGCGAGTACACGTGAATTTGCGCAGTCGTGCGTTGACGTCCACTAGCTAGCCACTAGCTAGCTAGCGGCTAGCTATGAGATTCTGCTGTCACCTGAGTAAAGGTACCACCATTGCGGAGTAAACTAATTTGAAAATGAAGCTCACTCACCGGGAGACAGGAGGACCGGGAACTCTTCAGCTGAATCGGGATTTTGGAGTTATTAACCCACGGTTTCCAGCCACGGACATCCTAGCAAGCTAGCAACGTAAACACCCATCATCTGTAAAGTTTTGGAGGCTTGAGACAACATTTTCAGGTGAACCCCCGGCTGGATAATGTGAACCTAAGCATGACGTTATTTTGGGAATTTCCACAGCAGTTTTTTTTTTTTTTTTTTTTTGTACTTATTTTGTACCCGTAGGTAGATTTGTTTTGCAGTCTGGTGACAAGCCACCAGCTGCCAGTCGCTGCGTGCGCAAGCGCCCCGTATCCCTAACCTGCATGTTTTTAGCATGTGGGAGGAAACTGGAGAAATCCCGGAGTAAACCCACGCAACACCGGGAGAACATGCAAACTCCACGGTTGAATATAGCTGCAGAAATTTTAAAGACAATGTTGCCTGTCTGCATCTCACTATTCATGTCTGTTGGTGTGTTTACATTGACTTATAATGTAATCATGCTGTGCGAAAAATTTGCCTGTTCGCGTTTGGTGTGAACACACCTTAAGAATCACTCTCAACATCCCAGCTAGCCCCTACACAATAAATAAATAAATCTGTCATGATGCTGAACACGGTGAGCACACCATGTTCGTGCTTTCAGTTCATTTCGGATTATTTTCTGTATTTCTTCAGTTCGGCTTATTTTGTATTTGAGTTTGTCCTTTGTTGTTGTTTTGAGTTTTCCTGTTATTTTATCTTAGTTGGTTATTTTATGCATTTCTGTAACATGTTCTCTGGGTTACCATTTGCCTGTTTATTTATGAGTTGTCCTGTATTCTTAGTTTTGTCATTATTAGTCTGATTCCTTTAGTTTGTGTACCTATGATTATCTGGTGTTGCATTTTATATTTCTGCCTGTGTTTATTTTAGAGTCTCCCTTATCTTCACCTCTCCTGTTGTTTGGTTTTCATATATATTATAGTATCTGCATCTCTGGTTTGTATTTATCTTATCCTCACCTTATGGGTTGTGTTTCTTGTTTTGTATTATTCGGTCAGTTCCAGTGTTGGGCAAGTTACTAAAGAATAGTAACTAGTTACAGTTACTAGTTACTTCTTTTCAAAAGTAAGTTACTTTTGAGTTACTGCATGATTAACGTAACTAGTTACTTGGAAAAGTAACTTTTGCCTTACTTTTAAATGCACAATTAAATCATCTTGCACACATAGCAAGATAATTTAATTAATGGATTACATTAGGGGCTTATTAATATTAGGCTGAAAACAGACTTTCAGACAGAGCTTTTAGAACATGTTCAATCTGCTTTATCCTGCCTTGAAAGCTCTTAATGTGGGAAAAATCTGAAGAAAATCAACACAAAACTGCCAGTAATTTTCTCATTTTGGTGTGAGAAACAGGATTTGTGGAGTGAGAGAGAGGGAAAAAGAGTGAGCTGGCAACACTGCATAAAGCGATCAGTTCTTACCTCTAATATTATGGATTTAAACCGATGTGCAGTAATCCAGAGAAAATGTCCATTATCCACAGTCCAAATGTCTGCTGTGACAGAGACATGATCCAGGCCTTTTGGAGATCAAATCCATTTTTGAATAATCTTTATCCAGGTAGCAAGTAAATGTGTTTTAAATTCAGTTGTCCCATCAGCTATCTGATGGAAAATTATCAGATCTTCATTCTGTAACAATGTACCTGGTAATCAGTCGGTTTAATTCTTGCTGGGTCAGCAACAGTCCAGAAATCCAACTGCTGTTCAGATAGCGTAAATCCACTAACACGGTGTTAGCTTAACATAGCATAGCACTAGCTTTGCAGGACCTTGCTGCTGTTCTTAGGCGCTTCTGGAGATTGCAGTCAGTCTCAAACGCATTTAGCTTGCAACCCACTTATCTTTAACCGCGACAAAGAAAAAAATAATCTGTCTATTTCCACAAAAACAAAGTAGCTTTGTAGGGACCCTATACTGGGATATTCATTTCAAACTGCAAGCAGAGGGGAGGTAAATAATCCCTCTGCCGGTAGAGCGTGGGGGATTAAACAGAGGAGGTCAATACGTACTGTAATGGGAGAAGCTATGGTAATGCAGCAGGAAGGAGTAGCTGCGGGGACAGTAAGGGGTGGATGTGTTGAATGTATTGTGATGCAAGATTTCAGGCAGCAGGGGGAAGGGATGGAGTGATATGAAAGGAGAGACCCTGGTGTATTGAAAAAGTCTTTTTCTGTGTATGAATGAAGTGAGAGAGAGAAATAAAGTTCGTCTGCCGTGCAAGTCTGGTTCCTTTATTTGCACTTTCCACAGCTTCATCTTTTCCCAGCAGGAGCAAGCTCCATTTGTGGCTGCAGCAGTGAAGAGGCTCTATATGACTGACGGCTCATTAGCTAGGTAGGGTCAGTTTGTATTTATTTGCATTAAAATATCTATCCATATTAATGAAACGAGTAATGCGAGTAACGCATCTGATTAAAGTTCAGTAACTGTAACGCATTACTGAATTTTTAAACAGTAATTTAGTTACATAGCATGTCACTGCAAAAGTAGTGGCGTTACAGTAATGTGTTACTTTGTAACGCATTCCTCCCAACACTGGTCAGTTCATGTGTTAGAATCGTTTTGTAGTTTAAGTTAGTCACTTCTTGCCTTATTCCTCTGTACTTTTATGTTGACTGCGCCCTGTGCTTACTTCCGTGTTTGGTTCAAGTTCGCGGGCTGTGATAGCTGTCATTATTTGCTGTAATTGTCCTTATTCATGTACCCACACCTGTTCATTCATTCATTCATCTTCTTCCGCTTAATCCTTTTTCGGGTCGCGGGGGGGCTGGAGCCTATCCCAGCATCTTTGGGCGAGAGGCAGGGTACACCCTGGACAGATCGTCAGTCCATCGCAGGGCCAACACAGAGAGACAGACAACCATTCACTCTCACAGTCATACCTAATTTAGGATCTCCAGTTTGATGCCAATTAACCTAACTTGCATATCTTTGGCATGTGGGAGGAAACTGGAGGAATCCCGTAGTAAACCCACGCAGACACGGGGAGAACATGCAAACTCCACACAGATCACTGTCGGTCGGGGGCTGGGATCGAACCCAGGATCCCCCAGCCAAGGGTGAGTTGCTGTGCTGCCGCAGTGCTAACCACTGTTCATCATGTGCATTATTTCTCCTTGCCTTATTTAACGGGCTGCTGCACAGTTGTCCAGTGCAGCACCCTTCTCAGCGTTCAGTCGGGAATTCCCTGGCTAATTCCTCTGTTTAATCCTGCATGTGCTCCACGTTTCTTTCATCCTATATATCCTGCCTCGTCTCTAGTCCTGTAAGTTATCCCTTGTTGTTATATTTTGTGTTTCCTTATTATTAAATGTGCAAACTCATAGTGGGCGATTGATGTCCTTGTTCCTGCCCTGAAAGGGTGATTTATAACAGAAAGGTGCTGCCAGTGTGACACCAGCAGCTGTGGGTTTGCCTTTTTTCTTTTTCTCCCGTTATTATATTTTTTCCCCTTTTTTGTAATCCACACCTGCTGAGATGTCAGCAGGCAGAAGAGTGTACCCAATGAGCCTGGGGTGGGAGCGCTGTCAAGCCCTCATGGAGATTGACTGACTTATCGCTGCAGCACGCCTGTATTTTACCCCAAAAAACGGTCTGTGGTACCTGGGTCTCGCGGAGGCAGCTGTGCAGCGTCATCCTCAGCTCATGGAGCATGCCGAGGGAAGGGAGAGGATTTCACTGGTGGTGGATCTGCAGCTCCAGAACTGCAGAAGGGTGAGGAGTCCCGCCAACAAGCCAAGGTCTGAGCCGACTAGGAGGCAGCCTAGGCAGATGGCAGCCTAGGCAGATGGCACCGGTCCTCGGTACCATCTGCTTCTCACCAGTCACCAGCCCTGGTCCCTGCTCCACCAGCTCCTCAGTCACTCCGCGAGAGTAAATCATCTGCACCGAGGTCTGTACCGACGAACCAGCGTCCCTGCGTCTTGCCTGTCTCTGCTTCCTCACCAGACAGCCTCCACCGTACACGGGAGGACATCGTCTGGTCCAGCAGTAGCAGTTACCACTACACCCCGAGAATTAAGGCAAGTTTCTTTTCATTCTTCTACATGTAAAAATGAACTGTCTTGCCTTTTTCTTGGTGGTGAGCCTCAGCAGCAGCCCAATTTAACTGAGTTCTCACCGCCTGCTGCCGCCGCTCCTTCCTCACCTGTTTCTCCCGTGTCTCCTCCTGTTTTCCCTGAGTGTCCGCCGGTCCTGGGATGGAGCCGCCGGACAATGGAGGAGCCTGTGGCTCTGGAGAGTTCCGTTCCAGGCCCGCAGTCACATCTTGGATGGGAGGAGAGCATTCCCTGTGCCCTGAAACTTGAGCTGACAGGAGAGTGTCCCCTGGTTTTAGCGGCACGGGACTCATCGCCATTGGTGAGGCAGCCTCCAGCGTCAGCCGCCATGTCGGAAAGTTCCACCAGCATCGGTCGCCACGCCTGGAGGTCCTTCAACTGCACACACCATCATGCCTGCTGCTGGGGTCATTGCAGCAGAGTCACCGGAGTCCTGGACAGCGGTAGAGCTCGAATGTAGGCAAGTACTCTGTTCTGTTTTAACACCTGCAGATCTAGAGAAATCTTGTCTAGCTCATGGTGAGGGGAATCAGCTGTAGATGCCCTCTGCTCCTGAGTTCTCCTCACCAGGCTCCACTGCTGCCAGTAACAATTTTCCATTTTTTTTCCTCAGGGGTGGCTGTGGCGCAGGTGTAGTGTGGCCGACTACTGATTGGAGGGTCAGGGGTTCGATCCCCGATCTGTCTGCAGTCTGCATTTTGAAGTGTCCTTGAGCAAGACACTGAACCCCCAGTTGCTCCTGGTGGCCAGGCTAGCGCCTGTGTGTGTATGGCAGCTCTGCTGCCATCAGTGTGAGAATGTGTGTATGAATGGGTGGATAGCAGGATCTGTAAAGCGCTTTGGTCATCTAGAGATGAGAAAAGCGCTATATAAGTGAACACCACTTACCATTTACCATTTCTCTTCCTCCCCGTCTGAGGTGGCTGTGCCGAGGTTGGATCATCGGATGACTGGATTTGAGACGTCCCAGCCCAATTCGCCGGAGTCCTGGACGGTGGTTTAGCTCGAGCTCGGGCAAGTTCTCTTTTTTTGTTTTCACTATTGCTGTCTTAGAGAGGTCTTACTTGGCTCTGGGTTGAGAGGACCAGTTGCAGGAGCCAGCTGCACCTGAGTTCTCCTCAAGGGTCTCCACTGCTGCCGGTGATTCTGACCCAGTATTTGTCTCTGTCCTTTTGTCCGAGCCATCATCTGAGGTCACTGAGGATCATCAGCCCTTGCCGGAGGTCACCGAGGGTCTTCCATCTCCGCCGGAGGTCACCATGGGTCCTCCATCTCTGCTGGAGGTCACCGTGGGTCCTCCGTCTCCACCCGAGGTTGCCGTAGGTCCTCCATCTATGCCCAAGGTCGCCGTGGGTCCTCCCTCTCTGACCGAGGTCATCGTGGGTCCTCCATCTCTATCCAAGGCCGCTGATGGTCATCCCCCTTTGCCTGAGGCTGCCGAAGTCAACCGTCCTCGCCTGAGGCCGCTGAATGTCAACCGCCTTCTCCTGAGGTCACCACTGGTCATCAGTCATCGCCTACGGTCACTGCTGATCAGTCATCATCAACACCTGGTTTCCTTGCTTGGCAGTCATCTTTTTCATCGGGTTTCCACCCCTCATCCCTTGTGGTCCATGGAAGGCACTGGTTCCAGCTACCACCAGGTGGGGGCGTGTCGTGCTCAGCGGTCCGTTGGCTCCGGAATACTGGGAGGCCACCCAATGAACTACTTCATCTGTTTAAGTGGCTCAAAGACTCTGGGAGACCACCCGACGGACTACGCCATTTGCTTGGGTGGCTCAAGTACTCCGGAAGGCCACCCGGCTCATTCCACTGCATGATCTGGTGTTTTGGGACTCCAGTCAGCCACCTGAACTGCCTTATTTTCTTACCCAGTGGGACTAGTTCTGTATGCCACTTTATCTGTTCTGTCTTGTGGATCATGAGCGAGTTTTTGTTTCTTTCCCTCCTAGCCTGGTTCCCCCCACCACCCTTTCGGGTTTGATTATTGTTCTATTAATGTTGGGCGGGGGGGGGGGGGGGTTCTTTTCTCTTTTTTGATGTTACGTTGGGGTGTCTGGACCACCCCTTGAAGGGGGGGGGTGCTTTATCATGATGCTGAGCACGTGAACGCACCGTGCTCATGCTTTCAGTTCATTTTGGATTATTTCCTGTATTTCTTCAGCTCGGTTTATTTTGTATTTGAGTTTGCCCTTTGTTGCTGTTTTGCATTTTCCTGTTATTACCTCCGCCAAGGAGGTAATGTTTTTACCGGGGTTTGTCTGTTTGTCTCTTACCAACATAACTCAAAAACTTAGGAACGGATTTTGACGAAATTTTCAGGAAAGGTGTGTAATGGCACGGGGAACAGATGATTAGATTTTGGTGATGATCTGAGAGTGCATACCTCCACCAAGGCCTTTGTTTGTATTTGTGCATATTTTTGGTGATGATCTGAGAATGCATACCTCAGCCAAGGCTCTTATCTTCTCACAGTGTGTTAGTAACAATACTCCAAAAGTTATGAACGGATTTTGATGAAATTTTCAGGAAAGGTGTGTAATGGCACGGGAAACAGATGATTAGATTTTGGTGATGATCTGAGAGTGCATACCTCCACCAAGGCCTTTGTTTGTATTTGTGCAGCAGGATTACACAAAAACTACTGGATGGATTTGGATGAAATTTTCACCAGAGGTGGTTCCTGGGCTAGAGAGGAACCCATTATATTTTGGTGATGATCTGAGAATGCATACCTCAGCCAAGGCTTTTACTTCTCACAGTGTGTTAGCAACAATACTCCAAAAGTTATGAACAGATTTTGATGAAATTTTCAGGAAAGGTGTGTAATGGCACGGGGAACAGATGATTAGATTTTGGTGATGATCTGAGAGTGCATACCTCCACTAAAGCCTTTGTTTGTATTTGTGCAGCAGGATTATACAAAAACTACTGGATGGATTTGGATGAAATTTTCACCAGAGGTGGTTCTTGGGCTAGAGAGGAATCCATTATATTTTGGTGATGATCTGAGAATGCATACCTCAGCCAAGGCTCTTATCTTCTCACAGTGTGTTAGCAACAATACTCCAAAACTGATGGACAGACTTTGATGCAATTTTCACCACAAGTGGCTATAGGCCTACACACAAACCCATTACATTTTGGAGGTGATCCATGAGAAATGGAAGGAGCCTTGGCGGAGGTATGTGCTCTATGAGTTATTTTCTAGTTTTATCTTAGTTGGTTATTTTATGTATTTTTGTATCACGTTCTCTGGGTTACCATTTGTCTGTTTATTTATGAGTCCTCCTGTATTCTTAGTTTTATCATTATTAGTCTGTCCTTTAGTTTGTGTACTCATGTCAGGTCAGGCATTGGTTTGCTTGCTACCAGATAACCATGAAAACCAGTGCTACCTGTCTCATGGGTCGGGCCGTCGGCGACTCAACCAGCAACCCCGCCTTTCCGAGGGTGTGGAGGGTGAAACTGGGCATCCTGGCAGAACTAAAAACAGTATCTGTCACAGGACTGTGGTGGACGACTCCCAGTTACACGGGGTGAGACTCTACATCCTGGCAGATAAGCATATCTGTTGCAAGGTCTGTGGTGGACTTTTGCCAGTCAGTACATCGTCACATGCACTACACAAAGAGCAGAGATAAACAAACCTATCATCTGGTCAGTCACTGCAACAGATACTGGAGTCAGTTTGTCTTGGCCTGTCCTTGCCACTGATAAGACCTCTATCTGCCAAGAATGTGCCGCTAGTCCAGCAAAAGCTAGCGGTATCAAATACTTTGCAAGCAGTTTCATGAAATGGTCAGTCAGAAAGCAACTCATACCGACTTGGACGTTGCCTGGGTTAACAAGGTCAGGAGTTCCTGGCAGCGGAGGGCGAAGGACAGAGCTGCATGGAGTAATCTGATCAGACCTAAATGAAACAGTCATTGTTGCCCCCGACAGACTGCTATGATGATGATGATGATGTGTACCTATGATTATCTGGTGTTGTATTTTATATTTGTGCCTGTGTTTATTTTAGAGTCTCCCTTATCCTCACCTCTCCTGTTGTTTTGGTTTTCATGTATGTTATATTATCTGCATCTCTGGTTTGTTTTTATCTTATCATCACCTTATGGGTTGTGTTTCTTGTTTTGTATTATTCGGTCGATTCGTGTTAGAATCATTTCGTAGTTTTAGTCAGTCACTTCTTGCCTTATTCCTCTCTACTTTTATGTTGACTGCACCCTGTGTTTACTTCCGTGTTTGGTTCAAGTTCGCGGCTGTGACAACTGTCATTAGTTGCCTTGGTTGTCCTCGCTCGTGTACCCACACCTGTTCATCATGCGCATTATTTCTCCTTGTCTTATTTAAGGGGCTGCTGCATGGTTGTACGGTGCAGCACCTTTCTCAGCGTTCAGTCGGGAATTCTCCGGCTGATTCCTCTGTTTAATCCTGTGTGTGCTCCACGCTTCTTTCATTGTATGTATCCTGCCTAATCTCAAGTCCAGTAAGTTATCCCTTGTTGCTATATTTTGTGTTTCCTTATTATTAAATGCGCAAAATCGTAGCGGGCGATTGGTGTCTTTATTCTTGCCCTGAAAGGGCGATTTACGACAAAAATAAAGGAACCAGCTCTACGAAAATGACTATATAACTTCTTCATTTGGAAGATTTATCCCATACAGCAAAAGCTCAAAATGGAAAGAGATCACACATTATAATGCCAAAGATATGGCCCCTATTGTTAAAAACATGATCAAACAGAAAAAGTGGACTTTAATTTATATGATTTTAAAACATCTTTATCTAGAATTCTTGCTTAATGCATGCTGAGTCATTTTTTTTGTTTTGTTTTGGTTATATTGGTTTTATTACAGGCCATAATAGGAAGGCCTATCATTACTTATTCTGATTTGTTGCAAATTTATGAGTAGGTTTGCTTAATTTAACCTGATTTCATCCCCCCCTTTTGTATGGGATTAAAAAAAAATGCAATACACGAGTGTGTTTCTATCATCATGCCGATGTCATTTTATGCAAAGGTTTTACATTTACATTTATGCAGTGGTTTGGGGGAGATCTCAAGATATCGAAACATATATCGTGTCTCGTGATAAAACCCTAAATGTATTGCGATATATGTTAAAAGCCATATCGCCCAGCCCTACTTGAGCACATTTTTGAAGACAAAACGGATACGCTGATAATTCAAAAGAATGACTGAAATGTGACATTGTCCCCAGCTATTAACATGGCTATTTATGAGAATGGCATACATAGGAAACTGGTTAGATATGTGATTGTTTAACAGTAATAATTTGTGTTTACCAGGAATTGCTCCATCTTTAATCTTTAGTCTTTGTTTGATTCTATTGTTTTTCTGTTCTGGCTCAGGAAATATCTGATCATTTACTGTATACTGTCTCTACAAATGTATGATTTCTGTCATACAGGTTGTTGTGTTTGGAAATAATGGGCTGCAGACAGGTCCACGTGTTGAGGTTAACTTTATTGAACGTTAGCAGAACATGCTGGGAGGGAGCACACAGTGAGGTGAACTGGGCGGCACCAAAGGTGGAGCGCAAGACAAGAGACCGACTAGCCCTGGATAGCTGGCTATTATACCTTGCGGCGTGATGATGTCACGCATGCGTACGTGCGACTACAGCGTGGTGTATCGTGCCATTTCCCATATATCACATTTACCCCCCTTCCCCTTGAAAAAGCTTAGAACTGTGTCTGTTGTTAGCCTTAGCAAGGGCAGTAAGTAAGCATCAAAACAGCATATCGGCTAGTGTACAGTTGGTTATACACATATAAGTGGATTAGCTCAATGAAAAACCGCTGATATATGAAACACACACATATGGCTTGGCCAATATTGCCATTAGCATATTGCCTAATGTGAAACAACATGCATATATACTTGATTGGACCGTTGTAAGAACCACCAAGGCTTATTTCCGAAGATGACGTCAGAAAAAAAAGAATATTTTTGTTTACAACCTGGGTAACCGGGTAGACTGCTGGTTTAACCCGCATGGTCCTGTGGGTTATTCTGCCACATTGAACAGACCATGCACTGACCAAACAAATAAATAAGAACTTCAGAGTCAGTGACAGTTCAGAGCTCAGCGAGGCCTCTGTCGAGCCTGGAGTGGGCGCGGCCCTGGCGGCGCTGTCTCAGGCGAATCTGGGGGCCACCTCGGTGGAATTGTGGCTGGCTCAACAGCAAAGTCTCAGTCCGGACTCCACATTGTCTGGGTCGGCTCAGTTGCTGTTACTTGGTCCGGGGCAGGTGGTGGCGTTACCGTTCTCAGAGGGCTGGCATGCCATCAAGACCCATCAGCCATCTGGAAGGTGGCTGGTCCAAGTTGTGCGGTGATCTGCATCGGTGGTGGTGGTGACTGGAACATCTGCAGCTAATGCAAGCTGTTGGATTGGTGGATCCGGACCCAGTCAAGCACTGTGAGCGATGGATGTTTCTGCTTCGTGATGTGCTGCTGTTCTCTCCTCACATGGTTGGTGAATGGCATTGTTGCTGGGGCGCCGTATAACGGAGGACGTGTTTGGGTTGTCGATGGTCGTGGAGGCGAAGTGGTCTTGTTGGTGATCGGATGAACCCCACGATCTTCCGGGTCTTGCGTTATCACAGACTGGAACTTCTGCAGTGAGGCCACGGCTCTGAGAGGCTTATGCCGTGTGAGGATCAGTCCCCAGTCTTCTGGGCTCCGGTCAACGTGTGGTGTGAAATAATGAGCAGCTATGCCGATGTCTAGGCGAAGCGGACTCAGGCCGTCAGCATTCAAACAGAATCCCATGTGATCTATGATTCAAAAGCCCAGCTCATGGAAAAGCTCACATCCCAGGATGTTGTCACCAAGGAATGTCACTTGAAACGTGAACGCTGGCAGGACTCTTGACCTGTAGCAAACTGGCAGAGTGTTGGTTCCTACCATGCTGATTTTTATGTGTCCATACCCAAACAGTTTCACCTCATCTGGCTTGAGTGGATGTTGGGGAAACAAAGTCTTCACCATGGCCTCATCCATCAGAGACCTCATGGCAGCATTGTCCAGCAGTAGTGGTAGACTGACACCATCCAATTCTACTGTGCACCACTTGTACAGTGTGTTACTGGAGTCCACTGAATGAATGGTAGTTGGACTGGGCCGACTGAGCGAGTTAGATGGTGGGCTTGCTGGAGCTGAGCAGCACACTTTGCCGAAGTGGTTCAGCTTACTGCAGCGTTGGCACTTGTGTCCTTTGGCGGGGGAGACAAGTGCGTGTGACCGGTGTGAGGGAGAGCCACAGTTACCACAGGGTCGGCGTGCTTTATTGTCCTGTCATTCCACGATGTTAACTTTGGGGTCCTCTAGGGAGGATGCGGGGTCGTCGGGCTCAGCAGCCGGGGTAACAGCTTGTGCTTGTGGAGCAAAGTTTGGGGAGCGCAGGCTGGAGGCTCCTAGCTGGGTGGTTAGCCGAGCTACAGTCTCTAGTTGGGATGCCAGCTCCACCGTCCTTGAGAGCGGCAGGTCGTCTGGTGCCATCAGCAGCTTCTTCTGCAGCTTCGGGTTGGTGGTGTGCTCTGCTAACTGGTCCCACACCATCTTGTCTTCCAGTTGTCAAAACCGACACATGCTGCCCAAACAGTGGAGGTTGGCAACATATTGCTGAACCGACTCACCTACATGCTGTCAGCGTTGGCGAAATTTAATCCTCATGACTAGCACGCTCTTGGGAGTGGTGAAGTGTCCGGTTAGCAAAGCAACACACTCATCGTAGATATCTGCAGGTCAGAGCATCCTAAAGACATGCTGTCCCTCGCTGCCGAGGCAGTAGATTAGCATGGCGCACAGCCTTAGCTTGCTAGCTTTAGCTAGGTCCATGGTGGACATGAATGTTTCAAATGACTCATGCCAACATGACCAAGGAATAGGTGGCTCACTGAGCAAAGTGAGAAAAGGTGGTAGAGGTGTCAGCAGCATTTCCATCTCGATGTTGTCCAAGTTTCTCCTCATCGCCAGTTGTTGTGTTTGGAAATAGAGCTGCAGACAGGTCCCCGTGTTGAGGTTAACATTATTGAACATCAGCGGAACATGCTAGGAGGGAGCACACAGTGAGGTGAACTGGGTGGCACCAAAGGTGGAGTGCAAGACAAGAAATCAGCTAGCCCTGTGTAGGCGGCTATTATACCTTGCAGTGTGATGATGTCATGCATGCGTACGTGGGACCGCAGCGTGGCGCATTGTGTTGTTTGCCATATATCATACAGGTGGTACGTATTGATTAGATAAATTTTGTTTTCCTCAGATGAACATATCATGGGTTGTTCAATTATTGGAAAGATGAAACTTTATCAGAGTTACTCACTAAAGAAACTTTTTAGTTGCAACAGTCTTAGATAACAATTGAGTAATGAATATCATAACATCATCAGGGTAGTAATGATGTTATGATATTCATTACTCAATTATTATCTAAGACTGTTGCAGCTTAATTGGCATCAAACTGGGGATTCTAAATTGTCCTTAGGTATGACTGTGAGAGTGAATGGTTGTCTGTCTCTCTGTGTTGGCCCTGCGATGGACTGGCAATCTGTCCAGGGTGGACCCTGCCTCTCGCCCAAAGATGCTGGGATAGGCTCCAGCCCCCCCGTGACCCAAAAAGGATTAAGCGGAAGAAGATGAATGAATGAATGAATGAATGAATGAATATCATAACACTTTTAATTGAGAACAATTTCTAGCCATGCTACCCCCTATTCTAATAGTCCTGTGTGGCTCTTTAGCATTTTTATACATACTATGACCCTCAGTTATTTTTTATGGTTTACATGTTCCCATTCAGAACTAGTATCATTACTGTCCTTGTGTTCTCATAGCAGATTACTATTAGGCAAGTAAAGAATCACTGAATAACTCTCAGTCTGGTTTGCCATGGTCTACTCATAATCTTGATACATGTCTTATGTGATTTAGCCATTACCTCTTACTGTGCCACCATTGGAGAGGTTGGCAACGTATTGTGATCACGCTGTCATTATATCTGTGTGTTTGTTTCTGCACACTGTAAAAAGAGCCTGTGCATTTGTATTGCAGTAAAGTGAGGAAGCGTGGAGTCTGCTGTCTCTGACTGCCTTTGTGAAGCTTGCCATGGAAGAGTAAATGAGCGGTAGATTGTCCATCTAAATTCAGTGCATTAAGGCTTCTAAAACTGACTTTTTTTGTTTTTTTCCTCCGATATTTGCCATCAGCCTTTCATGCATTCAGCGTTTTTCATTTCCTGTCCCAAGGGTTGATTTTTTTCTGCCACAATAGTCTATTCCTCCTGCTACTTTAGGTTTCACAGCGCTAAGTGCAAATTACACTAGCGCAGAGAAGAATACAGATATTTCAAACAGATAGATAATGTTGTAAAGGGCTGAGCCATACACTTACCAAACACAGTTCTAGCTGGCACTGACTCTCTATTGAGCCAGAAAGACACTTGGGAGAGTATGACTGTCATGATGCACGGGAGGTACGTCTGGATGACAAAGTAGCCAATCTTCCTCTTCAGATGGAAATGAGCTGTCATCACTGTATATTCACCTGAAAAGACACAAACTAGGGTTAGTTAAAGAAAAAAGAATAATGGAAATTCTTTATTGTACGTTTAGCATTTAACAATTACCCACACCGACAGAGTCGAGGGGTGGATGAAAATCAAACCTGCAAGCTAACTAGACAAAATTAATAAAAGAAGTCATTGTGAGAGAATTTCAGCATTACCTTCCAACCACAAAATTCCCACCAACTGTGAAGGAGTCGATCCTCGACCCTCTTATGAGCATGCCACATGAGTCAACCCTGCCTGTGCAACCCTCCTAGGTGTGACTGCCTCCTTGCAGAGAAACAACCTCGTGAAGGTGAGTTTTTTTAATCACATACTTTGGTTTTATGCTGATGTATTCCGTCTCCCCCAATCATTGCAAAACTTTTTTTTTTTAATGTGTTACTGGCCCGTGAGGCAAAAAAGGTTGGGAACCGCTACTTTAGAAGATACTTACTGAAGGTGCGTTCAGACCAAACACGAACGGGCAAATTTTTTGTGTGGCATGATTACATTTTAGCTAAATGTAAAGACACAAATAGACATGAATTCACCATCTGAGTGAGTTGCAGACAGGCAAAGTAGCTTTTTTAAACTTCTGCAACTGTGTTCAACCTGCTGTGGAAATTCTCATAACACTGTCATGCTTAGGTTTACATTGTCCAATGGGGTATCACCTGAAAAAACTCTCCCTGCCTCCAAAATTTCACCTGGAGGATGGGTTGTTAACACTGCTAGCCTGCAAGCCTTGTTAGTACATCCGTGGCAGGAGTCCGTGGGTAAAAAAAACTCCAACACTCCGATTCAGCTGCAGAGTTCCCGGTCCGTCTCCAGGTGAGTGTCAGTCTCATTTTCAAACTAGTTTACTCTACAATGTTGATACTTTTTACTTCGGTGATGGCAGAATCTCAAGGCTAGTGCTATCTCTCAGATGTGAATGCACTTGATTTGCGCGTACTTACCTCTTTCCATTGATTTTGTATGTATTTGCATCGCCTGGTCATGCTTGGTCTGAATGCACCTTTAACCTTACTCGAGTAATGTTTTGATAGCTACTCTTACTTTTACTTGAGTAATTCATACTCATACTCAATTCGTACCACTGCATTTACTTGAGTACAATTCCTCAATACCACCTCTGTGGGTCACTGACAGGCACCTTTGAAAATCTCTCACGGTAAAATGAAGGATTGCCTTGTTTGTGCCATGATCGAAGAAATCCTTCACATTAGTCAAAATCCTGAAATTGTACAGTGCACACCTGGTTTAAAGGGTCTTTCACACATATAACAATACTAGGGCTGTGCGATATGATGATATATATCGGGTGACACAATAAAAACGTCTACTGTTTCATATAAAACTATATCGTTTATATCAGGATTTAAAAAACATATACCCCATTTCTACTTGTCACCGCCCCTTCTCTCCCCCGCAGTGGACCAGGTGTGTGAGTTCCAGTGGTTAGCACAGCAACTAACTCCAAGCTAATGTTTTGGTCATATAGCCGCTACTTCTATTTGCCATGGATGTGGGACTGTTTCCCATGGTGCCGCATCAGACAGGATAGTCCTCTAACCTCATTTTAATTGGAGGCAAGTAACGATAACACCATCTCACTCTAATTATAAACCAGCAGATGCTAAATGATGATGCTAACTTGTCACTAACAGGAAACATTATAGTGTATCAGACCATTGTTTCTTTGATTTAAATTACTGCTGAGTTTCTTAATTTTGTCTGAAAAAATATTACTAAAGCTGCAAAAGTGTGTGACAGTGGCCTGCATAAACACTAAATAAATAAATTTAAACGTGTTGGTGGAACAAATTGGCTCTTAATGTAACTTACATGATTTCGAAGGATTTTTAGTTAAGTAGCGCTAATGAAAAAAGTTTAAGTCATCTCAAATGCACATTAAAAACTGCTTTACAACAACACTGTGAAATTAAGAGGGAAAAATGGTACATAAAATTAATGACAGATGAATTTCTACAATTGATTTTTTTCAGTATTTAAAATGTAAAAAAGAGATGATCCTGTTTATGTGATTATTATATCAAAACTATAGAATTTAGAGAAAATGTATATCGTGATATATATATCATTATAATCAAATAAGATTTCTTATATCATGATATGAAATTTTGGTCATATCACATAGCCCTAAACAATACCTATAAATATATTGTTTTAAAAATCATAACTCCGATGGATTGCAGAAACAAGGCTATAGCAATAATAATGACAGGACATACAATAGCATTTGGATCACTTTCAGAGTGATTTGATGAAACAGTCAAAATAGAGCTTTCACATTCCATATGTCACATTAAAAATGAGTAAAAAAAACCCCCACACTTGTTTGATAAAATAGTCTCTGTAAAGATGCCAGCAAAGATATCCAGGATGCAGTTGAACCCATCATTAGAATCAGTGGTAAGTGTTTTGGTAATGTTATTATCTGAGACCATTACACATCGACAATACTATCTAGCAGGCTGCTCAGTGGAACAGTGGTTAGCACTGTGGCAGCACAGCAAAAAGATCGTGGGTGTGATCCCACCCCTGACCATTGGTGAACCTTCTGTGTGTTATGTAGACATGTTCGGGGCGGGACTGATATCCATTGTAGAAAATTTGGTGAAAATCAAACAAAGATTGTCCAAGTTACAACTTTCCGATGTTCCGTGGTGAGAAGTCAGCCTTCGCCATGTTGCCATGGACACTTCTGTTTCAGTTATGTGTCGTCCACCCATATAGGACTCCATATGACTGTCACCTCAACCTACACACGTGGACAAAATTGTTGGTACCCCTCTGTTAATGAAAGAAAAACCCACAATGGTCACAGAAATAACTTGAATCTGACAAAAGTGGTAATAAATAAAAATTCTATGAAAATTAACCAATGAAAATCAGACAATGCTTTTGAACTGTGGTTCAACAGAATTATTTTAAAAAACAAACTCATGAAACAGGTCTGGACAAAAATGATGGTACCCTTAGAAAAGATTGAAAATAATGTGACCATAGGGACATGTTCAACCAAGATGTGTCCTCTAATTAACATCACAGGTGTCTACAAACTTGTAATCAGTCAGTCGGCCTATTTAAAGGGTGACAAGTAGTCACTGTGCTGTTTTGTGACATGGTGTGTACCACACTAAACATGGACCAGAGGAAGCAAAGGAGAGAGTTGTCTCAGGAGATTAGAAAGAAAATTATAGACAAGCATGTTAAAGGTAAAGGCTATAAGACCATCTCCAAGCAGCTTGATGTTCCTGTGACTACAGTTGCACATATTATTCAGAAATTTAGGATCCACAGGAATGTAGCCAACCTCCCTGGACGTGGCCGCAGGAGGAAACTTGATGAAAAATGGAAGAGACGAATAATACAAATGGTAACAAAAGAGCCCAGAACAACCTCTAAACACATTCATGGTGAACTCCAAGGTCAAGGTACATCAGTGTCAGATCGCACCATCCGTCATGTTTGAGCCAAAGTGGGCTTCATGGGAGACAACCAAGGAGGACACCACTGTTGAAAACAAATCATAAAAAAGCCAGACTGGAATTTGCCAAACTGCATGTTGACAAGTCACAAAGCTTCTGGGAGAATGTCCTATGGACAGATGAGACAAAACTGGAACTTTTTGGCAAGGCACATCAGCACTATGTTCACAGACGCAAAAATAAAGCATACCAAGAAAAGAACACTGTCCCTACTGTGAAACATGGAGGAGGTTCTGTTATGTTCTGGGGCTGCTTTGCTGCATCTAGCACAGGGTGTCTTGAATCTGTTCAGGGTACAATGAAATCTCGAGACTATCAAGGTATTCTAGAGAGAAATATGCTGCCCAGTGTCAGACAGCTTGGTCTCAGTCGCAGGTCATGGGTCTTGCAACAGGATAATGACCCAAAACACACAGCTATAAACACCCAAAAATGGCTAAGAGCAAAACGTTGGACTATTCTAAAGTGGCCTTCTATGACCCCTGATCTAAATCCTATTGAACATCTGTGGAAGGAGCTGAAACATGCCGTCTGGAGAAGGCACCCTTCAAACCTGAGACAACTGGAGCAGTTTGCTAATGAGGAGTGGGCCAAAATACCTGCTGAGAGGTGCAGAAGTCTCACTGACAGTTACAGAAATTGTTTGATTGCAGTGATTGCCTCAAAAGGTTGTGCAACAAAATATTAAGTTAAGGGTACCATCATTTTTGTCCAGGCCTGTTTCATGAGTTTGTTTTTTAAAATAATTCTGTTGAACCACAATTCAAAAGTGTTGTCTGATTTTCATTGGTTAATTTTCATACAATTTTTATTTATTACCACTTTTGTCAGATTCAAGTTATTTCTGTGACCATTGTGGGTTATTCTTTCATTAACAGAGGGGTACCAACAATTTTGTCCACGATTTCATGACTCCAGGTCATTCACAACCCTACCAACAAGATCACGGATTGAATGACGAGGAGGGCGTGTCCATGGTAACAGCAGTGACGCCATGCTAAAGGTGATGTGCAGTTATGATCAAACAGGTGGTCTGATAACTCTCAGAAAACTTAACGTCATTCTGGCAAGCGGCTCTTGAGTAATAAATAAAACAGTTTTCAGCAATTCTGTCTTTAACCACTCGGTGGCGCTATATCTTTGTGAATTCTTTTTATATTGACTTGTTTAGGGTGGGACTATTATCTATCATGGAAACTTTGGTGGACATCGGACAAGATTTCCTCGAGTTACAGCTGTCTGATGTTGTAAGGGGCGGAGTCAAACTTCACCATGGTGTTGTGGCCACACCTTTTGAGATTGCGACTCACATTTGATAACTTTTATTGGCAAATGCCCATAGATGTCGCCATGTGAAAATGAGTTCAATGGGAGCATGCCCCGAAGAAGAGTATGTTCAAATGCGAGTGGTGCAGTACTTCCCTTGAGCAGTAGGTGGTGTTATAAGTTTTGTCAACCATTTTTACATAGGAGCCTTTGGGGTTGGACTAATATCCATTGTAGAAAATTTGGTGAAAATCGAATGAAGTTTGTTCAAGTTGCAACTTGTTGATGTTCCATGGCGAGGAATCAACCTTTTCCATGTTGCCATGGTAACACTTACCTATCAGTTATGTGTTGCTGACCCATCTAGGACTACAGATGACAGTCACCTCTACCTATGTTCCAAATTTCATGACTCCAGGACCTTCCCAACCCTCCCCACAAGCTCATGGATTGAATGGTGAGGAGGGCGTGTCCATGGTAACACTTGTGATGTCATGCTAAAGTTGATGTGCAGTTATGATCATCCCTGTAGTCTGATGAATCTCAGAAAATTTCACGTCATTCTAGCAAGTGGCGCGTGAGTAATAAACAGTTTTCAGCAATTCTTTAACCACTAGGTGGTGCTATATCTTTTGTCAGGTATTTTTATGTAGACGCATTCAGGGCGAGACTATTTTCCATCATGGAAACTTTGGTGGACATCGGACAAGTTTTGCCCGAGTTACAGCTGTTTGATGTTGAAAGGGGAGGAGTCAAACTTCGCCATAGCACCCTGGCCACAACTTTTGAGAATTTGACTTAACTTGGATAACTGTTAATGGCCAATGCCTATAGATGCTGCCATGTAAAAATGAGCTCAATCAGAGCAGGCCCCTAGGACTAGTTTGTTCAGATGCGAGGGGTGGTTTTTGGCCCAATTGGAGGTGGAGTGACTTTGAGGCAAGGTGGCGGCCTTCCTGTTGGCGGTGGGTAAGGGCTACAATTATGTTTTTTGCATATCTTGAGGTGATGCACACCTCACCCAAATTTTTTGTCTCTACGGCAAAGTTTACGGTCGCCAGTGTCCATATCCTTGTACGTTTGGCCCCGCCCACAAAAATTAGGGGTGGGGGGGGCACATATCTTTTCCAGTTTATCGAATTTTTCACCGGGTCTGAGGGGTTTGCGGAAAAAAATTGCATTTTGGTTAACGCTCAGAGGGTGAAAAATGCGATCATTTAGGTGGAATATTACAATAGGGCTTTCGCCAACTGACGTTGTCAGTGGCTCAGGCCCTAATAATAGTATTATGGAGTTTATATTGACAAGCGCTCCGAGTATTCAATCATATTGCAAAAGAAGCATTTTGTCGTTGACAGTGGTTGATTTATATAAGCTGACTCTTCCTGTTTTGTCTATACAGATACTGATGTACTTGACTTTCCCAGCAAGAAAATCAGTTTTTACTCTAATAAATGCTGGGGGCAAAGTCAAAAGTGAAAGCAATATTTATACTCATCCAGTCCAAATGCTGATTTTACAATAATTAAAAACATCATAAAATAATTTAAATACAGATATAAATACATAATAAAATGGGCTTTAAAATGTTGATTAAAAACATTATGTCTGTGTTGGTTATAAAAAGGTGTTGGATTTGTGTAACTGATCCTTTCATAATGTAAATAATCTAAAGATATTAACACAAACAAGACAAGCGACAGTGGTGGTCCTGATGAATGGGACAACTCAAGTGTTTGAACCCACACAAGCATGAAGAGAGGACATCACCTGCTACTTAAATCTACTTAACTACAAACCCACATCTTCCTTCTGCATTTACATTCGCAAAAGATTACAGCTTTAAGGCAGCAAGACATTCTTAGGTATAAATAAGCATACTATAACAGGGGATATAAGAGCCATCTATACAGTCAAAAGTAGGCAGCAGATTTGTCTTCAAAGCTGAAAACTGACAGGGCTTGAAACACTACTGGTGCTGCAGTAACAAGCAGCCTTTCCAAATGGAAGATATCTAAAGGAAAAGCCAAGATTAGACACAAGAAAAAAAAGATGTGTTACCCATGGCAACAGAACAGAGAAGCATTGCTCATTTGCAGAGATTTTGAAATGAAGGCCTCGATGCACACTGCCATTTGGCAGAGAGAAAGTCCTTTTCAGCTGTAGGAAGGGGAAGAGGGGGTGTCAGTTCCACAGACTAATCCCAAAAGATTCTATATCCCCCCTTTTTCCTCGTGCTGTTGTTGTGCTTGCCTGTGTTCCTCTTAGTTCACACAGGCAGTGGAATTTAAGAGAATTGAGCCATGCTCCTAGTACCCTATCAAGCTCTATATCTTCTGTAATTTAATTTGCATGCCAGTCCCGATTCACAGTGCTATGGGGGTGGGGGGTGTACAGGCAAGAAATTTGTTCGGTGCAAATGAATTATCTCTCTGGAGGAGCCTGTGATCATTTCACAGAGAGAAAGACAATAATTATCGCACAGAGATGGTAATCGTTTCGTGTTCCATACATGCAAGGGAACGAGTGTAACAAACAAGGTTCCCCGCTAAATAGAAGGAAACACCACAGTCATTGAGGACGTCCTGTGCAGCATGACTTCATGAAAAATTATGATTCAGTCATATATTACAGTTGCTGCTATTTTTAGAAATGCTTATTTTTTCCATTGCTGTTGTCATGTTTATATTATGTAAGAGATACTGAGTTAGTAGCATAGATTAACTTGAAATGTTACATAGAAGGGAATTACAGCTATCATTTTGATGGCCATCCATCCATCCATCCTCTTGTGCTCTTCTACTCCATTTACAGTGGTGCAGATCATAGATAGATAGATAGATAGATAGATAGATGTACTTTATTGATCCCAAACTGGGAAATTACAAATTACAGGTCATTGAGAGCTCACTGATAGATGAAAACATGGCCAGATCTTTCAACAATCTTTCAGTGATCTCTCAGCAATCATCAAGATCTAGCAACAATTTCTCAATGATCTTCCAGTGGTCTCCACAGATGACAGATTGTTTTGGACAGGGTCAAAACAATCTCAAAACAAGCGTTGTAAATAGTTGCTAATTGCTAACACTGTTGCTACCATTTGTTAATAGTTGTTAATGTTCGCCAGCTGCTTTCACAAACACTCTTGCAAACCCTTGCAGGAATGCTGCAAATGGAAGTTAAAGGTTGCTTAACATTGTTAATTGCTGCTAATGACAGCGGCGAACCCTGATGTTCGTGAACATTCCTCAGAAAAGTTGGCAAATTCAAAAATCGTCGCATTTGTCTACATTTGCGGCTCTCTTCTCTACTCTTCTCTCAATGATCTCTATTGATCACTGTGAAAATCTTACAATAATTTCCCAAAAATGTACACAGATGGAGCTCGTTGAGAGATCAGGTCAATTTTTGAGCTCTCAATGGTCTCCCAATGATCTCCGGGCTGTGTAAAAGGGGTATATCTTGACAAGACTCAATGGTTTAAGAGGTACTGATACAAAGGTACATAAGCCTAACAAGGGGAAAGTCAGTGAAACTTAATGCTCATTTGCTAGCAACATGTAACTCAGAAGGTGAAAGCAGAACAGAGAAGAAAAAAAAATCTTCAGATACCAATGCTTCCCTCCCTATTCTCCCCATATTATATACAGTGCATATAAGTATGAGGTAAAACATGAAAAACTGGTTCTTTCCACTCATGGATTTTAATGTATAATGTTGGGAGTTACAAAAAAGGGCAAACAAAACCAAGAGAGAGCTCTGAAAACACACATTTATAAGTGCTTTGAAGCAAGCCTGTTGTCTGTGTGTTTTAATGCTTGTAGCAGTCTGTCAGTATGTTCTGAGGCTTATGCAAGATGTCCCTTTAAAGCCGGAGAGCACATTTGTTCGTGCAAATGACCTAGTTTGCAAGTACGCTACACCACACACACTGACACACTTGTAATGAATGATTAATTCAGTCAGCCAATCAGATAATGCGGAGTGACTGGTTAAACAAAAGAAACAGTCACTGGCAGCCATTCTGCCTTCCACCAGGGCGTCAAACACCACTTAACCTAGATAGGAGCATTTAGTGCATGAAAGGGTATTCTTACATAATGAAATTGAAGAAGGGATTTCCCTTGATAGTGGAATCACTGGGGAAATACTATATGCTGGTGGTTGATACCTAAAGGGAGCACTGGTGGAACACATGGATGTGTGATGCCACTACAAGCATGCAGTGGCAAGAAAAAGTATGTGAACCTTTTGGAATTTCATGGTTTTCTGCATTAATTTGTCATAAAATGTGATCTGATCTTCATCTTAGATTTGGTGAGCCATGCCTCGCCAAAAAGAGCTTTCAAACCATCTAAGATCAAGAATTGTTGATTTACATAAAGCTGGTGTCATAATCGGGGCACGGCCTGGGACTGTGCCCACGCTTTATATTCACTTTGGTCTTTGCTTTTCCACAGTATTATTATTATTATGATTATCATTATCATTATTATCATTAAGTGTCCTTGTGTCCTCTGATGGTTAGTCTGTCATGTCATGTCATGTCATCCCCTGTTGTCTGTGTCTTATGTTTGTCTTTTGTATTTGATTACATTGCATGATCCTGGTTTATTTTTCTGGTTTAGTATTATCGTCCTGTTGTCTTTAGTCATGTTTTGTCATCCCCTGTCCAAGTTCATGGTTGTGTGTGTGCCTGTTTACCTATTGTCTCCAGTTCCTCATGTTTCCGTATCCCCTCATGTTTCCATATCCATAGCCACTCTCTCTCATGTGTGCATTGTCCAGTCCTGATTGTCCTCAGCTGTCTTGTGCCTGGATAATTGTTCCCTCCCCTATTTATGTGAGTCTCTGTTCTGTGTTCTTTGAGAGGTCATTGCATCAACTACGATGTGTCGTCTACCCTGCCATGTATCCATGCCATGAGTTTGTCAGTAACCCTGCCTATGTGTTTCGTTCTGTTTAGTTTAGTGATCACCATGTCAAGTCTAGTTTAGGTCTCAGCCCACACGCTGCCTTTATTTTGTCCCTGGTTTTTTGTTAATAAAATCCATCTTGCACCATATCCTGCTTGCACATGAGCCCTCCCTTTAAAACCTCAGCTGCCCGGTGGGCAGCATATGACAGCTGTAAAGGGTTACAAAGTGATTTCAAAGACTTTAGAAATTCACAAGTCTACAGCTAGGCAAATGTTCTACAAATGGAGACACTTTGGGACTGTGGCTACTCTACCAAGAAGTGGGTGCCCAGTCAAATTGACCCCAAGAGCACAACAAGGACTCATCAGTGAGGTAAAGAAACAACCCCAAGTGACAGCCAAAGAGTTGAAGGCTTCATTGGAACTAGTCAACATCTGTGCTCATGAGTCTACAGTACGTAAAACAATGAAGAAGCAGGGTGTCTATGGCAGGACACCACGAAGGAAACTGCTGTTTAGCTAAGCTGGATTCATGCTGCACCTCCGCTGTCTGCGTCCGCTTGACCACGAGGCTTGTGTGATAGAATTTACATCATCTGGAAAGCTCTTCATCGCCAGACCGCGTGCAGCCCAAATTCTGTGACCGTGTGGCCTGACCACATTGACACCACATTGACATGCGCAAGACTGAACCTCTCATTCACGAGGTGGCACTACCAACACAGCATACAAAGTCAAAGTAGACAAAGAAGACAAGGAGGAAGAAGAAGACAAGAATAAACATACATGAATTGTTTTGTAGCAGCTTGAGCGGAGAAGAGCACTGGAAAATGGTCATTTCTCCTTTTTCTTGAAACGAAGTCATTGTTGTTGCTACAAAAAATATGCGTCGCTCTTGTGTTTATAGCCGGTAAACAAGCTGGCATTGTAGCGCATTTGTACTACCCATAGGGTTGGGGTGAAACTACAAATAACAGTTGTGTGCATGTGTCAACTGCTTGGCCTGGTAGACGAAAAAAGTGAAGCATATACAGAGCTGCGTGCGTGCCGGCCTCGTCCAAAGCGGATGTGGACTAAAGCGGACTAGAGAGGAAATGCAGCATGAATCCAGCTTTAGAAGAACATCGCTGCATGCCTGAAGTCTGTGAAAGAGCACACTGACACTCCACACTGGTATTGGCAAAATGTTCTGTGGACTGATGAAACTAAGATTGAACTATTAGTAAAACACATACAGTTCTACAACTGGTGTAAAAAGAGCACTGCACATCATCATGAAAACACCATCACAAATGTAAAGTGTCATGGATGAAACATTATGATATGGCCTAGATCCTGCCCTCTGACTATGGGTTTGGGCTCAAAATTTCAAAAGCCATGGTTAGCTTTCCCTATGCCTTAGCTTTACAATGAGTAAAGCTAGGTTCATCAAACTTTGTACACTGGTTCACCCTGTCCTCTGACTATGGTTCTGGGATTGTAAGGTCACATGTCAAGGCTAAATTGCTATTTAAACTACATCTCCACAACAAAGAAAGCTAGGGTCACCAAATTTGGTACACAGGTTCACCTTGGGAGCTTGACTTCTAACTGGGGTCTGGGGTCAGAAGGTCAAAGGTCAAGGTCAAATGCCCTATAAACTATATCTCAACAAAAATGACACATCGGGCCGCCAACCTATGTATACATGTTCACCCTGAGACCCTGACTTCTAACTATGGGTTTGGGGTCAGAAGGTCAAAGGTCACAGTTACCTTCCCTTATGCCCTATATATGCTGCTACAACAGTAAATCTAGGGTCACCAAACTTTGTACACAGGTTCACCCTGTTGCCATGACATCTACTTATGGGACTGCAAAGTCAGAGGTCAAGGTCAAAATGCCATATAGACTACATCTCAATAACAAACAAAGGCTGAGGGGCACCACTGGCAGCCACCAGTATTTTTTTGTGTGTGTTATGACTTAGATGAGGATCAAATCACATTTTATGATAAATTAATGCAGAAAACCATGAAATTCCAAAAGCTTCACATACTTTTTCTTGCCACTGTACACACTTTCTCTTGATGCAATACAAAGGAGAAATATTTTATGGGTTTATACGGTCAGAGACTGTTAATGCAATAAGGTTACTTTTAATGGCCCCATTGTTTATTTTTTTATTTTTATTCTATATACTTTATTAATCCCAGAGGGAAATTCAGGGCATCCACATGGATGGATGAGGCAGCCATTGACAGTAGCTCGAGTAGGTTCATATTGTCTTCTTTTTAATTATTAGCCTTTTGTTTTTCTTATTAAAGACAAGGATAGAAAGGAAATGTTTTATCTTTACATGTTTCAACTGTCCACTGCAGTCTTCATCAGAAGTGTCAGCTGATTGCTACGAAGTGTCATTTATCAGCTAGCTTTCCCTGGAGGATGTATCCCCAGGTGTGAGAAAGCATAAATGCCCCCTCATCCCGATTCATGCTGTCTTTTCCCCGCTTCCTGATTTCTATGGCCTCCTTGATCCAGCGTTTGTGTCTGTTGCTCTCCGATCCAGTGATTTTTGCATTGTTCCAGTCCATGATGTGATTATTTCTTCTTCAGTGATCTGATATTGCTGATTTTAATATTGCTTGTTCCGCCTTTTCTTTTTGTGATCTTCCGCCCTTGTCGTCCTTGTGTTTCCTTCTCACATTCCTTCTGATGTTCTTTTTTCCTTGTGGTGAATGCACTTCCTGTTTCTCCAATGTAGGTTTTGTTACATGAGCTGCATGATATTTCATATATTATGTTGCATTTTTTTGCTTTGTTTGGGGTGTACTAATAACTGTCTTAATTTTTTGTGTGGTTTTACCATTGTGTTTATTTTGTGTTTTTTCATGATCCTTTGGATTGGTTCTGTTATCCCTCGGATGTATGGTATGGTTATGATGTCCTTGTTTTTGATTTCGGCTTGATTTTGGCATTCTCCAGAGACCATCGGACAGCGGAAGTCGGGGCCAGCCCAGTGGCTCTGACAGTTCTGCTGGGCTGGCCCCACCTAGGAAAGCCATCTGATAAATGACACTTTGCAGCAATCAGCTGCCACTTCTGATGAAGACTGCAGTGGACAGTTGAAACATGTAAAGGTAAAAATATCTCCTTTCTATCCTTGTCTTTAATAAGAAAAACAAAAGACTAATATTCACACCTAGGGCCCCTTTAAAGTCTCCAATTAAGCTATGGTAACTTGCATGTTTTTGGCCTGTGGGAGGAAACCCACGCAGGCACGGGGAGAACATGCAAACTCCACACAGAAGGGTCACTGATGGTCGGGGGTGGGCTCAAACCCATGACCTTCTTACTGTGCTGCCACAGTGCTAACCACTGCTCCACTGAGCTGCATATTTATTTTCAAGATAAATATTCCAATAATCCTATTAAAAATAATTTTACATGACACAAACAGTTAAGTTTTCCTTTCCTCAACATCAGCCTGAAATAGATTTCACATGAAAAAGTACCAAAAATGAAAATGAGTGTGTCTTGGGATAAAAGGAGGACTTGCTGTACATGCTCAGGAACATAAAGAACATCTCTAACTCTACAGCAAAGCTTTGCAAACCTCCCACTCTTCCCTCATGTGTATAGTCACAGTCTGGAGGCGCTAACCTGAGAGATCATTGAAAGATCGCTGAGAGATTTTTGGGAGATCAGTGGGATTGTTGAGTGCTCAAGGAGCACACCACAGTCTTGTCAATCTCCCAATGATCTCTCAGTGATTTTCAATGATGTGGCATCTCCCCCAAAAATAGACTCTCTGCCTATGTTTAGTAATCCATTGTGGTGAGCCGGATCTGTTCTGCAATGTTTCGTATCTGGTGGAGAGTAGAACATTGGCTAGTATAGGAACTATTTGATGCAGTGACTGCACTGCAACCAGAACCATCGCTCCAGGGGTCTGCGGTCTCCTGGGGCGCACCTGCTGAGGGGCTGCCTGGACTCTCCCATGCAAGTTCTAGTTTTTTTCACCCAAATTTATTTATAGTTCTTTGGTGTTGTGCATGCATGTTATGATATGAGATTATTTTATGTGTTTTGCTTTTAGTTAGGAGCACGGCTGCAATTTTTAGTTTTAGTAAAGACTTTTAGTTTAATTTGGTGGCAGAATAATCCACCGTGCTGTGCGGGCTGTCCGGTAGTCCACCCATCAGACCTATTTCAGGTTATGTTGTGTGAGTGTGTTAGGCCATTTCAGTACATGCAGTAAGTTTCCATTATTTTAGTGCGTGATTCGGGTCCCATATTTGGGGAGGTTTTCAATTGCGTGCATGGTTTTGGATTTTTCTAAGGGGGGGGGGAAGAGAATGTGGTGTTGTGTTCTGGCACATTATTGTGAAATGCGGTGTAGTGACACGCACTTCCTGTCACGTCACTGCATCGCCCTATAAATACCAGAGGACGTCCATCTTATGGTCTCTTGGCCAGATGCCTCTGCTGGAGCATACCGTTTTCTGTACTGTATATACAGTAGTTCTTTTAATAAAGCTGTGTTTGCCAACCATCATCCTGCCTCATCCTACACGCAGGTATTTCCATACATAACACCATCCATCCATCCATCCATCCATCCATCCATGCATCCATCTTCTACCACTTATCTGGGGATCTGGGTCGCGGGAGCCTCAGTCCAAACAGAGTAGATCGGACTTCCACCCGGTTCACATCGCACCATGATCCCCATAATCCTTCCTGCATGTGGTGAGGCCAATGGAGGGCGGACCCATGTGCCTCCTTTGGGTACACTGGGTCATTGATATAACGTTTATCATGGAGATCCACTGGACCTCTCTTTGTCTGGCCCTTCACCCAGGACCATTTACCTTGGGAGACCCTACCAGGGGCAAGTTGCCCTAACAACATAGTTCCTGGGATCATTCAAGCACTCAAACCCCTCCACCACGATAAAGTGGCATTCTACAGAGGTGTGCACCTCTATAATTAAAAGAAATTGTAAATAATGAACTGTGAAAGCTCTGCTAAAGAACATTCAAAAGTTGCATTTGAGGAATTTTAATGCTATAACAACAAAGCCTAAATGACATTAACATGTTACTGGTATAAGTATTATATACAATATAAGTATCTTTCCTCAGGATCATTATTAACATTTCTTGCATTGAAAGATAGTACGGGACCCTCTCCAAATCTTGATAATGGGAAATGTAAGTTCAAAATTCCCACTTTTAACTGATTATACTTTATGTTTTACACTCTAAAGCAGGGGTCTCCAATCATGTGCCATGGAGGGCCAAGACCCTGCAGGTTTTCTCTTCTACCCAGTCTCTTCAGCAGGTGTTTTCACTTATCAGCAATCAGTGGGAAGAAGTTCAGTGAAATCTGCAGTTGAAGACACTGGCTGGAGGGAAAACCTGCAGGGTCTTGGCCCTCCATGGCACATGATTGGAGACCCCTGCTCTAAAGAGTCCTTGTGATATGATATGCCATGTTTCTTTATTTGCCATATCAGTTCAGTCAGCATATACCTTGAGTGCTTCCACCTGCAGTGGGCAGTCAGTATCCACCTGTAGTGGAAGAAAAGACATTACATCTCCTGCCTTCCTTGACCAGGAGGAAAGAACACCAACACAAGCACTCTCTCTAAGTGCTTAAACTGAAATCTGTAAGGTAAAAGAGTTTCTCTTAAATTGATAGCATTTATTGCTCTTCAGAATTGTATTTTTGAATTTAATGTTTACATTTTGAAAATATACTAGTGTGCACTTTTAAAATGGTTGTCTGTTTCTCTGTGTTGGCCCTGCGATGGACTGGCGATCTGTCCAGGGTGTACCCTGCCTCTCGCCCAAAGATGCTGGGATAGGCTCCAGCCCCCCCACGACCCGAAACGGATTAAGTGGTAGAAGATGGATGGATGGATATTTACATTTCACATTTTTTGTTAGTGTCAGATTACATTTAAGGGTGATGAACACTGGTTGGATGGCCCTGTAGTGTTGGGATTTACTACAGGGTACAGTGTGATGACAGCCTGCAGGTGACGCCATCACGCCACCAGATATATGGGAGAGTCCACCATCTAGTGGCGAGTTAGAGTTACTTCTTAGCTACGGCTCGTCCTCAGGGATATGACTGAGTGTTCAGTGTGCAGTGTACTTATTAACGTTGTGTAATAAAGTTCAGTTCGAGCACTACATCCTCGTTCGTCTTCATTCCAGGTTTGTGGACATAACATTTGGTGATGCGAATTACGAATGGAAGTGTGCCTGAGACCGCTAAGACCTTTCCTTGAGTCCCCAGGTGAACCGGACGTACTGTGGCCACAATGGCTGGACAAGTTTGAGACCTACAGTGGTGTGAAAAAGTGTTTGCCTCCTTCCTGATTTCTCATATTTTTGTATGTTTGCCACACTTACATGTTTCAGATCGTCAAACAAATTTAAATATTAGACAAAGATAACACAAGCAAACACAAAATGCAGTTTTGAAATGAAGGTGTTTATTATTAAGGAAGAAAAAAATCCAAACCTACATGGCCCTGTGTGAAAAAGTGATTGCCCCTAAACCTAGTAACTGGTTGGGCCACACGAAGCAGCAACAACCGCAGTCAAGTGTTTGTGATAACTGGCAATGAGTCTTTTACAGCACTGTGGAGGAATTTTGGCCCACTCATCTTTGCAGAATTGTTGTAATTCAGCCACACTGGAGGGTTTTCCAGCATGAACCCCTTTTTAAGGTCATGCCACAGCATCTCAATCAGATTCAGGTCAGGACTTTGACTACGCCACTCCAAAGTCTTCATTTTGTTTTTCTTAAACCATTCAGAGGTGGACTTGCTTCTGTGTTTTGGATCATTGTCCTGCTGCAGAACCCAAGTGTGCTTCAGCTTTAAGTCAAGAACAGATGGCCGGACATTCTCCTTCAGGATTTTTTGGTAGACAACAGAATTCATGGTTCTATTTACCACAGCAAGTCTTCCAGGTCCTGAAGCAGCAAAATAGCCTCAGACCATCCCACTACCACCACCATATTTTATTGTTGGTATGATGTTCCTTTTCTGAATTGCTGTGTTACTTTTACGCCGGATGTAATGTGACACACACCTTCCAAAAAAAAGTTCAACTTTTGTCTTGTCAATTCACAGAGTATTTTTCCAAAAGTCTTGGGGATCATCAAGATGTTTTCTGGCAAAACTAAGATGAGCTTTTATGTTCTTTTTGCTCAGCAGTGGTTTTTGTCTTGGAACTCTGCCATGCAGGCCATTTTTGCCCAGTCTCATTCTTATGGTGGAGTCTGAAGTGAGGCCTGCAGTTCTTTGGATGTTGTTGTGGGGTCTTTTGTGACCTCTTGGATGAGTCATCGCTGCGCTCTTGGGGTAATTTTGGTTGGCAGGCTACTCCTGGGAAGGTTCACCACTGTTCCATGTTTTCGCCATTTGTGGATAATGGCTCTCACTGTGGTTCGTTGCAGTCCCAAAGCTTTAGAAATGGCTATATAACCTTTTCCAGACTGATAGCTCTCAATTACTTTGGTTCTCATTTGTTCCTGAATTTCTTTGGATCGCAGCATGATGTTGAGCTTCTGAGGATCGTTTGAGCGGGAACTTTGTCAGGCAGGTCCTATTAAAGCGATTTCTTGATTGAGAACAGGTGTGGCAGTAATCAGGCCTGAATGTGGCTAGAGAAATTGAACTCAGCTTTCCAAAGATGTGATAAACCACAGTTAATTTATGTTTTAACATGGGGTGGGCAATCACTTTTTCACAGAGGACAATGTAGGCTTTTTTACCATTAATAATAAACAACTTTATTTAAAAACTGCATTTTGTGTTTACTTGTGTTATCTTTGTCAAATATTTAAATTTGTTTGACGATCTGAAACATTTGTGTGACAAATATACAAAAAAAAAAGAGAAATCAGGAAGGGGGCAAACACTTTTTCACACCACTGTATATTGCAGTGTTGGGCCTGGGAAACCTGGATAAAATGAGGAAGCGGGCACTACTTGTCCACAACCTGGACACAGAAGGTCAGAGGATTTTTCACACCTTTGGGCCGACGGACTTGTATGTGGATGCTGTTGAGCTACTAGCTAGCTACTAGCTAGCTACTTTGCTATACCACATAATGTGATAGCACGGCAAATTCAATTCCGCCAGAGGCGACAGGGAATTGCTGAGTCCACCCAGCAATTCATCACCGATTTAAGACACCTGGCTAGCATGTGCTGCTTTGGACTGTTAAGAGGACAAGATGGTGCAGGACCAGTTAGCTGAGCACACGAGTAACCCGAGGCTAGGGGCTAAGATGCTAATGGTGCCAAACAACATGACACTAGCATTCCAGCTTGAGTCAGCAGAGAAGTTAGTATCAGAGCTAGGTGGGCGCCAACTACAGAAGCTACAAGGACAGATAACATTATCCAGCACGGTGGGCACCGAGGAATATGAAGACACAGCAGATAAGTACGAGACGAACGCCTTTTACCGAAGGACCACTCCAAGAAGCCCCACCTGTGGTAGCTGTGGTTCCCCCACGCACCATGAGGGAGCACATTTCTGCCCAGCAAAAGGACAACGTTGTATCAAGTGTGGACGTTATAACCATTTTGCGAAAGTATGCCGGTTGCCGGTGCTGTGGAGCCAGCCAAGCAAACAAAGCCACCCGCCAATGACCACCATCCACGCGGTAAGCCCGACATCAGTGCTTATGCATACAGTATAGTTGAATTAGACAGCGTGGCTGTACTGCTACTGCTTGACACGGCGGCGGTTGGGTCAATATTAAACTGGGCCACGGTGAAGAAATTTTTCCCCAACCACAAAATGAAGAACCCAGCGGAGCTGTACGGATACGGCAGTCATAGACTCAGTAATGTAGGGACGGTCGAGCTAACGGTCTACTTCAAGTCGAAAATTGTATATGACTTCACGTTCCAAATGGCTACACACAGTGATAACATTATTGGGATATGACCTCTTCTACAGACTGGGCTTCACTGTCCACAACAGCACTGGGTTCAAATGGTTGGTTGCGGCAACTGGGACACGACGGACATCTATGACGATGGCGTGGTGTAGGATGAGAAAATTCAGGGTGACACAGACACCAAACCAACTAGCCCGTGCACACAGGAGGAGAGCTGCCCAGGAGGGGGGCAGAGGCCAGACTTGCCTCAGCTCCTCGCCCAGCCGGAGGCCGCTGTGGATTGGCAGGAGAGGGAGCCTGTGCACGCAGAGAACCTCAAGGCACAACAACCCGGCACAGACACCATCTACGATGCCGCACAACAAAGCACATCAGATGGGAGACAGGAGGAACCGTACTGCTTCAGTACCTATGTTCAGCGTCAGTCTACAGGGGTTACGACCGAGCCGACGGGTGAAGAGTCCGCAACAGTGAACGACACGGGAGAGACGCCAGACACCTTTCTTACCCACGACCAGCTTCAGACTACAGAAACAGCTAAGGTGAAGTTGGGTGAAGGGTCCGCGATGAACATTGTAACAACAGAAATGCTACGGCACAACGGCGGTCCCAAACTGGATGAGCACACAGCGCCACAGCGATCACAGTGGCATATGAGACCGAGTAAGGCACCACTCAAAGTCATGGACTGGATTCGAGTCCAAACCAACGAGAGACCAGGACAGCGACTGACCAAGTCACAGCTGATTGGACAGCGGACGGCGCTGAGGATCATGGCAAAACTGGGAACCGTGTGCTTTCGACTGACAGACGGTTCAGTTTGGCACGCAAACCAACTCCGGTGTGTCCAGGTGGCTGCTCCAGATGGCGAGGCTTCGCAGGAGTCAGCTGATACAGTGTGGGACCCGGGCCCCAACGTTATGAAGATCGGTCCTGGCCCCGGGGTCCTGGCATCTCCTGGGGTGCATCTACCGCGGGCCCACTACAAGGCTTCTCTGGCAGAAGTGCCTTCCCCATGGAAGACTGTAAAAAAAATAAAAGACAATGACTGTTTGGGTAGGAATGCGGCTAGGAGCAGGTGGCAGAATAATCCACCCAGCCACATCAGGTCCAGTGGTGGCCTACCCGCTGACACTAGTTTGTGGTTCTAAATGTTGAAATGTTAAATTGCATAAGTGTACCAAATTGGGAGAGGGGGGCCGATGCTGTGATCGCGAGACATTTCGAGATTATTGCGCAATAATCCAAAATGGCGACTCCCATCGACTGAACTTAAACAAACTTTTCCACAGGTAGTTTTTTTGCTCTTTTTGTAATTAATTCATTAACTGACTGTCTGTGTTTATTTTTTGTTTTTCATACGGAACTGGAGGAACTAGAGAACTAAATTGACGAGTTTTATTACCGCTGCTGTGTCATGGAGCAGGTGAGTGTGTGTCCCGTTCCTGGTTCTCAGTCTAAACGACCGAGACCCGCAGACTTGCCAAAAATAACACCCGAGAAATCATGGGAGAGCACCGAGGTTAGTGACATCCTTTTCTCTATTGAGAATAGGTGCACGACCAAGAGGTTTCGCAGGTCCTTTCCTACCTACGGCTGTCAGACTTTATAACCTAAGCAGGGCTGCTCGCAGAGATAGCAAAAAAACGTGACGACCTAATAGTATTGAATACAAAAGATGCAACAGACTTACTGTACACAAAATGGTCCCCTCTGACATATTGTTCGGCCCAGGAAACATGCACGCAGGCTCAGGCAGATTTGAAAGCTTTATTAACAACAGTGTTTGTGTATGGATGCGTGTATGCGAGATGCGAGTGTGATGTGGGTGGAGGATGCAGGTCAGGACAGAGCAGCATGCCATACGGCCAGGCAACCCTATAACGAGAGGAGAGCAGGGATTAGCTGGGCAACCACACAGAAGAGTGAGAGTGTTCTGTGCTTACTTGTAGTGACACGGTGGCTGGCGTTGGCAAGGTCCCAAGCCTGGGAGACAGCGTCCTGCTGTGCGTCCGGGATGATGCAGCAAGGTAGAGGAGCGGTGAGACGAGGGGGAGTGAGTCCGCCGCCGAGGAATCCACCTGTGCACAGGGGAAGGCTGACAGGAGAAGGTAAGGCAAATACAGACAGCTTACGTGTCTAGGGGAGTAGTCAGCAGGCCTGAAGGAAAGGATGCTGCTGAGTTGAGTACGCAGGGAGACAGACGGCTCCAGGCTGCAGCTCAGGGCAGGATGGAATAAATAGCTACGCACTAACGAGGAGCAGGTGTGCGCGCAGCTGAGGTGGAAGCCCGTGAGCTGCGGGTGATGACGGTACTCCCCCCCTACCAGCGCTTCCTGGTGCTGGCTTACTTGGGTGTGTCCGGTGGAACTCCGCGATGAGGTCTCGATCCAACACCCATGAAGAGTGCACCCAGGATCTCCACTCCGGACCATAACCTTCCCAATCCACCAGATATTGCAGCCCACAACCCCGACGCCGGGAGTCCAGGATGGCAGTAACACCCCACGCCGGTCACCGTCGATCATCCTAGGCGCAGGAGGAGACCTAGGAGGAGGGCAGAGTGAATTGGAAAGGACAGGCTTGATCTTGGAAACGTGGAAGGTGGGACACACACGAAGGGAGGGGGGGAGGGCCAAACGCACAGCCACCGGGTTGATGATTTTAGAAATTGTGAAGGGGCCGAGGAACCTCGGTGCCAACTTCTTCTTCTCACCCTTCAGGTTGATGTCCTGGGATGAAAGCCAAACCTGCTGACCTACCTGGTAGGCAGGAGCCGGCCTTCTGTGGCAATTGGCGGTGGAGCTGTTGCGCGCCGCTGTGCGTAAAAGCGCGTCCTTGGTCTTGGTCCACACACTCCGGCAGTGCCTGATGTGCACCTGGATGGAAGGGACGGCTAGCTCACCCTCCTGCTCAGGAAAAACGGGGGGGTCGTACCCCAAGGACGCTTCAAAAGGCGACACCCCAGTAGCAGTGGACTGGGCCGAGTTATGGGCGTATTCCACCCAGGTTAGGTAGGAGCTCCAGGACGAAGGATTAGAGGATATTACGCAGCGCAGGGCGGCCTCCAACTCCTGGTTCGTGCGCTCGCACTGCCCGTTAGACTAGGGGTGGTAACCAGAGGAGAGACTGACTGTAGCCCCCAAGGCGCTGCAAAAGCTCCTCCAAACCTGGGAGACAAACTGCGGACCCCGGTCCGAGACCATGTCCAGCGGGATCCCATGCAGCCTGACGACATGCTGGACCAGAAGATCAGCCGTCTCACGTGCCGAAGGGAGACCCCGAAGAGGCACAAAATGGGCGGTTTTGGAGAATCTGTCCACAATAGTCAGAACCGTGTCATAGGTGTTAGAGACAGGGAGTCCGGTGACGAAGTCAAGGGTGATGTGTGACCAGGGCCTGCCCGGGACCGGCAGGGGCTGGAGTAGACCCGCAGGTGGAGAGTTCTGGGACTTGCCGGTAGCGCATTGGGGACAGGCCCGGACATAGTTGGTCACGTCCTTCTGGAGACCCGGCCACCAAAACGAGTGTTGCAGCCAACTCACCAGGCGGGTGATGCCTGGGTGACAGGAGAGTTTGGAGGTATGGGCCCAGTGGATCACTTCACCCCGAACCGCCGAAGGAACATAGAGCCTCCTCTCCGGCCCCCCGCCAGGATCTGGCTCTGCCTCCTGAGCCTTCAGAATCTTGTCCTTGATGGACCAGGCAATCGCCCCCACGACGCACGAATCGGGCAGGATGGTATGTTTGGACTTCTCCGGACCTTCTGGGGCAAACTGTCTGGACAGGGCATCGGGCAACCCATTCTTCATGCCTGGACGGTACGTGATGGTAAAGTTGAAGCGAGTAAAAAATAGTGACCAGCACGCCTGGCGGGCATTCAGGCACCTCGCTGACCTCAAGTACTCGAGATTTTTATGGTCCGTCCAGACCACAAAGGGCTGGGCTGCCCCCTCTAACCAGTGACGCCACTCCTGTAGTGCGAGCTTGACTGCGAGGAGCTCCCTGTCGCCGACGTCATAGTTGCGCTCTGCTGCTAATAGCTTCCTGGAGAAAAAGGCGCAGGGCCGCTTGACACCATCCACCGGTGATTGCTGGGAGAGCACCACTCCCACCCCCATGTCAGACGCGTCGACCTCCACCAGACACTGAAGTGCGGGATCAACCTGGGTCAGGACCCGGGAGGACGAGAACTCCGCCTGGAGAGTCTTGAAGGCGGTAGCTGCTTCCTCAGACCACTGAAAGGGCACTTTCGATGACGTGAGGCGGGTCAGGGGGGAGACGTTGGCGCTGTAGTTGGGAACAAAGCGCCAGTAGAAGTTCGCGAACCCAATGAACTGCTGCACCTGCTTCCTGGAGGTAGGCGTGGGCCACTCGACCACCGCTTTAACCTTAGCGGGGTTGGGGAGGATCTGATTATGGGAGATCACGAACCCCAGGAAGGAGGTGGTCCGGGCGTAGAATTCACACTTCTCGGCCTTTATTAATAAGCGATTCTCCAGCAGACGTTGCAGGACCCGCCTGACATGGGCCTGGTGCTCCTCCCGTGATCTGGAGAAGATGAGTATGTCGTCAAGATAAACGAAGACGAATACTCCCAGGAAGTCCCGCAGAACGTCGTTAATGAGATGCTGGAAGACGGCAGGTGCATTGGTGAGCCCGAACGGCGTCACGAGATATTCGAAGTGGCCGCTGGGTGTCCTAAAGGCCATCTTCCATTCGTCTCCCTCCCGGATCCTAACGAGATGGTAAGCACTGCGGAGGTCAAGCTTGGTGAACCAGGTCGCCCCCTGGAGGGAGTGGAAGGCAGTGTCCATGAGCGGCAGTGTGTAGCGTTCCTTTATAGTGATGTCATTAAGCGCTCTGAAGTCAATACAGGGGCGTAGGGACCCATCCTTCTTACCCACGAAGAAGAAACCCGCGCCAAGCGGGGACGAGGAGGGGCGGATGATCCCAGCGCTGAGTGACTCCTTAATCTAGGTGTCCATCGCCTCGCATTCCGATGCAGAGAGACTGTATAGGTGGCCAGACGGCAGGGGAGCCCCCGGGTGGATGTTAATCGCACAGTCGTATGGTCGATGCGGAGGAAGGGACAAGGCTCTGGACTTACTGAATGCTGCCCCCAAGTCATGGAACTCCTGCGGCACTAGAGTCAGGTCCGGGGGCTCAGAAACCGGAGCCGACGGAGGAGAGGATGGAGCACAAGCCGCCGGCTGGAGGCAGGTGCCCAGGCAGAAGGTGCTCCAGGACAGGACGCTGCCGGTTCTCCAATCCAGGACAGGGTTATGCAGCCGCAGCCAGGGGTAACCCAGAATGACACAGTCCGACAAGGAGGGCAGGACGTAGAGGGTCAGATCCTCCCGGTGGTTGCTGGAGATGATGATGGGAACTGGCTTAGTGCGGTGTGTAACTGTACCCAGGGAAGAGCGTGAGAGCGTCACCAAGTTCAGGGGGGTAGGCAGCAGTTGGCAGGGTATGCCCAAATGGGTTGCCAGGCTCTTAGAGATAAAATTCTGCTCTGCCCCAGAATCCACCAGTGCGTGAGTGGAATGCCCGGTGCAGTTGTGGCAGAAACGTATGGGCAGTGTGCATGAAGATAGGGGATTTGGCCGGTTAGAGTCCACGAGGCCCCCTACAGTGACTCGCAGACCTCCCCGTTTGGCTTAACCGGGCACAGCTCCACGGGATGCCGGTCATCTCGGCAATACATGCAGAGACCCCGTTCCCGCCGGCGTTGTCTCTCCGCTAGAGGGAGCCTAGTGCGCCCGATGGCCATGGCCCCTGGTTCATCGGTGGACTCCGGAGCCGGTAACGCCAGGGGGCGCGACTGAGCTGGGCGGAGGGAAGCTCCGCTCGAGTGGCTGTCAGACTTCCGCTCCGCAGCCCGCTCACATAGCCTGTTGTCCAGGCTAATCGTGAGCGAGATCAACTCAGAGAGTCACCCTGGGAGATCCCGAACGGCTAGCTCATCCCTCAGACCAGAATTGAGGCTACGGAGGAAAATGCTGCAGAGAGAAGCCTCTCCCCAGCCCACTTCCTCCGCTGCCACCCGGAAGTCAACCGCGTATTCCGCCGCTGACCAGCCTCCCTGTTGGAGACTAAGGAGCCGATCAGCGAGGACGCTGTCGAGACGGGAATGATCAAAGACTTCTAAAAAGTCCCGCATGAACTGGTCATACGAGAGGTTTGCGTAGCTGGGCTTCGTCATTACAACGTAAGCCCAAGCTAACGCTCACCCCTCGAGAAGATTAGCCATGTACCCGATTCGGCTATGGTCTGAGGGAAAATCCCTGGGAACGCGCAGAAACACCGACTCACACTGCAGGATAAACCCCTTCGCTCCACCGAGTCTCCCGTTGAAGCGAGCAGGAGTTGGAATGGGTGTGAGACGGGTTGGCGCTCCCGAGCTAGGCTGGCCAGCTGTGGAGGCAACCGGAGCCGCAACGCCAAGAGGACCCGGAGGGAAAGCCTGCGGAGGGTCCAGGCGGTCTAACCGGCTAGTAATTAAGGTCAGTTGGTTTAATATCACCTGCTGTTGATGAGCTATCATATCCACCTGAGCCTCGAGGGTGGAAAAACGGCGTGCGAGCCCGCTGTCCGCTGGGCCGCTTTGCTGGAGCCGTACTGACATATTGTTCGGCCCAGGAAACACACACGCAGGCTCAGGCAGATTTGAAAGCTTTATTAACAACAGTGTTTGTGTATGGATGCGTGTATGCGAGATGCGAGTGTGATGTGGGTGGAGGATGCAGGTCAGGACAGAGCAGCACGCCGTACGGCCAGGCAACCCTATAACGAGAGGAGAGCAGGGATTAGCTGGGCAACCACACAGAAGAGTGAGAGTGTTCTGTGCTTACTTGTAGTGACGCGGTGGCTGGCGTTGGCAAGGTCCCAAGCCTGGGAGACAGCGTCCTGCTGTGCGTCCAGGATGATGCAGCAAGGTAGAGGAGCGGCGAGACGAGGGGGAGTGAGTCCGCCGCCGAGGAATCCACCTGTGCACAGGGGAAGGCTGACAGGAGAAGGTAAGGCAAATACAGACAGCTTACGTGTCTAGGAGAGTAGTCAGCAGGCCTGAAGGAAAGGATGCTGCTGAGTACGCAGGGAGACAGACGGCTCCAGGCTGCAGCTCAGGGCAGGATGGGATAAATAGCTGCGCACTAACGAGGAGCAGGTGTGCGCACAGCTGAGGTGGAAGCCCGTGAGCTGCGGGTGATGACACCCTCCAGTATACAACCAGGACAATATCAGTCGCTACGGAGGGTGACAATATGTATGGGTACATATTCATACTATGTGGGGTAACTAAATAGATGGTTATGCTGTTTATTCCATCTAGCTGCAATGCTCTGCACCGTGTATATATACTGTATTTATATATTTATGTGTACATATGTATATTCCTTGCTCTTATTTTCTTATCTTCTAAATTATTGCTCTGAGTGTTGCTATCCCTGTGCTGTTGCAATCCTGGAATTTCTCCATTGTGGGACTAATAAAGGCTTATCTTATCTTAGTAAACTCACCAGCATGGCTGGTAAACTGGTTCTGGTTAAGCTGCTTCATAAGGAATTCCAGGGCTTGTGTGAGAGTTTAAAGTTCAGTCAAACACAGCTCGTCTCTCTCATAGATGAAAATAATAGCTTAAAAAAGTCAGTAAACACACTAACCACGCGGCTTGGCGTTGTTGAGAGAGAAAACCGAAAAATGAAGGAAACAGTTCTCAATTTGCAGTCACGCAGCGTGAGAGATAACCTTGTTTTTTCTGGAGTTGTTGAAAAAAAAATGAAAATCCAGAACAGCTGGTCCATGAATTTGTCAACACAACTGAAACTATCCCCCGAAGTCACAAATTCAATTACCTTCCACCTAGTCCACCGAATTGGGCAAAAAAATTCCCAGAATAAATGTCCCAGACCTATTGTTGCCAAATTTGAGCATTTCAAGCAAAAAATTTTGGTACAGAGGCAGGGCAGGCAGCTTAAAAACACCAGTTATTGTCTAAATGATCAATTTCCACAGGGAATCTTGGAAAGGAGAAGGAAACTTTTTCCATTAGGAAACAAAACATCCAAGAAGGTAAACGAACTATTGTTTCTGTGGATAGACTATATGTAGATGGCAAGCTGTTTATGGATGAAACCACAACACCCTGGTTATTCTAGAGCCTATTTTTTATTTTTTTTAGCTACAGATGGAAAAAGAGTGTGATTGTGTGCAGGTCTCTTACTTAATCTCAGTTTAATTTGTTAACATTTATCAAAATGTTTTTTTCTTTGTTGCTGAGGTTGTTTGTCTGTTGTAGTTAATTTTTTTGAAGTTGTTAGGTCATTGTTGTATGTTATCTGCATTTTTTCACCACTTACTAACCTTTATGTCCGTTTTCTCTCATCCTTCTGGTTTACAGGAAATAACTTTAAGTTCATGCACCCCATTTGCTTGCAATTGCAGGCAAATGGAACAGAGACATCATGCGCACACACCCAATCATATATGTGTAGGCGTATATTTTACACACAACATATATCTACACAGAAATGCATACATTATGGACATATAATCACATAGGCACATTTAGTTAGCCTTTAGTACATAACCAGTTAGTGAAAACATGTCTACATTTAAGTTTGTCACATGGAACATACGTGGAATTGGTACCAGGGAGAAGAGGCTAAAAGTTTTTAATCGACTGAAGGATCTACAGGCAGACTTTGTATTATTGCAGGAGACACATGTCTCTAAGTCGTCTGTAGATGCGCTGACCTCCTCGGAATTCCCCCACATGTACTCAGCTGGCTTTAATTCTAAACAAAGGGGGGAGGGGTAGCTACAGTATACTGGTAAACAGAAGAATACGCTTTGTTCTGAATAATACCGTAACAGATCCGGAAGGTAGCTTTATAATACTAAAAATCTCAGTTCAAAATTTGGATCTATGTATTGCAAGTGTTTATGGCTCAAATGTTGACGACCCATCCTTTTTTTTTTTTTTTTTTTTTTCTTCTCTCGGCGCCACACGAGTCGGCTGCCTTTTGCAACAGCGGCTCGATTCCGAGTCTTTTTCCCTTCCTCTCTCTTTTGATCCGTCTTTTTTTTTCACCCCACTTATATCACGGACACACAGATCGTCCTAAATGTCTCCTGAGCCGGTGGACGGAGCCACTGTCTATAGCAGGATACGATACAGCAGAGAACAGCTGCTAGCATTCAACCGCCACCCGGTCCCATTGGAAAAACTCGACATACCGAGAGAACTGAGGCGAAAACGCCGCGGCTGCCGGGCTGGAGTAAGGCGGAGGACAAAAAATATAAGGTACAGACCCTCCCTTCCATCTGTTGTCATGGGAAATGTACGGTCGATACTGGGAAAGTTAGATGAGCTAGCGGCTATCTCCCGTTATGATAGCACATACCGGGAGTGCTCTCTCCTTTTGTTTACTGAGACGTGGCTAACTGAACTAGCAGCAGATGCTAACATTGAGCTGGAGGGTTTTCACATGATACGAGCTGACCGAACACCAGACAGTGGCAAGGCTAGGGGCGGTGGAGTGATAATGTATGTTAACAACAACTGGTGCAGACCGGGACATATCACTGTTAAACAACGACACTGCAGCAAAGACATTGAGTTGCTAGCTGTTAGCATGAGGCCTACATATCTCCCGAGAGAACACTCACACGTGATCTGCATTGTTGTTTATGCAAATCCGACGGCGAACGCTGGGACAGCACGTGACGTCATCCATTCAGTAACCAGCAGGCTGCAGACAGAACACCCAGATGCTCTTCTCCTCATCTCAGGCGATTTCAACCATGTTTCACTGTCTCCCATTCTACCCACGTTCACCCAGTATGTCACATGCCACACTAGAGACAATAAAACACTGGATTTATTCTACGCAAACACTAAGGAGGCGTACACCTCATCACAACTCCCCCCACTCGGGAGATCGGATCACAACTTGGTTCATCTCCGGCAGGTGTACAAACCCCTAGTGCACAGACAACCTCCGGCCATGCACACTGTGGAGTTATGGTCTGAGGAGACAATGGACACCCTAAAGGGCTGTTTTGAAGCCACCGCCTGGAAGCAGCTCTGCGATCCACATGGTGAGGACATCGATGGCCTCATTCACACCTTCACGGGCTACCTCAGCTTCTGTGTGGACAAATCCGTTCCCACCAAGACCATACGGCGTCACTCAAACAACAAACCCTGGATCAACCCTGAGATAAAAACACTTCTGAGAGAGAAGAAGAGGATCTTCAGGTCAGGGAACAGGGAGATGCTGAAGTCCGTACAGAGGGAGCTGAGGAGAAAGATCAGAGAAGGCAAGGACAGCTTCAGGAAGAAGATGGAGGACAAGCTGCAACAGAGCGACATCAGCGGGGTCTGGAGAAACCTCAAAACCATCTCGGGGCTCCAGAATACCTCCCCCCAGGCCACAGGGGGCAGGGAGTGGGCGAACAACCTGAATCTGTTTTTCAATAGATTTGACCAACCGCCCTCCCCCCTGACTGCACAACAACCACTGCTGCCTCTAAAGAAATCAAGTCCTGCTGCCCACTCCCCACTCCACCAACACCCCCCCACTCCCAACACACAGCCCCCCATCCTGACCCTGACCAGGACCCAGGTGAGGACGGAGCTGAGGAAGATCAAGGCGAGGAAGGCGCCGGGACCGGACGGCATCAGCGCAAAGCTCCTCAAGTCCTGTGCAGACCAGCTGTGTGGGATTGTGACGTATATCTTCAACATGAGCCTGAAACTGGGGAGGGTACCACAGCTGTGGAAAACATCTTGTGTGGTACCTGTACCAAAAACTTCCCACCCCAAAGACCTGAACAGCTACAGACCGGTGGCCTTGACGTCCCACTTGATGAAGACCCTGGAGAGACTGCTCCTTGGACTACCTCACGAACCGGCCTCAGTTTGTGAGAACCCAGGACTGTGTGTCCGACACGATCATCGGTAGCACGGGGGCCCCCCAGGGAACGGTGTTGGCTCCCTTCCTGTTCACTCTTTATACTGCGGACTTCTCACACAACACAACACACTGCCATCTACAGAAGTTCTCTGATGACTCTGCGATCGTTGGCCTCATCTCCAATGGAGATGAAGCTGAGTACAGAGGGCTTATCCAGGCAAAAAGACGTAACAACCTAATAGTTTTTTGAATGCAAAAGATGCAATAGACTTATCACTATCACTATCACTTATCATGGATCCTGGACTACCTCACGAACCGGCCTCAGTTTGTGAGAACCCGGGACTGTGTGTCCAACACGATCATCAGTAGCACGGGGCCCCCCAGGGAACGGTGCTGGCTCCCTTCCTGTTCACTCTTTATACTGCGGACTTCTCACACAACACAACACACTGCCATCTACAGAAGTTCTCTGATGACTCTGCGATCGTTGGCCTCATCTCCAATGGAGATGAAGCTGAGTACAGAGGGCTTATCCAGGACTTCGTGGACTGGTGCCATCGGAACTGCCTCCAGATCAACGCGAGGAAAACTAAGGAGCTGGTGGTGGACTGCCGCAGGCATGGGCAGCCCCTCACAGTACCAGTAAATATACAGGGAACAGACATCGAGATGGTGACATCCTATAAGTACCTGGGTATTCATCTGAACAATAAACTAGACTGGTCACACAATACTGATGCACTCTACAAGAAGGGACAGCGCAGGCTGTTCCTGCTGAGGAGACTCAGGTCTTTTGGTGTACAAGGGGCGCTGCTGAAGTCATTCTATGACACGGTGGTGGCATCAGCCATCACTTTTGGAGTGGTCTGCTGGGGCAGTGGCATTACTGCAGCCGATAGGAAGAGACTGAACAAACTGATTAAGAAAGCTAGCTCTGTCCTGGGGCAGCGCCTTGATCCGATGGAGGAGATAGGAGAGAGAAGGACGGTGGCTAAACTGTCATCTCTGCTGGAGTCCGAGTTCCACCCTATGCAGGACATACTGAATGCACTGAGGAGCTCATTTAGCAGCAGACTACATCATCCCAGGTGCACAACCGAGAGGTTTCGTAGGTCCTTCCTACCAACGGCTGTCAGACTGTACAACCTAAGCAGGGCTGCTCGCAGAGATAGCAAAAAGACGTAACAAACTAATAGTTTTTTGAATGCAAAAGATGCAATAGACTTACACAATGGTCCCCTCCGGCATACAACTAGGAACATACCGGTCGCTATGGAGGGTGAGAATATGTATGGGCACATAATCATACCATGTAGGATAACTAAGTAGACGGTTATGCTGTTTCATTCCATCTAGCAACAATGCTCTGCACTGTGTGTGTTTATATATTTGCATATTTATTCCATCTAGCTACAATGCTCAGCACTGGGTGTGTTTATATATTTATATATCTACATATTATTCCATCTAGCTACATTGCTCCGCACTGTGTGTGTTTATATACTTGCATATTTATTCCACCTAGCTGCAATGCTCCGTACTGTGGGTGTTTATATATTTACATATTTATTCCATCTAGCTACAATGCTCTGCACTGTGTGTTCATATATTCATATATGTATTCCATCCAGCTACAATGCTCTGCACTGTGTGTCTGTGTGTGTGTGTATATATATATATTTTATAGTAATACGTACATATGTTTATTAGCTGCTCTTGCTTGCTTGTTTTTTTTCTTGCCTTCTGATTGTTGCTCTGAGTGTTGCTATCCCTGTGCTGTTGCAATCCTGGAATTTCCCCGTTGTGGGACTAATAAAGGCTTATCTTATCTTATCTTATCTTATCTTATTTTCACACTTTTTTCACTTAGCTTTCTGAGCACTTGGACACTACACTCATAATAGGAGGGGACTTCAACCTGGTATTAAACCGTGCAATCGACAGGCTCAGTGCATCAGGGAATTACCGAAAATGGCAGGCTACTGACACTCTCAAACAATACATGAATGATTTTGGTCTTTGCATTCTCTCCACCCAACTCTTTGGGAATACACTTTTTTTTCATCAGTTCATAGTTCACATTCACATCTAGATTTCTTTTTAGCCAGTAACTCTATTGTGAGGGACATCACAGACACCGAAATATGTTCAAATCAAGCTATTAGCGATCACCATACAGTATCTCTTACACTAGTAAATAGGAAAGCTACAAGGGAAACTAGGAGCTGGAAATTTAATATATCACTACTGAAAGACAAAGTCGTTATTAACTACTTTAACAAAGAGTGGGAATCATATCTGGAATATAATGATGTACCAGGAATACCCCCAGGTGTTCTTTGGGAAGCAGCAAAAGCGGTCATGCGAAGTAAAAATAATCTCTTACTGTTCATATCATCATCACTCTATTAAAGCAAGAAATCTCTGTGTGTCTGTGTGTCTGTCACATTTATAGGACATCATAGGATTGCCTATGATCTCTGCCTGATCATCATAGGACGTCCTATGAACTCAGGCATCATAGGACTCGTGATGCCGTCACAAAGATATGATGTCTATATGACGGCACATAGACAAATGTGTCTTTATGATGCCATATGGCTCAAAATTGGCAAGGTGAATAAGTCACAGGACCAGTCTTTACAGCACGTTGGTGTTTTCTGCACAACAGATTTCTGCAGCCATGGCCAATTCTACGTTGCCGCGAGCAGAGTTGCCAGATCAAGCAATCTTTGTATTGTTGCTCAAGATGAAGAAACTAAGCAAAAGCATCGCTTTCTGAGCAATGTTGTTTTAAAACAGGTGCTGACACAGTAAAAATGTGGAACCTTGAAGAATGGCAGTCTACACTACAAATGTGTAAAATGCCAAGCAAAGCACTGATTTTATCCAGTTGCTCCGGTTTCTTGGTTTCTACGGGCATACACGGGCCTGGCAGAACACGGACCAAAGCCACTTTTTGCTCAGATCTATTTTCATGATCCTGCCCATGAACTGGAATTACAACGCTCCAATCCCTCAACCACTGGACTGAACAAAGAAGAAGAAGACCCACCAGATGGAGAGCAATAGAATGAGAACTGTTGCACATCAAAAATGATGCCATGAACATGAAACACCTCAGGTTCCAGCAGTATGCCACAGCTATGACTGTGAACAACACAGCTGTCTGAGACAGGAGGAGACCCTTCAGCAATGGGCATGCAGAAATACTTGCTTGTACTTGGTTTCTAAGGGCATGGACGGGTATGCACGGGTATGTACTATTAAGAATAAAAAAGAAAAAGCACTGGTACTGGAGTTAGAACAGAAAATTAAATCACTGGAGACAACCTGTGCCGTTTCCCCACAGGAACAGACACAACGCTCTGAGAAAATTAAAGCAAGAAATTACAAACAAAAGAGCACAGTTTTTAATACAAAGACTGTGTCTTGAGAAGTTTGAACACAGTAATAAATTGGGGCGATATCTTGCGAACCAGCTTAAATTGAATAAAGAAAAAACAACTATCCACTCTATTAAGGATATGACTGCAAATATTACCCATGAGGCTGAAGAAATAAATAACTCCTTCAGAAAATTTAATACAAACCTCCACTCATCTCAAATTAACCCACCTGACTCAGAGATAAATAAATTTTTGGACGATGTTAACTTACCACGATTAAATAATGAATGGATTGCAGTTCTGCATGCACCTCTTCAGGTGTCTGAACTCCAGGAGGCACTTAAGCACATCCCAAACAACAAAGCTTTGGGACCAGATGGTTTTCCTGTAGAATTTTATAAAGAATTCTGGCCTGCGATGGCATCTACTTTCTTTAAAATGGTGAACCAAATTAAAGAAGATAATGTAATTCCTCCAAATATGAATTTGGCTAGTATTATGCTGCTCCTTAAACCTGGAAAAGAACCTACACTTCCACCCAGCTACCGTCCCATCTCACTTATGAATGTCGAACTTAAAATAATTTGCAAAGCTCTCACCAAAAGACTGGAAAGGATAATTCCGTTTATTATACACCCAGATCAAACAGGCTTCATCAAGGGTAGGCACTCGGCTAATAATACACGCAGGCTATTTAATTTAATATACTACTGCAAGATCAATAACTTAGAAACTACAATCTTGTCCCTGGATGCAGAGAAAGCCTTTGACTGTGTTAACTGGAAATTTCTTTTTATGGTGTTAAACAAGTTCGGGTTTGGTTCAGCTTTCATTAACTGGATTAAAACACTATATAGCTGTCCAGATGCATCTGTCTGAACAAATGATCAGACTTCCCAAAGCTTTAATCTCCAGAGAGGTACTAGGCAGGGGTGTCCACTCTCTCCCTCACTTTTTACCATCTTTATTGAACCATTAGCAGCAGCCATATGACAAAATGTTGATATCAGAGGTATCCAAACTGGAGAAAAAGAACACAAGATAAGTCTTTATGCTGATGATGTATTGATTTTCCTTGAAAACTCACAAAGATCTCTTCTTCAGACAGTGGCGCTCATTGATAAATTTTCATCATTATCAGAATACTCTATTAACTGGATTAAATCAATAGTTACCTATAAATTGTAATTTCTCAAATACATCTACTATTCCAATACAATCAGATAATATTTAGGAATAGATATTTCCCCCAGGCTCTCAGAGTTATTGCGACTAAATTCAATTCAATTCAATTCAACTTTATTTATATAGCGCCATTTCACAACAACAGTCATCTCATAGCACTTTCAACTGTAGGGGAAACCCCCACAGTTGCAGAAAAACCTCAGCAATCAGGCGATCCCCTGTGAGCAAGTGCTTGGCGACGGTGGAGAGGAAAAACTCCCTTTTAACAGGAAGAAACCTCCAGCAGAACCAGGTCAGGGAGGGGCAGTCATCTGCTGTGACTAGCTGGGGGGTGAGGGGATAGAGAAGATGAAAAGAACAGACATGTAGAGAGCAAACAGAACGATGGGGACTCGATCTATGGGAGAGAACAAACAGATGTTAATGACCAGCAAAAAAAAAATATTTCACTGAGAGTGAAGAAAGGAGTGAAGCCCAGTGCATTACTGAAGGTCCCCCGGCTGTCTAAACCTATTAGCAGCATAACTAAGGGAGGGTTCAGAGACGCATGATCCCTCCCTAATTGTAGGCTATATCAAAAAGGAAGGTTTTAACCCTATTCTTAAAAACAGAGATCGAGTCTGACTCCCGAATCCCGATTGGCAGCTGGTTCCACAGGAGAGGAGCTTGATACCTGAAGGCTCTGCCGCCCATTGTATTTTTGGAGATTCTTGGTATTACAAGTAATCCAGCATTTTGGGAGCGTAGTGCTCTGTTAGGATAATACGGTAGTATCAAATCTTTTTTTTTTTTCCACAATATCTTTATTGAACCTTTTTTTTTTTTTTTTAACAAACATGATACAAACAATCAAACACTAACACTAAAGTACTACAAAAAAAAAAATGCACTAAAAACACCAACAACCACCAACAAAATCAAGTCTTCAACAATGCTCCTCTGTTTAGTCTAGACAATCCAATACATAAGTATACATATTATGTTCACCAGTTTGGAATTTACAAGGTCCACACACATCATTCACCTTCTTCTTCAAGAGTTATGTTTAAATTTTTTACATAATCAATAAAAGGTCTCCATATATTCTCAAACACAATTTCCTTTGATTTTAGTATATATGTTATTCTTTCTAATGGAAGGTTTGTTAACATCTGTCTTAACCACTGAGTCACATCTGGTCTATGAGTCTTTTTCCATAATAGTGCAATACATTTTTTGGCATTAAGCAAACTGAGGTCTATGAATGTTCTTTCACTTTTATTAAAATTATGCTTTTCTGGGTACAGACCCAACAAAAACAGTTTAGGATTCAATATGATTTGTTTTGAGATTATTTTTTCAATTGTTACCCTCACCTCTTCCCAAAACATTCTTATTAATCTACATTCCCATAAACAATGAAATAGGGTTCCTTTACTTTCCATGCATTTTGTGCATGTATCTGGTATATTTTTGTTATATCTATTTAACTCCTCCGGTGTAACATACATCCGCATTAACCATTTGAAATGTATCAATTTAAGGCGTGCATTTATTGATTTGGTTTGAGCTTCTGTACAAGCCAATTCCCATTGTTCCTCTGAAATTTCAATTTGCAGATCTTCTTTCCAGTAGTTTAATCTTTTCAGTGAATTTTCACTTGAAGATAGTGTCAGTGAGTTATAAAACTCTGAAATAATACCCTTTCTTTTACTATCTTTCATCATCATTTTTTCCAAGGATGAATAAATAGGTCGAGTGAGAGCTTTATTTTGATTTGATCGAATAAAGTTTCTAAGTTGAAGATATTTAAAAAAATGTGTTCTATTGAGATTAAATTTGATCCTCAGCTCTTCAAAAGACATTATGTTGTCTGCACATGGCAAATATAAATCCTGAATCTTTTGTATCCCTTTTAAATTCCATACTTTAAATACAGCGTCCGCTCTCCCTGGTTTAAAATATTGATTACCCCATATTGGACTAAATTGTGACAATAACTGTGGTTCTTTTAAATAGTTTTTAGCTTCACACCATATTTTGATCATATGCTTTACAAATGGATTTTTAACTTGTTTTTGTAATTTTTTTGCCGAATCTGAGTATATGAATATGGGAAGAGGTAAAGGTAAATTGTATGATTCCATTTCAGTCCAGTGAGGGAGATCATTTGATGAAAAATAATATGTCATAGACCTCAGTTGTGCCGACCAATAATACAACATAAAATTTGGACATTTCAGACCTCCACGATCAAATGGTAAATATAATAAAGACAAACGTAATCTAGCCCTCCTGTTGTTCCATATAAATTCCACTAACTTTTTTTTTATTCTTGAGAATAGATCTAAAGGTGGTGATAAGGGAATGTATTGAAATAAATAAAGTATTTTAGGTAAAATATTACTTTTAAGTATATTGATTCTCCCGATCATCGACATTGGTAGTGACATCCATCTCTGAGTTAACTCATTGATATCTGACATTAAGGCTTCATAGTTGACACTGGCGACTGATTCTAGCTTAGGCATAATTTGGATTCCTAAATATTTAAACTGATTTACAACATTGAATTGATTTACCTCAGGGGCTGGGTAATTTCTCTGGGTCTCATTTAGCATTAATATTGAAGATTTAGTTTTATTTATTTTATATCCTGATATTTCCCCAAAATTCTTTATTAAATTCAACAAGGTTGGAATTGATTTTTTTAGATTCGACATAAACAAAATTATGTCATCGGCGTACAGGGAGATTTTATGTTCTGTTGGTCCAACTTTAATTCCATATATTTGTGAATGTAAACGTATCGCTATCGCTAAAGGTTCAATTGCCATAGTAAACAGTAAAGGTGAAAGTGGACAGCCTTGTCAACATCCTCTATTGATTTTTATTGGTTTTGAAATATTGTTATTTGTTAGGATTTCTGCTGTAGCATTATTGTATATTATTTGAACCCATTTTATGAAATTATTTCCAAGTCCAAACCTTTGTAGGACTTCAAAAAGAAAGGGCCATTCAACTCTATCAAAGGCCTTTTCGGCGTCCAATGATAGGAGAGCTGTATCCGGTGCTTCTTTATTAAAATAAATAATATTAAATAGTCTTCTTACATTATGGAAGCCTTGTCTACCCTTTATAAAGCCATTCTGATCTCGATTAATAATATTTGGTAAAATTTCTTGTATTCGTCTTGCTAAAATTTTACAGATTATCTTAAGGTCGGCGTTTAATAGGCTTATTGGTCTCATATTTTCACATTTATTAGAGGGCTTACCTGGTTTTGGCAGCAGTATAATTAAGGCATTATTTATGTATGATGGTAAATTATTATTTTGAAATGCTTCTAAAACCATTTCCAAAAAAGGTTTTATTAATTTATTCTTAAATTTTTTATAAAGGTCAACTGGAAGACCATCTGGTCCTGCACTTTTTCCTGATTTCATATTATCAATGGCTAGCCCAACTTCTTCTTGACTAATTTTAGACTCCAATATCTCCCTGTTTTCATTTGGAATACCCGGTATAGATAGTTCGTTCAAAAACCCATTTAGTTTTGTTAAATCAGGTTCATTTTTGGTATCATATAATTTTTCATAGTAATCTCTAAAGGCTCTATTAATTTCTAAAGGATCTATAACTACCTGTCCATTACTTATAATACTGGTAATTGGTGTTTTAATTTCTAATTGTTTAATCTGCCATGCTAATAATTTTCCTGATTTTTCACCTTGTTCATAAAAAGATTGTTTCAATCTTAGAAGACTCGAGGCAGCTCTATTCGCTGATTTTTTGTCGTATTCAGCTCTCAAAATCAGTAATTCATTCTCCAACCTTGGGTCACTTCCTGCATACACTTTTTCCTGAAGATTTTTTATTTTATGTTCCAATTTAGCTCTCTCCTCTCGAGTCTTCTTAGATTTTGATCCTGTATAACTAATAATATGTCCCCTAATAAAAGCTTTGAAAGCCTCCCACTTTACACATGCTGATGTTTGTGTAGTATTGATGTCAAAGAACTCGTCTATCTGTTTTTCTATATACTTGACAAATTCCTCATCCTGAAGCCATTTATGCTGAAATTGCCATCTACCTGATTCCTTTGTCAATTTTTTATCTACATATATTAGACAACAGGGTGCATGATCAGAGATCACGATGTTATCATAAAAGCAGTTTTGAATCTTGGACCTTAATTCTGTGGAAATCAAAAAATAATCAATACGTGAGAATGTCTTGTAGGTACTGGAATAACAAGAATAGGCTTTAACTTGTGGTTTCATTTCTCTCCATATATCTAACAATCTCAATTCTTTCATAAAATGATTAATAGTCATCCTACATCCAATGTGCGTACAATCCAGTCCTGTTGATCTATCCACACCTGGATTCAATGTACAATTAAAATCCCCTGCTATTATATGTTGCCCTGTAAGTGATGATAAGATGAGAAATAAATTAGCAAAGAACTTCTGATCATCTATATTGGGACCATATAAGTTCACAAGATTTATATTTTCTAATAGCAAAGAACCTTGAATGATTACATATCTTCCAAATTTGTCTCCAATTACATTTTTCACTTGAAAAGGAACTGATTTATGTATGAGAGTCATAACTCCCCTGGCTCGGGATGAAAATGAAGAGGTGAATACACTTCCCTGCCATCTACTCCTAATTCTTTTAACATCCTCCTCTATCAGATGAGTTTCTTGTAAAAACACAATTCTTGAACCCATGTCCTTTATTTTATTCATAACTTGTTTAAGTTTTTTTAAATTTTGTAGACCTCTGCAATTCCATGAAGTTAAATTAAGAATAACACTTTGGTCCATGATCAATAGAGAGTTTGGGATTACCTTGCAGTGTAAACATGCTCATACAGAGAAGCAAAAACATGAGTGGTTGAACATTCATCCTACAAACTACACACAAACAAATTTCCCCTTCCCACACTTGTGGCAAACCCCCCAAAATCAAAAGAAAAATTCTGTCTCCCGATATAGCCATCGACCGTTCCACACCCACGGGGAACAGCCTAAGCCACTCCTTCTTCATCCTCCCAATCACCCTAACTCTACTGCTTTTAATGACGTAACATTAACTCTCCTCTGTAGTTTTCCAACTTAACTCCAAAATTTTTAACAACTTTGTTCATCATAGTTTTTTTTTTTTTTTTTTTTTGTTTTTGTTTTGTTTTTTTAATATATAATACAATCTATATTTTGTAAACTTACTATTTACTTCAAGTCAGTCAGATGCCTGTGCAAATGCTTAATTATTCTACCTTATATTTTGTTCATGCTTAGCTCCCACCAGTCTCTTCTTCTTCTTTGATCTTCTTGATGAACTCCTGCGCCTCCTCTGGGGTCTTGAAGATGTGGGTTCTGCCCTCATACGTGGTCAGCAGTCTCGCAGGATAGATTACACCATGACGAATCCCAAGGTTGCGCAGCTCCTTACGTACGGGATCAAACTGCTTCCTCAATTGCTGGATTCCTGTGGCCAAATCTGGGTAGAACCGCACCTGCTGGTCCTGGTGTTTAATCTCTCCTTTAGCACGTGCAGCGTTGAAGATCTTCATCCTGTCTCTGTTGCTAAGAAACTTCATAATTAAGGTCCTCGGCGGTCCCTTATCTCTCCGTGGGCCAATACGATGCGCTTTTTCCAGAACCACTGCTGATTGCAACTCCTCGCTGCCCAGCACCTCCGGAATCCACTTTTCCAGAAAGGAACATACGTCCCGACCTTCTGATTCCTCTGGAAGACCCACCAGCCTCAAATTATTCTGTCTCGACCGAGATTCCAAATCCAAAATATTATCTTCCAGAGATTTATTTTTTTTTTCCAAAGTGCGCACCTTTAATTGAAGACGGGTGACGTCATCTTCAGCACTAGCGAGACGGAGCTCCATCTGCGCCGTTCGTTCTACACAGTCACCCAATTCCTTTCTTATTCCTTCCAGCGCTGTCATAATCCCATCAAATCTAGAGGAAAAGTCCGCTCTCATTGAACTCATGGCAGCCATCAGCGCATCTGCGCCATTCCCCGCAGAAATCGCACTGCCGCCAGCCTCCTCCGCCATATATGGAGCCTTGTTTGCTGCGTCACAGACCTGAAAGTCCGTTAATTTGGACTGTTTCGGCGGCTCGCTTTTTCCTTTTCCTGGTTTTCCAGCCTTAGGCTTCGCCGACATATCCTCGCCCAAATGCTGGGATACGTTCTGTCCCAAATGAGAGAGTTATTTGCCGATTTTTTTTCTCCAGGAGCAGAGCAGAGCGAGACACGTCCGTCCTACGTGGCAGCCATAACCGGAAGTGAGTATCAAATCTTTTAAATAAAAAGGGCCCTGATTGTTTAGAGCTTTGTAAGTAAGAAGAAGGATTTTAAACTTAATTCTAAACTCTATGGGAAGCCAGTGAAGGGAGGCCAGAACAGGAGAGTTATGATCTCTCTTTCTAGTACCTGTTAAAACTCTTGCTGCAGCATTTTGGATCAACTGAAGACTTTTTAAAGATGTTTTAGGACAACCTGATAATAAAGAGTTACAATAATCTAATCTAGAAAGAAAAAAAAAAAAATCCAAGATGGCGCCGCGGATGGCAGCCACTGGCTTCTGCTCTCTGATGTTTTTGATAATTTTGTGTGTTTTTTTGGACTTCTGCTCTTCTGTCCGAATCACCTATTCAAGGGAGGAACTACTTTCACTCAGACTACCTCCCAATGCAACTTCTCCGCCAGTTGCTGCTGCTGATCTGAAGTTTTTTCAGTCAATCTTAGCTGTGGGAGCAGCGGCTATTGGCGCTGGCCGGAAACGAAGGCGGCGTGGTAAACGTGCCGGTGCGCTAGTCAGGCTGAAGACACGAGGATTTCGCACGCCGCTCCCATCAATCCATCTGGCAAATATCCGCAGTTTGGCGAACAAAATGGATGAACTGCTGCTCCTGACTCACAAAAACCGGGATTTTAGCAGATCTGGCGCCCTTTGTTTCACGGAGTCCTGGCTGAGTGAACACATCCCGGACAGCGCGGTCCGCCTGGACGGATTCCAGCTGTTTCGCGCTGATCGCAGCCGAGAATTCTCTGGAAAGACTAAAGGTGGTGGAATCTGCTTCTACATAAACGAAGGTTGGTGTACTGATGTCACAGTGTTGAAGAAGTTTTGTAGCCCTAACCTAGAGTCACTGTTCATAAACTGTAAACCCTTTTATTCACCGCGAGAGTTCTCCTCATTTATTCTGGTCGGAATTTATATCCCTCCTGCTGCTTGTACAACGGAGGCACTGCAGCACCTCGCTGACCAGATAGCAGAGGTGGAGGAAAAACACTGGGTGATTTCAATAGAGCTAATCTCACAAATGAGCTTCCTAAATACAGACAGCATATTAAATGTCCCACCAGGGACACAAATACACTTGACCACTGTTACACAGTTTTAAGAAATGCCTATCATGCCGTCCCCCGTGCAGCTCTGGGTTTTTCTGACCACTGTCTGCTCCATCTTATTCCAACATACAGACAGAAACTAAAAACTTCCAAGTCTGTTGTAAGGACTGTGAAGAAATGGACTGAGGAATCAAAGCTGAAGTTACAAGCCTGCTTTGACTGTACAGATTGGAGTGTTTTTGAAGCTGCAGCCATTAACTTAAATGAACTCACTGACACTGTGACGTCATACATCTGTTTCTGCGAGGACATATGTGTGCAGACCAAGACCTTCTGCACATACAACAACAATAAACCCTGGTTCATTCCTAAACTGAAGCAGCTACGTCAGACCAAGGAGGAGGCCTACAGGACTGGTGACTGGACTCTGTACAAGCGGGCCAGAAACATGCTGACGAAGGAGATCAGGCTTGCTAAGAGGAGCTACAGTGTGAAGTTACAAAAAAACTTCTCAGCCAACAACTCTGCTTCTGTCTGGAGAGGCCTGCAGAATATCACCAACTACAGGAGACCATCCCCCCACCCTGTGGAAAACCTCCAGCTGGCTAACGACCTAAACAGCTTTTACTGCAGGTTTGAAAAGAACCTACAGTTCTCACCTCCCACCCACACAAAAGGATTATCTGCAGCCCCAGGAACTCCATCCCTCCTCCACTCTGACCTCCCACCAGCACTAACGATCTGTGAAGATGAGGTACGCCGGGTCTTTCAGAGACAAAAGATCAAGAAGGCTGCAGGACCTGATGGTGTGTCTCCGTCCTGCCTGAGAGTCTGCTCCAACGAGTTGGCCCCCATCTTCACCCGGATCTTTAACAGATCACTGGAGCTGCGTGAAGTGCCTTCCTGCTTCAAACGCTCCATCATCATTCCAGTTCCCAAGAAACCCTCTGTTACAGGATTAAACGACTACAGACCTGTTGCCCTGACCTCTGTGGTCATGAAATCCTTGGAGAGATTGGTGCTGAACCACCTGAAGGTCATCACAGGCCCCCTGATGGACCCACTGCAGTTTGCCTACCGGTCAAACAGGTCAGTGGATGATGCAGTGAATATGGGACTACATTACATCCTGCAACACCTCGACTCCCCAGGGACGTACGCCAGGATCCTGTTTGTCGACTTCAGCTCAGCGTTCAACACCATCATCCCAGGCATTCTTCATCAGAAACTCCTCCAGCTCAAGGTGCCCCCCTCCACCTGCCAGTGGATCTCCAGCTTTCTGACTGACAGGTGGCAACAGGTAAAGCTAGGGAGATTTACATCCAGCTCCCGAAAAATTAGTACTGGCGCCCCCCAAGGATATGTCCTTTCCCCACTGCTCTTCTCCCTCTACTCCAATGACTGCACCTCAGAGGACCCTTCGGTGAAGCTCCTGAAGTTTGCGGACGACACCACAGTCATCGGTTTGATCCGGGATGATGATGAGTCTGCATACAGGCGGGAGGTGGAGCAGCTGATCCTCTGGTGCAGCCAGAACCATCTTGAACTTAACCCAGCCAAAACGGTGGAGATGACTGTGGATTTCAGGCGACACCCCCCTTCATTCCCCCCACTCACCATCCTCAACAGCACAGTGTCCACTGTGGACTCCTTCAAGTTTCTGGGTACCACAATCTCCCGGAACCTGAAGTGGTCCTCCCATATAGACACTGTCCGGAAAAAGGCCCAGCAGAGGTTGTTTTTTCTGCGTCAGCTCAAGAAGTTTGATTTGCCTCAGGAGCTGCTGGTTGTCTTCTACACCGCCATCATCCAATCTGTCCTCTGCTTTTCCATCACTGTCTGGTTTGGATCTGCGACTAAACAGGACAAGACCAGACTGCAGCGGATCATTAAGTCTGCGGAGAGGATCATTGGTACTGACCTACCCTCCATTGAGAACTTATATCGGTCCATAACCAGGAAACGGGCGGGAAACATCTGTGCTGACCCATCACACCCCGGCCACAAACTGTTTGAACTTCTATCTTCTGGTCGTCGTTACAGATCACTGAAGGTCAAAACCACCCGTCACAGGAACAGTTTCTTTCCTCAAGCCATCACTCTGATGAACTCCTAACATTCACCTAGTCCTACCTGTTGCTGTACTCATGACTTTTCATCCATTATTACATTGCACATAACTCTCACACTGCTTTTTACTTCATTCACATTATATCACTGAATCTGAGTTCACATTGAAATACTGTGTGACTGTATATTTTTTCATATATTTCTGCAAAGTGTGGTTAGTCTGAGTAAATAACTGCATATATTCCTGTATATATTTGCATCCTTTTATAGAAACATGGACAGACTGTAATTTACTGTACATACTCTGTTGTCATTGAATCCTTATTTAAATCCTCCACCTGAACAATGAGAGCAAGTTTTTAGCCAAAGTCAAATTCCTTGTATGTGTTGTGCATACTTGGCCAATAAAGCTGATTCTGATTCTGATTCTGATTCTGATCTAGAGCTAACAAAAGCATGGGTCAGTTTCTCAGCATCACTCTGAGACAAGATGCTCCTAATTTTGGCAATATTACGCAAATGATAGAAGGCAGTCTTAGAAACGAATTTAATATGTGAATTGAAAGACAGATCCATCCATCCATCCGTCTTGATCAAAAATAACTCCAAGGTTCCTCACAGAGCTATTAAGAGAAAGAATAACCGCATCCAAACTAAAAGTTTGATTTGGAAAGGTATTTCTAAGGTTTTTTGGTCCAACAAGAATGACTTCAGTCTTATCTGTATTTAATAGCAGAAAATTGCAAGTCATCCAAGCTTTGATTTCCTTAAGACAGGCTTCTAACTTGGCTAATTGATTATTATCATCTGGCTTCATTGACAGGTATAATAGTGTGTCATCTGCATAACAATGAAAATGTATACAGTGCTTTCTAATAATGTTGCCTAACGGAAGCATATATACAATAAAAAGAGTAGGGCCGAGCACAGATCCCCGTGGAACTCCATGACTGAGCTTTGAGTTGAAAGAAAACTCATTATTGACATGAACAAACTGGAACCTATCAGATAAATAAGATCTAAACCACTGCAACAAAGTTCCATTAAGTCCAACATAGTATTCTAATCTATCAAGTAGAATATTATGATCGATAGTATCAAAAGCTGCACTAAGGTCTAAAGGGACAAGAACAGAAACAAGTCCATTATCAGATGCGATAAGGAGGTAATTAGTGACCTTCACTAAGGCTGTTTCAGTATTATGATGGATTCTAAACTCAGATTGAAACTCTTCAAGTAAACCATTTCTCTGCAGTTGGTCCAATAATTGTGTAGCAACAACTCTTTCTAAGATTTTTGAAATGAAAGGGAGATTAGAGATTGGTCTATAGTTAGCTAAAACTCCTGGATCCAGCATTGGCTTTTTGAGTAAGGGTTTAATTACAGCCATTTTAAAAGCCTGCGGTACATGGCCTAAAGTTAATGAAGAATTTATTATTTGAAGAATAAAGCTACCAATAAGTGGGAAGACTTCTTTAATTTAACCTGGTAGGAATTGGGTCTAAAAGACAAGTTGAAGGCTTGGATGAGGAAATTATTTTGTCACATTCCTAAATCACATTCCCCTTTTAAAAACAATACAAGATGACCTTACGCGCTGGAGGACAATACCTATATCACTAATGGGAACAGTTGCAACCGTTAAAATGATGGTCCTTCCTGAAATCAACTATTTGTTCTCAATGATTCCTACCCAACAATCAATGGCCTGGTTTAAGTCTCTAGACTCAAATATAAGTAAATTTTTATGGAAGAATAAACCATCACGGATTAGTTTAAAAACTCTTCAAAAAGAAAAAGAGTGCGGAGGCTTAGATCTACCAATTTTTTTTAATTACTTTTTAGCCAGTAGACTGCAGTTTGTTTCAAAATGGACAAAATCAACCCCACTAGGAAACCCATGGTTAGATGCTGAACAGGCTCTCTGCGGGTCGCTAAATATCTCTGACTTACCTTTTATAAGTCCCTGTATTAAACGCCATGGCTGTTTTAAAAGCATTAATATCAGCTCCTCTCTGACGGCTTGGTGGAAATTTTTAAAAATAACGGGGTCTTCACTTGTCCCTTGTAAACTCACACCCATTTGGAATAATCCTGATATCTTGCAACAAAAGAGGACATTAAAATTTCCACTATGGAAAGAGAAGGGAATAAATAACTTAGAACATCTTATTCAAGGTGGAAACTTTATCCAATTTCAGGAACTAGTGTCACAGTACGACATCAGTGATAAAAAGTATTTTGAATACCAACAGCTTAAATCCATAATAAAAGCAAGATTTAATCTTAATTAGACAGATTTAGAGGTACCCGTAAAGGTGGCAGAGTTTCTAAATCTTCGTTCCCCTAAATTGATATCAAAAATACGTGGACTATTATCAAAGCTGGAAGAGTCTGTATCTCTTCCAATATCAAAATGGGAGACAGACCTATTGATCAATAAGGAGGAAAGTTTCTGGATACAAATATGTTTAAACACTTTTAAAATGACTAAAAACTCTAACTTACAACTTATACAGTATAAAGTTCTACATAGAATTCATTACACAGGACAAAGGATGTTCAAAATGGGCCTGAGTCACACAAATATCTGCTCTCACTGCACCAGCACCTGCACCCGGATAGCTACACACGTGGACAAAATTGTTGGTACTCATCTGTTAATGAAAGAAAAACCCACAATGGTCACAGAAATAACTTGAATCTGACAAAAGTGGTAATAAATAAAAGTTCTATGAAAATTAACCAATGAAAATCACACAATGCTTTTGAATTGTGGTTCAACAGAATTATTTTAAAAAACAAACTCATGAAACAGGCCTGGACAAAAATGATGGTACCCTTAACTTAATATTTTGTTGCACAACCTTTTGAGGCAAACACTGCAATCAAATGATTTCTGTAACTGTCAATGAGACTTCTGCACCTCTCAGCAGGTATTTTGGCCCACTCCTCATGAGCAAACTGCTCCAATTGTCTCAGGTTTGAAGGGTGCCTTCTCCAGATGGCATGTTTCAGCTCCTTCCACAGATGTTCAATAGGATTTAGATCAGGGGTCATAGAAGGCCACTTTAGAATAGTCCAATGTTTCGCTCTTAGCCATTCTTGGGTGTTTTTAGCTGTGTGTTTTGGGCCATTATCCTGTTGTAAGACCCATGACCTGCGACTGAGACCAAGCTGTCTGACACTGGGCAGCACATTTCTCTCTAGAATACCTTGATAGTCTTGAGATTTCATTGTACCCTGCACAGATTCAAGACACCCTGTGCCAGATGCAGCAAAGCAGCCCCACAACATAACAGAACCTCCTCCATGTTTCACAGTAGGGACAGTGTTCTTTTCTTGGTATGCTTCATTTTTGCATCTGTGAACATAGAGCTGATGTGCCTTGCCAAAAAGTTCTAGTTTTGTCTCGTCTGTCCATAGGACATTCTCCCAGAAGCTTTGTGGCTTGTCAACATGCAGTTTGGCAAATTCCAGTCTGGCTTTTTTATGATTTGTTTTCAACAGTGGTGTCCTCCTTGGTTGTCTCCCATGAAGTCCACTTTGGCTCAAACAGCGATGGATGGTGCAATCTGACACTGATGTACCTTGACCTTGAAGTTCACCATAAATGTGTTTAGAGGTTGTTCTGGGCTCTTTTGTTACCATTCGTATTATCCGTCTCCTCCTGCAGCCACGTCCAGGGAGGTTGGCTACAGTCCCGTGGAGCTTAAATTTCTGAATAATATGTGTAACTATACATATCACAGGAGCATCAAGCTGCTTGGAGATGGTCTTATAGCCTTTACCTTTAACATGCTTGTTTATAATTTTCTTTCTAATCTCCTGAGACAACTCTCTCCTTTGCTTCCTCTGGTCCATGTTTAGTGTGGTAAACACCATGTCACCAAACAGCACAGTGACTACTTGTCACCCTTTAAATAGGCCGACTGACTGATTACAAGTTTGTAGACACCTGTGATGTTAATTAGAGGACACATCTTGGTTGAACATGTCCCTATGGTCACATTATTTTCAATCTTTTCTAGGGGTACCATCATTTTTGTCCAGACCTGTTTCATGAGTTTGTTTTTTAAAATAATTCTGTTGAACCACAATTCAAAAGCATTGTCTGATTTTCATTGGTTAATGTTCATAGAATTTTTATTTTATCTGGCTGCACGGTGGCGCAGTGGTTTAGCACTGTGGCAGCACAGTTTTACCCTCGGCCGGGGGACCGCGGGGATCATGAGATCGTGGGTTCGATCCCAGCCCCCAACCAACAGTGAGCTGTGTGGAGTTGCATGTTCTCCCCGTGTTGCGCGGGTTTACTCCGGGATTTCTCCGGTTTCCTCCCGCACACCAAAAACATGTAGGTTTAGGGCGCTCGCGCACGCAGCGACCAGCAGCCGGTGGCTTGTCACCAAACTGCAAACCAAGTCTACCTACGGGTACAAATAAGTAACAAAAAAAAAAATAAAAAAAAAAAAAAATAGAATTTTTATTTATTACCACTTTTGTCAGATTCAAGTTATTTCTGTGACCATTGTGGGTTTTTCTTTCATTAACAGAGGGGTACCAACAATTTTGTCCACGGCTGTATGCATGCTATGTGGTCCTGTGCACCGGTTCAAAAGTTCTGGCAGAATCCCACACTTTGCATATTAGGTGAGTTAAGTGAAATAAATATAGATGCAAGGATGTCACACATGGTTCTCACCGCTTTATGCAAAGTATGCAAACTATCCTCATGAATTGGAAATCAAGAAATAACTTATGCATGACTTATTATAATAACTTACTATTAGATTATATTAGCCTGGAGAGACTGTCAGCCTCCTCAAATAATCAACTGGCAGAATTCAATTCTCTCTGGTCCCCGCTTATGAATTTTATAACTTGAGGGATGGCGGACGGTGGCTCGCTCTTGTTGGCACCTCTGGCAGCTAGCTGCACCCCGACCGCAGGTTCCGGGGTGGCTGTTTGTCTGGCCTGGGGGCGGGGGGGGGATCGGGGGAGGCTGTGGGGTGGGCCAGGGGGTGGGCTGTGGCCCCCGGCCGGCTGGCCTTGCCTCCCGGGGGGGGGGGGGGGGGGGGGTCGGGTCTGGGTTTGGCCCTGGGCCCCTGGTGCTGGGGAGGGGGGGCATTCCCCCCCCTGGGCCGGGGTCGGGTGTGCACCGGTGTTGCGGGTTGGCCCCGATGCGTCCTTGCACGGTGAGGTTGTGTTCTCTCTGGGGCCCTGGTGGCACCCTGGGGCAGGTGCCTGCATCCTGGGTCACCCTCCCCATCCACTGGGGTCTGCGGGTGTGCATGTGTATGTGTGTGTGTGTGTGTATGTGTGTGAGAGTGGGTGTGAGTGGAGCTTATGTATGAGTGGATGCGGAAGTGGGTGTGTGTGTTGTGAGTGGGCAGGTGGGGCTGTGTGTGGGTGTAGGTGGGCATGTGTGATAGTGGGTGGGGGTACGTGTGTGTATGGGTGCAGTTACCTGTGGGTGGATGTCTGGGGGTGGAGGATGTGTGTATGGATAGGAGAACTTTGTTGGGTGGCGGGGGTCGGGCAGTTCATCTAGTGGCATGGGGGTTGGCGTTTCGGGGCCTGCTTGTCCCGGCCGCCCTGCTGTTGTGTTGCAGGGTAAGGCGCTTTGTCACATTACCCCTGGTGTCATTGGCGGCGGATGTGTGTTGGTGCTTGGGGGTGGTTGGGGGAGTCGTTGGCGCGGGTTGGTGGCCGTGTTTCTGTCAGGTTGCCCCGGGGTGGCTGTGGCTGCAGGGCGGCCTGCCACTGTCGGTGTGCATCTGGGATGGGTGGTCAGTGGGCTTGCGTGGGCACTTGGGGGTGTCACTTGGCATGTGGAGCGCCGTGTGGGTCCGGCCCATTGTTCACTATTGTGACTATTGTTGTCCATGTTTGTGTGTGTAAGATGAATGGGAATTGGTATGGCTGCCCCATCATGTTTGTGGTGCTGGGAGTGCCAGGGCGTGATGCTGGTAGATCCTGGGCTGCTTGCACTGGTGGTCCTCGCCCTGGGTTGGGATTTGGGGGCAGTGGGTGGCCTCATGAGCCAGTTTGCAAGCTGGCTTCTGGGGGTGGGGGGGATGGCCTCGCTTTTAGACCGCCTCCCTCCCAGTCTTATTTCCCACCCTCCCCTTCCCCTGACCCTGGGTGGAATATACATCTTCTTGGATACATTTCGGGCTTTGGGGTGGGGGTGTGCCGCACTGTGTTGGTGAAAGGGATACCTTTGCTGCATGGTGGGGCTGCACTCACCTCAATTTTAATTGTGTTTTAGACACTATGGGCTTGGGGGGATGGGGGCCCTGCTGCCCATCGCAGTAATTAGCGGTGCTCCAATCACTATCCCACCAATTTTAATATCACTTTGGTAGTCCACACATTTACACACAATTACATCATATAACTGACATACACCCACCATGTTTTGTGCAGGGGGAGGGGGTGGGGGGTCTTCTCCCAACCCTGTTGCCCTCCTCCTGCTGGGGTCATGGGGGCCCGGTGGGGAGCCTGGGAACCATCATGTTGTCAAAATCCCTGGGTGCTACTGAATGTATAGATACAACCAAGGGAGTGAGAGCAAGACTGAATACGAGCGTAAGTGAGAGTGAGGGGGTGATGAATGGTGGTGGTGATGGTGGGTCGGTTTTGTGTGGCGCTTTGCATGTCGGGTGGCATTTCACGGCGCCTGCGGTGGTCTGCTGATCAGTCGCTCAGGTGGGCGCCGGGGGTGGGGGTCTGCTTCTGTGGCCTGCGCCGGTGGTCTCCCCAGCCACTGCCGGGCACTGGTGCGCATTCAGGCTCACTGCATCTGATTTGCAGCCGCCTTATGAACAAGGGTGAATGAGGGGTGAGTTTGAATGGGTACAGGAGTGAGAGAGAATGGGCTGGGCGAGTGAGAGTGAGTTAGTGCATATGGGTGCGCATGGGAGCATGTGGGTGTGAAGGTGTGGGGAGGGGTGTGTCTGCGAGTCGGGAGGTGATGGATTAAGGGGAGTAGTGTCTCTCGGCAATGTGGGCTCCCCTGGGTCGGGGGACTTCTTTGGGCATGGGGGTCCCCAGGGTGTGTGGCGGTGGCGCTGGGGTGGGGTGCCTGGGGGTGCCTGCGCCGGGGGGCCATGAGCCGGGGTCACTGGCCTCCTGGTGCCTGGGGCCTGGGGGCGGATGTTGGCCCCGCAGGGGGGGTGGGGGGCAGGTGGGTCCGGGGGTGTGGGCTCGCCGCCCCGGCAGCCAAGTGACCTGGCCTCCCTCGATTGTCCACTCTGGGTGCGGATGCCTGGCTTTCCTGGGGCTTGCTGACCTTGGACGTTTGTGCCCTGTGGGGGTTGGTGGTACTGCCTTGCCTGCTCGAGGTTCCCGGGGGAGAGCTGCTGTGACCGGCCCCCTGCTTCGTGTGTTTCCTGACAAACCACTCACATGCACACACTTATTTTGCGCACGCTCTCATATATATGCACGCAGACGTACACTCACAAGTGTCTCTCCTTTAACAGGTGCAGAAACCAGACTCGTGTTGAGACATCTTCGGTGGAAGAAGCAGTTTGTCTTTTGTTTGTTTTAGTTGTTGGTTTGTTTGGTTTTTTGTCTGTTCCCCTCTCTTTTCTTTCCTCCTCCACACACTTCCTTTCCCTCTTCCCCATCCTGTTGGGTCTTCCATGGGTAAAATAATTAAAATAAAGTATTTAAAGTTATTACAGTAGGAGTTTACAACAATATACAATACACAGTTAGGTACTGTATAAGCTCATCTTGGCAAAGTAAATCTGTTTTGGCACAATAAGGGTGACAGATCCCTGTTCTGCAAGCCTCGCTGTCTGACAGGACAAGGGGGAAAAAAAGTGTACCAAATCGGGGTGGGCTGATTTAATGTATGTTCTGTGCTTTGCAAGGGGGGGGGGAAGAATGTAGTATTGGGATTTACTACAGGGTACAGTGTGATGACACAGCCTGCGGGTGACGTCATCACGCCACCATATATATGGGAGAGTCCATCATCTCATGGCGAGTTAGAGTTACCTCTTAGCTGCGACTTGTCCTCAGGGATATGACTGAGTGTTCAGCGTGCAGTGTGCCTATTAACGTTGTGTAATAAAGTTCAGTTTGAGCACAGCATCCCCATCTGTCTTCATTCCAAGTTTGTGGACATAACAGGACCACTTGTGAATTTTTGCCTAGGGCCCCAAGAGACTCTAGAATCACCTCTGCTTGGAGCCCCAGGCCAGAAGGGAACCTCCTGAGGGCTGACCAATTTTGAATCACTACAGCAGTGACAATTTGGAAAGTTTGCAATGACCATGGTAGGCTTTCGTAGAACTCCCTGAAGGATTCCCACCCCCACCTCTCACTCTTGTACTAATGCAAATCTTATGTAAACAAATTGTGGAGAGGAACTTCAGGTTCAGGTTCAGGTTACTTTATTTGTACCCATAGGTAGATTTGTTTTGCAGTTGGTGACATCCATATTTACAAGCCACTAATTACATTCAACATAGACACAAACACAGGCACACATCTTACAAATAGGTAAATATAAAATATGTACAATATAATTTTTATAGCTTGTTCAACTCTTTGACAGCAGCAGGGACAAAGCTGTTTTTGTAGCGCTGGGTTTTACTTTTTGGGACAGCTTCTTCCCTCCGTCTGGAGGGAAGAAGCTGAAAGTTGCAGTGCAAAGGGTGGGAGTCATCATTTAAAATCGAGTCGGCCATCCTCTGTACTTGTCTGGTGTACAGGGATGTCAGGCTCAGCTGTGACTCACCAAGCAAACGACTGGACCATCTGACTACCTGATCCAAGGATTTCCTCTGTTTCAGTTTTATCTGACCAAACCATGACATTAAAGAAAAGGATAAAACAGATTCAATAAAAGCCCGATAGAACATAGTCATTATGGTTCGGTCAATTTGGAAGCGTGCAAGTTTCCTCAAACAATGCAAATTTTGCTGACCCTTTTTGCACACCCTTTCACAGTTCACCTCAAAGTTCAATCCACTATCAATAATCGTCCCAAGATATTTGTACGATTGTACACATTCGGTGGTCTGGCCTTTTAGTATGGTGACTTTGTGCCTGGGAGTTTTCCTCCTAAAGTCAATAATCATATCTTTCGTTTTTGTTGTATTCAGCTGCAGGTAGGAATCCTCACACCAGTGAACAAAGTCATCAACTACTGGGCCGTGGCCACTCTCACCATCCTGGAGGAGACTGACAATGACTGAGTCATCAGCATACTTTATAATGTGTCTGTTGTCATGTCTGCTCCGACACATGTTTGTGTACAGGATGAAGAGTAGTGGTGACAACACACACCCCTGAGGAGAGCCAGTAGAAGAGCACTTTAGGTCAGACAATGTGCCATTGACCCTTACTCTCTGCGTCCTGTTGGTTAAGAAATCCAGAATCCAACCCACCAGATTATTGCTTAAATCAAATTGTTGCAGGAGCCTTTCAACTAAAATATGAGGTTGGATTGTATTAAAGGCAGAAGAAAAGTCCACAAATAAAAGCCTGGCGTGTGTCCCATTAAAATCCAGATGTTTAAAAAGCATGTCAAACAGAGTGACAGTGGCATCCTCCACTCCTCTGTGAGGCCTATAGGCAAACTGCAGAGGATCCAATGCATGTTCAGTCTGCCTTAGGACCTCACTTGTTGAGATTTGTAAAATTAAATAAATATGCTGGTTGACTGAAAAGAGAAGAGAGACCAGCTTTGCTTATTTCTCTACAGGCCAGATGACTGCTGTGACAAACTCTGCTTTAACAGAACTGATGGATTAAACAGCATAACCAGCGCGAGTTGTACCAGTGGCAGTTCCAGCTCTGGCAACACAGACTCTCACACCTAGGTGTCAGAGGAGCTGAACAAAAGACTCCCTACTGAGACATTGGGTGGTGACTTGCAGGTCCTGAAGAGATAAACTGAAGGAAAGTTCCTGAGAAGCTTCTGACTCTGTTGCATTATTTGCGTGTCATGAATATTTTTGCATGTTTTCCTCCTTATGAATCCTCATAGAGTAGACTCCTGCCGTCTAGGCTCTATCGCCAACCCAGGTTGGACAAGCCAGGATTCCAGAAGCCCCAATCCTCCAGTATCTGTGACCCAATGAGGCTTGACCATTTCATTTTGGTATCCATCTGAGCCTTTTTAGAACCCCAGCTACTCTAAGAAAGTAAGGCAGCCAACAACATTGGTTTCAGGGACAGACTTTTATCAACTTCATCCATAACCTTTTCTGTAACAACCATTCCTTTTGGAGCATAATGCAAAATTCATCTATTTTTTCTTTTTCAGAACATTTTTTCCAAATTCCATTTCTCATTAGCTTTGCATAATACTCAACATTTTCTATGGTTGTTTCACTCATTCTCCATTCATACAGTATATCCAATCACATTCCAGCTGTATTTCACATATGTAATATGTAAATATTGCTCTTTCTTCATATATGCAAACTTACCACTGTTAATGCCACCTCTGGCTAGCTCTCCATTTTACAAGCTATACAGATGTCTACTGTCACTTTGGTTCTTTTAATTAAACTACTAAATTGAGTACAGGCGTACTTTCTTTGTCCTGACTTCAGAATTGTTTAGTGTCAAGAACTAACATCCAGACTTTGAGAGTAATCCAGTAATTGTCAATGAAATTATTAATTAATGTTTACCTAATTTGCCAAATTCATAAGTTAAATTGTTTCTTAACAGAATTCTCACTTCTCCAAAAGCAGTGAGTGGGGTCCCACTTAGTGTTCCGGTGAGGTAATCCAATAATTATTAATTCCAGTTATTAATGCTACTGTAGAGGGTGTGAAGGAAAGGATGTGGAGGCGAGGCATGAGCGTAGGTCGGCACAGATTCTTTATTGACCCTCTAACATGAATACAGCCTGTTGACCCTGGGGCCCTCTTGGATGGGCTGTGACCCCCCTTGCCGTTTGGGCTCAAGTCCACGCCAGTGGAGGCTGTAGCCGGTGGGGAGGGGGGGGGAGTTGCCGCTCCAGTTGAACTGTCTGCTGGTGAGGAGAGTTGGAGGGCCTGTAAGTCTGTGGGGGGAAAAGGGGAGGGGTGGAAAAGCCAGTGGTTGTGAAAAAAAAAGAAAACTTACGTCTCTGACTCTTCTCGCAGCTCGTCCTGCGAGGATGTGGGGAAGGCGGGCGGCCAAATTCCCCAAGGATACGTAGCGGCTGTGAAACAACTGTAGCTGTGTGAGGGACTTGGCGGTGTGGCCGTAGATGCGGAAGGGACAGCAATCGGCTAAATCCCCATTGTGTGCCGCAGCTGAGAAACCCAGACAAACAATGGAGCTGGTTTGTCCCTGGTGCGTAGCGCACGCTGCGGCCACATAGCTTCCAATTGCGCTGTCCTCATAATCCTGCAGTGTGCGCGCGTGGCTTCTGTGCGTGGAAGGTCCGTTGCCGAGAGGTGAGTCAGGGTCAGGGAGCTTGATGGAAATCAACACAGTCGGCGCTGATGGTCTTCCCTGTTCAGGCTGTTTCTGTACGTTGCTCGTGTCGCTGTTCCTCGTGCGTCTCGGTCCCAGCGCTGCGCTCTCCGTCCGGCCCTGGAGGTCGCCATCTTGGAGAAAGGACAAGGCGCGCGCGCTCCCATGTGGGTGCAAAGGATGTAGGCGATCCCCGGTCTCTGGAATCCACAGCGTGGTGAGAGGGAGAGATAGTCCATTTCACGTTAGGTCACCAATGTAGAGGGTGCGAAGGAAAGGATGTGGAGGCAAAGCACAAGCGTAGGTCGGCACAGATTCTTTATTGACCCTCTCACATGAATACAGCCTGTTGACCCCAGCGTTGCCGCTGGGGCCCTCTTGGATGGTCTTGAGAGTAGAGCATAGAGAGAGAGATGAGGAAGAGCCGCTCTTTTATACCGTCATACAGACAGAGAGGATGCATGGCACATTAGCATATCAATTGTCATCTAATACCATTGGTCAATACACATGATTAGCATGACATTGGTTGGCACAAAGATGTATGCATTCAGTCCCGTCTGACTGTCTCCTGTGGTTCTTTTGGTTGTGTGTCAATTGTCCTCTGCTTCCTCTGAACCCTTGCTGGGTGTGAGGCCAGTTCCAGAAGAATGTCCCAGAGGAATGTCTCCCCGCTGTGTTTAGTGTCACCACACTACATATATTTAATGGTGTCCCTGTGTTTTGTTTTAATTTTTTGTAATTTATTGATCCCCAGAGAGGAAATTCAGGGCATCCACGGTATGGTGCCATCCCTTCACAAGTCACACACACATTGGGCCACTTTAGAGTCTCCAGTTAACATAACTTCTGTGTTTTTGCCCTGTGGGAGGAAACCGGAGTACCCAGGGGAAATCCACTCAGACTCAGGAAGAACATGCAAGCTCCACACAGAGGGGTCACTGATGGTCAGGGGTGGAATCGATCCTCTGACCTTCTTACTGTGCTGCCACTGTGCTAACTACTGAGCCACCGAGCTGCCCAGTGTTAGATAGATTTGTTTATTTGACAGGGACAGTGCAATAAACATAGACAATTAATCAATGACAATCAATCTGATGTGTTGCACAAAGAGTGTACAGCTATTAGCTAATTTGCAACTGTTGTCCCTGGATGGGCTTTAGAAAGGAGAAACAAGTAAAAAGAAAAAAGGAAAGGAAAAGATTAAAAAAAAAATGAAAACAGAATACACAATGACCACATACATCAATGCAAAAAAGATTATAAATACATTATAAATACACAATTATAAATATTATAAATACACAAATATAACAACCTGACACACATTTGCCTATTTCAGGCCTCCCTCCCTTCGTCACTCACTATAAACAAACACATTCATTCCTTCCCTTCATTCACTCTCACCCTGCAGACAAACATTTCATACATGTTGATTCTACACGGACATGGCTGTTTTTATGAAGTGAAGAAATTAGGTGAGTTTAGCCCAAATGTGAATGGGCAAATTTTTCGCGCGGCGTGATTACATTATAACTCCATGTAAACATGCAAATAAACATGAGTTTACCATCTGAGTGAGTTGCAGAAAGGCGAAGTTGCTTTTATAACTTCTGGAGCTGTGTTCAACCTGCTGTGGAAATCCCCAAAACGTCGTCATGCTTAGGTTTACATTTTCCGACAGGGTCTCATCTGAAAATAATTGTCCCTGCCTCCAAAATTTTACCTGGATGATGGGTTGTTTACACTGCTAACCTGCTAGCCTTGTTAGCATGTCTGTGGCAGGAGTCCATGGGTAAAAACCTCTGACACTAAGAAAAATTATTTAGTCTTGAGAGTGCTAATGAGAAGCTCTTGCACCGTTTAGAAATCGAAGGACCAAAATAATAATGCATCAGATTTATATAGCACTTCACAAATAGATACATTATTCATTCACTCCAGACAGACAATGGTAGTGGCAAGCTACTACTGTAGCCACAGCTGCCCTGGGGCAGGCTGATGGAAACATGGCTGCCAATCTGCGCCAACGGCCTCCACCGAACATTCATACACAGTGTTATGGACACTGGAGGCAAGGTGGGTAAAGTGTCTTGCCCAGGGACACAATGGCAGGATATCTGGGGAGAACAGGATTCGAACCACCAACCATCTGGTTATTGGACAACCTGCCCTACCTCCTGAGCCACTGCCCTAAAATGTAAGAAGAACAATGCTGAATTTAACAACATTGTAAAAGTAACTCGAACCAGAGAACCAGCAGGTGTGAGCAAGAGTAATTTAATCTCCGATGGCCATCAAAAAGACACAGTGGCACAGAACTTAAAGCACTACTGAGACAGTGTACAAAGACAGATCGGTTCTGACACTCTTATACTGTATATGTTCTGAAAGTGGCTCAGCGCAGAGGATAACATTGTTTTCATATGACTAATGACAACTCATCAGGTCTATCTTCACAGCTGACATCACATAGAGACAGCATTCTTTGAGAACAGATGTGAAAAACTCGACCCTAAAACAGAACCTATCTTCATGTGATGCATGACAGCTATCTTCTATCATTCTCCATGCCTCATAACATTAGCTCACCCCTAAACATTTTTAATCTTAAGGACAGACAAGGTGCTTTGTTTCTGTATGCAGTCTTTTCTGTCACTGCGGTAAGTAAACATGAGCATTAAACTGGGCCATCATGATTCAACATAATTGCATTACAGACCTGAATCTCAAAAGGAAATTAGTTATAGAAACTTAAAACATCTAAAAAAACCCAAAAAACTAAAAACATGGGGCGGCTGTGGCACAGGTGTAGTGTGGCCGACTACTGATCGGAGGGTCAGGGGTTCAATTCCCACTCTGTCTGCATGTCAAAGTGTCCTTGAGTAAGACACTGAACCCCCAGTTGCTCCTGGTGGGTCAGGCAAGTACCTGTGTATGGCGGCTCTGCCGCCATCAGTGTGTGAATGAGTGGATAGCATAGATCTGTAAAGCACTAGTCACCTAGAGATGAGGAAAAAGCGCTATATAAGTGAATTCCACTTACAATTAACCTTTCACACTCCGATTCATCTGCAGAGCTTCTGGTCCTTCTGTCTCCAGGTGAGTGTCAGTCTCGTTTTCAAACTAGTTTACTCTCCAGTGTGGATACTTTTACTCCGGTGACGGTAGAATCTCAAGGCCATTACTAGCTAGTGCTATCCCTCCGACTTGAATGTGTGAATGTGCGAGATTTGTGTGTGCTCGCTTGTTCTATTGACTTCGTATGCATTCACACCATGAGAAAAATTCACTTCGTGTTTTTATGTGTTCTGTGTCCTTCTAGCATACTCTTTTTGTGATATATTCTCACTCCTATCTTAGGGCCCAAACCCACAGGTTAGATAATCAGTTTTGGATCACTTCTAAAGCACCCCATCACATTTTTCTTTTGAAAACGTTCTTGCTGAGCCCTTTGTGACTCCTGTTTCAATCTGACAAAGTACTGTACAGCTACTTTATATTGGTTTATACTTACGTTACCCTGGCAACGTGCATTGTTACTGGGGCAACATTCTCAGTGGTATGTTGTGTTATAAATGTGGCTGCTTTGTCAGGTGTATTTTAAACCCTTCCAGGCTCCTGTCTCAACATATTCTTACTCTTCTTGTTATTATTTTCTTCATCATTATCGTTATACACTTCCTAATAACAACACTTGCACAGCATGAAGCACTCTCTGCCGAGGCTGTTTATTGAGCCCATCCATTTCATCGCACTGATCTGTCGGCCTATTTCTGTTTGCTGCTGTTACTGCTGCGCCACTCCACCCAGCCTCCACCTGCCTTTGCTCTGCTCTGTTTGTGTGCTCTCTGGAGGGTGTTTATTTCTAACTTAATAACTATTGGGGGATTATGTTCAGTGATCCCTGCATGTTATTTATCCCTGCATTATGAATTTCATTCTGCTACGCCCCACCGTCAGGAGAACAATTTTGCCGAGACAATTTATGTTTCTATTTTTATTTGCCGTTACATGTGTTGGTACACATGTAATGGCATGTATACCAACATGCAAACACATTGTAGCCCACAAACATGCAAACAAACATGTAGCACATTGTTTGTCCTGCAAACAATGTGGGCTACATTGACAATTGGAACTCATTTTAGGGAAAACCTGGTCTTATTAGACGAGGCGGCGTCCATCCCACTTTGGATGGTGCGTCTCATTTATCTAACAATCTGGCATCATTTTTATCCAAATTTCCAAAACCTTGACAACTCAGAGTTGGGACCAGGAAGCAGAGTCGCAGTCTTACACGCCTCTCTGCAGCTCCTCTTCATCTGCCACCCCTCAACTTAGCCCCTGTCTTCCCCATCAGAGAATCGTTGTCTGCTCCCTTCAAAGTAAATAAAAATATTATGTATAAGCATCCCAGACTGATTAAACAAAAAGTTGGTAAAACTCAAATTAAACATGAAGCCTCTAAATTTAATGATTTGGCCTCTGTTCCTCCTCATAATTTAAAAATTAAATGTGGTTTGTTAAATATTAGGTCTCTAACTCCCAAGTCTCTGCTAGTCCATGATCTGTTAATTGATCATCAGATTGATTTAATATCCCTTACAGAGACTTGGTTAGGGCAAGAGGATTATGTTGGTTTAAATGAATCAACTCCCTCTGGTTATTTAAACTATCAAAATCCCAGATGTTCTGGTCGTGGAGGAGGAGTAGTGACAATTTACCATTCCAAATTACTAGTTAATGTAAAGCAAAAAAACACATTATAATTCTTTTGAGGGCCTGGTCCTCAGTATTGGGCATTTTAGCAATTTTAGGCTAAACTCAATTTTATTTGCCATAGTTTATCGTCCTCCATCAACCTACTCAGAGTTTTTATCCGAATTTGCCAAATTCTTAGCTGATTTAGTGCTGAAATCAGATAGAATAATTATAGTAGGGGACTTTAATATACATGTAGATGTAGATAGTGATTGCCTTAATTTGGCATTTAATTCAATATTAGACTCGATGGGGTTTTCTCAGAAAGTAGGAAATTCTACCCATTATCTCCACCATACATTGGACCTTGTACTGACATATGGCATAGAAATAGAAAATCTGGTAGTGTCTCCTCATAACCCTGTACTATCAGATCATTGTCTGTTAACCTTTGATTTTACTATTTCTGACTATGTGTGACATAAGGTCGAACCCAGGGAACATGCACACAGGCTCGAGTGTGATTCAATAATTTTATTGTGCAAATAACAGGTGTATGAGTGCGTGTGTGCGGGATATGATATGTTGCAGGAGGACAGGATGCATCAAGGGTGAAGCGGAACGCCGTACAGCCAGGCAACCCTAAGGGCAGAGCAAACACAGAGATTAACCGCCGGTGCACACCCAGCAGGAGTAATACACAGTCTGGTGCTTACTTGCAGATGGTACGGTGGCTGGCGTTGGCTTGAGCCGCAGGTCTCCTGCCCGGAAGACAGTGTCCTTGAGCGCGCTCGGCGCAGTGAGGAGAGACATGGCAAGGATGAGGGAGGAAAATCCACCGCCAGAGGATCCACCTGTGCACAGGGGAGAGACTGGAGAGAAGGTGAGAGGATGATCAGCTTACGTGCTAGACGAGGGATAATCCAAGGAGCGCAGGCCATCAGGGAGCTGGTGTGCGCTGGAAAGATGAGCGTAGATTAGCAGACGGCTCCAGACCGAGGCTCCAGGTGGAGCGGGCTATATAGCTCGAAATTGATGAGGCACGGGTGTGAGCGCAGCTGAAGCAGGAGACAGGCGAGAGCAAGTTGTAACAGTACCCCCCCCCCCCCCCGCCCGAGCAGCGCCTCCCAGCGCTGGCTTACCTGGGTACACCCGATGGAACTCCGTGATGAGGCGTTTGTCCAAAACAAACGACGGGCGCACCCAGGATCTCCACTCAGGGCCATACCCCTCCCAGTCCACCAGATATTGCAGGCCGCGACCCCGGCGGCGGGAGTCCAGGATGGAATTGACCCTCCACGCCGGGTCGCCGTCGATCATCACGGGAGGGGGTGGAGCCCTAGGGGGAGGACAGAGTGGGTTAGTCACCAGGGGTTTAATCTGGGAGACGTGGAACGTTGGACAGACACGGAGGGGGGGGGGGGGAGAGCCAGACACACAGCCACCGGATTAATTACCTTGACGACGGGAAAAGGTCCAATGAAGCGCTGGGCCAGCTTCTTCTTTTCGGCCTTCAGGTTGATGTGCTGTGTGGACAACCATACCTGTTGGCCCACTTGATAGTGGGGAGCAGCTTTCCTGCGACGATTTGCTGTTTTGGAGTTGCACGCCGCCGCGTGTAAAAGCACTTGGCGAGTTGCGGTCCAAAGGCGCCAGCAGCACCTTAGATGAGCCTGAATAGATGGTACTGCCACCTCCCCCTCCTCTTCAGGGAACAGCGGAGGGCGGTAGCCCAGAGACGCCCGGAAGGGGGACATCCCAATGGCCGATGACAGGGTTGAATTATGGGCATATTCTATCCAGGGCAGATGGGCGCTCCAGGAGGAAGGGCTGGAGGCGGTGACGCAGCGCAGCACAACTTCCAGCTCCTGATTTGTGCGTTCGCACTGCCCGTTGGACTGGGGATGGTGACCGGTTGACAAGCTCATCATAGCCCCCAAGGCGTTGCAGAAGCACCTCCAGACCCTGGACACGAACTGGGGCCCCCGGTCAGAGATGATATCCACCGGAATCCCATCTAACCTTACGATGTGCTGGACCAATAAATCTGCCATCTCCCGCGCTGTAGGGAGGCCACGGAGCGGCACGAAGTGGGCGGCCTTCGAGAACTGGTCCACAATGGTCAGGATGGTGTCGAAGGAGCTGGACGTCGGGAGACCGGTGACAAAATCCAAGGCTATGTGGGACCAGGGCCTTCCGGGGACCAGCAGGGGATGGAGGAGCCCCGCTGGAAGAGAGGTCTAAGTCTTACCAGTAGCACACTGGGGGCAGGCGCGGACGTAATTGGCGACGTCGTCCCGGAGGCCCGGCCACCAAAAGGACCTCTGGAGGAGCTTCACCAGCCCGGAGATCCCAGGGTCACAGGAAAGCTTAGAGGTATGAGCCCAATGGATGATGTCACCCCGGACAGATGATGGCACAAACAACCTCCCCGCTGGACCGCTGCCAGGATCAGGTTCGGCCTCCTGCACTTTCCGAACCTTGTCCTTGATGGACCACGAGACGGCGCCCACTATGCATGAGGCCGGCAGGATGGTGTGTTCCTGTTCTTTGGGGGCCTCCGGGGCAAACTGCCTGGACAGCGCATCCGGCTTGTTGTTCTTGGAGCCGGGGCGGTAGGTGATAGTGAACCTGAAGCGGCCAAAGAACAGGGACCAGCGCACCTGGTGGGCATTCAGGCGCTTGGCTGTCCTCAGGTACTCCAGGTTCTTATGATCCGTCCAGACCACAAAAGGCTGTGAAGCCCCTTCCAGCCAGTGGCGCCACTCCTGCAGTGCGAGCTTCACCGCTAGGAGTTCTCTGTCACCAACGTCATAGTTCCTCTCCGCCGCAGACAGGCGCCGGGAGAAGAAGGCGCAGGGGCGAACCACCCTGTCCACCGGAGATGGCTGAGACAGCACTGCCCCCACCCCCGTGTCGGAGGCGTCCACCTCGACGAGGCACTGTAGCATGGGGTCCACCTGAGTCAGGACCTGGGAGGAGAAGAACTCCATCTTCAGTGCTGCAAAGGCAGACGCAGCCTCTTCTGTCCACCGCAACGGCACCTTGGGGGAGGTGAGGCGGGTCAGGGGAGAAGCGATGGAGCTGTACTTGGGGATGAAGCGGTGGTAGAAGTTAGCAAACCCCAGGAACTGCCGGACCTGTTTCCTGGACGAAGGGGGGGGGGGCACTCGACTACCGCCTTGACCTTGGCAGGATCAGGGATGATCTGATTGTGAGATACAATAAAGCCCAAGAAGGAGGTCTTATCAGTGTAAAACTCGCACTTCTCCACATTCACGTAGAGCCTGTTCTCCAGGAGACATTGGAGGACCCGCCTCATGTGGACCTGATGCTCCTCCCGAGACCGGGAGAAGATCAGGATGTTGTCCAGGTAGACGAAGACGAAAACCCCCAGGAAGTCTCGAAGGACGTCGTTAATCAGCCGCTGGAAGATGGCTGGAGCGTTGGTGAGCCCAAACGGCATGACAAGGTATTCAAAATGGCCGCTGGGCGTCCGGAACCCCGTCTTCCACTCATTGCCCTCCCGGATCCGAACGAGGTGGTATGCGCTGCGGAGGTCCAGCTTCATAAACCAGGAAGCCCCCTGGAGAGAGTTGAAGGCGGAATCCATCAGTGACAGCATATATTTGTCCTTTATCGTGATGTCATTCAAGGCCCGGAAGTCGATGCATGGCTGAAGGGACCCATCCTTTTTATCGACGAAAAAAAAACCTGCTCCGACTGGGGACGAGGAGGGACGAATGATGCCAGCGCTGAGTGACTCCTTTATGTAGGTGTCCATGGCCTCCCGCTCCGGAGCCGACAAGCTGTACAAGCGACCAGATGGTAGGGGCGCCCCCGGGCGGAGGTTAATGGCACAGTCATTTGGGCGATGGGGGGTGGGGGGTGGGAGAGACAGCACTTTGGACTTGCTGAAAACAGTTCCGAGATCGTGGAACTCCGGAGGCACCTTGGAGAGGTCCGGAGGGGGGGAGTTGGAGGAGGAGAGAAGAAGCGAAGGGGTGCAGGCAGCGGACTGGAGACAGGCGCCCAAACAAAAGGAGCTCCAGGAGAGGACACTTCCGGATCGCCAGTCGAAGGCCAGGTTGTGGAGGCGCAGCCAGGGGTAACCCAGAATGACGGGGGCAGCTGAGGTGGGCAGTACGAACAGACTGAGATCCTCCCGGTGATTCCCGGAGATGATGACGGAGACTGGGACTGTCCGGTGTGTAACCCTCTCCAGGGGTGGCTTAGAGAGGGTGATGAGATTGAGAGGAGCCGGCAAGGCTTGGCAGGGGATGCCCAGGCGGGTTGCCAGGCTCTTTGAAATGAAGCTTTGTTCCGCCCCCGAGTCCACCAGTGCGTGAGTGAGGTGTCCGGTGTGGTTGTGACAGAACCTGATTGGTAAGAGGCATTTTGATAGGGAGTTAGGCTGGGATGAGTCCGCGAGGCCCCCTACAGCAACTCGCGGACTCCCCCTTTTGGCTTAATTGGGCAGGATTCCATGGGGTGCTGGTCGTCTCCGCAGTACATGCAGAGGCCCAGCTCCCTGCGGCATTGTTTCTCCGCCAGCGGAAGCTTGGTCCCCCCAATCAGCATCGCCTCCGGCTTGTCGGCGGACTCTGGCGCAGGCAACGCCAGGGGGCGAGGTTGAGAGGTGCGGGAGGACGCTCCGCTCGAGTGGTCGAACGACTTCCGCTCAGCGGCCCGCGCTCTCAACCTGTTATCGAGAGTGATGGCTAGGGAAATTAATTCGGAGAGCTGTTCCGGCAGATCCCGGCAGGCCAGTTCATCCCGGAGGCTAGGACTCAGACTACAGGCGAAAATGCTGCAGAAGGCAGCATCCCCCCACCCAACTTCCGCCGCTACCACCCGGAAGTCGACAGCGTAATCAGCCGCCGACCGACTACCCTGGCAAAGGTTTAGCAGCCGGGTGGTTAGCACACTGTTACGGTCCGAATGATCAAAATCTTCATTGAAATCGTGCACAAACTGGGCATAGGTCAGGTTTGCGTAGCTGGGCCTCGCCATTATGGTGTAGGCCCAAGCTAGTGCTCACCCTTCCAAAAGGTTAGCAACGTACCCGATTCGGCTGTGATCAGTCGGGAAGTCCCTGTGGATGCGCTGGAATACCAACTCACATTGGAGGAGGAACCCCCGAGCTTCAATGAGCTTTCCGCTGAAGTGCGTGGGCGTAGGAATAGGAGTGAGCCAGGTGGGTGGCCCCGGGTTAGCCTGGCTAGCTGGGAAACCAACGGGAGCTGGCCCGCTGCGCTGAGCCAGAGGAAACGCCTGCTGGGGATCCAGATGGTCCAACCGGCGGTTAATTTGGGTCATTTGGTTAAGGATTACCTGCTGCTGATGAGTAATTTGATCCACTCGAGCCTCAAGAGTGTTAAGTCGGTGTGCGAGCCCGCTGTTCACTGGGCCGCTCTGCTGGAGCCGTACTGACATAAGGTCGGACCCAGGGAACACGCACACAGGCTCGAGTATGATTCAATAATTTTATTGTGCAAATAACAGGGGTATGAGTGCGTGTGTGCGGGATATGATGTGTTGCAGGAGGACGGGATGTGTCGAGGGCAAAGCGGAACGCCGTACAGCCAGGCAACCCTAAGGGCAGAGCAAACACAGAGATTAACCGCTGGTACACATCCAGCGGGAGTAATACACAGTCTGGTGCTTACTTGCAGATGGTACGGTGGCTGGCGTTGGCTTGAGCCGCAGGTCTCCTGCCTGGAAGACAGTGTCCTTGAGCGCGCTTGGCGCGGTGAAGAGAGAGATGGCGAGGATGAGGGAGGAAAATCCACCGAAAGAGGATCCACCTGTGCACAGGGGAGAGACTGGAGAGAAGGTGAGAGGATGATTACGTGCTAGACGAGGGATAATCCGAGGAGCGCAGGCCGTCAGGGAGCTGGCGTGCACTGGAAAGATGAGCGTAGATTAGCAGACGGCTCCAGACTGAGGCTCCAGGCGGAGCGGGCTATATATCCCGAGATCGATGAGGCACAGGTATGCATGCAGCTGAAGCGGGAGACAGGTGAGAGCGAGTTGTAACAATGTGGCTCCTAAGGAAAAATATTACTACAGTAGATGCCTCTCAGATGATGCTGTTACCAAATTTATGCAGATTGTTTCCTCTATGCCATGTGTCAACTCAATGGAAAAAAGCTATAGCCAGCTTGCTCCTTCTGTAATTGATAGCATGGTAGATAGTGTTACAGCTTCTCTGCGTCAGACTCTAGACATGGTGGCCCCTTTAAAAAAAAAAGTCTAATCAGAGATTTCTAACTCCTTGGTTCAACACAGAAACTCGTAGCTTAAAACAGAAGACTCGTCAATTAGAACGAAAATGGCGCTCCACTAATTTAGATGAAATCTATTTAGCTTGGAGAAATCATCTTTTAATTCATAAAAAATCTCTGAGAAAAGCTAGAACAAGTTATTATTGTGCATTAATAGAAGAGAACAAGAATAATCCCAGGTTTCTTTTCAGCACTGTAGCCAGGCTGACAAAGAGTCAGGACTCTGTCAATCCTAGCATTCCCTTAGAGCTTACTAGTCAGGACTTTATGAACTTTTTCAATAATAAAATTTCATCTATCAGAGATAAAATCAGTCAGATTCTTCCCACCGTTAACTTAAATACAGTAACTACTACAACTCCTTCAACTGACATCTGTTTGGATCAGTTTACTCCAATTGACCTTTTAGAGTTAGACAAAATAGTTTCCTCATCCAAGCCTTCAACTTGTCTTTTAGACCCCATTCCTACCAGGTTATTTAAAGAAGTCTTCCCATTTATTGGTAGCTTTATTCTTCAAATAATCAATTCTTCATTAACTTTAGGCCATGTACTGCAGGCTTTTAAAACGGCTGTAATTAAACCCTTACTCAAAAAGCCAATGCTGGATCCAGGAGTTTTAGCTAACTATAGACCAATCTCTAATCTCCCTTTCATTTCAAAAATCTTGGAAAGAGTTGTTGCTAAGCAATTATTTGACCACTTGCAGGGAAATGGTCTATTTGAAGAGTTTCAATCTGGGTTTAGAATCCATCATAGTTCTGAAACAGTCTTAGTGAAGGTCACTAATGACCTCCTGATCGCATCTGAAAATGGACTTATTTCTGTGCTTGTCCTTTTAGACCTCAGTGCAGCTTTTGATACTATTGATCATAATATTCTACTTGATAGATTAAAACACTATGTTGGACTTAATGGAACTTTGTTGCAGTGGTTTAGATCTTATTTATCTGATAGGTTCCAGTTTGTTCATGTCAGTAATGAGTTTTCTTTCAACTCCACCAGACTGCAAAACAAATCTACCTACGGGTACAAATAAAGTAACCTGAACCTGAACCTGAACTCAAAGCTCAGTCATGGAGTTCCACAGGGATCTGTGCTAGGCCCTACTCTTTTTAGTTTATATATGCTTCTGTTGGGCAACATTATTAGAAAGTACTGTATACATTTTCATTGTTACGCAGATGACACACAATTATACCTGCCATTGAAGCCAGATGATTGTAATCAATTAGCCAAGTTAGAAGCCTGTCTTAAGGAAATCAAAGCTTTGATGACTTGCAATTTCCTGCTATTAAATTCAGATAAGACTGAAGTCATTCTTGTTGGTCCAAAAAACCTTAGAAATGCCTTTCCAAATCAAACTTTTAGTTTGGATGCAGTTACTCTTTCTCTTAATAGCGCTGTGAGGAACCTTGGAGTTATTTTTGATCAAGATCTGTCTTTCAATTCACATATTAAATTTGTTTCTAAGACTGCCTTCTATCATTTGCGTAATATTGCCAAGATTAGGAGCATCTTGTCTCAGAGTGATGCTGAGAAACTGATCCACGCTTTTGTTAGGTCTAGATTAGATTATTGTAGCTCTTTATTATCAGGTTGTCCTAAAACATCTCTAAAAAGTCTTCAGTTGATCCAAAATGCTGCAGCAAGAGTTTTAACAGGTACTAGAAAGAGAGATCATATCTCTCTGGCTCTGGCCTCCCTTCACTGGCTTCCCATAGAGTTTAGAATTAAGTTTAAAATCCTTCTTCTCACTTTCAAAGCTCTAAACAATCAGGCCCCTTTTTATTTAAAAGAACTGATATTGACCGATTATCCTAACAGAGCACTATGCTCCCAAAATGCTGGATTACTTGTAATACCTAGAATCTCCAAAAGTACAATGGAGGGCAGAGCCTTCAGTTATCAAGCTCCTCTCTTGTGGAACCAGCTGCCAATCGGGATTTGGGAGTCAGACTCGATCTCTGTTTTTAAGAATAGGGTTAAAACCTTCCTTTTTGATATAGCCTACAATTAGGGAGGGATCATGTGTTTCTGAACCCTTCCTTAGTTATGCTGCTACTAGGTTTAGACAGCCGGGGGACCTCCACTAATTGCACTGGGCTTCACTCCTTTCTTCAGTGTCAATGAAATTTTTTTTTTTGCTGGTCATTAACATCTGTTTGTTCTCTCCCATAGATTGAGTCCCCATCGTGCTGTTTGCTCTCTACATGCCTGTTCTTTTCATCTTCTCTATCCCCTCACCCCCCAGCCAGTCGCAGCAGATGACTGCCCCTCCCTGAGCCTGGTTCTGCTGGAGGCCTCTTCCTGTTAAAAGGGAGTTTTTCCTCTCCACTGTCGCTAAACGCTTGTTCACAGGGGTCGCCTGATTACTGGGGTCTTCCTGCAATTGTGGGGGTTTCCCCTACAGTTGAAAGTGCTATGAGATGACTGTTGTTGTGAAATGGTGCTATATAAATAAAGTTGAAATAAATAAAGTTTGTACCTGGCAGCATTAAACTTTAAATATTGTGAGTATACAATTTTAGGGAAATCTGAATTTTGAAATTTAATGCAGCATAAAATCTAACTTTGTTTTCATCATTATATATATATATATATATATATATATATATATATATATACACACAGTATATATACACTGCTCAAAAAAATAAAGGGAACACTAAAATAACACATCCTAGATCTGAATGAATGAAATATTCTTATTAAATACTTTGTTCTTTACATAATTGAATGTGCTGACAACAAAATCACACAAAAATTATCAATGGAAATCAAATTTATTAACCCATGGAGGTCTGGATTTGGAGTCACACTCAAAATTAAAGTGGAAAAACACACTACACGCTGATCCAACTTTGATGTAACGTTCTTATAACAAGTCAAAATGAGGCTCATTAGTGTGTGTGGCCTCCACTTGCCTGTATGACCTCCCTACAACGCCTGGGCATGCTCCTGATGAGGTGGCGGATGGTTTCCTGAGGGATCTCCTCCCAGACCTGGACTAAAGCATCCGTCAACTCCTGGACAGTCTGTGGTGCAACGTGGCGTTGGTGGATGGAGCGAGACATGATGTCCCAGATGTGCTCAGTTGGATTCAGGTCTGGGGAACGGGCGGGCCAGTCCATAGCATCGATGCCTTCGTCTTGCAGGAAGTGCTGACACACTCCAGACACATGAGGTCTAGCATTGTCTTGCATTAGGAGGAACCCAGGGCCAACCGCACCAGCATATGGTCTCACAAGGGGTCTGAGGATCTCATCTCGGTACCTAATGGCAGTCAGGCTACCTCTGGCGAGCACATGGAGGGCTGTGCGGCCCCCCCAAAGAAATGCCACCCCACACCATTCCTGACCCACTGCCAAACTGGTCATGCTGGAGGATGTTGCAGGCAGCAGAACGTTCTCCACGGCGTCTCCAGACTCTGTCACGTCTGTCACCTGTGCTCAGTGTGAACCTGCTTTCATCTGTGAAGAGCACAGGGTGTCAGTGGCGAATTTGCCAATCTTGGTGTTCTCTGGCAAATGCCAAACGTTCTGCACGGTGTTGGGCTGTAAGCACAACCCCCACCTGTGGACGTTGGGCCCTCATACCACCCTCATGGAGTCTGCTTCTGACCGTTTGAGCAGACACATGCACATTTGTGGCCTGCTGGAGGTCATTTTGCAGGGCTCTGGCAGTGCTTCTCCTGTTCCTCCTTGCACAAAGACGGAGGTAGCGGTCCTGCTGCTGGGTTGTTGCACTTCTACGGCCTCCTCCACGTCTCCTGATGTACTGGCCTGTCTCCTGGTAGAGCCTCCATGCTCTGGACCAACGCCACGTTCCACCACAGACTGTCCAGGAGTTGGCGGATGCTTTAGTCCAGGTCTGGGAGGAGATCCCTCAGGAGACCATCCGCCACCTCAGCAGGAGCATGCCCAGGCATTGTAGGGAGGTCATACAGGCAAGTGGAGGCCACACACACTACTGAGCCTCATTTTGACTTGTTTTAATTACATCAAAGTTGGATCAGCCTGTAGTGTGCTTTTCCACTTTAATTTTGAGTGTGACTCCAAATCCAGACCTCCATGGGTTAATAAATTTGATTTCCATGGATAATTTTTGTGTGATTTTGTTGTCAGCACATTCAACTATGTAAAGAACAAAGTATTTAATAAGAATATTTCATTCATTGAGATCTAACGTGTTATTTTAGTGTTCCCTTTATTTTTTTGAGCAGTATATATATATATATATATATGTGTGTGTGTGTGTGTGTGTGTGTGTCACTTTTAAGTGCAAATTGTTGCATTTTGCATACTATTTTGCATAAGAAGCTGATTTTTTAGAGACAAGAGATGATCCTTTACCATGTAGGCAGCCATCTTGGACCACCAGAATGCTCAAGTTTTTATGTCAAAACTGAATTACAAAAATGTCTTCTACAGGTTCTCCTATATGACTTGGAAGAGTGTGATAGATGATTGATGGCTGAATTGGTTGCATTTTGAAATATGACTGCTAGATTGCACAACTAGACTGCACCTTTAATGACTAAGAACTGTATGAGAAAAAAAAATGCAAGAATTGGAAGCACAAGAACTACAAAATCATGCATTATGTAGCCTTCATCATTGATTTGTTTATTGCCATATCATCTGCAGTATGATCCATTTTAATTTCTTACGTATGATGACAACAGCTGCCAACACTTTATCATCTCTAGAATTATTCTTTTCCCACACTCCAATAGCAATGTATTTTTATGCAGAACAATCAACAATCAGGCTTTGATCTAATATCTCTGTTTTGTTTTGTTTGTTCATTATGCTTTCTACTTCCTGGACAGTGAATGCACTGCTTTCATCTTTGCACAAACACACAAAAAACAAATATGTACTGGTGCACGTACACTTAATGTCATGTTCCTGAGCACGGGGGGAGCTGGTGCTCATGCTCCCTGCTTATTTAACATTATATTCTGTATGTCATGCACCTCTGTACTTTGGTCGCTGGGTTATTATTTGCCTGTCTACTTACGAGTGGTCTTGTATTCCCAGTTTTGTCCTTATTAGTCTTATTCCTTTAGCTGGTGCACTTATGATTATTCAGTGTTGTATTTTATATTTTTGCCTGCGTCTGTTTAAGAATCTTCTGTTTCCTCATCCCTCCTTTTGCTTTTTGGGTTTCATGTACTGTATATTATATTATTTGTATCTCTGGGCTGTCTTTATCTCGTCCTCGCCTTAGTTTCCTTTTGTTGTACTTTAGTAGTCTTGTCATTATGTCTCTCAGTGTGACAGCTGTTGGTGTTCACCTCCGGTTGTCAATCCCACTTGCAGGCTGTCACACCTGAGTTGGATTGTCCTGATTATTTCCTCATTCATGTGATCCACATCTGCCAATCATTTGTCCATTTTCCCTGTATCTATTTAAAACGACTGCAACAATTTACTCGTTGCAGCGGTTAACTGTTTCCCTGGGTGTTTGTAACACTGTTTGACAGGAATTCCCTCTCATTCTTCCTTGCCTGCGGATGAGCTCTGTCCGGACCTTTTTCTCTTTTTCTCCCGGCTGTCCTGCCCACCTCAGCCTAGGTCTGGCTGTTCACCTGTTTTCCCCCGGTCGTGAGCCCTGTGTAACTCCTCCCGTTAACTTAACTCTATGCAAGTTTAAGTGTTTTGTGTACTTTGTATTTTTATGTTATTAAATGTCAGCAACTCACAGTTCCTGTGTTTGATGTCTCCTGCCTGCCCTAAAGGGCGATCCTTGACACTTAAAGACACTCTGGTGGATATAAATCCCCTTTTTTTTTTTTTTTTTTTTTTCTCCTCTCGGCGCCACACCAGTCGGCTGCCTTTTGCAACAGCGGCTCGATTCCGAGTTTTTTTTCCCTTCCTCTCTCTTTTGATCACTTTTTTTTTTCACCCCACTTATATCACGGACACACAGATCGTCCTAAATGTCTCCTGAGCCGGTGGACGGAGCCACTGTCTATAGCAGGATACGATACAGTAGAGAACAGCTGCTAGCATTCAACCGCCACCCGGTCCCATTGGAAAAACTCGACATACCGAGTGAACTGAGGCGAAAACGCCGCGGCTGCCGGGCTGGAGTAAGGCGGAGGACAAAAAATATAAGGTACAGACCCTCCCTTCCATCTGTTGTCATGGGAAATGTACGGTCGATACTGGGAAAGTTAGATGAGCTAGCGGCTATCTCCCGTTATGATAGCACATACCGGGAGTGCTCTCTCCTTTTGTTTACTGAGACGTGGCTAACTGAACTAGCAGCAGATGCTAACATTGAGCTGGAGGGTTTTCACATGATACGAGCTGACCGAACACCAGACAGTGGCAAGGCTAGGGGCGGTGGAGTGATCATGTATGTTAACAACAACTGGTGCAGACCGGGACATATCACTGTTAAACAACGACACTGCAGCAAAGACATTGAGTTGCTAGCTGTTAGCATGAGGCCTACATATCTCCCGAGAGAACACTCACACGTGATCTGCATTGTTGTTTATGCAAATCCGACGGCGAACGCTGGGACAGCACGTGACGTCATCCATTCAGTAACCAGCAGGCTGCAGACAGAACACCCAGATGCTCTTCTCCTCATCTCAGGCGATTTCAACCATGTTTCACTGTCTCCCATTCTACCCACGTTCACCCAGTATGTCACATGCCACACTAGAGACAATAAAACACTGGATTTATTCTACGCAAACACTAAGGAGGCGTACACCTCATCACAACTACCCCCACTCGGGAGATCGGATCACAACTTGGTTCATCTCCGGCCGGTGTACAAACCCCTAGTGCACAGACAACCTCCGGCCATGCACACTGTGGAGTTATGGTCTGAGGAGACAATGGACACCCTAAAGGGCTGTTTTGAAGCCACCGCCTGGAAGCAGCTCTGCGATCCACATGGTGAGGACATCGATGGCCTCATTCACACCTTCACGGGCTACCTCAGCTTCTGTGTGGACAAATCCGTTCCCACCAAGACCATACGGCGTCACTCAAACAACAAACCCTGGATCAACCCTGAGATAAAAACACTTCTGAGAGAGAAGAAGAGGATCTTCAGGTCGGGGAACAGGGAGATGCTGAAGTCCGTACAGAGGGAGCTGAGGAGAAAGATCAGAGAAGGCAAGGACAGCTTCAGGAAGAAGATGGAGGACAAGCTGCAACAGAGCGACATCAGCGGGGTCTGGAGAAACCTCAAAACCATCTCGGGGCTCCAGAATACCTCCCCCCAGGCCACAGGGGGCAGGGAGTGGGCGAACAACCTGAATCTGTTTTTCAATAGATTTGACCAACCGCCCTCCCCCCTGACTGCACAACAACCACTGCTGCCTCTAAAGAAATCAAGTCCTGCTGCCCACTCCCCACTCTACCAACACCCCCCCACTCCCAACACACAGCCCCCCATCCTGACCCTGACCAGGACCCAGGTGAGGACGGAGCTGAGGAAGATCAAGGCGAGGAAGGCGCCGGGACCGGACGGCATCAGCGCAAAGCTCCTCAAGTCCTGTGCAGACCAGCTGTGTGGGATTGTGACGTATATCTTCAACATGAGCCTGAAACTGGGGAGGGTACCACAGCTGTGGAAAACATCTTGTGTGGTACCTGTACCAAAAACTTCCCACCCCAAAGACCTGAACAGCTACAGACCGGTGGCCTTGACGTCCCACTTGATGAAGACCCTGGAGAGACTGCTCCTTGCTCACCTCCGCCCCCTGGTGGAACCAGCGATGGATCCACTCCAGTTCGCCTACCAGCATGGCATTGGGGTGGAGGATGCGGTGATCTTCCTCCTTCACCGTTCTCTGTCCCACCTGGAGAAGCCCGGGAATATGGTGAGGATCATGTTCTTTGACTTCTCCAGTGCTTTCAACACCATCCAACCGATGATCCTGAAGGACAAGCTGCTGCGCGCAGGGGTGGACCAGCACCTGTCATCATGGATCCTGGACTACCTCACGAACCGGCCTCAGTTTGTGAGAACCCGGGACTGTGTGTCCGACACGATCATCAGTAGCACGGGGGCCCCCCAGGGAACGGTGCTGGCTCCCTTCCTGTTCACTCTTTATACTGCGGACTTCTCACACAACACAACACACTGCCATCTACAGAAGTTCTCTGATGACTCTGCGATCGTTGGCCTCATCTCCAATGGAGATGAAGCTGAGTACAGAGGGCTTATCCAGGACTTCGTGGACTGGTGCCATCGGAACTGCCTCCAGATCAACGCGAGGAAAACTAAGGAGCTGGTGGTGGACTGCCGCAGGCATGGGCAGCCCCTCACAGTACCAGTAAATATACAGGGAACAGACATCGAGATGGTGACATCCTATAAGTACCTGGGTATTCATCTGAACAATAAACTAGACTGGTCACACAATACTGATGCACTCTACAAGAAGGGACAGCGCAGGCTGTTCCTGCTGAGGAGACTCAGGTCTTTTGGTGTACAAGGGGCGCTGCTGAAGTCATTCTATGACACGGTGGTGGCATCAGCCATCACTTTTGGAGTGGTCTGCTGGGGCAGTGGCATTACTGCAGCCGATAGGAAGAGACTGAACAAACTGATTAAGAAAGCTAGCTCTGTCCTGGGGCAGCGCCTTGATCCGATGGAGGAGATAGGAGAGAGAAGGACGGTGGCTAAACTGTCATCTCTGCTGGAGTCCGAGTTCCACCCTATGCAGGACATACTGAATGCACTGAGGAGCTCATTTAGCAGCAGACTACATCATCCCAGGTGCACAACCGAGAGGTTTCGTAGGTCCTTCCTACCAACGGCTGTCAGACTGTACAACCTAAGCAGGGCTGCTCGCAGAGATAGCAAAAAGACGTAACAAACTAATAGTTTTTTTGAATGCAAAAGATGCAATAGACTTACACAATGGTCCTCTCCGGCATACAACTAGGAACATACCGGTCGCTATGGAGGGTGAGAATATGTATGGGCACATAATCATACCATGTAGGATAACTAAGTAGACGGTTATGCTGTTTCATTCCATCTAGCAACAATGCTCTGCACTGTGTGTGTTTATATATTTGCATATTTATTCCATCTAGCTACAATGCTCCGTACTGTGGGTGTTTATATATTTATATATCTACATATTATTCCATCTAGCTACATTGCTCCGCACTGTGTGTGTTTATATACTTGCATATTTATTCCACCTAGCTGCAATGCTCCGTACTGTGGGTGTTTATATATTTACATATTTATTCCATCTAGCTACAATGCTCTGCACTGTGTGTTCATATATTCATATATTTATTCCATCCAGCTACAATGCTCTGCACTGTGTGTCTGTGTGTGTGTGTATATATATATATTTTATAGTAATACGTACATATGTTTATTAGCTGCTCTTGCTTGCTTGTTTTTTTTCTTGCCTTCTGATTGTTGCTCTGAGTGTTGCTATCCCTGTGCTGTTGCAATCCTGGAATTTCCCCGTTGTGGGACTAATAAAGGCTTATCTTATCTTATCTTATCTTATCTTATCTTATAAAAACAAATCTACATAGTCTAAAATCGCATCTTATGCCCTTTTTCTACAAAAAAACCTTTCATTGTCTTAAAGTCTGTTTATCATCTTTTCATTTTTCTTCCTCCTTCAAAGGTCAGGATCTGTGAATAGGCCCATCGACATCCCACAAGGTTAATGGTAGCTAGCCCTACATTAAATAGAATAAATCCTGTTCTAAAAAGGCTTACTGGTTGAAGGACATGCCCAGTTGTATGCACGACGGCCCAGGATAATGATTGAAACTGTACTGGTCCTTAAAAGCATTTTAATGGCAAAACCCATCTTAATTTGGGTCAAGTTTTCAAAGCAGCTCTCCAAAAATGCTTACTAACCCTGGAGGCTAACTTCAGTCAGGCCAGAGACAGTTCTTATGTTCTGATTGGCTCAACACTACAGACTTGTTATAGTTAAATAAGTCACCAAAAACTTTCTGTCTAAACTTGCCTTTTTCCAAGGGGAGGAGCTTAACTGGAATTTCACAGCAAAAAAGCACAGACATGACACATTTGAGTGATTTTGCTCTTGATATGTCTTGTAAGTCATAAAAGGCATGTTAAAGAGGTCCCCCACAAACGCACCACATTTGCTCAATCTGTGCTATCAGTGAGGGTCACCAAGATCTGGAATAACATACCACCTGCAATCAGAGAACGTACCACACTTAAAACTTTTAACCTTTTAACTGGCCACGATTTCACGTGCCCCCAGTGGCACAGTGCAGCAACTGTGCCTGTCAACTCACTCTGACATCTCCGGCTGTACTGAGGATTTGTACCTATTTGTACTGATCTGCCAGTTTCAGAAGGTGGCAGGCACGCATTGGAGGACTCATGGATGACACGTAATACACCCAAGAAGAAGCGGTCCTTATTTCCTTTTCCCGTTTTCCTGCTTTTAGCCCAGAAAGCTAAGATGGTTGCCATTGATCGTCATTTTGTCATCACATAGCGGCTTTGTACTCCAAAAATAGCTGCGGAATACAAATGAAATTTACATGAGATAATCCTAAGAGTTTGTAGATGTGGGAGAGAGTGCAAATGACAGACAGAACACAAAATAATTTATTTATTTTATTTGTTTATTTGACAGGGACAGTGCAATAAACATAGACAATTAATCAAATGACAATCAATCTAATGTGTGACCACGATCTAATGACCACGATGGACGAAAATGAACTGGTCACGTGAGCAAACGAGCCCCCCCGCCACTGGTAAGTGACAAATTTATTTGTTTTGGTTTTTTTTTCATTGTACTGATTTTCTGGTTCATATACTTTGAAGGTAAGATAACAAAATGCAACTGCAGAAAAAACGGTGTCAAAAAACCAAACCATTCTTTTCGTAAATATGTCCAAAGTCCACTTTTGACTGAGTTATGGAATTTATATAGCTGCCGCAACATTATGCAAATTAGATGCATAAATTTATTCCTATCTGAAACTTTGGATCATGATCTACATCAGGGGTCACCAACGCGGTGCCCGCGGGCACCATGTCGCCCGCGGCGACCACATGAGTCGCCCGCAGGCCTGTTCTAAAAATAGCACAACTCGCAAGTGAGCTGCGTCTAAGATGTAATTTTTTCTGCCGCTATTTTTTATTTTATATTTTTTATATTTTTTAAAATCACACTTGCATTTATATAGATTTTAAAATGACAATGTCTTAAAAATAAAAAAATGAAAATATGTTTATTATACGTAAAGTTAAGGTGAACTCTGACCTAGTTCAAAGGTCAGTATTGTGCGCATGACAAAACCTTCGCGCTTGTGGAGCGTAAGCTTAGCTAGCGGGCAGTTAAGCTGGTGAGCGGAGTGCAGTTTCCAAGCCCAAAAACATGGCAAAAAAAAGACAGAAAATTTATCATTTTCAAAGTGAGCGGGAGGAAGAGTTCTTTTTTACTACCGTGAAAGGAAGCTGCATGTGTTTCATTTGCGGGGCGACAGCGAAGCGCATGTGGAGCGACACTTCACTACCCACTCTTTTTTTTGGACTTATCTTGTACCCGTAGGTAGATTTGTTCTGCAGTCCGGTGACAAGCCACCAGCCGCTGCGTGCACAAGCGCCCCTTAACTCCCTAACCTGCATGTTTTTGCATGAAAAAAGAGAACATGCAAACTCCACACAGATCACTGTTGGCCAGGGATCGAACCCACGATCCCCGCGATCCCCCGGCCGAGGGTAAACTGCTGCCGCGGTGCTAACCACTGCGCCACCGTGCATATAAGCACTCTCAGCGCTGTTTAGCTTCTCATGAAAGGACAGTGCTGGTTGCTCAAGCATGATTCTTGGCAAGAACTGTATGGATATAATTCCAGTGAAGAAGAACACACAAAAGTGTGTTTATTAAATGTAACAGATTTTGAGCAGAATTGCAGCAGATTTGCTCAGTTAAAAATGTGATAAGATTTATTTAATATGAAAGTTGATTTTTCTTAAATGTTGCATAACTTTTTCAAACATGGTTCAACATAGTTCATGAATTAAAAGGGTTTAGTTTTTTATGGTTAAAAGGGACTGGTGAAAACTGGACATTTTTTTTATGAAATGTAGAAGTGAGCATCTGAACAATTGCTGAGATTAATAAAAAAGTGTTGAATATTGATCTTGTCTGTTACCCACTCTAAGTTATTGATAATTATTTATTTATGTATATATATATATATACAGTGGGGTAAAAAAGTATTTAGTCAGCCACCAATTGTGCACGTTCTCCCACTTAAAAGATGAGAGAGGTCTCCCATTTTCATTATAGGTATACCTCAACTATGAGAGACAAAACGAGAAAAAAAAAATCCAGAAAATCACATTGAAGGATTTTTAATGAATTAATTGGTAAATTCCTCGGTAAAATAAGTATTTGGTCAATAATAAAAGTTCATCTCAATACTTTGTTATATACCCTTTGTTGGCAATGACAGAGGTCAAACGTTTTCTGTAAGTCTTCACAAGGTTTTCACACACTGTTGCTGGTATTTTGGCCCATTCCTCCATGCAGATCTCCTCTAGAGCAGTGATGTTTTGGGGCTGTTGCTGGGCAACACGGACTTTCAACTCCCTCCAAAGATTTTCTATGGGGTTGAGATCTGGAGACTGGCTAGGCCCCTCCAGGACCTTGAAATGCTTCTTACGAAGCCACTCCTTCATTGCCCGGGCGGTATGTTTGGGATCATTGTCATGCTGAAAGTCCCAGCCACGTTTCATCTTCAATGCCCTTGCTGATGGAAGGAGGTTTTCACTCAAAATCTCATGATACATGGCCCCATTCATTCTTTCCTTTACACGGATCAGTCGTCCTGGTCCCTTTGCAGAAAAACAACCCCAAAGCACGATGTTTCCACCCCCATGCTTCACAGTAGGTATGGTGTTCTTTCTCCTCCAAACACGACAAGTTGAGTTTTTACCACAAAGTTCTATTTTGGTTTCATCTGACCATATGACATTCTCTCAATCCTCTTCTGGATCATCCAAATGCTCTCTAGCAAACTTCAGACGGGCCTGGACATGTACTGACTTAAGCAGGGGGACACGTCTGGCACTGCAGGATTTGAGTCCCTGGAGGTGTAGTGTGTTACTGATGGTAGCCTTTGTTACTTTGGTCCCAGCTCTCTGCAGGTCATTCACTAGGTCCCCCCGTGTGGTTCTGGGATTTTTGCTCACCGTTCTCATGATCATTTTGACCCCACGGGGTGAGATCTTGCGTGGAGCCCCAGATCAAGGGAGATTATCAGTGGTCTTGTATGTCTTCCATTTTCTAATAATTGCTCCCACAGTTGATTTTTTCACACTAAGCTGCTTACCTATTGCAGATTCAGTCTTCCCAGCCTGGTGCAGGTCTACAATTTTGTTTCTGGTGTCCTTTGACAGCTCTTTGGTCTTGGCCATAGTGGAGTTTGGAGTCTGACTGTTTGAGGTTGTGGACAGGTGTCTTTTATACTGATAATGAGTTCAAACAGGAGCCATTAATACAAGTAACGAGTGGAGGACAGAGGAGCCTCTTAAAGAAGAAGTTACAGGTCTGTGAGAGCCAGAAATCTTGCTTGTTTGTAGGTGACCAAATACTTATTTAACACCATAATTTTCAAATAAATTCTTTAAAAATCAGACAATATGATTTTCTGGATTTTTTTTTCTCATTTTGTCTCTCATAGTTGAGGTATACCTATGATGAAAACTGGAGACCTCTCTCATCTTTTAAGTGGGAGAATTTGCACAATTGGTGGCTGACTAAATACTTTTTTGCCCCACTGTATATATATACATACACACACACAATTTGTTATTTTAGAGGAGTGTGTCAAGCTGGTGCCCTTCACATGACTCGATACCCATGAAGTAGCTCTTGGTTTCAAAAAGGTTGGTGACCCCTGATCTACATCTTTCTAACTGACAGTAAGCCATTATCTCTTGCAACTTTCAAGTTAAAGCCTTGGATTACTGACAAAAATATTTACCACTCTTGACCACTAGGGGTTATGTCGCCATACAGCAACTGGGACAGTTAGAGGGTTTTAAGACGCATTGTAAAAATTGGATTTTAAACAACCAAAACTGTACCCATAACTAGTGATTGCTCTGCGGCATACGCATATATACATACCATAACTAGTGTTTGCTCTGCGGCATACGCATATATATATATATATATATATATATATACATGTATATATATATATATATATATATATATGCGTGTATCCCCGCCTCTTGTTTGTTGCTGTGAGGTGCTTGGGTGCATGTGTGTGTACGCATACACAGCACTTCACGCGTGTGACATTTGAATATTTTGTTTTGTAACACCTTAACTCTTGCACTTTGTAGAGTTTCATTGCAGTTGTTCTGCTCGTGTATGATTGTTTGTGTGGTTTTGTGACTCATCGGGGAACTACGGATGCAAATTAGCAGTTTTGCTACATCTAGCATAGCTGTATTTGTATTAATGTTCATTAGCATGTAATGTCCCTTTCAAATAAACATTAAACTAAACTAAACAGACATGTTAACAAGAAAAAAAAAAAAAAACTTTTGGCAGAGTGTCACTTTAAAGCCCAGGCCCTGTTTCCTGGCATCTGCATGAGGGGCTTGCATGAAATGTGTTGCTTCTATTTTTAGTCCTCATTAGCCAATCTTTTATTTTTCAAACTGTAACCTATTTTTTTGTGCATTTGCCTTCTTCATTTTTCTGTGCTACCGTCTGAACTACATGCTTATTAAAGTGACACTTTTTTTTTCTTGTTAACATGTCTGTAACATGTTTTGTCATGCACTGCTGCCGGGAAGGCAGCAAAAACGGACCCAAAGCGGAGATGAAGTTCAGTATGTTTAATAATCCCAAAACACAGCTCAAGGCTGGATAATCCAAAACAATACATAAAGATGATGAAGATGAGGTGATGGCACATAACACAGTTTTACGACATGACAGGGAACATGACTGAGACACACACGTATATATACATATAGGAGAGAACAGATAATTAACGTAAGACAGCTGGGACTAATTAAGAGACAACAGGGAAGCAACTACCAAACAGGATGGGCGGGGCTGTGCAGACAAAGGATAATGGGAGAAGCATAGAGGACACAATGCAAATGATAATCATAATAAACCAAATCAGGGAGAAAACATAACTAAACAAAGAACTGAGGATAACCCAAGAAACTAGTGATAACAGAACTGTGCAATCTTTTCAAAAATAACAGAAGGCGAAGACAGAATGCCGGGATCATAACAGTGCCTCCCCCCCCCCCCCCCCAACGGCGGATTCCAGAAGCCCAAAAACAAAACAAAGAACACCCCAATTGGGCGGGAGGAGGGAGAAAAAGGTATGGTGGGGCAAAAACAAGGACATAAACAACAAAAAAGTGTTCATCAGGTGGTCAGCCAAAGTCCCAAGACCACCACCAGGTGGAATATGATGTGTCTAGTGGCCTACCCAAGCCCATCTACCACCAGATGGAGAAACATGGTGCGTCAGGTGGCCTACTACAGTCCAAAAGCCACCAGATGGATGAACACGGCACATCGGACGGCCTGCCCCAATCCATAAGCCACCAGATGGAAGAACAAGGTACCGTAGGGGCATAAAGCTCAGAAGCCTTTTGCACAGAAAACAACAACACAGAGGCTTTAAACTCAGGAGATATTGGCATGAAAACTTTACTCTCTGAAAGTTTAACCTCGGGAGAAGACACCATGGAAATCTTGCATTCAAGAGAATTTTTAACCTTGGGAGCTAACATGGAACCTACAGCCTCAGGAGTTGATAACATGAAACTCTTAACCTCGGGGGGTACCATGGAACCTGTAACCTCAGGAGGTGATGATATGGACACTTTGAACTTGGGAGAATATGGAGACATGGAAACATTACACTCTGGAGAGAGCATCATGGGAGCTATAAATTCAGAAAGTGATAAGATAGGAACTGTAAAGTCACGAGGTGACAGAATGGGCACTTTAAACTCAGGAGGTAATGACAATACAGAAACTTGAATCTCAGGAGAGAATGACAACATGAGATTTTCTTGTGCTAGAGATAATATAGAAGTTTTAAACATAGGTACCTCTAACTCAAAAGAAAATAACATGGGAGTTTTAAACTCGGGAAATGACATTGCGACTCTTTGCTGTGGAGAGCACAAAGGAGCCTTTTGACCCGGTGACCACAAAGGAACTGTTTGCCCTGAAAATAACCACAGAGAAGCTTTTTGAACTGAAAATAACTACGTAGGAGTTGTTTGCTCTGAAAAAAAAACCATGTAGAAGCTTTTTGATATGAAAATAACCATATAGGAACTGATTGCTCTGAAAACGACAACATAGGAGCCCTTTGCTCTGAAGGTAACAATATGGGAGCCTTTTGCTCTGAAAATAACAACACAGGAGCTCTTTGCTCTTAACATAACAATATGGGAGCTCTTTGCTCTGAACATGACAGCACAGGAGCTTTTTGCTCTGACATGACAATGTGGGAGGTTTCTGCTTTGAAGATAACAACATGGGAGCTTTCTGCTCTGAAGATAACAAAGGAGACTTTGGTTCTGAAGATAACAGTACAGGAACTCTTAACTCTGGGGACCCCAACATAGGAATTTTTAAGCCTTGGAGGCACCAATATAGGCAATTCTAGCTCAAGAGGTACCAATATAGGAGCTTTCTGCTCAGGGGTCAACAACACAGGAGTCTTTAGTTCAGAGGATAGTACCTGAGAGGCCTTTGGTGCAGGGGACAACAGCAGCTGAGGAGCGGCGACCCCAGGTGATGACGGTGGAGAGGACTGCTCTGACGGCTCAGGTTGAGTGGACTGCTTAATGCCTTGGGCAATGGGTGGAGGGCTCCTGACCTCTTTGACAAATGGTGGAGATCTCTTGACCTCTTGGACAAAGGGTGGAGGTCTGCTGACCTCTTAGACAAAGGGTGGAGGTCTCCTGACCTCTTGGACAAAGGATGAAGGTTTCCTGACTTCTAAGACGAAGGGTAAAGTGGACGGCTCGACCCCTTGGACAACTGGGGGAGCAGACTGCTCTGAAGATGGTGATGATGGAGTGGCATGCTCCGACAATGAAGGTGATGGAACGTGGACCTCCTGCGGCTCCATCCTGGACATGATCACTTCAGACGACGGAGGAAAAAGGAGGTCAGTGAGGCTACACCACAGTCCTTTCTTGGTTGCGTGGTACTGTCATGCACCGTTACCAGGAAGGCAGCAAAAATGTCCCCAAAGTGGAAATGAAGTTCAATATGTTTAATAATCCCAAAACACAGCTCTAGACTGGATAACTCAAAACAAGTCATGAAGATGAGGTGATGGCATATAACACAGGTTTACGACGTGACAGAGCACGACTGAGACATACATATACAGTATATAGGGGAGAACAGATAATTAACTTAACATAAGACAGCTGGGGCTAATTAAGAGGCAACAGGGAAACAGCTACCAAACAGGGTGGGCAGGGCTGTGCCGACAAAGGACACTGGGAGAAGCGCAGAGGACACACAAAGCAAATGATAATCATAATGAACAAATCAGGAAGAAAACATAACTGAACAAAGAACTGAGGATAACCCAACAAACTAGTGATAACAGAATTGTGCAAACTTTTCAAAAATACAGAAGGTGAGGACAGAATGTCCAGATCATAACCATTTTTTAATGATTTACAAGACACATCAAGAGCAAAAATTGCTCAAATGCCTCATATCTCAGTTTTTTTTTGCTGTGGAGTTTCGCTTAAGCCCCACCCCCTGCACAAAGGCGAGTTGAGATGGAACATTTTTGGTGACGTAACTGTTCGTGGTGCTGGCATGTTGGCAGGGTTGAGCCAATCAGGACTCTCTGGCCTAATTGACGTATCCTCCTGGCTAGTTAGCATTTTTTAACAAACTGCTTTGAAAACTTGACCCAAATTAAGATGGGTTTTACCAATAAACTGCTTTTAAGGACTGATGCAGTTTCAGTCATTATTCTGGGCCACTGTGCATACAACTGGACATGTCCTTCAACCGGTAAGTCTTTTTATCAATGGATTTATTCTGATAATGTAGTGCTAGCTACTATTAGTCTTCTAGGATGTGGGTGGGCCTAGTAATCACCGATTCTGGTGTTTGAAGTGTGTGTGTGTGGGGGGTTGAAAAGATTTTGACATGAAACTGTCAGACAATGAAAGGGGTTTTTTGTAGAAAAAAGGGCAAAGGATACCATTTTAGACAATGTAGATTTGTTTTTATAAAGGATTTATATCCACTGGAGCACATCTTTAACAGAGTTAAATAAACCTGACAGCTGTTTCTCTTGGATGCATGTATTTCAACTCCTGTGCAGAGTCAAGGTGATATTCTTCATGTACAGGACTGTACAGTGCAACATATACAGTATGTTGCAGGTTAGGTTTGAATCCCAAGACTGGCAGGAGTAGGAACCTCCCTGTGTGGAGTTTGCATGTTCTCCCTATGCTGTGTGGTTTACTCCAGGTGCTCTGGTTTCCTTCCACAGTCCAAAGACATACGTACATGTTAGGTTAACTGGTGATTCTTAATAGTCCCCAGGTATCTATCTCTGATAGGCCCTTAGAATAGAGGGTTAGTACTAGTCAAGTGCTTTGAGTGGTCTTTGAGACTAGAAAAGTGCTATAAGTACAGGACATCCTCACCACCTCCATAACCGTGTGGTACGCAGGAGCCACTGCCAGGGACAGACTAAGGCTGCAGCGCGTCGTGCGCACTGCTGAGAAGGTGATCGGCTGCAAGCTCCCATCTCTCCAGGATCTGTACATCTCCAGGACCCGGAGGCGTGCTGGCCGGATCATAGCCGATCCCTCACACCCTGGTCACGTACTGTTTGCTCCTCTCCCCTCAGTTAGAAGACTTCGGTCCATCCAGACTAAAACCTCCCGTCACATGAACAGCTTCTTCCCCTCTGCCATCAGACTGCTGAACACTAAGTGACTTATTGACTCTCGTGCACTATGTACAGCAGCTCAACCAGACTCATGTCAATCATCACTGTTTTCTTCCTGCATTACCGACTGCACTATATGGTTCTCCACATTATCTGCTGCTCGCTAATATATTTAAACTGCTGACTAGTATTACTCACTCTTATTCTACACTTTATTGCATGTATAGTTTATTTCTTTTATTTTATCATGTTTAATGTTGCAGCATTGCACCGAGACAAATTCCTAGTTTGTGTACTACATGAACAATGGCAATAAATCTGATTCTGATTCTGATTCTGACCTTATCCTTGCAGTCAGTTTTAGAGAAGTAATAGATGTTTTTATCGCGCTACAAGTTTTTGTCTTGTACTAGATGACCATGAACCTCTTTAGCACCAGTGCTATGAGCAAAAAAAGTTTACATACAGCCCTGTTATAGGTTCTGCTGCTGGCAGGTGCTGTAAAGAGTAAATTGCAAAGAGAAATGTGAATTCAAGCCAATTAAACAAATTACTTTTTGAGTGAATTTAGCATGTTTCCCCAGCACCAGTGTGAGTTTTCTCCCACAGTGTAAATATTATGTTATTATGTAACTCTAAATTGGCTGTAGGTGTGGATTTATTTCATCTTCAGAGGCAGACTGGCAGCCTGTCCATAAGCTCAGCCTCCCCACAAATAAAAATTGTACAAATGGTTTTGAAAATAAACAGATATATAAGGTGTACCCTGCCTCTTGCCCAAAAGATGCTGGGATAGGCTCCAGCCCCCCCGCGACCCGAAAAGGATTAAGCGGAAGTAGATGGATGGATGGATAAATTCTATCTAGTCTTCAAATAGTGAGCATGACAAGGAAAAACAGGATCACAGTTTTATATATTTGTGTTATTGTTAGAAAAGAAGAAAAGGTTTTAGGTTAAGGGTTGGTGGATGTAGTGGTTGCAGTGCCTGTGAGCAGTTATTTGGGAACCTATTTTAAAGCTCTTACAACCGTGGACAAAATTGTTGGTACCCCTCTGTTAATGAAAGAAAAACCCACAATGGTCACAGAAATAACTTGAATCTGACAAAAGTGGTAATAAATAAAAATTATATGAAAATTAACCAGTGAAAATCAGACAATGCTTTTGAATTGTGGTTCAACAGAATTATTTTAAAAAACAAACTCATGAAACAGGCCTGGACAAAAATGATGGTACCCTTAACTTAATATTTTGTTGCACAACCTTTTGAGCCAATCACTGCAACCAAACGATTTCTGTAACTGTCAATGAGACTTCTGCACCTCTCAGCAGGCATTTTGGCCCACTCCTCATGAGCAAACTGCTCCAGTTGTCTCAGGTTTGAAGGGTGCCTTCTCCAGACGGCATCTTTCAGCTCCTTCCACAGATGTTCAATAGGATTTAGACCAGGGCTCATAGAAGGCCACTTTAGAATAGTCCAATGTTTCGCTCTTAGCCATTTTTGGGTGTTTTTAGCTGTGTGTTTTGAGTCATTATCCTGTTGCAAGACCCATGACCTGCGACTGAGACCAAGCTGTCTGACACTGGGCAGCACATTTCTCTCTAGAATACCTTGATAGTCTTGAGATTTCATTGTACCCTGCACAGATTCAAGACACCCTGTGCCAGATGCAGCAAAGCAGCCCCAGAACATAACAGAACCTCCTCCATGTTTCACAGTAGGGACAGTGTTCTTTCCTTGGTTTGCTTCATTTTTGCGTCTGTGAACATAGCGCTGATGTGCCTTGCCAAAAAGTTGCAGTTTTGTCTCGTCTGTCCATAGGACATTCTCCCAGAAGCTTTGTGGCTTGTCAACACGCAGTTTGGCAAATTCCAGTCTGGCTTATTTATGATTTGTTTTCAACAATGGTGTCCTCCTTGATTGTCTCCCATGAAGTCTACTTTGGCTCAAACAACGACGGATGGTGCGATCTGACACTGATATACCTTGACCTTGGAGTTCACCATGAATGTGTTTAGAGGTTGTTCTGGGCTCTTTTGTTACCATTCTTCACCAAGTTTCCTCCTGCGGCCTTGTCCAGGGAGGTTGGCTACAGTCCTGTGGATCTTAAATTTCTGAATAATATGTGCAACTGTAGTCACAGGAACATCAAGCTGCTTGGAGATGGTCTTATAGCCTTTACCTTTAACATGCTTGTCTATAATTTTCTTTCCAATCTCCTGAGACAACTCTCTCCTTTGCTTCCTCTGGTCCATGTTTAGTGTGGTACAAACCATGTCACCAAACAGCACAGTGACTACTTGTCATCCTTTAAATAGGCCGACTGACTGATTACAAGTTTGCAGACACCTGTGATGTTAATTAGAGGACACATCTTGGTTGAACATGTCCCTATGGTCACATTATTTTCAATCTTTTCTAGGGGTACCATCATTTTTTCCAGGCCTGTTTCATGAGTTTGTTTTTTAAAGTAATTCTCTTGAACCACAATTCAAAAGCATTGTCTGATTTTCATTGGTTAATGTTCATAGAATTTTTATTTATTACCACTTTTGTCAGATTCAAATTATTTCTGTGACCATTGTGGGTTTTTCTTTCATTAACAGAGGGGTACCAACAATTTTGGTACCCCAAAGTACCAAGTAAGAGTATAGAGAAACAACCTCAATAGTAATTTGTATGGTCACAGGGATATAAAAAACCTGCATGAATATAGACATTCAAATCATTAAAGAAAATCTTAATTTTCCAAACAAATTATAGGAAAACATAATTAAGAGCTTAATTCAGACTACCTCTGCTCTACGTATGCTAGTTCACCTACAGGCTACAGCTATCAAATGTGACTTCTTTATTTTAAAGTTTGTTCTTCTGTTTGTCACTGAATTTGCCACAACAACAGTAGTGTCATTTAAAACAGGTTAGTTAACCTGTTGCACTTCTGTGTACCACGGGCGGGCACGTCTCTGCGTCCTAGAGCGCACGAGGGCGCTGCGTCCTAGGAGGCACTGAAAAAAAAAAAGCTGCATTTCCGTTCTTCCACTACAGACACAGCCGCGAACAGAAAGCCAAAGGAGTGCTTTGATTGATTTAGATGTGATAGACCTCTCATTCGACTAATAAGAGCCTTGAATTGGGTTTCTGAAACCTTGAAGAACCAATGACTGAAAACCTAGCAAGAAGGACCCGCCTACCAACGGCTGCGAATGCAGCCAGCCAATTGAAGCACAGAAGTTCAAAAGCTGTTTTATGTAAGGCTGGGTGAAGAGAGACTGACTGTTGCAGCAGATGAAAAAAGGACCCGCAGGAAGAACCGCCACAGACCCAGCAGCACGGAGACCATCCACAAGTGCGACCTGTGTGACAGGGACTGCCATTCGCGCCTCGGCCTGTTCAGCCACAGGCGGTGCTGTCCCAGCAGAGTAGACATTTAGGATTCTCTTCCATGGTCATCATAGACCGACCACATGCTGTTGTGAACAGGTAAGTGTTATAAGCTAAATTATTCTTTATCCCTGAAAATTGTAATCAAAAATGACTTTTTGACCGATCGGTAAATTACAACTGTGCGGCGCATGAAGTCCGAAGTCCGTGCGCCACGGTACACGGTTCGTGCGCCGCGTCTGGACCGTGAACGCCCCCCCCCCGCTACTCTTCTGTAGCGAGGGGGGGCGGGCGTTCACGGTCCGGACGTGAACGGGGACCGCGGGGACTGTGCGCCACGGTCGCCACATCGCCACATGACTATTCCGTCATGTAGCGATGGCCGATGTCCATCCTCTGTAGTGGGGGTGTGGGGGGGGAGCTGTTATCTTCTACATTACAAATATTTTAGAATAATTTTTAGTGCACTGTAGGTTATTTTTTCTTGTAAAAAAAAGCCACACATTTTTTACGTGGCATGCTTCTTTGTGTGTGGGGGCTTGTTTGTTCATTCATTCATGAATGAATGAATAAACAACCCCCCCACACACACACACACACAGCCCTGAGTGTCACCTTTCATTAGAGCCCAAGATGAAGCTTCTATATTGAATCATTCAAAAGTTACAGACGTTTTTCCAAACTGTGCCATTTGGCACAATTTGGCACAGTTCAAAAACGCCTGGGAACTACCTGAGAACAAAGCTGTGTAATATATTCATTTTTTGTGGTATTGTTACAAAATTTTGACCTCAGCTGGATAACACTTGGTTCTACATTTCTGTTGCATTTTCCAGCCCAGATCTGAAGCTGTGTGTTATTTGCAAGCATTTGCATCCAAAAAAACACCCAGGCCAAATTTATTTTCTTCAAGTTCAGTATGTTTAGATGACTGTAACTCAGTGGCCGGAGCACTTAGAGAGATTATGACTGTTTTGCCAAAAAATTCAAAGTGTTTTCTTTTAAATGAGACCAACCCCATGAAGATGCTGCAAAGGGTTGAAGAACAGCTTTTGATTTACTTTGGGCACGTTATTTTTTGGCGTTTTTAGGGAAATTGACCAGAGTGCAAGGGGTTAAAAGGCACAAAGAGGATACATGTCGCTATTTATAGCAAGTGATTCATTCAGTTTCAAATTACAACACATCCACAAAGCTAAACTTATATAAAAAAAAACGCAACTATGAAGCAAACATAACCTAGAAGAAAATTCGGATGCCTACGGTAAACTCCCAAATTTGAATCCAGAAAACAAAATTCAGATTTGGGGAAACTGCTATAAATAATTTTTACACTTTTGTATTCAAATTGACATGTTTGGTTGACCCAGAAGCAGACGCGGACTCGAAATAGACACAATTATCTTTTTTTATAGAGAGTGTGAGTGTGAATGTGTGCGTGTGTGCAGGAGTGAGGCAGCTGGGCAAGGCAGCTGGGCAAGTAGAGCACAGTTCAGACTGGCAACCCTAGGAGAGAGCACAGACAGGCGGATGAGTGAACTGAAGTTAGGAGGGATGAACCAGTTAATGTACAGTCGTACGAGTTGGCTGGGGGGCTGAAGCACTGAAGAACTCCCAAGGTCTCCGGGCCAGCTGCTCCGTGACTAGGCTGCCACTGCTGACGAGGTGAAGCAGTGCAGGTGAGTTTAGAGTGCTGGTGGAGTGCGGTTGCGCCCAGGTCCGTCGCCAGGAGGAGGAGGTCCGCTGCCAGGAGGTTTCCACCTATGCACAGGGGAGAAGAAGGAGAGCGCAAAGGTGAAGGAATCATGAAGGCTTACTTGTCGGTGGGGAGCGCTGACTCCCAGGAGAATCGACGGGCAGGAAAAAGCTGAGGAGACAGAACTCCAAAGCAGGATGAGTAGAGTTGGCGAGGAGGTCTTACCAGACCGTTGGAGCGTTGACGTCTCCGTGCAGACCAGAGGGCAGTGCGGCTTAAGTAGGCTGCTTGATGAGGTGATCAGGTGTGCATGCAGCTGTGGAGGTAATTAGAGCAGCAGGATCATTACAGTACTCCCCCCCTATGGGACACCTCTCAGCGGCTGATCCAAAGTACCCGGGTGCGTCCAGTGGAAGTCCCTGATGAGTTGTGGATCCATCACAAAGGAGAGATGCACCCAGGACCCCCATTCTGGACCGTATCACTCCCAGTCCACCAGGTACTGGAGGCCACAACCCCAGTGTCAGACGTCCACGATGGAGTTGACTCTCCACGCGGGGTCACCATCGATCTTTACCGGTGGGGGTGGCGTCTTGGGAGGGGGGGGACAGAGGGCTGGAGATGAGCGGCTTGACCTGTGAGATGTGGAAGCTGGGACAAATGCGGGTGGGGGGGGAGCCAGGCGCACAGCGACAGTATTCACAATGTGTGTAATGGAAAAAGGACCAATAAAATGCTGTGACAACTTCCTGGATTCAGACTTGAGGTTAATGTTCTTAGTGGATAACCATACCTGCTGCCCGACTTGGTAGGGTGGAGCCGGGGTCCTGTGGCGGTTGGCAATGTCGGCGTTGCGGTCCGCCGTGCGCCAAAGCGCGGCCCGGGTAGCCTTCCACAGCCGGCGACAGCGCTTCATATGGGCCTGCACGGAGGGCACCGTGATGTCTTCCTCCTCCTCAGAAAACAGTGGGGGATTGTATCCCAGGGAGGCCTCAAACGGGGACAGACCTGTGGCAGAGGAGACCGTGGTGTTGTGCGCATACTCGACCCACAGCAGATGGGAGCTCCAGGATGCTGGATTGGAGGTGGTGATGCACCGTAGCGCTGCCTTTAATTCCTGATTGGCGCGCTCACACTGGCCATTACTCTGGGGGTGGTACCCCGAGGACAGGCTTACCGTGGCCCCGATAGCCCTACAGAAGGCTCGCCACACCTTCGAGACAAACTGGGGATTACGATCGGACATGATGTCCATCGGGATGCCGTGGAGCCGCACCACATGGAGGACAAGCAGGCCCGCAGTCTCCTTGGCTGTGGGCAGACCTTGTAGGAGGACGAAGTGAGCCGCCTTAGAGAATCTGTCCACGATCGTTAGGATGATGGTGTTGTTGGCAGAGGGAGGAAGGCCAGTGATGAAATCCAGCGCCACATGGGACTAAGGTCTGCCGGGGATGGGAAGAGGATGGAGCAGACCCGCCGGAGGAGAGGAGGACGTCTTACAGGTGGCGCACTGGGGACAGGCTCAGACGTACTGTACTTCCCAACGTCCTTCCATAGAGACGTCCACCAGAAGGCTCTCTGCAGCAGGGCTACAGTACGCGCCATCCCCGGGTGGCACAGGAGCTTGGAGAAATGGGCCCAATTGATGACTTCGCCCTGGACCACAGAGAGCACATAAATCTTCCCCACTGGCTCCCCGCCTGGGTTAGCCTCGGTCTCCTGCACTCTTCTGACTCTGTCCTTGATGCCCCATGAGAAGGCGCCCACGATACACGAAGGATGCACCATGGGCTGTGATGGAACCTCTGCAGCATCCGAGGAGAATTGCCTGGACAGGGCGTCAGGCTTGATGCTCTTGGACCCCAGGCGGTAGGTGATGGTCCAACCTGCGGAAAAACAAGGACCAGAGGGCTTGCCGGGCGTTGAGTCACTTGGCCGTCCTGTGGTACTCCAGGTTTTTATGGTCGGTCCAAATGATGAACAGCTGGGAGGCCCCCTTAAGCCAGTGGCGTCACTCCTCCAAGGCCAATTTGACCGCCAGCAGCTCCCTGTCCCCGATGTCGTAGTTCCTCTCTGCTGGAGAGAAGCGGCGGGAGAAGAACGCACAGGGGCGGATCTTATCGTTCACGGGGGAACGTTGAGATAGAACAGCTCCAACTCCGGAGTCCGAGGCGTCCACCTCCACCAGACACTGCAGCGCGGGGTACACCTGAGCCAAGATAGGAGGAGAGGAGAACAATGATTTCAATTCCATAAAGGCTGCCTCCGCCTCCCCCATCCACTGGAAGGGCACCTTGGTGGAGGTGAGGTGAGTGAGGGGTAGGGCAATGATGCTGTAGTTCTTAATGAAGCGGCGGTAGAAGTTGGCAAATCCCAGAAACTGCTGTAACTGCTTCCAGGATGAAGGAACCAGCCACTCTACCACCGCTTTTACCTTGGCCGGGTCGGCGATGATCTTGTTGTGAGAGATGACGAATCCCAAGAACGAGGTGGATGGGGCGTGGGACTCGCACTTCTCGGCCTTGACAAATAATTTATTCTCCAGCAGCCACTGCAGAACCCGCCTGACATGTACCCGATGTTCGTCGAGGGACTGGGAAAAGATGAGAATGTCATCCAAATACACAAACACAAAAGAGCCCTAGAAATCCCCCAAAACATCGTTGATCAGAAGTTGGAACACTGCGGGAGCATTAGTCGGTCCAAACGGCATCACCAGATATTCGAAGTGGCCACTAGGGATGTGAAAACCCATCTTCCACTCATCCCCCTCTCTAATCCTCACCAGGTGGTAGGCGTTACGGAGGTCTAATTTTGTGAACACGGAGGCCCCCTGGAGAGAATCACAGGCAGTGTTGATTAGGGGGAGAGTGTATTTGTCCTTAATAGTGATGTTGTTCAGTTCACGAAAATCAATACAGGCCCTCAAACAACCATCCTTCTTTCCCACAAAGAAAAAACCCACCCCCACCACCGAGGAAGATGGTCGAATAATGCCCGAGCTCAGGGACTCCTTGATGTATTTCTCCATCGCATCCTGCTCCGGGGCCGACAGGCTGTAAAGCCGACTGGATAGCAACGGAGCCCCCGGCAGGAGATTAATGGCACAATTGTATGGGTGGTGGTGGGGAAGTGACAGTGCTTGAGTCTTACTAAAGACGGCGCCCAAGTCATGGTATTCGGAGGGAACTTGGGACAGGTCAGGCGGGGGTATGTCAGGGGAACAGAGGGGCACGGAGGGAGAGCAAGCAGCACACTGAAGGCAGGCACTTAAACAAAAGGAACTCCATGAGATGATACTACCCGAACGCCAATCAATTGATGGGTTGTGCAGTCGAAGCCAAGGGTACCCCAAAATAACCAGGGAGGCCGAAACGGGCAGCACAAAAAACCTGATCTGCTCCCGGTGATTGCCCGATATCAGAACAGACACAGGGGCAGTCTGCTTGGTGACTATGGCGAGCGGAGCCTTGGACAGAGTGATCAGCTTTAAGGGAGTCTTCAGCTGGTGGAAGGAGAGCCCCAGCCGGGTTGCCAGATTTTCAGAAATAAAGCTCTGCTCAGCCCCAGAGTCGATGAGTGTGTGAGTGTAGATTTCATGGTGACTGTGTATGAAGCGGATGGGAAGCAGAAATTTGCTAAGGGGATTTTCCTGGATTGAGTCCGTGAGTCCCCCTACTGTGACCCACGGACCCCCCCTTTTGGCCGAATGGGGCAGGAGGCCAACTCGTGTTCCTCACTAGCACAGTATAAGCACAGCCCAAGCTCCCGGCGCCGCTGTTTTTCAGCTGGGGGCAGCTTGGACTGGCCCATCACCATAGGCTCCTCAGTGTCAAGAGAATCAGAGGGAGGAAGGGCCAGCGGGGGGGGGGGGGGGCTGCAGGGAACGGCAGAACTGTGAGGCCAAACGGCTGGAAGGTCGACGCTCGATGGCCCGCTCCCTCAGCCGATTGTCAATGCTAATAGCTAGGGAAATTAGCTCATTTAGTCCACTAGGCTTATCAATGCGGGCTAACTCGTCCCTCAGGATAGGGCTAAGGCTGCGAGTAAAGATACTGCAAAGGGAGGCATCCTCCCACCTCACCTCCATGCCACCACCCGGAAGTCTACAGAATAATCAGCCACAGACTTATTCCCCTGTTTAAGATTGAGTAGCCGGGTGGTGAGCACACTATCTTGGTCTGAGTGATCGAATACCTCATTAAAATTCACTCACAAACTGGTCACATCTTAAGTTAGCATAGTCAGACCGAGCCATTACTGCATAAGCCCAAGCTAAGGCCCGCCCCTCCAGGAGATTAACGACGTAGCCAATGTGGCTGTGACTAGTGGAGAAATCCCCTGGCACATGCTGAAACACGATCCCACGCTGCAGCAAAAACCACGATCTTCCCCTAGCTTACTGCTAAAACGTGTGGGTGTGAGGACTGGAGTCAGCCGAGACTGTGGAGAAGGGAAAGGGGTGAAGCTGGCTGGTCCGGCTGCCCCGCCGGGAGCAGGTGGAAAGGGCTGCGAGGTTGTGAGGCGATCCAGGCGTGTGTTGATCTGCATAAACTGATTGAGTATGACCTGTTGCTGATGGGATAACTGGTCTACACGAGCCTCGATGATGTTAAGTTTTTGTGCTAATGCACAGTCTGCTGGGTCCGTCCATCAGACGGACCCAGGGCAGCAGGCACGCAGGGCAGCAGGCGCGCAGAGCGGATCATTACACAAATACATAAATGCACAGCTCTTATCTATTGGTAGTCAGCCACTCCACATAAGTGACTTACTTTCCTTCTCCTGATGTTGTTCATGCACTTTTGGAGTACTTATTTTTCTGACCTTCAGTCCAACTTGGATGTAGACCCAGCTGAGTGAGTTTGGTGACCATCGAGGCAAATACCTACAAGGAGTAGCGATTCCTTTGAAATGTGGGTGGACAGACGGATAGACGGATGGACAGATGGATGCCCCGTATTGTATTAGCTCCTTTTGGCTTTGTTGGAATGAGCTAAATATTGTGTTCAAGCAGGGAGACCCCCTCTTAAGGTAAGGTGATATGTTTAACTTGATTTATAAGCTTTTATGTGCTCAGCATGGACACCGATGTTAGCTCAGTTAGCTTGGCATAGGTATAGCATTGTTTACTCCCCTTATTAAACCTTTATCCATTGCTCACAACACACAGTAGGTGCGTTCTGATTGCCCAACAGTGTACTCTGAAGTGGACTGCACAGGGTATTCCACTATATTAAGTGAGATTCCAAACCGAAGGGAGCCAATGGTCTTCAGTTCAAAGGGAACTGAGACCTGAGCAGGGAAGAAGTGAACAACCGGGCATCACTTCACTGGAACTTGACAAGAAGATTACCCATAAGCCATTGCACCTCAAATACGAGTAAAACAAACTATTGTTGCTAATGTTATTAACAAGCTGAAATGATGTTGGTGATTGTTTATATCAAATGATAGTAATAAAAATAGATTTGTATTAACATTTTATTTAAGAAATATAAATTATCCACCGTAATATCAGTACGTGTTCATGGTTACCCTGGTAACGCACAGAGGAGGGGGCATTTCAAATGTACAGGGTGCTTCAAATGGAGAAATTTTGTGAAGGGCAGTTAATTGATATTCCCTGAGAATAGAGCAGGGAGTAGGGAATAAAGTTGAAGTACAATGTGGATTGGAACGTAGCTATTGGTTCTAATGAACCTGTGAAGCACACTGAAACAAAGTATGTCTTACTACCAGCTGTTTTCTGGCTAATTTTATTATTAACTAATGAGTGCAGTATCCCTTGGTTATCAATGTTAGCCTGGTTAGCTTTGTGTTGCTAGCGTGCTATTGATTATTCTTTTTAAACTTTAACTCCTCCTAATAACACTCAAATAAACCAAGGACCCAGGTGGTTATCGCAAGGTCTCTACTATTGCTTGGTAGAGAATTACAAGGAGGTAGATGGGCAGTGACAGCGGGTGTTAGGTGTGGGCAAGCAACAGCTGTTTTAGTTACAACCTGCTTTAAAAGCCATGAAAATACTGTATGTTCTCCCTTATTTCTAGTTCTTCATCAGCATCCATGTTTAAATTCACATTCACAATGCTTCCAACAATACCACACTTTATATAAAAGTCTTTCCGTAATTGAGCTCCCATAAAAAAGCATAAAGGCAATGTGCAACAGCATCTCATTTCTCATGCTGGTCTCAGAAACTCATTTAAAAATAACATTAATAAAGCCCAAAAGAAAAGTAAGGAATTCAAGAAGCACAGGGTATGGAATTCTTCGTGAAATCGTTTGGAATTGTTGTGTAGAAATAAGAGGAAACATTATTTTGCAAGCCCAATGAAATGAGTAATAAAAAGACAAAACTAGGCAAAGAGCTTCACAGCAAGCGTATGGCCACCTCCTGCTACATGTAGGAGGTGAGCAAGCACAACATCCACCCAAACAAGCACAAAATCACAGTTACATTCTTACACCAGCACTGTCTGGAAGTGATATGCAGATATTTAGGTTGGTGATTTTAGGGGGAGCCTAAAAGAAAGATTTCCAATTTCTCATATTTGAAATTGCCTTGTTTGTTTTTTTTTCTGGGGAGGCTTTGAATACCTGTGCTCGACTTGATAGTTTCCTGTCCAACCGTTTGCCCTAGCAGGTCGTACTGGTTCAGCCGAGAGCTTTCTTCTTCCACCACAACAGAGTCTGAGGCGTTCCGCGTCCAGGCATAAGTCACTTCTGAGATTGTGTAGGCATCTAAGAAAACACAGGAGACCAATAAGCCAATGGATAAATCTGGGGCAGTTGCATCTATTGTTGATTTTTAGGGGGAAATGACTTCCAGCAAAAGCCCCATACATTTTGTTTGAAGCTGGGTTTCATAGAAAAAAAAATGGGCAGGTGTGATTCACCCTCCACGGTTTCTGGTCTTGTAAGGTTGTCTGCCAACCATGATATGCAGTAATGTAAGACTGTTGCATCAGGGAGCCAATGAGCCAAGAGACTGGTGTGAAAAACTGTAGGTCACCCCATAACTGCACTGAAAGTACGTAAACGGAACCCTTAGAAGTCAAGGCATTTCAGACACCAAGTTATGATGCTTTGATATCAAGTCATTTGGATCTCTAGCTTTTAAAACCAGCATCTTAAAAACAGCTTGAAGCAAAAAAATGAAAAAAAAAAAAATCCATCCAAATGTGAAAAGCCATGGCATTACAATAGACCTAAACTGCCAAAAAATAATAATAATAATAATTAAAAATAATTAAAAAAACAAAAATATTTGGATGTGTAGCATTCTGTTGGTATCTCTTTATTTTTACCTGCTTCAAATCTGTTTAAATTCTGGTCCTTATTTCATCATTTGAAGGACCACTGGCAAAAAATTCAGCCATGCATTCCAGCTTCACTCGGTTCTCAGGCTGCTCTTTTGCCAAAGGACCAGTGAGAAGAAGCAGACAAACAAAAAAAACAAACAAACTACCATTTTCTTTAGGATCCCACAGGCACTATCATCATCATCATGAGTTACTCACAGCTGCCAAATTTTAGCGGACAGGAATGAAAGTCCATGGGGAAATCCTCCAGATGCATTGGGCACTCTGCATGCACAGTTAACCTGCATCCAATTCACAGAAAATTAACTAGATTTTGCAAATGCACTGAACGAAACAGTAGAGATTAGGAAAAGAAAAACATTTAAAAGAAAAATCCCACAAGCCTCATGCACTAATCAAGACACTTCCCATCTGTAATGCCTTGAAACAAAAATAATTAATCTTAAGTGTGATTAGCATAGCAAAGTAAAAAGGGTAGTGCAGAAAGCAGCAGAAATCAAAATGCTAGTGTGTGCATGTTTATAGTGAGACTTCAGGTTAGCTTTGTCACAGAACGCTGCATTTATGCACAATTTAAAACATACAGTAATTTAATCACTGCTAAACATGTTGCGATGTTTTATTGTTCACACCAATTTTCTTAAAAGTGGCCTATAACATAAGGATGCTGCATAAAACAATAGGTATAAACATACATTTGTACAAATGGAACTCTGTATTGTATTTGAACAAGATGTGTATGGTCCTCAAGTCATTCCTCTTAAAGAAATAGTCCAAACTGTTCTGTTAACAAAACACATTCTTTTAATGATAGCTGAGAAGATTGCTTCAACTCTCTGCATAATAAATGCAATGCTAAAGGAGCTTGAATGTGTAAGGTTTATATATATCCCAGACGAGCCCCCAATATTAGAATCTTTTACCATGGATAAAAGAAAAGAAGCATTTTTTTAAAAACCAAATAAGATTTAAAAAAAGATGAGAGCTCCCTTTTCAGCTGTTTGTCAAAGGTATGAAAAGTTGACACTCATGTTTAACATGTGAATTACCCTGAAGGGCTGGTCTCCCAACGTTTCAGGCATTGTCAAAAACCAATCTCCTTGATAAAACTGGGGAAAATCTAGACCTCTTCCCCTGACAAATTTTGGAAAATGCAAAGTTCACACTGACCTAGGGCTCGGTGATACAGTTAGGTCCATAAGTATTGGGAAATGGACACAAGTTTTGTTATTTTAGCTGTATACCAAAATATATTCAAGATACAGTTATACAGTATAATCAATATGGGCTTAAAGTGCAGACTCTCAGTTTTAATTTGATGGTATTCACATCCAAATTGGAGTTACAGTTTAGGACTTACAACCATGAAAAAAATCTCATTTCTGGGGCTCAAAAGTAATTTGACAAATTAATTTTACCACATAAATGAAATGCTCACTTTTAATACTTTGTTGAGGATCCTTTGCAGGCAATGACTGCCTGAAGTCTGGAGCCCAACAACATCACCAAACACTGGGATTCCTCCTTTGTGATGCTTTGCCAGGCCTTTACTGCAGCTGTCTTCAGTTGTTGTTTGAGTTTGTGGGTCTTTCTGCCTTAAGCTTTGACTTCAGCAAGTGAAACACATGCTCAATTGGGTTGAGAGCTGGTGATTGACTCAGCCATTGCAGAATTTTCCACTTCTTTGCACTTAAAAAGTCCTGGGTTTCTCTTGCATTATGTTTTGGGTTATTGTCCATCTGTACTGTGAAGTGTCGTCCAATCAACTTTGCTGTATTTGGCTGAATCTGAACAGACATTATATCCCTGTACACTTCAGAATTCATCCAGCTGCTTCTGTCTTCTGTCACATCATCAATAAACACTAGTGACCCAATGAAATTGGAAGATATACATGCCCATGCGTCACACTGCCTCCACCATGTTTTGCAGAAGATGTGGTGTGCTTTGGATCAAGAGCCATTCCAAGCCTTCTCCATACTTGCTTCTTCCCATCATTCTGATACAGATTGATCTTGGTTTCATCTGCCCAAAGAATGCTGCTCCAGAACTTTGCTGGCTCTTTACATGTTTTTTGCCAAGTCTAATCTGGCCTTTCTGTTTTTGAGGCTGATTACTGGTTTGCACCTTGTGGTGAACCCTCTGTATATGCTCTCATGAATTTTTCTCTTTATGGTAGACTCAGATACTGATGCACCTACTTCCTGGAGAGTGTTCTTCTCTTGGAGGGATTTTGTGAAGGCGTTTTTCTTCACCATGGAAAGGATGCTGCAATCATCCACCACTGTTGTCTTCTTTGGACATCCAGGCCTTTTTGAGTTCCTGAGCTCACCAGTGTGCTCTTTTCTCTCAGAATGTACCAAACTGTTGATTTGGCCTCTTTTACATATGTTGCACTGAAGGAGATGCTTAAATCTCATTGTACATTTGTTTGTATAATGACAATAAAGGCTATCTATCTATCTATCTATCTATCTATCTATCTATCTATCTATCTATCTATCTATCTATCTATCTATCTATCTATCTATCTATCTATCTATCTATCTATCTATCTATCCTAACACTTCTGACATCTCTCTGATGGATTTCTTCTTTTTTTCAGCTTAAGGATGGTCTGTTTCACTTCTACTGAGTGCTTGTTTGACTGCATGCTGTAGGTTCAAAGCAACAGCTTGCAAATGCAAATGGTACACCTGGAATCAACTCCAGATCTTTTATGTGCTTGATTGATGATGGAATAACAAAGAAATAGCCCATGCAGCCCATGAAACAGCTTTTGAGTCAGTTGTCCGAATACTTTTGAGCCCCTGAAATGAGATTTGAAAAAAATGGTTGTAATTCCTAAACTGTAACTCCAATCTGGATGTGATACCCTCAAATTAAAGCTGAGCTTCTGCACTTCAAGCCCATATTGATTATATAACTGCATCTTGAATATGTTTTGGTATACAGCTAAAATAGCAAAACGTGGACCTTATTTATGGACCTAACTGTATATTGACTATATTCAGTATATCAATACATTTGTCCATGTGTGATCTATAAAATGCCTATATCGTGCCTATCACAAATAATTTGTCTCGTTAATGTGAGCTGACAGCTGACTTCTCTCTCTCTCTGTCTGTTACACAGCGGTACTGCTGTGCTGCTCACTCCCCCGCTGCACATTTTTTCTGGAGTGGAGGAAAACAGATTTATTTCTTTGCAAAATTACTTTTGCACATTCACATTTTCAAGTATTTAATGTGATAAATGCTTTATGACACTGACTTGCGAGGCAGCGGGTGGACTGTCCTTTGTTCGCCACACCAATCAACACCAACTGCAGCTCATGGAGAAAGTCTCATTCCTGTTCCAGCCAAATGCTGGGAGGGAGCAGAGAAAAGGCCTGCTTGATTCTCTTGGTCTGCCCAACTGACAGAATCAAGCAGGTCTGTCTCTAAGCACACAAAACTTTGAGCCAGATAAGATAAACATTATGACTACTGCTGCATATTTGCAGCTAGTCTGCACTCTGCAGGGAAAATATTCTCACTTTGCAAGCAAACTTTCAAAATAACAGCTCCAATTTGGTCAAGTAAACTTTCAATATAAAAAGGACTGGCTTGCCAAATGAAGAACTGAAATTGAACAGAGACACATGAAAATCTAAAATAAGTGCCAAATTATACTTCTGCCACTTGGTATTAAATTGCAAAGTATTAATAAAGAATTATATTGTATTGGATTGTATTCCCTTGAAAAAAAAATCAGTTTTTCTGAATTAGTGAGGTAATTTTTCACGAATAAAAAAGTCCTGCTTTGATTTTCTGAATTACTGAGAAATTTATCTAATTAATTCAGAAAAACTGAGCTTTTAATTAACTTTTTTCAAGGGAATTCAATCAGCATTTTTTCTTTCAAGGCATCAGTTAACTTATTTATGTTATGCAAACATTCAAGAAAAATTATGTGAATATTTTAGTCAATAAAAAAATCTTTTCTTCCTTTGGTGATGTAAAAAGTCAAAACACTTTTTGAAATTAAATAGTGTGTCCATTTTTGGCCAAATGGTGGAACTGGGAGGCAAATATACAGCAAAATCAACGTTTTTTCATTTCACTTTACTGTAACTGTACTGTTTATACATTTGTTGAATAAACATGCATGTTCACAACTGATAACAGACATTTTCATGAATTAATTTAGCTTGATATTTCCAGGTGAAGATGCATCAGGATGACCAGATTCCACAAATCAGTCAGCTTCTTCAAATGATCTGTTCTTGTTAAGTGAATCTATGATTTTTTTTAATCATTCCATTGTTTTCCTTCTCTATTTCCCCATAATAGTGATATAACATAGCTATAAACCCAATTTCACACATATGAGTAGGCTATACCCCCCACATTTTTGTAAATATTTTATTATATCTTTTCATGGGACAACACTGAAGATATGACACTTTGATGCAATGTAAAGTAGTCAGTGTACAGCTTGTATAACAGTGTAAATTTGCTGTTCCCTCAAAATTACTCAACACACAGCCATTAATGTCTAAAGCACTGGCAACAAAAGTGAGTACACCCCTAAGTGAAAATGTCAAAATTGTGCAAAAAGTGTCAATATTTTGTATGCCCACCATTACTTTCCAGCACTGCCTTAACTCTCCTGGGCATGGAGTTCACTAGAGCTTCTCAGGTTGCCAATGAAATCCTCTTCCACTCCTCCATGATGACATCATGGAGCTGGTGGATGTTAGAGACCTTGCGCTCCTCCACCTTCCATTTGAGGATGCCCCGCAGATGCTCAGTAGGATTTAGGTCTGGAGATATGCTTGGCCAGTCCATCACCTTTACCCTCAGTTTCTTTAGCAAGGCAGTGGTTATCTTGGAGGAGTGTTTGGGGTGGTTATCATGTTGGAATACTGCCCTGCGGCCCAGTTTCCAAAGGGAGGGGATCATGCTCTGCTTTAGTATGTCACAGTACATGTTGGCATTCATGGTTCCCTCAATGAACTGTAGCTCCCGAGTGCCGGCACCACTCATGCAGCCCCAAACCATGACACTCCCACCACCATGCTTGACTATAGGCAAGACACACTTGTCTTTGTGCTCCTCACCTGATTGCTGCCACCCATGCTTGACACCATCTGAATCAAATAAGTTTATCTTGGTCTCATCAGACCACAGGATATGGTTCCATATACATATTTCAAATACAAAATATGCTGTATGGGTACATATTCATACTATGTAGGGTAACTGAATAGACCTTTATGCTGTTTATTCCATCTAGCTACAATGCTCCACGCTGTGTATATTTCTGTGTACATATGTATATTCACTGCTCTTATTATTTTATCTTTTAAATTATTGCTCTGAGTGTTGCTATCCCTGTGCTGTTGCAATCCTGGAATTTCCCCATTGTGGGACTAATAAAGGCTTATCTTATCTTATCTTTAAAAGGGCCTTCCTTCTGGGACAACAACCATGTAGACCAATTTGATGCAGTGTGCGGTGTATGGTCTGAACACTGACAGGCTAACCTCCCACCCCTTCAACCTCTGCAGCAATTCTGGCAGCACTCATATGTCTATTTTCAAAAGACAACCTCTGGATATGATGCTGAGCATGTGCACTCAACTTCTTTGGCTGACCATGGGGTGAGGCCTGTTCTGAGTGGAACCTGTCCTGCTAAACTGCTGTATGGTCTTGGCCACCGTGCTACAGCTCAGTTTCAGGGTATTGACATTGTTATAACTAGGCCATCTTTATGTAGAGCAACAATTCTTTTTATTCAGATCCTCAGTGAGTTCTTTGCCATGAGGTGCCATGCTGAACTTCCAGTGACCAGTATGAGAGAGTGTGAGAGCGATAACAACAAATTTAGCACACCTGCTCCCCATTCACACCTGAGACCTTGTAACACTAATGAGTCATAGGACACTGGGGAGGGAAAATGGCTAATTGGGCACAATTTAGACATTTTCACTTAGGGGTGCACTCACTTTTGTTGCCGGCAGTTTAGACATTAATGGCTGTGTGTTGAGTTATTTTGAGGGGACAGCAAATTTACACTGTTATACAAGCTGTACACTGCCTACTTTACATCGTATCAAAGTGTCATATCTTCAGTGTTGTCCCATGAAAAGATATAATAAAATATTTACAAAAATGTGAGGGGTGTACTCACTTTTGTAAGATACTGTACCTTGCTGTGATTTTGCATAGCAGATATAAATAAGATGACATATGGAATCACGCTAAATAGTTCTTTCAAATATATTGTCACGAGGCTGAGCATGGTGCGTCACCAGGCTCAGACTCTTAATTTAAATCTAAGTATTTTCCGTATTTTTCAAACGTTGTATTATTTTTCTGTGTATTGATTCTAGATGTGTTCCTGGCTGTCAGTAGTTTGATGTTGTTTTCTTGCCCTTATTATTATGTCATGATTCTGTCAGTATTTTTTCCTGTTTTATTTTGGTTCTCAGTGTTTATATTTCGTTTCCTCATGGCATGAGCTTCGCACCTGTTCCAGATGCTCCCACTTTGTCATTATCTCGTCCATGTGTTTTGTGTTAGTAATTAGATCACCTGCCCGCTCATGTGAATCCGCACCTGCCATCAATTATGTCCTCTGTATTTATAGAGTGTTGTTATTTCTGTTTACTGCCGCAATCTTAGTGATTCCTCCTCACCCAGAGCCCTTTCACCGCTCTAGTGAGTCTTTTCCGAATTCATTCCTGCATGTAAGTCACCTTATTTTCTGTATTTGGATTTTTGCTTTGGTGCACTCAGGCACTTTGTGTGTTTTCTTTAATAAATACCACAAACTGCAGTCGGCGTCTGGGTCTGTCTCTCCCTGCCTCGAGGGGCAATCCATGACATATACTGTATTCGCCGTAGCCCCCATTGAATATGTAAGAAATCAACAGCCAATTAAAGTTAAATACCATTAATATGATTTATGTGCAGCAGCTGTCATGACCCACTGTAATAGAAATATTACAATTTATTATGACTAGGAACCGCAGCCCTTGAAATGCTATTCTCCGCAGCCCCGATAAGAAACTGGATCCAATAATGATTACTACACAGGTACCTTGATTGACCTGTTCACCATCTATTTCCTAAATTTATAGTTTAACTGTGGAATAAACTCAATATGATGCTTTAAAGGTGTCATAAATGCCCTTTGGGGCAGGAAGGTGAGACCCACCCGCTGAACTGTGAGTTTGGGTAATTTATTGAAAAAGGCAGCAAACAAAAAGTTCAACACGGTGCTCAAAACACAAAATACAAACAAGGGAGAAAACTTACAGATATAACACACCAGAGCAAGGCAGGGCTCTGGTGGAGACGAGGAGCTGTAGAGTCAAGACAGTGGCAAATGGAAATGAAAATGAGTCCCCTTAAACAGGGTAAAAAAAACCATTACATAGGTGGTGACAGGTGTGGGTTCACATAAGTGGGCAAAAGGTAACAATGAGTAGTGATTGGGTTCAGCTAGAAATAATGAGATGAGAACACACTGACTGACAGCTGATAGGGCTACGCCCACACGGGGCACTAATCAGGAAATGCCTTGACAGTTGTCAACCTCAAATAATAAGGAGCAGAATGGATTATAAACAAATACAACTGGGAAATAGGTACCAATAACACAGAATCAGAATATCGTATAACTAAGACATAAACTGGAAAATAGAAAACATGCAGGGATAGCAAAACCCAAAAGACACAAAAAAATACAACAAATAAATATAAATACAGAGAAAAGCCACGAGCCTGGCGAAACTTCCAGAGCTCAGCTTGTGACAAAAGGGTCGTTTTTGTTACTCTTGTTCACATTCAAAGCATGTTGTGATGTCAATGTATTCTCCGTAGCCCTGTATTTTTATGTGTTGGGCTACCTATGTTTACTGTAATGCTGTATGTAACTTGAATACTATTTGAAGATACTTCATGAAATTTCCACATCAAATTGTCAAAATATTCTAGGTTTCAAAGTAACCTTAGTTTTGTTTCTATCTTTACTATGATTTTTTTGGTTTTTTTTTTACTTTTTGGAACTGACACCTTGAAAGAAAAACTGCTGAATTTTACAGTTCCATATGTTAACTATTTGTGGTAAACTGAAATATTTCTGCCTATGTAGATAAACTTGATTATTTGACAATGTGAGTTTTCTTAAGCAAGAAAAATGTACTTTCATCAGTTGCATATTGTGAAGAACTTTCTGTGATGTGGGTTTTTTTTTTTTCCACAATATCTTTATTGAACCTTTTTTTTTTTTTAACAAACATGATACAAACAATCAAACACTAACACTAAAGTACTACAAAAAAAGAAAAAAATGCACTAAAAACACCAACAACCACCAACAAAATCAAGTCTTTAACAATGCTCCTCTGTTTAGTCTAGACAATCCAATACATAAGTATACATATTATGTTCACCAGTTTGGAATTTACAAGGTCCACACACATCATTCACCTTCTTCTTCAAGAGTTATGTTTAAATTTTTTACATAATCAATAAAAGGTCTCCATATATTCTCAAACACAATTTCCTTTGATTTCAGTATATATGTTATTCTTTCTAATGGAAGGTTTGTTAACATCTGTCTTAACCACTGAGTCACATCTGGTCTATGAGTCTTTTTCCATAATAGTGCAATACATTTTTTGGCATTAAGCAAACTGAGGTCTATGAATGTTCTTTCACTTTTATTAAAATTATGCTTTTCTGGGTACAGACCCAACAAAAACAGTTTAGGATTCAATATGATTTGTTTTGAGATTATTTTTTCAATTGTTACCCTCACCTCTTCCCAAAACATTCTTATTAATCTACATTCCCATAAACAATGAAATAGGGTTCCTTTACTTTCCATGCATTTTGTGCATGTATCTGGTATATTTTTGTTATATCTATTTAACTCCTCCGGTGTAACATGCATCCGCATTAACCATTTGAAATGTATCAATTTAAGGCGTGCATTTATTGATTTGGTTTGAGCTTCTGTACAAGCCAATTCCCATTGTTCCTCTGAAATTTCAGTTTGCAGATCTTCTTTCCAGTAGTTTAATCTTTTCAGTGAATTTTCACTTGAAGATAGTGTCAATGAGTTATAAAACTCTGAAATAATACCCTTTCTTTTACTATCTTTCATCATCATTTTTTCCAAGGATGAATAAATAGGTCGAGTGAGAGCTTTATTTTGATTTGATCGAATAAAGTTTCTAAGTTGAAGATATTTAAAAAAATGTGTTCTATTGAGATTAAATTTGATCCTCAGCTCTTCAAAAGACATTATGTTATCTGCACATGGCAAATATAAATCCTGAATCTTTTGTATCCCTTTTAAATTCCATACTTTAAATACAGCGTCCGCTCTCCCTGGTTTAAAATATTGATTACCCCATATTGGACTAAATTGTGACAATAACTGTGGTTCTTTTAAATAGTTTTTAGCTTCACACCATATTTTGATCATATGCTTTACAAATGGATTTTTAACTTGTTTTTGTAATTTTTTTGCCGAATCTGAGTATATGAATATGGGAAGAGGTAAAGGTAAATTGTATGATTCCATTTCAGTCCAGTGAGGGAGATCATTTGATGAAAAATAATATGTCATAGACCTCAGTTGTGCCGACCAATAATACAACATAAAATTTGGACATTTCAGACCTCCACGATCAAATGGTAAATATAATAAAGACAAACGTAATCTAGCCCTCCTGTTGTTCCATATAAATTCCACTAACTTTTTTTTTATTCTTGAGAATAGATCTAAAGGTGGTGATAAGGGAATGTATTGAAATAAATAAAGTATTTTAGGTAAAATATTACTTTTAAGTATATTGATTCTCCCGATCATCGACATTGGTAGTGACATCCATCTCTGAGTTAACTCATTGATATCTGACATTAAGGCTTCATAGTTGACACTGGCGACTGATTCTAGCTTAGGCATAATTTGGATTCCTAAATATTTAAACTGATTTACAACATTGAATTGATTTACCTCAGGGGCTGGGTAATTTCTCTGGGTCTCATTTAGCATTAATATTGAAGATTTAGTTTTATTTATTTTATATCCTGATATTTCCCCAAAATTCTTTATTAAATTCAACAAGGTTGGAATTGATTTTTTTAGATTCGACATAAACAAAATTATATCATCGGCGTACAGGGAGATTTTATGTTCTGTTGGTCCAACTTTAATTCCATATATTTGTGAATGTAAACGTATCGCTATCGCTAAAGGTTCAATTGCCATAGTAAACAGTAAAGGTGAAAGTGGACAGCCTTGTCGACATCCTCTATTGATTTTTATTGGTTTTGAAATATTGTTATTTGTTAGGATTTCTGCTGTAGCATTATTGTATATTATTTGAACCCATTTTATGAAATTATTTCCAAGTCCAAACCTTTGTAGGACTTCAAAAAGAAAGGGCCATTCAACTCTATCAAAGGCCTTTTCGGCGTCCAATGATAGGAGAGCTGTATCCGGTGCTTCTTTATTAAAATAAATAATATTAAATAGACTTCTTACATTATGGAAGCCTTGTCTACCCTTTATAAAGCCATTCTGATCTCGATTAATAATATTTGGTAAAATTTCTTGTATTCGTCTTGCTAAAATTTTACAGATTATCTTAAGGTCGGCGTTTAATAGGCTTATTGGTCTCATATTTTCACATTTATTAGAGGGCTTACCTGGTTTTGGCAGCAGTATAATTAAGGCATTATTTATGTATGATGGTAAATTATTATTTTGAAATGCTTCTAAAACCATTTCCAAAAAAGGTTTTATTAATTTATTCTTAAATTTTTTATAAAGGTCAACTGGAAGACCATCTGGTCCTGCACTTTTTCCTGATTTCATATTATCAATGGCTAGCCCAACTTCTTCTTGACTAATTTTACACTCCAATATCTCCCTGTTTTCATTTGGAATACACGGTATAGATAGTTCGTTCAAAAACCCATTTAGTTTTGTTAAATCAGGTTCATTTTTGGTATCATATAATTTTTCATAGTAATCTCTAAAGGCTCTATTAATTTCTAAAGGATCTATAACTACCTGTCCGTTACTTATAATACTGGTAATTGGTGTTTTAATTTCCAATTGTTTAATCTGCCATGCTAATAATTTTCCTGATTTTTCACCTTGTTCATAAAAAGATTGTTTCAATCTTAGAAGACTCGAGGCAGCTCTATTCGCTGATTTTTTGTCGTATTCAGCTCTCAAAATCAGTAATTCATTCTCCAACCTTGGGTCACTTCCTGCATACACTTTTTCCTGAAGACTTTTTATTTTATGTTCCAATTTAGCTCTCTCCTCTCGAGTCTTCTTAGATTTTGATCCTGTATAACTAATAATATGTCCCCTAATAAAAGCTTTGAAAGCCTCCCACTTTACACATGCTGATGTTTGTGTAGTATTGATGTCAAAGAACTCGTCTATCTGTTTTTCTATATACTTGACAAATTCCTCATCCTGAAGCCATTTATGCTGAAATTGCCATCTACCTGATTCCTTTGTCAATTTTTTATCTACATATATTAGACAACAGGGTGCATGATCAGAGATCACGATGTTATCATAAAAGCAGTTTTGAATCTTGGACCTTAATTCTGTGGAAATCAAAAAATAATCAATACGTGAGAATGTCTTGTAGGTACTGGAATAACAAGAATAGGCTTTAACTTGTGGTTTCATTTCTCTCCATATATCTAACAATCTCAATTCTTTCATAAAATGATTAATAGTCATCCTACATCCAATGTGCGTACAATCCAGTCCTGTTGATCTATCCACACCTGGATTCAATGTACAATTAAAATTCCCTGCTATTATATGTTGCCCTGTAAGTGATGATAAGATGAGAAATAAATTAGCAAAGAACTTCTGATCATCTATATTGGGACCATATAAGTTCACAAGATTTATATTTTCTAATAGCAAAGAACCTTGAATGATTACATATCTTCCAAATTTGTCTCCAATTACATTTTTCACTTGAAAAGGAACTGATTTATGTATGAGAGTCATAACTCCCCTGGCTCGGGATGAAAATGAAGAGGTGAATACACTTCCCTGCCATCTACTCCTAATTCTTTTAACATCCTCCTCTATCAGATGAGTTTCTTGTAAAAACACAATTCTTGAACCCATGTCCTTTATTTTATTCATAACTTGTTTAAGTTTTTTTAAATTTTGTAGACCTCTGCAATTCCATGAAGTTAAATTAAGATTAACACTTTGGTCCATGATCAATAGAGAGTTTGGGATTACCTTGCAGTGTAAACATGCTCATACAGAGAAGCAAAAACATGAGTGGTTGAACATTCATCCTACAAACTACACACAAACAAATTTCCCCTTCCCACACTTGTGGCAAACCCCCCAAAATCAAAAGAAAAATTCTGTCTCCCGATATAGCCATCGACCGTTCCACACCCACGGGGAACAGCCTAAGCCACTCCTTCTTCATCCTCCCAATCACCCTAACTCTACTGCTTTTAATGACGTAACATTAACTCTCCTCTGTAGTTTTCCAACTTAACTCCAAAATTTTTAACAACTTTGTACATCATAGTTTGTTTTTTTTTGTTTGTTTTGTTTTTGTTTTGTTTTTTTAATATATAATACAATCTATATTTTGTAACCTTACTATTTACTTCAAGTCAGTCAGATGCCTGTGCAAATGCTTAATTATTCTACCTTATATTTTGTTCATGCTTAGCTCCCACCAGTCTCTTCTTCTTCTTTGATCTTCTTGATGAACTCCTGCGCCTCCTCTGGGGTCTTGAAGATGTGGGTTCTGCCCTCATACGTGGTCAGCAGTCTCGCAGGATAGATCACACCATGACGAATCCCAAGGTTGCGCAGCTCCTCACGTACGGGATCAAACTGCTTCCTCAATTGCTGGATTCCTGTGGCCAAATCTGGGTAGAACCGCACCTGCTGGTCCTGGTGTTTAATCTCCCCCTTAGCTCGTGCAGCGCTGAAGATCTTCATCCTGTCTCTGTTGCTAAGAAACTTCATAATTAAGGTCCTCGGCGGTCCCTTATCTCTCCGTGGGCCAATGCGATGTGCTTTTTCCAGAACCACTGCTGATTGCAACTCCTCGCTGCCCAGCACCTCCGGAATCCACTTTTCCAGAAAGGAACATACGTCCCGACCTTCTGATTCCTCTGGAAGACCCACCAGCCTCAAATTATTCTGTCTCGACCGAGATTCCAAATCCAAAATATTATCTTCCAGAGATTTATTTTTTTTTTCCAAAGTGCGCACCTTTAATTGAAGACGGGTGACGTCATCTTCAGCACTAGCGAGACGGAGCTCCATCTGCGCCGTTCGTTCTACACAGTCACCCAATTCCTTTCTTATTCCTTCCAACGCTGTCATAATCCCATCAAATCTAGAGGAAAAGTCCGCTCTCATTGAACTCATGGCAGCCATCAGCGCATCTGCGCCTCCCCCCGCAGACATCGCACCGTTGCCAGCCTCCTCCGCCATATATGGAGTTTTGTTTGCTGCGTCACAGACCTGAAAGTCCGTTAATTTGGACTGTTTCGGCGGCTCGCTTTTTCCTTTTCCTAGTTTTCCAGCCTTAGGCTTCGCCGACATATCCTCGCCCAAATGCTGGGATACGTTCTGTCCCAAATGAGAGAGTTATTTGCCGATTTTTTTTCTCCAGGAGCAGAGCAGAGCGAGACACGTCCGTCCTACGTGGCAGCCATAACCGGAAGTGTGATGTGGGTTTTTACTTTATTTTTCATGTATGTAGCTAGTTCATAAGTGAAATTCAACTCTATCCCTCTAGTGTGTGTGTGTATATATATATATATGTGTGTGTGTATATATATATACATAAACTATATGTATAGTTTCTAATAAAAATTTAAACAAAAAAATTTTTTGAAGGACATTTAGTGCACTAAACATATATTGTAATCTATATTGTGTATCACAATGTAGAGAAATTATATTATGAGACATTTTTTTTGCTATATCGCCCAGTTCTACACTGTCCAACACTTAAACATGTCCAAAATTGTTTGTAAGGCATCCATCCATATAAGATTACAGTCTCAGCTGATTTGTTGGGGAATCCAACCTCCAGTTCTTAGAAATGAACTGAATGAATAAGGCTACAAAACTGGAGTTGAACAGCAGGAAGCTCAATCATTTACAGTCGTGAAAAACATTGGACACCCCTTTAAATATTCAGTTCTTTATTAAGAAATGTTCTCATATCTATGTCTAACTTTGGTTTTGTTTTTATTTGCATTTTTTAACATTTATTTTAGCCATTTTCAGTGGGAATGAATGTGGGGGTGTCCAAAAAAAGATGGGGGGTGTCCTTAGTTTTTCCTCACTATTTGTTTAGAATTAATTTTACAGAAAATTTGAAAAAAGTCTTTAATTCATTTTTAATTGTTTAGTTGTATTACATGAATCTCCCAGTATTTTTAACATTGATATTAAATATCCATAAGTCCAAATATGTTAAAAAAACACACAGGCTTATACAGGGTGTCCTAATTTTTTCACATGACTGTATATCTACTGCATAAGAACCATGAATTAAGGTTTTTTTTTCATATGAGAAAATGAGAATACCCACACTCCCACCTTAGAGCTAACAGCCAGTAGCTTTGCATTTCCCATATACTGTACTGTGTTTGAGTAATTATAGTGCCAATATTAAATACAACTGTAAGACTTTTTCTTCTGACACACTTGTGGGTCCACAATTACCTCATGGTGTAAAGCAGCGTCCCATCATCTTTGATCCTCAACAGCTTATTAGGCATAGTCATGTTATGTGCCACAGATTTCTTCCCATTGTGGAAGAAGGTGTCCGGAGTCCAGATCTTACTCGCCATCAGGTTGTTGAGGGGCAAAATATTCATAGGTCCATGAAATTTCAACCTCTCATCCTTCCAGCTTTGGCGGAAGAAAACGTCTATGGTGTACTCCTGAGGACAGCGGAGACATAAATAAGAGAATATAACCAGATTACATCTGTTTTAAGGTTTCAGTTAACTCATTCATGCTGAAAACAGCTAAATATTAAATGCAGGGTGTTTTCCACTGCTGTGGGTTATGGGAGCTTACCAGCAGTGGTTTTTCACATTTGACTTCCCCTGCCTCTTTAAAACCTGGTATGGCTTTCCCTATTTGTCATCACTCCATCAAGGTGAGGCTCATGTTCTCCCCATTCTTTTACAGCTCTCAAGTGTTTTCCTAAGGTGGCTCTGAGACCAAGGCAACCTCCCTGATCTACAATCCTTGGTTGTGAAATGAAATAGCACACAAGAGAAGATTTAGAGCAGCAAGCACTGCACTGTAAATTACGTGTATACACACGTGGACAAAATTGTTGGTACCCCTCTGTTAATGAAAGAAAAACCCACAATGGTCACAGAAATAACTTGAATCTGACAAAAGTGGTAATAAATAAAAATTATATGAAAATTAACCAGTGAAAATCAGACAATAATTTTGAATTGTGGTTCAACAGAATTGCTTTAAAAAGCAAACTCATGAAACAGGCCTGGACAAAAATGATGGTACCCCTAGAAAAGATTGAAAATAATGTGACCATAGGGACATGTTCAACCAAGATGTGTCCTCTAATTAACATCACAGGTGTCTGCAAACTTGTAATCAGTCAGTCGGCCTATTTAAAGGATGACAAGTAGTCACTGTGCTGTTTGGTGACATGGTGTTTACCACAGTAAACATGGACCAGAGGAAGCAAAGGAGAGAGTTGTCTCAGGAGATTAGAAAGAAAATTATAGACAAGCATGTTAAAGGTAAAGGCTGTAAGACCATCTCCAAGCAGCTTGATGTTCCTGTGACTACAGTTGCACATATTATTTAGAAATTTAAGATCCACGGGACTGTAGCCAACCTCCCTGGACGTGGCCGCAGGAGGAAACTTGATGAAGAATGGTAACAAAAGAGCCCAGAACAACCTCTAAACACATTCATGGTGAACTCCAAGGTCAAGGTACATCAGTGTCAGATCGCACCATCTGTCGTTGTTCGAGCCAAAGTGGACTTCATGGGAGATGACTAAGGAGGACACCACTGTTGAAAACAAATCATAAAAAAGCTAGACTGGAATTTGCTAAACTGCATGGTTGACAAGCCACAAAGCTTCTGGGTTAATGTCTTATGGACAGACGAGACAAAACTGGAACTTTTTGGCAAGGCACATCAGCGCTATGTTCACAGATGCAAAAATGAAGCAAACCAAGAAAAGAACACTGTCCCTACTGTGAAACATGGAGGAGGTTCTGTTATGTTCTGGGGCTGCTTTGCTGCATCTGGCACAGGGTGTCTTGAATCTGTGCAGGGTACAATGAAATCTCAAGACTATCAAGGTATTCTAGAGAGAAATGTGCTGCCCAGTGTCAGACAGCTTGGTCTCAGTCGCAGGTCATGGGTCTTGCAACAGGATAATGACCCAAAACACACAGCTAAAAACACCCAAGAACGGCTAAGAGCGAAACATTGGACTATTCTAAAGTGGCCTTCTATGAGCCCTGATCTAAATCCTATTGAACATCTGTGGAAGGAGCTGAAACATGCCGTGTGGAGAAGGCACCCTTCAAACCTGAGACAACTGGAGCAGTTTGCTCATGAGGAGTGGACCAAAATACCTGCTGAGGGGTGCAGAAGTCTGACAGTTACAGAAATCGTTTGATTGCAGTGATTGGCTCAAAAGGTTGTGCAACAAAATATTAAGTTAAGGGTACCATCATTTTTGACCAGGCCTGTTTCATGAGTTTGCTTTTTAAAAATAATTCTGCTGAACCACAATTCAAAAGCATTGTCTGATTTTCATTGGTTAATTTTCATAGAATTTTTACTTATTACCACTTTTGTCAGATTCAAGTTATTTCTGTGACCATTGTGGGTTTTTCTTTCATTAACAGAGGGGTACCAACAATTTTGTCCATGGAGACAAATTTATTAGGATGAACCCCTTGAGATGTAACAGCTCGCTTTCAAGGGAGTCCAAAGAAACAACACTTAATAAAATTCAAAATAGAATACAGAAAATACAAATATTAAATCAAAAAATAATACAATAAACAAAACATGTAACACCAGCTCAAGCACGTGCAAACACTTGGAAAACTAACATAAATGCATGTGTGTATACATATAAATATACGTATGTACAATACACAAATATAAATATAAAAGCACATTATAAATAACGTAACATAAAGCACAGATCATTGAGGAACAGAAAAAGGCCATGAAGCCAAGCTCGGTAGGATCCCAAGCCCGGTTCATGACAACTCCATTTCTTATAACTGTGAAATTATCTTATTAGGTGATTTTAATAAAAAATTTGTTAGATAAATCATCTGAAAAATTAAAAAAAAAAATCTGATCTAAATGTTACTCAACTAATTAATGAGCCAACAAGAATTACTGCTGGATCACAGTCATTGTTTGACTGGATTCTTGTCTCGCACCCTGTTGTTCATCCTCCGTAATCGAAGATAACCATGACATCATCAGATGTTGGAAGATCTGGTTTGATGTGTCTGGAGGTGGCTGATGAGCCCAATCTGGGCATGGAATCCTCTCCCACAACTGGGACACATGGGTGGGAGTGGAGTGCTGGGTGCTTGCAGCTCTGGCCTTGCGTATTTAACGTTTCTTCTCTGCAGCATTGGTTGTACTGTCTTCAGCTGAACGAGCTCCACTGTGAATAAGGCTGCACCATGTGGGTTGGTCTGCAGCGATGTTCTCCCAGGCTAGTGTGTCTATAGAGAAGTTTCTCCGGGAAACCTTCAGACTGTCCTTGTATCATCTGCGCTGCCCTCCAACAGAGTGTTTGCCTTGGTGGAGTTCCCCGTAGAACAGATATAGGATGCAATTTTCAGGCATACGGATGACATGACCCACCCATCTGAGTTGGGCCTTACGTATGAGAGTGATGATGCTGGGAATATTGGCTTGTTGCAGGAATCCCAGTGTCCGAGATTTTGTCTTGCCATCGGATATTCAGGAGATTCCGAAGGCATCTCAGATGGAAATGGTTCAGCTGTTTTTCATGTCGTCTGTATGCAGTCCAGGCTTCTCAACCATACAGGAGAGTAGTAAGGACTACTGCTCTATAGATTTTGAGTTTGGTAACAAGACAGATCCCTATTTTCTCCCAAACCATCTTCTTGAGCCGTCCAAAACCAAGAGCTGCTAATAATGTAGTACTAATAAATACTGATGTTGCAAAAGAACTGAAAGCCAAGGTGGAGAAGGCTCAAATATAAACACACGAAGATATAATATAAAATACAAGATGATTCACAAACACATAATAAATAATAAACAAGACTATAATGACCAAACTAAGATACGATAACAGGTCAACTCAAAACAAACAGAAATGAAGAGCAAACTCAGATAACATAATACAAACAAAACCATACACAAATGCAATACAAAAACAGAAGTGGCAAAAGTACAGAAAATAACTAGAAATAACTGAAAGTGTGAGCACGGTTCTCCCACCGTGCTCAGCATCATGACAGAGCCCCTCCCTCAAGGGGTGGAGTCCAGACACCCCAACGTAGCATCAGAAAGGAAAAAAAAACCCCAACAAAACAGAAAAATCACCTGACCGGGGAGGGCGGTGGGGGAAACAAGGCCAGGTGGGACAAAACAAATCTCTTGCTCAATTGAGACCCACAAAACCAGACAGATCAGGTGGCCTACTGAAATCCCAGGACCACCGGACAAGAAGGAAAGGCAGTTCAGGTGGTCTGCTAGCATCTCAGGACCACCAGATCATGAGTTGAAATGTGTCGGGTGGCCTCCCAGAGTCCCTGATCCACCTAAGCAGAAGGCATAAACCATCGGGTTCCAGCATTCCAAAACCAACAGACCAGAAAACAAGATCTGTCGAGTGGCCTCCCAGTGTCCCTGAGCCATCGGACTGTGGAACATGATGCGCCTCCTCCTGGAGACAGCAGCTGGAACATGTGCCCTTACGGACTGCAGGGGCTGAAGCGTGGATCCAGTGAGCCAAAAGCTGAGAAGCAATGATACTCGACGATGACTGCTGACCAGTGGCGAACCCAAACGGCAATGGCAGCTGACCAGCGGGAAAACCAGATGATGAAGATGGCTGACCAGCAAGGAAACCAGATGAAGAGAACTGCTGACCAGCGGTGAAACCAGACGACAAAGACAGCTGACCAGCGAGAAAACCAGACGAAGAGGACTGCTGACCAGCGGCAAAACCAGATGAAGAGAACTTCTGACCAGCGGTGAACCCAGTGAAGAGAACTGTTAACCAGCAGTGACACCAGGTGAAGACTGCTGACCAGCGGCGACACCAGACGAAGACTGCTGACCAGCGGTGACACCAGGCGAAGACTGCTAACCAGCGACAACACCAGGCAAAGACTGCTGACCAGCGACGAAACCAGGCAGAGACTGCTGACCTGTGACGAAACCAGACGACTCAGGCTGGGGCATCTCGAGTCCAGCTGCTTGGGAATCCATCCCCAACATGGCCACCTCAAACGGGGAGGAAGAGACAAACACAGGGTCACTGTCATTGGCAGCAGTGGAGCTCGACGGGGAAAACAGGAGCAGATGGCAGCTACAACTGGTTCTCTCCGCCAAGAGCAAGACAAGATCTCTCTAATACTGATATTGTAAAGACAAAATGGAGGACTTACCTTACTTGAGCTCCACCGCTGACCATGACTCTGGTGACTCTGCTGCTGCAGCCCAAGCGGCAGGCATGATGGTAGGAGAAACTTCAGCCTTGACGACAGGAACTGGTGGAACCTCAGGCATGATGGCAGGAACTGGCGGAACCACAGACGTGGTGGCTGATGCTGGCAGAACCCCAGACGTGGTGGCTGGCACTGGCTGAGCCCCAGACGTGGTGGCTGGCACTGGCGGAACCCTAGCCATGTATAATGGAGCCAGGGAATGTCTCACCGATGGCACCGGGTCCCGTGATGGCGAAACCAAGGGACACTCAGTTGTTGGCACAGGTTTTGGAATACAAAGGGTGTCCCTTTTTTGTCCGAGATGTGGCTGCGGGGCCGGAACACGAATCTCCTGAATGGCAGGGCCCTCCATCGTCAGATGGCTCCCTCCCAGGACAGGTAGACACCCAGAAAAAACGGGGGGGGGGGGATGCAGATGAGGATTGAGAACTGGATGCAACAGCAGGTGGTGAGAGCTCAGCCAAAGTGAATGGCTGTTGCTGAGCCCTCCCACTGGGAATAAGGCAAGGCAATTCATTTATAGGTGTTAGAGAATGAAAAGGTACTTGCCTTAAGAATCAAGATTCAAAGATTTTATTTGTCAATACTACTATACGTACAGGACATGCAGGAGAATTGAAATGCCATTTCTCTCTCTTCAGTGGTGTGTACAATATGAGAAAAAGGAATAAGACTGGAAAAACAACAACAGTCTTTGTACAGTAATGCTACCCATAGTGCAAATAACAATAAACAATAAAACCCAGCAATCCTATATACAGAAAAAGGTAGAGCAGTAATACTCATAGTTACAAATTCAATGCGGTAGTGTAGGTGCAGGCAGTGACAGATTGGACTGCACATGATCAATATTGCAATACAGACAGTAGCAGATATGGCATTTGTGCAAATGGTTGCAGTAAGGTGCAGAGACATACAGCAGCAGATGTATTACTGTTGGTGTGCCAGTCTTTCTGTGCCAACAGCTGAGGTACAATGGTCTGAAAAAGTGTTTGCCCCTTCCTGATTTCTCATGTTTTTGTATGTTTGTCACACTTAAATGTGTCATGTTCTGAGCGCGGGGGGACTCCACTGGGCTCAGGTTGTCTCCCTCTTTTTTCATATTTGTACTGTGTCGTCATTTTGAGTTGTCACATATCCTATATTGTTTAACAGTATGGTTTATTTTCCTCTTTACATTTATTATAGTTTGTTTATTGTGTTTTTGAGTTTGCCTGTCTCCATTTTTTTCCTGATCGTTATACAGTATTTGTATTCTGTTATGTTCTTTCTCTCGGGGTTGACAACTGTCAGTGGCTTTATGGGTTTTGCTCTGTGTTGGCGTGGCCCTGTCAGCTGTCAGTCCTGATGCCTCTCTCACGGCCCCAACTTGTCCTAACTATGTTTCATTTGCTTTCTCCTGCCTGCTCAGATGCCCACACCTGCCATCGATTGTATTAACGTTTTTTTGTTCCTACTTAAGGGTTGTAATTTTATCTTTCCTTTGCCGCAGTCTTATTTGGGCTTCCTCGTCTCCACCAGAGCCCTGCCCTGGTCTTGGTGCGCAATCTGTAAGTTTTCTCCTTTCTTTGTATTTTGTGTTTTGTGCTCCGGGCTGAACTTTTTGTTGCCTTTTGTTCAATAAATTGCCCAAACTCACAGTCCAGCTCGTGGGTCTCATCTTCCTGCCCAGTAGGGCATTCATGACAGAAGACTGAGGCCAGTAGAGACCCAGCTGCTGTGAGTTTGTGGATTTTTGTTTTCTTTCACCTCAGCGGCGGCAAAAGCCCATTGGTTTCTTTATTTTTCCCCACTGATTTTCTTTTTCACCGGAAATAACCATGTTTGTCCCCTGAAGGTGTCTACCCTGAGACTGAACGAAGTGGAGTGGTGGACAGTGTGCGTCCTGGAGGATATTCTGTCTCAGGCTCAAGTCTCCGGGACTCCAGAGGCAGCCCAAGAGTGTCTGGAGGGCGCGGCGCAGGTGCTTGAAGCATGCCCCAGACTGTGGGAACATCCGGAGCTCACAAACACTCCTCTCCATATTTCTCCCTCATTCAACGAGTGATGACCCGGGGAAATCAGCTCCTTTGCCTGCGCCTGCGCCAACGAAGAGCAAGTGCTCACGCAAACGAAAACCTCCAACCTCTCACTGCTCTCCGGCGGCAGTTCCGCCTCCTCCTCCCGAGCCTTGGCCCTCTCCATCGGCCGAGGAGCTGGAGGAGCGCAGACAAGTTATACTGGCAGAAACTGACCTCCTCCTTGAAGTTAAACCATGGCTCCTCCCAGATTTGGCTCAGGAGCTGGAGGAGATTTCATCGAGGGACCCGGAGTTTGAGCTGATAAGGGAGCGTCCCCTGACTCCGGAGCCTCTCCCTCTCCACCTCGAACCTATGTCTCTGCCTCCCACTCATCATCGTCATTCAGGGAAATCCTGTTGGAGGAATACTCCAACTTCTCAATTGGTAGGTTCTCCTACGCCGGGACGGAAGTTTCCTCCCGCTGCTGTGAGTCAAACTGTTTTTCCCCCGGCTCCGCCCGAGGCCATGTCGGCGGGGGAAGCTCCTCCATGCTCCCCAGAGGGGTCCATGACCGTTGAAGTCATGGACAGGGTCGATCTCCACCCAGCTACAGCAGTTAATATCATGCCCTGGGAATACAGGCAAGTGAATTTTCCTTCTCTATTAGCTACATTTGAATTATCTTGCCTGATTCCCAATGGTGAGGCTCAGCCCTTGCAGCCCTGTGAGCTCTCACCACCTACTATAGCTAACGACTTATCACCTGCTCTCTCCGTGTCTCCTCCTCTGCCCCTTGAGTGTTCGCCGGCCCATGGATTGAACTGCCGGACGGTGGAGGAGCCTGCGGCCCTGAAAATCCTGGTTCCAGCCCCGCAGCCATGCTCTGAATGGAGGGTGAGCGTGGAAATCCAGCCGACGCCTGCACCGATGCAAGAGTGGCCCCAGGCTCCAGCTGAGTAGGATTCAGCACCAGCAGGAGATCCACGTCCTGTCACCATGCAGGGCAAGCCACCTGCGTGGGTCACCTCACAGGGAGGTCCCGGGACTGAGCTGACCACCATGCCTGCTGCAGGGGTCGCTGCAGCAGAGCTGGAGTTGAACCCCCAGAGAGCCAGGCCCATAGAACCACCACCTGGATCGTCCTGGACAGCGGTGGAGCTTGAGAACAGGCAAGTTCACTACTTTGTCTCTGTCCCACTTTTGGAGAAATCTTGCCTGGCTCTAGGTGGGGAGAGCCAAGGGCAGCCGTCAGCTGCACCTGAGCTTACCTTGTGGGGCTTTACTGCCACTGGTGGCCCTGACCCTGTGTCTGAGTATCTCCTGTTCGAGTTTTTCCCCAGGGTCACCAAGGATATTCCTTCTGTGCCAGATGTCTCCGTGGATCCAGGCTCACCGCCCAAAATCATTGTGGGTCCAGCTCCTCCCGCCGAGGTCGTCGCAGGTGCTCCGCCCCAGTCTGGGACCTTTGTGGGTGCTGCTTCCCCCCCTAGCTGAGGTCCATGAGGGTACTGCTTCCTTTCCCGCTGAGGTCGTCGCGGGTGCTCCGTCTCAGCCCGGGGCCTCCAAGGTTGCAGCTTTGGTCCAGTCCAGGCCCACCACGGGTGCAGCTATGTCCCAGTCCGGGACCACCGCGGGTGCAGCTTTGCTCCAGCCAGGAGCCACCAAGGTTGCTGCTGCACTCCTGCCCGGAGCCACTGAGGGTGCAGCTCCGCTCATGCCCGGAGCCACCAAGGGTGCAGCTCCACTCCAGCTTGGAGCCACCGCGGGTGCTCCAGCCCAGAGCCACTGCGGGTGCAACTTCGCTCCAGTCCACAGCCAATGAGGGTATGACTATGTCCCAGTCCGGGACCTCCGAGGGTGCTGCGGGCCAGTCTGCGGGCGTCATGGTCCCCTTCCCTTGCCAGACACCATCATGGTCCCTTCTCCTTTGCCAGACGCCGTTGTGGTCCCCCATCCTCTGCCTGACACTGTTGTGGTTTCCCTTCCTCTGCCTGGCACCATCCTGATTCCCCCTCCTCTGCCAGATGCTGTCATGGTCCCCCATCCACTGCCTGATGCCGTCATGGTTCCCCTTCCTCTGCCAGTCATCGTCGTGGTGCCTCGTCCCTTGGTCATCCCAGTTGGGCGGCTGCCCCCTGGACCACCATTTCTGTGGTGGTGGCATAAAGAACTCTGGCCGACCGCCTGACAGGCGCTGCCGTTGGGTTGGGTGGTTCACATTCTCTGGCAGACCACCCGACTCTTACCACCTCGCTGTCTGTCAGGCCTGGGACTTCTGCCGACCACCAGAACTGCTCTGCTCTTTGATCTAGGGGGGTCTTGGTACCCAGTTCTGTGTGGGTCCTGAGCGGGATTTTGTTTTGTTTCCCTTCAGCATGGGCCTTGCTGGGAAGCTATCCTGAATTTTTTTTCTTGTTCCTTTTGGTTTGGTTTGGTCCCTCCGTGCCTGGGTCCCCCTTCTCTCACCCGAGGTGGGGTTGTTTTTTCTTGTTGGGGTGGGATTTCTGTGTGTGTGTGTGTAGGGGGGTTCTTTTCTTTTGATGTTACCCTGGGGTGTCTAGGATTCACCCCTCCGGGGGGGGTGATCTGTCACATTCTGAGAGCGGGGGGACTCCACTGGGCTCAGGTTGCCTGCTTCTTTTTTCATATTTGTACTGTGTTGTCATTTTGAGTTGTCACATATCCTATATTGTTTCTCAGTATGGTTTACTTTCCTGTTTATGTTCGTTATAGTTTGTTTATTGTATTTTTGAGTTTGCTTGTCTCCATTTTTTTCCTGATCGTTATATTTGTATTCTGTTATGCTCTTTCTCTCAGGGTTGACAGCTGTCAACGGCTTTATGGGGTTTTGCTCTGCATGGGCGTGGCCCTGTCAGCTGTTAGCCCTGATGCCTCTCTCACGGCCCCAGCTGGTCCTAACTATGTTTCATTTGCTATCTCCTGCCTGCTCAGATGCCCACACCTGTCATCGATAGTGTTCACGGTTTTTTGTTCCTACTTAAGGGCTCTAATTTTATCTTTCCTTCGCTGCAGTCTTATTTGGGCTTCCTCGGCTCCACCAGAGCCCTGCCCTGCTCTCAGTGCGTAATCTGTAAGTTTTCTCCCTTCATTGTATTTTGTGTTTTGTGCTCTGGGTTGAACTTTTTGTTGCCTTTTGTTCAATAAATTGCCCAAACTCAAAGTCCAGTGCATGGGTCTCATCTTCCTGCCCTGTAGGGCATTCATGACAAAATGTTTCAGATTATCAAACAAATTTAAATATTAGACAAAGATAACACAAGTAAACACAAAATGCAGATTTTAAATGAAGGTGTTTATTATTAAGGGGTGAAAAAAATTCAAACCTACATGGCCCTGTGTGAAAAAGTGATTGCCCTCCCCTTCCCGTTAAAACATCAATTAACTGTACGTCAAACAGGTTCATTTTGTCTTCTTTCAATTATTTATCCTTTTTTTTTTTCCTTTGAAAGACAAAAGTAAAATAGAAAGATGTCTTTACTTTCTTTACATGTTCCAACTGCACTGCAGCCTTCATCAGAAGAGATGAAGGCTGCAGTGTGGTTTAACTGTGGTTTATCACATCTTTGGAAAGCTGAGTTCAATTTCTCTAGCCACACCCAGGCCTGATTACTGCTTCACCTGTTCTCAATCAAGAAATCACTTAAATAGGACCTGCCTGACAAAGTGAAGTAGCCCAAAAGATCCTCAAAGGCTAGACATCATGCTGTGAGACAAAGAAATTCAGGAACAAATGAGAAACAAAGTAACTGAGATGTATCAGTCTGGAAAAGGTTATAAAGCCATTTTTAAAGCTTTGGGACTCCAGCAAACCACAGTGAGAGCCATTATCCACAAATGGCGAAAACGTGGAACAGTGGTGAACCTTCCCAGGAGTAGCCGGCTGACCAAAATTACCCCAAAGAGCGCAGCGACAACTCATCCAAGAGGTCACAAAAGACCCCACAACAACATTCAAAGAACTGCAGGCCTCACTTGCCTCAGTTAAGGTCAGTGTTCATGATTCCACCATAAGAAAGAGACTGGGCAAAAATTGCCTGCATGGCACAGTTCCAAGATGAAAACCACTGCTGAGCAAAGAGAACATACAGTAAAGGCTTGTTTCAGTTTTGCCAGAAAACATCTTGATCATCCAAGATTTTTGGGAAAATACTCTGCGGACTGATGAGACAAAAATTGAACTTTTTGGAAAGTGTGTGTCCCATTATATCCGGTGTAAAAGTAACACAGCATATCAAGAAAGGAACATCATACCAACAGTAAAATATGGTGGTGGTAGTGTGATGGCCTGGGGCTATTTTGCTGCTTCAGGACCTGGAAGACTTGCTGTGGTAAATGGAACCATGAATTCTACTGTCTACCAAAAAATCCTGAAGGAGAATGTCTGGCCATCTGTTCATGACCTCAAGCTGAAGTGCACTTAGGTTCTGCAGCAGGACAATGATCCAAAACACAGAAGCAAGTCCACTTCTGAATGGCTTAAGAAAAACAAAATGAAGACTTTGGAGTGGCCTAGTCAAAGTCCTGACCTGAATATGATTGAGATGTTGTGACATGACCTTAAAAGGGGGTTCATGCTGGAAAACCCTCCAATGTGGCTGAATCACAACAATTCTGCAAAGATGAATGGGCCAAAATTCCTCCACAGTGCTTTAAAGGACTCACTGCCAGTTATTACAAATGTTTGATTGCAGTTGTTGCTGCTAAGGGTGGCCCAACCAGTTATTAGGTTTAGGGGGCAATCACTTTTTCACACAGGGCCAAGTAGGTTTGGATTCCCCCCCCCCTTAATAATAAAGACCTTCATTTAAAAACTGCATTTTGTGTTTACTTGTATTATCTTTGTCTAATATTTAAATCTGTTTGATGATCTGAAACATTTAAGTGTGACAGACATACAAAACATGAGAAATCAGGAAGGGGGTAAACACTTTTTCACACCACTGTAGTTATTGTGTGGGTGAGTGTGTTATGGTCCAGGGCGGGGGGGGGGGGGTGTTGTATTAATACGCTGTTCTCTCATTTTGATTTCCACTGTATGTATGAATGTATATGTATATAATATATTCAAGATTCAAAATTTTATTTGTCAATACTACTATACGTACAGGACATACAGGAGAATTGAAATGGTGTTTCTCTCGCTTCAGTGGTGTGCGCAATATACTGTATATAAAAAAGGAATAAGGCTGGGAAAACAACAACAGCAGTCTATGTACAATAATGCTACCCATAGTACAAATAAAGTTAAATGATAAAACTCAGCAATCCTATATACAGAAAAAGTAGAACAGTAATACTCGTAGCTACAAGTTCGATGCGGTAGTGTTGGTGCAGACAGTGACAGATTGGACTGCACATTATCAGTATTGCAATAACAGACAGCAGCAGGTATGGCATTTGTGCAAATGGTTGCAGTAAAGTGCAGAGACATACAGCAGCAGATGTATTACTGTTGGTGTGCCAGTCTTTCTGTGCCAACAGCTGAGGTACAATAGTTATTGTGCGGGTGAGTGTGTTACGGTCCAGGGGTGGGGTGCGGTGGGTGGACAGAGTTCAGGGTCCTGAAGGCCTGGTGAACAAAGCTGTTTAGCAGTCTTGTGGACTGGGCCCAGAGGCTCTGGTACCTTTTCCCTGAGGGCAGGAGGCTGAAGAGGGAGTGTGAGGGGTGGGAGGTGTCGCCTGCAATGCTATCATGCAATGCTTTAACAGTGACCTTTGACCTTTTGAACCCAAACCCATAGTCAGGGCAGGGTGTAAGCTGTCCCAAGATTTGTCTTAGATGCAACTATGATATGGATATGAAAAGGCTACGTCATTTTTTCAGCAGTGATTGCTTTTACAAGATTTAGGGGAAAACTGACCTCAGACCTGGCCTCAAGGTCTGAAATTCCTGCAAAAATCATCCCATAAGAGTCAAATTGCAATATGCACATCACCAGTGTGTCACGGGAGCCTCTCTGGGGTGAAGAAGGTGAGGACCCAAACACCAGGCAAATTTGGTAAACCATGATTTATTGACCTGACTGAACAGAAAACAAGAAGTAAAGCAGCACGTGGGCTGAAATAAAAGCAAAAACATGGCAGACTTCTGACAGGCAGGGTAATACTAGACAAGGGCATGAACAGGCCAGACGGAAGCATGTAATCATGCCAACATGAGACAAGGATGCCACAACTGACAAGGAATGACACACACACATATAGACGGGGGATAATTAGCAGACACATGACTGTCATGATCCCGAGTGCGGTTTTCAGGTTCAGGTTCAGGTTCAGGTTACTTTATTTGTACCTGTAGGTAGATTTGTTTTGCAGTCAGGTGACATCCATATTTACAAACCACAATTACATTCAACATGAACACAAACACAGGCACACATGTAGCTGACTATAAACATGATAAAAGTACTCAAGACTCCACCAATCAGGACATAAGACAAAGAGATAAGAGAAAAAAAACAAGGAGATAAGAGAGAAGGGTCATATTAAAAAGTTAAGACTAGTCAAACAGGTTAAAAACTCGAAAGTCTAAAACCCAATAAAAGATTTAGAACCCAAATAAAAAACCTACAAAAATAAGTAAATATAAAATCAAATTAACAAATAGGTAACTAAATTATGTGCAATATATTGTTACATCTTGTTCAACTCTTTAACAGCAGCAGGAACAAAGTAGTGCTGGGTTTTACTTTTTGGGACAGCAAACCTCTGTCTGGAGGGAAGAAGCTGAAAGTGGCAGTGCAAAGGGTGGGAGTCATCATTTAAAATGGAGGTAGCAATCCTCTCTACCTGTCTGGTGTACAGGGATGTCAGGCTCACCTGTGACTCACCAAGCAAGCAACTGGACCGTCTAACTACTTGGTCTAAGGATTTCCTCTGTTTCAGTTTTATCTGACCAAACCATGACACTAAAGAAAAGGATAAAACAGATTCAATAAAAGCCCGATAAAACATTGTCATCATGGTTCGGTCAGTTTTGTATCGTGCTCGGGTCTCCTGATTCTTCTTCTTCTTCTGTGTATATATTTAGTCCTGTTTATCTGTCGTGTGGTTTGTGCTTTTATTTTGACAGCGCCGCGGCAGGACTTCCGACTGTCAAGCTTGCTCGCGACCTGTCACAGCTGTGTGTGATCACTGTCTCTCCACACCTGTTTGTAGTTTGTGTTTTCTGTTATACTATTTAAGTTCTCTAGCGAGTTGCCTCCTCGCAGCGACCTCGCCCAAACTAGGCTGGAGTCCCCAACCCTGACTCCAGTCCATTCTTCAGCGTTAGGTTTTGCCCTCGCTATTTATATGTAAGTTGTTGCACCGACTCTTTGCTCTTTTATGTTCTCGTTATCTCCCCGCTGGGGTCTCATCCTTAGCTTTTTGTATATCCGCCCCTCGAGGCGAGTGTTTGTATTCGTTATTATTTCTTATTAAATCTCCAAACTCACTGCAGGCGAGTGGTGCCTCATTTATGCTCTGAAAGGGGCAAACATAACAGTAGGTCACAGTCCGTTGGTGCCAGTGGCAGTGAGTTTGTGTTTTTTTTTTTTCCTTGGCTCTATTTTTCCCTCAATTCACTCACCTTTTGGGCTGGACTGAGTGCCTGTGCAGCATGTTCCCAGTACGCTGGAGAAGGAAGGCAGTCGGGGGCCCCAGTACGGATGAGCAGTGGGCAGTTGAATTTATCTGGGGCCATGTTGCTGAAGCTCTTACGTCCTATGGCCCGAAAAAGGTTCTGAAGAATGTGGTGGCAGCAGTCAGGATTGTGGAGGCCTATCCCAACCTAGGTAATTATCCTGAATTTGCTGAGCTGCTGTCTACCGTCACTGCTCTCCAGCGACGTTTTCCGGATTTGACGATAGGCTTGTCCCCAGCTCAAAGACGACACCTCCCAGCGCAGAACCCAGCTCCTCCCCGTGACATGGCTGTACTGAAATAGAGGGAGGAGAACCACCGGGTGAAGTCGCCGCCAGCTTCGTGCCATTACCCCGCTACGGACAGCTGGAGGAATTCTGCTGTCTCTCAGCCAGCAAATTGTTCTTCGCCACGGCAGAGAAGAAAATCAGCAGCTGCAGTCCTTGGGTTTCTCTCGTCAGCTGTTTCATCAGCTTCCCGTTCCCGGGTCTTCGCAGCTGTTACCCCCTCCTCCGTGACGTCTTCCCTCGCTGCTGAGAGTCCCGCTGTTTCTTCTTCGGCTGTGCCCATGACCGTGCCTGCGGGAGCGACTCCTCCTTGTTTTCCAGAGGAGTCCAAGATGAGATGAGATGAGATGAGATTCAACTTTATTGTCATTACACATGTATGAATACAAGGTAACGAAACGTGACTTGGCATTTGGGCACGCTCTGCAGAGCGCATCCAAGGCCGGGGCAGCCGCTAGGCTGGCAGTCATAATAAGCCAGATCACCGCTACTACGGGAAAGGGAGAAATTGAGTCTGCTGCAGCAGTCACCACTGTACCCCAGGAAAACAGGCAAATATTTTTTCATTCTATAGCACAATTTGGTGAATTACCTTGTCAGATTCCTTGGGGTGAGGCTCAGGTTTTACAGTCCACTGAGCTCTCACCACCTGCTGCAGCCACAAATGAATCAATTGCTACTTCTGTGTCTCCTCCTGTACCCCCCGAGTGTCTTCCAGGTCCAGGATCAAGCCACCAGTTGGAGGAGGAACCTGCGGGCCTGGAGAGCCTGGTTCCAGCCCCGCAGCCACGACACGGACAGAGGAGGAGGGCTGTCTGCACCCCTGAGCCGAAGCTGACGACGAAGCGTCCCCGGGCATCACTGGTGCAGAATTCAGCCCCAGCAAGTAACGGATCCCCTGCTGCCACGCTGAGCGAGCCATCGGTGTGAGTTACATCACCAGGGGGTTCAAGGACTGCTGAGACCATCATGCCACCTGAGATGGACCTCCTGAGGACCGAGCTTGAAACGCCGTCACTGCCTGGATCGTCAGAGTCCTGGAGGCGGTGGAGCTCGAGATCAGGGAAGTGCTCTATGCTGTCTATTTTCCATTTTAGAGCAATGTTGCCTGTCTCTTGGGGAGGAGAACTGGGTGCAGCCGCCCGTAATATCCGAGATCCCCCTGCCGGGCTCTGCCGCTGCCGCTGCCACTGCCGCTGCCGCTGCCGGTGACCCTGATCCCTGTTTTCTCTCTGCTGTATCTGAGCCTTCTTCCAGGGTCACTGGAGATGATTCAGCTCCATCTGATGTCTCCAAGGGTCCGGTTTCGCCTCTGGAGGTCGTCCAGGGCGCTGCTTCCCACCTGCCCGAGGCGGTTATTTGGGTCCCTCCTCGGGTTGGGTCCACCGTGGGTGCAGCGTTGGCCCAGCCGAGGTCCACTGAGGATGCTGCTAAGCTCCAGCCTGGAGCCACCGCGGGTGTTACGTTGGCCCAACCAGGGTCCACCGTGAGTGCTAATGAGCTCCAGCCTGGAGTCACGGCGGGCGCTACGTTAGCCCAGCCAGGGTCCACCGTGGGTGCTGCTAAGCTCCAGCCTGATGCCGGTGTGGTCCCCCTCCTTTCTTCTCCACCAGACGCCGTGGGGGTTCCTCTCCTCCGGTCCGGCTTCCTGCTATTGAGCCTCCCGGTGGGAAAGCCATCTCCTGATTCATCTCTTTGGTCCTGGTGGCTTAAGAACACTGGCTGGCCGCTTAAAAGACTGAGCCGCTGGGTCAGGTGGTCTATGTTCTCAGGCAGGCAACCTGACTCATTTCATCTGGCTGTCCGGCATCCTGAGATTTCGGTCACCTCCCGAACTCTTTTCTTCTAGTTGGGGTCTCTGGGGACCTGGTAGGCCGCCCACTTAATGGTTGGGTGGAGCCAGGATGCCGGGAGGCCACCTGAACTGTTTCTATATTTATCATGTATGACCCAGTTCTCTTTATATTCTGTTTGTTAGGTTATTGGTTATGGGTTTTCGAGTTGGTTGTTTTTTGTGTCTCTCCCTTCGGGCCTGGATCCCCCCACCGCCCTCCCGGGGTTGATTTTGTAGTTGTTGCTGTCTGGGAGGGGTTGTTCTCCTTTTCTTTTTGATGTTACTGTGGGGTGTCTAGGTATCCACCCCTTAAGGGAGGGGCACTGTCATGATTCCGAGTGCAGTTCTGTACCATACTCGGGTCTCATAATTCTTCTTCTTCTCCTCTGTGTATATATTTAGTCCTGTTTATCTGTTGTGTGGTTTGTGCTTTTATTTTGACAGCGCCGCGGCAGGACTTCCGACTGTCAAGCTTGCTCGCGACCTGTCACAGCTGTGTGTGATCACTGTCTCTCCACACCTGTTTGTAGTTTGTGTTTTCTGTTATACTATTTAAGTTCACTAGCGAGTTGCCTCCTCACAGCGACCTCGCCCAACCTAGGCTGGAGTCCCCAATCCTGACTCCAGTCCATTCTTCAGCATTAGGTTTCGCCCTCGCTATTTATATGCAAGTTGTTGCACTGACTCTTTGCTCTTTTATGTTCTCGTTATCACCCCACTGGGGTCTTATCCTTAGCTTTTTGTACATCCTCCCCTCGAGGCGAGTGTTTGTGTTCGTTATTATTACCTCCGCCAAGGAGGTTATGTTTTCATCGGCGCTGGTTTGTCTGTTTGTCTGTTTGCTTGTTTGTTTGTTTGTTAGCAAGATAACTCAAAATGTTATGGACGGATTTTCATGAAATTTTCAGAGATTGTCAGAAATAGGGTATCCTACAGATGATTAGATTTTGGTGGTGATCCGGATCACCGTCCAGAAGAAAACCTCCATTACGGAAAATGCCATTTTCGTGAATAACTACTCAACCACTAATCCTATCATTGTGAATCCAATTGCTAGTCATATGTTTTCATGGTCAAGGAATCTGAAAACGTACACACAAACACTGTATGGGGGGAACTGTGGCACTTGGCGGAGGTCTGCGCTCTCCGAGTGCTTTTCTAGTTTCTTATTAAATCTCCAAACTCACTGCAGGTGAGTGGTGCCTCATTTATGCTCTGAAAGGGGCAAACATAACAAGGACAGGTGAGAGCAATCGGGGTAATCAGAGACAGCAGGGAGTGGCTATAGGCACGGAAAACATGAGGGACTGAGACAAAAGGTACATTAAATCAGAGACATGAACACAGGACCAGGGAATACACAACCATGACAGATAATAATAAATTAAAATTAAATCACCCTTTATTGTCATTCAACCATACAACCAATCATGTACAGTAGAACGAAATTGTGCTTTATCCTATCTACAGTGTAAATCACACAAACCCCATAGTAGAATCAGAAGGGCCGCTGCCATGCAAGGTGCCGCCACAGATTTCCCTCCTCCATTCTATTATTGCTGAGCAGCAAGCTGGACGGCAGGAAGTTCCGCTTTTATATGGTCTTCGGCATGACCCGGCCGGGATTTGAACCCCTGCCTTCCGGGTGTGGGGCAGATGCTCTACCAACTGAGCCACCACTCCGGTTATCCGGTCATGATCCCGAATGGAGGGATCATGACATAATAATAACAGAGAATCATACAAAACTAACTTCAAAACCCAGACCAAAACAGAGAACATAACATGACTATGATAATAAATAACAACAAATATGTCATGACCCGAGCACTATGCCTTGGTGCTCGGGTTATTCTTGTCAGGGTTTGACAGCGGCGTTATGATTCTAGCTCTCCGAGCTCTTATTGTGATAGTGCTCGGGGAGGCTTCTGCTGAGCTGTCAAACCCTGAACAGCTGTGCTGCATTTGTGGTCGTTAGTGCCAGGACTATTTCTACCCTCGCTGGCGATCACATCCTTGCAGCAGTGTCTGTTAACTCTCCGTCACGCTACGGATGCTTAGGATTTATTCCTACCACGTCTGCTTGGTTTGACCGTCGTGCCCCTGGACTAGTAAGTGTGCTGTTTAGCCTTACCCATCCCGGTGTGTATCGATCTCTGTGTGTCTCTGCCTTAGCAGCTGGTGTAATTATTATTTTCACCAACCTTGCCTGCCTAGTGTATGACTGTCTCCTGCTATGGACCTGTAGAGCTGTTTAGCCTATGCCTCCTGTTGTGAGTAGACTCAAGAGTCATTGTCTCTGCAGCTTGTGTTGTCACTATCCTCACCGTTAATAAAACTCTCACTAAACTCTCTGGTGACTGTGTGGCATCTTATGGTGGCTCGTGAGAGCCACCCGTGACAGTACACTGCTGCCAAAACGGCGTTTAGGGTGACGCTAACCCGAGACGCAATTCACCAGGGAGTTTTGAGTTTTTTGGACAGTTGCTATTCCCGTCTGGGTACTGAGTGTGTGGGAAGAATGCCGTCGTGGAGGGGCCACGCTGGGAGCCCGAGCCACGAGCTGACAGGCTTTCTGGAAGTCGTGGATGAGATGCTCATCTCCGCTTCCCTGCTGGACTACCATCACAGTATACACTGGTACCTAGACGCTGCTGAAGACGTCCTTCGTCATCTCCCTTCCCGCTGGGCCGACCACCCGGAAGTCGACGCGAGGAGGGAAGATATCGCCGCACAACGCGAGATTTTCCTGATGCTGGAGGAGGAACGCGGCGTGAAGCAGGAGAAGAGGCACTCCTGCTCGTGGCCTACGGATCCTGATCCCGTCCTCGATCCAGTCCTGGAGTTCGCACCATCTGGGGGCCAGCGGAGGCGTCGGCGCCGCGGCCGAGCACGTCTTCAGCAAGCTCCTGCTCCGGATCCAGTTCCAGGCCGCCGGAATGACCCCCTCAATCAGCCAGCTGCTGAGAGTGAGCTGAGTCCTGTGCCGGTGAGCTCCGTCCATGGGTCCTATGTTACCATCCAGCGAGGGAGGGAGGGAGCAACGTCCTCTTCAACTGGCACCATCTTACCTTTGGGAGACAGGCAAGTTCAATTTCACTTTCCTAGTCATTATAGTGATTTGTCTTGTCTGACTCCTGGGGGTGAAGCTCGGGGTTCGCAGCTCCCCGAGTTTCCTTCTCCAGCTGAAGCCATTTATATTGAACCTGCTGCCTCTGTTTTTCCTCCTGCTGAGCGGTCCTCGGCATCAGTCCCACGCCGTCGAACGAGGGGGAGGCCTGCGGCTCTGGGAGATTTCCCGGCCCTGCAGCCTTGGGTTGGACAGAGGAGGAGAACGGACTGCGGTGAGGAGCCAGAGCCAACGAGTGAGCGTCCCCAGGGTTCCTCAGAGATGCAGCCCGAGTCAGCAGGTCGAGGGTCCTCTGCCCCCATGCCATACGGGTTATTGGCGTGGACGCCAGCGTGAGAGGATCCAGCTGCAGAGACCATCAGGCCGGCTGTGGAACCCGACGCAGCCGAGTGGGAGCCCGACGACAAGCGTCTGTCTGAACCTGGATCAACGAAGTCCTGAACGGCTCCAGAGCCCGAGTGCAGGCAAGTGCTCTTCCTTGTTTTCCTTTATGGTGTGTCAGAGCATTTTTGCCTGCCTCATGGGGAGGCGAGCGAGGGGCAGCCATCTGCTGCACCCGAGCTCGTCTCGCTGGGCTCTGGCGCTGCCGGTGGAACTGATCCCGGTCCTCTCTTGTTCTCTGAGCCTCTCCACAGCGTTACTAGTCTGGAATCTGTCAAGGTCATGGGACTGGAGGTTCCAGGTTCGGGGATGGAGGTCGTCGCCGAGGTGACCCAGTCGGGGTCCGACGCGTGGGCCGAGGTGACCCAGTCGGGGTCCGACTCAGGTGTGGCTGTGACCCAGTCGGGGTCCGACGAGGTTCAGTGGGGGTCCAGCTCAGGTGCGGCGGTGACCCAGTCGGGGTCCGACGTGGGTGCAGCGGTGACCCAGTCGAGGTCCGACGTGGGTGCAGCGGTGACCCAGTTGGGGTCCGACATGGGTGCAGCGGTGACCCAATCGGGGTCTGACGAGGTCCAGTCGGGGTCCGACTCAGGTGTGGCTGTGACCCAGTCGGAGTCCGATGTGGGTGCAGCGGTGACCCAATCGGGGTCCGACGAGGTCCAGTGGGGGTCCAGCGCAGGTGTGGCTGCGACCCAATCAGGATTCGAGGAGGTTCAATTTTTTGATTGTTCCCCTCTCAGGAGCCACCAGCTGGGGGCCGTTGGAGGTTTTTGTCTGGCAGTCTTGCGCTCTTATGTATTGTCGTCATTAGGTGGGCTGCATGCTATTCCTCCACGGTCCTGGTGGTTGTGGGATGCGGGTTGGCCACCCGAGGAACTGCTTTGTGCGTTCAGCGTCTTGGGTTGGTCGCCCGATAAACTGTGGTTGCTACTGGGTGACCTGGTTCGGCCACCAGAGGACTTGTTTCTGGGGGCCTGGGACTGGGGCAGGCCGCCTGACCATGTACTGTTTTGTGGGACTATCCGTGGGCCATCGGAGGCAGGGAGGTCGCCGGAGCTCTGCCTGGGGGGCGTTGGCTCTCCGCCGATCATCTTTTGTTTTGGCCCATACGGTGTCTGGTTATGTCAAGTTATGTAAAGCAATTTTTGATTGCCTCATGTGTATTCACAGTCCATAGTCTGGTTATGTTAAGCAATTTTAGATTGCCTCATGAGTTTTTGTAATCCATAGTCTGGGTCTTGTTTTTTTTTTGTTTGGTTCCCCCTCTTCCTTTGAGGGGCTATGGCCATGTTTTGCTTTTTGTTTTGTTCCCCTCTTCTTCTTGAGGGGCCATAGTACGGTGTTCTCGCTCATAGTTTCCAGGTGCTTACATGTATTTCTGGTTTCGTGTGTGTTTGTTTTTTTCCCCATAGTCACGGTGTGTTAGCACGTATTTCTTGTGTTTTTTGTTATTTTTCTTCCATAGTTACCATGTGTGCATTTATTTCTTGTTTTTCTCATAGTTATCATGTGTTAGTATGTATTTCTTGCTCATAGTCTTCATGTGTTTGTATTTACGTCTTGTTTTGTTCCCTTTGTTACTATGTGTTTGTATTTATTGTTTTTGTGTCCTTAGTTTCCGTCATGTAATTTTTTCCTTTTTGCCATGGTTATGTGTTTGCATTTATTTCTTGTTTTGTTCCTATAGTTATTGTGTGAGGGTTTATATTTTTTGGGCCAGGTTATGTACACTGGGGTTAGACGGGTTGTCTGTGGCCTTGGTGGGAAAATTTTCAGGGTCTAGTGTTTTTTGCTTTGTATGATTGTGTTCTCCTTGTTTTGTAGTCAGGTCTTGTTTTTGTTTTGTTTTTTCTTCTTTCGTCATTGTTCTGGGGGGAAATAGGATGGATATGTCAAGTGATGTATTCGTTTCTTTTCCTGTTTAGGGTGTTAGGTTTTGTTGGCTCCCTCCTTGCCTGTTTCTCAATCCACTCGCCCTGTGGTTGGGGGGGGGCAGGTGTTACTAGACGTTCAGAGCCCGTCGAGTGAGGGGGGGGCTACTGTCATGACCCGAGCACTATGCCTTGGTGCTCAGGTTATTCTTGTCAGGGTTTGACAGCGGCGTTATGATTCTAGCTCTCCGAGCTCTTATTGTGATAGTGCTCGGGGAGGCTTCCGCTCAGCTGCCAAACCCTGAACAGCTGTGCTGCATTTGTGGTCGTTAGTGCCAGGACTATTTCTACCCTCGCTGGCGATCACATCCTTGCAGCAGTGTCTGTTAACTCTCCGTCACACTACGGATGCTTAGGATTTATTCCTACCACGTCTGCTTGGTTTGACCGTCGTGCCCCTGGACTAGTAAGTGTGCTGTTTAGCCTTACCCATCCCGGTGTGTATCGATCTCTGTGTGTCTCTGCCTTAGCAGCTGGTGTAATTATTATTTTCACCAACCTTGCCTGCCTAGTGTATGACTGTCTCCTGCTATGGACCTGTAGAGCTGTTTAGCCTATGCCTCCTGTTGTGAGTAGACTCAAGAGTCATTGTCTCTGCAGCTTGTGTTGTCACTATCCTCACCGTTAATAAAACTCTCACTAAACTCTCTGGTGACTGTGTGGCGTCTTATGGTGGCTCGCGAGAGCCACCCGTGACAAAACACAGAGAATTCCAAAAATACCAACTAAACAGAGGCAGGGGAAACACAGAGAAACAAACTAACACAGGGTGAAGACAATGAACTCATGAATAACAGACATACCAAATATGAACATAAAGTAGGGACATGAGCACAGCCATGTCCAAACTCTTACACAGTGTACATCAAACCCTGGTACCACATTTCAAAGCATTTTGAACAAAACTGCAGGAGAAGTTGATTTCATAAGACAGTTAGTGTCTATTAACTGAGGTGAAATAGGACATCATGAATCAGGCCCTATAACTCCTGCAAAAATCATCCAATCAGAGTCAAATATCAGTATGCACATCATCAGTCTATATCAAACCCTGGTGCCAAGTTTCAAAACAATTGGAACAAAACTGTAGGAAGAGTCAGTTTCACAAAAGAAGGACAGAGGGATGGATGGACGGATGGATGGACAGATGGATGGAATGCACCTTACCATAATCCCCCTTTGGCTTCGACTGGTGGGGGATAAAATCATTTTCAACCTATATTCAATTGAAAACCCTACAAAGACAAGATATTTGATGGTCAAACTGATAAGCTTCCTTGTTTTCTTAAAAATATTCACTCATGTTGAATTTGATCTCTGCAACACGTTCCAAAGAAGCTGGGACCGGCAAGAAAAGACTGGGAAAGTTGAGAAATGCTCAAAAACCACAATTTTGGAACATTCCACAGGTAAACAGGTTAATTGGAAACAAGTGAGTGTTATAATTGGGTATAAAAGGACCATCCCCAAAATGTTCAGTCATCCACAAACAAGGATATGGTAAGATTCACCACTTTTGAACAACTGCATGGGCAAATAGTCCAACAGTTTAAGAACAATGTTTCTCAACGTACAATTGTAAGGAATTTGGGGCTTTTGTCATCTACAGTCCATAATATCATCAAAAGATTCAAAGAATCTAGAGAAATTTCTGCATGTCAGCGGCAAGGCTGAAAGACAACATTGAATGCCCGTGACCTTTGGTCCCTCAGGCAGCACTGCTATAAAAACCAACTCATTCTGTAAAGGATTTTACCACGTGTGCTCAGGAACATTCAGGAAAATCATTGTCAGTTAACACAGTTTGTCATTACATCTACAAGTGCAAGTTAAAACTCTACCACGCAAAGCAAAAGCCATATATCTACAAGACCCAGAAAGGCCTCTGGTTCCTCTGGGCCCGAGCTCATTGGTGTTGTTGATATATGGCTTTCGCTTTGCATGGTAGAGCTTTAACTTACACTTGTAGATGTAGCGACAAACTGTGTTAACTGAAAATGCTTTCTGAAGTGTTCCTGAACCCATGTGGAAATATCCTGTTCAGAATGATGTCGAATTTTAATGCAGTGCTACCTGAGGGACTGATCTTGGGACACTGAAACTTTCAGCTGGCGCTGATTAAACATGTCCATAAAAGTTATGTCTCAACAAATCTAACCAGGTAGGAATTACTATTACTACTGTAATATAACTGCTAATACAGGTGCCTCTAAAAAATTGAATATTGTGAAAATTTTCATTTATGTTTCATAATTCCAAAAGTGACATTTCAAATATTTTATATTACTTATAGTGTATGAAAATCAGAAATATGGTATCTCAAATTATTAGAATAATTAATGATGAGTTTGAGTAAATTATTATTTAAACAATGTAAATACCACGTATCTCTGACCAGTTCAGTTCACACAACAACAATCATGGAAAGGTAACTGACTTGATAGTTGTCAAGACAATCACGGACACTCAAGCAGGGTAAGTTACAGAAAGTCATTACTGACGAAGATAAAGTCTGGCAGGAAAAGGTGCATGAGAAGCAGAGGTGGCCGTAGCCTTGAGAGGATTGTCAAGAAAAGTCGCTTCAAGAACTTGCCGGCGCAAGTGGACTGAGTGGTGACTGGTGTCAGCGCATGAAGAACCACTACACACAGACATCTTCAGGAAAGGGGCTACAACTGTCACGTTATTAAGACTAAGCCACTCCTGAAAAACATTTTTTTGACAATACGATTAACTGCTCTACTGAAGCAAAAACATAAAACAATAAAACATAATTAACTTATAGAGGCAGGTTGGGTGCTCCATATTCAGGTGTTTGTCTTTTAGTGTAAGTAAAGCTTTAAGTCATGTCTGCTAAGCATTTAGATCCTTAATCAGCAATTGATTATTTTGGATTTAATCAATAGCTTTATGTACACATTAGCTACATCATGATGGTTACAATGCAAAACCAATAAATGTTTGTTGGTGCATTAAACTCATTTTTCTGTGGAAATAGCTGGTCAGAAGCTGTCTGTCTGTGTCTTCTCTTTTTCTCTCTCTGCCTCTTTCTCCTCTGACAGCCTGATTTATGCCTCATTTTGTCTTGAGACCACAGACTCTAAAAGTCTGATTAGTATTTTCTCAGGCTGAACAGAGAGTCTGGCAAACACGTGTGCAGGCTGAGGATCAAACAATTTAGGGGGAACATTGTCGTCTCTGCCTATATTAAAGAGGATAGCAGGGGCAGATTCAGATCTACCTGTGAACTATACAGTCTCATATTGCAGCTGTCACTTCATACTTTTCAGCAAAATTAAAATATGAAACCATATTTAAATATTATAGTTTCATGTCTTTTTTTCAAACAACAACCTATGGATGCATTTTGCTGACTGACTATTCACTTTAAGTTTCAAACCTGTTAAAATTATTAACAAGTTTAAGCGTAAAATCAAATGCACTTAATTTTCTGGGCCTTCCATAAATACTGCAAATTTGACAAGCTGCCAACACAGCAACCACCTGAATGTTTCTATAGTTTCTATAGAGATAGCTGCCAATAAAGGAAAGAAATACTACCATTCAATGAGCCATTCTGATTTGCATCTGGTTGTGATGTGGGAAACCAGAGCTCACTGGAATGACACCACCCTTGTACCTTAATTTTCACCTAGTTTAATCCCGTTTTTAAATGAACCCATGAACCCACACACCTACAATACTGGTGGCAAGCTAGAAGAGCAGAGCAACTGTGGTTTTAATGGCTATGTCCTACATATTCTATTCAATGACTAGATATCCATACTCCCAGATGGTTCATTGAGCCACAGTGATTTACATATCTGGAGTCATTCTGGATTATTTTTTCTTACATTTTAGCCACAATAGCCCTGTAATCTCACCATTAGCTACCCCATTATGCACCATGTCTAACTCCTGCTGATATAGCTCATCAAGCCCATCCAACATCTGTGATCTAAGCTGGATCATCTACCATCTCAAGCATATAGCTAATTCCCAGACATTGTTTAAGTTTATTTTACAAGAGTTACTTCCGCCAAGGGAGGTGGTAATGTTTTTGCCGGCGTTTGTTTGTTTGTCTTTGTTTGTTTGTTTGTCTGTCTGTTAGCAACATTACTCAAAACTTCTGAATCGATTTTGATGAAATTTTCAGGAAAGGTGTGTAATGGCACAGGAAACAGATGATTAGATTTTGGTGGTGATCTGGATCACGATCTGGATCCAGGAATTTTTTTAATAATTATTTTATATATTAATATTGCGCTTTTCATGTACTGCCTCTTTAAGACGTGTCCATGGAGATAAGTGCATGGCCATGTACTGTCACAACCCAGAAGCAGTACACTCTTACCACCAAACACTGCAGAAGAAGTAAAACGGCTCAGAACGAATAGGAATGTGGTCTCCATCCACACAGTATGTGATGACTGACATTGTTTCATCTGAAGACATGCCATTATTTCATCTCTAAGGCGTGCCATTTTCTTCAGGAAACAGAACCAGCTTAAGCAACCTTTAAGTTTCTCCTTTTCAAGCACTCAAATTTTGACGTTTTTCTCTTTAACTTTAATTTTTCTTTAAACTCAAGCATTCCGCCACACGTTAGCATGCTCACTTTATAGCTTAAATGCTTCCTCTGGCTGTCTGCTCAACTCAAGACTCGATTTGGGAGAGCAGGCCTGCGCCCACCACTGTCCTTTGTTCCCCTGTGACGACTTAAGCCATACGCCTCAACCAGGCCCAGCCTTTGAGAAGGTTTTTGGTCATGACCTCCACGGAGCAGACCCACAAGTAGAACTCTGAGGACAGAGCGCTACCTTTTCTGGAACAGGCCACCACAGTAGTCAAATTCTACAGATTCGGCCTGCTTCCAAGGTGAGGGGCGACCTTCTTGTTCTGGTCAGTTCTGAGTCTCTTAAGAAACTAACTTTCCACAGGAGAGGAACTCCTGTGTCATTGTCATAGAATTAAGACAGCCCAAGAGTAGCATTTTCAGAGATAAACTTGGGCTCACATTGTTCATAACCTTTTCTGTAAATGCTATTCCTTTTTGAGCGTAATTTAAACTTAATCTGTTTTTCTATTTCAAAACATTTCTCCCAAGTTTCTTTTTCATTAGCCTTGCGTTATACTCAGTTTTTCCATGATTGTTTGATTAATTCTCCATTCAGATACACAATCACATTCCAGCCATATTTCACATACGCAAGACCTGTAAATATGTAAATATTGCTTTCTTCATATATGCAGAATCACCTTTGATTATCTCTCTATTTTACAAGCTCCACAGATGTTCATGTCACTTTGGTCCTTTCATTAAAATCTGTTAAATTGCGTAAAGGTGTGGTTCCTTTGTCCAGATTCAGAGTCACTCAGTGTTAAGAAGTGATACCCAGATTATGAGACTGATCAAATAATTGTTAGTTAAATTATCCAATAAAACTCAGCTTATTAATAATCGAATTCTTAAATTTAGATACTTATTATACTTGTTGTACTGTACAACTTTACACTGACAATAAAGTGTATTCTATTCTACTCATAGAGTCCTCACCCCTCTATAAAATGGTAAGTGGTGGTCACTAGAGTCAGTATGAGGTAGTGCAATAATTATTAATAATTATTATTTTTTAATTATTAATAATCATATTCATATAATTATAGCCTGAACACTGCATACTTTATGGTGCAGCCTGCTTGAGGCTAGATATCTAATGTTGCCCCTGTGTGATACTAAATATTTAATGATGCCATCGTGTGAAGCTACAAGCGTTACCGAGCCAGAGGGGAAAGGACACAACCAGTGTACTGCTTGTGCTTGTCCCAAGCCTGGATAAAATGGGGAGGGTTGCATCACAAAGGGCATCCGGCATAAAAATCTTTGTCAAATCAAACCTAAGATCAACTCAGGCTGTGTCTGACAACAGAGCTAGTCAGCAAACATTAGCAACAACTATGGATACAAGTGAAAGAGGAGAGAGGGTGGAGTGAACGATAAGCATTTAAAGAAATGCACAGTGCTTTGTTGTGAAGAAGGGTGTTTAATCTGGATGGAAAATTGCGCCGCAGTCTCTAAACCTTGAGGTCGTCTATTTTGACCAAATCATAGTACAGATATTGATAAAGGGCAAAATATGTCCCATTTAAAGCTGTTTTTAATTCGTATAAGACAGCAGTCAATAGTGGAGCAATGACTAAAATTTATACTGTTGCCAAATGAAAGAACTGTGTTTTGCCCTAATAAATTTTAAAATCTGACATATACAGTAAGTGAGTTAATCCCCAGGTTATAAACTTTGTTGGGGTGGGAGTGAAAGCAGTAAGTGATGACCCCTGACAGTCAAAGTGAAGGAAAAGACATCCTCAGCTGTCTGTCTGTCTGTCCATCTGCTATGTTTTTAAAATGAGACATCAGGAAGGATTTGGCTGGCAGATCACACTCTAGGCCAGTCTCCTAGATTCCTGTAGACTGCTGCCATGTAACGTGTTTTTAGTCTTAGACATTTAAAATTGTGTTGCTTTGTCCAGTTCTTTATAAGCAGTGGTTCACATTCATGTTTTTAGCCAACATTTTGTTCACAGATCACTGCAGTGAAGACAATAAATAGATTAATCACAAGGAAAGCTGATGTTCACCAACTGAAGGAAAGCTATGTCGTGTAGGTACAAAATGATAAACAGGAAATCCCAGGATAAACAAAGGGGTGACTGGAATAACAAGGAGACTTTCTATAATTAATATGACAAATGTGAAATGAACAGACATTGCGACATGTTTTAGTCCCACAGCATGTGTGTGTCTGTGTACATACAGTTAGGTCAATATACAGTATATTTGGAGTGTGACACAATTTTTTTTTTTTTAGCTGTTTACAAAAACATATTCAAGATGTGGATTTAAAGTGCAGACACTCAGCTTTAATTTGAGGGTATTCACATCCAAATTGGAGTTACGGTTTAGGAATTACAAGCATTTTTAATTAAAAAAAAACTCCTAATTTGAGAGGCTTAAAAGTAATTGGACAAATTAGCATTACCATAAACAAAATCTTCATTTTTAGTACTTTGTTGAGAATCCTTTGCAGGCAATGACTGTCTGAAGTCTGGAACTCATGGACATCACCAAACACTGGGTTTCCTCCTGTGATGCTTTTTCAGGGCTTTACTGCAGCTGTCTTCAGTTGTTGCTTATTTGTGGGTCTGTCTGCCTTAAACCAGCGCAATGTAGGTTTTCCTCCTTAAAATAGTGTTTCCAGAATCTTTATGATGGTACGTCAACCTTTGACTGGGCTAAAGTGCCTTCCGCCATAGCCTGGGGGGGGGGGGGGGTCCCATTACCAGCAATAGCATTATGCAGCTTTCCTGTTTCCTAAAAAAAACTACAAGTGTCATGTTTTACGGCACGTGTCCAGTTAGCCAATCACAAGGCATGATGTGTGGGCTGGCCGATTAGAGTAGGAACAAGCTGACAAGCTTAGTATTTTTAGAGAGGATGTCATGGCAAAGCCACGTAAAAAAAACAAGGAAGATTATGACTGAGAAATGCAGAAAAGAAAGAGTGCCACAGAGCAAGAGCCCAGACAAGAGTGAATATTGGACCAGCTTACAGAGATAAAAAGTACAGAGGAATTTGTGTGTATGTGATGCCGTGCCCACCCACAGGGTGACGTCAGGTGGGCATGGCCCACTGTGTATATAATCCCAAGTTCTCTGTAATAAAGTTAGTTGTTGGCTGCATGAAGACATGACTCCTGTCTACATATTTTACAGACATAACATCTGGCGACGAGGAGACTAATGGGAGCGTGCTGGTTGCCTCCGACACTGCCTCCGTTCCTGGAGCGGGCAGGAGAGCCAGTGAGCCTGTGGCCAGGCTGGAGGTCCATGTTTGAAGATTATATTGGAGCGCTGGGCTTCCATAGACTTGGCAGGAGACAACAACAGGCACTCCTGGCCCACAACCTTGGTGTGGAGGGCCGAAGAATTCTCGATACACTGGGTGGAACGGAAGGCTATGAGGACACTGTCGAACGACTGGGCAAGTATTTTGGTGAGCAGACAAAGTCCATAAGACTGCGAGTGTTGGAGGTGTGGGCACCAGACATGGCTGAGCTAGTTCGCTCCAGGATGCTAATGGTCCAGTCTATGTCAATGGACGGGCTAGCGGAGAAGCTAACTTCGCACCAAAACCAGGCAGCAAGCGGCAAGCTGGACACCGAGGAGAGGCTGGGGCAAAATCTGGAGGAGTCCCCGGTCACTGAAGACGACAAGCAGTCCAGGGAGCTCAGCTTGGCGCAGGACCATAGCGCTGACGGGTTGGACGGCACAGCGTTGACGACGGCGGAGAGGGAAAGCAGCAAGAGCCACCCCTACAACTGGAGGGTAAACAGCAAATGAGCAGGACCATACAGGCTGAGGGCCCCAGGGAGGAGCAGCAATCACAGGACGCGGAGACGATGCAGCAAGACACCTGGAGCCAGGGTGCCGGGTGCAGTGACTAGGCATCCGGGTCGGCGGGTGTCGCCAACGAGAACGGAGCTGAGAACCCAGAGGTAGAACAGCCGCAACCAGACAGGGAGTCAATGCGGAAGAACACTTGGAGCGAGGGGGACAAGAGCAGCGACGGGGTGCCCGGGTCGGAGGATAGAGCCATCGGGAGTGACACCGAGAGCCCAGAAAGACAGCAGCTGCAGTCGGTCATGGATGACAGCACAATTTGGGACACGGACTGGCCTGGCAAGCTGGGAGGTGATGGTGACTGGAACTGTGATGACCCCGATGCCAGTGTCCGCATTGCCCTTGATGTGGGAACTGGACGTTCACGGCAGGGCCCCTGGGAAGATGGCTGCTGAGTCTACAAGAAAAGAGAGTGGAGCGGAACAAATTGACACGGTTCTGCAGTGCGCCAAATGCCATCATCGTGGTGAGAGTTCAGACCAGGCTGGCGGGACAGCCTGACTCAGGAAGGAGGTCCCAGAGAAGAGAAGCAATTAACCCTTTAACTGCCCAGAATAAATGGATGGGTGGCACACCCCCAGTGGCACAGCGCAGCAACTGCATGTGTCAACTTATTGACGTCCCCCAGCCATACTGAGAATCTATACTAATCTCTATTGATCTGACAGTTTAGAAGGTGGCAGACACACGCCGAATGAATCATGGCTGACATGGACTATAGCAAAGAAGAAGAAATCCTCATTATTCTTCTTCCTTTTTCCGCTTTGAGCTCACACACCAATGTGGATGCCGCCGTTTTTGGTCATTGCATCAGTGGTGCGTCAGTGTTGTTGATGGAAACTGCATGAAACGGGAAAAATAGCAGAGTAATACAAACGAAATTCACGTGGGATAATCATAAGAGTTTGTAGATGTGGTACACGAGTGTAAATTACTAAGTAAACATGTTACATTGAGGTCGATGTAACAAAAAAATGGAGCTCCCAGGACCAAGATGGCGGCGCCCACAGGTGGCATGGATTCCCACAGGAATATTGCCCCAAACAGAAAAAAATAGCCACGTAATACAAACGAAATTCACGTGGTGTAATCATAAGAGTTTGTAGATGTGGTACACGGTGTAAATGGCTGAGCAAACACACAAACAACGGCTACAATGGACGAAAATGGACTGGTCACATGGGCGGGTGAGCCTCCCTCCCGGTAACAGGTAAGCGAGAAATATGTTTTTTTGACATTTTATTGATTTTCTGGTTCATATACTTTGAAGACTAGATAAAAACATACCCCTGTAGACAAATCGGCGTAAAAAAAAATGGACCATTCTAATGTGTCCAAAGTCCACTTTTGACTGAGTTATGTAATTTATATAGCTGCTGTGACATTATGCAAATTAGATCTGTAAATTTATTCCTATCTGAAACTTTGGATCATATTCTACATCTTTCAAAGTGACATCATCATCATCATAGCAGTCTGTCGTGGGCGACAATGACTGTTTAATTTAGGTCTGATCAGATTCCTCCACACAGCTCTGTCCTTAACCTTCCGCTGCCAGAACTCCTGTCTAAGTCCAACTTCTTCAAGTTTCTTTTTACAGTGTCTTTAAATCTGAGCCTTGGTCTACCCTGATAGCGTTTGCCCTCGCATAGCTGTGAGTAGAGTAACTGCCGAGGAAGACGCTGGTGGTCCATCCTCTCAACATGTCCGAACCATCTCAGGTTCATCTGTATTAGCATGTCCTCCATTGATGGTAGACCAGCTCGTTTCAACACTTCTATGTTGGTTATCTTGTCTGTCCATCCTGGATGCTGGAAGACCTCCAGAACTATTTGTTTTTTGTTTCATTGTGCTCTGCCTGCCGACATCCCTGTAGAGTTTTTTGTTTCCTCCTCTGTGGTTTTGGGGGGCTTTTGGTTTTTTTGGTCCATGAACTACGTATATTGAACTGTATATATCGCCGCTCTGTAGCGTGTGAGTTTTTTTTCTCTGGTATTATTGGGTATGCTGTATTTTGTTATGTGCCTGTACTTCAGTTTTTCTTGTCTCCTCTGTAGTCTGGGGGATGTTTTGGTTTTTTTTGTCTTTGCCTGTTTAGTATGGTCTATATTAGTTTCGCTGCTCTGTAGCATGTTGAGTTGCCTTCCTGGTCTTATGGGGTCCGCTGCATTTTTGTACCTATATTTGAGTTTTCCTTGTTCCTCTGTGGTTTGAGATGTTTTTTTTCCTTGCCTGTGACTTTATTGGACTGTATTATGGTGTGCTGTTTGTAGCCGCTCTGAGTCTTTTTTTTCTTTGTGTCTCCTCCTCATGTGTGTGTGTGTTGTTTGTTTTTTTTTTGGGGGGGGGTGCAGTGTATGTGCCTGTATTTTGGCTTTTGTATTTTCTACCATGCTCTGATTGTTGTAGCCTGTCGTTGTTCTTTTTTTTTTTTTTTTCCATATTTGAGCCTCATTGTCATTTTTGGTTGTCATTGTTGCCCTTCTTTGTTTTTTTTTTTTCTTTGTTACGGTGTTTGTTGGTTCTTGCCCTCCTGGCCTGTTTCCCCCTCCACCCTCCCTAGGGCGGTCCTGTTGACCTTCTGGGTGGGGGGTGGGGGCTTTGATATTCTATTGCGCCTGGAATTTGCGTTTTAAGGGGGGAGTACTGTCATGGTCTGAGCGCTGATATTGTCCGCGCTCGGATCATCCAGTATTTTCCCTGTTAGTCCGTGTTTTCCTTATGGCCTTCCAGGGCCTTTATTATGACAGCATCACGGCGGGACTTCCGGCTGTCAGAGCTGAGTGCGCCGTGACAGCTGATCTACATTCCTATGATTACTGTCTCATTATTGGTTGTGCCCTATTTAAGGGAGCAACTGTGGTTACTCCGGGCAGCGACCTCGTCAAACCTCCGTCTTAGATTCATGATACATTCTTCTCACACTAAGTGCATTCCTTCAGGGTCTGTTTTCCTTTGTCCATAGTCATAGTTGTGTTTTTGCCCCACGTGGCTCATTATTTTGTCATCGTTGTCTTTTGTTAATAAACATGCAAACTCATCGGCTGGCTTTCGGCGTCTTATTGATGGCCCACGAGGGCCATCGCTGACAGTATCAGCCTGTCATCAGTCGGTACACACCTGATAGTCTCACGTTAATCACTGTAGAACTCTTCCTTCACCTCCTCTGTGTTGGTCATTGTTGGGGCATATACACTGATGAGTGTGACATACATCTTCCGCTGTAGTGGGAGTCTCATAGTCATTATCCTGTTGTTGATTGGCACCGGTTCCTCATCAAGCATTGCTGCTATCTCCTTTCTAACTGCAAAGCCCACTCCTGCTTCTCTCCTTTCTTGAGTTGATCTCCCACTCCAAAAGAAGATGTGCCCATGGTCTTCCAAGCTGTCATATCCAGGCAATCTTGTTTCACTAAGTGCAGCTATGTCTACATTGTACCTGTTCATTTCCAGGGCCACAAGCGCGGTCTGTCTTTCTGGTCGTTGTGATGTTGTTCTGTCCAACAGAGTGCGTACATTCCATTCTGCTACACACAAGGCTGATGTTTTCCTCTTCTTTTGTCTTCCTGCTCCTAGCTTACTTTTCGCTGCCTGACAGAGTGTGAACAGATCAGTGCGGACCTTGTAAGCCCGGGCGATGTCGAGATGTCCGAGCCGGTATGAGTTGCTTTCTGATTGACCATTTCATGAAACTACTTGCAAAGTATTTGAGTACCGCTAGCTTTTGCTGGACTAGCTGCACATTCTTGGCAGATAAAGGTATTATCAGTGGCAAGGACAAGCCAAGACAAACTGACTCCAGTATCTGTTGCAGTGACTGACCAGATGATAGGTTTGTTTATCTCTGCTCTCTGTGTAGTGCATGTCACAATGCACCGACTGGTACAGTCCACCACAGACCTTGCGACAGATGTGTTTATCTGCCAGGATGGCCAGTCTCACCCCGTGTAACTGGGAGTGGTCCACCACAGACCTGTGGCAGATATTGTTTTTAGTTCTGCCAGGATGCCCTGTTTCACCCTCCACGCCCTCGGAAAGGCGGGGATGCCGGTTGAGTCGCCGACGGCCCGACCCATGACACAGGTAGTACCGGTTTTCATGGTTATCTGGTAGCAAGCAAACCAATGCCTGACCTGACAAAACAAAGGTCAAAAGGTCAAAACAAAGGTTTTGTCAGGTCAAAGGACTGTTACAGCTTCTAAATGTTATTTCATCTGCCAACACTTGATTAAAGGTCTTAATGTGGATTGAAATGGTTTTGATAATTTAAAAATGACTTGATTTAGTTGTTCAAGGTTAAATTGTGAAGATCATACTATAACTTGTTTTTTCCAACCTGTGAAATTGTCTCAAAGGATTATTTCGCCTACCAAAAATTGATTAAAGGTTTTAATGTATATTGAAACTTTAATACACGGCATTAAAAAGGTTTCTTGCAAATTTACAAGAAAAAAGCATCGGTATCTTTGGCATCTCAAATTCAGACTTTTCATATAAATTTAGTACATTCCTAGAAAATTGTAGTTTTTTCCCCCTCTATATACTCATAAATTTGCAACTTTTTCTTGTGAATTAGCAACTTCTATCTCATACATTTTTCAAATTTTTCTTGTACATTTGCAACAATATTCCCCGATATCCATTTTAAGGGGATGGCAGCGTACCAAGGGGGATGGTTTTGGGCCATTTTGTGAACACAGCCATCCTCCAATCACCTACTGACTGCTGATATTCTGGACTGGTTGTAGACTTTCCTCTTCAGGATCACGGCGATGTTGAATTTGAAGATGGAGATCGCCCTCCTGAACGTCTGCCACCCTATTCTAATTCAGCACCTGATCACTTTTTAGACACCGTTGATATGCACTGGCCTCGATGATCATAGTGGGAGACTTTGTCAGTGTCTCAGTTGATCTATCTGGGTCTATTTTATCATTTTCTTGAAGTTCATATGGAACATTCAGTCTACTGTCCTCTGAATCCCAGTTTAGGTTGTGAAAGACTGATTTGAGGTAACTGTGAAAAACTTTGGTGATTATGTATCAGTGGTGACACAACTGAAGCTAAAACTCTGTAGTGACAGAGGGAGGGTTGATGGTTTAGAGCTGACAGAGTTTTAATTCATTAAGAAACTGTTCATACATGTAAACCATTTGTAAATACACTGGCAGTGTTTTATTCTGAGTGCAGGTTGAATTTAAGGGTTGACTGCCAACTCTGCCCATGTCTCTACACCCCACAGATGTCCTGTCTGATCCTTAACAGGGGGTGTGCTTCATTTTGTTAGATGCGTTTTCAGAAACTCTGGCACAGCCGTGAGCGTGCCTCTGACTCGTCACCATGACAACAGTTTCCCGGGTGTGGTGAGGTGCAGCACCACTCTCTCCAAGGCACGTCTGACTTCCTCTGACATGCTACCGTCAGACCAAAGATGGATGATAGAGGGATGGTCACTCAACAGTCCACACTTTCAAGATAGAGGTATTTAATGACACTCCACAGGTATTCACAGGCAGTAAAGTCACATTTCTGTTTCTACTACATCATCTGTGTTATATTACAAAATAAACTGATCCCCTGATCGAAACAAAACTGGGCTAAACCCTTCAGTAAAACTAAAAGGCACATGTACAGCTGAATCTTTCAGGTGGAGGCGGGTGGTGCTGTCCATTTAGCTGCTCTGGCTCTGTGAAAAACACATCTCATTGGTTGGCAGCTGTGACCAGTTCAAACCACTGTCTGAGCACATCGCTCAGCGTCTCTGGCAGGGCATTGATATCTTGGAGGATGATGTAGAAAGGGAAGGGGAACTCGTCCATGTAGGAGAGGATCTCTGGCAGCTCTCCTGGTCCTCTGAAGATGAGCACCTTGATGTCTAGGATGGAGTCCCGTGAGTTGGGGTTCTAAGTGACAGTAAGCCATTATCTCTTGTAATTTTCAAGTTATAGCCTTAGAAATCTGAACTATTTTATTGACAACTTTTTTACCACTCTTGACCACTAGGGGGTTAAGTCACCATAGGGCGAATTTGGCTAAAGGGTTACTGGCGGGAAAGAACATTTTCGCCGGGGACGGGGGCTTTGACCCTGGGGGCAGAGAGCGGCCAGGGGCGTATATGCCGTGGGGCTGCCCAGGTCCTCCGAGGCGGTTTGATAAATGGTGGCTGCCCAGGGACATTGGTGTTAAAAAATATTATGTGTAAATAACTGTATATGTATATTGTATATATATGATGCTGGTGTGCATGTGAGTGAGTGTGTTTAATATGGGATTGATTTTATGCATTTTAAGAGACGTGGTCCAATTTTGGTTGTTTTGGTGTGAATGTGATAGGTTACGTTATTGCAGTATATTATCCCCTGTGTTCTTAGTGCGTGAATCGGGTTCAAATTTTGGGAGGTTTTAATCGTGTGTGTGGTTTTGCATTTTTCTAAAGGGGGGGGAGAATGTGGTGTATGGAATGTGTGTGTATGTAATGCCGTGCCCACCCACAGGGTGACTTCAGGCAGGCACGGCCCACTGTGTATATAATCCCACGTTCTCTGTAATAAAGTTAGTTGTTGGCTGCATGAAGACACGACTCCTGTCTACTTATTTTACAGACATAACAGAATGCAAGACTGATGGTGACCTGGCCTCAACTAGTACGTTGCATTTTTTGTTTACCCTTTTTGTAGTTTTGTGCTTAATGGCATTAGGATGTGTTTATGAACTAATCGATTTTATGTGTCAATCAGTGGTAGGTAGGGAGTGGTGTAGCTGTCATGCACTAAAAAATTTGATGTTACAGGTGACATTAGCATGATTGCTATGGGCTGCACGGTGGCGCAGTGGTTAGCACTGCGGCAGCACAGTTTACCCTTGGCCGGGGGATCGTGGGTTCGATCCCCGACCAACAGTGATCTGTGCGGAGTTTGCATGTTCTCCCCGTGTATGCATGGGTTTACCCCGGGATTTCTCTGGTTTCCTCCCACATGCCAAAAACATGCAGGTTAGGTTAATTGGAGACTCTAAAGTGGCCCTAGGTGTGAATGTGTGTGTGAATGGTTAAGGGATAGCGCCGTATCGTGGCTGCTTCATCCATCCAGGTGGTGGATACCCTCAATTTCCCCTCTGGGGATCAATAAAGTATACTAAATCTAAATCTAAATTTAACCTACTGTTTTTGAGACAAGAGCAGGTATTGCAGATAGACTGCAAAACTGCACGAAATGTGAGTATAAAATTGTTAGCTCCTCAGGTTATGTCTGCAAGTGAAGCATTGTAACTTTTGGTATAGACCTGGGCTCCTCAAATGGTGGAGCCAGGGGTCTTCCGCCCAGACCCCGAAGCCTTTTGATACCATTTAAAAAAAAAAAAATACATGACTGAACGAAAAAAAACCTCAAACAATCAACCAGAACTGAGCCACTGTAATGGCTGCCACCCGGGCAGTTTATTGGGGCCAGGACAGCCCTGGATGGAAGGAGGTCTGAGGCCCCATCCAACATGGCAAAGTGCTCAGTGAAGGCAAGCAAGCATGAGAAATCACACCGCACTTGCCACCCTGAGGAGAGAAAGGAAATGGTCATGAGTGCCAGTGATGTCAGAAGAACCACAACCTGGAAAGGGCGTCCACATTCCACTTTTGATAATCGGAGACCCCGCCCGCTCCACTCCACGGACCAGCGATGATGCAAAACAAAAGCGAAGGAATTGTTGCCAGACAGTGGTAAGGTTGTTTCCAGTTTTATTTAGAAGTCTGATATTCATATGTTATAAATTCTGTGCATTTTTGACTAAAGAACTATGTTACTTGTTTATTTTATTTCCCCTTTATTTAATATATTTGCTTCTCTGTGCTTACCCACTTTGCTGCCTGTGAACCAGCATTGTGTATGTGCATTGTGCGACACCTGTGCTCATGAGGACACTGTTCCAAGCAAAGCTGCATGACCATGTAACACCTACGAGGGTTAATTACAGGGAATGGGCTGTATAGTATGTACTAGCATACAGCACAGTACAATAGAACAACGATGATGATGAACCAGTATCAGAGTCACCTAGATTTGACTACAGGAGCAGTAATAAACTCTAGATAAAGAAGAGACCACAGACCAGGAAATATGTTTAAAATGTCGGCTTATTATTAAATGGACAATTACAATGACATATGTACATTTAACATGGAATAAATCCCTTTTTTGTTTAGACCTTTTAGTTAGATTTAAAAGGATGTAGTTTAGTCTTATTTTAATAGGTTGCAACCTTTAGTTTCTTTTAGTTCAGCTCAGGCTAGTTCTTTAATCTACTTGAGTTATCTCTGTTTTGTTCAAATTAGTTTAATTCTATTTCATTTCAAATTCCTTTCAAGTTTAGTATAGGTATCTTTTAAGTTTAACCAATACCATTGTTTTGTTGTTTACAACCAAACAATTAACATTGTACTGTAAACAATACCTTTACAGTATAGTCATGTATGGTCAATCAAATAAAAATTGTAAAAAAAAATACAAAACTCAAAATAATTCAGCAAAAGACTGAACAAATCTGTTAACCACAAAATAAAAGTCTTTTTCTTTCAAGTTTACTAGTCCTTTAGTTCTTCTGAATTAGCAGTCCAGTGTTTTTATCCTGAATCCACTGTTTTTTGATGGAAATCTGGATGGATCATACCAGTTCAGATGAAAACCATGCAACGTCCAGTAGAGGAGTGGTACGCCCTCTAGCTTCCTGGCTCATGCACAGTTCACACAAGGTCCCTTGGGTGGCTCGCCATCATGGTTCAAGCACGTGTTCTCCAACTCTTCAAATCCAGTCCTAATTGGACATATATCCATCCCAACCTAAGTTGGCCAAGTCCCGACAAACACACGTACACAAATCTCCAGAACCCATGACTGGTTGGAAAACCCAACAATACCGAGTCCTGTTACTTCATGTACAACCAGGACAGGTCAGAAAAAGAAAAAAAAAACCTTCAGAGTGCAAAAATAGCTTTGAGGTTAGTTTAGACTCGTCTCTCTGCTCTCTTTTTACTCCTTTTTTCTCTCTCTCTGCAGCACCTCGCGTGTGTCTGCGTATTTGCCTCGGTTTGCACAGGAAAAGCCTGCAGCATTCCGATTGGCTGTTGCTTGTCGCATGGGCTATGCAGCAACGTACAAAATAAGAGTCTAAATGCATTTCAACTATCTTAAAATGTAAATGACAATGAAGTGGCATGTTTTAACATATTTTTTTTTACCCAAATAAAATGTAGTAACATGAAATATAACTTTGTAGACGTTTTTAGTAATATTTAACCATATGAACTTATTTATTGGCTTTTTACATTCAAGCATTTATTACTGTTTTTATTAACAGGTTTTATTAACCTCTGGGTTACACCCTCCCCTCTTAACTCTATGCAAGTCCCTTTGCATAATGCATAGTCTATCCCACTTTTATTTCATGTGCTTCAATAGAACTTGTGACAGCTTCACTTATGCTTTGGAAGAGGGACTGAACAATGCTTATAAGGGGGTTACCCAACTGAGGGTATGTTAACTGTTTGGGCGTCTTTCTCTCTCTGAGAGACCTTCTGACACTTTGCTCTGTGCCATGATCATGAGTTTCTATGTAATTTTTGTCCACAGGTTCATCTTTGTTTATTTCCTTTTCAGTTGTCTCATTTGCATTTGTTTTGTCTGAATCAGTTTTTTCCTCCACTTTGTGTTTCTTCTTCCTTTGCAGGTTCAGGTAAGTTTTCCATTTCAGGTAAGTTTCCATAATCAGGTGTTTTGTCATGATTGGCTGGTTTGTCACAATCAGGTAGGTTTCCAAGTTTAGGCTCGTTTATATCCTCTGGAGCATTATCAGGGTTTGTAATCGTTTCTGAGACTGATTTGGGCTCTACAGTAGGACTTTGGTAAGTTTTAGGAGAAATAACTACTCTGTATTCCTCAATAGACCTTGAGATTTCTTTTGGAGGACCTGGGGGGGTAATACAGTGAGTAGCTATCATCTTCCTCAGAGTTGTAATCATAGTCTGGTTCATCAGAATCAGTTCTTGGATGTTGGCGTGTGCTTGGCCTGTGATGCTTTTCTTCAACAGCAGGGGAAGTATCAGGCAAAGTTGCCAGGAACCCACATGGCAACAAGAGATCTCTATGGAGAGTTCTAGTGGGACCATCCTGATGCTCAGCCTTGACTGTATACACAGGTAAGGTGTTTTTTTTGGCTTACTACAACATGAACTGTGGATTCCCACTTGTCAGCTAGCTTGTTTTTACCTCTGAGCCTTACATTTTTCATGAGCACATGATCACCAACATCAAGGACAGATTCAGTAACGTATTTGTCATATCGGACTTTGTTTCGTTCAGCAACTTTAGCAGCACTTTTTGTAGCCAAATGATAGCTCTTTTGGAGGTGAGGTTTTAGGGCTTTGACAAACTGCGAGTGGGATTGTTGCTGATGTTGGTTCAGTGGGACATTGAAAGCAAGGTCAACTGGTAGTCTAGGCTGCCTACCAAACATTACCTTATATGGTGTATAGCCTGTACTTTCATGTTTGGTGCAGTTACACGCGTGCACAAGCGGTTTGACATAGTCACGGCAATGTCTCTTGTCTTTGTCCTTGAGTGTACCGAGTATGTTTAATAGCGTCCTATTAAACCTTTCTACAGGGTTTCCCCTGGGATGATAGGGCGTAGTTCTGACTTTTTGAATCCCTGTAATGTCGCAAAGCTCTTTGATTGTTTTTTATTCAAAGTCTGCGCCTTGATCACTGTGAATCTTTTCTGGGAAACCATAGTGAATGATGAAGTTTTCCAAGAAAGCTTTGGCTACAGTTTTGGCCATTTGGTTTAGGGTGGTAGTTGTGACTGCGTATTTTGTAAAGACATCTGTCATGACTAAGACATCTTTAGTGTTAGTGCGGTCTGGTTCAATAGTCAGAAAGTCAATGCAAAGTAACTCAAGGGGTCTGGTGACTTGAATGGTTACAAGGGGCACTGCCTTTTCGGGCAGGGTTTTTCTGCAAACGCACCTGTGACACTTCTTGACTTTTTGTTCAATGTCCAAGGCCATTTTTGGCCAAAAGAATCTGGATCGTGTCGCGTCAAGGGTTCGTTCCATACTGAGATGACCCATGTCATCATGAAGACTTTTCAAAACCATGTCTTCCAAGCTTTCAGGAAGAACGAGTTGACACTGGGTTTCATCACCAACTTGTCTCTTTCTGTACAGAATCCCATTCTGCAACTCTAGTTTGTTTAGCTCGCACAGAAGGATTGGAAGATGTGGGATTTCTTTGCATACAGTAGAAGGAATTGTTTCACCAGCTTCGAGTTGGTGTATGATTTCATTTATGGCAGGGTCATTTCTTTGATCTTGTTTTAGCTCATCTTCCAAAAGACTTGGAATGACTAGGAAACTGCCGCACTGATCAAAAATATCCGGAATGGCTTGGGCGGACATAGACAAGGATGTTACAAGAGGGCAGGTAAGAACGTTGTTATCTGTATCAAGACGCTAGAGGACTAGGTGTTTTTCACAGATTGCACTGACAGCATTTTGAGGGACGTGAATGAAAGGATTGGTACCAGGTAAGTGGTGTTTGATAAACTGGCGAATTCATTCTTGTTCTTTCAGAGAGACAAGGTCATTTACTCGCTCTGGATGGGGACGGCAAGACAAGCCGTCTGCGTCCAACTTTTGTTTGCCAGCCCTGTACTGAAGCTGGAACTTGAAAGAGGACAAGGCGGACAGCCAGCAATAACTTGTTGCATCCAACTTTGCTGTGGTTAGGATGTATGTTAGAGGAATACTGTCCATTATCACTGTGAAAGGACCCCCATAGAGATAATCACAAAATTTTTCTACGACTGCCCACTTGAGGGCTAAAAACTCAAGTTTGTGAGCAGGATAACATGTTTCGCTTTTGGACAGTTCTCTACTCATGTATGTGATTATGTGCATCTCTCCCTCCTGCTCTTGATACAGGGCTGCCCCCAGTCCTGTCGTACTTGCGTCCATGTGTAGCATGTAAGGAAGTTTGGGGTTGACAAACCCTAACACAGGAGCGGTTGTGAGTTTGTCTATTATTGTCTCAAATGCTTGTTGGCAACTTTCAGTCCACCTCTCATTGAAAGGAGCTTTTGGCTGAAAGTACTTGACACCATCTGTCTTAGGAGTGTGGTTCTTTAAAAGCGGTGGGTAACTGGCTGTAAGGTTTGTCAGCGGCTTCACGAATTTTGAGAAGTCTTTAATAAACCACCTATAATATCCAGCAAAACCTAAGAATGAGTGCAACTCTCTTAGATTTCTGGGACTTGGCCATGTTTTAAGTGTGGACACTTTATCAGGGTCTGTTTTGACACAGCGTTGAGAGACAATGTGCCTTAAGTACTTTACTGAAGTCTGAAAGAAACAACATTTTTTGAGGGACAATCTTAGACTGTAGCCCCTGAGATGACTGAGCACATGGAGAAGGCAAGTTTCGTGTTGTTCGAGGGTTTCAGAAAACACTATGAGGTCGTCTAAGTACACTAAGACTTCCTTAAGGTTAATGTCCCCCATGCATTTCTTCATCAGCCTTTGAAACGTACTGGGAGTGTTTGTTATGCCTTGGGGCATGCGGTTGAACTCAAAGAAACCCATGGGACATACAAAGGCTGTTTTATGCTTGTCTCTCTTGTCAATCTCAATCTGATAATACCCGCTCTTGAAGTCAAGGACCGAGAACCACTTCGATCCGGTTAGGGCTGAAAATGCCTCCTCTAAGTTAGGGAGAGCATAGGCATCTTTGATTGTGTTAAGGTTCAGCTTGCGATAATCAACGCAGAGTCTAACATTGCCGTTCTTCTTCCTAACCACGACTACTGGCGATGAAAAAGGAGGCTCGGACTCACGGATTACATCTGCCTCACTGTTCAAATACCTATGGACAGCGTCAAGATCTTGTGGTCTTATTGGACGGGGTCTGTGTTTAAAGGGTGTCTCATCGCTCAGTTTTATCTGGTGCTTTACTTTGTCATGTTGCGCGAAAACCTTTGGCATTGCACTGAGCTTTTGCGTGATTCTGTTTTTCCATTCATTTGGGACTGGAGAGTCTGCAAAGTTTAGGTTTAGCTGGGCAGGTTTGCTTGACTCAGAGTTTTGAGACTGCTTGGACGTTTCGATCTGACTGGCTGAAACTACTTCTTGAATAGCATGGATTTCAGCAATGACACTTTTAGCAGGAATGACAATGTCGTGTTTGCTTTTGTTGCGCAGGACAACGGGAAGCTTTTGTGAGAGTCTGTCAGGAAGGTTAAGTAAACAGTTGATGACTAGAACACCACTTGGCAAAGAGGATGTGGAAGATGACTCAACTACAACCCACTTATCTGGTGTTTTAGTGTTTACATGGACTAACCCCTCTAAAACTCGACTTTGACCTGCGGGAATGACTTCTGACTCTTTCCCTGATAACTTGATTAGACCAAGGCTACTGTTCTTTTTCTGCTTTTGTCTCTGCTATAACACACTGAGCACTACTCTGTAACCATAAGATAAGGCATAAAGATCGATATTGGCCTGAGGTAAATTTTCATAAAGGAGATCTAACATGTTGGTGCCAATTAAAAGAGAAAACTGGACATTGGACATTACTGCTCCTGTAGTCGAATCTAGGTGACTCTGATACTGGTCCATCATCATTGTTGTCCTATTACACCTATTACACTGTGTTGTATGCTAGTACATATTATACAGCCCATTCCTTGTAATTAACCCTCGTAGGTGTTACAGCCACTACCACCAGCTTGGTCTTGCTGCCACCAAAGCTCAAAGAGGGTGCTCGTTGCCCACGTGTGGGTGCACCCATCACTGGTGCAATTATGTGCACTAATGTTCTGCTAACTGCTGTTGATAGCTGCTGCATTCACCCAGATGCACCCACAGCAGGACAGCCTGGTGACATGGGTGTAAATCAGTTTTTTTCTTTAAAATTTGAATCTTTTCTTATAATTTTTTTCTTGTAAATTTGCAACCTTTTTCTAGTAGATATGTGATTTCTTTTCTTGCAAACACATGGTCCTTTCCAAACGAGGAAAAGGCTCCTGAATGCACCGTTCTTTTTTCTTCAGTTTGTAAACAAATGCACATGGCTCACATCACGTTAATTTACAACAGCAGTAAAGACAATTGCAGCTTTACACCTGTAAGGGGAGCCCAAGACCAAGTGCTACATAGTGCTGCTTTAAAGATGCACTCTGGTGGCAATAAAACCACAAAAAACACCATCAAAAACACATGTGTATTGGCCAAAATAGTATATTGTGGCTTTTTATATACAGATACATTTTCATTGCCTTATAATTGCTTGGAAAGAGCTTTTTACATCTACCACCTACTTGAGTATGTGCAGATCTATGAATATTCTAATTAGCTCCACCCATACTCCCATCCACCAATAGCTGGAAGAAGAGGACTTTGAGCCAGGGTTTCAAGAAGGCAATCCAACTTGAGGAAGGATCATTCTCGGTGGAGCGGAAAGTTGCTGCCCGGCCCCGTTTGGAGGCTGGAATGTGAGCCGCCCAGTGGGCCACTTTTGGTAAGCAGAACTGGCACTGGCTCGCCGCAGTCACCGGTGGCCGGGGTACCCTCATTGAGCTAATTAAAATATTCATAGACCGCCCTGGCCTTGCTGAGCTAATTAGAATATTCATAGGTCGTGGTCTCGCCAAGCGCGGCATCCCGTCTGTTAGCAACTGCGGTGAGCCAACACCAGTTCTGCTGACCAAAAGTGGCCTACAGGGCGGCTCACATTCTGCAGCTCAGAGCCCCATCCGCCGGTGAAGTGAGATGAGAGCCTAGCCACATTCAAGCCCCCCCCCCCACCTCTTTCCGCTCTCTCTCTGCTGCTCCTCAACTCCTCCCTCTTCCCCGAAGGTAGCCAAGAGTATCCGTCTGATTGGTTAATGTTATAACCAATGAGGCCAAGCAGAAATGCTTACGTAGCTACAAACGGTCTGTCCAAACTTGCCCGTTTGGGGGGGGGGGGGGGGTTCCCAAGCTGGAAATTCACAGCAGAAAAACACAGATTTGGGACTGCGGTCAGATTTTACTCTGGATATGTCTTGTAAGTAACAAAAACATGTTACAGACATGTTAACAACAGAAAAAACTTGATTTTTGCCAGAGTGTCACTTTAAGTTTTGCCTTAAGCAAGGGAAATGCAAACTCGATCAGGTGACTAACTTGGCCATTGTAAAATATTCCACTTCTTTGCATTAAAAAGCTCATGAGTTGCTTTTGCCTGATAGTATCTCACAAAAGTGAGGACACCCCTCACATTTTTGTAAATATTTTACTATATCTTTTTATGGGACAGCACTGAAGATATGACACTTTGATACAATGTAAAATAGTCAGTGTACAGCTTGTATAACAGTGTAAATTTGTTGTCCACTCAAAATAACTCAACACACAGCCATTAATGTCTAAACCGCTGGCAACAAAAATGAATACACCCCTAAGTGAAAATGTCCAAATTGTGCCCAATTAGTCATTTTCCCTCCCCGGTGCTATGTGACTCGTTAGTGTTACAAGGTCTTTGGTGTTATTGCTCTCACTCTCTCATACTGACCACTGGAAGTTCAACATGCCACCTCATGGCAAAGAACTCTCTGAGGATCTGAAAAGAAGAATTGTTGCTCTACATAAAGATGGCCTGGGCTATAAGAAGATTGCCAACACCCTGAAACTGAGCTGCAGCACAGTGGCCAAGACCATACAGCGGTTTAACAGGACAGGTTCCACTCAGAACAGGCCTCACCATGGTCGACCAAAGAAGTTGAGTGCACATGCTCAGCGTCATATCCAGAGGTTGTCTTTTTAAAATAAACATATGAGTGCTGCCAGTATTGCTGCAGAGGTTGAAGGGGTGGGGTGGGGGGGTCAGCCTGTCAGTGCTCAGACCGTATGCCGCACACTGCATCAAATTGGTCTGCATGGTTGTTGTCCCAGAAGGAAGCCCTTTTTAAAGATGATGCAGAAGAAAGCCCACAAACAGTTTGCGGAAGACAAGCAGACTAAGGACATGGATTACTGGAACCATGTCCTGTGGTCTGATGAGACCAAGATAAACTTATTTGATTCAGATGGTATCAAGCATGTGTGGCGGCAACCAGATGAGAAGTACAAAGACAAGTGTGTCTTGCCTACAGTCAAGCATGGTGGTGGGAGTGTCATGGTTTGGGGCTGCATGAGTGGTGCCGGCACTGGGGAGCTACAGTTCAATGAGGGAACCATGAATGCCAACATGTACTGTGACATACTGAAGCAGAGCATGATCGGAAACTGGGCCGCAGGGCAGCAGGGCAGTATTCCAACATGATAACCACCCCATACACACCTCCAAGACAACCACTGCCTTGCTGAAGAAACTAGGGTAAAGGTGATGGACTGGCCAAGCATGTCTCCAGACCTAAACCCTATTGAGCATCTGAGGGGCATCCTCAAATGGAAGGTGGAGGAGCGCAAGGTCTCTAACACCATGATGTCATCATGGAGGAGTGGAAGAGGATTCCAGTGGCAACCTGTGAAGCTCTAGTGAACTCCATGCCCAAGAGAGTTAAGGCAGTGCTGGGAAGTAATGGTGGCCACACAAAATATTGACACTTTGGGCACAATTTGGATATTTTCATTAGGGATGAACTCACTTTTGTTGCCAGCGGTTTAGACATTAATGGCTGCGTGTTTTATGTTATTTTGAGGGGACAGCAAATTTACACTGCTATACAAGCTGTACACTGACTACTTTACATTGTATCAAAGTGTCATATCTTCAGTGTTGTCCCATGAAAAGATATAATAAAATATTTACAAAAATGTGAGGGGTGTGCTCACTTTTGTGAAATACTATATGTTTTGGGTCACCATCTGTACTGTGAAGCGCTGTCCAATCAACTTTGCTGCATTTGGATGAAGCTGAGCAGAACAGTATAGTATCCCTATAGACTTCAGAATTCATCTGGTTGCTTCTGTCTTCTCTCACATCATAAATAAACACTAGTGACCCAGTACCATTGGAAGACATACATGCTCATGTAACACACTGCCTCCACCATGTTTTACAGAGGATGTGGTATGCTTTGGATCATGAGCCATTCCAAGACTTCTCCATACTTTCTTCCTCCCATCATTCTGGCACAGGCTGATCTTGATTTCATCCATCCAAAGAATGCTGTTCCAGAACTAGGCTGGCTTCTTTAGATGCATTTTTTTTGGGGGGGGGGGGGGTGAAGATTAATCTGGCCTTTCTATTTTTGAAGCCAATTACTGCCTTGTACTTTGTCGTGAACCCTCTGTACTATTTGCTCTCATGAAGTTTTTTTCTTTATGGTAAACGTAGATACTGATATACCTATTTCCTGTAGAGTGTTCTTCACTTGGGTGGATGTTGTAAAGTGGTTTTTCTTCACCATGGAAAGGATCTTGTGATCATCCACCATTGTTTTCCATGGACATCCAGGCCATTTTGAGTTCCCAAGCTCACCAGTGCATTCTTTTTTTTTCTCAGAATGTACCAAACTGTTGACTTGACCCCTCCTAACATTTTTGCCATCTCTTTAATGGATTTTTTTTCTTTTCATTTCAGCCGAAGGATGGTCTGTTTAACTTCCACTGAGAATTTCTTTGACTGCATGTTGTGGGTTCACAGCAAACGCTTCCAAATGTAAATGCCACACCTGGAATTGACTCCAGACATTTATCTGCTTGACTGAAAATGGATTAATTAGGGAATAGCCCATGCAGCCGATGGAATAGCTTTTGTCAATTGTTGAGACTTTGTATATAATGGTTGCAATCCCTAAAGCGCAACTCCAGTTTGGATGTAAATTAAATTTGGATGTCAAATTAAAGCTGAGAGTCTGAACTTTAAGTCCATCTTGGTTATATAACTGAATCTTTAATATGTTTTAGTGAACTGCTAAAATAACAAGACTTGTGTCGGTGTCCAAATATATATGGACCTAATTATGTGTGCAAAGAGAAAACATAGTGTAATCTTAACCTTGGAGGTAAAGCCATGATGATAATAAAATAATGCAAAAGAAGCATTTTTCCTCTTAGGTATGATCAAAAAGTGGTGATTTTCAAAAACAAAGCTATGAATGAATACAGAGAATTAATGCTAAAAAAAACCTCTCACCATATCTGTGTCTGAAACTGGTCCAAAGCTGGTGACAAAGATGTTTGTCTTCACCTCAGTTACTCTGTCTAGAGAGAAGAAAAAGTCAAGAATCAACACAGTGAAAAATATTTGTGGCCATTAGTATGGAAGTACAAATCCAGACTGTGAACTTTAGGGTGCCAAAAGCTTTATTTTTGGAGGGAGGCAGGGGTCCACCTGTATAATTTACAACATAATAGGTTAATTTAAGGATGTTAAAACACCTTTTAAACACAATTTACATAATATGTAGCTGTCTTCATAAACAACTTAAGCAGAATTTATGCACCATGAATGTTACAGTACTTTAAACATTACTGTCAAATTAATGTGGAAGTGATATCTGGACTAAATCTGGCATGTTGTACGCATTTCCTTTATATTAAAAGCACAGGGATCGGCAACCTCCCTCCTATGGATTGCCACCTTAGCGTGTTGGAGGGGTTTGCGTGTCCTGATGATCCAAGGAGCTATGTTGTCAAGGGTAATTTGTCCCTGGTAGGGTCTCCCAAGGCAAACTGGTCCTGGGTGAAGGGCCAGACTAAGGGTGCATCCCAATTCACCCCTTAGACCTACCCCATTAGATTTATTGGCAAAATGTACAAACTAGCAGCTGTTTGCAATAAACAGATCAAACAAGAACAATTTAAATAGCTCAACACAACTAACATTACATCAACTTTCTTCAAATTCAACACAAAATGCCACTTTTAATGACTACTGCAGTCTCAAAATTATTCAATGCCTTTATGACAAGCACCTTCAGTATTTAGCAGAGCACTCTTTTGCTCTTATAACCTGCTGCAAACATGATGCATAGCCAGACAATAGTTTCTGGCAGCGTTCTGAGGAATCTTTTAGATTAGATTAGATTAGATTCAACTTTATTGTCATTACACGTGTATGAATACAAGGTAACAAAACACAGTTTAGCATCCAATCAGAAGTGCAAAGGACAGCAGTGCAGTATATACGGTAATTAACAGTATGTGCAATTTAAGCAAATATATGCAAATATATCTGAATAATGAATATAATGAATCTTAGCCCATTCTTCACGGGCAAAGCCCTCCAGTTCACTAATATTCTTGGGTTTGTGTGCTGCAACTCCCTTTTTCAAATCCCACCAGAGATTTTCAAATGAGGTTCACGTCAGGCAACTGTGATAGCCACTCTAGTATCTTCTAGGACTTCTGAAACCAAACCTTGGTAGACTTTGAGGTATGCTCAGGTTCATTGCCCTGTTGGAAGGTCCAATGATGCCCAAGCTTCAGCTTCCTCACAGATGACATGACATTTTCACCCAGAATTTCCTGGCACTTGACTGAATCTATCTTGCCCTCCGCACGCTGCAGGTTTCCAGTGCCAGAGGAAGCAAAGCAGCCCCAGAGCATTACTGAGCCACTGCCATGCTTCACTGTTGGCAGGGTGTTCTTTTCAGCGTATGCTTCACTCTTTCTCCTCCAGACATACTGCGGTGCTTCCTCGCTCCACAGAACAGAATCCCAAAACATCTTTGACTTATTTATATGGTTTTGAGCAAATTAGAGCCAACTTTTCTTGTGCTTTTGGGACAGTAGTGGTGTTCATCTTGGAGTTTGGGCATGGAGCCCCTCAATGTTTAGTATGCACCTTACTGTCGAAACTGAAACCTCAGTGTCTGCTGCCACCAAGTCTTGCTGCAGGTCTTTTGCAGTTAAGAGTTTTTGACCACCTGCCTCCTAAGGACTCTGGCGGCAGCTTCCGCTTTTTGCCATGTCCAGATAGTGTAGCCACTGTTCCTTTAACAGTGGACTTGGACTTGTTTCTGTACTTGTCCTTTTAGACCTTAGTGCAGCTTTTGATACTATCGATCATAATATTCTACTTGATAGAACACTATGTTGGACTTAATGGGACTTTTTTGCAGTGGTTTAGATCTTATTTATCTGATAGGTTCCAGTTTGTTCATGTCAATAATGAGTTTTCTTTCAACTCAAAGCTCAGTCATGGAGTTCTACAGGGATCTGTGCTTGGCCCTACTCTTTTTAGTTTATATATGTTTCCGTTAGGCAACATTATTAGAAAGCACTGTATACATTTTCATTGTTATGCAGATGACACACAGTTATACCTGTCAATGAAGCCAGATGATAGTAATCAATTAGCCAAGTTAGAAGCCTGTCTTAAAGAAATCAAAGCTTGGATGACTTGTAATTTCCTGCTATTAAATTCAGATAAGATTGAAGTCATTCTTGTTGGTCCAAAAAACCTTAGAAATACCTTTCCAAATCAAACTCTTAGTTTGGATGTGGTTACTCTTTCTCTTAATAGTTCTGTGAGGAACCTTGGAGTTATTTTTGATCAAGATCTGTTTTTCAATTCACATATTAAATTTGTTTCCAAGACTGCCTTCTATCATTTGCATAATATTGCAAAGATTTGGAGCATCTTGTCTCAGAGTGATGCTGAGAAACTGATCCATGCTTTTGTTAGCTCTAGATTAGATTATTGTAACTCTTTATTATCAGGTTGTCCTACAACATCTTTAAAAAGTCTTCAGTTGATCCAAAATGCTGCAGCAAGATTTTTAACAGGTACTAGAAAGAGAGATCATATCTCTCCGGCTCTGGCCTCCCTTCATTGGCTTCCCATAGAGTTTAAAATTAAGTTTAAAATCCTTCTTCTTACTTGCAAAGCTCTAAACAATCAGGCCCCTTTTTATTTAAAAGATCTGATACTACCGTATTATCCTAACAGAGCACTACGCTCCCAAAATGCTGGAATACTTGTAATACCTAGAATCTCCAAAAGTACAATGGGAGGCAGAGCCTTCAGTTATCAAGCTCCTCTCCTGTGGAACCAGCTGCCAATCTGGATTCGGGAGTCAGACTCGATCTCTGTTTTTTAAGAATAGGGTTAAAACCTTCCTTTTTGATATAGACTATAATTATTTTTTGCTGGTCATTAACATTTGTTTGTTTCCTCCAATAGATTGAGTCCCCATCGTGCTGTTTGCTCTCTACATGTCTGTTCTTTTCATCTTCTCTATCCCCTCACCCCCCAGCCAGTCGCAGCAGATGACTGCCCCTCCCTGAGCCTGGTTCTGCTGGAGGTTTCTTCCTGTTAAAAGGGAGTTTTTCCACTCCACCATCACCAAATGCTTGCTCACAGGGGATCGCCTGATTGCTGGGGTCTTTCTGCAATTGTAGGGGTTCCCCCTACAGTTGAAAGTGCTATGAGATGACTGTTGTTGTGAAATGGTGCTATTGTAGCGGTTTCATTAAACCCCCACAACACACAGACAGAACACTGAGACAGTCAGCTCGCACTCCTGGGTTTCTTTCCGCTGCATGCTGCGTTTACAGCCGTGAAGTTAAAGTGTTCATGCATTTTGTCCTTACTGTGCTTCTTCTGAGCATCTTACATATGTAGATGTGCTTTGAGGTAAATCTCCACAAAAAGACTGGTCAAACACAGCGCTCGGCTAGAGCAAGTAACAGAACAGTGTAATGTGTATTAATGTCTACAGGCAGACGCGTTTCGTCTGGCTCACCTCTGTGATGTTAATTGTTGCCTTTCATCCATTGTACTCATGTGTCCTGTCCTCACTGTGACCTAGGGACTGAGATCAATATGTCTCTCAAATGCAAATGTCTTATGCCTGTTCTGTTATCTCTTTGATCATACTAACTGCTGGGGTATGTCCCTTTGATGTATTGTTGTGGTCGAGTATATATGCTGCAACTCTGTAACGCAAACTCTCTCTCTCACTCTGATCCTGCAACTGGTAGGGCACAAGCTTTGTGCCCGCCTCTCCTTCTCTGAGAGCCGTGGGCTCGCTCTCGGCGCTCATGCACGGCGCCGGGAGCGGAGCTCGTGACGGCGGTATGATAATAAAACTTCCTTAAAACTTCAGTAAACGCCGCTTTATTTCATGCCGCCGCACTATATAAATAAAGTTGAATTGAATTGAATTGAATTAACGTTATAGTTGCGATCTATGCTTCCAACTGTATCTCCAGGAACATTATGCATCATTTTCTTAGGGGATCCCTCTCACCCCTCACACAGTCTCTTCTCTCTGATGCCGTCAGGAAGGAGATACAGGAGTATTTGAGCGAGGACATCCAGATTAAAGGACAGTTTCTTTCCTGCTGCGATAAAACTGTTAAATGAACAGTAACCTAGTTGCTATTTATTTTATTTGAAGTATTTTACTGATATTTATATCATTTTAAGTGAACTAATGATGCTCTCTAGTTCTTTCACATTTAGGTAGGCTTGTTAGAGAGATATTGTTCTTAAATTTTTTTGAGTGGTTTTGTTGTAGAAACAGCATTTCGATTTATGTTTACATGAAAATGGCAATAAAGGGATCATCATCATCATCATTTTCTTTGATTGTGCAAGGCAATGATCTCTTCTCTGAACTTTTTGGACAGTTAGTTATGTACTTTGCCATATTTCTAACATGTAATCAAATATCACCGTCAACCGTCCAGGTATCTGAGGAATTCTTTCTCAAGCACGTTAATACTTGGTTGCATCAGGTGTGCTTGAGACCACACCTGATTTGCAAATGTGTGCTCTTATGAGGAATTCTATTCAGGGGATTGAATAACTTGAGACTGCAGCAGTCACTGAAAGTAGGATTTAATGTTTAACATGGATAAAATCCTTGTAATATTAGTTTTATTTAACTATTTAAACTATTCTTGCATAATTTGTTTTTTGCAAACACCTGAAAAATTTTACATTTTGCCAGTAAACTTAAAATGGAGTGGGGCTGATTGATTTTGATTGCAGCTGTATGTCTGGAATCAAAAAGGCATCTGTCTCATTTTTGGCAATTCATGTGTACTCTATGCCAGACTCTTCTCACCCAAATGTGACCTTGGCAAAAAATAATTCATGCCCTACTCCTGTAAGATTAAATTTATTTGACCATGGAAACTTGTAAGCTAAATGTGCCCTAAATGTTCATAGAGATGTGACAGATAGGAAGAGCACAGCCTCATGTGTTTTCTGTTCAGGCGAGAATGTGCGACTGCATCAGTGCTGCAGCATTGCGTCCATTTGCTCCCATGCTCCCTACACTCTGTCTCTTTCAATAATTACTGAAGCTAAATAAATCTCTCATGCTTGGCCAATTCAAAAAAAAGCTCCCACGTCTTTTACTCCACACTCTCACAGCAGACAGCATCTAATACACAATTAAAAGAGATGGATCCAGATAAGGGAAATGTGTGGATGCCAGCTCACCTTGCTATACATCATCTCAACATAGACCAATGTCTCGACAGTTTGGAAAGTGATAAATATGTAGTCTGCCTTTTATCATGCACCATTTTTCCCTCAAAGTGTTGTTTTGTTTCTCGGCATTGTGCATTGCGGATGCCCACAAATCCATTCTGAGGGAGTTAAAAATGGTCAAATGCTACTTTTTTGTTTGTGCGTCATGACTCATGTTTCCTTCCACTGAGGCTAGATAAGCACCAGTAAAAATCAGTGAGCGGTTTATTAGTAACATTTATCTAGAGAGATTACATTGTAAATCATAGGGCTGGATAATACGCCACTGCTCTGTGTTTATAGGGCAATGTAAATCAGGAGCAAGTGACAGGTTGCAGGATAATAGGCTCAATCCATTTACCAAGTCATACTGTTGGGAGCATTTATTTATGTAAACCAGGACGGTATGTAAATCAGGTGGATTGAAATTGATATTTTTATAATTTATTTTGTTTTTACTCTGGGACAAGGAGGGCCTCATCTGTATGATACACCTGTTTTATGGAGACATGAAATACTGACTTAGTATGAAAACTGTTTACCGTCTCTTGACATGAAATGATGCATTTTATCATGAGAGCTTTCATGTATGAAAGCAGGCTTCTCAATAATCACGTCTACCTATACAATATAATGCCACAGTGTGTTGGGCATTTGTTGTTTGGAAAATCAATTTAAAAAGACAGGATGTACACGCGCGCGCGCACACACACACACACACACACACATGCACGCAGCAGAATGTGTGAAGTAGTTTGCAGGTGATGTCACTAACCAAGCCACTATTCTACATCATAAATTAATTTTTTAAGTGCACGTGTGTGTTTTTAAAGGTGCAGGATGTAAACTGAAAAGCATAAGCATACAAATAAAAAATATGCTCCTACTGCTACCCAGTTACTTTGCAAAATGAATTGTTAGGTTTTTATTCTCTTAAAATGAGCCATTTATATCTATGATGTGGCAGTTCCATATACTAGACCAATCCAACAAAATACGGAAGTAATCAAAGCCACCATTATCCAATTGTTTTAAAAATATTAATAATGGATTGCATTTATGTAGTGCTTTCAAGAAACCCAAAGCGCTTTACAATGAAAATCCATTATTCATTCACTCCACAGACAGTTGTACAAATTTGTCCCTACAGCACTACAGTTTCTTCTTTTTTTTTTCTTTTAATGTAATGTCACGTTAGACAAAATACATCAACAGCAAAGACAAATTTCAACTTTGGAAAAAAACACAAAATACAAAATACACAGCCTTTACTATACCAAGCACATCCCTGTCTGAGACTGCACAGTTTACGCAGATTCCCTGGGTGTACAGTGGACAGAGATGCTCAACAGAAGTGGGTCAAGACTGTCAACACAGAGGATTTTGTTCTCAATAACAACAGCCAAATGGTTAGCATGCAGCTACCTAGCTCACCATACAGCAGTAATATTTTAACACAGTTCAGCTAGCTGACATTAAGGGATAAACATATTGCGGCTTTGGGGCTGTGATAAGGGGGCGGGGATTCTCCCGGCATGCTTGCGCCGCGGAGGATTCAAACACTGTTATTATCCGTGTGTTCTAAGAATTATTGCTGTGCCATTATAACTGTTATAAGACCAGTTAGCGTTGTTTCCCTGTATGTGATAGATCATGTATCTGTGTCACCATGAGTGAGATGAGGGTCTGTGTAAATGACCTCCCCTCCGTTCTGTGTTGTGAGTGTGTGTTGAATAAAGTCTGTTGCGTCACAGCCATCTCTCCTTATTGTGTGAACCCGCATGGAATGTCACACTGGTGTCAGAAGTGGGATCTTGGAGAGATGGAAGTGAGGATCGATGTAGCAATTCGGCAACTCCGGCGGCTCATCGGCCAGATAGAGACGAAGATGGACGAATGGAGCAGTGGACCCGACAGGGCCAGCATAAGATAAGATAAGATAAGATAAGATAAGCCTTTATTAGTCCCACAACGGGGAAATTCCAGGATTGCAAATTCCAGGAGGGCATACCCCGCCCTCTGTCTTTCTCAAGGCAGGGGGGGCCAAACAGAGCAAACCTGCCCCACTTCCCACCCTTTTCAGGGCAGGATGGGCCGCTTTGGTGGCGAAACTCCGCTGGATGGCTACCTGGCTACCTGGCCCTGGTCAAACTGGCTGCTGCGCTGAATGGCTGGACGCCCGAAGAGACCACTGTGCAGGTCTCGCTGGCCCTGGAGGGCGGGGCTCTCTGCACACTGTCTGACCTCCGGCCTGAGGAATGTCACAGCTGGCCAGCACTACAAGGAGCGCTCCAGAGGCAGTTTGGGAGAGCGACCAACGCTGAGCATGCCTAGAACAGCTGGCCAACCGCCAGCGAGGCAGCCGAGAGAGCCTGGGAGCCTACACAGAGAACATACATGGCTACTGACACAGTGTGGCTACCTGGATTTTGAACAGGGACAATGGAGAAGCTAGCCTTCTCAGCACTTCATCCGTGGGCTCTGCCCAGCCCGGCTCCCGGAACACATTCGGATTCATGCAGTGAGCAGCCGGGAGGTGGCCGTGGCAGAAGCAGAACGGGTGGAGCCGATGATGGATCATGCAGTTGATGTGTCCTCACCGAACCAGAGAGCTTTCCAGGCGACAGCTGAGAGCGAGGAGGAGGAGGAATTATGCTGGACCACAGCTGCGTGGTCCATGAGAGTACAACAACGGCGGTGCGAGGAAGGATGCTTCCACTGCGGGGAGCCAGGACACATCGCGCGTTACTGCCCGGCACCCACCCCACAACAAACCACCCTCTCACCGGCTTTAACCTGAGATCAAGGTGGCATAGATGGGGCCCTGCCACGTCCCATGGACATTTTCCCCAATGGATGGCTGGGCCAACTTGGACAATCACCAGGGCTGTATCTACAGCAAAGCCTGGACAGCACACCAATCCGGGCCATGATCGACACCGGTTCCCCCATTTCCCTGGTCCGACCTGGGGCGCTGCCTGGCACAGATGGACTCGAAATGCAAGGGTGGGAACCTACCCGGCACTGCATCCTCCCAGCCACCGGTGAGCATGCCAGGCCGGGGAGGCGATGGATTCTTGGGCTGGGAGTGGCCAGTCAGAACACGAACCACTCGTTCTGGCTGGCTGACATCCAGGACCCGTGCATCATTGGACTAGATCTGCTCGCAGCATGGGGCGTGAAGATCGACGCTGCCAGCTCCTCTCTCCTGCTGGGGGCTCAAACCATCACGCTCTGTGGCAACAGCCAGATGAGGAACCAGGGGGCCCGCGCGATCGGAGGGCCGGTGTCGTCAACGAAGGCCGAGGATCGTGACCCAGCAGTCTCATGGGCTCTTGCATGCGGCAGCTTCGGAGCAAGCAGGACAGAGATCCTTTCATCTCCTGGGTCCGGCAGTGGCTGGACACAGACCAGTGGCCTGCTCAGAAGGCTGCAACTGTGCTGGACCCAGAGATTAAAGGCCCTGCATTCCCAGTGGTCCAACCTCTGCTGTCACGAGGGTGTTGTTTATCGGTGGTGCCAGTCTCCAGCTGGGCAGCGTCACGGCTGGCAGCAGCTGATCCCCCGACAGCTCCGCTCCGAGGTGCTGCAGTTGGTCCACGGGCCGGTGGGGGCAGGCCATTTTGGAGTGAAGAAGACTCTGTAGCAGCTTTGGGCTTGGTTTTACTGGCCGGGGTGCCGTCGGGACATGAAGCGCTATGTCCACCGCTGTGCCATCTACATGGTTCAGAGAAGACAGACGCAGCAATCCCACGCCCCCCTACAGCAGTATGTGATGGACAGCAAACCGGGGTTGGCTTATTCATTCCGCTCGAGAGGACGCCTGCACATGGTACCCGAACTGGCACCTAGCGGCTGCCCCGGCCTTGGATGCGCTCTGCAGAGCGTGCCCAAATGCCAAGTCACGTTTCGTTACCTTGTATTCATACATGTGTAATGACAATAAAGTTGAATCTCAATCTCAATCTCAACTGGCTCGGGAGACCCCGGCAGCGGCAGAGAGTCAACAGAAACGAGCATACGACTCCCGTTGCCAGGGGAGGGACTTTGCTGGACTTTTTCTGCCCGGAGCGGAAAAAGGGACTGTCACCAAAGCTGGCGAGCCACTGGTCGGGACTGTGCGTGCTGGTCGCCGACAACGGCGGTTGCCCCGACGCCTGGATGGATTTGTATTGGACTTTTGAGTTGGACTTATTATTCTGGGGACAGAAACCAGTCCAGGGGGAAACAGTGTAGCGTCGGGGCTGTGATAAGGGGGCGGGGATTCTCCCGGCATGCTTGCGCCGCGGAGGATTCAAACACTGTTATTATCTGTGTGTTCTAAGTGCTTTTGCTGTGCCATTATAACTGTGTTATAAGACCAGTTAGCGTTGTTTCCCTGTATGTGATAGATCATGTGTCTGTGTCACCATGAGTGAGATGAAGGTCTGTGTAAATGACCTCCCCTCCGTTCTGTGTTGTGAGTGTGTGTTGAATAAAGCCTTTTGCATCACAACCATCTCTCCTTATTGTATGAACCCACATGAAATGTCACAATATTCTCCAATGGCTGTGGTGATGGCACATAGCTCTTAGTTATACGGAAATGTAAGATTTATTGCTCAAGTTTGGGGCACCTAGTGACCACTAAGTGAACACCAAGGAGCCACAACCAAAACAAAGGTAGCAGCCTTACCTTCTGTAGGACTGAAGTAACTGTCAAGGCAGTCAATAATGTCCAAATTTAATTTTAAATTAAAACATCAGCAACATTTTAAAAAGATTAATATTACTTGTTCATCAGTGTGGCTATTTTTATATTTAATACTACTATATGAGGTCCCCATTTTCCCTCTACTGACATGTACAGAATTGAGTATTTGTCGATCAGAGCAGGAGCCTGCAGTGGACATGTCACGATTTATTCAAAGAGTCAAAGATTTTATTTGCCAATACTACTATACATACAGGACATACAGAAGACGTGAAATGCTGTTTCTTTCTCTTCAGTAGTGTGCGCAATATAAAAAAAAAAAGAATAAGGCTGGAAAAACAACAGCAGTCTATGTACAGTAATGCTACCCGTAGTGCAAATAACGACAAAAGATAAAAACCCAGATATCCCATAGTGCAATTAAAGATAAACGATGAAACCCAGCAATGATACATACAGAAAAGTAGAGCAGTAATACTTGTAGTTGCAAATTTGATGTGGTAGTGTAGGTGCAGACAGTGACAGAATGGACTGCACATGATCAAAATTCCAACTAGAAAAGCACTCAGAGCGCATACCTCCATTTCTCATGGATCACCTCCAAAATGTAATGGGTTAGTGTGTAGGCCTATAGCCACTTGTGGTGAAAATTGCATCAAAGTCTGTCCATCAGTTTTGGAGTATTGTTGCTAACACACTGTGAGACAATAAAGCCTGTTTTCCACTAGCCCAGCACACCTCGGTACGGCTCGATTCACTTCAGTACAGCTCGGAACGCTTCTGTCTCCATTAGCACAGTGTTGCGGGGCAGCAGCAGATTCTCAGCGAGGCGGGGCCACACTCCCCTGATGTTATGCACTGGACTGAGTCCTTATTTACACCAGACAAAAATGGAGGATCCAAGGATTATTGCCTTGCACGCTCTGTGGTTTTATCTCACAATTAATTTTATCTCATAATTAAGCTGCAACAACACAAGTCACTTTTGTTTTGAATTAACTGCCAAATGACCTAGAAATAATGAGCTGAAACTTGTTTTTATTCGTATTAAATAATGAGACGGTGGCACACTGGACTACACCACATCCTAGGGCATTTTGGATGTACTGAATTAAAAAAATTCATGTTTTTCACCTTCAGGTCAACGTTTGGAACAACAGTATTATTATTTTCCGTTTAGATGATGCTACACTCCTTCTAAAGTATTGTAAATCTCTGAATTTGGAATGCCGATAGAACATTCAATTTACATATACTTGTACCTTTGACTTGGTGCTAATTTTTTATGATATTTCAATAAAAAGAACAGAAAGCGTACAAAAAGATTTCTTTTTTGGTCTAGTTAAAAATTACATTACCTTTACAATGGTTGACCCTCAGTATCATTTTGATCAGACTAGGCAATGGAATTTCTATGTAATTATACTGTTTTATAATTCAGTGTTATAACAGACAAACCACACTTTCCAAAACAATTCCATTTTATTATATACAAAATATTAAAATAAAAAAAAACTTTGCAACACAACATGAAAGTTAATCGACATTTTATACACGCCGACCACTGAGTGCTGAGGCTCGGTAGAATTAATCCGTCTCTGCCAGCTGTGGGTCAGGAAGTCTCGGTTGAATAATCCGGACGGGCTGTCGCGGCGGACGCGTGGGATGATTCTACAAGGAAAATGCACACAATAAAATACAGCACGAAATATATACAGAAAAGACAATAGTTTTTAACAAGAATACATAAGCTTATTTCAGCGTATTGTTCACATGAATAATTACAATAAAAGCTTTAGTCCGCATTGTGCTGCAATGCGATCATCATCCACAAATGAACAGCTTTTTTATTGCATAAATAAACTGAGCGTCTTACCGAATATATTTGCGAAAAAACGCACAATAAAAAAAAAATTAAAACTCACCGTTAAAGGACTCCGATGTCGAGACCTCCCGGTATATTTTTTCATTCCGGGCGGCTCCGTCTAACTCGCGCTGCATACGTTCGTCTGACAATGCAGTGAGCAGACACTGCAGCTCCTTACTGGTCCATGGAACATCCTTATTACGCGAAGACATTTTTGATAGAGAATAAATGAAAAATAGCACAGCAATACACTGAAAAGGAACTGCCAACAGTGGCTGCGTGCTGAGTAGGTCGTGAAGATTCTTTTTTTTTTTTTTTTTCAAAAACTTTATTGAGAAGGTCGTGAAGATTTGGTAGAAGAGGAGGAGGAGAGGGGCGGTTACAACCTGACCAATCAGCGCCGGTTACGACCTGACCAATCAGCGGCGACCAGTCTGTTAACGTCACAACACGGCACAGCTCAGCACTGCTGTACCCTGCCCTTCAGCGGGGCTGAGAATCACGGCTGTTAAACCGTGTTGGGGCTTGTGGAAAAGCGTACAAAGCGTGCTGAGCCGTCCCGTGTCGCGCTAAAGCGTGCTAGTGGAAAAGGCCCTTAAGAGCCTTGGCTGAGGTATGCATTCTCAGATCATCACCAAAATATAATGGGTTCCTCTCTAGCCCAAGAAGCACCTCTGGTGAAAATTTCATCCAAATCCATCCAGTAGTTTTTGTGTAATCCTGCTGCACAAATACAAACAAAGCCCTTGGTGGAGGTATGCACTCTCAGATCATCACCAAAATCTAATCATCTGTTCCCCGTGCCATTACACACCTTTCCTGAAAATTTCGTCAAAATCCGTTTATAACTTTTTGAGTTATGTTGGTAACAGACAGACAAACAGACAAACAAACCCCAGTAAAAACATAACCTCCTTGGCGGAGGTAATAACAGACAGCCGCAGATATGGCATTTGTGCAAATGGTTGCAGTAAAGTGCAGAGACATACAGCAGCAAATTGATTACTGTTGGTGTGCCAGTCTTTCTGTGCCAACAGCTCAGGTAGTTATTGTGCGAGTGAGTGTGTTACCATCGGGCGGGGGCAGAGTTCAGGGTCCTGATGGCCTGGTGATGGCTCTGCAGGTGAGGCGGATGAGGTAGATGTCTGGGGGGGGGCAGAGGGGCACCAATGATCTTGCTGGCTGCTTTCACTGTGCATTGTAGTGTCTTCCAGCAGGAGGCGGTGCAACTTGCATACCACACCGTGATGCAGCTGGTGAGGATGCTCTCAATGGTGCCCTGGTAGAATGAGCACATGTTGGGGGGTGGGACTTGTGCTCTCCTCGGTTTGTGGAGGAAATGGAGGTGAGTTTGAGCCTTCTTGGCCAGAGATGTAGTGTTGTTGGACCAGGAGAGGTCCTCAGAGATGTGCACCCCCAGGATCTTGGAGCTGCTCACCCTCTCCACAGCTGCTGCATCGATGATCAGAGGGGGATGCTGTGTGTGTTCCCTCCTGAAATCAACCACAATCTCCTTGGTTTTTCCCACATTCAGGATGAGATTATTGTCTTTACACCACTGGACCAGTAGGCTCATCTCATTTCTGTAGTTGGCCTCTTCATTGTTGGTGATGAGGCCCACCACCGTTGTGTCGTTCGCAAACTTTATGATGTGGTTGGTGTTGTAGGTTGGTACACAGTCATGGGTCAGAAGGGTGAAGAGCAGCGGGCTGAGCATGCACCCTTGTGGGACCCCTGTGCTTAGTGCGATGGTCTTGGAGGTGTTGCTGTCGACCCAGTTACAGAGAGAGGTTTTGAATCCCAAGTGTCTGAGTTTTTGTATTTGGTGCTGGGGAATGATTGTGTTGAATGCTGAACTTAAGTCCAAGAACAGCATTCGCACACAGGAGTTCTTTGAGTCCAGGTGGGTAAGGGCTGGATGGAGAGTAGCAGCAATGGCATCTTCTGTGGATCTGTTTGACCTGTATGCAAACTGAGATGAGTCGTGGGAGGGAGGGAGGATGAACTTGATGTTCTGCATGACCAGGTGCTCGAAGCACTTCATTATGATGGAGATCATTGCTACGTGCTGGTAATCATTGTAGCTGGATGGGACGGGCTTCTTTGGGACTGGTATTATGGTAACAGTTTTGAAACATGTGGGGATAACAGCTTGAGTCAGGGAGATGTTGAAGATGTCGGCCAGGACATTCTTGAGCTCCTCCACACAGTCCTTCAGAATCCGCCCCGGTACTATATGTTGTCTGGTCCAGCTGCCTTGTGTGGACTATAGCCTGCTCATATGGAGGAGGAGTGGACTTATGTGCTGATGTGCTGTTTTGTGTTTCAAAGCGGCGAGCTTTGTAGCTGGTGAGGGTCTGTATGCCACGCCAAAGAAAATGTGCATCTGGTGTTGCTGAAGTGAGTGGATATTTTCTTGTTGTACTGTTGTTTTGCCTCCTTGATGCCAGGACACATTGGCCCTAGCTGTTGTTAGTCTTGCAGTGTTGCCGGCCCTGAAGGCTGTGTCCCAAGCCTTCAGGAGAACTGTGGACCTCTGCTGTCATTCATGGCTTTTGGTTGGCACGAACAGTGATGGTTTTGCAGTGAGTGACATCATCAATGCACTCAGCTATGTATGCTACAACAACCTCAATGTACTCTTCTATGTTTGTGTGTCCATTGTGAGTGGTTGCATGCTTGAAAGTGTCCCAGCCTGTAGTGCTGAAGCAGTCTTTCAGAGCATCAGAGCATACTCTCCATCCTCTTAATGCTTTCCCTCTTGTCTTGGAGGAGGGCTGTAAAGCTGGTGAGTGAGACTGCCATCGGGCTGATGACGTACTGTATATTGCTATATTGTGAATATTTCTCATAACTCACAAAACCCCATCCAACATCTGAGATTCAAGCCAGATCATCTACCAACGCTTGACAATATATCTCATTTCTAGCTGTTATTCTAGCTTATTTTGCTATAGCGTATTACATTATGGCCAGAAATATGGATCTCAGAGACAACAAAAGAGGGAGGGTGGGGTGAACTGTGGCTGATTAGCATTTAAAGAAACAGGTTGTTGACAAAAAGGATGTTTAACCTGGGTTGAAAATGGTGCTGCAACAATTAAACCCTGAGGTATTTTGACCAACGTTTGTCACAGACAACTGGGAACTGCGCCAACACGAGGTCACATAACCGAGGATTTCCTACAACATTGTAGCATGCACTGAATTATGGAAATCCATGAGAAAACAGGTAAAATTAAGACATACAATTAATAAACAAAGTGGAAACAACATGTAAGGAAAGCGTAAACAGTACACAAGCAACATATAAATGTGATGATTTTAACTCTGAGAATTGTTATTTGTTTTAATTTGTTTAAAAAACAAAATCCTTAGTGGCATTCTGTTCAGTTTTTCATCAGGATGGCTTGTCATACAAATGACCTGCATGACAATCAAACGCCCCAGGCCTCAAAAGCACAAAAGATGAAATAGAAACTTCCCCTTTTTGACATTAAGGCCCAAATGTCATGCGTTTTGTCTCTGCACAACATGAATCCTGTACATACAATAGTCTTTGATGCTCCAGACAGACACAGGTATAGACAGGCAGAGTCCTGAGTCTCACACTAATGATATACAGTGGCTGTAAAACCGTATTCACTCCGTTGGATGTTTTCCCCTTTAATTGCTTTTATAAATGGAATCATGGTCAATACCACGCACACTTGTAAGAAAGTGAGATCAATATTATTGAAATTATCTATGAATTTTCATTATTATTCAATTCAGTTGTACTCTATAAATGTTTTTTTTTTTTAAATATTTTTCCTCCCAACAGATTTGTTTTTTTTCAATTGAACTGTACAGGTTATCGGTCCCACAAAAGGTGTAAAAAGTTTTGAAATGATATATCCTGGTCTCATTTTTCTCAGGGTTATTAGGTGTGTTCTTTTGATGTCTCTTTTATTAGTGCCAGTCATCAAGGACAAAGCTGGTAAGGTAGGCAGCCTTGAAAATTATAAGCCAATCGCCTTAGCCAGTATTTTATCTAAGGTTTTAAGATAAGATAAGATAAGATAAGATAAGATAAGATAAGCCTTTATTAGTCCCACAACGGGGAAATTCCAGGATTGCAACAGCACAGGGATAGCAACACTCAGAGCAACAATCAGAAGGCAAGGAAAAAAAACAAAACAAAAAAAAAACAAGCAAGCAAGAGCAGCTAATATACATATGTACATATTACTATAAAATATATATATACACACACACAGACACACAGTGCAGAGCATTGTAGCTGGATGGAATAAATATATGAATATGTAAACACACAGTGCGGAGCATTGTAGCTAGATGGAATAAATATGTAAATATATAAACACCCACAGTACGGAGCAATGTAGCTAGATGGAATAATATGTAGATATTGAAACACACAGTGCGGAACATTGTAGCTAGATGGAATAAATATATAGATATATAAATATAAACACACCCAGTGCGGAGCATTGTAGCTAGATGGAATAAATATGTAAATATATAAACACACACAGTGCAGAGCATTGTTGCTAGATGGGATGAAACAGCACAACCGTCTACGTAGTTATCCTACATGGTATGATTATGTGCCCATACATATTCTCACTCTCCATAGCGACCGGTATTTTCCTAGTTGTATGCCGGAGGGGACCATTGTGTAAGTCTATTGCATCTTTTGCATTCAAAAAACTATTAGTTTGTTACGTCTTTTTGCTATCTCTGCGAGCAGCCCTGCTTAGGTTGTACAGTCTGACAGCCGTTGGTAGGAAGGACCTGCGAAACCTCTCGGTTGTGCACCTGGGATGATGTAGTCTGCTGCTAAATGAGCTCCTCAGTGCATTCAGTATGTCCTGCATAGGGTGGAACTCGGACTCCAGCAGAGATGACAGTTTAGCCACCGTCCTTCTCTCTCCTATCTCCTCCACCGGATCAAGGCACTGCCCCAGGACAGAGCTAGCTTTCTTGATCAGTTTGTTCAGTCTCTTCCTATCGGCTGCAGTAATGCCACTGCCCCAGCAGACCACTCCAAAAGTGATGGCTGATGCCACCACCGTGTCATAGAATGTCTTCAGCAGCGCCCCTTGTACACCAAAAGACCTGAGTCTCCTCAGCAGGAACAGCCTGCGCTGTCCCTTCTTGTAGAGTGCCTCAGTATTGTGTGACCAGTCTAGTTTACTGTTCAGATGAACACCCAGGTACTTATAGGCTGTCACCATCTCGATGTCTGTTCCCTGTATATTTACTGGTGCTGTGAGGGGTTGTCCTTGCCTGCGGCAGTCCACCACCAGCTCCTTAGTTTTCCTCGCGTTGATCTGGAGGCAGTTCCGATGGCACCAGTCCACGAAGTCCTGGATAAGCCCTCTGTACTCAGCTTCATCTCCATTGGAGATGAGGCCAACGATCGCAGAGTCATCAGAGAACTTCTGTAGATGGCAGTGTGTTGTGTTGTGTGAGAAGTCCGCAGTATAAAGAGTGAACAGGAAGGGAGCCAGCACCGTTCCCTGGGGGCCCCCCGTGCTACTGATGATCGTGTCGGACACACAGTCCCGGGTTCTCACAAACTGAGGCCGGTTCGTGAGGTAGTCCAGGATCCATGATGACAGGTGCTGGTCCACCCCTGCGCGCAGCAGCTTGTCCTTCAGGATCATCGGTTGGATGGTGTTGAAAGCACTGGAGAAGTCAAAGAACATGATCCTCACCATATTCCCGGGCTTCTCCAGGTGGGACAGAGAACGGTGAAGGAGGAAGATCACCGCATCCTCCACCCCAATGCCATGCTGGTAGGCGAAATGGAGTGGATCCATCGCTGGTTCCACCAGGGGGCGGAGGTGAGCAAGGAGCAGTCTCTCCAGGGTCTTCATCAAGTGGGACGTCAAGGCCACCGGTCTGTAGCTGTTCAGGTCTTTGGGGTGGGAAGTTTTTGGTACAGGTACCACACAAGATATTTTCCACAGCTGTGGTACCCTCCCCAGTTTCAGGCTCAGGTTGAAGATATACGTCACAATCCCACACAGCTGGTCTGCACAGGACTTGAGGAGCTTTGCGCTGATGCCGTCCGGTCCCGACGCCTTCCTCACCTTGATCTTCCTCAGCTCCGTCCTCACCTGGGTCCTGGTCAGGGTCAGGATGGGGGGCTGTGTGTTGGGAGTGGGGGGGTGTTGGTGGAGTGGGGAGTGGGCAGCAGGACTTGATTTCTTAAGAGGCAGCAGTGGTTGTTGTGCAGACAGGGGGGAGGGCGGTTGGTCAAACCTATTGAAAAACAGATTCAGGTTGTTCGCCCACTCCCTGCCCCCTGTGGCCTGGGGGGAGGTATTCTGGAGCCCAGAGATGGTTTTGAGGTTTCTCCAGACCCCGCTGATGTCGCTCTGTTGCAGCTTGTCCTCCATCTTCTTCCTGAAGCTGTCCTTGCCTACTCTGATCTTTCTCCTCAGCTCCCTCTGTACGGACTTCAGCATCTCCCTATTCCCTGACCTGAAGATCCTCTTCTTCTCTCTCAGAAGTGTTTTTATCTCAGGGTTGATCCAGGGTTTGTTGTTTGAGTGACGCCGTATGATCTTGGTGGGAACGGATTTGTCCACACAGAAGCTGAGGTTTTAGAAAAGATTCTCCTGGACAGACTGAATAAGTATATTGGCTCCACTGATAATCAGTTTGGATTTAAAGCCAAGCATAGCACTCACGTGAACGAATGCGAAGCAGAAAACTCATCAGTTTTTATGTGTTTTATTGATGCTTCCAAGGCTTTTGATCGTGTCAACCATGGGAAGCTCTTTAGGAAATTGAGTGAAGGAGGTGTGCCAAAATATATCATAAGAATTCTGTCATACTGGTGTACTAACCAGACCATGAGGGTTAAACGGGGCAATTGTATTTCAGGCCCATTTGGGGTTAGCAAGGGAGTCAGACGGGGGGATTTTTGTCTCCAGCTCTTTTTAATTTTTATATTGATGATCTGTCTAGGTCACTAAGAGCTTGTAAAACTGGATACATGATTGGTAGCACTCTTGTCAATCATATCATGTATGTCAATGATCTTGTGCTTTTTAGTCCAAGTAGTGCTGGTCTTCAGCAGCTTCTGTCTGTCTGTTCTATATATGGTTTGGAACATGACATTAGATACAATGCTATAAAATCATATTCAATTCAATTCAATTTTATTTATATAGTGCCAAATCACAACACAGGTTATCTCAAGGCACTTTACAAAAAAAAAAGAGTGGGTTTAGGCCACGCTCTCAAATTTATAGAACCCAGCAGAGACCCCTAAGAGCAAGCACTGCAGTGACACAGGCGAGGAAAAACTTCCCTTTAACGGGCAGAAACCTCGAGTGGAACCATAGCTCATAGAGGACGGCCATCCGCCTCAACCGGCTGGGTTGAAAAAAGAGGTAGAAAGTAGGAGGCCTGGCAGTAGCTACATTCAAATCAAACATAACAAATACAATTCATCATTAACATTCACAGCCAGACATTCCAGTATCAAGCCAGGTTAGGCTTCACGTGTGAGTGAAGGACTGGCAGCGGCAACATTTTTAACTATAGGCCTTATCAAAGAAAAAAGATGTCAACTTACTCTTGAATAAAGAGAGAGTGTCTGCCTCCCGAACTGAACTGGGAAGATGGTTTCACAGGAGAGGAGCTTGATAACTGAAAGCTCTACCTCCCAATCTACTTCTGGAGACCACCAGTAGTTTGGATTTTTGGGAGCGCAGAGCTCTGGTTGGATGATAGGGAATTATGAGTTCTTGCAGGTAAGAAGGAGTCATACCATTAAGAGCTTTATAAGTTAGGAGTAATATCTTGAATTCAATTCTATATTTTATTGGGAGCCAATGTAAAGAAGCTAAAACTGGGGTAATGGAATCTTTTCTCCCTGTTCTCATCAGGATACGTGCCGCTGCATTCTGAATGAGTTGGAGAAACTTTATGGACTTACAGTATTAGGACAACCTGATAAAAGTGAATTACAATAGTCTAGCCTAGAGGTGATAAAGGCGTGGACACGTTTCTCTGCATCTTGCTGAAGATGCAGAGAAACTCGTGCCATCACTCGTGCCATCACTCCAAAAGTGCCATCACTTTTGGAGTGGTCTGCTGGGGCAGTGGCATTACTGCAGCCGATAGGAAGAGACTGAACAAACTGATTAAGAAAGCTAGCTCTGTCCTGGGGCAACGCCTTGATCCGAGGGAGGAGATAGGAGAGAGAAGGACGGTGGCTAAACTGTCATCTCTGCTGGAGTCCGAGTTCCACCCTATGCAGGACATACTGGATGCACTGAGGAGCTCATTTAGCAGCAGACTACATCATCCCAGGTGCACAACCGAGAGGTTTCGTAGGTCCTTCCTACCAACGGCTGTCAGACTGTACAACCTAAGCAGGGCTGCTCGCAGAGATAGCAAAAAGACGTAACAAACTAATAGTTTTTTGAATGCAAAAGATGCAATAGACTTACACAATGGTCCTCTCCGGCATACAACTAGGAACATACCGGTCGCTATGGAGGGTGAGAATATGTATGGGCACATAATCATACCATGTAGGATAACTAAATAGACGGTTATGCTGTTTCATCCCACCTAGCAACAATGCTCTGCACTGTGTGTGTTTATATATTTACATATTTATTCCATCTAGCTACAATGCTCTGCACTGGGTGTGTTTATATTTATATATCTATATATTTATTCCATCTAGCTACAATGCTCCGCACTGTGTTTTTATATATCTACATATTATTCCATCTAGCTACATTGCTCCGCACTGTGTGTGTTTATATACTTGCATATTTATTCCATCTAGCTACAATGCTCTGCACTGTGTGTTCATATATTCATATATTTATTCCATCCAGCTACAATGCTCTGCACTGTGTGTCTGTGTGTGTGTGTGTGTATATATATATTTTATAGTAATATGTACATATGTAGTATATTAGCTGCTCTTGCTTGCTTGTTTTTTTTCTTGCCTTCTGATTGTTGCTCTGAGTGTTGCTATCCCTGTGCTGTTGCAATCCTGGAATTTCCCCGTTGTGGGACTAATAAAGGCTTATCTTATCTTATCTTATCTTATCTTATCTTTATGAGACAGGATGGACCTAATTTTGGAAATATTACGCAGATGGAAGAAGGCAGTCTTAATAGTTTGCTGAATATGACAGTTAAAAGACATATCTTGGTCAAAGACAACTCCAAGATTCCTAACAGAAAACTTAGAACATGTGTACATGTGTAAACATATATAGAACCAAGAAGGACACATGTTTAACATTTCCTGATTTTAAATTATCAGGGAATATTCTGCCAGTCTGTGATGAGACCAAATATCTTGGACATATCATCACTGAACAAATGACTGATGATGATGATATCTACAGACATTGTCATTTGTTGTGTGCACAGGCTAACATTCTGTGTCAGAGGTTTAGTGCATGCTCACGTGAGGTTGTCTCTTTTCGGAGCATACTGTACACCCATGTATACTACACATTTGTGGGCCAATTATAAGGCAAGGAGTTTGAGGAGACTTCAAGTTCCCTATAATGATGCCCTTAGACTGTTACTGAAGAGGCTTAGATGGTGTAATGCAAGTGAGCTCTTTGTAGCTGCAGGAATTAGAACTTTTGGAGCCATTTTAAGGAACCTTATGTTTAAATTATTTGTAGGCTTAATGCCTCTGAAAATGAAATGATTTTATCTTTAACAGGGTTAAGATTTAGTATCATGCGTTATCAATCCCTGTTGTGGAGACACTGCTACACCTGTTTGCATTGATTGTGAATTTTGTGTATTTTTTTCTTTTATCTATCTATCTTTTCTCCTGTATGCATTTTTTTTTTTTTTACTGGACCTGTGAGTCTGAAAAAATTTTACTATTTTGTCAAAATTTATTTCTATAGCACATTTAAAACAACAGCTGACCAAAGTGCTCTACAAGTCACACAAATTGAAAAATGTAGTCAATAACCACCCAGCTGACAATAAATACACACAATAAAACCTCTATCATATAAACAGGAGCCAGATACATAAAACCAAAATAAAATGACAAACTGTGCATGCACATTAAAGACAAGATGTCCTCAGCTAGGAGTGAAAGCCAATGAGATGCAATATGTTATTGATAACTTGTGAAAATAAGAAATCTGGTATTTCAAATTATTAGAATATTTCAGTTTGAGTAAATTAACATTCAAAAAGAGGAAGGGTGGTGTGAACTGTGGCTCATTTGTCATATATTATATAGTACATACATTCATTCATACATACAGAGGAGATTAAAATTAGAGAACAATGTATTAATACTTGATTTATTCTAATATACTATATGTTATTCTTCATTGTTCAGAATTTGACAGAATATCAGCTGTGGCTATACCACTGCTGTACCAGCATGTTTCTTTAAATAACAAAGACACTTCAATACAAACATTTAATTTGTTAAAAAAAAAAAAAAAAAAAAACAGGGAGCAAAATTAGAGAATAGTCATCACTGTGTCAGAAGAGAAAATCTAAACAATGTTTTTTAAGATAAGATAAGATAAGATAAGATAAGCCTTTATTAGTCCCACAACGGGGAAATTCCAGGATTGCAACAGCACAGGGATAGCAACACTCAGAGCAACAATCAGAAGGCAAGAAAAAAAAACAAGCAAGCAAGAGCAGCTAATCTACATATGTACATATTACTATAAAATATATATATACACACACACAGACACACAGTGCAGAGCATTGTAGCTAGATGGAATAAATATGTAAATATATAAACACCCACAGTACGGAGCATTGCAGCTAGGTGGAATAAATATGTAAGTATATAAACACACACAGTGCGGAGCACACACTGGGCTGTAAAATTCAAAAATTAATAGTAAGTATAAAGGCCCTCGCTTTGAATGACTTCAGCACATCTGTGCCCCCAGGACATCACTAGTTTCTCACACTGCTCTGGTTGGATCTTGGTCCATTCTTCTTGCAGTCTCTTCCACAATTCAGTAACTGTAGTGCGTTTCATAGCCATTGCTTTGTCAGCAAGGATTTTCCAGAGATTCTCTATGGGGTTTAGATGTGGACTCTGGGCTGGCCATTCCATCGTTTCAATATTGTTAGATTCAAGGAACTGTTTAACCCATTTTGCAGTGTGACAGGGGACAACTGTCTTGCATGAAAATTGCAGGCTGATTGGGAGACAACTGCTGTGAAGGAAATGCATGTTGCTGAAGGAGGTTCACATAAACATTTGCCGTCACCCTGCCATGTACAGTATCTCACAAAAGTGAGGACACCCTTCAAATTTTTGTAAATATTTTATTATATCATTTCATGGGACAACACTGAAGATATGACACTTTGATACAATGTAAAGTAGTCAGTGTACAACTTGTATAACAGTGTAAATTTGCTGTCCACTCAAAATAACTCAACACACAGCCATTAATGTCTAAACCGCTGGCAACAAAAGTGAGTACACCCCTTGTGAAAATGTCCAAATTGTGCCCAATTAGTCATTTTCCCTCCCCGGTGTCATGTGACTCATTAGTGTTACAAGGTCTCAGGTGTGAATGGGGGGCAGGTGTGTTAAATTTGGTGTTATCACTCTCACAGAAACCATATTTTATGGTGACTTCAATATCAACTGGTCTGATAATAAGGAAAAACAGAAACTGAAAAGCCTCATGACTAAATTTATTAAAATTAATTAAACTTATTGACATGGTATTCGCTAATAAACCAGAACGAATAACCAGAACCTATAATCTTGTAACTGGTTTCTCAGATCATAACATGGTTCTTGCTGTCAGAAAACTCACTAAAAAGCGACTACAGTATTTTGGAGGAGTCGATATTGACAAATCAAATTTTATTATTCCCAAATCAAAAAATTAGGAGTTTGAACATTACTTAGAGAATCAAAATTGGGAGCAGCTCATGTCTATATATGAAGTAGATGATTGTTGTAATTTTATAACTGCAACAATTACTAAGTCCATAGAAAAATTTACAAAGCAAATTAAAAGTAGACAACAGAAGATTAACCTACCATGGTTAAATAATGAAATAAGAAAACTTATGAAGAGGCGAGACTCTGCATTGAAAACATCATTAACCTCTAAACTGCAAAATGATCTTGTGTACAAAAGTTTAAGAAATAAAGTGGTACAAGAGCTGCGAAAATCAAAAGTATCTTATTACAATAAACTGATAGATCATGCAAAGGGTAACAACAGTTCCCTATGGAGGCATTTAAATAACTTAACTAATAAAAAAAATGTTCAGAAGGGGGTAAAGGAACTTAGAATCAATGGCAAGACCATCAGTGACAAGGCTACACTGGCAAATGAATTTAATTCATATTTTGTGGGCTCTGTGGAAGACTTAACAAAAAACTTTGTGCTGCCAAATGTGCTCAACAACACAAATTCCATACTTCCAACAGATTCTTTTCACATCGATGAGGTAAATGAGGAGTTAATTGCTGGTATTGTCAAAACACTGTCAAACTCAAAAACTAATGATATCTACAACATGAGCACCTCCTTTCTCAAAACGCACAGCAAAATATTAATCAAACCACTGACTCATCTCATTAATCTCTCCATTAGGTCTAGTACATTTCCTTCTGGCTGGAAAAAAAGCTGTCGTCATACCAGTTCATAAATCAGGCAGTAAAGACGATATATGCAATTACCGCCCAATCTCTATTTTACCAGTCCTGTCTAAGGTTCTTGAAAAAGTTGTAGCTACACAGCTGATAGACTACTTACAAGACAGTCAACTTCTTCATCCACACCAGTTTGGTTTTAGACCAGGATACTCAACAGAAACAGCAAATTGTTGCCTTATTGAAAATGTCAAACAGTCCTTGGACAGGGGTAATGTGGTAGGAGCTGTTTTTCTAGATCTCAAAAAGGCTTTCGATACTGTAAACCACAGTTTGCTTTTATCCAAAATGGTATCTTTTAACTTCTCTCCAGACACATTAGACTGGTTTGCATCTTATCTCCAGAATAGAGAACGGTGTGTAAAAGTTCACCAGGATAAATCCTCACTTTTAAACAACCGTATGGGTATCCCACAAGGGTCCATTCTTGGTCCTTTACTTTTCAGCATTTTTATTAATGACTTGCCGCTACACTGCTCTGCTGCAACATGCCAACTTTATGCAGATGATGCAGTTATTTACACAGCTACCAAGACTCCAGCACAGGCTGCAGATGTGCTGTCTACAAGTATGGTTGATGTCCAAGAGTGGCTCCTCCAGAACCATCTATTGCTGAACCTTCAGAAAACAGTTTCAATGTGCTTTTCAATCAAAAAAAATATAGCCTGCAATGTTTTAAAGTTAATATACATGATCATGACATCAGTTTAGTGACAGAATTCAAATACCTTGGCGTTGTACTAGATCCTCAACTCAAATTTAATCTTCATATAAAGAAAATTTCAAAAACAGTAAAAAAAAATCTGAACTGCTTTAAATTAATTAGATATTACATACCTTACGAACCTGCTGTACTGTATATGCATTCTATGGTTTTTTCTCATATATCATACTGTTTGACAGTCTGGGCTCAAGCAGCCCCTTCCACAATAAGACATATAGGAACACTTCTGAGAGAGAAGAAGAGGATCTTCAGGTCGGGGAACAGGGAGATGCTGAAGTCCGTACAGAGGGAGCTGAGGAGAAAGATCAGAGAAGGCAAGGACAGCTTCAGGAAGAAGATGGAGGACAAGCTGCAACAGAGCGACATCAGCGGGGTCTGGAGAAACCTCAAAACCATCTCGGAGCTCCAGAATACCTCCCCCCAGGCCACAGGGGGCAGGGAGTGGGCGAACAACCTGAATCTGTTTTTCAATAGATTTGACCAACCGCCCTCCCCCCTGACTGCACAACAACCACTGCTGCCTCTAAAGAAATCAAGTCCTGCTGCCCACTCCCCACTCCACCAACACCCCCCCACTCCCAACACACAGCCCCCCATCCTGACCCTGACCAGGACCCAGGTGAGGACGGAGCTGAGGAAGATCAAGGCGAGGAAGGCGCCGGGACCGGACGGCATCAGCGCAAAGCTCCTCAAGTCCTGTGCAGACCAGCTGTGTGGGATTGTGACGTATATCTTCAACATGAGCCTGAAACTGGGGAGGGTACCACAGCTGTGGAAAACATCTTGTGTGGTACCTGTACCAAAAACTTCCCACCCCAAAGACCTGAACAGCTACAGACCGGTGGCCTTGACGTCCCACTTGATGAAGACCCTGGAGAGACTGCTCCTTGCTCACCTCCGCCCCCTGGTGGAACCAGCGATGGATCCACTCCATTTCACCTACCAGCATGGCATTGGGGTGGAGGATGCGGTGATCTTCCTCCTTCACCGTTCTCTGTCCCACCTGGAGAAGCCCGGGAATATGGTGAGGATCATGTTCTTTGACTTCTCCAGTGCTTTCAACACCATCCAACCGATGATTCTGAAGGACAAGCTGCTGCGCGCAGGGGTGGACCAGCACCTGTCATCATGGATCCTGGACTACCTCACGAACCGGCCTCAGTTTGTGAGAACCCGGGACTGTGTGTCCGACACGATCATCAGTAGCACGGGGGCCCCCCAGGGAACGGTGCTGGCTCCCTTCCTGTTCACTCTTTATACTGCGGACTTCTCACACAACACAACACACTGCCATCTACAGAAGTTCTCTGATGACTCTGCGATCGTTGGCCTCATCTCCAATGGAGATGAAGCTGAGTACAGAGGGCTTATCCAGGACTTCGTGGACTGGTGCCATCGGAACTGCCTCCAGATCAACGCGAGGAAAACTAAGGAGCTGGTGGTGGACTGCCGCAGGCATGGGCAGCCCCTCACAGTACCAGTAAATATACAGGGAACAGACATCGAGATGGTGACATCCTATAAGTACCTGGGTGTTCATCTGAACAATAAACTAGACTGGTCACACAATACTGATGCACTCTACAAGAAGGGACAGCGCAGGCTGTTCCTGCTGAGGAGACTCAGGTCTTTTGGTGTACAAGGGGCGCTGCTGAAGTCATTCTATGACACGGTGGTGGCATCAGCCATCACTTTTGGAGTGGTCTGCTGGGGCAGTGGCATTACTGCAGCCGATAGGAAGAGACTGAACAAACTGATTAAGAAAGCTAGCTCTGTCCTGGGGCAGCGCCTTGATCCGGTGGAGGAGATAGGAGAGAGAAGGACGGTGGCTAAACTGTCATCTCTGCTGGAGTCCGAGTTCCACCCTATGCAGGACATACTGAATGCACTGAGGAGCTCATTTAGCAGCAGACTACATCATCCCAGGTGCACAACCGAGAGGTTTCGTAGGTCCTTCCTACCAACGGCTGTCAGACTGTACAACCTAAGCAGGGCTGCTCGCAGAGATAGCAAAAAGACGTAACAAACTAATAGTTTTTTGAATGCAAAAGATGCAATAGACTTACATAATGGTCCCCTCCGGCATACAACTAGGAACATACCGGTCGCTATGGAGGGTGAGAATATGTATGGGCACATAATCATACCATGTAGGATAACTAAGTAGACGGTTATGCTGTTTCATTCCATCTAGCAACAATGCTCTGCACTGTGTGTGTTTATATATTTACATATTTATTCCATCTAGCTACAATGCTCAGCACTGGGTGTGTTTATATATTTATATATCTACATATTATTCCATCTAGCTACATTGCTCCGCACTGTGTGTGTTTATATACTTGCATATTTATTCCACCTAGCTGCAATGCTCCGTACTGTGGGTGTTTATATATTTACATATTTATTCCATCTAGCTACAATGCTCTGCACTGTGTGTTCATATATTCATATATTTATTCCATCCAGCTACAATGCTCTGCACTGTGTGTCTGTGTGTATATATATATATTTTATAGTAATATGTACATATGTACAGTATATTAGCTGCTCTTGCTTGCTTGTTTTTTTCTTGCCTTCTGATTGTTGCTCTGAGTGTTGCTATCCCTGTGCTGTTGCAATCCTGGAATTTCCCCGTTGTGGGACTAATAAAGGCTTATCTTATCTTATCTTATCTTATATAATCAAACCCTAAAAATCTTGGACAAAAAGCCCATTAGGTGGCATCACTGTAATATTTTAAAAAAATACAACCTATTGAGTTTTGAGAGTTTCATTGACCTCTGTTTACTGAAATTAACGTTCAAATGTTTCCATAAATCAGCACCCGAGCCACTTGCTGGTTTCATCCAAAGACAGGACAGCAGCAGAGCCACCAGGAGTTCTGTTAACAATAACTGTAAAATATTCCACCGCAGAACCACATTTGGACAAACAGCTTTCTCTATAAAGGGCAGTCACATCTGGAACACAATGCCAAATGAAATTAAAATAATAACGGACTTTAAAACATTCACTAAAAAGGTTAAAAACTGGCTGAAAAATAAACAAGAATGTACCCATGTATGAAATGATTGTCTGCAGGGTGAGAGTGAATGAAGGGAAGGAATGAATGTGTTTGTTTATAGTGAGTGACGAAGGGAGGGAGGCCTGAAATAGGCAAATGTGTGTCAGGTTGTTATATTTGTGTATTTATAATATTTATAATATTTATAATTGTGTATTTATAATGTATTTATGTTTTTTGCATTGATGTATGTGGTTATTGTGTATTCCTTTTCTTTCCTTTTTTTTTTTTTTTCTTTTTACTTGTTTCTCCTTTCTAAAGCCCATCCAGGGACAAGAGTTGCAAATTAGCTAATAGCTATACACTCTGTGCAACACATCAGATTGATTGTCATTGATTAATTGTCTATGTTTATTGCACTGTCCCTGTCAAATAAACAAATCTATCTAACACTCTCATACTAGTCACTGGAAGTTCAACATGGCACCTCATGGCAAAGAACTCTGTGAGGATCTGAAAAAAAGGAATTGTTGCTCTACATAAAGATGGCCTAGGCCAGGGGTGTCCAACCATGTGCCATGGAGAGCCAAGACCCTGCAGGTTTTACCTCCAACCAGTGTCTTCAACAGCAGATTTCTGTGAACTTCTTCCCACTGATTGCTGATAAGTGAAAACACCTGCTGAAGAGACTGGGTAGAAGAGAAAACCTGCAGGGTCTTGGCTCTCCATGGCACCTGGTTGGACACCCCTGGCCTAGGCTATAAGAAGATTGCCAACACCCTGAAACTGAACTGCAACACGGTGGCCAAGACCATATAGCGGTTTAACAGGACAGGTTCCACTCAGAACAGGCCTCGCCATGGTCGACCAAAGAAGTTGAGTGTACGTGCTCAGCGTCATATCCAGAGGTTGTCTTTTGAAAACAGGCATACAGTATGAGTGCTGCCAGCGTTGCTGCAGAGGTTGAAGGGGTGGGGGGTCAGCCTGTCAGTGCTCAGACCATATGCCGCACATTGCATCAAATTGGTCTGCATGGCTGTCATCCCAGAAGGAAGCCCTTTTTAAAGATGATGCAGAAGAAAGCCCGCAAACAGTTTGCTGAAGACAAGCAGACTAAGGACATGGATTACTGGAACCATGTCCTGTGGTCTGATGAGACCAAGATAAACTTATTTGATTCAGATGGCGTGAAGCGTGTGTGACAGCAACCAGGTGAGGAGTACAAAGACAAGTGTGTATTGCCTACAGTCAAGCATTATGGTGGGAGTGTCATGGTTTGGGGCTGCATGAGTACTGCCGGCACTGGGGAGCTACAGTTCATTGAGGGAACCATGAATGCCAACATGTACTGTGACATACTGAAGCAGAGCATGATCCCTGCACTTCGGAAACTGGGCCACAGGGCAATATTCCAACATGATAACAACCCCAAACACACCTCCAAGACAACCACTGCGTTGATGAAGAAACTGAGGGTAAAGGTGATGGACTGGCCAAGCATGTCTCCAGACCTAAACCCTATTGAGCATCTGTGGGGCATCCTCAAACAGAAGGTGAAGGAGTGCAAGGTCTCTAACAACATGATGTCGTCATGGAGCGGAAGAGGATCCCAGTGGCAACCTGTGAAGCTCTAGTGAACTCCATGATTAAGAGAGTTAAGGCAGTGCTGGAAAATAATGGTGGCCACACAAAATATTGACACTTTGGGCATAATTTGGACATTTTCACTTAGGGGCGTACCGGTACTCACTTTTGTTGCCAGCGGTTTAGGCAATAATGGCTGTGTGTTGAGTTGTTTTGAGGGGACAGCACATTTACACTGTTATACAAGCTGTACACTGACTACTTTACATTGTATCAAAGTGTCATATTTTCAGTGTTGTCCCATGAAAAGATATAATAAAATATTTACAAAAATGTGAGGGGTGTGCTCACTTTTGTGAGATACTGTAGCTGTACAAGAGGCCCCACTCCTGCTGCAGAAAACATCCCCCAAACTATGACACTTCCTCCTCCAAATTTAACTGACTTCCTTACACACTTTGGGTTCAGTCTTTCCCCAGTATAACACCAAACATGTTGTTTCCCATCAGACCCAAATAAATTGAACTTACTCTCATCACTGAAGTGCACTCTGGACCAGTTCTCGTCTGTCCACACAACATACTCCTCAGCAAAGGCAAGTCTAGCTTTTTTACTCTTTCTGCTGATGAGAGGTTTGGTCACTGCAGAGTGAGCTCTGAGTCCAACTTGTCTTAAACGGAGATCACTGTGAGCCTAGACAGACCCTTGTCCTGTTCAGTAGTGAACTGGTGAGCAATTCCAACTGCAGTGTTGAACCGATTCCCCATTGAGAGTCTTTGCATAATCCTGTCCCCCAAAGCAGAGCAGAGTGAGAAACTAGTGATGTCCTGTGGGTGCAGATGTGCTGAAGTCATTCAAAGCAAGGACATGTACACTTCTATTAATTTTTGAATTCAAATACCCTAAAAAAAACCCCATTTAAATCTTCTCTTCTGACACAGTAGTCACAGTTCTCTAATTTTGCTCAGTTTTTTTTTTTTTGTTTAACAAAATAAATGTTTGTGTTGAAGTGCCTTGGTTATTTAAAAAACAAACTAACATGCTAGTACAGCAGTGGTGTAGCCACACCTGATATTATGTCAAATTCTGAACAATGAAGAATAACATATTTCAGAATAAACCAAGTATTAATACATTGTTTTCTAATTTTGATCTCCACTGTATATACATACAGGTGCATCTCAATAAATTAGAATGTCATCGAAAAGAGTATTTGTTTCAGTAATTCAATTCAAAAAATTTAAAAAAAATTCCACAGTGATATATTTCAAGTGTTTATTTCTTTTAATTTCGATGATTATGGCTCAAAGCACATGAAAACCCCAAATTCAGTTTCTCAAAAAATTTGAATATTACATAAAATTATTAAAAAAAATGGATTTCAATAAAAGTCCCGGTTGACTAAAACGTATGACAGTGTACACACTCAATATTTGGCCGGGGCTCCTTTTGCACGAATTACTGCATCAGTGCAGTGTAGCATGACGGCGATCAGCCTGTGGTACTGCCGAGGTGTTATGAAGGCCCAGGTTGCTTTGACAGAGGCTTTCAGCTTGTCTGCATTGTTGAGTCTGGTGTCTCGTCTTCCTCTTGACAATACACCATAGATTCTCTTTGGGGTTTAGGTCAGGAGAGTTTGCTAGCCAATCAAGCACAGTGATACCATGGTCATTAAAGCAGGTTTCAGCACTTTTAGCAGTGTGGGCAGGTGCCAAGTCCTGCTGGAAAATAAAATCAGCATCTCCATAAAGCTTGTCAGCAGAGAGAAGCATGAAGTGCTCTAAAATTTCCTGATAGACGACTGCGCTAACTTTGGACTTGATAAAACACAGTGGACCAGCACCAGCAGCTAACATAGCTCCTCAAATCATCACTGACCGTGGAAACTTCACACTGGACCTCAAGCAACTTGTATTCTTGATTTCCAAATGAAATGCAAAATTTGCTTTCACCTGAAAAGAGGTCATCTGCTGGTGTTGGTCGACTGTGTGCTGTCAAGGCCGAAGTTAGTGCAGTTGTCTACCATGAAATATTTAGAGCACTTCAGGCTTCCCTCTGTCTGTGATGATTTAGGCTTTTTGTGGCATATTGCTCTCCTGCCCTATATTAGGAGAAGTTTGCATCAGGCAGCTACTGGAGGAATTTTCAAAACATGTGTTCCTATCAATGGCTTATTTATTTCTCTTTGGTCTGTACCAATCATCTGTTGCACCTTTAATGCTGGTGATAATTTATTAAATCTGGGTGCTGTCGTAAAATTGATTTCACTTTGCTTAATGTATTGGTTGTTTTTCTTAGCAAATACTCTGTACAGTATATGCTAATGGAGGCTTGTTTACAATTGTCAGTGGCGGTCTGTACACTGGATAGACAGGAGCAATATATCAGTTTCCATTTCCTTTATGATAAAAAAATTTCATACAGCCATATTGGTTCTCCGCTGTAATACTGCAATGTCAGTAACTCTGAAAATAGCTCTATGCTACAGTGAAAAGGTACCTACTTTTGAAGTTGTGATCATAATACAAAATGCAATATAACGAAAAATAACGCTACTGTTGTGCACAAACATTGTTCTCCGCTGGTAGAGTTTATGATTATCAAGTGCCGACCATTCTACTTACTGAGAGAATTTACATCCATCCTTCTCACCGCTGTTGACATCCCGCCCACCATCACCAGCGACAGGAACGAGGCACTAAATGAACTCTATCATGCTGTAAGTGAGACACAAGCAGTGCACCCAGATGAATTCCTCATCACAGCAGGAGACTTCAACCATGCAGAGGTTCCTGCCCTCCTACCCTGCCCTCCTGCCCTCCTACCAGAACTACACCAACATGAAGACTTTTCAAAAAGAATGGTAAATGGCGTTCACTTATATAGTGCTTTTTCTCATCTCTAGATGACCAAAGCGCTTGCTTTCCAGATCCTGCTATCCACTCATTCACACACTGATGGCAGCGGAGCCACCATACACAGGTGCTGGCCTGACCCACCAGGAGTAGCTGGGGGTTCAATGTCTTGCAAGAGGAGACAACCTGCTGGACTTGGTGTACACAACCCACATGAGAGCACACAAGGCCTTCCCCCTCCCCCACCTTGGTCTCTCTGATCACATCACCATCTTGCTAAGGCCTGCATACAAACCCAGAGTGAAAACAATCAGACCAACAAAAAAGCAGGTACGTGTGTGGCCAGAGGGGGACTCTGATGCTCTGAAAGACTGCTTTAGCACTACAGATTGGGACACTTTCAAGCATGCAAACACTCACAATGGACACACAAACATAGAGGAGTACACTGAGATTGTTGTAGCATACATAGCTAAATGCATTGATGATGTCACTCATTGCAAAACTGTCACTGTTCATGCTAACCAGAAGCCATGGATGACAGCAGAGGTCCACAGGCTCCTGAGGGCTTGGGACGCAGCCTTTAGGACCGGTGACACTGCAGGACTAACAACAGCGAGGGCCAACCTGTCCCATGGTATCAAGGACAAAACAACAGTACAGCAAGAAAATATCAGGACACTTCAGCAACTCCAGAGATGTATGTTCCCTCTGGTGTGGCATACAGACCCTCACCAACTACAAACCTCCACCTCAGACCTGTGCGAGTGACACCACACTGCTAAACAAACTAAATGGCTTCTTCGGTTGCTTTGAAGCACAAAACAGCACATCAGCACGGAAGATCACTCCTCTTCCAGACGAGCAGGCTATAAGTCTGGATCCGGCTAGCGTGAAGAGGACCCTCTGCAGGATCAACCTACGCAAGGCAGCTGGACCAGACAACATACAAAGAGTTTGCAAAAACCGATAAGCACCATTTCCATGAAAGTTTCACTCTTTACATCAAACAACTGTTAACATTACCTACTTACAGAGGTTCAAATCATTTTGTCTCAAAAGCCGATATGTCCTATGCTTTAGACACTACAAATTGTTTTTTTTATCAAATGCCGATAAAAGCTGGGAGCGTTTTTTTGCAAAACCAGATAATTCCATGTGGCAAATCAGCGCTTGGTATTTGGGTCGCGTGACTCATCTTGGCTGCCCCCTGGTCTGCTCACCCTGACTGATTTCCCTGCTTTCGGTGAATGATTTCCCTGCCAGTTTGTTTTTACAGTTTTGTTGCATTTTATGTCAAATATGGATAATTTTGATGAAGCAGGTGAACCAGTGATGTGTTCACCAACAGGGCACAAACGAGGTCGGAACAGTGAACAATATTCACGAAATAAGACCAAGTGTGCTCGGCACAGTAGGGGAGGCAAATTCCCAGTTGTGGCCTGTACTCACAGTCCCGGGTCCCTGTGTGAAGCTACCACGATCTCACCAGAGGATTTGGCCTGTATGCATGGACTCTAATATGCAACAACTGAGAAGGAAAAACAAGTTGCACTGCTGCTTAGTTACATGGACATACAGAAAGTAAAACACAGAAGACCCAGAAAGAACGATGGAGAAAAACAGAGGCAGAAGGAGACGAGTGTTAATTATTATGTCATGACAACAGAGAAGCGGAGAGTGCCAGTGTACAAGGCTTCTTTCATGAGCATTTTGTGTGAGTAGTTGGTATATGTTTTATCATTTTGTTTCTAAATGCATTGATCATACCTTTACTTTATTTCCCCAGCTGTACTACCTTTCAGAATAAGATGAATTCGGATGAAAAGAGGATTCGTACATGGATAATTGAGGGTCTTGGCCTGGTGCCCAAGGCCCTTACCATAATAATAACCATAATAACATAAATAATAGTCTCTTTCTGTTATTGTTGGTGCAGCGGAGCATGGAGCACAAGGCCTTTACCTTAGTAGTAATAATAATAATAATAACAACATAAATAATAGTCTCTTTCTGTTATTGTTGGTGCAGAGGAGCATGGAGCACAAGGCCTTTACCTTAGTAGTAATAATAATAATAACAACATAAAGAATAACCTCTTTCTGTTATTGCTGGTGCGGTGAGGCCTGGAGCACAAGGCCTTCACATTAGTAATAATAACAATAACATTAATAAAGCCTCTTTCATTTATAATTTTTATAAATAATAATAATTTTTATTTATTTAACAATTTTATAAATTTATTTTTAAATTTATCTGTGTTATAATAATAATGTGTCTTATATAATGACTTTTGTCTGAGACTAAAATTTATCAGGTCCTCATCTTTCCATTCTTCTGATTTTTTTTCATTCCCTTTTTCCGGGCATAAAGAAAGACCGCCTCTCCAATATTGCAAGGTACTGGTTGGATCATGGGGTTGCCATGCCTGAACATCGTGGTGGTGTCAGGAATAATGATTAAAGACAGGCTAAACAAAAGAATGTAGTCAATCATATCGAGACGTTTACCTGCCGTGCCAGTCATTACGCCCGACATGGGGCACCTGGGCGAAAATACCTGCCTGCTGACTTGTCCGTCCAAAAGATGCATGAGCTCTTCCATCAACAGAACTATCAACATGCATCATACTCCTTGTATTATTCTGAGTTCAACTTGGGATTCGGACATCCATCCAAGGATATCTGTAGTACTTGTGTCAAATTTTGGTTGAAACTGATGGATCCAGAACTGAGTGAAGAAAAGCGAACTCAGTCTGCCATGTATATTTTGCACCGTCGCTGGGGCATGAAACTTTGTGACATCCTCAATGCAGTGGAAGACTCCTTCACTGTTTGCTTTGATATCATGGAGAATCTGGTCTTACCGAAATCCCCAATAGGCCAAACATAGTACTCAAGGCAGCTTTATACGTATGTGTTTGGTGTAGTACGCCATCATGGATGAGGAAAAACCCAGGGAAAGGAGGACATAAACCTTTTCGTGTGGCTGGAGAATGAAAATCGAAAGGACACCAACATGGTTGCTTCAGCTCTTCGCTATTATTTTGAAGTAATTGTAAGACAAGAACTACAAAATTATGGCACTCTGAGATTGTTCTCAGACACATGTTATAGGCAAAACAAGAACATCAGTGTGCTCTCCATGCTCTTTGCTCTGCAAAAGAAGTGGTATAACAATCTGAGGATCGAGTATAACTTCCCTATTCGCAGGCATAGTTTCCTCCCTGCAGACCATGCATTTGGATGGATAGAGCAAGAGATCCACAGACATAGTACAATTCTGTTGTCTTCAGAGTACATCAAAATCCTACAGAGGCATGGGAATGTTCATGTTTATGGCGAGCACTGGCAGTGTTATGACTTCAAGGCTACAACCTCTGCTTATTGTACATCAAGTTGATCATTTAAAATCAGCAAGGCAAGAGTCCTTGAAATCAATGGTGCTAAACTGGGTTTTAAACAAACTTACAGTTCAGAATTTTGTTACCATGGTCTTCTCAAACGTGGCAAATTGTTGGAAAAATTCAAACCTCTAATCACTCCTCAAATAAATTGTGTTAAGGAGGCCAAGAAAACAGATGTTTTGAAACTCTTAGATGAGATAGGAGCCAGTGCATCTGCTCGCCAATTCTACACCAAGGCACTGGCAGATGTTGGGCGCCAAGACGTAGGTCAGCAAGACATGGAAGAAAGTGATGAGGATTGATGTTGCCCGCACAGTGCAGTAGTTTTTGGCAAGAAGAGTGCTTTTGCAGTCATGCACCACGGGTTGCATTACTGTACATATTGTATATATTAGACTGCTGTTGTTGTTTTCTTTTTTCCAGCCTTATTCTTTTTCTTTTTATACTGTGCACACCAATGAAGAGAGAGAAAAACACCATTTAAATTCTCCTGTATGTCCTGTATGTATAACAGTATTGACAATAAAATCTTTGCATCTTGAATCTTGAATTATAGCTTTATTACATCTATATCAGACCATTTTACTGAGTGGATATGCCTAAATCAGTGTGTCAGTCATACTACATTGATGCTTATAGACATTCAAGTATGTTCCAGACAAAATAGCATGGCTTTCGGGACTAATCTGTTTTTGCAATAAAAAAAAAAAAAAAACCCAACACACTAATAAATTGCCAAAAAGTAACAATGAGTTGATGTTTGATTTTTTGCTTTACTACAGTATGTCTGAGATACTCATATTTCAAGTGACCATGTCTTAGAAGCTGATTTGGAAATACTAACACCTATAAACCTACAGATGAAAAAGCATTTTTTCTCATTTTGAACTCAACTGAACGTTATCTGTTTTTGCAAAAGAACTCTTTATATCGAGTCCCGTTCTGAAGGACTGTGCGGAGGAGCTCAAGAATATCCTGGCCAACAACTTTCAACTTCAAGCTGTTGTCTCCACATGTTTCAAAACTGCTACCATAATACCGGTCCCAAAGAAGCCCACCCCATCCAGCTACAACAATTACCGGCCCATAGTACTGACCCCCTTCATAATGAAGTGCTTCGAGCGGCCGGTCATGCAGAACATCAAGTCCCTCCCTCCCACGACCCATCTCAATTTGCATACAGATCAAACAGATCCACAGAAGATGCCATTGCCGCTGCTCTCCACTCAGCCCTCACCCACCTGGACTCAAAGAACTCCTACGTGTGAATGCTGTTCTTGGACTTCTGTTCAGCATTCAACACAATCATCTCCCAGCTCCTAATACAAAAACTCAGACACTTGGGACTCAAAACCTCTCTCTGTAACTGGGTGCTGGACTTTCTCACAGGGAGGCCACAGAATGTGTGAGTTGGCAGCAACACCTCCAAGACCATCAGACTGAGCATAGGGGCCCCACAAGGGTGCGTGCTTACCTTGGGGTCATTCATCCATTTAAAAGACCTGTTAAAAATCTTTACAATTCCATAAAGTTTTATCTGCAGAACTTCAGAGACATCAGAAACAACTTGACAGAAAATGCAGCCCAAATGTTTTTATATTCCAGGATTTTTCATGAATAGAATACTGTTTAACAAGCTGGTCATTAGTCAGTGCACCCACCTTAAAATTAACTAAAACAACTTACAAGAAAGCTTTGAAAATATCTGACAGGAAGCCAGTAACATATCAGCATTGTAACATACTTGACAAACACAGACTTCTGAAATTTGTCATGATCAGGTGAGCGCGTGCCCTCCTCCCTTCCTGCGAGAGATTCCCCAGCTCCGCAGGTAATACTCACACCTGCGTGAGCGGAAGCACCTGCTGCCTCTGCTTTGCCAGCGCTTATAAGGACCAATCTGTGAACGCTTCAGTGCTGGCTCATTGGGTATACTGCCTTCTCAACAAGCAAGTACGTTTATATTAATACTTTGAGGATACTGTGTTTAATTCCTCTTCTTTTCCTCTTCTCAGGTTGTTGCCATCTGTGTGGTGCTTCTCCGGGGATTGTTGTGCGCTCACCTCCTCCATCATCCTCATCTCTGCTTCAGCTGCCTAACTCCACCCGGTCAGACACCTCACTCAGCTCCATTCCTTCCCTACTCCCTGCCAGCTTCATCCTGCTGCTTCATCTATTCCTGCTGGGTCTTTCTGCCGGGTTCTCTGCTCAGCTCCCGTAAGCGGTAATTTGTCATTCCCCTTTCCCAGCCTCCCTCCTCCTATTAACTAGCTCTCGTCTCCTCCTTACAGGCTGAATCCTCCTCTGGCAAGTGGCGTCTTTCCCTAATTGTACTTTCCCTTTTTGGATCAATAAATTGGTTAAACGTAGCTTCTCTGTGTCATGTATGTTTTCTCTGGTGTGGCACCCTGCACATGAGTTGACCATTCTTTCATCCTGACAGAACGAGCCAGCCAGAACGTGAGCTCAGCGGGGGCTGCATCAGCTGAGCACTCCGCTTTACACCGCCTCAACGTCACAGAGGGGCAGGTGGCCATGCTCATGCAGCAGCTGCAGACGATTACGCAGCAGCTGAGCACGGTCACCGATCATTTGGCTCACATGTCTCATTCGGGTCCTCCCTCTCCACCTGCTGCCCCTGCTTCTTCCACCATTCGCCGAACAACCTCTGCTCCCTCTCCTGCCCCGTACGCGGGAGAGGTGGGGAAATGTAAGGGATTTCTTTGTCATGTTCGGCTTTATTTGGGCCAGGTGGGTGGTACATCCAAAATTCATTTCATGACCCACCTGCTGCAAGATCGAGCCCTTAGTTGGGCTCAGTCCATTCTCGACAGTCCGGAGGGTCCTAGTTATACATTTGATAGATTCACTGGTGAATTCTCTCGTACATCTGACCGAATGGAGAGCGACAGCAATATCATGAGCCGTCTCATGTCACTCCGTCAGGGGAGCCGGTCTGCTGCCGACTTCTCTGTCGAGTTTCGGGTTGTTGTGGTGGACTCTGGCTGGAGTGACGTTGCGTTACGCAGCGTCTTCCTCCAGGGTTTAAATGCCAACCTCCACGATGACCTGGCAGTTCATGCTGTTCCCTCCTCTCTGGATGGTCTAATCGATCAGGCTGTCAGTTTGGACAACCGATACCACAAGCGTGCGAAGGAGCGCAAATCCTCCTCTCACCCACATGTTCCGCATATGCCTCTCCCAGCTATGGACACAGGTGGAGCCGAATCCTCCTCTGAAGCGATGGTGCTCGGCCAGGCCCATCTGGCTCCGGAAGAGCACCAGCAACGGAGGAGATACCAGCGCATGCATGTACTGTAGCTCCTTAGAGCACAAGCTGAACAACTGCCACCTGAAGCCAAAAGACACAGCCCGTCAGTAGCCGTGGGGGGTCTGACGGGTGGGAGTCTTGTTCATCCCCCTGGTAACTTCTGTATTTCGGCCCTCATTCAGTTGCCGGGGGTTGAGAGGAGGGTTATGGCTTAAATTGATTCGGGGCGGAACAAAATTTCGTTGCTTCACGGCTTGTGAGGGAAATAAGCATTCCCATCACCAAATTGTCCCCTCCGCTAAACGTCACAGCCTTATCTGGTGGCAACATGGCTTCCATTACCGAATGCACGGCGCCAATCCCCGTCCTCTTTTCCGGGAACCACCGGGAGACTTTATCGTTATTTATTCTCCCAAATTCTTCCTCCCTGGTGGTTCTGGGGTACCCCTGGCTCCGGAAGCACAACCCCATTATTAACTGGGCGCAAAACTCCATCCCTTGTGTATGGCATCTTGTCTCAGTTCGGCCGAGTGCTCACCGTCCTTTCCCATCTCCTCTCCTCCAGTGGAGCCGCCGGACCTCAGCCTCGCACCAGAGGTCTATCATAACTTTGGGGAGGTCTGTAGCAAGTCGAGGGCACTCTCTTTGCCTCCTCATCACTCGTACAATGTGCCATCGATCTCCTCCCGGGTGCGTGACTGCCATCCAGTCGGCTCTATAGTATTTTTGGGCCGGAGAGGGAGGCAATAGTGAGTTATATTAAGGACTGTCTGAACACCGGCCTCATTCGACCTTCTTCGGCTCCTCTTGGGGCGGGTTTTGGTTTTGTTTTTTTTTTGGGAAGGACGGATCTCTGCGTCCGTGTATTGACTACCGTGAACTGAACACCATAACCGTCACAGATAAATCCCCTCTGCCTCTAATCAACTCCGCGTTCGAGCTCCTTCAGTGAGCCCGGGTATTCTCCAAATTGGACCTACGCAACGCGAACCATCTGGTCCGTATTTGCGAAGGGGACGAGTGGAAGACGGCCTTTAAAACACACTTGGGGCAATTTGAATACCTTGTGATGCCCTTTGGGCTCACCAGCGCCCCCGCCGTCTTCCAACACCTCATTAATGATGTCCTCCGTGATATGGTAAATCAATTTGTTTTTGTCTACTTGAACAACATTTTGAGCTTTCCTCACATGCCAGAGGAACACACAGTCCATGTCAGGGCCATGTTACAGTGGCTCCTGGAAAATCAGTTCTTTGTGAAGGCTGAGAAGTGCGAGTTTTCCACCCGCTCCACTTCCTTCCTGGGGTTTATTGTGGCTGAGGGGGAGCTGAGAGCTGACCCGGCCAAGGTGAAGGCTGTCCTGGATTGGCCTATGCCCCATTTCTGCAAGGAGCTTCAACGCTTCTTGGGGTTTGCGAACTTTTATCTCAGATTCATCAGGAAGTACAGTGGGGAAGCACAGCTTCTCACACAGACCTTGACCTCGGTCAAGGTGCCTTTCCTCTAGTCCAAGGCAGCCGAGCAGGCCTTTTCCAAATTAAAGAGCCTGTTCTCCAACACTCCCATCTTTGGCCAGGTCGACCCTCAGCTCCAGTTTATCGTGGAGGTGGACACTTCTGAGTCGGGGGTGGGCGCTGTCCTCTCACAGCGCTCAACCTCCAATCAGAAGCTCCACCCATGCGCATATTTCTCTCGGCGGCTCACCCCAGCCAAGAGGAATTATGACGTAGGGGACTGAGAGCTCCTAGCCATTACGTTGGTCCTAGAGGAGTGGAAGCACTGGATGGAGAGAGCGGTCCATCCCATTGTCGTGTGGACCGACCGTAAAAATTTAGAGTATCTTTGGTCGGCCCGCAGACTTAATGCCAGGCAGATCCGCTGGGCGTTATTTTGTCTTAGGATCATTCTTACCATCACCTACCGGCCTGGCTCTCGTAACATCAAACCGGAGGCTCTCTCCCGCCAATTCAGCCCAAACCTTCCAGCCCCCCGCCCCTTCCCTCTCCCAGCCCATTGTCCCATCCTTGTGCATTCTTGGAGCCCTTACCTGGGTGATTGAGCAGAGGGTCTGGCAGGCCCAGTCCGCGGAGCCCAGACCTGAGGGGGGACCTGGTGATCGTCAGTTTGCCCCGGCCGTCCTCCGCAGCAACATCATCCGAGGGGCCACTCCAGCCACTTTGCCTGCCACCCAGGGGGTTCCCCAACAATAAATCTTATCCAACAAGTGTTCTGGTGGCCCACCCTGCAGACGGACATCCAGGACTACGTTACAGCATGCCCGGTGTGCGCCCGCAACAAATCAGACCCCTCACCTCCTGTTGACCTGCTACATCCTCTACCAGTTCCCAGCCAACCTTGGTCTCACGTCGCCCTGGATTTTGTCACAGGACTTCCCCCTCACAAGGTAACACTGTGATCCTTACCATAGTAGACCGCTTCTCCAAGGCAATCCATCTGGTGCCCCTCCCCACGCTACCCTCCACTTCTGAGACCGCTGACCTACTGACTACACACGTCATCTGTCTGCACGGGATTCTCTTGGACATTGTGTCTGACCAGGGTCCACAGTTCACCTCCTATGTTTGGAAGTCCTTCTGCCGATCATTGGGCACCACGGTCAGCCTCACATCCGGATATCACCCACAAAGCAACGGGCAGGCTGAGCGCACCAACCAGTCCCTGGAGGCCACCCTCAGGTGCGTGGCTTCCTGTAATCCCTCCACATGGAGCACCCATCTGACCTGGGTGGAGTACGCCCACAACTCTGCAGTTTCTTCCACTACAGGATTCACGCCTTTCGAGGCCTCCATGGGGTATACCCCCCCCCCCCCGTTGCCCATGGTGGAGAGGGAAGTTGCTGTGCCACCTGTGGGGGCCCACGCCTGCTGCTGCCATCGGCTCTGGAGTGCCACCCGAGCTGCCCTTCTCTGCTCTACGGAGCAGAATCGCCAGTATGCAGACCGCAGGTGGGTCCCAGCACCCAAATATACAGTTGGGCAGTGGGTGTGGCTGTTGGCGGACCAGGTGCCCTTGAAGACGGAGTCCAGAAAGTTATCACCTTGCTTCGTGGTCCCATTTACCATCTCCTGGATTGTCAATGATGTGACGGTCCGCCTGGAGCTTCTGCGGACGCTTCGCATCCACCCCACGTTCCACGTCTCAAAAATCAAACCCCTCTCCGCCAGCCCTCTCTGTCTCCCCCCAAAGCTGCATCCTCCTCCCTGGATCCTCGACAGCTGGTCCACCTTCACAGTCCAGAGGATTCTGGATGTTTGCCGTCGGGGACTGCAATACCTCATCCACTGGATGGGCTATGGCCCCGAAGAAAGGTCATGGATCCCCGGGTCCTATTTTCATGACAAAAGGATGGTCCAGGCCTTTCACAAAGCCCATCCCATCAAGCCCAGTGGACTGCCAGGAGGCACCCCTTGAGGGGCGGCACTGTCATGATCAGGTGAGCGCGTGCCCTCCTCCCTTCCTGCGAGAGATTCCCCTGTGTGGTGCTTCTCCGGGGATTGTTGTGCACTCACCTCCTCCATCATCCTCATCTCCGCTTCAGCTGCCTAACTCCACCCGGTCAGACACCTCACCCAGCTCCACTCCTTCCCTACTCCCTGCTGGCTTCATCCCGCTGGTTCATCTATTCCTGCTGGGTCTCTCTGCCGGGTTCTCTGCTCAGCTCCCGTAAGTGGTAATTTGTCATTCTCCTTTCCCGACCTCCCTCTTCCTGTTAACTAGTTCTTGTCTCCTCCTTACAGGCTGAATCCTCCTCTGGGGAGTGACATCTTTCTCTAACTATGCTTTCCCTTTTTGGATCAATAAATTGGTTAAATGTAGCTTCTCTGTGTCATGTGTATTTTCTCTGGTGTGGCACCCTGCACATGAGCTGACCATTCTTTCATCCTGACAATTTTGACCATTTTATTCCTTTTAAACAAGTCTACTTAATTTGCAGTTTCCAATGGACTGGCACCTCCACCCCAAGTGAATTCATAAACTGTAGTACAGACAACAGCTCTTTCAAAAGGAGACTAACATTCTTTGTAGGCGTACCACCTTTGGCCAGGGTGTTTTATCTGTTAAAGGTGGCACTCTATGGAGCAGTCTACCACTTACTGTGAGAAAGTGCTCCACCGACATTTCTTTCAAAGCCCATTTAAAGAACTGGCTCATATCAAACCAAAACATGCACACATCAGTGATGCAGGAAAAAAATTAAAAAGAACTTCAGTCACACATACACGTGGTGTAATTATTCAACATTTCATTTTTATCTTATGTTTATATTGGGTTTTTTAAGTACAATATACATAGGGAATGCATAATAAGCTATTTTATTATAATGTTTAGAGTTATGTGTATTGGGAATGTGCATGAGAACCTGTGTGTAAGGGTAACTTGCCCCAATATTGATATAGTGTGTCTCTCTTGTTTCACCTGATGTTTATATTGATGTTCTTGATTTAATTTCTCTCATTCTAGTTTTTCTCTTTTTATACAGGGAACATCCATTATGGACAACAGATGGAAATTAGCCATGTTTACATTGATTGTTATCAATGTACATTAACTTGCGCTGTCCTTTAGTAAATAAAATTAAAATTAATTAAAAAGTTAAACCTGTTTCTGCCAGCCCTCTTTGTCCTCCCACCAAACCCCATTCGACACATTCTGGAGGTGCACTGTAGGGGCCTCGGCCTCCAGTACTTGGTCGATTGGGAGTGTTACTGGCTGGAGGAGAGGTCCTGGATCCCACACTAATACTTCGTGAACCCCTAGGTGACCCAAGCCTAACATGACAACAACCCGGACAAGCCCACAGGGTCACCAGGAGGAGCACCTAGAAGGCTAAAGGCCAAGGTAAAAATGCCATATAAACTACATCTCAACAACGAAGGAAGAGGCTGAGGGGTAACACTGGCAGCCACCTGTATTTTTTAACCGAGCTTGAGCTTTAACCAAGCTGAAGAAGGAGTCCTATCGAGCTTGGTTGGCTTGTGGGACTCCCGAAGCAGCTGAGGTGTACCAGCAAGCCAAGCGGAGTGTAGCTCGGGTGGTTGCTGAAGCAAAAACTCGGGTATGGGAGGAGTTTGGTGAGGCCAAGGAGCAAGACTTTCTGTCGGCCTCCAAGAGATTCCGGCAAACTGTCCGGCAGTTCAGGAGGGAGAAGCAGCTCCCTGTCCACACTGTGTATGGTGCAGATGGGGCGCTGTTGACTTCGAATGGGGATATCGTCAGGCGGTGGAAGGAATACTTCGAGGATCTCCTCAATCCCACTGATATGCCTTCCACAGAGGAAGCGGGGCTTGTGGACAAGGGGGACAACTCGCCTATCACAGGGGCTGAGGTCACCAAGGTGGTTAAAAATATCCTTGGTGGGTGGGCCCCGGGGGTGGACGAGATTCGCCATGAGTACCTCAAGGCCCTGGATGTTGTAGGGCTGTCATGGTTGACACGCCTCTGCAACATTGCGTGGAGGTCGGGGGCAGTGCCCTTGGCATGGCAAACTGGGGTGGTGGTTTCTCTCTTCAAAAAAGGGGACCGGAGGGTGTGCTCCAACTTTACAGGGATCACACTCCTCAGCCTCCCTGGAAAGGTCTATGCCAAGGTTCTGGAGAGGAGAGTCCGGCCTTTGGTCGAACCTCGGATTCAAGAGGAGCAATGCGGCTTTCATCCTGGCCGTGGCACATCGGACCAGCTCTTTACCCTCTCAAGAATTCGAGAGTTCGTGGGAGTTTGCCCAACCAGTTTACAAGTGTTTTGTGGACTTGGAGAAGGCATTTGACCGCGTCCCTTGTGGTTTTTTGCGGTGGGTGCTTCGGGAGTACGGGGTATCGGGCTTGTTGTTACGAGCTATTCGGTCTCTGGACGACCGTTGTGAGAGTTTGATTCGTATTGCCAACACTCGATCGTACTCATTCCCAGTGAGAGTTGGACTCCGCCAGGGCTGCCCTTTGCCACCAATCCTGTTCATAATTTTTATGGACAAGATTTCTAGGTGCAGCCAGGGAATGGAGGGTGTCATGCTTGGTGACCACAGGATCTCATCTCTGTTGTTTGCAGATGATGTTGTCCTGCTGGCTTCATCCAGCAATGACCTACGGGTCTTACTAGGATGGTTTGCCACTGAGTGTGAAGCGGCTGGGATGAGAATCAGCACCTCCAAGTTTGAGTCCATGGTCCTCAGCTGGAAAAAGGTGGATTGCCCCCAACCTCCGGGTTGGGGACAGGCTCCTGCTCCAAGTGGAGAGTTTAAGTATCTTGGGGTCTTATTCATGAGTGAGGGGAGAATAGAGAGAGAAACTGACAGACAGATCGGCGCAGCATCTGCAGTGATGCAGACGTTGTACCGGTCTGTTGTGGTGAAGAGGGAGCTAAGCTCTAAGGCAAAGCTGTCGATTTACCAGTCAATCTACGTTCCTACCCTCACCTATGGTCACAAGCTTTGGGTTATGACTGAAAGAACAAGATCGTGGATACAAGCGGTTGAAATGAGCTTTCTTTGTAGGATCGCTGGACTCACCCTCAGAGATAGGGTGAGGAGCTCAGTCATCCGGGAGAGGCTCAGAGTAGAACTGCTGCTCCTCCACATTGAAAGGAACCAGTTGAGGTGGTATGGGAATCTGCTCAGGATGCCTCCTGGACGCCTCCCTCTTGAGGTGTTTCGGGTATGTCCCTCTGGGAGGAGACCCCGGGGCAGACCCTGGACTCACTGGAGAGACTACGTCTCCCAGCTGGCCTGGGAATGCCTTGGTATCCTCTCTGAAGAGCTGGAGCAGGTGGCTGGGGAGAGAGAAGTCTGGGCTTCTCTGCTTGAACTGCTGCCTCCGTGACCCGGACCTCTGGAAAAGCAGCAGAAGATGGATGGATGGATGGATGGATGGATGGAGTGTCGCCAGATGGGGAAACAGAGGTGTACGTGGGTGGAGCAATCGAGCACACCCTGGACTGAGACAGAACTGCTGGGAGAAAGAGACTATGTTTAATCCATGCATATGACCCCTCGTGTTGTTATTGTCATTGGTACGTGTGAGTGAAACAGCATCGGCATACCTTCCTGCATGGCCTACGCCTTTGTCAGAAATTTCTATTTGTGTGCTGGTTTGGATGTGTTGTGTTGCCAAAACAGTTTTTTGTTGTTATGTAGAGTGGTTTGTGCTCATTGTGTATCTTTGTTTATTAAACTACTGCATGCCTGTAGAAAGCTAGTATTCCTGACTGAAACAGGTAGCCCAGTCAGGCCTTGCAGGCCCAAACGTAGACTGTGTTTGAAAGTGAAATACAGAGGTGTAGCGTATTTGTAGGTAATCACACATGTTAGACTTTGACAAATATGAAAGGGACTGAACTGAGATTGATTGTGTGAATATTAATTACCGAATAATTGAAAATGAATGGGACATCCAATATTAGCCACAGTTTAAGAACCACTTGTTTGTTTTTTTGTCAGATTCATAAATGTTGTATCTTGCACTTTGGGGAACGGGAGTTGTTCAGTCATCATAATTTAGTTTATTTGTGTAATTCTGTGTATGTGTAATACTGTGTGTCCGACACGATCATCAGTAGCACGGGGGCCCCCCAGGGAACGGTGCTGGCTCCCTTCCTGTTCACTCTTTATACTGCGGACTTCTCACACAACACAACACACTGCCATCTACAGAAGTTCTCTGATGACTCTGCGATCGTTGGCCTCATCTCCAATGGAGATGAAGCTGAGTACAGAGGGCTTATCCAGGACTTCGTGGACTGGTGCCATCGGAACTGCCTCCAGATCAACGCGAGGAAAACTAAGGAGCTGGTGGTGGACTGCCGCAGGCATGGGCAGCCCCTCACAGCACCAGTAAATATACAGTGAACAGACATCGAGATGGTGACATCCTATAAGTACCTGGGTGTTCATCTGAACAATAAACTAGACTGGTCACACAATACTGACGCACTCTACAAGAAGGGACAGCGCAGGCTGTTCCTGCTGAGGAGACTCAGGTCTTTTGGTGTACAAGGGGCGCTGCTGAAGACATTCTATGACATGGTGGTGGCATCAGCCATCACTTTTGGAGTGGTCTGCTGGGGCAGTGGCATTACTGCAGCCGATAGGAAGAGACTGAACAAACTGATTAAGAAAGCTAGCTCTGTCCTGGGGCAGCGCCTTGATCCGGTGGAGGAGATAGGAGAGAGAAGGACGGTGGCTAAACTGTCATCTCTGCTGGAGTCCGAGTTCCACCCTATGCAGGACATACTGAATGCACTGAGGAGCTCATTTAGCAGCAGACTACATCATCCCAGGTGCACAACCGAGAGGTTTCGTAGGTCCTTCCTACCAACGGCTGTCAGACTGTACAACCTAAGCAGGGCTGCTCGCAGAGATAGCAAAACGATGTAACAAACTAATAGTTTTTTGAATGCAAAAGATGCAATAGACTTACACAATGGTCCCCTCCAGCATACAACTAGGAAAATACCGGTCACTATGGAGGGTGAGAATATGTATGGGCACATAATCATACCATGTAGGATAACTAAGTAGACGGTTATGCTGTTTCATCCCATCTAGCAACAATGCTCTGCACTGTGTGTGTTTATATTTATATATTTACATATTTATTCCATCTAGCTACATTGCTCCGCACTGTGTGTGTTTATATACTTACATATTTATTCCACCTAGCTCAGGGGTGTCCAACCATGTGCCATGGAGAGCCAAGACTCTGCAGGTTTTCTCTTCTACCCAGTCTCTTCAGCAGGTTTTTTCACTTATCAGCAATCAGTGGGAAGAAGTTCACAGAAATCTGCTGTTGAAGACACTGGTTGGAGGTAAAACCTGCAGGGTCTTGGCTCTCCATGGCACATGGTTGGACACCCCTGACCTAGCTGCAATGCTCCGTACTGTGGGTGTTTATATATTTACATATTTATTCTATCTAGCTACAATGCTCTGCACTGTGTGTTTATATATTCATATATTTATTCCATCCAGCTACAATGCTCTGCACTGTGTGTTTCTGTGTGTGTATATATATATTTTATAGTAATATGTACATATGTATATTAGCTGCTCTTGCTTGCTTGTTTTTTTCTTGCCTTCTGATTGTTGCTCTGAGTGTTGCTATCCCTGTGCTGTTGCAATCCTGGAATTTCCCCGTTGTGGGACTAATAAAGGCTTATCTTATCTTATCTTATCTAATTCATAGTCTATTGTCAATAAACTCATGCAGTACTAACAGGACACGTTTACAAATATTTGTGACCCATTGTAGTGCATCATTTTATATTTTAGCAATATTATAAGTACAAAACACCGAACATTATTATTATCATTATTATTACTATGTTGTATTTGTAGCTTGCATACTTTATCAATCCCCAGAGGGAAATTCAGGGCATCCACATACAGCGCCAATCCCTTCACCATTGTCTCTCTCTCTAACACACACACACGCACACACATGTGCGCACACACACACACACACACACAGCAGAATGAGCCATTTGGCTGCAGCTTTTGCATCAGTGTTGCCCATTTGTCTGCAAATATTATAAATAAAAATGATTTATTTCGTTATTTTGACATTTTTGCATCTTGTTGTCATTTAGCCAAAGCATGTGTCCACATGTAATATGCAGCTGATCTGGTCATTCCGCTCCACAGTGAAGCAGCACCACTCACCGGGCAGGCTGACCGTGCTTCCCCCCGAACGCTCGTGGAGCGCCTGGTGGGACGGGACGGGAGTCTCGGCTGCTGCTTTACCCGTGTGCCAGTGATGTCATTTGCAGCACCACGGGTCCCTGACAGCGCCCCCCCCCCCCCCACTGCCTCGTCCGTGTGCTAGTGATGTCATTTGCGGCACCACGGGTCCCCGGCAGCGGGTCCCTGGCAGCACCCCCCCCCACACACACACACACACACACACCTCGTGTTCTCTATGCCGAATATATCCATTAGACCTACACAATCACAGCAACTTTACTCGTGGATGCACACCTCAGCAGCAAAGCACTTCTAAAATCTTTGATTGCGAAGTGTTGTGGTGACTGTCAGGTCGTGATGCTATGTTATCCAATCAGTATGGTCATGATGCCACATATTCACCAGTGAGCATGGAGTCAATCCGAAACCCCGCCCACACTTCTCAGCGGTGGCTAAACTTTTATTGATAAAAATTACATATTTTGACCGAGCGACTCCATATTCAGGGATGCACACCCTCATAGCTTCAGCAAAGCACGTTTAAACACTTAGGTGAGTGTGACGAATGGTTTGAGAGATATATGAGGAACACACACACACACACACACACAGAGATCCCTTGATTTTATAGATAGCTAGTGATGGACAAGAGCAGATTGTGATGGAGTTGGAGCTAATAAATGTTTAAAAAACTACCTGTCATACAATCACTGCAACAGAGAAAAAAAGAGAAGACGTTGGAGAAAACAATATCTGCGACCACAACCGCGGCCGTCATGTCACTACTTTCTATGTAGTTAATGGGGTTAGGACAAGTCATGCAAATGTTCTGTATGTAAAGCTGGGTTGGTGCACAGTGGCTCTTCTTACTGGCGTGTGGAAGAAAGAAGCCATCAGGCATATTTATTTAACATAAAGGAGCTGAACACAGGCTCTCTATTAGAGGTTGTCTCTCTTCAGAGGCTAGACTGGAAGCAAATGGCACTAAAGACCTGCGCAGACTCGGTAACGGGGCTTAATGCCTATGAACCTGTACGAGGTGACGTCAAGTCCTCTGACACACCACAATACAGTAACACAGTAAGTAAGGATGCAAAAGAATAAATCTCAACACTGTATCCGCTTCCTCAATATTTTCTTGAATTGGCCGTTGTTTATCCGACTCGCTTTGGAAGTGGTGCCACGGTGAATGAGCAGACGAGAACCAGGAAACGTGAAGGAGGAGACAAATGGCTCAACCACAGCTCTTGCAGTCTGTGTCGTCGTGACGTGTAGTTATATTTCTGAAGAGGTGAATGACAAGCCAACATTAAGCTATATATTGTTGGAGCCCAGCTGAGCTCTGGGAGGTACGGAGGTTGGTCAGCGGGTCCTTGCTATTGCTATTATCATCAGGATTAAACATTGCATGCCATATTCCTCAGGTATCAGTGCTGGTCTTTGATAAGAAAATATAAGAATCTGTAAAAACAAAATGAGTATAACAGTAAAATTAACAGTAAGTTTCACAAAATAAATGCTAGGCATTGGTACAAAGTATTTTTCCCCATACTACTTAAATTTTGACTAATTATTTCATAATAATATGTAATAGTGATACTACCAAAAATATATAAAATACTATAAAGCTTTTTCAAAACCCCATTCATTCAAAAATAATATCATAAACTGGGGATATTCAATAATACCATTATGTACTGTATATCTCTGGTCTTTGTTTATCATTAACATGAATAGTTCCAAATAGAAACACAAACCCAACCAGTTAGAATCCTGCCTGTACAAAAATGTTTTGAAGAGAACCTTGAATAACGGACTATCGTTAACACAATCAGATTCATAATCTGTGTTTACAGCTGTTGGAAATATGTTTTCTATCAACAGTAGAAGAAAAAATATGACCATGCTTTAGAAACCACGCACATCAAAATCCACAGCCCCAGTCCATTTGCATTGTACAAGTGGAAATGGATCAAGAGCAAAAAATAGAGGTACTTTTGCTGCAGCAAACCTGAAAAACCATAACCCTCAAGATAAATACTTGCTTACTATTCAAAAGCATCAAGAGTGCTTTTAATGCCCCGAGACATTTGGGTGTGTATTTATGGGAACAGGAACAATACCTAAAGTTCATTTATTCAGCAGCAGTAGCAGCAGCCATAAACACGTGCTTTCCTGAATCATTTGGAACAGATGGGCCTGCTGAACCATGTTTAATTAGTAAGACACAACCTGCCTGTGTTAGAGTCTGTGGATTCCACTGTGCAACTATCCAAATGTCAACTTAACCCTTTGCCGGTTTCAACAGTGAAAAAGAAGAAAAAAGTTTAGTCTATAATGAGTAAACTGTTGAGTCTTTACAACACCACATACATTATGTAAAAAATTCCACCTTCTCTCTGCCTGCTGCTGATTATCCTGACAAAAAGTTGTTAGTAAATTACAGCTGACATGTTTTACAGATTACAAGGCAGGAAGGCAGATAGCAGTTTCACTGAGTTTATTTACAAAATGAATAATGACATTGGATGTCATGCAGCGAAAACCTGGCAACCCATGCAGAGGCGACAGAAGGAAATGGTGAGTATGATAAATGGCAGCTTGGATGGAATTATGAATTAATGAAGTGATACTCTTACGGAAGCTGACTTCTACAGGAGACAGCGAGTATTTACAGGGGAGAGCTGGGTCCAGCCATGTAGGTTTCTTTCAGGTGCTGCAGGCTTCAGCCACGTGCTGCAGGCTTCAGCCAGCCCAAGTAGTGAAGCACACTGACTTTCATCCAGTCAGCACCAGTGGTGGCTGGTGAAAAACATTTTTGATGTGGGGGCTGTTTTGAGTACCTTTTGAGTAACTTCCTTCTGAGTGCCTTATAAATCTGTGCAACAGGGGTCGTGTGCAATGGATATATGTGAGCAGATGTCATGCTGTGATGTGATGCCTTGTGGTCCGATGTGAAGCAGGTTTGTGTCACACTGTGAGTCCACAGCAAATTTCCCCAAGGGGGACAATAAAGTGTATTCTATTCTACCTATTGCAATAAAAGAACCCAAACCAAAGGATGCCAGTGCTCTAGGTATAGATGATAATTATCTGTCTTATAGAAATCAGTTAAACAGATGACATTACCAACATGCAGCTTTATTATGCTCACTTCTCACATAGCTATCAGTTACACTGGAGAACACAATGCCACATTCTAGTTATTGAGAATGAGGAAGATCTACAATGTGGAAGAGGCTTGGCACTTTTCCAAGACCTACAGTCATGTGAAAAAAATTAGGACACCCTTATAAGCCTCTGTGTTTTTTAACATACTTGGACATATGGATATTTAATATCAATGTTTACATTGGGAGATTCATGTAATACAACTAACAATTAAAAACGAATTAAAGACTTTTTTCAAATTTTCTGTAAAATGCAATTCTAAATAAATAGTAAGGAATAAATTAGGACACCCCCACCTTTTTTAGGACACCACCACATTCATTCCCACTTAAAATGGATAAAATAAATGTTAAAAAAAATGCAAATGAAAACAAAAACAAGGTTAGACATAGATATATGAACATTTCGTAATAAAGAACTGAATATTTAATGGGGTGTCCTAATTTTTTCACATGACTGTAAGTGAAGGTGAGTCTGATGGTGGAGAGGTTTCAGACTTCAGTGATGAGGACTGGGTTATAAAGGAAAGCTCCAGACTCAGAAAAAAAAGTCTCTGCCCGCTGACACATCCGTTAGTATGTCCACTCCAGGTAGTGGAAGCTCCAGGTACTGCAGGAAGCTTCTACACAAACATTATTTTATGAATACAAATTCATTTAGTATATGAAAACAAATGAAATACCCTCCTGAATGAAGAATTAAAGCCTAATCCATTCCTATAAATCTCAATAGCGCAGCCAACAGATGCTCAACCGCTGCCGGATGCTGTCCAGTTCAGCACCACACCGGTCACTGTGAGACTGTTGAGGTCTCTATGTTCATATAATCTGCCCTTCAGTCATGCCAAATAAAGTAACACACAGAGAGAACATTTTCTCTCTTCTGCCATGTGCCCTCTGTTCTTGGTGGTTGTCATGAATTCCGCCGTGCGTTCTACTATTACGCACGGTGGAGAGAAGGAAGAATGAGGATTTAAACGCAGGGATTCACCACACACACATTTATTGACAGACCAGTTACAGTGACTAGTGGATGATGGCTGCGCTCGGGGGAAGCAGGGAAAACAGAGGGTAGCTCTACACACCTGCGGGGAACGTAAACTGGGCTAACCCAAAGCGTAACGATGGTGCCACGGACAGAAAACGCCACCAGAAGCGAAGCGGGATTGAACCGAGAACAGGAACGCTTCTGGCACAGCGTAAAGGCAGCACAAAGCAAACACTAACAGTTTACTCACAGGGGGAGCAGTCCCAAAACATCCAGCAGCCCAGAGAGCGAAAACAGTCCTTCGTTGATGTGACGGTTAGATGGTGAAGCTCAGACATCCAACACGTACAATGATCCAGCGGCGTCTGTGCAGCGAAGAGCTCCTTTAATACAGACGTCGCTGGCGTGACAAATAAGGACCACCTGGGCGAGGCACGGACGGATCATTACCGGGGACTGGAAACAGCTGATGAGCCAGAAGGAGAGCGAGGGGGCGTGGCTGGGCCGGCAGCCTGTCAGCAGCGTGAGAGAAAGGAGATGACAAATGCTGACTAACAGCTGCCGGTCAGACAGTGGCTAGGGACATGGAGAAACGGGAAAGCCATGCCGGCTCAGCACGTGACAGTGGTGTCTCCTCCGTGTACCAACTATCACAGCATGTCAGGTGCAAATGAGTTAAGACATGTTTTTTGGGAGCAATTAGCAGGAAATCAACAGCCGCAAACCTATTGCACCGGTTATTTAAATACTCTCCTCCCCAAATTTGTGCTTTGAGATGGCAACTCCTACAAATACATATGCAATGAGGTCAGGCACAAAATTAACTTTGTCCACACCTTTCCAGTGCTAACTTTCCTCTGCATCCTTTAGTACATCATGACAGTAGTTTTTAATGTCAAAGGAGCGTGTTCGTAAATCTGGCCCCAAGTCTACACCAAAAATTTGTGCACACAAGCTCAGACCTCTCGTGGGATTTGAGCATACCTTACAATCACGTTCAGAGAGATAACCGTAGATCTTTGTGTTGAAATCACTGTAAAATCACTTTTCTGTCTTATGTCAGTTTGAGGGCCAATGTGCGTTGATTGTAAATTATTTTTGCGTTTCATTGTGATTTTTGAATTTTCCTTAGGTTTTTCAAAATATATGACTGCCCAATGCATCAGTTCACTTGACCTCCCGCAAAGGTAAGCATCGTGGTGCAGGCCTGGACAGGTAGCAGCAGCACAAGTATAAGTATGGACAGAAGTGAGCTGCCTTGCAGTCACACTAATGACAATGAGAAACTGTGCTTTGTGTGTTCACTGTGTGTTGGCTTGACTTCAGTGACTGTAAAAGAAGCCAACTGATGTACTGATGTAAGAACACTTGAAAGTGATCAAAAGAACAACAAGTATATGCAGGATTAAAGCACAGAGGACCACAATTACTGTAAGTCCGTTGCATTTTTAGTACAATTTATAAAACAGAAAGGGGAAAAAAACATGCAAAAAACATGCATTTGCTTTTGAAAGCAAATGCTTTTATTGCTCATAAGTGGCAAAACATTGCGTCTGCTATCAATAAATTCCAGAGAACATGCAGCATAAATCATCCAAGTAATGGCAGCTGCATTTTTCCTCATCCTTGAAGCCCTCGAGGCTCATAGTGGACATGCTTTTATCCTAAAAACCTCTAGAACGATCTTCTCTGTCTTTATCATGATTGCAAGCCCTAAAATATTTCAGATGTGACACTTATTCAGGACATGAATAAGAATGAATCATACACACAGACTTTAAACACAAAATAATGCAAAGGAACATATGTATGTATGTATGTATGCAATGAAGAATACAAAATTCATAGAAGACTATCTGACCATCACTGCAGTGTGTTACCTTTATCTGGTGAGAATATGAACGCAACGAGTGCCAAAACTGGAATTCCACAAGTGGGCTGTTTGTCTACATGAGCACTAGTATTCTGCTTATTAACCTTATACTGGTTATAATAATATCCCAGTAATGGCATTTAAATGGTACAGAAGCCTGGTTATTCATGACCTTGTATATGTGGTCACACAAGCATTCTGGTTATTAAAGTCTGTGTGTTTGTACATGCATTTGTTATGTTTATAACACCAGCATCCCTGCAAGTTTCTCAGTTGTGGCTAAAAATTAGACACCTTTGGCTCATAGCAGGTTTAACTGTTGTTCCCATGAAAGACCAGAGATCGGTGGATGATGATATGGAGCTGTAAATGGTGGGAAAGTCATCACGATGAAGTTCTGTGATTCTGATTACTTCTGTATAAGTAGGGCATCCTTGTATCAGCTGTGTGAAATTGTTGAACCATTTATGAAACTTAAAACACAACAACACACACACTAATTCTACTATGGATGAGAGTGGTTATAAACAAACTGGGAAGCCATATGGAATATTGCTTGGTTGCTCATGAGTTTGGGGATCACCGAAGCTCCAGAAATGAGAGACTTTCCCCACAGATGCTGCCAGATTTGTATTTCTCTTGCTTAACTTGGCACATATGCACAGGTAACCTGCAATTCTCATTATACAACAGTTAGTTCCGACCGAGTGATTTGATTGAACAATAAGGATTCCAGGAGTTACTAAAATCCATAATAACTGCACTCCAGTTTCACCGGATATGTATCACTCCACTTCAAAGGTGTACATGTAACCATTAATTACCAACAGTAATTTACTGTCAACTAACTCTCAGTGACAGATGCAATACTGTATTGAATACCTTAATTTTCACAGTGAGGTGCTGTTGGAAAAGATTTCTTACCTGACCCAGAAGTCCCACCCTTTTGAAAAAAAAAAGCTTTATTCAGTCTGCCCTTGTATAAACATGGTGAAGCCATTTCATGTCTGTTTAAAAAAAACAGGCAGTGCTAGAGTTGCATTTATTGTCTCGATTAACAAACCACAATACCTTTGTGGTGATGGACTCTTTGCTTCATCTGAAATTGCAAAGAAAAGCGAGCAAAGTGTGCCAAATCACTAGCATGCTAACTACTAGCCACCGGCTAGCTACCACATTGGCTGCGTTTTGAGCTGGGGTCTTCTGCAGTACTGACTTAGCAGGTATATGTTTTATAAACACTTATATTTGCACTTGACAATACTTAATTTGTTTACATGTGTGTGAAATGACAATAGACGTCTTCATGCTGATTGAGATGTTTAGCAACAGTTACTGGCTACACTTAGAAGGGACTATTTTTTTCTCAACTGAGCAAAATAACTGGTTAAACAAACAAATCATAATATTTTGTCCAGTATTGCTGTCATTTAATAAATTGTGCTTATGGAACTGTTGTATAAAAGCAATATTATACTTGAGGTCATTACGGTATCATGAATATTGTAACTACAGGTGTGATACTCTAATGCCCTCTGCTGCGCGGAGCAATACTTTATATTGCTTAACTAATGGCTGTGTTTTGAAGTAACCTGTTAATGTGATTGTGCATGTATACATCATATCCCAATTATCCATCCATCCATCCATCTTCTTCTGCTTAATCCTTTTCGGGTCGGTGGGGGGGGGGGGGGGCTTGGAGCCTATCCAGCATCTTTGGGCGAGAGGCAGGGTACACCCTGGACAGATCGCCAGTCCATCACAGGGCCAACACAGAGAGACAGACAACCATTCACTCTCACAGTCATACCTAAGGACAATTTAGAATCCCCAGTTTGATGCCAATTAACCTAACTTGCATGTTTTTGGCGTGTGGGAGGAAACCGGAGAAATCTCGGAGTAAACCCACGCAGACACGGGGAGAACATGCAAACTCCACACAGATCACTGTTGGTCGAGGGCTGGGATTGAACCCAGGATCCCCCGGCCAAGGGTGACCTGCTGTGCTGCCGCAGTGCTAACCACTCTTCCACCGCGCTACCCTATCCCAATTATCCTTATGAAAAATTTGAATATATCAACTGCATTATTCTGACAATAACTGGGATATTAATGTACATATACATTTTATAGATGTAACCACTATAGTGATGCTCATGTTGACACACAATATCTACTTTTTCCATTAAATGTGAACACGTGATAACTCAATCAACATAGGTATACAGGTAACAAAGTCATTATAACTATTTGCTGTAAAATTCCTTGGCATAAATGAATGGATCTTATTGAATTTAGGGTAGTTTTTTCTTTTAAATTACTAGTAGTCATAATGAGCTGCTCTTCTGACCTTGATTTAAATTTTGGAATTTGCCAGTTACTGTAAGAACAGTTTATTTTTAGCAGTGCCATGACAAAAGTAAAAATTAATTAAAACTTCATTGTTAACTACTCTGGCAAATCTGGTTACAGTCATGGTATTAAAGATAGTAGATATTACCCCTTTGTTACAAACACCTGATATGAAGCATTGAGCTGAGTGTTTCCCCTATGTATTTTTGATATGACGAGGGAATGAAAATGAAGGAAACAGCACAGCCACTTATGACCACAGAGTACAAAATTACTGACATTTCATTTACTATGGCACAAACCCAACAAGCAAAGGCATGAACATGTCATGATACATAAAATCTAAAAACTCCATCAAGGAAGTGATGTGATGTTATGTATGCAAACCTGGTGATGAGTGAGGCGGAGATGGCGGCAGCGTCAAACACAGCTTTATTGACGGAAGTGAACAGCAGTACACGGCAAGCACCTAGCGTGGGCATCTGGCACAAGAGGAAGTGCTATGGCGGCTCGTCCCGCAATATAGAGCAGTGTGGTGACGTGACAGGAAGTCAGCGTCACCGCACTGCACTTCACAATAAGTGCCGTCATGACATTCTCCCCCCTTTTACAAAGTCCAAAACCACACAAACAATTCAAACCCACCCCAATTTAGAGCCCAAATCACACTCTAAGATAATGAAAACTAATTTACTCAAATGGCCTAACACGTTCACACAAAGCAACCTAAAACAGAGTTGGTGGGTGGACTACCACACAACCCGCACAGCACGGTGGATTATTCTGCGAAACTAAAATGTCCTTTATTAAACTAAAAATATCTGCCGTGCACCTAAACTAACACAATAAAACACAATAACAACCCCAGAACGATAAACAAACTGCTACAGCAACAAATTAGTGGATGGGTTCACCTACACGCTGGTGTCGCTGGAGAAAACGAATTCTCCATACAGTCACACTGTCTGGAGTGTGGAAATGATTGGCTAGCAGCTCCACGACATCCTCAAACGAGTCTGATGTGCCAAGCATCCGTAGGACTCGCTGGCCTTCGATACCCAGGTTGTGGACGGGAAGCGCACGTGCCCTCGCCTTATCGAGCCTCCCGAGGTCCAGCGCAGTGATGTAGGTCTGAAAACCCTCGAACCAGTGTGGCAAAGACACCGGCGGTTCAACCGGGAGCTTGAGGAAGGGGTGGAGTGGTGTCATGCACACCTCCATGAGTTATGTATGCAAACCTAGTGATGAATGAGGCGGAAATGGAGGTAGCGCTGAACACCGCTTTATTGATGGAAGTGAACAGAGGTGCACAGCAAGCACCTAGCGTGGCCATCCGGCACAAGAGGAAGTGCCATGGCGGCTCACCCCGCTATATAGGGCCGTGCAGTGATGCGACAGGAAGTCGGCGTCACCACACTGCACTTTACAATAACTGCCGTCATGACATGTGACTGGGCTGGTTTGTCTGTTAGTACACATGCATGCAGTCTGGCAAAATGCACACATTGTCTACATCTGCTGGAACAACAGGGACTTACAGCAACTTATCCATTGCTTTCATTTTACACTATTTCTATTATTATGACAGCCAAAATACCAAACTCATGGCTTCTAAACTGTGTCCACAAACCAACAGAATATCACAGCTGCTCTACCCATCTTTTATGGGCAAAAGTCTTTTTGACATAAGGAATTCACTGCTTTACATACGTTGCTATTACATTACACAACCATCGAGCCAGTACCTTGAGCCTGACTATACAATACATATGAGCAAGCAGATTCATGTAGCTACGAGGAGGCTCTTTTCCATTGTTATAAATCTGTTAGAAGTCCAGTGGAGCGTTACGTGCTTTTTTTCTCAGCAGATGAGACATACAGATTTAATGTGTTTACCATGTAGAAAACATCTGATGCAATTTCTTGACTATGATTTAGTCCCTCTTTACATTACTGGGTGCAATCTGGTGCTGCACTCATACTGTTGTAGGGTTTAGTTTCCTCCGAGGTTGATGAAAATGCATGTGCCTGGAGCTGTGACACATTTGAAAACATGTGATTTATGCTTCTATGTTTTACATATTTAAGGGCTTCATGTCAGGGCCTTTGCAGAATTTGTCTTTCACACAATCACTTTTTTATATGTATTTGCTAGATAAGAACAGTTAAGTTATTTTTTCCAATTATAATGAATAAGGGATGCAAATGAGCAATTAATTTATTAATCATTAGTTGGTTCACCTTATTAATTGATTAATGATTTTGTATACTTTTATGAGCAGCAATTTTTCTGAGACTCTGAATTTCCTTCGGTGCAATACGTCTTTCTATCTACAATATAAAAAGCTTACTACTGTTTTCAATATACTGAATAAAAAATGCACATCATATTCCTCAATTATTTATTGACCATTTGCATTTTTTTTTTACAAAAGACAATGGCATTTTTGTGATTTAACAAATTCTGCATGGCGTAGTGTGTACTATGTACTAGTGCATTTCACTAAATTAGAATGTCATGACATAATTCACTGCAAAAACTATAACCAATATCTTAAAATTTATACAAAGTGCATGAAAACAGGCCATCTACAATAAAGATTCTTTTTGAAAATGTATGCATAAGCAACAGTGTAGTAATAGAGTGCTATAAAAAGTATTTTCCAGCTTCCTGATTTCTTATATTTTTGTATACACTAAAAGTCAAAAATTTAGACACGCCTACACATTCATTTTCAATGGGTAGATGTGTCCAAACTTTTTACTGGTACTGCATTTGTCACACTTAAGGTGAACAAGACTGTATTTTCATGAAAACAAATACAGTACTGCTTAAAAAAATACAAAATTTTTATGGGTCCTAAATAATCACAATATTTATATCTGAGCAGTTGGATGGTGAGACTCCAGTCTATGTGCCAATGGCCAGTAACATATATGACAGGACACGGACATTTTCATGCCAAACAGAGGTGTCATATTCTGTAGGTAATTACAATGTGTGATGATCGGGTGAGCGCACTCCCCCTCCCTTTCTGTGGGAGGTTCTCCATTGAGTTCCTGGCTCCGCTGGTCATCAGCACACCTGCGTGAGTGGACGCACCTGCTGCCACTTCACTGCCAGCGCTTAAAAGGACCTGCTTGTGAACACGTTGGCGCTGGCTTGTTGAGTATACTGCCTGGAGTAAGGTTAAAGTATTGCTTTGTTAGGAACTCAGCCTTCTCTCTCCTTTCCTCTTCTCTCCCCAGGTTGCTGCTGTCTCTGCGGTGCATCTCTGGGGTTGTGGACTGTGCACTCGCCTGCCACTTCACCCTCATCTCTCCGGACTGTTCCCTCCACCCGGTCAGACCCCACCCTGCTCTTCCACGTTCCCGGCCGGCTCAGCCCTGCTGGCTCGTCTCCCCCCATGCTGATTTACTCTGCCGGGCTCACTGTTCATCCACAGTAAAAAAAAAAAACCCCATTCAGTTATATTTTCGGGTCTCACTCCTCTCCTCTAACCAGCTCTCGTCTCTCTCTCCCCACAGGCTGTGTGTCCCTCTGCGTGCTCCGCTTTTCCCTACGATCGCCTGTTGTTCAATGAAGTTGTGTTTTATGTTTCAATTCAGTGTCTTAGTGTCTTCTCTGGTGCTAGCTGCTTTGCACGTGAGCTTCCTATTTACAGTCATGACAGAACAAGCCAGCCATGACCGAAGCTCAGCAGGCACTGCATCAGCAGAACACTCCGCTCTTTACCGGTTAGACGCTTCTGAGTGGCAGGTGGTCATGCTGACCGAGCAGTTGCAAACTATAACTCAGCAGCTGACCACGGTCACCGACCACCTTTGTCAGATGTCTCGCCCGGGCCCTTCCTCTCCACCTGTCATCCCAGCGGCCACTACCATTCGCTACACCACTTCTGTGCCTTCATCTGCCCTGTACCCCGGGGATGCAAGGAGTTTTTGCTTCATGTTCACCTCTATCTGCGGCAGGTGGGTGGGGAGTACCCGGACGACATTTCTAAAATCCACTTTATGATCCTCTTGCTCCGGGACTGGGCTCTTCGTTAGGCCCAGTCCGTCCTCGACAGCACGGAGGGCCCCAATTATACCTTTGAATGGTTCGTTTGAGAATTTTCCTGGGCCTTTGACCATTCGGAAAGTGAGGAGAATATTATGAGCTGCCTAATGTTGCTCTGGCAGGGGAATCGGTCTGCGGCAGATTTCTCTGTGGAGTTCCGGGTCGCCGCGGCAGACTCCGGGTGGAATGACATTGCCTTACGCAGCGCCTTCCTCCTGGGTCTAAATACCAACCTCCATGATGATCTGGCAGTTCATGCAACCCCCTCCTCTCTGGGTGAGCTCACTGATCAAGCTGTCAGTCTGGATAACCGGTACCGCGAGCGCACGAAGGAGCAAAAGGCCTTCTCCGGTCCGTTCGTCTCACATACACCCCTTCTGACTACCAGCTCAGCTAAGCCCGACTCCTCCTCCGAAGCTATGGTGTTAGGCCCAGTCCGTTTGACTCTGGAGGAACATCAGCGATGGAGGAAAGTCAGTGCATGTATGTACTGTGGCTCTCTACAGCATAAATTGTTCGCCTGCCCCTTGAAACCAAAAGACGTAGCCCATCAGTAGCCGTAGGGGGTCATGTGGGAGATAGATAGATAGATAGATAGATAGATAGATAGATAGGATCTTTATTGTCCGTTTACATGGAAATTTGTATTGTAGCACCCATTTGTTAAAATACATGAAAACAAAACACATTAAAGACTCATAGCCAGTAACACCAAGACACAATCCAAATCCAAATTGGGAGATGGATGGGGAAAGGGTAAGGGAAGTCCTATGTTGTGTATGTGTGCATACATTTATACGTGCCTGCATGCGTAGATGTATGTATGTCTATATGTATGTGTACATATGTGTGTGCACTGGAAGGGGAGGGTGGGGAGGTCATCTCTTTAAACTCCACTGTTTGTTCAATAAGGTTGTGGAGTAAGGAATGAAAGAATACTTGTGTCTATTCCTTTTGCTTCTTGGTATCCTGAAACATCTCCCGGAGGGCAGAAGCTGATATTCCTCATGCAAGACATGCGACAAATCCGCAGCGATCTTATTTGCCAGTCTCAGACAGTGATCAGTACTCCTCTGGAAAAATCCGCTCTCCACTGAGTGGCCCACCAACTTAGAGCAGATGTTCAACAGTCTTTGTATCCTGGCTTTCAGCTGTACAGTAAGACCCCAGAACCAGACTTGACTTCCATACAGAAGGACACTTTGAACTGTGGAACAGAAGAACAGATGTAAAATATCCTTTCCCACTCCAAAAGATCGGAGTCTTCTCAAAATATAAATCCTCTGTTGAACTTTTTTTTTACAAATGTAGTCAACATGGATTGATCAGGAGAGGGCACTGTCCACATGCACCCGCAGACATTTAAAAGAGGGGGACTGTTTTATGGGTTCATTGTGAATATTGATTGGAGCTGTATTAAAATGGATGTTTCCAAAGATAATTTCCTCTGTTTTCATTGTGTTCATGATGAGGGAGTTCTGCTCACACCACTGCACTACCTGATCCACACTGTCAAAGTAGATTTCTGGTTGTAGCTCCTCTGTCATGAGTGTTACCAAACCAGTGTCATCAGAATACTTAATGAGATAATGGTCAGGCACATAAGTGACACAGTCATTAGTATAAATGGTAAAATGTAATGGAGAGCTAACACAACCTTGTGGGGCACCAGTACTTGTTTTTAGCAGAGAACAGCATGTGTTATTGACTCTGACCAGTTGCTGTCTGTTGATGAGAAAAGAATGATACCAATGGATAAGATATGAGTTAATTTCCACGTGGTGCATTTTAGCAATAAGTAAGTCCGGTTTAATTGTATTAAAGGCAGAAGAAAAGTCAATAAACAAAACTCTGGCATATGGCCCCTGTTTTGATGAATCCAGATGTTTTGAAACCAGGCGTGTAAGGGTGGCAATGGCATCTTCAGTACTGTGTTCATTCTTGTAAGCAAATTGATAAGGATCCAGTTTATCCTGTATGGAGCTGGAAAGCAAAAATAAAAGAATTTTCTCCAATGACTTCATCAAAACGGAAGTTAGTGCCACTGGATGGAAGTCATTGCACTTCCTGGGACAAGATTTCTTTGGGACTGGGATGATGTGTGACATTTTTCCAGGCCTTAGGGATGGTGTGGGTGTCCAATGACAGCTGGAAGATGGGCTGCCACACCTGAGCGAGCTCTTCACTATAGGTCCTGAGGGGGGAGGCACCAATATTGTCAGGTCCGGAGGCCTCGCGTGCATTAAGATGTCGAAACACGATGGCCACCTGTCCTACTGAAATTTCCATTCTGTCCTCTCGCTGAACAGAAATGGACCACTTCCGCCCTCCCAAGAGAGCAGACGCTTTTTTCTTCTCTCCTGCTGATTTTTTCCTCCCCTCCTACTGGATCCCAGCTTGCTGTTGTCTGTCTGCGTCTGACTGCGACCGCCGAAAAGAAATTATGGAGTTAATAAGCTGGGCTTTGAACACAATTGACACTATTTTTTCAACAAGGAAAAGTGCTCCGGGGGAAGCTGTTTGCCCCGCTGGAACGGCTCCAGTGGGCTATCTATGTGACACAGGTATTTGGAAAATGCTGTGTCTCTCTAATCTCTCTATCGAAGATAATCTTGGTGATTGGGATAATTCTGATTGGGACGGGAATTGTCTTGGTTTACCGCAAATTGCTGAAGATGGATTCAACCTATCAAAATGCTGGCCAGGCGAGGTGCATCCAACAAATTGAGAAACTGGAGAAGACCCTGATAGCGACTACTGGAGAACTGTCTCGTAAGGTGGATTACATCATGGGTTCGCTCAGGTCTTTCCACGACGAGTTCAAAGCTGCGCAATGAAGGATTAATGTACTGAATCTACAGAAGAAATACAAGTCTTCTCTGTGATCAGTCCTATTTGGCATTATTATTCCCCATGAAAATTCCTCCTGGCTGTCTGCAGACTGTGTTTTTTTTCAAAATCATGAGCACAAGGCCTTGGACAGCCAGCTGCAGCGCCAGATAAGACTGGGCGCCAGACAGACAAAACATCTTCTGCCAAGGGTCCTTGGGTCTCTCTTATTATCATCAACACTGCTCAACACCGCACACACATTGATTCATGAACTGATTAAAGATATACTGTACACTGCTCTCTTGTGTCTCGTGAATTCTGAGTTGTTGCTCTGTGCTATTGAGAGATTTTTTTTCATTGTAATCACAATCTGCTTAAAAATAAGCTGTATTTTGATAACGAAGTTTTTTTTCTCCTCCCCCCTTGTGTCGTTCCCTCCCTTCCCCTCCCTTTCTTATCTATCTCTGTTTGATGAGGCGCCTTTATGGCTGCCGTGTCGTTGTGTGTGTCGTTGTTGCATGCGCACCAATGTCAAGTCAAGTTCCTCGTGTGTTTTTTTTTACATGCTTGGCAATAAAGTTTATTCTGATTCTGATTCTGATTCTGACCTCAACACCTCTTCACATCTCTTCTCCATCCCGATGGTCTCAAACCTGGTGAAAAAGGTGTTTAACTCAGATGCAGTTGTCAGTTCGTCATTCAAGATGACAGATTTAGATTGCTTGCTTGGCATTCCAGCCATGCTTTTCATGCTCTTCCACATCCTTCTGGAGTCAACAGCCTTAAACATGTTCTCCAAGTGTCTCTATGAACCTCTTTTTCCTTCTTAATTTTGCCCCTCAGCTCCTTATTTACCCTGCGCAGCTCCAGTGTATCCCCCTTTCTGAAAGCTGCTTTCTTAAGATTCAAGATTTGTTTGATATCTTTGGTGATGTAGATTTTATTGTTTGGATACATCTTCACTGTTTTAGTAGGAATAATGGACTCTACACAAAAATTAATATAATCAGTTGTAACTGTATATGCAGAGTCTACAGTGCCCTCCCTCAACACTTCCCAGTCAGTGCAATCATAACATGCTCCCAGAGCCTCTTTGTTATCTGGATTCCAGAGCCTTACCACCTTTTCCTGGGGTTTACTACTTTTCAGCTTGGTCAGGTAGGTTGGAATAAGGTGCACTGCATTATGGTCTGAAGTGGCGGCAGGTGGCTTGCTTCTAGACTGATAGGCATTTCTGATATTTATATAACATTTGTCCAATATATTCTCTTTCCTTGTGCCACATTTTACAACCTGATGAAACCCTGGCAAGGCTTTCTCCAGGTTGCAAGTGTTTAAATCTCCAAAGACAATGGCAGGAGCATCAAGAAATTGCTGTTGCAAATTGCATACACAGTCTGCTACTTTGCTGCTTGGTGGAACGTAAACCATAAATAGCAAAATGCAACCAAATTCACAGGGTAAATAGAAGGGTCTTAATCCAATGGCCAGGAGTTCAAAGTCACTATTACAAATAACATGCTTAATGGAATATTGACGACACCACTGCTCATTTATGTAAACACAGACCCCTCCTCCCTGGCTTTTTCCTGAGCTTTTAGTTCGGTCAGCACGAATAAGTGAGAACCTGCTGATATCAAACAAAGAGTCAGGTACAGCAGCAGGTAGCCAGGATTCAGAAATGTCATGAATCTGGGTTTGGAGGCCAAACCCGATTCTGACTCATCGTTATGCCTTGACCTAATTTCCTCCTGACAGCTCGGGCACGCCCCCTCCTCCTGTCAAGCTCTGTCAGCTGCACTGTCACGGTGTTCACATACACACACACACCCACATGCACACACACAAGCACATGCTCCATTCACTCTCATTCACACACGCTCTCACACACCAGATGCCAATCAGTTCTGCCCACGCATTTTCACACCAGCAATCTCTTTCCTTGTTAGCTTCTGGAGTATATGTTTGCCGCGCCGGGGGAAAGAGATTGTAGGGGCATTCACCCTCGTTCATAGCAGCATCCTCTCCATGAATGACGTACCACTCCTTTCTCGTACTCAGCCCGACATCTTCAGACGATCCATCCCTGGATGTTCGCGGCTGCCTCAGCTTCTAATCCTTTTCCATCAGACTGCTCGGTTTCGCCCCTGATCTCCTCCAGCTCAGTAAGTGTCTTTCTTTGCCTTTTCTCCTGTGCTCTGCAGCCCTGCAACACGAGGTCATGCGCCTTACCTTTTGTGCTTTACGCAGCCCTGCAGCACTAGGCTCCATTTTAGACCAGGCTGATGCCCTGCATGTTTGGTGGCCAAACCTTGTCATTACATCTCTCCATATTTCTGTGGTTGTACTGAACTGAACTCGGTGATAACGGGACGTGTTTTCCTTTGTGTTGTTAATACAAGTGCACCATCTACTCTCGCTCTTGGGTTTTATTCTCTCTCTCGTGCACTGTGTTATGGCACATGGAGGTTTATGACAAGCTGCCTCCCGAAATTCAAATGAATACCTTGTAAGTGTCCTCAATTCGTCAGTCTTGTTCTGAATGGAGCGAACATTTGTCAGAATTATAGCGGGGAGTGCCCGTCTGAATTTCCTGGCTCTCAGTCTCTTCCTAATTCCCCCCTGTCTGCCGCGTTTCCTCCACTGGGTCTGATCATGAGTGCCACCCGTTTCTCTGGATCTCCTCCACTGCCAGTGCATTGATCTCACCAGCTCCCTCGGTATATGAGCCAGCAGCTGAACTGGAGTTGAAACAATGCTCAGTGTTGTCCGGAGAGCCAGGAGTGTGTCTCGTGTATAGACAACTGCAAGTTGCCTCACACTGCAACATAGCTCCATGCTAGCAGCGTTACATACCTGCATCGTTTATTCACACACCTGCGGCGTTTGCTCAGGTAGCCTTTGACAAAAAAGTCCAAAAAGCAATGCAATTTCCACTGTTAACAGTCCCTGAATAAACACACACATACAAAATTGATGTTTCTACAGCTTCACCAACAGTCGGACAGATACAGACAAAACAAAAACACGAAAGAACAAGGAATTATCCAAGCAAATGCGTCAGTCGCCAGCTGAGCAGTGCCATGATGATCCCACTATCTATAGGCATACCCACTATCAAATTGCCACTTGTATTAAACATAGCAGCATTATCCGGTTGTAGCCTAGCTTCTTTCATCGAGCGCACGGAGCCAGTCTCCATCCTTCTTTCCGAGAACCACCAGGAGTCTCTCTCGTTCTTCATTCTCCCTAGTTCGTCCTCCCCGGTGGTTCTGGGATACCCCTGGCTCCAGAAGCATAATCCTATTATCAGTTGGACACAAAACTCAATTTCTTCTTGGAGTCCCTTTTGCCTAGCCTCCTGCCTCAGTTCGGGCACATGTTCACCAACCCTTCCCATCTCCTCTCCTCCAGCAGAGCTGCCGGACCTCAGCCTCATACCCGAGGTCTATCATGACCTTGAGGAGGGCTTTAGCAAGTCAAGAGCCCTCTCTTTGCCTCCACACCGCTCTTATGACTGTGCTATCGACCTCCTCCTGGGTGCACGGCTGCTGTCCTGCCGGCTCTACAGTCTCTCGGGGCTGGAGAAAAGCTACATTAAGGACTCACTGAATGTCGGCCTCATTCGGCCTTCTTCAGCTCCTCTTGGAGCGGGGTTTTTCTTCGTTGGAAAGGACGGATCCCTGCATCCGTGCATTGACTACCGCGAGCTCAACGCGATAACTGTCAAAGACAAATACCCATTGCCTTTAATCAATTCCGCATTTGAGCTCCTTCAACACACACAGGTGTTTTCAAACTCGACTTATGCAACACATATCTTTGGTCCGTATACGCGAAGGGGACGAGTTGAAGATGGCCTTCAAAACACACATGGGACACTTTGAATATCTTGTGATGCTGTTTGGTGTCACTAATGCTCCAGCTATCTTCCAGCGTATGATCAATGATGCCCTCCGTGACATGGACAATCAATATGTGTTTGTGTATCTTGATGACATATTGATATTTTCCCACACACAGGAGGAACACACAGTCCACGTCTGGGCCATGTTACAGCAGCTTCTGAAGAACCAGCTCTTTGTGAAGGCCAAGAAGTGTGAGTTTTCCACCCGCTCCACTTCCTTCCTGGGCTTCAATGTTGCTGAAGGAGAGTTGAGGGCTGATCCAGCCAAGGTGAAGGCTGTGCTCGATTGACCTACCCTGCACACCCACAAACATCTCCAACGTTTCTTGGGCTTTGTTAACTTTTATCGTAGGTTCATCAGTAATTACAGCAGGGTGGCGCAGCCTCTCACTCAGCTGATCTCGACCAAAGTGTCCTTTAAATTGTCGGAGGCAGCAGAGCAGGCTTTCTCTGAACTGAAAGCCCTTTTTTCCATTACACCCATCTTGGCTCAGGTTGACCATCAGCTTCAGTTCATAGTTGAAGTGGACGCTTCCGACTCGGGGGTGGGCGCTGTCCTTTCGCAGCGTTCAGCCTCCAATCAGAAGCTCCACCCATGCGTGTTTTTCTCTCGGCGGTTGACTCCGGCCGAGAGGAATTACAACATAGGGGACCGAGAGTTGTTAGCCATTAAGTTGGCTCTCAAGGAGTGGGGGCACTGGCTGGAGGGAGCCACTCATCCCATCATTGTGTGGACCAACCATAAAAATTTAGAGTACCTAAGGTCAGCCTGCAGATTGAATTCCAGGAAGGCTTGCTGGGCCTTATTTTTCCTCAGATTTAATGTAATTATCACTTACTGGCCTGGCTCCCGTAACGTCAAGCCTGATGCTCTCTGCCGCCCGTTCGTCTCAGATCTCTCATCCTCATGTTCTCCTTCCGAGCCCATAGTGCCTTCCCCCTGCATTCTGGGCACCCTCTCGTGGGAGATTGAGCAGAGGGTCCAGCAGGCCCAGCCCACTGAGTCCAAACCCGACGGGGTCCCAGCCAAACGTCTGTTCTTCCCGTCCACTTTGCGCAGTGACATCATCCACTGGGGGCACACCAGCCACTTTGCCTGTCATCCCGGGATCTCCCATACTATCGATCTGGTGAGGCGAGTGTTCTGGTGGCCCACTCTGCAGACTGATGTACGGGACTATGTCAAAGCCTGCCAGGTGTGTGCCACTAACAAATCAAACTCATCTCCTCCAGTCAGCCTCCTGCATCCCCTGCCGGTTCCCAGTCACCCCTGGTCTCATATTGCCATGGACTTTATTACGGGACTTCCTCCTTCACAGGGCAACACAGTCATACTCACCATAGTAGATCGCTTTTCTAAGGCTATTCATCTGGTGCCCCTTTCAAAGCTGCCCTCTGCCACCGAGACTGACAACCTGCTCACCATTCACGTCATCTGCCTTCATGGTATTCCCTTGGACATTGTTTCTGACCGGGGTCCCCAATTCACCTCACAAGTTTGGAAATCCTTCTGTCATTCCCTCGGCACTACAGTCAGTCTCACCTCCTGTTATCACCCTCAGAGCAACGGGCAGGCTGAGTGTGCTAACTAATCCCTGGAGGCTGACCTCAGATCTGTGGCTTCCTGCAACCCTGCCACCTGGAGCTCCCATCTGACCTGAGTGGAGTACGCCCATAATTCGGCCATCTCCTCTGCCACCGGACTGACGCCGTTCGAGGCCTTGATGGGCTATGCCCCTCCCCCCCACAGCTGCCCATGGTGGAGAGGGAGGTTGCTGTGCCATCTGTGGGGATCCACGCTCGCCGCTGCCACTGGCTGTGGAGGTCCACCCCGGTGGCCCTTCTCCGTTCGGGTGAATGGAATCGCCGATACACAGAGCGCAGGTGGGTCCCGGTGCCCAAATATGCGGTAAGGCAACATGTGTGGTTGTCGGCGGACCAGGTTCCTCTGAAGACGGAGTCTAGGAAGCTGTCACCTCGCTTCCTTGGTCCCTTTCCCATCTCTAGAATCATTAATGACGTGTCGGTCCGTCTTAAGCTACCGCCGACACTCGGCGTCCACCCCACATTACATGTTTCCAAGATCAAGCCCTCTCCGCCAGTCCTCTCTGCACCCCCCCCTTCCCGAAGCCGCCTCCTCCTCACCGGATCTTCGACAGCCAGACCAACTACACCATACTGAGGATTCTGGACGTTCGTTATCGGGGCAGGGGTTTGCAATACCTGGTCCATTGGGAATGCTAGGGACCAGAAGAGAGATCATGGATTCCCGGCTCCAATTTCCATGACAAGGGGATGGTCTGTGCCTTTCACCAGGCCCATCCCAATAAGCCCGGTGGGTTGCCAGGAGGCGCCCTGGTGGGGGGGGGGCACTGTGATGATCGGGTGAGTGCACTCCCCCTCCCTTTCTGTGGGAGGTTCTCCATTCAGTTCCTGGCTCTGCTGGTCATCAACACACCTACGTGAGTGGACACACCTGCTGCCTCTTCACTGCCAGCCCTTAAAAGGACCTGCTTGTGAACACTTCGGCGCTGGTTCGTTGGGTATACTGCCTGGAGTAAGGTTAAAGTATTGCTTCGTTAGGAACTCAGCCTTATCTCTCCTTTTCTCTTCTCTCCCCAGGCTGCTGCCATCTCTGTGGTGCGTCTCTGGGGTTGTGGACTGTACACTCGCCTGCCACTTCACCCTCATCTCTCCGGACTGTTCCCTCCACCCGGTCAGACTCCACCCTGCTCTTCACCTCTCCACGTTCCCTGTCAGCTCAGTCCTGCTGGCTCGTCTACCCCCATGCTGAGTTCCTCTGCCGGGCTCTCTGTTCATCCGCAGTAAGAAAAACCCCGTTCAGTTATGTTTTCGGGTCTCACTCCTCTCCTCTAACCAGCTCTCATCTCTCTCTCTCTCCCCACAGGCAGTGTGTCCCGCTCTGGTTTTCCCTGCTATTGCCTGTTATTCAGTAAAGTTGCATTTTACATTTCAATTCAGTGTCTTCTCTGGTGTTAGCTGCTTTGCGCGTGAGCTTCTTATTTACAGTCATGACATAATAGTTGACAGCACCTTCAGCATTATGATAACAGGATACATAAACGATTGTTCTCTGTATTTTTTGTAATCATATAAGTAAGCTATGCATATGAAACACGACTAGCCTAGCAGGTTGCTATGTTCCATATAACGTTTAGGTGCATCTCAATAAATTAGAATATCATCGCAAAGTTAATTTATTGTAGTAATTCAATTCAGAAAGGGAATCTCATATATTGTACAGATTCATTACACAGAGAGTGATATATTTCAAGCATTTATTTCTTTTAATTTTGATAACTGCTTACAACTCATGAAAACTCAAAATTCAGTTTCTCAAAAAATTACAGTACCACATAAGATTAATTAAAAAAAGGGGATTTTTAATAGAAAAGTATGTCCATGTACACACGCAATACTTGGTCAGGACTCATTTTTGTAAGAATTACTGCATCATTGCTGTGTGGCATGGAGGCAATCAGCCTGTGGTACTGCTAAGGTGTTATGGAGGCCCAGGTTGCTTTGATAGCGGCCTTCAGCTTGTCTGCATTGTTGGGTCTGGTGTCTCTCATCTTCCTCTTGACAATACTCCATAAATTCTCTATAGGGTTTAGGTCAGGAGAGTTTGCTGGCCAGTCAAGCACATATACCATGGTCATTAAACCAGGCATTGGTACTTTCGGCAGTGTGGGCAGGTACCAAGTTCTACTGGAAAATAAAATACACAGATCCATAAAGCTTATCGTCAGAGGGAAGCATGACGTGCTCTAAAATTTCCTGGTAGAAAGGGTCTTCATCAGGTGTGATGTGAGGGCCACTGGTCTGTAGCTTCTCAGGTACTTGGGGTGCGGAGTCTTCGGCACGGGTACCATGCAGCTGAAGATGTGGTTCTCAATCCTGCACATTTGGTCTGCACAGGACTTGAGGAGCCTCGAGCTGATGCCATCTGGACCTGCTGGCTTCCTCGCTTTGATCTTGCAAAGCTCAGTTCTCAGCTGGATCTTGGGACAGACTGCAGCAGGGGGCTGTGTGCTGGGGGGCGGGGCATCTGATAGAAAAAAACAGTAGGGTGGTGTGGACTGAGGTCTGGGTGATATGGACGGGGGGACCAAGGGGTGGTGGTGATGAAGGTGATAAAAGTAGGACGGGGGAGGGATATTTGGTTGATCAACCTGTTGGAGAACCAGCTCAGATCAGCTTCACAAATGGCATCCATGGGAGAGTTCCAAGGTGAAAGCCACTGCTGACCAAAAAGAGCACAAATGCTCATCTCACTTTAGCAAAAAAACTCCCAAAACACCTTAATGATCCCCAAGACTTCTGGGAAAATATTCTATGGAGTAACGAGACAAAAGTTGAACTTTTTGGAAGGTATGTGTCCTGTTACATCTGACATAAAAGTAACACTGCATTTCATAAAAAAGAACATCCTACCAACAGTCAAACATGGTGGTGGTAGTGTGATGGTGTGGGGTTTCTTTGCTGCTTCAGGACCTGAGTGACTAGTTGTAATTAATGGAACCATGAATTCTCACCAGAAAATCCTGAAGGAGAATATCTGCCCATCAGTTCATGATCTCAAGCTCAAGTGCTCCAATGTGGCTGAATTAAAATAATTCTGCAAAGAGTGGGCCAAAATTCCTCAACAGCAATGTGAAAGACTTATTGCTATTTATCGCAAGCACTTGACAGCAGTTGTAGCTGCAAAGGGTGGCACAATCACTTACAGTATTACATTTAGGGGACAATTACTTTTTCAAACAGGGCCAGGTAGGTTTGGATAGCTTTTCTCCCCTTAATAAATAAAATTGTAATTTAAAAACTGCATAACTAGGGTTAGCTTTGCCCAATATTAAAATTTGTTTGATGATCTTAAACATTTAAGTGTGACAAACATGAAAAAATATAAGAAAACACGAAGGGGGCAAATACTTCACACCACTGTTGGTAATATAAATTGGCTTTTTCTGCAGAGTCAATAACCTGGCAGGGCTATGGTTGTAGGTCCAGCTGAACAGGCTGAGCACTGCCAAACTAAAGGAGGTCTGTTCTCCATATGGCAGCTCCTGGGCTGGGCTGATGGCCCATGGAATTTGAATTTCAAATGGTACCAACTCATGAGGGAGAAGCTCACCTCTGAGAGAGAAGCAAACTGGAAATTTGAGGCCAAACAAAGAATGATGGAAGAGTTGAGCATGATCTGAGAGGTAAGAAGATGAGATTTACTCAAGGGTCCCATGCTCTTCAGAATGGTATTTTTGAGGTTTTTGACCTTGTGAAATTCAGCCATGACTCACAAGTGCACTATTAAAACTGCAATGATCACTACACAAATACACACTGCTCTTTCTTTATTTAAACTCTTCGAGAAATGAGCAGATTACACTTCCTGGGTTTATGATGCCACAAACAAACAAGCCCCACCTTCAGTTCTGTAATTGATGATACTTTACCAGAATTTCAGGAGTAGGGCAGAACCCAAAACACGTCATCCTGCCAAAAGTCAGTAAATGCCATCTTGCGTTTCACTTCTGTACATTCAGTCTCTCCTATTTAGCTTTTGTCTCCAAACATGTTCCTCCCTTGGGTAAAATTATCAGCCAATAACTAGCCTTAAACTATATCCAACCCCTTATCTACACAGCCTCATCTATATAACCCTCCTTTCTGTTCAACAAAATTGTTTAACATTTGGGGTTGCAGTCCTAGCCAGTGATGTCACACACACACACACACACACACACACACACACACACACACACCCTGGTAACCTCCTTACTTGTGACTGGCCTATTTACACAATCAGATTAAAGACTCATTAACATTATTAAGAAGATCGTTTTCATATACAGTATACAGTATATATATATGTATATATACTGTATATATACTGTATATACAAATACACACACACACACATATATACACAGTATAAACGAGGAGGGCTGAAAAGTTCATAGTGGTCAAATTTGTCCAAATGTAGTTTATTTTTCAACTGTAGGGATCCAAACGCTGCAACACTGATGGAAGAAGTGTGTGGAGCAAAGGGGAGACTATGTTGAAACATAAACCACATTTGGTCAAATTTGACCACTATGAACCTTTCAGCTCCCCCTCCTATATACAATGGTGTGAAAAAGTGTTTTCCCCCTTCCACATTTCTCATTTTTTTGTATGTTTGTCACACTTAAATGTTTCAGATCATCAAACAAATTTAAATATTAGACAAAGATAACACAAGTAAACACAAAATGCAGTTTTTAAATGAAGGTGTTTATTATTAAGGGGAAAAAAATCCAAATCTACATAGCCCTGTGTGAAAAAGTAATTGCCCCCTAAAACTAATAACTGGTTGGGCCACCCTTAGCAGCAAACAACTGCAATCAAGCATTTGCGATAACTGGCAGTGAGTCTTTTACAGTGCTGTGGAGGAATTTTGACCCACTCATCTTTGCAGAATTGTTGTAATTCAGCCACAGTGGAGGGTTTTCGAGAATGAACTGCCTTTTTAAGGTCATGCCACAGCATCTCAATCGTATTCAGGTCAGGACTTTGACTAGGCCACTCCAAAGTCTTCATTTTGTTTTTATTAAGCCATTCAGAGGTGGACTTGCTAGTGTGTTTTGGATCATTGTCCTACTGCAGAACTCAAATGCACTTCAGCTTGAGGTCACGAACAGATGGCTGGACATTCTCCTTCAGGATTTTTTGGTAGACAGTAGAATTCATGGTTCCATTTACCACAGCAAGTCTTCCAGGTCCTGAAACAGCAAAATAGCCCCAGACCATCACACTACCACCACCATATTTTACTGTTGGTATGATGTTCCTTTTCTGAAATGCTGTGTTACTTTTACGCCAGATGTAATGGGACACACATCTTCCAGATATTTCAACTTCTGTCTCGTCAGTCCTCAGAGTATTTTCCCAAAAGTCTTGGGGATCATCAAGATGTTTTCTGGCAAAACTGAGACAAGGCTTTATGTTCTTTTTGCTCAGCAGTGGTTTTTGCCTTGGAACTCTGCCATGCAGGCCATTTTTGCCCAGTCTCTTTCTTGTGGTGGAGTCATGAACACTGACCTTAACTGAGGCAAGTGAGGCCTGCAGTTCTTTGGATGTTGTTGTGGGGTCTTTTGTGACCTCTTGGATGAGTCATCGCTACGCTCTTGGGGTAATTTTGGTCGGCCAGCCACTCCTGGGAATGTTCACCACTGTTCCATGTTTTCGTCATTTGTGGATAATGACTCTCACTGTGGTTCACTGGAGTCTCAAAGCTTTAGAAATGACTTTATAACCTTTTTCAGACTGATAGATCTCAATTACTTTGATTCTCATTAGTTCCTGAATTTCTTTGGATTGCAGCATGATGTCTAGCTTTGCAGGATCTTTTGGTCTACTTCACTTTGTCAGGCAGGTCCTATTTAAGTGATTTCTTGATTGAGAACAGGTGTGGCAGTAATCGGGCCTGGGTGTGGATAGAGAAATTAAACTCAGCTTTCCAAAGATGTGATAAACAGTTAATTTACGTTTTAACAGGAGGGGGCAATCACTTTTGCACACAGGGCCATTCATTTAAAAACTGCATTTTGTGTTTACATTTATTATCTTTGTCTAATATTTAAATTTGTTTGATGATCTGAAACATTTAAGTGTGACAAACATTCCAAAAAATAAGAAATCAGGAAGGGGACAAACACTTTTTCACACCACTGTATGTATATATATATATATATATATACACTACCGTTCAAAAGTTTGGGGTCACCCAGACAATTATTTTGTGTTTTCCATGAAAAGTCACACTTATTTACCACCATGAGTTGTAAAATGAATAGAAAATACAGTCAAGACATTGACAAGGTTAGAAATAATGATTTGTATTTGAAATAATAATTTTTTCCAGATACTCACCCTGCTCAAAGGAAGGTCAGTTTTATAGCTTCTCTAACCAGCTAAACTGTTTTCAGCTGTGCTAACATGATTGCACAAGGGTTTTCTAATCATCCACTAGCCTTCTAACGCAATGAGCAAACACATTGTACCATTAGAACACTGGAGTGATAGTTGCTGGAAATGGGCCTCTATACATCTATGTAGATATTGCACCAAAAACCAGACATTTGCAGCTAGAATAGTCATTTACCACATTAGCAATGTATATTAGATATTAGAGTGTATTTCTGATTAGTTTAAAGTTATCTTCATTGAAAAAAACAGTGCTTTTCTTTCAAAAATAAGGACATTTCTAAGTGACCCCAAACTTTTAAACGGTAGTGTGTGTATATATACAGTATATATATATATATATATATATATATATATATATATATGGCATGAAGGTGGCAGATGTGAGCAAAGTCTGGACTCTAAACGCTATAGCCAAAAATACCTTGTAATGAGATTTAATTTTTATTTTTTTTTTTTTGAGGATATCAAAACCTAAAATTATTGTGGGACTTTTAAAATAGCCAAAATGGCCTGAATAAGTAGTCAGCAGTGTTGGGAGTAACGCGCTGCAAAGTAACATTACAGTAACGCCACTACTTTTGCAGTAATGTGCTGTGTAACGAAATTACTGTTTAAAAATTCATTAATGCGTTACAGTTACTGAAATTTGATCAGATGAGTTACTCATGTTACTCGTTTTATTGATATGGATAGATATTTTTAGCACAAATATATTCACCTTATTCCTGGGGGTGCCGCTGTAGGAATGATTATGGACGAAACTTCCGGTTTCGGCTGCAGTAGTGTTGAATCAGTCAATAAGAGTGGGGTAGCAGGGGCATTTAAAATAGCGTTTTTAAAAGGTTTTCAAATTCATTTTAATGTATAGTCCACATACATGTTTTCCACTCAAGTGGCAGCTAATTTCAGCTCTTCTAGTTTTTGTATTTTTTGAATGTTTTTGCGTAGTTCTGGCACTTGCTGGTGTTCGTGGTTGTGCCAATAGACTGGATAAATGGAGGCTTCTCACCACACGGTGACAGATGACATCCAAGCACGGTGTTGTGGCGTACGTCTCCTCTAAGGTAAATTTGATTATGTCCAACATATTTTCACAAAATGCAGCTGACTTTACTGCGGTAGAGAGACATGCTGGTTGGAATGCCCACTGCGTCATTATGAGTACAGGCAACGAGAAGTCATAAATCATGACTCTTTCTTTGTTTGGTAGCGACAAAGTCCCAGGAAACCCCCCATGAGTGTCTGATATCATTGTAAAGCCTAGAAATTGTATTTTCTAAAAATATCTATATTTTTGTGGAAGACGTAACTCCCGACCAATCGAACGCGAGTTTTCAACCTAGCTAAAATAAAAACAAATCATCTTTTTCTGGGTCAGTTTTTGCACATCACTTTGAAAATCTTTCAATACAGAATATGGAAATAACGTTACATCAGTTTAAAAAATGTCTTCAAAGTGACTCATTTTACCAGCAAGGGTCATTTGTTTACATCGTTAGCATCTGTGGTGCTAACGATGTGGTGCTAACTAACGAAGCTACTGTGTACGAGGCCACTTTTAAGGTCATCTTTCCACCCCTCAGTAGTCGTGGGAAGTGGTATGATTATATTACTGTTTTGAGGTGCAAGAGGCCGTATTCACGCATTTCTGATGCCGAAGTCATTGTTTTTTAACAAGGAAAAGTGTCCCGTTTCAGTGACAACCATATGTTCTAAACTAGTACCGGACGTTGCTACCATAATTCATGCAAGGCATCATGGGGCCTAGGAATAAGGTGGATACAAACTGACCCTACATAGCTGACGCAGCCGTCAGTCAAGAGCCTGTTCACTGCTGCAGCCAGCAGCCGCAAATGGAGCTTGCTCCTGCTGGGAAAAGATGACGCTACTTTGTTTTTGTGGAAATGGACAGACTATTTTTCCTTTGTCGCGGTTAAGGACAAAAGCATATTGGTGGGCCGTGTGAGACCGACTGCAATCTTTAGAAGCGCCTGAGAATAGCACCAAGATCCAACAAAGGTAATGCTATGCTATGCTATGCTATGCAGTCTGTTTTCAGCTTGACATTAATAAGCCCCTAATGTAATCCATTAATTAAATTATCTTGCTGTGTGTACAAGATGATTTAAGTATGCATTTAAAAGTAATGTGAAAGTTACTTTTCCAAGTAACTAGTTACTTTAATCATGTAGTAATTGGCAAGTAACTCAGTCACTTTTGAAAAGAAGGAACTAGTAACTGTAACTAGTTACTGTTTTTTAGTAACTTGCCCAACACTGATAGTCAGGAGTGTGGGTTTTTCATATTTTCTCTGTACAAACACAGGAATAAAATATATGCTTTCCTGTAGTAATGCACCAGTTATGAGAGTTTGGGCTGATAACAATGTTAAGAATAATGAAAGAACCTTACACCCCCTTTACTCAGGGGTGGAGATCATTGAGAGATCATTGAGAGATCTGGCCAGTTTTTAATCTATCAGTGATCTTCAGTGTTCTCCACAGTCACCATGGTCTCCTCAAAGTTTTGACTCAGTCCAAAGCACACAAGGATCTTGCAAACAACCTCAAAGATCAAAAACTGGCCCAATCGCTTAATATTCAAACCCAGCTATTTTCTGAATTTACAGCTACAGTTTGCTGCTGTACGTTTCAAGGCAAAATCAATACCACACGAAGGGGACACTCTGGGATAAATATCTGCCACTGTCAATATTGCATTTGATGAAAGCCAATGGTGAATGTCAATGGACATCGATATACAGTATCAGCTGCTATATCAGAGCATCTCTACTGAAACTCTATTTCAATTCTCCTGTATGTCCTGTATGTATAGTCGTATTGACAAAGAAAATCTTTGAATCTTTAAATCTACTTTATATTCATGGTTATAAAGTATTATGAATATTTATTTTTTCTTTTATCTAGTCTGTACAATATGTCACAACTTAATATTTAATCGATTCAATTTTAAACGTACTTCACATAAAACATAAATTATTTAAAATATTTTGTATATTTGACTATATGCCACTCATGTCATAATTTCAGTAAAGTTCCTAGAGATAATACATCGTTTTAAACCATTCAACAAAACATTAAAGCCAACATTTCATTGTTTCTCCTTTCTTGTTTCAGATTTAGTGGGAGTTTTCCAGAAAAGCTCAAGTGAGAATATACTTAGCCCTCTGGTGGGTTAAAAGTGGCCCTTTTGGCTGCTTCTACTTTCCAGGAAGTGGAGTCACTCTTATGTAATCTGAATGTTTTGTGCACAGAGTGTGTTTTTCAGTTTATTCTTCAGGGGGCTGCTGCCAAAGGTTATCAGTACTAGAAAAGCTGATGTTAAATGAAGTGTTCTCACTTCAAATGAGCCATCAGCCGTGCCTTTCAGAAACACGTGATGTTACATAAGAGCAATTAGTCATTCAGATGGTTTAAACTGTTGATAGTAAATTATGAACTGCGCCACATAATTTCTCTTACCACCAAGACCTGGCCGCAGACGGTTGTCATAGCCATCCAGCAGGTTGTCCAGGATGCGTGTGAACAGGGTGATGTTGGTGTTGAAGGGATCAGATGCAGCATCCACATTCACTAATCTAGTAGGGAGACACAGCACCAACCGGTTGAGTGACACTTTAATAAACAATAATCTGACATTTTAGATTGAGTCTTCCAGAGAGGATTCATTTATGGAAAGTAAAATGGGTCATTATCCATCTGGCATAGACAATTTTTCTCATCTTTGTAGATCACCAATTCAAATCATCTGACCTAGGAGCCTGAATGCAGTTCAATATTCAAATGTAATCATAGCAGATATTCATGGTTAATAAAGTCAGATCAAGATCTAAATTAAACCTCGACTTCATCACTTCAAGTTATGACCATTTATGTATTTACCCTAGTCAAAGACTGTCTGTCTATCTGCCTGTCTGTCTGTCTGTCTGTCTGTTAGCAGGATTGTACAAAAACTACAGACCCAATTTCAATGAATTTAGGAAGAAGGGTGAAAGTTGGGTCTCAGAAGAACCCATTAGATTTTGGACTGGATCCAAATTAAGGGCGGATTGCACGAAATTCGAAAATATTGCAGCATATATGGGAGACGGGTATCTATGAGTGTGTAGAGGATCCCAAAATAATCTGGATGCGGCGCTCAAATATTAGTGGTGGTATACTATCTCTGAGCACTTTTTAGTACTTTAAGTAATTATGTTGTTGCTATAATAGCAATGTTAGTTATAATGCTTTGGCGTTATGCAAATGTCAGAAAAGCCTCATATTTTACAATCTTTCTGTCTTTATATCAGAAAAAGTTGCCATATTACATCCAGAGCTAGGAAGTAACAAAGTACAAATATTTCATTACATTCAGGTGTACTTGAGTAATTTTTTCAGTAGTTTTTACTTTTACTCCCTAGATCAGGGGTGTCAAACTCATTCCATGGAGGGCCAAGACCCTGCAGGTTTTACTTCCACCCAGTCTCTTCAGCAGGTGTTTTCACTGATCAGCAATCAGTAGGAAGAAATTCAGAGAAAACACCTGTTGAAGCCACTGGGTGGAGGTAAAACCTGCAGGGTCTTGGCCCTCCATGGAATGAGTTTGACACCTGTGCCCTAGATTTTTACACAATTATCTTCTTTCTACTTCTCACATTCTCAGACTGGCTCATTACTTTTGGTTTAAGACATTTGTGGAGTGTTATTAATTATTTTTGCATCACTGCCTGACATCGTACAGATCCAACAGTACCTGTCTGTGGCTTGCAGACTGCCTTCACTAAAGTCCAGCCAATGCTACTGATTGGCTCTGATCATCCTCACTTAATAACTCGCATTAAACCAGTATGTTCAGGGGGTCCAGTTGCTGTAGCACTCAACTTGGCTGGGCTGTGCAAGGACCAACTAACTTTTTGCAGTTCCTCTCCAGTGAGAGCACACGCCTAATGTTGTCAGCAACCACATATCAGTCTGAGTTACATCAGCATGTTGAAAGACTTTGGCAGGTTGATATACTGTATTATCATAGCAAAATGAAAGGGAAGTAACATGAGCTAAACAAGATCAAGTAGCGCTTTCCTTGCTTGAAGAAAGGAGCACTTGTGTGACAGTAGATGAAGTATCACCCCCTTCTCCGGAAGCAACCTGTCTGTTCACTGCAGGCATCAATGGCTGCCATGATGCCCCTTCTCTGAGCCACTGAATGGAGGCTAACCAGCAACCCTGAGATTGCCAAATTGTATATCGAAGAAATACATAAGCAGGAGACATCAGCGTATGTTGAGAAAATTACAGATGAGGAAACCAGCAGCTGCCTTAAATCCCAGTATATACCTCATCACATAGTGCATCACAACAAAAAGGCAAGGGTGGTGGTTAAGTGTTCCTTTCGCTACCAACAAACTCCCCTGAATAATCACCGATTTCCAGGCCCCTGTCTCAGTCCATCCCTACTTGGGAGTCTTGCTCAGATTTCGAGAACATGCTATTGCGATAAGTGGAGACATACATGCAATGTTTCATCAAATCAGGCTCCTCCCAGAAGATCAACCACTCCTCTGTTTCCTCTGGCAGGATATGGAGAGGAACAGGCTACCTGATATTTATAAATGCATGTACTGCCCTTTGGCACAATTTGTAGCCCTTGTTGTGCCATCTATGCTCTCAAGCATCATGTCATACTACCAAAGTAACCATAGAGACCTTCTGGAGACTGCCCTCACATCATTCTATGTGGACAACTATCTGAAATCCCTCCTCTCAGCACAGCAAGCTGAAGACATACTTGACCAATTGAGAGCACAGTTAACAAAGGGTGGATTTGATATTAGGCAGCGGGCCTCAAACATCCATTAATTCATTCATCCATCCATTCATCCATCCATACATCCATCTTTAACCATTTAATCCTTTTTGGACCACAGGGGGTATTGAAGCCTATCCCAGTGTCTTTTGGGCGAGAGGTGGGGTACAACCTGGACAGATCACGAGTAAATTGCAGGGCCAACAGAGAGACAGACAACCATTCACTCTCACATTCATACCAAAGGACATTTTATCCCTAGTTGATGGCAATTAGCATAACGTACATGTCTTTGGCCTGTGGAAACCAGAGTACCCAGTGAAAACCCATGCAAACATCGGGAGAACATGCAAAGTCCACACAAAAGGATCACTGCTAAGGGTGGGATCAAACCCACAACCTTATTGCTGTACTGTCACAGTACTAATCACTGCACCACGAGCTGCCCCAGGGCCTCCAACATGACAAAGGTAATTTCTCACCTCCCTGCAGAAGCACAATCAACAGCATGTGAGCTATGTCTAAGCACTGAATGGGCTGACCCTCAAGAATCCACCTTCCGTCTGTGTTGGCACTGCCTGTCAGATACAATGGGCTGTAACTACCAGCCACTGCTACCCTCTGAACCAACCATGCAAAACGTGTACAGGGTACTTGCCTCTCAATACAAGTCATTAGGGTGCATAATTCCCTTGAGCACACATGCCAAAATCCTAGTCCAGGCCCTGAGGGCAAAGGAGAAAGTCATATGAGCCCATCAATAAAAAGCTCTTATCAGTGTGGCAGGCACGGGAAAATGAGCTTCCTCAGTTGAACAACTTTACATTCCCCTGGTGCTATGTTCCAGCTGATGCGGACAATGATTCTTCAGTGATGGACATTCACATATTTTGTGATACATCAGAAAGGGCCTATGTATCTGCAGCCTATCTGTGAGTAGAGAATCTAAAGGGACACACATACGTATCATTTATAATGAGCAGGTTACATGCTGCCCCCAAGCAGCAGCTATCAATGCCCTGTCTGGAACTGTGTGCTGCCCTCACTGGAGTTCAACATGCCAAGGTACTACAAACTGAACTAACTTTGCTCATCCAGTCTGTAGTGATGTGGTCTGATGCTGTCATATGTGGACAGGATCCTAGGATCATGCCCACGCCTTGTGTTCATTTTTTGTTTTTTCTGTGATTATTCTTGATTATCATTTGCATTAATTGTCCTCTGTGTCTTCCTCTGTTTGACCCTGGGTCTGTGTGTATATCTGTTTTCCTATTGTTCTAACTCCCCATGTTTTCTGTATCCCTAGCCACTGCCCTCTCTGTATTTCTCTGTATGATGTCCTGCATGTTCATTGTCATGTCTCCTGTGCATCCCCTGAGTGTCAGTGCAGCCCCGCCCATCCTGTTTTCCTCACCTGCTGCTGTTGATTATCCTCTCAGCTGTCCCGTGTCCCCCTGATTAGGTTCCTCCCTATTTATGTCAGTTTTTGCATGTGCGCTGTCTGGTGTCCTTGTCGTTGATTCCCCATTGTTTCTCTCAGTGATCAGCCCATGTCCCTAGTTACCCCTGAGTTTATTTTTATTAGTTATTTGTCCAGCCCCCGTGCTGTTATTTATTTATGTTTGAGTTCTATTTAATAAATTACCATTGCACCTACTCCTGTTTGTGCCATGGGTCCTGCCTATAAACCCTTATCTGCCCAGAGGGCAGAACATACGTAACAGACTGAAAAACCGTACAAAGCTGGATATAGTCCAAGTCCCACCAGTACAAAGTGTTTATTGGGACAAGAGTTGCTGAGATACAAGATCTTACCAAACCAGAATCCTGAAGATATGCCAACTCAGAGCAAAACCTGACTGATGACATAACGCATGCCAAGACCCTCGAGTTATCCCAGTAAACTGGTTGGAGTCAATGACCTCCCTTTTTCTAGGAGTTTTCAGATCACTGGCCCATAAATCCTGCAACATGTACAAAGGAAACACCTGATGAGCTGAAGAAAACTTCTGTGTTCATGGATATACTACCAGCGGCGGAGAGGAGCATGACCCAGCCAAGTGTGAAACATGGTCAGACCTGATAGAAGCAACCATACTGTACATGGGATGGCTGCACATGCTATGTCAGCTTCAGATTGGACTGAAACAGAAACTGCCTTTCTGAGAAGGATACAGGCTGACAGCTTCCATGAGGAGCTAAAGGCACTGCAACAAGGTAAGCCTGTCCACCCAAGCAGCCGCTTAATTGCTCTGAACCCTAAATATGACACATTACTGGGCCTCATTCGAGTTGGTGGCCAGCTACACAAAGTAGAGAGCCTACTAGAAGTTGGCCTTGATCCAACTGTTCTCGACCCTGAACACCCTATAACTCAGCTTTTAGTGAAGGACTATGATGACCGATTACTCCACACTAGCCCTGAATGCATCTTTGCTGAGATTCGGAGATTCTCTGTGGTTGACCATTAATTAAGAAACATCAAAAATAGTGTATGGAATGCTGTTAATGGTGAAAAAATCCAGTGGCACCCAAGATGGCTGATTTACATGCTGCATGACTTCGGATTAGCAATCTTCCATTCTGGTCCACTGGGGTAGATTGCTACAGTCTCAACACAATTGAGATTGGACGAAGACATGAAAAGCGATGGCTGCCTTTGCCCAGATGTGTTCTCCTTGACTTGTTACCAAATTTCAACAAAGATTTCTTTTTGCTGGCTCTATCTCAGTTCATTGTATGGTAAGCCATATGAACTTTTGTGTGACAGAGGCATAAACTTCCCTGGGGTTGAAAGGGAGCTTAAGGAGGCACTAGAAACTTTCAAACCTTCATTGAGAAAACACCTAGCAGATCAAAGTGTCACATTCAGGCTCAACCCCGCTCTCACACCTCATTTTGTTTGCATGTGGGGGAGGAAGATAAAATCTGTTAAAACCTTACTCCAAGTTGCACTGCTGGACCAGGTTGGCCCTGAAGAGGTTCTGATTACTGTCCTCATAGAAGTAGAGAGCATACTGAATTCAAAACTACTCTGATACATGTCTTTTGATCTTGCTGACCCAGACCCAATAACACCAAATGTGTGGAGGGATGTATCTCTCCCTCAAGCAGCTTATGGTTCAAGTAATCTTATTGGTTGTCATGTGCTTGGAGACCAGTTCTGGCACCAATTCACCTGTCAGTGCCTCCCTAACCTACAAAACAAAGGCAGAAATGCCGAATATCCACTGCTGACCTTGCTGTTGGGAAAGTAGTGATGGTTGTGGATTCACAGCTTCCCAGGGCTTTCTGGCCTGTTGGGAAAGTCTGCTGTGTTCACCCCAGTGATGATAGAAGAATCTGGTCTGCAGTTGTCAATATTAAAGAGACAACATACACCCGTCCAGTCACCAAGCGAGTACTTCTCCCTACCATCCCAGACAAGGATAAGGCCAGCGATGACCAATTAACAGCAGGGACTTTCTTCTCAATACATTCACCTACATGAATGTGGAGGCAACTGGATAAAATTCCCTGCAGAAAATATGACCATTAATACTGTAAAGGGGTCATTGACTGCACTTTTTCCACATTTTAATAGCTCACACATGTCTTAATGAAATGTTTGTGACATATTTTGTTCTCATTTTCTGTATTTTTTCAAATTATTGAAGCCTATTTGTTTTGTATTTCTCCTGGCTTTCTATAAACGCTCTGATTTAAGGCCTGTCACTTTAAGAACCATCCTTCACTATTTCAACTCTGCCCTCCTTCTTATGTCAGTTAGCTATTATAGCTGACTAGCTTTTAGCCTCTCAGCTCAGTTGAGCAGCGCTCTGGTTCACTGAGCCACAGTCAGTGCTGTAGCTTGCATCAGTCTGGTCTATTTCTCAATAAATTTTGCTGTGATTCCACAACAAATTGCTAGCACCGTGTGCTGGACGATCACCGTAATCTGAAGTGAGCTACTGAGTCAAAGGATCTCAAAGGACAGTGTGGCTCTGTGTGACTCCACTCTGCTTTCACAGCCAGCTGAAAGCTGGAGCAACTACGCTGCCCGTGAGAGCAGAGCGGATCCACGGAGGATGGTGGGGTTGTTGGGCGTGAGACCCAGCTTGTCCAGGGACATTTTGATTGTAGGGAGCTGGAGGCTGCGTCGTGATTCCGTGGCCGATCACCTATATCTTGGGCTTGTGGATCTCACAGCCAGCTAAAGGTAGCTAATTAGCCCCTGAGCTATTAGCCCATGAGCTAACACTGTTACCAGGACACTTGCTGTAAGTGCGGCTTATATTGTTATTTTCTTCAGATCTTAGTCACCCTAATAGCCATCCCTGTTATCACCTGGTTCAGCGGTGTGCCTTGCATCACCACGGCCAATGTCTCTGTGGTTTTGTCATGATTTTGTGGCAGATCGCACATCCCCCAGATTGGTGGGGGAGTTATAGGCATAAGACCGGCCAGTAGCCCTGGTCCCGGGCCATAAAAGTAACTGGTGTGCCGTGGCGGGCAATCCCCTGCGGAATCACAATGAAACCACTCCGAGATGGGCCGGAGTGAACCAGGTGATAACAGGGATGGCTATTAGGGTGACTAAGATCTGAAGAAAATAATATAAGCCCCGCTTGGTTAATGCTTCCTGGTATTAGCTTGGGGGCTACCTTTAGCCACCACTTCAATACATGACGGACAGCTAGGTGGGCCAATAATAGAGCAGTGGGCGGGTCTCAAGGACTGCAGTGGGTTGGCTTTTTCAAAACTTGCGGTATACGATTTGCCCGGAAGAATCAAAAAACGCTTTGGGGAGTTTCCCTGAGAGAAAAACGAGCTAAAGGCAGTGTGCTTTTCTCAGATAGTTGACTTTTTGGAAAATTTGGGGCTAATTACATGACCAGTTGACACATTTGAGACAGTTAAAACCTACAAACACACCATTTTTCAATCAAGGACCCCCTAGAGACAATGTGCGCGTGTGCAGCAGTATTCAATTAGAGACTGTTACTAAGCAACCAGTCGTGACTCTACTTGTCTGTCCTCATACAATTATTTGTTACAGCAGTGAGTGTCTATGATTCTATGATTCACACACACACACACACACACACACACACACACACACACACACACACACACACACACACACACACACACACACACACACACACACACACACTTAACACATACACTATACAGCACACTGATATGATTTTGCCTGCTCTACAAAGCCACAAACTGTTCAACTGCCATTTAATTCAGTCTTGGAGTGTGCTGAATAAACTGTCATCTTGCTGAGAGAAGTTGCTGCATTTTCTCTGACTAAATTAGGCCAGCTAAACACAGCCAGATACACAGATGCAACTGTTGTGTACAGTTAGTAATATAAAAACACCACGGTGTGATGTGGCTGATTAAGCAATATTAAACGAGAGGGAGTACAGTATCAATGAATATAGTAACCGGGTGTGATACGTCTGATGCCCAATGTGTACATATCACACCCGTAGTTACTATATTCATTGATACCATACATCCTTGAGTGTAATATTGCTTTTATACAACAGTTCTGCAAGCACAATTTATTAAATGAAAGCAATACTAGACAAAATATTATGATTTGTTTGTTTAACCAGTTATTTTGCGCAGCTGAGAAAAAAAATAGTCCCTTCTAAATGTAGCCAGTAACTGCTGATAAACATCTCAAACAGCGTGAAGACGTCTATTGTCATTTCACTCACATGTAAACAAATTAAATATTGTCAAGTGCAACATACCGGTCACCTGTTGAGTCGATACCACAGAAGGGCTGAGATCAAAATGTGGCCTATGCCGGTGGCTAGTTAGCATGTTAGCAATTTGGCTTTGGCACACTTTGCTTGCTTTTTCTTGGCATTTTCAGATTAAACAAAGAGTCCATCACCACAAAGGTATTGTGGTTTGTTAATCGAGACAATAAATCCAGCTCTAGAAGTGCCTATTTTTTTTGTAAAACAAGATGTGAAATAGCTCAATGATGTTTATACAAGGGCAAACTTTGTAAACTGACTAAAGTTTTTTTCAAAAGGGTGGGATTTCTGGGTCAGGTAAATATTTTCAAACAGCACCTCCCTGTGGAAATTAAGGTATCCAACACAGTATTGCAATTCTCACTGAGAGTTGACAGTAAATTACTGTTAGTAATTAACGGTTACATGAACACCTTTGAAGTGGAGTGATACATATCCAGTGAAACATTGGAGTGCAATTATTGTGGAATATAGTAACGCCTGGAATCACTATTGTCTAATCAAATTGCTCAGTCAGAACTAACTGCTGTATACAGTAAGAATGACAAGACAAGATATTTAATGTTCAAACTGATAAACCACTGTTTTTTTTTTCTTTTTTTACAAATATTCAGTCATTTTGAATTTGATCCCTGCAACACGTTCCAAAAAAGCTGGGATGGGCAAGAAAAGACTGGGAAAGTTGAAGAATGTTCAAAAACCACCTTTCTGGAACATTCCAATTAACCTGTTCACCTGTGGAAACAGGTGAGTGTCATGATGGGTATAAAAGGAGCATCCCCAAAAGGTTCAGTCATTCACAAGCAAGGATCAGGCAACGTTCACCACTTTGTGAACAACTGCTTGGGCAAATAGTCCATCAGTTTAAGGACAACATTTCTCAATGTACAATTGCAAAGGATTTAGGGATTTCATCATCTACAGTCCATAATATCATCAAAAGATCCCAAGAATCTAGAGAAATTTCTGCATGTAAACGATGAAAAACGAACACTGAATGCCCTTGACCTTTGGTCCCTCAGACAGCAGTGCTTTAAAAACCAACATCATTCTTTAAAGGATATTACCACATGGGCTCTGGAACACTTCAGAAACCATTGTCAATTATCACAGTTCGTCGCTACATCTACACATGCAAATTAAAACTCTACCATGCAAAGCAAAAATCATATCAACACCACCCAGAAACACGGCCAGTTGCTCTGGGCCCCAGTTCATCTGAGATGGTCTGACTCAAAGTGGAAAAGTGTGCTGGTAAGTGGTCTGGCAAGTTCACATTTCAAATTGGTTTAGGAAATGATGGGCATTGTGTCTTTCAGGCTAAAGAGGAAAAGGACCATCCAGCTTGCTTTCAGCGTTAAGTTCAAAAGCCATGATGGTATGGGGGTGTGTTAGTGCCCATGGCATGGGTAACTGCCACATCTGTGAAGGCACCATTAATGCTGAAGGGTACGTATATACAGGTTTTGAAGCAACATATGCTGCCATCCATATACACATAATTAAATTTGCGGATGAAATTGTGTTCCTCCTCACCAGTGACGACACTGAACATGGTCCTGTTGAGAGTGATTTTACTGAGTGGTGTAAATCATCCTTTTTAAATATTACTGTGGCAAAAACTAAGATGTGCATTGATTTTAAGAGAAACCCCACTGTAATCTCCCCTGCTGTCATAAAGTATCAGGCTGTTAAACTCGTGCAGCAGTACAATATCTAGGAACTGTGACTGACAACAAACTGCTTCAAACCCGAAGTTGACGCTGTATGTAAAAAGGCACATCAGCGTATGCACTTTAATAGAAAACTTTTATGAAAATGTTTTATTCTTGTTTCAATGAATTAATTCTTACCCTTTTGTTTATCTGCTAGTACAGATCCCTTTCTGTCAAGCACAAAAACCTTTAGAAGGTGTTATGAAGGTGTGCAGCAAAGCTGCCACATCCCTGAATGGCCTCCATGACTTGTATAAGGTCAGTGTCATGGATGGCCCTCGCGAGCCATCGTAAGACGCCACAAGACACCGGTGAGTTTGCACGGTTTATTGATGAACAGAAAAGGAACACAAAATAACAAGCCACGGTGGGCTAAAACATACTACACTACATACAGACGATCATAGGGCAATAAAGAAGCACACTTACGATCATAGCAGTAGAGTGGTCAGCGTACGAACAGAGGGATGCTCGCTCACGTCTGACACTGGGGAAGTTTTGACGAGACTGCCGCGTTTTTCCGTTCCCAGCTGCCCTCTTAAATGGAGGACCGCTGATGAGAAGAAATGCAGCTCAGCTGTCAACCCTGACAGCCGGAAGCCCCTCCGAGCGCTGTCACAATAAAGGCTCGGGGAGCCAAAAGGGGCACACACAGCTGTCAGCACAGGTGAAGATAATGCATGGCTTGAGCGTGGGTGGGTTCGGCGCTCGAACCATGACAGTCAGGTGAAAGCTCAATCTATTGTGGAATAAAGTTTAAATTGTTGCCATCTGGTCGCAGATATGGTTTCCCACAATGCAGGACAAATAGGTTCACAAGACCATTTATTCCTGCTACTATTAAATTAGTAAATGGCATTTGTTAATGATGAAATTGTATTTGAGTTGACTTTTGGATTTTTGTTTTTCAGCTGTTGTATTGAACTGCTGCGTATGTTTCTTTGTTTCTGCTTGTTGTAAAACAAGTTACCCTGTGGGGATAATAAAGATACATTGACCTTGATCCAAGCAACCTCTTTTTCAGGGACATCCCTGCTTATCTCAGCAAGACAATGCCAAGCCACATTCTGCACATGTCAAAAGAGCATGGCTTTGTAGTAAAAGAGTACGGGTACTAGAGTGGCCTGCCTGCAGTCCAGACCTATTTCCCAGTGAATATCTATGGACGGGATATTATTGTATATGTATTTGGCATCTTATTGTGAAGTGCAGTGTGATGACGTGCACTTCCCGTCACGTCATCACACTGCCCATATATAAGGCAGGGGCGCCATCTTACGGCCTCTTTGCCGGATGCCTTCACTGGTGCCTGCTGTGTGCTGTACCTTTGTACATAGTTCAATAAAGCTGTGTTCGCCAACCATCATCGTTCCTCATCCTTCACCTAGGTATTTCCATACATAACATTTGCCGATCGAGGATTAACTAGTGGAGGCTTGCATTACACCACTTTGTCTCTTTCTTGAGCTCCCGGGCAAACCATCGGTTTTATGGCTGCATTGGCTGGAGGCCTATCAGACGTATATTATGGTGCTGGGCCACAGGAAGCTTGATGGGGCGAGAGCGCTTCTTGTTTACAACTGGGTATTTAGGGCCGGAGGGTCCTGCGGATGCTTGGCACAGCGGATTCATACAAGGAAATTGTGGAGCTGCTAGATAAATGTTTCCCCACCCCAGACAATGTGACTGTTCAAAGAATTTGTTTTCGCTGGAGATGCCAGCGGGTAGGTGAGCCTGTCCGCCAGTGTGTCATTGACTTGAAGCAGCTGGCCAGCGAGTGTCATTTTGGACAGCTTGAAGATGAAATGGTAGAAGAACACGTGTAATGCTGAGCTGCATACTAGGCTATTAATGGCGCCTAATGACTTAATGTTAGCTAAAGAAATGGAGCTAGCTCTCTGGTTGGAAGCCGTTGATAAGCTAGCTGTGGAGCTAAATTGGTGCCAGCTACAGAAGATGCCAGAGCCACTTGCCTCAGCTAATGTTGCAGACCCTGATAGCGAGGATAGCTTGGATGAAGATTTTTGGGAAATCAATGCTGCCAGCCAAAGGTCTGCCCCGGGAAACTCCCGTTGCAGGGGTTGTGGGTCCGTGACGCACTGCCATAAAGCTAAGAAATGCCCAGCTAGAGGAAAATGTTGTGGTAGATGTGGACACTTGAATCATTACACCAGGGTGTGCCATTTGTCTTAGCTGGGGAACCCAAGGAAGAAATCACCCCGCTCGTGACTGATGGACACTGGGAGCGAACGGTACGAAGCGCTAACGGATGCCCTCGCTTTCAAGTCGACCTGTTCTCGCTCAGGGTCAGTACCCATGCCGATGAGCGACACCATGCTAGCCCCAGATGCCTCCGGTTCTTGGCCAGAGTTGGGTGGGGGGTCTGCGGCTACAACAGTGAACACTACAACATTTATAGAAGAGGACGGGGCCAGACCGACAAGCATGGAGTTACCGCATGCTCAGCAGCAGCACATCGGGCCAAGTAAAATTCCACTCCGGGTTATGAACTTGGTTCGAGTTCGGGGTGAAGGCCTTCCACGGTGAAGATGGGCCAAACGACAGCCAACAAAACATTGAGGGTGTCTGTGCATAGTGGCTAAGCTGGACGTAGTGGGCTTTGGGTTGTCCGACGGCTTGTTGAGGCATACCAATAAGCTTCGGCATGTCCGGGAAAACACTCCAGGTGGTGAGGCTGGAGGGGAGTCGGTGATGGCGGTGTGGGATCCAGACTCCATGGTCCAGAGGATCGGCCATCGCTCCAGGGGTCTGCAGTCTCCAGGGGTGCACCTGCTTAGGGGTTGCCCTGGAGGCCCCCATGCAAGTTCCAGTTTTTTCACCAAAATGACTGTGTGGTAGCACTATGTTTATAATTCTTGTGTTCTGATATATACAGTGCATCTGGAAAGTATTCACAGCACTTCACTTTTTCTACATTTTGTTATGTTACAGCCTAATTCCAAAAGGGGTTAAATTCATTTTTTCCCTCAAAATTCTACACACAATACCCCATAATGACAATGTGAATAAAGTTTTTTTTTTTAGATTTTTTCAGATTTATTAAAAATTAAAAACTAAGAAATCACATGTACATAAGTATTCACAGCCTTTGCCATGAAGCTCAAAATTAAGCTCAGGTGCATCCTGTTTCCACTGGTCATCCTTGAGATGTTTCTCCAGCTGAACTGGAGTCCATCTGTGGTAAATTCAGTTGATTGGACATGATTTGGAAAGGCACACACCTGTTTATATAAGGTCCCACAGTTGACAGTGCATGTCAGAGCAAAAACCAAACATGAAGTCAAAGGAATTGTCTGTAGATCTCCGAGATAGGATTGTCTCAAGGCACAAATCTGGGGAAGGGTACAGAAAAATTTCTGCTGCTTCGCAGGTCCCAAAGAGCACAGTGGCCTCCATCATCCGTAAATGGAAAAAGGTCAGAACAACCAGGACTCTTCCTAGAGCTAGCCAGCCGTCTAAACTGAGTTGTCGGGAGAGAAGGTCCTTAGTCAGAGAGTTGACCAAGGACCCGATGGTCACTCTGTCAGAGCTCCAGTGTTCCTCTGTGGAGAGAGGAGAACCTTCCAGTAGGACAACCATCTCTGCAGCAATCCACACCATCCCTACAGTGAAGCATGGTGGTGGCAGCATCATGCTGTTGGGATGTTTTTCAGTGACAGGAACTGGGAGACTAGTCAGGATAGAGGGAAAGATGAATGCAGCAATGTACAGAGACATCCTGGATGAAAACCTGCTCCAAAGCACTCTTAACCTCAGACTGGGGCAGGACAACGACCCTAAGCACATAGCCAAGATATCAAAGGAGTGGCTTAAGATAAGATAAGATAAGATAAGCCTTTATTAGTCCCACAACGGGGAAATTTCAGGATTGCAACAGCACAGGGATAGCAACACTCAGAGCAACAATCAGAAGGCAAGAAAAAAAAAGCAAGCAAGAGCAGTTAATATACATATGTACATATTACTATAAATATATATATATACACACAGACACACAGTGCAGATCATTGTAGCTGGATGGGATAAATATATGAGTATATAAACACAGTGCGGAGCATTGTAGCTAGATGGAATAAATATGTAGATATATAAACACCCACAGTACGGAGCATTGTAGCTAGATGGAATGAATATATAGATATATAAATATAAATATAAACATAAACATAACCACACTCAGTGCGGAGCATTGTAGCTAGATGGAATAAATATGTAAATGTATAAACACACACAGTGCGGAGCATTGTAGCTAGATGGAATGAATATATAGATATATAAATATAAATATAAACATAAACATAACCACACCCAGTGCGGAGCATTGTAGCTAGATGGAATAAATATGTAAATGTATAAAGACACACAGTGCAGAGCATTGTTGCTAGATGGGATGAAACAGCACAACCGTCTACTTAGTTATCCTACATGGTATGATTATGTACCCATACATATTCTCACCCTCCATAGCGATTTTTCCTAGTTGTATGCCGGAGGGGACCATTGTGTAAGTCTATTGCATCTTTTGCATTCAAAAAACTATTAGGTTGTTCCGTCTTTTTGCTATCTCTGCGAGCAGCCCTGCTTAGGTTGTACAGTCTGACAGCCGTTGGTAGGAAGGACCTGCGAAACCTCTCGGTTGTGCACCTGGGATGGTGTAGTCTGCTGCTAAATGAGCTCCTCAGTGCATTCAGTATGTCCTGCATAGGGTGGAACTCGGAATCCAGCAGAGATGACAGTTTAGCCACCGTCCTTCTCTCTCCTATCTCCTCCACCGGATCAAGGCGCTGCCCCAGGACAGAGCTAGCTTTCTTGATCAGTTTGTTCAGTCTCTTCCTATCGGCTGCGTAATGCCACTGCCCCAGCAGACCACTCCAAAAGTGATGGCTGATGCCACCACTGTGTCATAGAATGTCTTCAGCAGCGCCCCTTGTACACCAAAAGACCTGAGTCTCCTCAGTAGGAACAGCCTGCGCTGTCCCTTCTTGTAGAGTGCGTCAGTATTGTGTGACCAGTCTAGTTTATTGTTCAGATGAACACCCAGGTACTTGTAGGATGTCACCATCTCAATGTCTGTTCCCTGTATATTTACTGGTGCTGTGAGGGGTTGTCCTTGCCTGCGGCAGGACAACCTGCGGCTCCAGGACAACTTTGTGAATGTCCTTGAGTGGACCAGCCAGAGCCCAGACTTGAATTCAATTGAACATCTCTGGAGAGATCTGAAAATGGCTGTGCACTGACGCTTCCCATCCAACCTGATGGAGTTTGAGAGGTGCTGCAAACAGAAATGGGCAAAACTGCCCAAAGATAGGTGTGTCAAGCTTGTGGCATCATATTCAAAAAGACTTGAGGCTGTAATTGCTTTCAAAGGTGTATCAACAAAGTATTGAGCAAAGGCTGTGAATACTTATTTACATGTGATTTCTTTTTTTATTTTTAACAAATTTGCAAAAATCTAAAAAAAAAAACTTTTTTCATGTTGTCATTATGGGGTATTGTGTGTATCCATTTTGGAATAAGGCTGTAACATAACAAAATGTGGAAAAAGTGAAGCGTTGTGAGTACTTACTACTTTTTTGTGTGTCATATGGGATTTTGTGTGTTTTGTTTAGTTTAGGCGCACGATGCATTATTTTAGTTTTACATATGGACTTTTCTTTAATTATGGGTGGGACAATAATCCACCCTGCCATGCGGGCTGCACAGTAGTCCACCCGTTAGCCCTATTCTAGGTTATTTTGTGTCAAAGTGTTAGGCCAGTTTGATATATTGTTTTTCGTTATTTTAGTGCGTGATTCAGGTCCTAAATTTTTCAGTTGTGTGTGTGGTTTGGGACTTTTCTAAAGGGGGAGGAGATTATTGTATATGTATTTGGCACCTTATTGTTAAGTGCAGTCTGATGACGTGCACTTCCCGTCACATCATCATACTGCCCATATATAAGGCAGGGGCACTATCTTACGGTCTCTTTGCCGGATGCCTGCTGTGTGCTGTACCTTTGTACATAGTTCAATTCTTCTTCTTGTTGTCCATCGATTTGATGATGACCATCTTCTTTATTTATGAGTCTGCTGGAGTTTGAATAGTCCGATCCTGGATCTGCAGATTCGGTTACAGACCGGGCATGTGAAGGAGGTGCTGGGGGGAGCAGGGGGGACTTGGCAAGCATGCCTCTTTGCACGCTTTGCTGTCAGGTGTTGTGTGCGCTGTTCCTCCATATAATCCACTCCCTGTGAGGAGTGGGAGCGCCAGATGTCTCGGCAGGAAGCGAGTTCCTCCAGTGAAGAGGGGTTGATCCGACATCTCTTCAGGATGGACTTCATTTGGTCTTTGAAGCGCTTCTTCTGTCCACCAGGGCTGCGTTGGCCTCGGTGTAACTGACCATACAAGATTCTGCATGGGAGTCTGTGGCTGGGCATCCGGATGACATGCCCCAACCACCTGAGTTGATGCTGGACCAAGATGGACTCCACGCTGCAGCTGCCAGCTCTCACCAGCACTTCTGTGTGCGGCACTCTGTCCTTCCAAGTGATGCCAAGGATCTTCTGGAGACATCTTACATGGAAGGTCTCCAGGCTTCTCAGGTGGCGGCTATAAATAGTCCATGCCTCACATCCATACAGTAAGGTGGTGATACATACAGCTCTGTAGACCAGCACTTTGGTGTGGAGTTTGAGGTTGCTATTCTGAAGAACCTTTCTCCTAAGACGACCAAAAGATGCTGATGCTTGCTTGAGGCGGTTCTGGATCTCGTCATCCATTGAGCAGCTGTCAGACATTATGCTCCCCAGGTATTTGAAAGTGGGCACTGTGAGCAGCTGTTGCCCTGCTGCTGTGAGGGTTATTAGGTTTTGTGGGGGGTCAGTACTGGATTGACAGAGTACCTCTGTCTTCTGGGTGTTGATTATCAGTCCCATTCTGGTGTATGCAGTTACAGCAGCCGAGAGGATGTTTTGTAGAGCGTCTGGTGTATGGGCAACCAGGGCACAGTCATCGGTGTATTGTAGCTCAATGATGGTCTCTGATGTCAGCTTGGAAGTTGCCTGTAGCCTCCTGATGTTGAACAGGTTACCATCAAGCCTGAAGTCAATGGTAACTCCAGCTTGCTTCTCCACCCTCCTACGTAGCAGAGTTGTTACACAGACAAGGAAGATGTTGAGGAGGACTGGGGCCAGCACACAGCCTTGCCTCACTCCGGTTTGCACTCCAAAAGGTTCTGAGCTGTGCCTTCCCACTACCACTCGGGCCATCATCTCAGAATGGAACTGCGCGAGGATGGTGAGGAACTTGGGTGGACACCCAAATCTCTTCAGGACTTGCCACAGTAGTTCCCTGTTCACTGTATCAAATGCCTTTGACAGGTCGACAAAGGCAATGAACAGGTCCTTATGCTGCTCCCGACATTTCTCTTGGAGCTGACACGTCACAAAGATCATGTCAACTGTCCCCCTGTCCTTCCGAAAACCACACTGTGACTCTGGGGTGACCCCCTCTGATATTGAATGAATGAATGAATGAATGAATGAATGAATTTATTTCGGATAGTACATTACAGGTTAAAAGAAACTGTATAATATAACAACAAGGTCAAATTAGACAAAGACTCCTTCTACTATACAATTCCACGTGAGTTATCCGAAATGGGTGATGGCTGAAGCCGCAGCTTATATTGCCCACCCATATTCCATCCAAGAATTCAAAGGAGAAAAAAGAGAAAACAAGACAAGAGCGATTACAATTTAAAACAAGGCTAAGACAAAATGTGACTGAGAGAAAAGGAAAAACTGAGCTAGTCTAAGTTAAGCGGTTACTATTCAAAAACAAATCTAAGACAGTGTCACAAAGAAAAAAAGAAAAAAGAAAAAAACTAAGCTACAACACAACACAGGCTGGAAATGTCAATCCTTATGTGAGTTTACATGTCGTCTTGTAAATATGTTTGGAGTATTTCTTCCTTTAGTTTTTGTTTAAATTGTCCAAGCTTTGTACATGATTTTAATTCAGGTCCAAAATCGTTCCATAATCTGACTCCTTGCACTGAAATACAGTGTTGCTTGATGGTTGTTCTCACTGTAGGCTTTTGAAATATACATGTTCCTCTGAAGTGATATCGTTTCTCCCTTGTTTGGAACAACTTTTGGATATTTGCAGGCAGTGATAGATTCTTCACTTTGAACATTATTATTGCGGTTTTAAAGTCAATCAGATCTTTCAACTTGAGAGTTTTTTGTTTAAGAAAAAGTGGGTTTGTTGGTTCCCTGTAAGCTGCTTTGTTGATTATTCTAATAGCTCTCTTTTGAAGCATAAAGAGTGGATATATGTTTGTTTTATATGTATTTCCCCATACTTCATTACAATATGTCATGTATGGGAGTATTAATGAATGATACAAGGTGTATAGTGTGGGTTGATTCAGCAAATTTTTCACTCTGTGTAATATTGCAATTGATTTGGATACTTTACCTTTTATATAATTAATATGTGGCTTCCAACACAGTTTGTTATCAATTATTACTCCAAGTCTTGCTTAAATTGAGCGTTAATTTGTTTGAATCAAACCACAGTTTCAGCTTTCCTAATTCCTTTCCGAGTGTATCCAGAAGTTGTTCCAAATTGTTTCCACTGCATAGCAGATTAGTGTCATCAGCAAACAATATTAAGTCCATTTTTTCTGAAACTTTACATATATCATTTATATACATATTGAATAATAATGGTCCCAAAACTGAACCCTGTGGGACTCCACAGGTGACCTTCAGTAACTCTGTGTTTTTGCTGTTAACACATGCAAACTGATATCTATTCTTTAAGTAACTACTTAACCAGGACAGTGCTACCCCTCTAATACCACAATTTTGTAGTTTCTTTAATAATAGATTGTGATCTACTGTATCAAATGCTTTTTTAAGATCCAGGAATACTCCAACTGAATACTCTTTATTTTCAATGGCTGTTGATATTTTTTCTGTAAATTCCATTAAGGCATATGCTGTTGTCCTTTTGTGTCTGAACCCATATTGCTGCTCACACAATAAATCATTCTTCAGTATGAAGTTGTCAATTCTCTCATAGAATATTTTTTCAAGTATCTTGGAAAATTGCGGTAATAGTGAAATTGGTCTGTAGTTGGAGAGTTCCCCTCTGTCGCCTGTCTTGTAAATCGGAATTACTTTAGCTATTAAGATAAGATAAGATAAGATAAGATAAGCCTTTATTAGTCCCACAACGGGGAAATTCCAGGATTGCAACAGCACAGGGATAGCAACACTCAGAGCAACAATCAGAAGGCAAGAAAAAAAACAAGCAAGCAAGAGCAGCTAATAAACATATGTACGTATTACTATAAAATATATATATATATACACACACACACAGACACACAGTGCAGAGCATTGTAGCTGGATGGAATAAATATATGAATATATGAACACACAGTGCAGAGCATTGTAGCTAGATGGAATAAATATGTAAATATATAAACACCCACAGTACGGAGCATTGCAGCTAGGTGGAATAAATATGCAAGTATATAAACACACACAGTGCGGAGCAATGTAGCTAGATGGAATAATATGTAGATATATAAATATATAAACACACCCAGTGCTGAGCATTGTAGCTAGATGGAATAAATATGCAAATATATAAACACACACAGTGCAGAGCATTGTTGCTAGATGGAATGAAACAGCATAACCGTCTACTTAGTTATCCTACATGGTATGATTATGTGCCCATACATATTCTCACCCTCCATAGCGACCGGTATGTTCCTAGTTGTATGCCGGAGGGGACCATTGTGTAAGTCTATTGCATCTTTTGCATTCAAAAAACTATTAGTTTGTTACGTCTTTTTGCTATCTCTGCGAGCAGCCCTGCTTAGGTTGTACAGTCTGACAGCCGTTGGTAGGAAGGACCTACGAAACCTCTCGGTTGTGCACCTGGGATGATGTAGTCTGCTGCTAAATGAGCTCCTCAGTGCATTCAGTATGTCCTGCATAGGGTGGAACTATTTTCATTGCATTGGGAAATATACCTGATTGGAGAGACAGGTTACAGATATACGTCAGTGGTTTCACTATGCATTCGATAACAGTTTTGACTAGTAGCATGTCAATACCATCGCAGTCAGTAGATGTTTTACTTTTGAACGATTTAACAATTTCAATGACCTCTCTTTCGTCTGTGTTCTTTATGAAGATGGTGTCTTTTACAGCAGTGTTATTGCATATTGTATCACCTGTAGGCGCCGTAGTGGGTATTTCTCGGGCCAGTTTAGGTCCAATGTTAACAAAAAAATTATTAAATTCATCTGCAGGTGAAGCTATATTCACATTCGGAGTCGATTTATTATTTTTTGGAATATTAGTTGGGTAGCTAGTATTTCTGCTTTTATTTCCAAGGATACTGTTGATTATTGTCCATGTATTTTTAATATTGTCTTTGTTTTTTTCCAGTTCTTTACTGTAATAGTCTCTTTTACTGCATCTTATTATATATGTTAACTTATTTTTGTATGTTTTATACCGTTGCTCTGCTTCTTTTGTCCTTTTCTTTATGAAAGCTTTATATAATAAATTTTTCTTTTTACACGCCTTTTGTAGTCCTTTGGTTAACCATGGTTTGTCAGCAAATTTGTGTTTAAGCTTTTTTTTAACTAATGGGCAGTTTTTTTCATAAAGAGTGGTTACAATGTTTATAAATGTGTCATAGGCTTCATTTACATCTGATACATAGACTTCTGTCCAGTCTTGCTTCAGCAAGTCCTCTTTAAAAGAATTGATTGCGTTTGGTGATTTGTGTCTGAACGATTTTGAGATTTTTTCTGGGTTGGGCCCCGTGTGGCCATGGATAAGTGCAAAGATTGGCAAGTGGTCGCTTATATCATTTATCAATAATCCACTTTCTATTTTCTTATCGAGAACATTGACAAACAGGTTGTCAATAAGTGTAGCAGAGTGAACTGTGATTCTACTGGGATGTGTTATTGTGGGATATAGACTCATGCTGTACATAGAGTTCATGAACTCTGTAACTACATTTTGTTGATGTGGATTAAGTAGGTCAATATTGAAATCTCCACAAATTGCTACCATTTTCTTACTAGTAATATTATTGTACAGCTCGACTAATTTATCTCTGAATGTCTCAATGCAAGTTCCCGGCGTTCTGTATATGCAACTTATGATTAGATTTTTTGTTTTGTCTAGGTCAATCTCAACATATTGCAGAGATAAGTCTGCGGAGCATGACCTTAGCAAGGACCTTTCCAGCAATGGCCAACAGAGAGATACCCCTACTATTGGAGCAGATGGATTTGTCTCCTTTGTTCTTGTAGATGGTCACAATGTTGCCATCTTTCCACTGTTGTGGGACACACTCTCGTCTCCAAACCTCTGAGATATAGAGATACAGTGTCCGAGCACAGAGGTAGCCTCCTTCCTTGAGAAGTTCAGCTGGGATGCCGTCAGGTCCAGGGGATTTATTGTTTTTCAGGGTTTTTACTGCATGCAGGATTTCTTTGAAGGTTGGGGGAGGTCAAGATCTGGCAAGGTAAGATGTTCAGGGAGCTCTGCAAGGACAGTTGGGTCCACTGAGGTGGGCTGGTTAAGCACGGTGTTAAAATGCTCAGCCCACCGCTCCACTATCATGGCCTGATCCTTGATTAAAGAAGATCCATCAGCAGATCTAACAGGTGCCAGGGAGCAGTTTCTGGGGCCGTAAATGGTTTTGACTGCATCATAGAAACTGTGCATATCGTTTCTATCACTAACTAACTAACTAACCTGCACTTATATAGCGCTTTTCTAGTCACAAAGACCACTCAAAGCGCTTTTCATTAATACTAACCCTCTATTCTAAGGGCCTATAGGAAACAAATATCTAGGGACAATTTAGAACAACCAATTAACCTAACATGCATGTTTTTGGCATGTGGGAGGAAACCGGAGAAATCCCGGAGTAAACCCACGCAACACGGGGAGAACATGCAAACTCCACACAGATCACTGTTGGTCGGGGGCTGGGATCGAACCCACGATCCCACGATCCCCACAATCCCCCGGCCAAGGGTAAACTGTGCTGCCGCAGTGCTAACCACTGCGCCACCGTGCAGCCCCAGCATGAGTCTGGATTTCATTGGCCTTTGAGATCCACCACTCATCTTGCAGTTTCCTGAGAGTTGTTTGGACCTCAGAACGAAGGGCTTGCCATTGCTGCTTATGGAATTGGGATTGTGGGTTGTTCAAGGTGATTCTGTGTGCCCTGTGCATTCTGTCCAGGAGGGTGGAGATCTCTCCAGCATTCTGGTCAAACCAGTCCTGATATTTCTTGGTTTTGAAACCGATGGCTTGGGCTGCAGTATCAAAGAGGATGGTGGATAGAGTGGTCCACTTCTCATCCATCCCAGACTCTGAGATGATCAGTTGTTCAATACCTGACAGCCTCTCAGCTACGGAGCGACAGAAGTTGTCACAGATGTCGCTGCTGGAGAGTCTGGCACAGTGGAGTGTTTTCCTTTTGGGCCACCGTGGCAAGCTAGGGGCCGAACATGCATTCTGACCTTTGTCAGAATCATGCGGTGGTCGGTCCAGCAATCTGCCCCTCGCATAGCTCTTGTGATGAGCACGTCCTTGAGGTCAGCCCTCCTCATGATCACATAATCGATCAGGTGCCAATGTTTGGACCTGGGATGCATCCAGGATGCCTTATATTTGTTCTTTTGCTGAAAGATTATGTTAGTGATGGTAAGATCGTGTTCCGCACAGAGACTAAGAAGTCTCATGCCATGGGCACCGATTACACCATTCCAGTTTTGCAAGTTCTTTCCGACTCTTGCATTGAAATCACCAAGCAGCATGATTTTGTCACCCTTCGGGATGTGACTGAGGATGTCATCAAGTGTCTGGTAGAAGCGGTCCTTCTCTTCAACGTTCGATGGCAGAGTTGGTGCATAGGCACTTACCAAAGTGACATACCTGCATTTTGCAAGGGGGATGCGAAGAGTCATGAGCCTTTCACTGACACCCACTGGTGATTCTGTGAGCTTGTGCAGGAGGCTATTCTTGATTGCAAAACCAACTCCATGAAGGAGTTGTCCGCCAATGGGGTATCCTTTCCAAAAGAATGTATAATCCTCTCCTACTTCATTGAGTGAGCCTTCCTCGAGGAGTCGGGTCTCACTGAGTGCTGCCACATCCACATTGTAGCGCTGCAGCAAGTTCTGTTCTGCGCTGTGGTCTGCCCGGACTAGCATCCAGGAGTGTCCTTATGTTCCATGCTACAATTCTAAACGGTATTGTTTTTGTTTTTTGACCTCGTAGTGGAATGTCCCGACAGGTGCGGTTTCCTATCCGGGTGCTGTGCTGAGTGGGCAATGTTTAGGCCACCTTTTCTAGGCCTTTCCCCAGTTGGGGTGAGCAGTGCGGTCCCTAAATAGGGCTGCTCAGACGCACAGGGGTCTGCCGGAAGCAGCTGCCACCCAATCCCAACTGCTAACGACCGTTGTCCTGTGCCGCTGACGTGCAGAGTTCCAGCTAGGAGCTTCCAGCTCATTCAAACCTGCCCCCATTACTGGATGCTCCATCGCCGCCAGACTTTAGAGGTCGGAGACTCAGGTAAAGAAGATACCTGCGCGGTGATGGTTTTTAGAGTGGCATGGGGGGTGCGCTTTTCCCGATGCCACTACCTTGATTGTAGAGAAGATGGTTCCAGTGGCAAGGGAGACCCTAGACGACCAGTGTCTTCTCACAACTGCAGGAGGCTTCCGGAATCCAGGTTTTTGGGAAACCGCCTCAAAGCGTGCCACCACCAGCTTGCTTTCTTGTCAGGGTGTGCTCCCTTAGCCTTCATATGCTTTTACAGCCATTGTGGTGTTTATCATTACTACCAGCTTCTGCCTGCTTAGTCTGGCCTCTACCCTTCGACCTGTTCGGCTTGGGTGACCCTGCCAGGAGTACGAGACTCTGGCCGACATAGCTCTAGGGGTCATGGAGATGCTCAAAGTGCCCCACCACGATAAGGTGGCGATCCCATCGGGACACATAGTTCAATAAAGCTGTGTTCGCCAACCATCATCGTTCCTCATCCTTCACCCAGGTATTTCCATACATAACAGATATATCTGTGTGTGGTGACTCTTGAAGCACTGACTCCAGCATTTGTATGACTCAAAATATGTCTAGAACTCATTTTCAGTGGTTGTACTTACTGTCATGACTCACTGTCTTTGAACTCTGGCTCTATAGTCTTTTTGAACTCATTGTTTGTTTTGGGTACTCAAAAGTCAAAAATGGGTGATTTTAAAGGAGCGGTCATCTTCCCTGTATAAAGATGAACAAAAATGCATAGCACTATGTTGTGAAATCTCCACGATGCCACGACTGTCACGTGACAAACGGAACTATGCTTTGGGCCTTTTCCCAGCCAGCATGCCCCTGTGGGCCCCACCATAGGTTAAACCTGGGCTGTCTTATGGGCCCCATGTGGGTTTGTGTGCAGGTTCCATGTTGGTCCCATCTGTATTTGCCCACATGGATTTTACCTGTTGTACAGGTCAGCAGGTAATCTGCTAACCTGCTTTAAACCTATGTGTGCCCCACATTGGTTAAATGCTGGTGAGCAGGTTTCAGTAACACTGGCACTATAGGTAAAGTCCATTTGGGCAAACACAGATGGGGCCAGCATGGAACCCATGAACAAACCCACATGGGACCTATAAGACAGCCTAGTCTAACCTATGTTGGGGCCCACAGGGGCATGCTGGCTGGGTTGGAGGGCAGATTGTCAGCACAACAGGTGGTGCTCCAATTGGGCTGAAACGCATCAACTATTGTTGGATTGCAACAATGCATGTCGAAACTGGGTCCATGTCCAATAGACCAGATCCAGGACAAGCGCGTGTCAACATCCTGGAGTGAGACCGGTAAATCATGCTGCAGCACCTCCAAGATCAGTTCTGCACAGCCACCCAGATGGCCCAGGAAATTCCAGGGACACACCAGCCAAGGATGGCGATACTGTGAGAAGGGGCCTCAGGCATCAGGATCTACAAACCCAAAGACCCTTTCAAGGGATGATCCTGACAGCAGAGTGGCAACAAAATCGCCACACGTGGGCTTGTCAGCACAACAGGTGGACACTACGGCAGTGACACACTGTTCTTTTCTCTGACAAACCCTGATTTTGTCAGTCCAGGGAGAGGGTTAGGGTCAGTTGACAGGGTGGCGCTGGCGTCATGGTGTGGGCCGGCATTTCAGGTAACTACAGGACACAGTCATCGCTGATGGCACTTTAACCGCCCAACAGTACATTGACCGCATTCTGCAACCTGTTGTGACACCCAAGTCTGACCTCCAGGTGTTCCAGCAGGACAATGCTCGTCCACATGCCGCCCAAGTCACCAGAGAGTACCTGCAGCAACAGAACTTTGATGTCCTTCCTTGGTCTTCTTATTCTCCAGATTTATCCCCCACTGAACACTTGTAGGATCAACTTTGGCAATGTGTTTCAGCCAGAGTACAGAAAGGAACTGGTTGTGGCATTGCAGGAGGAATGGCTAAATATCCCCTAGGACAACATTAGACAACTCGTAAGGTCCATGCAGAGGCGTATTACTGCCTGCATGAATGCAAATGGAGGCCATATTCCATATTGAACTTTGTTTTTAAGACAGACATTTTGTTGTGATTTCAGAAAGTCAGGGTGCTTCTGTTCAGTTCTGAAAATTGCTGACACAGATTTTCACTTGTCAATCTCTGATATTGTATTGAAAATGTCTAAAAATAACTTACATCCTTTAACTGACCATTTCCATAAAATTAGTAAAAATATCAAACTTTTCTAGAGTGTTGCATTTTTAAATAATTTAAATAAACTTTATTTAAATTTAAATAAAGTTAAACAACTTAAATAAAGTATAAAGTGTTATTACAAGAGGAGTCTATAAATAATATACAGTGTAGAAGAGCTGGAAATGATGAGGCGGTTTTGTATTTAAAACAGAGTCTTTAATGAACAACTCTTCTATCTTGTCTCATCTGGTGCAGAGCTTGGCAGAAGGCAAAAGAGAAAGATTTCTGCCCAGCTCGCTGGTTAAATACAGGCACACATCAAAGACATGCAAAACACAAGCCGACATCCCCCGTATCTTAATCCCCCCATTGTCCTGTTAACTCCTCCCTTCGTCTTGGGAGGTGATGGGAAAACCTCTCCTCGCCTTAGCGGGTGAAGGTGTCAAGTCTGTCGCTGCCGCGTCCTGTGACGTCGTTGGTCTTCACACGGCGGTGAGATTCCTTTGTCCTTTCGGAGGTGTGAAGTTCCTTTGCATATGTTGCTCCAAACATTTCCACATGCTCTAACGTATGCAGGTATGGAATATATGAGTAATATTTATATAATTCCGGTTCCGGTTCCGCCGGACCGGCGGCGCCACACGAGTCGGCTGCCTGTTGCAACAGCCTTTTTTTTTATCTTCCTTCTTCTTTCTACACCTTTCACTCTGTATATATATCACGGACGCACGGATCGCCCCGGGGGTCTCCCGGGTCGGCGGACGGAGCCACGGTTTGCAGCGGGAGACGTTACAGCGGGGAGGAGCTAGTGCTAGCTAGCACTTGGCCGCCGCCCGGTGCTAATGGGAAACTCGACATACCGGGAGCTGTAGCGAAAACGAAGCGGGTGCCGGGCTGGAGTTTAGGCGGCGTGAAAGAAATATAAGACAGAATAATAAAGAGCGATGGCAAGAACCAAGCAGACCGCCCGTAAAATCTACTGGAGGAAGAAGCCCCCCAGGAGACAGCTAGCCACAGGGCTGCTCGGAGAGGCGCTCTGGCCACCGGCAGAGTGAAGAGGCCTCGCCGTCACAGGTCCGTGGCTCTGAGAGAGATCCGTCGCTACCAGAAATCCACGGAGCTGCTCATCCGTAAGCTGCCCGTCCAGCGCCTGGTGAGGGAGATCGCTCAGGACTTCAAGACCGTCCTGCGTTTCCTGAGTTTCGCCGTCATGGCTCTGCAGGAGACCAGCGAGACCCACCTGGTGGTCTCTTCTTCGCTAAGGGGGTCACCATCATGCCCAAAGACTTCCAGCTGGCCCGCTGCATCCGCGGAGAGAGAGCTTAGACTTTCTGCTGCACATCCACCAGCCATAATGCTCTGCACTGTGTGTCTATATATATACATTTATAGTAATATGGACATATGTTTACTAGATGTTGTTTTTTCTTGCCTTCTGATTGTTGCTCTGAGTGTTGCTATCCCTATGCTGTTGCAATCCTGGAATTTCCCCATTGTGGGACTAATAAAGGCTTATCTTATCTTATCTTATATATACCACAGGCCCCCCAAACATCTAGGAAAGGACACAGAAATATTCACAGTCTAGGGTAATTACTAAGACATACTACGTGTTACAGCTGTTGCCACAGAAGAAACTTTCAAGCAGCCATGCTCCTAAGAGAGTTCAGTGAAAACATAACAGCATAGTATAATCATAAGTCAGTCCTAAACTGTTGCGGCACAATTAGCGAAAAATTGCAGAGTGGTGTAATCAGTCCCTGTGCAGTCTGGGTTTTAATCTTCTCCCAAAGCTGCTGTAGGTTGGTTTAGGCGTCCTGCTGGGACCTTGTTGTGAGGAATCTGCAGTGTGGGAAGGAGAGAGATTATTTGTTCCCTGCCTGGGGGCTGAGACTTTTTCTTTGGGGGGTCTGCCTCGCCGAGGTGCTCGCGCCAACTGTGCAGGTTCGTCTCTCAACAAGAAGGCAGGTTTGAGTCTGTCAATGCTGACCGTTTCATTTCTATCCCCATAATCAAGCACAAAGTGTTTGTCACCATTTTCCAGCACTCTGAACGGGCCATCGTATACTGGGCGTAACGTTGGTTTTAGGGCTTCATGCTTAACAAAAACAAACTCGGCGTTTTTTAAAGTTTGAGGAACAAAAACTCGTGGAAAGGAGTGATGAGCTGGACCGTGGAGAGAGTCCGGTCCGTTACTGCCTAAAAACCTTGGGACTGGGAGGTGCCCTGGTTCCGGGTTTTCTGGTAAAAATTCACCTGGTAGTCTGATAGGCTGAGCAAAGACTAATTCTGCAGGGGAAGCGTCTAAATCCTCTTTAGGTGCCGCACGCAACCCCAATAAAACCCAGGGAAGTTTATTTACCCAATTTGTGTCCGTTAATGAGGCTCTGAGGGCGGCCTTTAAGGACCTGTGAAAACGCTCGCATAACCCATTAGCCTGAGGGTGATAAGCGGTGGTACGGTGAATTGTTGCCCCTAAACTGTTGGACATGGCTGACCAGAGCTCTGAGACAAATTGAGGCCCCCTATCTGACGTGATGTCTGATGGGACGCCGAAACGTGCCACCCAATTTGTTAGAAAAACGCGAGCGACTTCCTCCGCTGTAGTTGCCGCTAGAGGGACTGCCTCTGGCCAGCGCGTGGTGCGGTCTATCATTGTTAGCAGGTGTGTGAAACCCTGGGAGGAAGGCAGTGGCCCCACGAGGTCGACATGAATGTGGTCGAACCTTCTAGCAGGGATGGGAAAAGGCTCCAGAGGGGCTTTTGTGTGTCTGTGTACTTTGGCGCGCTGACAAGGAATGCAAGTTTTTGCCCATTCTTTTACGTTTTTGCGCAGGCCTGGCCACACAAACTTTTCGGCAACCATTTTGACCGAGGCGCGCACACCTGGGTGCGCGAGGGAGTGAATTGCGTCGAAAATACGGCGGCGCCAAGCAGCTGGTACTAACGGGCGAGGTCGGCCGGTTGAAACATCGCATATTAGGGGGGGCACGCCGTCGCGCAACCCTTTTTTCTCCAGCCTTAACCCTGTTGGTCCAGACAGGAGCACGCGCACGTCCGCATCACTGCCTTGTTCTTCCGCCATGGCTGCATAATCTATCCCTTCATGGATAGGTGCTGCATATGTGTTTGCGTTAGAGAAAAGCTCAGCTGCTGAGGCAGTGTAATCTGTCTCCTCGTGCTCTGGTGGTGCCACAGCGCGAGAGAGACAGTCCGCTACTACGTTAAGTTTGCCTGCTGCATGTCGAATGTCTGTGGTGAACTCTGAAATCGCAGCTAGCTGTCTTTGTTGTCTGCCCGACCAAGGTTCTGAAATTTTAGCCATAGCAAAAGTGAGCGGTTTATGGTCCACAAAAGCCGTGAAACTCCGCCCTTCTAACCAAAACTGGAAGTGGCGGATGGACAAATGGAGCGCCAGCAGCTCCCTGTCAAAAGTGCTGTATTTGCGTTCCGTCGGGTTTAGCGATTTGCTAAAGAATGCTAAAGGTTGCCAGACCCCCTTGACAAGTTGTTCTACAACTGCCCCTATGGCCAAGTCTGAAGCATCTGTGGTTAGAGCAATGCGGGCCGAGGGATCTGGGTGGACTAACATTGTGGCGTTAGCTAGGGCATTTTTAACTTCCGCAAAAGCGCGTTCGCGTTCCGGGGTCCATTCGACCGCGTTGGAAGCTTTCTTTTTTTTGAGCGCGTCATACAGGGGCTGCATGAGCTGAGCTGCATGAGGGAGGAAACGGTTGTAAAAATTAACCATCCCCCAAAATTCCTGTAGCGATTTGACCGTTTGGGGCCGTGGAAAACCTTCTATCGCATGAATTTTGTCTGGAAGCGGAACTGCCCCTTTCGGGGAGACTCTATGTCCTAAAAAATCAATTTGCGATACGCCGAATTTGCATTTGGCTGGATTAATTTTTAATCCGTGCTCTTCTAGCCTCTGAAAAACGGTAGTGAGGTGCTGCTCGTGCTCTTCCTCAGATGAGCTGGCTACCAGCATGTCGTCGAGGTAGACGAAAACAAAGGGGAGGTCGCGTAGGACTGCGTTCATCATTCGTTGAAAAGTCTGAGCAGCGCCTTTGAGGCCGAAAGGCATTCGCAGGAATTCAAAAAGGCCGAAAGGGGTTATAACCGCTGTTTTAGGAATGTCTTCAGCTCGGACTGGGACTTGGTGATAACCGCGGACTAAGTCTATTTTTGAAAAAATGCGCGCACCCGCTAAATGTAGTGAAAAATCCTGTATGTGAGGGATGGGGTAGCGGTCATGCGCTGTAGCGTTGTTTAATCTGCGGTAATCTCCGCACGGTCTCCAAGAACCGTCGGATTTAGGAACCATGTGAAGTGGTGAAGCCCAGGGGCTCTTTGAGCGTCTAACAATGCCCAATTTTTCTAGAGTTGCAAACTCGTCACGTGCTATGTTGAGCTTGGCCGCGTCTAAGCGGCGGGCTTTGGCAAAAACAGGAGGTCCCATTGTAGGAATGAAGTGTTTAACCCCGTGTTTAGCTACAGTGGCTGAGAATTTGGGGGTTGTGAGTGCTGGAAATTGGGTGAGGAGTTGCTCAAACTTACCTCCTGCCGTGGTGACGTTGGCCTGCACAGGTGGTGGAGAAACTCGAGCTGAGCATGGAATAGAAGCAAAAGATAGTGCATTAACCAGGCGCCTATTTGCCAGATCCACTAATAACCCATGTGCACACAAAAAATCTGCGCCTAACAAGTTAAAGCTCACCGCTGCTACAACAAATGTCCATCTGTAGCTGCGGCCGCGGATGAGGAGGTGCAGGCTCTTTTCACCAAACGTGTCGATGTCAGAGCCGTTGGCTGCCACTGCTCCGTTGCCCCGGGTACCCATGGCTCGATCTGCGTGGGAGGGCATGACGAAACTCAGCTGAGCTCCTGTGTCGATGAGGAACTGCTTGCCTGTGTGTCCGTCCGTCACGTATAACAGCTTATTTTTCTCGCCAAGAACCGCTGCTGTTAACGGCCCTTGGCTTTGGCGTTTTCCCAACATCGTGAACTTGCAGGGGGGAAAGCATTTGTGGGCTTTCTCGGAGAAGTGGTGGTGATAATAACAGACGTCGATCTGTTTGTTACGCTTGGGCCGCGCCGTTGTCACCGTGGGCTGGGTCTGCTCCGTGGGTCGTGGCTCTCTGTGGCTCGGGGCGTCAGTTTTGAGGTCCGCGGATGCCGCTGTAGGTGTCCGCTCCTTGCAGGCGTTGACGAGCCGATAAGCCTCGCTGGCCAGTGTGCGGAAGTCTTGGTGGGTGTTGCACTTCGTATTGGCGAGTGTCCCTCTCATGTGTGGTGGAAGCGTGCTGAGGAAAATAAACTGGAAAAGGAAATTGTCATTGTCCTCCTCCTTGAGCTGCAGCAAATCCTCCATGAGGGCCTTCGGATTGCCCCCTCTGTGGCCGTAGATCGCCAGGATCCTCTCGGCTCTTTCCTCCGCTGGTGGGACATAGTTCGCCACGATGGTCGCCTTGAGTGTCTCATACTTGTCCCGGGCCGGTGGTCGCCGGATCAAGCTCCGCACACACCTCGAAGTGGCGGAGTCGAGTTTGGAGACGATATGGTAGAATTTTGTATCGTCTGCTGTGATGCCCGCCAGTATGAACTGGGCTTCAGCTTGTTGAAACCAAGAGGCGGGGTCTTCTCGCCAGAAGTCTGGCAGCTGGACAGTGACGCCGTTCGTGCACACCATCACTGTTGTGCCCGCCGGGTGAGAGTGCCTTTCCTCGGCTCTCACGGCGGTGCTGGAGCTCGGTTGAGCCCTCTCAATTCCTTCTGCCGGGGGGAACAGCTGTCCGCTTGTTCCCTCGTCTGCATCGTCGCTGGCGTATGTCAGAGTCGCCACGGATGAGTCGCTTGAAGAACGCCTCAGGTCCATACTCGCGTCAAGGTCACCAGTGTAGAAGAGCTGGAAATGATGAGGCGGTTTTGTATTAAAAACAGAGTCTTTAATGAACAACTCTTCTATCTTGTTTCATCTGGTGCAGAGCTTGGCAGAAGGCAAAAGAGAAAGATTTCTGCCCAGCTCGCTGGTTAAATACAGGCACACATCAAAGACATGCAAAACACAAGCCGACATCCCCCGTATCTTAATCCCCCCATTGTCCTGTTAACTCCTCCCTTCGTCTTGGGAGGTGATGGGAAAACCTCTCCTCGCCTTAGGGGGTGAAGGTGTCAAGTCTGTCGCCGCCGCATCCTGTGACGTCGTTGGTCTTCACACGGCGGTGAGATTCCTTTGTCCTTTCGGAGGTGTGAAGTTCCTTTGCATATGTTGCTCCAAACATTTCCACATGCTCTAACGTATGCAGGTATGGAATATATGAGTAATATACTGTATACCACAACAGTACATAGATATATGTTGTATAAAGCTCCTTTTGGCAAGGTAAATCTCTTTGGCAAAATAAGGGAAGCAGATTTCTGATCTGCTTACCTAGCTGCTTGACAGGACAAGGGGCAAAAAAGGCTATTTTAAACACCGAGCCTTTGCAGACTTTTTAATTACTGCAACTGGAGAATCTGTTGGTTATTTTTCATTCTATTATATACTGTTGTTATGGTCTGCTCTGTGCCTATTACCATCAGCTGCGCGCAGATGTGCTCGCGGTATAAGTAGGACCTTGCCTACTTATATCGCGTTGCCCAGGCTTCAGTGCGGAATTGTCTCACTATGCTCCAGACGAGCTTCATCTGCCATCTTCAACTTCCTTGCCAAAGTCTGTTGTCAACCCTGTTCCAACCCTGTTCCAAGTCTGAAGGACCTCTCCTACAGCTCACGTAAGACCCATCTATTCTACTCATCCTTGTGCACAGGCAGAGCTCCGTGGCGGCGGATTCTCTCCTTCTCTGTGGAGGCAGACTCCTCTCCTTCCCTCCAACTCTACATCTCCACCTCCAAGTTAACACACCAGCGGAAGCCACAACTATGTCTGCAGCCACTGTCCTCCTGGCCGTAGCCGCGGCGTTGGACCTGAGCCATTCACCATCCCTGCATACAGCAAGCCTTTGACTAAACTGTCTATCACCTGCAGTTCCTGCTACTAACTGCTTCACTTCTGTGTGTTCCTAGGGTTGCCAGGTCGTACAGTGTACTGCTCTGTTCCCTGTGGTTCCTGCTTACACTAACACACATGCTTCCACACACTCTACACGCTAATAAACCTAATTGCATCCATTCTTGAGTCTGTGTCTGGTCACTGGGTCACAAAACCATGTCAGTACAACTCCGCCAGAACAACCCAGCTGACAGCGCTTTGATGTGCCGGATTAATAACATGGAGATTCGAATGGCTCAATTGGCTTATCAGCAACAATCCATACTCACCCAATTAACTCGTGTTACAGACCGGCTGGACCGGCTAACTGGTTCCCAGGCATTTTCCCCGGCTTCTCCTGCCCCAAGTAGCTCCTCAGGTCCCGCTAGCGCCCCGGCTAACCAGTTCAGACAGGGGCCTCCTGCCCGGCTAACCCCCGTCCCAACTCCCAACCACTTTAATAGTAAGCTAGGGGAGGCAAGGGGTTTTGTTATGCAGTGCAAGGTAGTATTCCAGCGGGTGCCCGAGGACTTTACCACAGACCATAGGAAGATTGGCTACATGATTAATTTACTGGAAGGGCAAGCGTTAGCTTGGTCTTATGCTGTTATGGCTAGGGCTAACTATGCTAGCTTGACTTATAACCAGTTCATTGGGGAGTTCAATAAAGTGTTTGATCTTTCCAACCAAGACAGTGTGCTTACCTCCCAGTTGCTAAATCTGAGACAGGGTACCAAGGCCGTGGCTGACTGCAGTGTCAATTTCCGGGTGATGGCTACTGAGGTTGGGTGGGAGGACGCTTCCCTGTGTAGCATTTTCATCAGGAGCCTCAGCCCTAGCCTTCGGGATGAGCTAGCGCCCTTAGGAAAGCCAACTAGGCTATCTGAGCTAATTTCTCTAGCCATTAGCTTAGATAATAGGTTAAGGGAACAGGCAGCGGAACAGAGATCTTCCGGTCGCTCGGGTGCCCAGTTTCGGCACTCCCCTCAGTCTTTCCTATTGGCTCTTCCTCCCTCCAACTTCCCTGAGGCCCCGGAACCAATGGTAGTGGGACAATCCAGGTTGTCTCCGGCGGAGAAACAGCGCCGCCGTGAGTTGGGTTGTGTCTTTATTGCGGGAGTGAGGAGCATGAAGTAGTGACTTGTCATCTTTGGCCAAAAGGGGAAGTCCGTGTGTCACAGTAGGGGGACTCACGGACTCACCTCAGCCAAATCCCCTCTCTAGATTTCTCCTTCCTATATGGTTCATGCACAAACATAAAGAGATTGCCTGCATTGATCGACTCAGGGGCAGAGCAGAGTTTTATTTCTAGAGATCTGGCAACCCAGTTGGGCCTTCCTTGTCACTTAAGTCCCCACTATGTCTCATTGTCCTATCCAAGGCTCCTATGGCCATAGTTTCTCAGCAGACTGCCCCAGTATCGGTCATCATTTCTGGTAATCATCGGGAAGAGTTGCAGTTCCTCGTCCTACTGGTTTCCTCGTCCTCAGTCATTCTTGGTTTCCCCTGGTTGCACCTCTATAATCCGTCTATTGATTGGCGCACTGGGAGTGTGATGTCCTGGAGTTCATTTTGTCTCAGTGCCTGCCTACAATCAGCCACTTGCTCACCATCCATGCCCTTGGGGGCTCCCATCGCCCCGCCCCCCGACCTGTCTAGAGTTCCCCTGGAATACCATGACCTCAGAGCCGCTTTTAGCAAGACCCAAGCCCTGTACCCCCCCCCCCCCGCCCGTATGATTGTGCCATTAACCTCCGTCCCGGAGCCCCGCTACCATCGAGCCGCTTGTACAGCTTGTCACCTCCGGAGCGGGAAGCCATGGAGGCTTATATTAAGGACTCTTTAAACTCTGGCATAATTCGGCCGTCTTCTTCGGCGGTGGAGGTGGGATTTTTCTATGTCGGCAAGAAGGACAGTTATTGAGGCCATGTATCGACTTTAGGGAACTGAATAATATCACCATCAAGGACAAATACACCCTTCCTTTGCTCAACACTGCCTTCGACTCCCTCCAGGGGGCGTCTTGGTTCACCAAGCCGGATCTCCGCAATGCTTACCATCTGGTGTGGATCTGGGAGGGCGATGAGTGGAAGACGGGGTTTCGGACTCCCAGCGGTCACTCTGAATATCTGGTGATGTCCTTCGGTCTGACCAATGCTCCAGCGGTGTTTCAGCATCTTATTAATGATGTGTTGAGGGACTTTCTGGGTGTGTTTGTGTTTGTTTACCTTGATGATATTTTGATCTTCTCTCAGTCCTTGGATGAACATCAGGTGCATGTGAGGCGAGTTTTGCAGCGGCTGTTGGAGAATAAATTGTACGTCAAAGCTGAGAAGTGTGAGTTCCATGCCCCTAAGACGTCCTTCCTGGGGTTCATCATCTCTCACAATGAGATACTCCCGGATCCCGGTAAGATTAAGGCGGTGGTGGAATGGCCTACTCCCTCCTCCAGGACGCAGCTCCAGCAGTTTTTGGGGTTTGCTAATTTTTACCGCCGCTTTACAAAGGACTACAGCATTCTGGCTCTCCCCTTGACGCGCCTCACCTCGCCCAAAGTCCCCTTTCAATGGACGGAGGAGGCGGCTCCGGCCTTTTCGGTTCTCAGGAAACGGTGCTCTGATTCCCTGATTCTAGCTCAGGTGGACCCGGCTCTTCAGTGTCTGGTGGAGGTGGATGCCTCGGATTCAGGAGTAGGTGCCGTCCTGTCCCAGCACTCCCCAATGGATGGCAAAATTCAACCGTGTGCCTTCTTCTCCCGGCGGCTGTCCCCGGTGGAACGCAATTACAGCATTGATGACAGAGAGCTCCTGGCAGTCAAGCTCGCGCTGGAGGAGTGTCGCCATTGGCTGGAGGGGTCCTCTCAGCCATTTGTGGTCTGGACAGACCATAGGAACCTGGAGTACCTTCGGACGGCCAAGCGCCTGAATGCTCACCAGGCCCGCTGGTCCTTGTTTTTTGGGTGCTTTGATTTTACCATCATGTACCGCCCCGGGTCCAAGAAAACCAAGCTGGACGCCCTCTCCAAGCAGTTCGCCACTGTAGCGTGACCTTGAGTTCCAATTTATAAAAATTATTCTTTACTGAAGAATTTTTTTTCATCTCAAAAGTCTGGCTTTTGAGATTGCTTCTCTCACCCAAGAACTAGAGCTGTAACCCTATCCATCGGCCATAAAGTGGAATATAATCCCTTTCTCCAAGACTCTTTGGCAAACGAATGTTCCAATTGACAGTTTTATGATCAACATAGTCCAGACCAGATGGGGAAGCCAGGACTGCATTCCAGTAAACAATCAGACAGTTCACAGTGCCATCTGGTGGATGAATCAGGAATATTTAACTTTCTCTCTCTGTGTGGTGGAATATTATATTCCTTATGGACAAATGAACTAATCCATATACAGTACTTTCTTTTAAGACAGCAGCTCCTACAGAAGATATGATTGAACTCTGGGATGGATAATGTGGTTTCAAATGCTTTTATTGATATGATTCGATGTGATACGATTGTGATATGTTCTGCTGTTTTCAGGAAGAAATAAATGTTTGCATGCTTATTATCACAAGTTAATTACAGTAGATGTAGATGCATTTTATGCTCCTTTATTGAATAGAATATCTTAGTCACTAAAGTTTAAGGAATTTATGCTTTATTCAGCAACATGTGTCTTAAAGGGGGATCTCACACTCAGATCAAATGTCTCTCTCTCCCCCTCCTCTCTCCTCTGTTCTGCAGGAGTCCATAGCGGCACATTAACTGGCCAATAGCATTCAAACCTTCATTGCATTTTCCTTTTAGATCAAGTTTATGATCTTTGTTGGAAGAAGCTCACATATAATTGGGCCACCTCAGGTCTCAAGAAGTTTGGGACCACCCTGCAACACTAGAGAAAACTTAAGTTTTATGGCTCTTTGTTCAGAGTCTGCTCGGGTGTGGTTGGCAAAAGCTGTGAGCAGCTTTCTCTGCTCCTCCAATTTCTCCTATCTTTTTAAAAAGGGGCCCAAAGCCGATCATGCTCTGTGTAAATCCTATTTCTTTTCTGTAAAATTCATTATTCTTATTTTATTTTTATTTTTCTTTAAATTATCATGCAAGAAGATTTTGTTTAATTTTTTAAAGCTTAAACCAACTCATTTAAACCACCAACATCGGAAGAAACGAGTTTGTGATGTAATTTGACTTTCTGATGAGACTTTGCATAATAAACCAATTCTTTCTTCAGTGCATAAGAGAGGACCTTGCCCAGTTTGCTGGAGACCAGCCTTTGTGATTCTGGAAGGGGGCCCTAACAGTGGTATGGAGTCTCCCCACAGACCCACGCTGGTCCAGTGAAACAGAATCCAGTGGACCCACCTGCTGCCCATTGGGACACAAAGTTTCTGCGGCTGATGGTCTGTTATGTAATTTACTCTTGTCTTCAGAAAATTCCTGGTATAAGTTCTTTGAACCTAATTTTATGCAAACACCCATCAGAATCTCAGAATGCATGAGAGAGAGCAGTCACATTTTTTCCTCCCTCCTCCTGTCCTGCCTTCCTGACCCAATTCCCAGCTTGCGTCTGTGTCTTTTGCCCTTCTTCTGGCTGAATCTTAATCCAAACGCAAATTATGGATCTGGACAAGCGGCTTATATGCTTAAATGCAATTGACACCATTTTAAAAGAAGATCAGGCTAGGGGGAGCCCTGGACCTGGACTCATGGACAATTGGGAATTCATGGGTCTGTGTGATTCGACTGAGATGCGGAAGACATCTCTATCTGTTTGGCTTGATCATAGGATTTCTATTTTGGCTCTGGAGTTCCTGATGTATCAGAAATTAAAGTTGGGAGAGCTGATCAAAGTGGACCCGGCAACGCTCCTTCAACAACAAATTCGACTATGGAAATTATGAAGCACAGGATCGCATGAAGAGAGGAAAATTCTATTCTCTGAGTACACTGTGCAGATTTGACCTTGTTCTGGTGCCCTGTTTACATTCCTCCTCGATGAAGATAAGGCTGGAGAAGTGGTAACAACCCAAACACTGCTGCTGTGCAATAAACAGAACTCTCCAAGGACAGCGTTCATGAGACTAACATGGAGTTTTCACCATCTGGCATGAAGAAGAGATTAACTCTGGACATGACTATCTGTGTGTTTATAGACATGAAATATAACATCCATCGTTGCCTAGGAGACTATTTTTGTTGTACTTCAGTAACTGATACATACATTCACTGCACACACACTGACATCACCATACTGATATACACACACTGCCCTCTCTCTGCGTCTCTGTTTTTGTGTTGAGTGTCTTCTCTGCCATAGAGAGTTTTTTTTCTCTGTAATCATAATTTGGCTTACAATTATAAGCTGTATTTTGATGATGAAGTTTTTTTCTCTCCACCCATTGTGTCATTCTTCCCTTCCCTTATCTTCCCTTATCTCCCATCTTTTTGATTAGGCGCCTAGTTACGGCTGCCGTGTCATTGTGATACGCTTACGTAGCGTGCCAATGTCAAGTCAAATTCCTCGTGTGTTTTTTACATGCTTGGCAATAAAGCTTTTTCTGATTTCTGATTTCTGATTTCTGATTTCCTCTTATACACTCCACAACAGCTGAGTCATCAGAGAATTTCTGCAGGTGGCATGACTCTGTGTTGTACTGAAAGTCAGTGGTGTATAAGGTAAAAAGAAAAGGGGAGAGCACAGTCCCCTGTGTCGTCGGCCTCCGTTGGTCTATGATGACCATGGAAGAGAATCCTAAACGTCTACTCTGCTGGAACAGTACCGCCTGTGGCTGAACAGGCCGATGCGCGAATGGCAGTCCCTGTCACACAGATCGCACTTGTGGGTGGTCTCCGTGCTGCTGGGTCTGTGGCGGTTCTTCCTGCGGGTCCTTTTTTCATCTGCTGCAGCAGTCAGTCTCTCTTCACCCGCCTTGAGCTGTCTGGTCAGGGTGCCTCTCCATTTGGAGTGGTCCGTTGCAAGGTCCTCCCAGCGCTCTGTGTTGATCTCCAGTGCCTTCATGTTTCTCTTGCAGACGTCTCTAAAGCGCAGCTGTGGGCGGCCAACGTCTCTCCTGCCAGTTGCCAGTTCTCCGTAGAGGACGTCTTTGGGGATTCTGCCATCCTCCATATGGTGAACGTGGCCTAGCCAGCAGAGCCTGTGCTGCCTGAGTAGAGTGAACATGGAGGGAAGGCCGGCGCGGGACAGAACTTCTGTGTTGGGCACTTTGTCCTGCCAGGATATGTCCAGGATGTGGCGAATGCAGCGCAAGTGGAAGGAGTTCAGTCTCTTTTCCTGCCGGGCGTATGTTGTCCACGTCTCACTCCCATAGAGCAGTGTGCTGATGACGCAGGCGTTGTACACTGCCATCTTCGTCTTGACAGAGAGTTTAGGATTCTCCCATACTCGTGTGGTGAGGCGAGCGAGTGTGAAGGCTGATTTTCCAATCCTCTTGTTGATCTCTGTATCAGGGGAGAGGTTGTTGCTAATCGTGGACCCCAGGTACGTGAACTGATTCACGACCTCCAGCTCGTAGTCGTCGATGGTGATGGTTGGTGGTGCTTCCGTGCCTTGCGCCAAGACGTTAGTCTTCTTCAGGCTGATGGTAAGCCCGAAGTCCTTGCATGCCTGGGAGAAGCGGTCCATCAGGGTCTGAAGCTCCTGCTGTGTGTGGGTTGCGACTACAGCGTCGTCTGCGAACAGCATGTCTCTGATTAGAGCCTCGCGTACTTTGGTTCTGGCTTTCAGGCGGGCGAGGTTGAAAAGCCTGCCATCAGAACTTGTGTGCAGGTAGATTCCCTCTGTTGCTGTGCTGAAGGCATGCCTCAGGAGCATAGCAAAGAAAATCCCAAAGAGGGTTGGCGCAAGTACACAGCCCTGTTTCACTCCGCTGCGTATGTTGAATGGCTCTGAGATGTTGCCATCGTGCTGCACTATCCCCTGCATGTTGGTGTGAAACGATTCGATGAGGCTTTGCAACTTTGGTGGGTATCCTATCTTTGGCAGGATCTTGAAAAGGCCCTCTCTGCTGACCAGATCGAACCCTTTGGTGAGGTCGATGAAGGCGACGTACAGGGGCATGTTCTGTTCTCTGCATTTCTCCTGGAGTTGGCGGATGGAGAATATCATGTCTACCGTCGATCACTCAGCATGGAAGCCACACTGAGACTCGGGGTAGACACGTTCGGCAAGCTTCTGTAGACGAACGAGAACAACTCGTGCATAGACTTTGCCAACAACGCTGAGGAGGGAGATGCCCCTGTAGTTGTTGCAGTCGCTTCTCTCCCCTTTGTTTTTGTAGAGGGTGATGATCTTGGCGTCCCTCATGTCCTGTGGTACGGCACCTTCCTTCCAACACTGGCAGAGGACGTCATGCAATGGCAGCAGTAGGGCGGTCTTGCAGTGCTTGATCAGGTCAGGGGGTATGCCGTCGTTGCCGGGTGCCTTGCCAGCGGCCAAGCTATCAATGGCCTTGCGGAGTTCGTCGATGGTTGGCTTGGCATCAAGTTCGTCCATGGATGGCAGGCAGTCGATGGCATCAAGGGCTGACGGTGTCACGGTGTTCTGTCTGGAGTAGAGGTCGGAGTAGTGTTCCACCCATCTCTCCATCTGCTTGTTCTTTTCTGTGATCATCTCCCCAGTGGAGGATTTGAGGGGGGCTGTCTTGCTCTGAGCCGGACCAAGTGCTTTCTTGATACCATCTTACATACCACGGATGTTCCCTGTTATGGCAGCGGTTTGAATGTCTTGGCTGAGCTGAGTCCAGTACTCGTTGGCACAGCGCCGAGCAGTCTGCTGAACTTTGCTTCTCGCAGCCCTGAGAATCTGGAGATTCTTCTCGTTTGGGTACTTCTTGTACTGAAAGTCAGTGGTGTATAAGGTAAAAAGAAAAGGGGAGAGCACAGTCCCCTGTGGTGGTCCTGTATCACTAGCCACCACTCCAGACAAGACATTGCCCAGCCGGACAAATTGTGGTCTGCTTGTCAGGTAGTCAGTAATCCAGGAGATCACAGAGCTGTCAACCCCCATCACCCGCAGCTTCTCACCCAGCAGCAGTGGCTGGATGGTGTTAAAGGCACTGGAGAAATCAAAAAAAGTGGTTCTCACAGTATCTCCTCCACCATCCAGGTGCAGATGGGCTCATTGCAGCAGGTAGATGACAGCATCTTCAACTCCTAAATGGGGCTGATATGCAAACTGCAGAGGGTCCAGCCACGTCTTCACCCGCGTCCTCAGGTTGGCTAAGACCAGTCTCTCCAGGACCTTCATCACATGAGATGTGAGGGCAACTGTAGTAGTCATTCAAATACGATGGAGATGACTTCTTATGGACAGGAACCAGGCAGGCTGTCTTCCACAGCACCGGTACTCTCTCCAGACTCAGGCTTAGGTTGTACAGGTGTTTCAGTACCGAAGCTAGTTGGTTGGCACAGGTCCTCAGGGTCCTTGCGGAGATGCCATCAGGGCCCAAAGCCTTCCGCTGACAGAGTCTCTCCAGCTGTTTCTCCACCTGATCTGTAGTCACTGATGAATGAACTGACCAATGAACTGACCATTGTGTAAACTAGTTTCAATAAATAAAGTTTTAAGGAGATTTAAGCTTTCCCGCTTTTGAAAAACAAGGCGTGCTTCGTTGTCGCGAGAACGAACACGCCCACATCTGCGCGTCACTAAACGGCTTTACACTGTGCATGTGTAGGATCAGCCGAGTGACGCCATCTTAAGTCCACGTAAAGCAAGTTCCCTGTAGCCGCCATTTTAGAGTTGAGACCCTGGACTCTCCGAGTGACGTCATTGGGTTTCCTCTTCCAGGAGTGCAGATGAAAACTGCCTCCATCTTGTGGTCAAACATAGGGACTGCATCTTTTATTTAAACTTTCATCTTTAAAGCTGATTTATAACCAAATTAAGTCTCCAAGTAACTTCAAAGCAATCCATATTATTCGGAATAAACTAAATTTAATACCAATTCAAAGTTTTATGCCAAGAACAAAAGGAAATAGAAACTTGTTGGCTGCTGAAAGTTTTTTCCCAGTGGTGGACTACAGTCACTGCATTGACATACAAAGTGAAAGAATATTAAAACATCCCTATTCATCATGACTCATCATGAAGCGAATATGCACACACTCTATACACTCTGTCTCAACTAGCAACACAGGCGAATGTATCACTCTAGTGGATTCCTGCCCGCTGTGGAATCTATGGAAATGAGACGGCTGACAGACTTGCTAAGGAGGGTGAGCAGCAAGACCAGGAAGACAGGCAGGTCTCTTACAGTGAGGAGAAAACCATTATTAAGGCCCTGTCTCACAAGAAGTGGCAGCAGCAACACCCAAACTTCTGCAAGGATGACAACTACTACAGTCTGAGCAGGGCTGACCAAGTCGTTCTGTTCAGATTCCGAACTGGACATAACAGAATGCATGCTCACATGCACCAGAAACTTAAAGTTGGACAATCGGACAGATGCCCATGTGGTACTGCCCAAATGACCAGCAAACACCTCCTCCAAGACTGCTCAGACCACGCTGCACTCAGGCGAGCTACGTAGCCTGACCCCACATCGCTGAACCAAAAGCTGCACGGGGACCTCGGGGACCTCCGCAGGACGGCAGCATTCGTCAGGGCAGCTGGTGTGACCATCTAGCGATCAACGAAGAAGAACATCCCTATTGTATTTAATCACTTACAGTATGTAACCACATATTGTAATATTTTAAGTTAAAAGCAAACATATTTACACACTTTTAAGAAAAAGTGCAAACTTTGAAACTATATTTGTGTTTATTTTGCCATTTTTAGATGTGATATGGTGTGATTCCTTTCCCACAGAAACCCAGTTTTAGCTTAAGGATTCTAATGCTGATGTTTACGCAAGAGTAATCTTAAAGTAGGATTAAACCTGTGCATTTTAACAAATTTACAGACTTACTGAATATTTATAGGATTTTTTATTTTTTTTTAATTTAGGAAACCACATTAAGCAATTAACACTTAAGAGAAGCTCTAGGTCAGGGGTTCTCAAAGTTTTGATGGGTGAGGGCCAATTTGGGAATCCAAAGTTGAACCGAGGGCCACCAAAGGGACGGAGGCAAAAAAAAAAAAAAAAGACTGAAAATTCAATTCCATTTGTAATCCTTTTAATTATCAGATTTAATTAGTTTGGGTAAAGTCATATTAACAGTAAGAAATTGGGACTGATGAAAATACAATTTTAGTGTCAACATACCTTTTAACTGCAGTGTGATTTGTGGTGCTGTTTTCGGTTGGCCACGAGTCCTCTGAAGTCTGGCTCCATCTCCGTCGTCGCGATGCGAAGGACTGCATGTAGGTGGGCATCTGTCATCCTGGATCTCAGCTTAGATTTGTTGATGGCCATGGTGGAGAAGGTCTTTTCACAGATGTAGGTGCTTCCGAATAAAGACGCCATTCTGACAGCATGTTGACGAAGAGCAGGGAATGTGGATGGGGAAAGTCCTTTGTAGAACTCGATCAGACTCTTGTCACGATATGCAGCTCTGGCCTCGGAGCTTTCCTGTAGGTCGATGAGCTCAAACTGCATGTCTGCAGGCACTGCCTCGGGCACACATGAGAAGGGATTTTGGAAAAGGTTGAAATCACCCTCGTGGTCCCTGAAGTCAGAGAATCGGTGGTCGAACTCGTCTCAAAGCTATTTCGATGAGGCCATGGTTCTTCTCTGAACGCAGGTGACGCAAAACTTCACTCCCGTCCGTGTCTGGGTCATCTACCAGCGCCCTGCAGGCAGGGAAATGAGCGAGATCTCCTTCTCTGAGCTGTCCCTGGAGCAGTTGGAGTTTTCGCTGGAAAGCTTTCACGTTGTCAAAAAGTGTGGAAATGAGTTTTCCATGGCCTTGCAGCTTCAGATTGAGATCGCTCAGACAATTATTCAGGTCGGCGAGGAAGGCTAGGTCACAGAGCCATTTGCTGTCCGTTAACTCAGTCACGTCTTGTCCTTTTGCCTGCATAAACTCGCAAATTTCTTTTCTCAGGTTAAAAAAACGTTTCAGTGTGGCACCTCTGCTCAGCCACCGGACGGCAGTGAAGTAAATGACGTCTCCAAAATCTGCCTCTGACTGCGCCAAAAAGGTTTTAAATTGGCGATGGTTCAGACCTCTGGACTTCAGGTAATTAACTGTCTTCACAACTACGGCCATGACGTGTTTCATTTCTAGCGTCTGAGCAGCGAGGGCTTCTTGGTGAATTATGCAGTGGTAGCTGACTGGTTTCTTACCACCGCTGTTCACCACTTTCTCAGCCAGCAGCGACACTGCACCTGTCCTACTCCCAATCATTGCTGGTGCTCCGTCTGTCGTGACACCGACCAAGGATGCCAGGTTAACATTGTGTGTGTCCAGACTGCGATACACTGCTTTGCAAATATCCACTCCCTTCGTTGTGTCTTTCATACTTTCCATACTCAGTAGCTCCTCGCCGACGTCAAAATTCTCAGTGACAGTTCGGATGAAAATCAACAGTTGGGCAGTGTCGGAAATATCCGTGCTTTCATCCAGTGCGATGGAAAACGCTCCCTTTTCTAGCCCCTCCACACGTATCGCCAGTTGGTCCTTCAAATCATTTGCCAGATCTTCGATTCGTCTTGTGACTGTGTCATTCGACAAACTTACGTCACGGAACTTTGTTTTTTGGTCTGGGCATACACGCTCTGCCACTTTTAGCATACAGTCTCGAACAAATTCTCCGTCACTAAACGGCTTGCCCCGTTTAGCTATTTCATGAGCTACCACATAGCTAGCCTCTGTTACTGCTTCGCTGGTTTTTGAAAATTGCGTGAAGACTGACTGTTGTGCTGTGTAGCCCCTTTTAAGTTGTTCCATCTTTGTGGTGCGATCCTTGCCACTGAATTTTTCATAATTTTTGTGTTTTGTTTCGTAATGGCGCCTGATGTTAAAGTCTTTTCGCACTGCGATTACCTGTCTGCAGATGAGGCATACAACTTTATCTGACCCGTGAGGTTCAACGAAGTAGTCCAAAGTCCATTTTCCCTGAAACTGCCTTTTTTCCTCGCTGACAGTTCTCGGTTTCCTCGAGTGAGCGGTCTCCATCTCTGCCTCTTTCTCTCGCTGATCCATCTTTATTTCCACACTTCGACTTCCACAAGCACTAATATTTATTTCTTATTCTTCTTCTGACTCAAAATGGTGCTCCGAAACCGTTGCCAACCAACACTTCTGCACTGTGCGCTGAACGTTCCATCTCCCATAATACAATTGGACTAGCTGCTGCAATGAAGTGATCGCAAGGTCGACAACACATGTAATTACGGCTTGTGCCTACAGATGGCGCCAAAGACCACTAAACGTAGACGTGTATCAGAATTTTTCCAAAGCAATTAGTTCAGATCATATATTGGTTAAAGGCCTCGGACGGTGACTTTTTTTTTTATTGAACCAATAAACTGATTGTATGAAAATATTCCATTCTGGCCATTCCCGTGATTTAAAATGTGTCACCAGCCTCCATAAATGACTTTATTTGTTAATAGCCCATATTTCACTTAGTGATGCTGCAGTACCGCCATCTCTCGATAGGGGCGTGCAGCAGTGACGTCAGGTCAGGGAGAAACAGGAAATGGCTGCAAGAAATGGATGATCACTGGCCTGCAGAAATGGCTGAACGACAGCAGAGTGATTCGGACAGCGATTATTTTATCGAGTATGACGACCGCAATATAAGTGATGATATTGAAACTGACGAATCTGATGATGAAGTAGTTTTGGGTGGTGCTGATGGGGTTATTCAGCCGTATTTGTTCGAGCCCAAGGGTGCGGAGGAAGACGCGGACGAAACAGCGACCAGAGCAGAACGAGAGGCAAGAACGAGAGGCTCGCCGATTTATATTGGTAAAATATGCTTTGAAATTTTTTTTTTTAGGCGATATGCATGGTCACACACTTAATTATCAAAATAAAACTGCCAATTTTTCCCTTGCTGCCTTACTTGGCGACTTATAAACATTCTCTTTCTGCTCAAAATTTTTTACATGTTTTAAATATTTTCTAATCAAACTTCATAGACCAATTTATATAGCACTCCCACGAGCCATTAGTTTATTATAAGCATCTGATTATACCATTTTTTTTAACAGGTGCACTTGTGAGAAATGCAACATTATGCCAACATCAACTGAATCTCGGTGCTGCCAGGAGGTATTGAAGGTGTAGAAGTGAGGGTGATACCTGCCTGTGCTGTGAGCCTCATCAGAGAAACATTCCCATCTGATCACAACAAGGGATTTTGCCTACCAAGATTAGATTTGTGATCAATGTTATTTAAATAAAGTTTTTTAAAATCATATATTGAGTTTATTAATGTGCATGTCAATTTTATAATTCTAATATTTCAGCATTCATCAAAGTCGGATCTCATATACATTAGAGTAATTTTTCTTCCATTTTATGGTGTAAAATTCGTGTGCAATTTTTAAAAGCACATTTCTCTAAAAATCTTAGGCTTATATTTGTTTGTCTTAGCAAAATATGTTGCTTCCCTAACAATTGAAAGCTGAACTTTCATTGCTAATTGGAAATTTATTCTACTTTTACATGTTTGATTTTGAAAATCTAGATACATGTTGCTCAACAGCATCAGCTTTGATGGGACGCTGAAATTTGGCACTCAATGTTGCTGGAACTCTGGCTTGTACAGAGTGCCACTGCTCCAATAAGTGGGTTGGATCAACCAAGGTTTTGTCAAAAAGAGTATTCATCAGATCATCCACATATTCTGAAATAAAATTAATTTAATAAAAATTAGAAATCGGACTTCCGGTTATGGCTGCCACGTAGGACGAACGTGTCTCGCTCTGCTCTGCTCCTGGAGAAAAAAAATCGGCAAATAACTCTCTCATTTGGGACAGAACGTATCCCAGCATTTGGGCGAGGATATGTCGGCGAAGCCTAAGGCTGGAAAACCAGGAAAAGGAAAAAGCGAGCCGCCGAAACAGTCCAAATTAACGGACTTTCAGGTCTGTGACGCAGCAAATAAAACTCCATATATGGCGGAGGAGGCTGGCAGCGGTGCGATGTCTGCGGGGGGAGGCGCAGATGCGCTGATGGCTGCCATGAGTTCAATGAGAGCGGACTTTTCCTCTAGATTTGATGGGATTATGACAGCGTTGGAAGGAATAAGAAAGGAATTGGGTGACTGTGTAGAACGAACGGCGCAGATGGAGCTCCGTCTCGCTAGTGCTGAAGATGACGTCACCCGTCTTCAATTAAAGGTGCGCACTTTGGAAAAAAAAAAAAAATCTCTGGAAGATAATATTTTGGATTTGGAATCTCGGTCGAGACAGAATAATTTGAGGCTGGTGGGTCTTCCAGAGGAATCAGAAGGTCGGGACGTATGTTCCTTTCTGGAAAAGTGGATTCCGGAGGTGCTGGGCAGCGAGGAGTTGCAATCAGCAGTGGTTCTGGAAAAAGCACATCGTATTGGCCCACAGAGAGATAAGGGACCGCCGAGGACCTTAATTATGAAGTTTCTTAGCAACAGAGATAGGATGAAGATCTTCAACGCTGCACGAGCTAAAGGAGAGATTAAACACCAGGACCAGCAGGTGCGGTTCTACCCAGATTTGGCCACAGGAATCCAGCAATTGAGGAAGCAGTTTGATCCCGTACGTAAGGAGCTGCGCAACCTTGGGATTCGTCATGGTGTAATCTATCCTGCGAGACTGCTGACCACGTATGAGGGCAGAACCCACATCTTCAAGACCCCAGAGGAGGCGCAGGAGTTCATCAAGAAGATCAAAGAAGAAGAAGAGACTGGTGGGAGCTAAGCATGAACAAAATATAAGGTAGAATAATTAAGCATTTGCACAGGCATATGACTGACTTGAAGTAAATAGTAAGTTTACAAAATATAGATTGTATTATATATTAAAAAAACAAAACAAAAACAAAACAAACAAAAAAAAAACTATGATGTACAAAGTTGTTAAAAATTTTGGAGTTAAGTTGGAAAACTACAGAGGAGAGTTAATGTTACGTCATTAAAAGCAGTAGAGTTAGGGTGATTGGGAGGATGAAGAAGGAGGGGCTTAGGCTGTTCCCCGTGGGTGTGGAACGGTCGATGGCTATATCGGGAGACAGAATTTTTCTTTTGATTTTGGGGGGTTTGCCACAAGTGTGGGAAGGGGAAATTTGTTTGTGTGTAGTTTGTAGGATGAATGTTCAACCACTCATGTTTTTGCTTCTCTGTATGAGCATGTTTACACTGCAAGGTAATCCCAAACTCTCTATTGATCATAAACCAAAGTGTTAATCTTAATTTAACTTCATGGAATTGCAGAGGTCTACAAAATTTAAAAAAACTTAAACAAGTTATGAATAAAATAAAAGACATGGGTTCAAAAATTGTGTTTTTACAAGAAACTCATCTAATAGAGGAGGATGTTAAAAGAATTAGGAGTAGATGGCAAGGAAGTGTATTCACCTCTTCATTTTCATCCCGAGCCAGGGGAGTTATGACTCTCATACATAAATCAGTTCCTTTTCAAGTGAAAAATGTAATTGGAGACAAATTTGGAAGATATGTAATCATTCAAGGTTCTTTGCTATTAGAAAATATAAATCTTGTGAACTTATATGGTCCCAATATAGATGATCAGAAGTTCTTTGCTAATTTATTTCTCATCTTATCATCACTTACAGGGCAACATATAATAGCAGGGGATTTTAATTGTACATTAAATCCAGGTATAGATAGATCAACAGGACTGGATTGTACGCACATTGGATGTAGGATGACTATTAATCATTTTATGAAAGAATTGAGATTGTTAGATATATGGAGAGAAATGAAACCACAAGTTAAAGCCTATTCTTGTTATTCCAGTACCTACAAGACATTCTCACGTATTGATTATTTTTTGATTTCCACAGAATTAAGGTCCAAGATTCAAAACTGCTTTTATGATAACATCGTGATCTCTGATCATGCACCCTGTTGTCTAATATATGTAGATAAAAAATTGACAAAGGAATCAGGTAGATGGCAATTTCAGCATAAATGGCTTCAGGATGAGGCATTTGTCAAGTATATAGAAAAACAGATAGATGAGTTCTTTGACATCAATACTACACAAACATCAGCATGTGTAAAGTGGGAGGCTTTCAAAGCTTTTATTAGGGGACATATTATTAGTTATACAGGATCAAAATCTAAGAAGACTCGAGAGGAGAGAGCTAAATTGGAACATAAAATAAAAAGTCTTCAGGAAAAAGTGTATGCAGGAAGTGACCCAAGGTTGGAGAATGAATTACTGATTTTGAGAGCTGAATACGACAAAAAATCAGCGAATAGAGCTGCCTCGAGTCTTCTAAGATTGAAACAATCTTTTTATGAACAAGGTGAAAAATCAGGAAAATTATTAGCATGGCAGATTAAACAATTAGAAATTAAAACACCAATTACCAGTATTATAAGTAATGGACAGGTAGTTATAGATCCTTTAGAAATTAATAGAGCCTTTAGAGATTACTATGAAAAATTATATGATACCAAAAATGAACCTGATTTAACAAAACTAAATGGGTTTTTGAACGAACTATCTATACCGTGTATTCCAAATGAAAACAGGGAGATATTGGAGTCTAAAATTAGTCAAGAAGAAGTTGGGCTAGCCATTGATAATATGAAATCTGGAAAAAGTGCAGGACCAGATGGTCTTCCAGTTGACCTTTATAAAAAATTTAAGAATAAATTAATAAAACCTTTTTTGGAAATGGTTTTAGAAGCATTTCAAAATAATAATTTACCATCATACATAAATAATGCCTTAATTATACTGCTGCCAAAACCAGGTAAGCCCTCTAATAAATGTGAAAATATGAGACCAATAAGCCTATTAAACGCCGACCTTAAGATAATCTGTAAAATTTTAGCAAGACGATTACAAGAAATTTTACCAAATATTATTAATCGAGATCAGAATGGCTTTATAAAGGGTAGACAAGGCTTCCATAATGTAAGAAGACTATTTAATATTATTTATTTTAATAAAGAAGCACCGGATACAGCTCTCCTATCATTGGACGCCGAAAAGGCCTTTGATAGAGTTGAATGGCCCTTTCTTTTTGAAGTCCTACAAAGATTTGGACTTGGAAATAATTTCATAAAATGGGTTCAAATAATATACAATAATGCTACAGCAGAAATCCTAACAAATAACAATATTTCAAAACCAATAAAAATCAATAGAGGATGTCGACAAGGCTGTCCACTTTCACCTTTACTGTTTACTATGGCAATTGAACCTTTAGCGATAGCGATACGTTTACATTCACAAATATATGGAATTAAAGTTGGACCAACAGAACATAAAATCTCCCTGTACGCCGATGATATAATTTTGTTTATGTCGAATCTAAAAAAATCAATTCCAACCTTGTTGAATTTAATAAAGAATTTTGGGGAAATATCAGGATATAAAATAAATAAAACTAAATCTTCAATATTAATGCTAAATGAGACCCAGAGAAATTACCCAGCCCCTGAGGTAAATCAATTCAATGTTGTAAATCAGTTTAAATATTTAGGAATCCAAATTATGCCTAAGCTAGAATCAGTCGCCAGTGTCAACTATGAAGCCTTAATGTCAGATATCAATGAGTTAACTCAGAGATGGATGTCACTACCAATGTCGATGATCGGGAGAATCAATATACTTAAAAGTAATATTTTACCTAAAATACTTTATTTATTTCAATACATTCCCTTATCACCACCTTTAGATCTATTCTCAAGAATAAAAAAAAAGTTAGTGGAATTTATATGGAACAACAGGAGGGCTAGATTACGTTTGTCTTTATTATATTTACCATTTGATCGTGGAGGTCTGAAATGTCCAAATTTTATGTTGTATTATTGGTCGGCACAACTGAGGTCTATGACATATTATTTTTCATCAAATGATCTCCCTCACTGGACTGAAATGGAATCATACAATTTACCTTTACCTCTTCCCATATTCATATACTCAGATTCGGCAAAAAAATTACAAAAACAAGTTAAAAATCCATTTGTAAAGCATATGATCAAAATATGGTGTGAAGCTAAAAACTATTTAAAAGAACCACAGTTATTGTCACAATTTAGTCCAATATGGGGTAATCAATATTTTAAACCAGGGAGAGCGGACGCTGTATTTAAAGTATGGAATTTAAAAGGGATACAAAAGATTCAGGATTTATATTTGCCATGTGCAGACAACATAATGTCTTTTGAAGAGCTGAGGATCAAATTTAATCTCAATAGAACACATTTTTTTAAATATCTTCAACTTAGAAACTTTATTCGATCAAATCAAAATAAAGCTCTCACTCGACCTATTTATTCATCCTTGGAAAAAATGATGATGAAAGATAGTAAAAGAAAGGGTATTATTTCAGAGTTTTATAACTCATTGACACTATCTTCAAGTGAAAATTCACTGAAAAGATTAAACTACTGGAAAGAAGATCTGCAAATTGAAATTTCAGAGGAACAATGGGAATTGGCTTGTACAGAAGCTCAAACCAAATCAATAAATGCACGCCTTAAATTGATACATTTCAAATGGTTAATGCGGATGTATGTTACACCGGAGGAGTTAAATAGATATAACAAAAATATACCAGATACATGCACAAAATGCATGGAAAGTAAAGGAACCCTATTTCATTGTTTATGGGAATGTAGATTAATAAGAATGTTTTGGGAAGAGGTGAGGGTAACAATTGAAAAAATAATCTCAAAACAAATCATATTGAATCCTAAACTGTTTTTGTTGGGTCTGTACCCAGAAAAGCATAATTTTAATAAAAGTGAAAGAACATTCATAGACCTCAGTTTGCTTAATGCCAAAAAATGTATTGCACTATTATGGAAAAAGACTCATAGACCAGATGTGACTCAGTGGTTAAGACAGATGTTAACAAACCTTCCATTAGAAAGAATAACATATATACTGAAATCAAAGGAAATTGTGTTTGAGAATATATGGAGACCTTTTATTGATTATGTAAAAAATTTAAACATAACTCTTGAAGAAGAAGGTGAATGATGTGTGTGGACCTTGTAAATTCCAAACTGGTGAACATAATATGTATACTTATGTATTGGATTGTCTAGACTAAACAGAGGAGCATTGTTGAAGACTTGATTTTGTTGGTGGTTGTTGGTGTTTTTAGTGCATTTTTTTTTTTTTTGTAGTACTTTAGTGTTAGTGTTTGATTGTTTGTATCATGTTTGTTAAAAAAAAAAAAAAAGGTTCAATAAAGATATTGTGGAAAAAAAAAAAAAAAATTAGAAATCGAAAGCTCCTTGTAAGTGGTCGTGGAAATTCCAACGATATCGGCTGCATTTAGAACTCTGAGGACCTTGACATATGACGCCCCAGTGAAGAGAATGGCGGATGAAAGCTGTATGTTACCAGCTGGGATGTCCCTGATCATCTGCTGGCTGTGCCAGGATAGATCCTCAACACAATGTGGACAATGTTGTTTGATCACCAACAGAGAGCCTTTAGTGTGACTTGTTACCTCACATGGATGACTGCAATGAGGACAATTGCTGAATAATCAAATTCAAAAAAAAAATCCACAGTATTTGAAGGTTGAATGACAGTGGATAACATCTGCAAAAACAGTAGATCAACATAATTTCATTCCAGAGGTGTCAAATTGGATTACATATATAGAAATATAACTTAAGCAAACAGGCACAACCACCTCCCTATACAGCACTGAATATTTCATATTTGATTAGTATAAATACCCTAAAATTCTAATATTTGATAAGTTGTTAAGGCAATGAAATTCATTGCTTGTAAATAATTTTAGTAAATATTGGCAGTGAATATTTAAAAAAGAAAAATTACCCTGTTTACTTATCTTTCTGACAGCAGATTGCTGTCAGAAAGATAAGGTTGATCAGAAAGATAAGGATATCCCAGGTTGGCCTAGGATAGCCGGCCCCGGCCGCTGCTGGAAGGGCTCTCGCGACCGGCCTGGGGGACGGCCGGAAGGCGGCCGCCCCTCCCCGCTCACGGACGGACGCGTGTTCGTGGAGAACCCGGTGCTAAATAACTCGTAAACGACCTGATGCCGGGCGTGACCCGCTCCGGGGACAGTGGCAGGTGGGGAGTTTGACTGAGGCGGTACACCTGTCAAACTGTAACGCAGGTGTCCTAAGGCGAGCTCAGGGAGGACAGAAACCTCCCGTGGAGCAGAAGGGCAAAAGCTCGCTTGATCTTGATTTTCAGTATGAATACAGACCGTGAAAGCGGGGCCTCACGATCCTTCTGATTTTTTGGGTTTTAAGCAGGAGGTGTCAGAAAGTGTCAGAAAGATCGCATCGGTAGATCACCCTTGCTTTTCACGCCACTTCACTGACACTGTCTGAGAGTGGGACTTTGAAGTGAACGGATATATACAGTAGTTGGAACAGCCGATTTTTTTTTATCAGCAATCTTTTTGCTAATTTCATTTCAAATTGCATCTTATTCTCAAAATCGCTGTCAACAAAATGTCTAATGCACATGTTGGGTGATTTTGCGACATAATTCCAATTTTTTAGCGTTTTCTGAACGAAATTCACCCATGGGGTTCTGATTTTCCCAGGCAGGGGAAGTTCCTAAACACTCACCGCGTGCTCCTCAGCGTGCTCCTCCTCCTACTCAGGTCGCTCCTGACCTGACGCCACACAGTCAGTGGCCATTTTAGCCGCTGATCGCTTGGCAGACAGACAGCTCTCAAGGAAATCATACTTCAATAGCGCATTGTCACCTTATGCGACATTTGTTGACACCAAAACATGTGCGGTTCAAATTAGCTCGTCTCACACACAAATTTAAGATATGATTTAGCGATATTGTAATTTCGTCCGGCCGAGGCCTTTAAGACGTTAACAGATTGGCCGCGGGCCACCAGAAATGTTTTCGCGGGCCGCCATTGGCACGGGGGCCGCACTTTGAGAAACATTGCTCTAGACCCTATGAAACCTCAAGTTTTTGCAACGATGACCCCAACTTTTGCAACCGCTAAGCGCACATTTACTCAAGCTCGTGACCAAACGATCCATAAAACCGTCAAACACTGGTCGGATAAACCTGTACACGCACTCACAGCGTCTAATTCCTTTGACATACCAAAATTGAAACCACTTCCTGCGACACAACTTTCTCTGCAGCTATGCAGTGGCACTCCTGTTCCTGCTTCCGATGAACCATCATCGCCACCGCTCAAAGCTCCTCGAAACTAGAGGGGGGTGATGACTGCCAACACCCATAACATTCCAGCTGCAGAACACAAAAGCATCAAAACGACATACAAAGCTCCCAAGGCTGTATTTCAAAAACATTTGGACCGATTTGCCAAACGACACAAAGTGTACAACAATCAAAGACTCTCGCATGACAAACTGCAAAGGGGGGACAAGATCTTCCACCCCACATTTGTACCGCAAACACCAGAAATCAATTTACAGGAAAGGAAAATCACTCCTAAATTCCTGCCCGAGTGGATGAATCCACACACTGTCAACAACAAACTTTGGCCACTCAAGTGACAAATCCAAGACCCCATTTTCAAATGGGCCCACCAAAATCAGAGTAACCTTAACCAAAACCCCATGGAACTTGTCGGGTACAACACTGTCAAAGTAAGTCCGTAAATAAGATTAAAATCAAGTCTACATCTGAGAAATAACTGTAGCTAACTACTAGTCTCAGGTACACTGAGTCAAATTTCTGTAATCAGTTAACTGCATCAAAACTTCCAAAAAGAAAAGGGTAAATTGAAACCAAATTATCCCTCAAACTAATTTCAAAGGCCAACTTACTATTATTAAATAGTACACACAAAACATCCAACACCGTTAGCTTGAGCTAACAACATCAAAATTTCCACTAAAGGTGAAAAACAATCTAAGGTTTAGAGTTCAATCTCCAAAAGAAATTGTTCCAACTCTGAGAATAATTTTCATTTGCCAATCAGGTATCTAAAGAAAAATCAACAAGAAGATAAAGATACAAAATCACTCAGTTTTCTGTTTGCCAGGATGATGGCCCTCCTGTTTATCAGTTTAGCCATCTGCCTAGCAATCACACCCACTGTTGCCCAGTCAGAACTGGGCCAAGTCAAGACAAAAAAACCAACGATCCTCAGGTGGATTCTCAATAACAGCCTCATCCTTAGAGCCTCTTGTTAGCCTTAGCATGTCTACTGTTAACTTGGTCAACACTGCTAAACCAAAACACCAGGTCATCGAACCACAAACCGTTACCAAATTCTTACAAGACACTGTGTTGGTTTTGAATGCTTGCTCCGAAGCTTCAGTCAAACTCAACAAGGTCTTGAACTCTTTACTCTTTGTGGTAAAGGTTGACTATGCTCACACACAGCCAATGTCTATGTTACTCCCAGAGGTAGCTAGAAACATTAGCTTTTCAGTTAACACTTCAGCAATGAACATGCTATCACATCAGCTTATCCTTTTTGCAGTAAATCCAAATTTACTTCTCGTTGCCATTCAAAGAACAATAATGACATCCTATGTCCACTCAGTTTTTCTGAATAAAAGCCTTAAACATCATATGATTTGGACATCTGTGGAACAATGGTTTAGTCCAGCGAAACCAATTCAATGTGGACCTCCTTGAGCTACCTCAATATTGATTAGCCTAAACCTCTACCTCAAATATGAGCAATAATTTTTGTACTTCTGTTTTTGATCTTGATTCCTATAATTTTTGAGTATTTGCATGCGTATATACAAATATATATATTCGTTTCACTCTATTTTGATTTTTGTGCACTTCAAACTATTTTTGAATGATTTTAATAGCTGTTTATGAAAAACCCAAAACATTTATCTCAGGTATGTCAAAACTAATAATAATTATATTATTATTAGTCATTAGTCATTATTATTAGTCATTAGTCAATTATTAATCATAATTTTTAGTTTTATACTTTTGTAACCAGAATTTTTGAGTCTTTACAGGCATATACATTATATTTTAGTATATTTTAGACAATTTTACAATGTTTATATTTGTCCATATTCAAATTATTTTTGAAAATTTCCAGAAGTTTTTTTGGTTGGCAATACGAACCAAACTCTCACAACGGTCGTACAGAGACCGAATAGTACAGAGACCGAATAGCTAACAACAAGCCCGATACCCCATACTCCCGTTGTGAGAGTTTGGTTCGTATTGCCAACACTCGGTCGAAGTCATTCCCAGTGAGAGTTGGACTCCGCCAGGGCTGCCCTTTGTCACCGATCCTGTTCATAATTTTTATGGACAGGATTTCTAGGCGCAGCCAGGGAATGGAGGGTGTCATGCTTGGTGACCACAGGATCTCATCTCTGTTGTTTGCAGATGATGTTGTCCTGTTGGCTTCATCCAGCAATGACCTACAGCTCTTGCTGGGACGGTTTTCCGCTGAGTGTGAAGCGGCTGGGATGAGAATCAGCTCCTCCAAGTCCGAGTCCATGGTCCTCAGCCGGAAAAAGGTGGATTGTCCTCTCTGGGTGGGGGACAGGCTCCTGCCCCAAGTGGAGGAGTTTAAGTATCTTGGGGTCTTGTTCACGAGTGAGGGGAAAATGGAGCGAGAGATCGACAGACGGATTGGAGCAGCATCTGCAGTGATGCGGACGTTGTACCGGTCTGTTGTGGTGAAGAGGGAGCTGAGTTCTAAGGCAAAGCTGTCGATTTACCAGTCAATCTACGTTCCTACTCTCACCTATGGTCACGAGCTTTGGGTAATGACCGAAAGAACGAGATCGCGGATACAAGCGGCTGAAATGAGCTTTCTCCGTAGGATTGCTGGACTCACCCTCAGAGATAGGGTGAGGAGCTCAGTCATCCGGGAGAGGCTCAGAGTAGAACCGCTGCTCCTCCACATTGAAAGGAGTCAGTTGAGGTGGTATGGGCATCTGATTAGGATGTCTCCTGGACGCCTCCCACTTGAGGTGTTTCAGGCACGTCCCACTGGGAGGAGACCCCGGGGCAGACCCAGGACACGGTGGAGAGACTATGTCTCCCAGCTGGTCTGGGAACGCCTTGGTATCCTCTCTGAAGAGCTGGAGCAGGTGGCGGGGGAGAGGGAAGTCTGGGCTTCTCTGCTTGAACTGCTGCCTCCGCGACCCGGACCTCCAGCAAAGTGGTAGAAGATGGATGGATGGAAGTTTTTTTGTTAACCATACTCAAAGATCTACACTCAGAAATAGATTCTGTTTACAAGCTATTGCTTATGGACATCAGAACCGTTAGCTCAGCAGTTGAGTCAAGAACCGCCAATTGGAACTAGCCGCCAAGGATGTGTACCAAAGCTGACCGAAGCTCACCATTGCTACAGAGGAAGGAATATGTAGCGTGACCTTGAGTTCCAATTTAAAAAATTATTCTTTACTGAAGAATTTTTTTTTTTCATCTCAAAAGTCTGGCTTTTGAGACTGCTTCTCTCACCCAAGAACTAAAGCTGTAACCCTATCCATCGGCCATAAAGTGGAATATAATCCCTTTCTCCAAGACTCTTTGGCAAACGAATGTTCTAATTGACAGTTTTATGATCAACATAGTCCAGACCAGATGGGGAAGCCAGGACTGCGTTCCAGTAAACAACCAGACAGTTCACAGTGCCATCTGGTGGATGAATCAGGAATATTTAACTTTCTCTCTCTCTGTGGTGGAATATATTCCTTATGGACAAATGAACTAATCCATATACTTTCTTTTAAGACAGCAGCTCCTACAGAAGATATGATTGAACTCTGGGAAGGACAATGTGGTTTCAAATGCTTTTATTGATATGATTCGATTTGATACGATTGTGATATGTTTTGCTATTTTCAGGAAGAAATTAATGTTTGCATGCTTATTATCACAAGTTAATTACAGTAGATGTAGATGCATTTTATGCTCCTTTATTGAGTAGAATATCTTAGTCACTAAAGTTTAAGGAATTTATGCTTTATTCAGCAACATGTGTCTTAAAGGGGGATCTCACACTCAGATCAAATGTCTCTCTCTCCCCCTCCTCTCTCCTCTGTTCTGCAGGAGGCCATAGCGGCACCTTAACTGGCCAATAGCATTCAAACCTTCATTGCATTTTCCTTTTAGGTCGAGTTTATGATCTTTGTTGGAAGAAGCTCACATATAATTGGGCCACCTCAGGTCTCATGAAGTTTGGGACCACCCTGCAACACTAGAGAAAACTTAGGTTTTATGGTTCTTTGTTCAGAGTCTGCTCGGGTGTGGTTGGCAAAAGCTGTGAGCAGCTTTCTCTGCTCCTCCATTTTTCTCCTATCTTTTTAAAAAGGGGCCCAGAGCCGGTCATGCTCTGTGTAAATCCTGTTTCTTTTCTGTAAAATTCATTTTTCTTATTTTATTCTTCTTTTTCTTTAAATTATCATGCAAGAAGATTTTGTTTAATTTTTTAAAGCTTAAACCAACTCATTTAAACCACCAACATCGGAAGAAATGAGTTTGTGATGTAATTTGACTTTCTGATGAGACTTTGCACAATAAACCAATTCCTTCTTCAGTGCATAAGAGAGGACCTTGCCCAGTTTGCTGGAGACCAGCCTTTGTGATCCTGGAAGGAGGCCCTAACAGTGGTATGGAGTCTCCCCACAGACCCACGCTGGTCCAGTGAAACAATCCAGTGGACCGGCCTGCTACCCATTGGGACACAAAGTTTCTGCGGCTGACGATCTGTTATGTAATTTACTCTTGTCTTCAGAAAATTCCTGGTATAAGTTCTTTGAACCTAATTTTATGCAAACACCCATCAGAATCTCAAAATGCATGTTGTTTTTCATTAATATACGTTCTTTTCCAGAGTAAAACAAATTTTCTAATTTTTTTTATATAAAGTTAATTATCATTTTCTTATAAAATTGCATCCACTTTTCTCAACCAATGCGATTTTATGGTTTTCCAATTTCCAGTATACTGACAAATTAAACTGTGCTACACGTGGTTCCACAAATGCTTGATTCATAAGTAACTCAGTAACAGTCTATGATGCCCATGATACATGTAAATTCTCTGTTTTAAAGTTATGCAAATATGTTAACCTATTCTGACATTCCCTATTAAATCATTGAAAGACATATGGGAGTTATTGTTTGATTTCATGTCCATCTTCTTGATCCTCAGAGACAAGAACTCACACAAGGGTTTATTATGAGTCTGATCAAATATTTTCAATAGGATTATTAACTAAGGCTTAACTTACCAATTGCTAAGTTCTTAAGCTCAAGTCTTTGTGCATAAGAGTTTCCACCTCTATAAAACGTGGATGGTGCCCTAACGAGGAATTGAGTGTGATGAAGGTAAATCTTCATTCCTACTCACATTCATATTTACACTAATACGTGTATCAACATTAAATTACCTCTAAAACCCTTTAATTTCACTACACCACTGATGTCACAGACCCTGAGAATCACCCCATCCTTCCTCCTTCCTGTGTCGTGGGCGCCCTCTCGTGGGGCATCAAGAAGAAGGTCCAGAGGGTGCAAGAGACAGAGACGGACCAGGACGGGGGGCCAGTGGGTAAGCTGTTTGTTCCTTCGGCCGTCTGGGGTGAAGTCATTCATTGGGCCCATGCCTCCAGGTTTGCCTGTCATCCAGGGAGGAGACGCACGGAGGAGCTTCTGCGAAGAACGTTTTGGTGGCCCTCACTCCAGAAGGATGTCAGGGAGTATGTTCGTGCCTGTCCCCAGTGCACCGCCGGCAAATCATCCTCTTCCTCTCCAGCCGGGCTGCTCCATCCTCTCCCTACTCCCAGCAGACCCTGGTCCCATGTGGCGTTGGACTTCATCACCGGCCTCCCACCTTCTAATAACTACACCGTAGTGCTCACCATTGTCCACAGGTTTTCCAAGGCTGCTCATTTTGTTCCTCTACAGGGGGTACCTACGGCTAGGGAGACAACTGACCTGCTCGTCCAGCATGTAGTGAGGCTGCACGGGATTCCCCTGGACACCGTCTCTGACTGGGGGCCCCAGTTTACTTCCCAGGTGTGGAGGTTGTTTTGCAACGCCCTTGGGGCTACGATAAGCCTGTCGTCTGGTTACCACCCCCAGTCCAATGGCCAGTGTGAACGGACTAACCAGGAGCTGGAGGCTGCGCTGCGCTGTGTGGCTACCACCAATCCTGCATCATGGAGCTCACATCTGCCTTGTATTGAGTATGCCCACAACTCAACGGTGTCCTCAGCCATTGGTTTGTCTCCTTTCCAGGCCTCGCTAGGTTACACCCCTCCATTATTCCTGAGGAGGAGGGTGACATCGCCGTCCCGTCTGTCTGAGCACACCTGAGGCGCTGCCGTCAGCTGTGGAGGGCAACCCGGACCGCGCTACGATGCACGGCGGAACACAATTCTTCCGTTGCCAACCGCCACAGGATGCCAGCCCCGTCTTACCAGGTGGGTCAGCAGGTTTGGCTGTCTACCAGAAATATTAATCTAAAGGCAGAGCCCAGGAAGATGGTCCAGCGCTTTATTGGACCCTTTGCCATCGCACGCATTATCAATCCTGTGTCTATGCACTTAACTCTCCCCACCTCCCTCCGCATATGTCCCACCTTCCATGTCTCCCAGATTAAACCTTTCTGTTCCAGCCCTCTGTGCCCCCCTCCCAGGTCTCCACCTCCTCCAATGGTGATCGATGGCGACCCGGCATGTAAGGTCACCGTCATCCTGGACGTCCGTCGCCGAGGTCACAGCCTGCAATACCTGGTGGACTGGGAGGGCTACGGGCCGGAGTGGAGATCCTGGGTGTGTCCCTCCTTCGTATTGGATAAGGACCTCATCGGGGACTTCCACCGGACGCACCTAGGTAGGTTGGAATGACCGCCGAGAGGCGTTCTATAGGGGGGAGTACTGTTATGGTCTGCTCTGTGCCTATTACCATCAGGTGCGCGCACACTTGCTCGTCATCAGGACATGGCCTACTTATACCGCGTTGCCCAGGCTTCAGTGTGAAGTTGTCTCACTGTGCTCCAGACGAGCTTCATCTGCCATCCTCAACTTCCTTGCCAAAGCCTGTTGTCAACCCTGTTCCAAGCCTGCTGCCACCGAAGTCTGAAGGACCTCTCCTGCAGCTCACGTAAGACCCATCTATTCTACTCATCCTTTCTATCAGTCCCCTGTGCACAAGCGGAGCTCTGTGGCGGCAGATTCTCTCCTTCTCTGTGGTGGCGGACTCCTCTCCTTCCCGCCAACTCTAAATCTCAACCTCCAAGCCAACACACCAGCAGAAGCCACAACTACGTCTGCAGCCGCTGTCCTCCTGGCCTTAGCCACCGCGCTAGACCTGAGCCATTCACCATCCCTGCATACAGTAAGCCTCTGACTAAACTGTCTATCACCTGCAGTTCCTGCCACTAACTGCTCCGCTTCTGTGTGTTCCTAGGGTTGCCAGGTCATACGGTGTGCTGCTCTGTTCCCTGCGGTTCCTGCTTACACTAACACACACGCATCAACACACTCTACACGCTAATAAACCTAATTGCATCCATTCTTGAGTCTGTGTCTGGTCACTGGGTCACAAAACCATGTCAACAGTCGTGTCATGGTTGTAGAATCAGCGGTATCCTGAAGCCACAAAGCTGAAAATAATGCTCTTGGTAACCAGATGAGCTGATTTGTCTATGGCCATTTCAAATACACACCTACACACCTCATGATCTGTGATAACTTGATCTGAGACATTCATAAGACTCATTTATGTAGTAATGCAGTACATTCAAATAGCAAAAGACTGTTGGTTTAATTTGCCCTCACTGGCTACTTCATTAGATACACTACCATTCAACTCAGTGCTTTTATGCATGTGGACAGGTGTCAAGAAAAGCTGCTGAAGTTCAAATATAGCATCAAAATTGTGAAGAAAGGCTATTTGAGTGACTGAATGTAGCATGGTGCCAGAGGGACTGGTCTGAATATTTCACAAACTGCGGATCTACTGGGATTTTCACACACAACCATCTCTAGTTTACAGAGAATGGTCAGAAAAAGAGAAAATATTCAGTGGCAGCAGTTGTCTGGGCCAAAATCCCTTGTAGATGCCAGAGGTCATCAGCTCGAGTAGACAGAAAGTCAACAGTAACTCAAATAGCCACTCATTACAACTGAGGTATACAGAAGAGCATCTTTTAAGGGACATCATGCTGACCCTTGAAGCAGATGGGCTACAGCAGCAGATCTCAACTGGTTCTGCTTCTGTCAGCTAAGAACATGACAATGAGGCTACAATTCACACAGGTTCAGAAAAAATTGACGTCAGACTAAAAACAATCCCTGGTCTGAGTCGTAATTGTTTCTACAACATTTGGATGGCCGAGTCAGAATTTGGTATAAAGACATGAAAGAATGGAAGCATGTATGGAGCATCACGGATGTATCACCAACAAATCTGCAGCTGCTGTGTGATGCTATGAACCAATATCTCATCTTTTAACAGGTACATGTGGAAGAGATCACATCACACCCATCTTAGCTTCACTCCACTGGCTGCCCGTGTATTTTAAGAGTTCATTTTAAAATTCTTTTATTTGTTTTTAAATCCTTGAATGGTCTTGCTCCACCTTACCTCTCTGAGCTTCTGCATCCCTACGCTCCCACCCGGTCCCTTAGGTCAGCTGAACAGCTGCTTTTGGAGGTACCAAAGGCGAGGCACAAGCTCAGAGGGGACAGAGCCTTTTCGATCATGGCCCCAGGTTATGGAATGATTTACCCCTGGACATTAGACAAGCACCTTCACTGGCCATTTTTAAAACACGTCTTAAAACACATTTTTACTCCCTGGCCTTTGACCCAATATGAGACATTGATTTTATTGAATGAAATGGATTTTTATTTATTTTACTTTTTATTGTATTTATGTTTTTTTGTTTTTTTACTGTGGTTCTTGTGTTAGCACCCTTTGTGTTAGTGCCCTGCTTTTATGTTCTCTTGCTGTACAGCACTTTGTGTAGCGAGTGTTGCTTTTAAAGTGCTTTATAAATAAAGTTGATTGATTGATTGATTGATTGATCTCTGAGGAATGTTTCCACCACCTTGTTGAAACTGTGCTATAAAGATTTGAGGCAGTTCTGAAGGTCTGAAGGTAACAGAGATCCAACCCAGTAATAGCAAGGTGTACCTATTTAAAGTGGTTCATGGGTGTATTTGAACCCATAAAATGAAGATAAAATAGCAAAAGCATTAACTACTTTTTAGTAAAAGGAGAGAGTTTTTTCTCCCCCCCCCCCAAAAAAAATCATTTCCTTTAAAAATTTCTCACACAAATCTACACTATACTCTTAAATGTGTGTTTATTTAATGGCAAATTTACAATGGTTTCATGGTAGAGTTTTCAAACTTGAGATTTTTTTCTTCATATATCTGTGAACCAAACAGGTTGTGTGATTATTGCTGTGATCTGGATGCAAGCAGGATTATGCAAAAACAACCCAAAAGATTTTGATGAAATTTGCATCAGAGCAAGGAAGAGTTCAATTAGATTTTTGGGCAGATCAATTTTTAGAATCTGGATCACTTTTTTAAAAATTGTGAAATTCGTCTTCTTTTTCAATTTTTGCTATCATCATGACAAATAAAGGGCTAATCAACCTGAAAAGACAGGCACAGACAACTAAAACCTGCATCTCTCTGGGCTGTGACAGCTGGTGAGTAGTTAAGAGAATGACATCATGGGGGAGGTTCCAGTTTCCAGTTTTAAGAGACACTAGTATCATGATACTTTATTAAGAGTTATTAATAAGTTGCAAACACAAACTTACCTATTTAGGTACCAGAGTAATAAAAACCAATTGACTTTTCAGTCCATTAGATGGTGCTAAATGCTCACTGTCTAACTGGGTCAACAGAGGAGTGACTCATGACATCTAGCTGGGAATTAAACAAGACCAAGATCGAAAATGAAAATCACAATATGATAAATGATACTGCAATATTCGATGGATCACAAGATGGTGATAGCATCGCATCGCGGCCCAAGTATTGTAATAATATTGTCTACAGCCTCTGGTGATTGTCATCCCTAAAAGGCTTTAAGAAAAGGGAATGTTTTGATATTTTTTCAATTATCATGTGACCAATGGGCCTTGGACTTGAACTTACTTCCACTTTCCTGTCCACCCAGAGCTCCAGTTCTGGATCCATTATATTTGCCCATTACCTGGTGCTTTCTGGTCAATGAATCAATTTTATCACTTTCACTTTTCATTGTACATATTGGAAATAGTGTATGGGCAGATCATTTTTTATTTAGAAAGTTCGTGTTTCACATTGTGATCGTTTTTGTAACCATAGTGGCTCGTTTTATTGGTCTCCCAGTTTGCTTAGCATAGTGCAGCTATTGTGTTGTTCATATCGTGTTATGTCTCTCCCATTCCAAATACCACTGCATGGCCTGTAATGAACCTTTGAAACTCACCGACATGACTGACTCTCAGTTGTTACCCAATTTCTTTTAATTTTACTTTGTATATGCGGCATCCTTTTATCATCACTGTTATTTGCCTAGTTAGCTTCCAGTTGCTAGTGTGTTATGTATTCTCTTATTAAGTAAAATCAGAGTCTTTACCATACCAACTATTAGTGACTTTATTCCCCGCATTCATCTTCTTCTTCCATGTATTGTGTAGTCTTTGCATGAGTTCATTTATATTCATTTGAGTCCATGCAGTGTTATTAGGAGTAAGTCAAAGTTGATTATGAAAATAGATAACACACTAGCAACTGGAAGCTAACTATTTTAATAACTAACAGTAACAGCAATAACCAAGGGACGCTGCATTCACAAAGTAATACTAAAATAAAAAGCAACATGTGACCAACATGTGGCTAGTTGGCTAGCTGAGGCCCAGCTGGATTCGAGGACGATCGGATCAGATTCTGGCGATATAAGCAGAATTTATTTTACTATCCACAGATTTTCTTTTTCCTTCTTTCCAAGAAAGACTGAAGATGGCTGCCACCGGATTAAAAAGTGGGCTGATGGGCACCACTAATAAGCCTTCTCTACTTATCTACTTCCTCTTCGTTTTGTCTTTGTGTGTCTGGACCTGCAACAAGAAGGATTTTCCGACAAACTCAACCAAAGGTGAAGTTAAAAAGTTTTATCTGTTTGGATTTGGGCTTGGACATCTCACCCTACACTCTATGTGGTCTTTAAAAGCCCTGAGCAAAAACTTCCAAATTAAGGCAAACATGGCTGTTAAGCAAAAATCACAATATGGCAGAGGATATACAGTTAAAGTTCTGTTAGTTCTGCTACTTCTGGCAGGAGATATTCACCTTAACCCTGGACCTGCCACTATTAAACAGCAGACCACTGGGTTAGCACAAAACCGAGCTGTACAAAAGCAAAAACAACATTTATTTTTCCAAACTGTTAATCATGCACGAGTTCTTTGGGACACCAAGGCTAAACCAAAGGGGATCCTCGGTGGTCATTTAAACATACGGAGCATAATCCCCAAAAGAGATGAGATTTCGGTGTTGCTATTGGACTCAAATCTGGACTACCTTTGTCTCTCAGAAAGCTGGCTACACAGGAACATAGACACTAATATGATCGATATTGTGGGCTACCAGTGTTTTAGAAAAGACAGGCAGGTAGGGAGGGGAGGAGGTGTTTTAATTTACATCAAAGAGAAATATAAATGTCAACTGGTTGATTTGAATACTTCACTTGAATGTTTAGCTGTTAATGTATGTCTCTCTCCGGTAATGAATTTCAACATTGCAGTAGTGTACAACCCACTGTCACACAACTCTTCCTTTTATAATGAATTAAGTGATCTGGTTAAACAACTTGAGAAGAACAGAGAAACAATAATTCATGGTGACTTTAATATCAACTGGTCTGATAAAAAAGACAAACAAAAACTGAAAAGCCTCATGACTAAATTTAATTACCAGCAAATCATCAAAGGACCCACCAGGATAACCAAACAATCCAGAACTCTTATTGACATGGTATTTACTAATAAACCAGAACGAATAACCAGAGCCTATAATCTTGTAACTGGTCTCTCAGATCATAACATGGTTCTTGCTGTCAGGAAACTTACTAAAAAGCGACTACAGTATTTTGGGGGAGTCGATATTGACAAATCAAATTTTATTATCCCCAAATCAAAAAATGAGGAGTTTGAACATTACTTAGAGAATCAAAATTGGGAGCAGCTCATGGCAACATGTGAAGTAGATGATTGTTGTAATTTTATAACTGCAACAATCACAAAGTCTATAGAAAAATTTTCAAAGCAAATTAAAAGTAGACAACAGAAGATTAGCCTACCATGGTTAAATAATGAAATAAGAAAACTTATGAAGAGACGAGACTATGCACTGAAAACATCACTAACCTCCAAACTACAAAATGATCACCTTGTGTATAAAAGTTTAAGAAATAAAGTGGTACATGAGCTGCGAAAATCAAAAATATCTTATTACAATAAACTGATAGATCATGCAAAGGGTAACAACAGTTCCCTATGGAGGCATTTAAATAACTTAACTAATAAAAAAAACGATCAGAAGGGGGTAAAGGAACTTAGAATCAATGGCAAGACCGTCAGTGACAAGGCTACTTTGGCAAATGAATTTAATTCACACTTTGTGGGCTCTGTGGAAGACTTAACAAAAATTTTTGTGCTGCCAAATGTGCTCAACAACACAAATTCCATACTTCCAACAGATACTTTTCACATCAATGAGGTAAATGAGAAGTTAATTGCTGGTATTGTTAAAACACTGTCAAACTCAAAAACTAATGATATCTACAATATGAGCACCTCCTTTCTCAAAATGCACAGCAAAATATTAATCAAACCACTGACCCATCTCATTAATCTCTCCATTAGGTCTAGTACATTTCCATCTGGCTGGAAAAAAGCTGTCGTCATACCAGTTCATAAATCAGGCAGTAAAGACGATATATGCAATTACCGCCCAATCTCTATCTTACCAGTCCTATCTAAGGTTCTTGAAAAAGTTGTAGCTACACAGCTGATAGACTACTTACAAGACAGTCAACTTCTTCATCCACATCAATTTGGTTTTAGACCAGGATACTCAACAGAAACAGCAAATTGTTGCCTTATTGAAAACGTCAAACAGTCCTTGGACAGGGGTAATGTGGTAGGAGCTGTTTTTCTAGATCTCAAAAAGGCTTTCGATACTGTAAACCACAGTTTGCTTTTATCCAAAATGGTATCTTTTAACTTCTCCCCAAATATATTAGAATGGTTTGCATCTTATCTCCAGAATAGAGAACAGTGTGTAAAAGTTCACCAGGATAAATCCTCATTTTTAAACAACCGCATGGGTATCCCACAAGGGTCCATTCTTGGTCCTTTACTTTTCAGCATTTTTATTAATGACTTGCCGTTACACTGCTCAGCTGCAACATGCCAACTTTATGCAGATGATGCAGTTATTTACACAGCTGCCAAGACTCCAGCACAGGCTGCAGATGTACTGTCTACAAGTATGGTTGATGTCCAAGAGTGGCTCCTCAAGAACCATCTATTGCTGAACCTTCAGAAAACAGTCTCAATGTGCTTTTCAATCAAAAAATGTAACCTGCAACATTTTAAAGTTAATATACATGATCATGACATCAGTTTAGCTACAGAATTCAAATACCTTGGCATTGTACTAGATCCTCAACTCAAATTTAATCTTCATATAAAGAAAATTTCAAAAACAGTAAAAAAAAATCTGAACTGCTTTAAATTAATTAGATATTACATACCTTACAAAGCAGCTGCACTGTATATGCATTCTATGGTTTTTTCTCATATATCATACTGTTTGACAGTCTGGGCTCAAGCAGCCCCTTCCACAATAAGACATATAGGTTCATTATATAATCAAACCCTAAAAATCTTGGACAAAAAGCCCATTAGGTGGCATCACTGTAATGTTTTAAAAAAATACAACCTATTGAGTTTTGAGAGCTTCATTGACCTCTGTCTTCTGAAATTAACGTTCAAATGTTTCCATAAATCAGCACCCGAGCCACTTGCTGGTTTCGTCCAAAGACAGGACAGCAGCAGAGCCACCAGGAGTTCTGTTAACAATAACTGTAAAATATTCCACCGCAGAACCACATTTGGACAAACAGCATTCTCTATAAAGGGCAGTCACATCTGGAACACAATGCCAAATGAAATTAAAATAATAACGGACTTTAAAACATTCACTAAAAATGTTAAAAACTGGCTGAAAAATAAACAAGAATGTACTCATGTATGAATTAATTGTCTGCAAAGTGAGAGTGAATGAAGGGAAGGAATAAATGTGTTTGTTTATAGTGAGTGACGGAGGGAGGAAGGCCTGAAATAGGCAAATGTGAGTTATGTTATATGTGTTAAATGTGAGTCAGGCTGTTATATTTGTGTATTTATAATATTTATAATATTTATGTTAAGTGTGAGTCAGGCTGTTATATTTGTTTATTTATAATATTTATAATATTCATAATTGTGTATTTATAATTTTTCTGCATTGATGTATGTGGTTATTGTGTATATTTTTTATTATTTTTTTTTTCCCATCTTTACTTGATTCTTTTTTCTAAAGCCCATCCAGGGACAAGAGTTGCAAATTAGCTAATAGCTATACACTCTATGTGCAACACATCAGATTGATTGTCTTTGATTAATTGTCTATGTTTATTGCACTGTCCCTGTCAAATAAACTAATCTACTACTACTACAACAAGGTGCTGTGCCTCAGCGCCTGTGGCATAGTAGTATGGGTGGCTGTAAAAAAGTGGCACTCCAACCTCTACTGGCCCGGCATAGTTATTACATTTCCTGTTTTCGCGGCTACATTGACAAAAATAGTGAGTTAAATATGTGTTTATTTTGAAAACAAAGTCTTATCTTGCAATTCTGGTAAATCAAAGTTTGAGAAAATATGGTGATATAATGATATAAGCCTTTAGTTCCACTTAATTTTGACCGGGCAAGCTGAAACAGAGGCGGACAGACAGACAGATACACACAACCACACAGCCACAAACAGATGCACTAACTGATTACTGTATGCCTGTTTCACTGAGGCTGTCATGTGTCTGAGCTCATGTTTTCACTGAGCTCAGACCCTCACTTTATTCCTAAGTACTGTATGTCTGATTAGTTTGATTTCCTTAGTTTTCTGTATATATTTTGGATTTGTTTACACTTGTGCCTCCCCTTTTCCAAGACATTCCCTCTAACTGCTCACAGTCTGCTCCACTCTCAGCTCAGCTGTGAGCAGTTGGTCAAATTAGGTCACTTGCTTTGAGTGGTCTTTGTGACTAGAAAAGCGCTATATAAGTGCAGGTTAGTTAGTTAGTTAGTTAGTTGCTCGCTCAGTGACTCACACCTGCAGCTCATTCTCTTCTGTGTATTTAAGTACTGCCTATTCACTGTGTTAGTATGGCAATATTGGATACTTCTGTGGATGTTTCCCCCCCAGATTATTTCCTCATCTCCTCCAGAGCTAAGACGGCTCTGGAGGGACCCTTTCTGTAAGTTATTCTTGTGTTGCATTTTTGTACTGTCTGCATCATTTTTGGACTTTATGTTATTTTTGTTAATAAATGTTTCAAATACAATTCTGCACTTGGGTTTGTCTCTCTTCCCCATAGGGGCAAACATGACAGAACAATGCCACCAGTTAAAAGACCCAGCTGTTGTATTTGTACATTTTTTCTCCAACTGTGGAGGAAGAATGGGCGGCGGACTTCATCCAGAGTTTTGTGGATGAAGCTCTCGCTGCCCGTGGACCCAAGAAAGCCTTGGAAAGTTTGTATGGAGCGGTGGAAATTCTGGAGGCGCATCCTGGCCTATGGAATTATCCATGATATGCAGAACTGCTGTCCATGGTCTGCATGCTTCAGCGATCATTTCCTGGTTTAAAGATGGGAACGTTTCCAGCTGAGTCGAGGCAGAGGCGCTCTCCACAGCTGACGTCCATCTTCCACCTTGCTTCGCCCGAATCACATCCAGCTCCAGCATGTGCATCGCCAGCTCCACGGCAGCACCGTCGCCCAGCTCCAGACCGCCAGAGAAATGCCTCCTCCTCTCAGCCAGCAGTATCCCTTACATCGAGCCAGACAAATCCTGCAGCAGTTCCGTCTTCTTGTTCTTCTTCACCGGCTGTTCCACTAGTCTCCTTCTCATCCTCTTCTGCTGCAAATTCTGTCTCGTCAACGTATCCTCCTGCTGCTGAGGGTCCGGCTGCGTCTTTCCCAGCTCTGTCCTCCTCCACGATTACAGGGGCATCCCCTCCACAATCCACTGAAGGGCCTAAGTCCACCGTAGCCATGGAGAGGGGCGGCAATGCAGCAGACAACATCAAAATCCGGGATGACAGGCAAGTTTTATTTCATTCTATTCCAACTTATGATGACATGCCTTGCCTGCTTCCCAGTAGAGAGACTCAGGTTGTGCAGTCCCCGGAGCTCTCTCTACCTGCTGTAATTAATAAAACCTCACCAGCCTGCTCCCTGTCTCCTTTGAGCCCTGAGTGTCTGCCGACCCCGGGATCGAGCCGACGGATGTGGGAGGAGCCTGTGGCCCTGGAGAACCAAGTTTCAGCACCAATGGTGAGCTGAATCCCAGTTGCCACGCCGGAAGAGCCACCAGTGTGGGTCACGTCACCTGGGGAGACGAGGACTGCAACCACCATCATGCCTGCTGCAGAGGCCACCGCAGCAGAGTTCGAACCCAAGCTGGACCTCCAGAGGACCGAGCCCGAGTTGACATCATCGCCTGGATTGATGGAGTCCTGGACGGCGGTGGAGCTCAAGCTCAGGCCGGTGCTCTCTTTGGTCTTCCTCTTATCTGTTTTAGAGCAAACTTGCCTGACTCTTGGTGAGGAGAGCCAGGTGCAGCCGTCCGCTGCACCTGAGCTCACCTCACCAGGCTCCGCTGCTGCCAGTTACCCTGACCCCCTTTCTCTATGTGTGTCCAAGCTTTCTTCCAGGGTCACCGGGAATGATCCAGCACAGCCAAAAGTCTCCATGGGTCCAAGCTTAACGCCCTAGGTCGCCAGGGGTCCAGCTCCCCCAGCGGAGGTTGTCACGGGTGTTCTGTCCCAGCCAGGGACCTCCGTGGGTACAGCCTTCCCTCTGCCCGAGGCCGTCGTGTGGGTCCCTCCTTCTTGGTCCAATTTGCTGTGGGTGCTGCACCCCAGCTTCAATCCAACATGGGTGCTGCGCTCCAGCATGGGCCCACCATGGGCACTACGCTCCAGCCTGGGGGCCACCGAGGGTGCAGCACTGGCCCAATCTGGGCCCACCAGAGGTGCAGCATTGGCCCAGTCTGGGTCCAACCAGGGTGCAGCGTTGGCCCAGTCTGGGTCCACCCAGGGTACAGCGTTGGCCCAGTCCGGGTCCACCGAGGGTGCAGTACTGGCTCAGCCCGGGCACATCGCAGGTGCTACTGAGCTCCAGTCCGGGGCCACTGTGGGTGCTGCAGAGCACCAGCCAGGGGCCACCACGGGTGCTGCTACACTCCAGCCTGGAGCCACCGCAGGTGCTACATTGTCCCAATCCGGGACCACCGAGGGTGCTACCAGCCAACCCGAGGACGTCAAGGCCTCTCCTCCTCTGCCAGATGCTGTCATGGTCCCCATTTCTCCTCTGCCACCTGATACCATCATGGTCCCCCTCCTCCAGCCTTGCTTCCCATCTTTGGGCCTTCCTGTGGGGGAGCCACCTCCTGGGTCACCTCGCCGGTCCTGGTGGCTGAAGTACTCAGGCCGGCCGCCCAAAAGACTGAGCCGATGGGTTGGGTGGTCCATACTCTCTGGCAGGCCACTCAAGTCATACCACCTTGCTGTCTGGCTGGCCTGGGACTTTGGCCGGCCACCCATACTATGTAGTTCTGTGACCTAGGGGCCCAGGGATCTAGCATTGCGCAGGTGCGGGTCATGGGCGGGTTTGTGTCTTCCCTCCTAACCTGTTTCGGGCTGCACGGTGGCGCAGTGGTTAGCACTGCGGCAGCACAGTTTGCCCTTGGCCGGGGGATTGTGGGGATCGTGGGATCGTGGGTTCGATCCCAGCCCCCGACCAACAGTGATCTGTGTGGAGTTTGCATGTTCTCCCCGTGTTGCGTGGGTTTACTCCGGGATTTCTCCGGTTTCCTCCCACATGCCAAAAACATGCATGTTAGGTTAATTGGCTGTTCTAAATTGTCCCTAGATATCTGTTTCCTATAGGCCCTTAGAATAAAGGGTTAGTATTAATGAAAGCGCTTTGAGTGGTCTTTGTGACTTGAAAAGCGCTATATAAGTGCAGGTTAGTTAGTTAGTTAGTTAGTTTCCCCCACCATCCACTCAGAGTGGTTTTTTGCTGTACCTCTTTTTCTTGGGGGGGGGGGGGGGCTCTTTGGGTGTTACCTAGGGGTGTCCGGATCCACCCCTTAAGGGGGGGGGGCTCTGTCATGTGTCTGAGCTCATGTTTTCACTGAGCTCAGACCCTCACTTTATTCCTAAGTATTGTATGTCTGATTAGTTTGATTTCCTTAGTTTTCTGTATATATTTTGGATTTGTTTACACTTGTGCCTCCCCTTTTCCAAGACATTCCCTCTAACTGCTCACAGTCTGCTCCACTCTCAGCTCAGCTGTGAGCAGTTGGTCAAATTAGGTCACCTGCTCACTCAATGACTCACACCTGCAGCTCATTCTCCTCTGTGTATTTAAGCACTGCCTATTCACTGTATTAGTGTGGCAATATTGGATACTTCTGTGGATGTTTCCCCCCAGATTATCTCCTCATCTCCTCCAGAGCTAAGATATCTCTGGAGCGACCCTTTCTGTAAGTTATTCTCGTGTTGCATTTTTGTACTGTCTGCATCATTTTTGGACTTTGTTATTTTTGTTAATAAATGTTACAAATATAATTCAGTGCTTGGGTCTGTCTCTCTGCCCCGTAGGGGCAAACATGACTGAGGCATAATAAGTTGGGTAACAACTGGGAGTCAGACGTATGTTTCAGTGAGTTTTACAGGTCCATTACAGTCCATACAGTGGTATTTGGAATAGGAGAGACATAAACAACACGAGAGCTGCGCTATGCTAAGCTTACTGGGTAAACAATGAAATGGCACAGTATGATTTCAAAAACGACCAAATGTGAAACATGAACTTTATAAAGAAAAAACAATCTGCCCATACACTATTTCCAATATGTACAATGATAATTGAAAGTGATAAAATTGATTTCTTGACAAGAAAGCACCAAGTAATAGGCAAATATATAATGAAACGGGAATTGGAGCTCTTGGTGGACGAGAAAGTGAAAGTATGTCACTCTACACTATGCAAGAGGTGCATGTCATAAGGTTAAAACCTATAAAAACACTTTTTTCAGTAAGTGACTCCTTTAACCCAAAGATGCTGGGATAGGCTCCAGCCCCCCCGCGACCCGAAAAGGATTAAGCGGAAGAAGATGAATGAATGAATGACTCCTTTAACCCTTTGAGTGTGAGAATTTTTGTGCCCCTAGTGGCAGAGCGTGGCACTTTGCCTACCTTCTCACTCTGACATGATCGCCTGCATTGGGAATTTGTACTGATTGTACTGATTTGCCAGTTTCAAAAGTTGTCAGACATCAGTTGGAGGACTCATTGGATGACATGTAATACACCAAATATGAAGAACTCATTTCCTTTTCCTGCTTGTAGCAGTTAGCACAGAAAGCTAATATGTCTGCGGTAGTCACCGCCACGTTTTGTCGGTTTTGTATGTGGAAAATAGCCACGGGATACAAGCGAAATTTATGTGGGATAATCATAAGACTTTGTAGATGTGGTAGAGATTTTATATTACTGACAGAATGCAAAACAAAGACCATAATGGGTGAAACGCAGCGACCATGCCAGTCCCCCTTTGTCAACAGATTGCACAACAGTAAGTGACTTATTTCTGGGTTTTTTTTAAATGTACCAATTTCTTGTTCATATACTTTGAAGATAAGATGATGAGGTACCTCTGTACAAAAAACGGTGTCAAAAGACTGAACCATTCTTTGTGTAAATACGTCCAAAGTCCAGTTTTGACTGTTATGGAATTTAAAGAGGTACTGCGACATTATGCAAATTAGATGCATAATTTTTTTCCTATCTGAAATTTTGGATCATATTTTATATCTTTCTAATTGACAGTAAGCCATTATCTCTTACCACTTTCAAGTTATAGCCTTGGAAATCTGAACTATTTTATTGACAAAAAATATTTACCACTCTTGACCACTAGGGGTTATGTTGCAGTTCGGCAACATACACACTCATAGGGTTAATCTGGACAAACAGCTAGGGTTGGGAAAAAAGATCAGTTCAGTGATGGATTGATGGTGACAATGCATCGATCCATAAACACACGGATTGATCTTTTATTTAAAAACAATGCACACACATATACTTTTGGGTTATCAATCAATTGATGGTGTTTTCAGTCCACTAGATGGCGCAAAGGAAGTACCCAGTCAAGTGAAGTCATAGCTTGTCTCTGCAGCCAGCTTTGAAAATTAGGAAGCAGTTAGCTCAAAGTCAGCTCAAATGTTGGGCCTTTTTTGGATTTTATAACAAAGATGGAAGGAAAGCCCTTGACGTGACACACAACCTGTAAGAAGTGCTGCACGAAAAAAAGATAAGACACTCAGGGTGGGCCACACACATCTCATTAGCATTAGCAATGGCTAAGCTCAAGAGACCCCGGCATGGAACTTTTTCTGCGAGTGCCAAGTAAGTAAAATTTATGAAGTGGTTTTCAGAGACATATAATCACACACCGCTGTAAAATAAAATGGAATAAAAGGAAGTTCATTCATTCATTCATCTTCTTCCGCTTAATCCTTTTCGGGTCGCGGGGGGGGGGCTGGAGCCTATCCCAGCATCTTTGGGCGAGAGGCAGGGTACACCCTGGACAGATCGCTAGTCCATCGCAGGGCCAACACAGAGAGACAGACAACCATTCATTTTCACATTCATATCTAAGGACAATTTAGAATCCCCAGTTTTGATGCCAATTAACCTAACTTGATAGATAAAAATAATTTTGAAAATACAAAAATAAGTTAAACACAAGATTAAAATAACTTAAAAATATGAGACTTATCATTAAAAAGCAGCTGATCTGAAGCTCAACGGAAATCCTTGTTTAACAAAAAAGTTTTCAGCTGGTTTTTAAGAGTCCACAGAGTCAACTAAAAGTATCTGGAGTGGGAGTCTATTCCAAACAGCACTGTCCACTGTCCTCCCTGTGTGCAGAGATGTATCTTCGCTGAAAATGAAGCCCTGGGAATTATTACCCCCGCCAAGGAGGTTATGTTTTCATTGGCGTTGGTTTGTTTGTTTGTTAGCAAGATAACTCAAAAAGTTATGGAGGGATCTTCATGAAATTTTCAGAGATTGTCACAAATGGGGTATCCTACAGATGATTAGATTTTGGTGGTGATCCGGATCACCGTCTGGATCCAGGAATTTTTTTTTTTATTTAACATTGCGAGATAGGGCCATTTTCAATATTTTTTCAATTTTTTTTTTGTTTTTTTATGCATGTAACTCTGCCAAAAAATCGTCAGAACACTTGGAAAAAAAAATAAATGTAGAATTAATATTTATGATGTTAAACACTGTATGGGGGGAACTGTGGCGCTTGGCGGAGGTCTGCACTCTCCGAGTGCTTTTCTAGTTATATGAAAGTGATGCCAACAGTTTTACTTTGGGACATGATTTGAGGTTGAATAAGGTGAAAAAAAAATCGAAATATATGGGATTGCGATACTCGATTACGTGATATTGTGATTATCGTTGAATTGTGATAGGATTGAATCGTGACCCAAGTATCGCGATCCAAATCAAATTGGGAGATCACCCGCGATTCCCACCCTTACAAACAGCCTTGGTGGGGGTATGCACTCTCTCGATGCCCACCAGCTCATCAATCTATGCATTAATTCCTCTGAACCTAGCAACTTTGTCAGCTTGAAACGTTATTTCCAACACTATTCTAGCAAATCAGCTATGTCATTCCTCTTGAAAATGCAAATTAGGTTTTACTGTGCCACAGCCAACAGGGAGCCCACTGGTTACGAGCGGAGGAGCCGCGGATCGCAGGACCCCATTACTAGACAAAAGTGGGATCGCCTGTGCGTCCCTGGAGGTAAAGCGTGTGGCCTCGGGCTTCTTGGGAAGTCTCACCTGGTGTTCCAGAGGGCGGCCAGCACCAGCAGACGGACGAGGAGCGAAGGAGCGCCGCTGTCTCTGCTCCACATGGCTGCTTCGGCACCTGCACACGGGGACAGGCGCTCTGATCAGTGCGGGCGCACACGAACCCGGCCCGGCGGACGGGCCGGGGGTGGGTGGGGGGGGGGGGGACTGACAGGTGACCATCACGGACAACACAGACTTCGGGGGGGGTGGGGGGATCCCTCCAGCGGCGCAGGGGGTAAATAATTAAAACAAGAAGCTGAGAGTGGCGATAGAGCAGGAGAGGCAGCATCTGACAGTGATTCCTATTCACTGACACGTCCCACGCCTTCAGCATTACAGCTGCAAAAAATATGGGGTCAAGTCTTTTTTTTTTTTTTTTAGTCGATGCAAAAAATCCTTAATGAAGGCAGGAAAAAAAGGTTCGGTGAAAGGGAACGTGGATGAGGGATGAAAATGCGCTCTCCTACTCTCTCGTCTGCATCCATATAGAAACAGAAAGGAGAAAAAAAAATACTGATTTTTCACACAGGAATAAATGGACTCACGTGCGCTAAGTACCTGCCACAGCTGGAAGAGGCGGAGGAAAGTTCAGGCGGATTCGGGGCTCTGCGCTGCGCCGATGAGGCTGCACGAGTGTCATGAGAATAAAGGTGCCAGCTCTGAGGAATCACAGTCGCAGGCAACGGCAGGAATGCGCCAGCACTGCTTTCATTGTGTCCAGAAACGGAATGAGATGGAATGAGATGATCAGAGAATGATATCAAAATAAATGTGTTGGAATAATAATAATAATAATAATAACAAAAATTAAAATTAAAAAAAAAAAATGCAAAGCAGCAGCTGGGCGAGTTGATCCTTCCCCTTCAAATCCCCCCCTTCAGCATCGTCCTCAGCTGGTGAGGAGCTCGATGTGATTCGTGATAACCAAGAAGCAGCCAGTCTCCCTCATCTCTCCACTGGACTACAGAGGACGAGAAGGAGACACGCTGGGTCCTAAAGGCTGTCTCATATGCACAATATGAGATCACAGACATTTATGCACACGCCTGGTCTGGAGAACTTCACCGTGTTGGACTGGTCTCTGTCATAGTTTACGCTGAAGTTACTTTATACAACTGTTCCGACCAAAAAATCTGATCGGACAATAGGAATTCCAGGAGTCCCGATAATTGCACAGGGACATTTCACCGAATATATGTATAATAATGCATCAGATTTATATAGCGCTTTTTATAGACGCTTTACAATGGATGCATTGTGGAGAGAGCAATAACAGGCCAGGCATTCATAGCAGACGAACTTTATTTCACTCTCTCACATTTCTCAGTCTCAGAACAAGCATTGACCTCGTGCCACAGGGTCTCTTCTTTATATCACCACACTCACTCCCCCTGCTGCCTGAGGTCTTGCATCACAATACATTTACACATCACAATTCCTATTGTCCCCACAGCTGCTTATTCCTGCTGCCTGAGGTCTTACATCACAATACCATCTCCCATCACAATTCCTATTGTCCCCAGTTAATCCCCCACGCTCTTCCGGCAGAGGAATTTACTGCCTCTCCTTTGCTTTCAGTCTGAGATGAATATCCCAGCATGGGTTCCCCACAGCATTATTATTATTATCATTATTATTAATATATGGATACAAATTATACAGTTAGGACCAAACTGGTGTTTAACCTAGTGAAATGATTTGCAAAGAGAAAAGTTTTTAGACTTCTTTTGAAGGAGCCAAGTGTTGGAGCGTTTCTAACATGACTTGGAAGGGTGTTCCACCTTTTAGGAGTGTAGTCGCAGAATGCTGCTTCACCTGCTTTAGATCAGACTTGAGGTACCACAAGATGACCACTGTCTAAAGATCTAAAATTTCTTTTTGGTACATAAGGAATCAGCAGTGACTTGATGTAATTTGAGGCAGAGACATTCAGTGCTTAATAACCAAAGCATATTAACCAAAAAATAGTCATTTAAATGGGCTGTTTAGTTCACACCCAAGTAGCCAACAGAATCAGGCCAATTCTGGTTGAGTTCCAGTACCTTTGGCTGCGCTCTGGCAACGGCTCGCCAAAACCCAGCCAGATCTGGCCCCTTAATGGTTGCTGGATCCTGCTGGGTTTTTGGTGCCTGGATCAGGCCCACTGACATTTGAGATACGGCACATTTAGAACAGAGTGTGGTCACCTTATTTGCCCAAGATACAGATCTGGCAATGATGTTGGGGGGAGGAGAGGGAATGTAGCAGGATGGACCTTCCTTCCTTTTTTTTCCCACCTTTCTACGCCCCTGTCTGTTGTGGCACTTTAATTGTTGAGCAGTGCTGTGGATGAACATGGGTACGTATGTGCCAGCCCTCACCTGCGGGCTGTTTCCTTCCGCTCCCTGGGACAGTTGTTTGCTGATGTGGTGCTTTGTTTGGTATGTGAGACTCTTTTGGTGTGCTCCTCTGAATAAGAAACAAGGTACGTAAGTTTTCCACGTTCTGCGCTCTGCTGATTACTGGCAACTGGGTTGACATTTTTTGCCTTGCTTGCAATACATTGGCTGTGAGCCCTGTTGTGCAGTGGTGTTTCTCTGCTCTGCTCAGGTCAGCTCTCCCTTGTTAAGGTATGCAAGCTTAATTAGTGATGTTAAAACCGAGGCTTCATGAAACAATGAGCAACTTTGAGACAATTGCTTCATGAGCGACACAGTGTTATGAAACATCTAATAAAGACTGCCATCTGGTGACTAACTGTCAGAACTGCATTTGAGTTGAAAACCAAAAAAAGGGCAATATTCTATATCGCAGGTTGCACTACACTTTTTGTTATGTCATTTTCTCAGACAGGCTTGTAAAAATTCTGTCAGTCAGTTATCTATCATTTTATTTGGCTTTAATTAGATCACCTTCCATATAATCTGTCAAATGATAGACAGCTTTCAGTGGATCACGTTGGGGTCACCACTGTGGAGAAAGGAGGCAGGCAAGGCAATGAGCTGGACAACACAGAAACTTTATTTTTTCTCCAACATAATTTACAGCAAAAGAGAATCCCAGGTCTCTGTGCATTCCTCTTTTATCTCTTTATTCCCATGCATCGAGACCCGGAACTTAAGACCATAACACATTGTAGTATGAACAAAGAATTTTGTGGCACATTAACATAACATAATGACGGCGTCACACCAACATGAACAAGAATACATTAATAATAATGATGACTTACCAGACCGGATAAGAGACAAACTAAAAATACACTTAAGGAAAAAACTGAGGCGAGGGTGAGGATACAAAACTCATAATACAGAGGCTACAAGAGGAGATCTAAAGACAAAGACGAATATAACACAGGAAAATAAATTGGAATAAATGATAATCCCCAAAATACATCTAATAACAACACTAAGATAAACTAACAGGAAGCTAAGAACAGAAACAAGAGGACAAACTCAGACACCAAAAATACAGCAAACCAAACTCAATACAAAATAACCCCGAAAAGAAGAAAGTACAAAACATAATTAGAAACAACTGAAGTGTGTGCCTGGCGCCCCCCCCCCCCCACCCGTGCTCCGCTTCATGACAGAGCCCCCCCCCCCAAAGGGGGGGGGGGATTCCAGACACCCCAGGATAGCATCAAAAGAGAGAAAAGACACCCCCCCCCCCCGATCTCCACAGGAATAACACGATAACCGTCCCCGGGAAGGTGGTGGGGGAACCCAGGACAGGAGGGACCAAAACAAAAACCCATGCTCATGACCCACAAGACAGAACAATTAAGGTGGCTTACAAAACCCTATGCCCACTGGGTGAGAAAATAAAGGCAGTCCAGGTGGTCTGCTGGAGTCCAAAGACCACCCGGTCATGAGTTGGAATGTGTCGGGTGGCCTCCCAGAGTTTCTGAGCCACCCCAGCAAAGGGCGTAGTCTGCCAGGTGGCCTCCCAGCATCCCTGAAGCAATGGGCCGTGGAACACGGCACGCCCCCACCTGGAGGCAGCAGCTGGAACATATGCCCCTTATGGACCACAGGGGTTGAGGCATAGATCATGTAGACTCATTGCAGAAGGGTGTTAACACCTGATCAGGACTACTGGCCAGCGGCAAACCGAGATGGCAAAAGCAACTGACCAGAGAGGGAACTAGACAAACATGGCTGACCAGCGGGAAGACCCGACGAATATGATGGCTGACCAGTGGGAAACCCCCTGTGAGGATGACTGCTGACCCTCAGCGGAGCCAGGTGATAATGATGGCTGCCCAGCGAGGAAACCAGGTGGTGGCAACGGCTGACCCTTGGTGACCTTGGGTAAAGAAGGAGGACCCATGGCGACCTCGGACAGAGACAGAGGACCAGCGAGGAACCCAGGTGAAACAAAATGGCTGACCCGCGAGAAGACCAGGCAAAGAAGACGAAGACAACGATCGGCAGAGGACCAGATAAAGGTGAAAAAGGAGGGCCCATGGTAACCTCAGTCGGAGATGAGGGACCCACGGTGATCTCAGGCGGAGATGGAGGACCCACGGTGACCTCTGGTGGAGATGGAGGCTCAGATAGAGAGGAAACAGACACCGGGTCAGAGTCACCGGCAGCTGTGGAGCTCGGCGAGGAGAGCTCAGGTGCAACTGGCGGCTACAACTGGTCCTCCCTACCAAGAGCCAAGCAAGATCTCTCAAATACAGTTACAGTGAAAACAAAAAAGAGAACTTGCCTGAGCTCAAGCTCCACCGCTGTCCAGGACTCTGGTGAATTAGGCTGGGACGTCTCAACTCTGATCATCTGGCGATCCAACCCCTGGACAGTCACCTCAGACGGGGAAGAAGAAAGAAACACCAGAACATTACCGGCAGCAGTGAAGCCCAGCGAGGGGAGCTCTGGAGCAGAGGACATCTGCAGCTGATTCTCCTCACCATGAGCCAGACAAGATTTCTCTAGATCTGCAGGTGTTAAAACAGAACAGAGTACTTGCCTGGACTCCAGCTCCACCGCCGTCCAGCACTTCGGTGACTCTGCTGCGGTGGCCCAAGCAGTAGGCATGATGGCAGAAGAAACTAGCGATCCCCCAGACATGGCGGCCAACGCTGGCGGGACCCCAGATGAGGCAACGGGCGCTGGTGGACCTCCAGGCGTGGTGGCTGATGCTGGCGGACCACTGGATGGGGTGGCTGAAGCAGGTCGAACTCCAGGGAATGCATCACCAATGGCACCGGGTCCCACAATGCCGAAACCAGGGGGCACTCCTTTGTCGGCTCAGGTTTCGGGACACATACTCTTCCCCCATCGAGAGCATGGCTGTGGGACTGGAAAAGGAGCCTTCGGTGCCACCGGACCCTCTGTCTTCCAACGGCTCCCTCCCAGGACCGGCAAACACTCGAGGAAGGCAGAGGGGGACATGGGAGAAACAGGTGACGAAGCAGGACTAACTGCAGCAGCAGGTGGTGAGAGCTCAGTAACAGCGTGTGGCTGCCCCTGAGCCCTCCCACCGAGAATTAGGCAAGACAATTCATCTTTAAGTGTTAGAGAATGAATGGATTCTTGCCTTAATTTCCGGGGCATGATGGTGGCTGCCGCTGCGGGACTAGACAAGACACTTCCAGGAGCTGCGAAGGTCGTCTGCCGAGGTGGGTGAAATGCCGGAGTCAGGGGACACTCTATTATCGACTCAGACTCCATGCTACCCGGTGAGCCTTCCTCCAGCTGGGCCGCATAGTCCGGGAGGAGCCATGGCTTATACTCCAGCAGAAGCTCCGTCTCCATCGCCAACACCCGCCGGCGCTCCTCCAGCTCCTCCGCAATGAGACTGTCAGAAGGCGCAGGCACAGATGAGGAAGAGATTTTCCTCAGCCCGTGGAGCATGGACTGTGGGTTGGTGGCTGCAGTGGGAAGACCTGTGAGTCCCAGAAAACACCACAGGCTGGGGGTTGTCTCAAAAACCTCCACCGTGCTGTCCAACCAACCCTGGGCTTCTTCAGGAGTACGGGAGGTGTGGGAGTCCGAGATGAGGTCTTGGATTAGCTGTGCTGCCCAGCACTCATCCTCATCCAACCCGAATGAGCTAAAGTTCACGTAGGCTGACATAACAGCGTGGGGAAAACAGGCTCAAACAAAATAACTCGGAGAGAAAAGAAAAAAGGCACAACTCATAGCCGCTAGCATCTATCACTGGCAGTGCTCTACCGTCACAGATTGCCCTTTCAGGGGCGGATTAAGGACACCAATCGCCAGCTGTGAGTTTGCACATTTAATGACAGAAAACACAAAATAACTGAAACACAAAAACACAACACTTCCACAAAAACAGCTGGAATAATGAGGAAGTAGCACAGAGACTGAGGCGCATGGAAACGCCTGTCAGGAAATCAAAATGAGCCAGTTACAAACAGATCATTCATGTCTGGAAACAGAGAAGAGAGAGATGCAGAATTAGCGTCTGAACATTTAGAGTGCTGTGAGGAGTGTTCCACACAAGCGTCCTAAAATAGGCAGATTGAAGGCAACCAAATGTGAATCAGGTGTGGGTACATGAGTCAAGATAATCAGAACCAGTAACTAACAGATGTGACAGCCCTTGAACAAGGTTTGACAGAGGGAAGTAAACAAACGTGACTGTCAAAATGAAAGCACAAACCGTGATGACTGAAAATCAGGAAACAAACACATGAACAAGAATACACTAATAATAATGATGACTAAGCAGACCGGATAAGAGACAAACTAAAAATACACTTAAGGCGAAAACTGAGGCGAGGGTGAGGATACAGAACTGAGGGAAGCAAGTTATACAAAACTCATAATACAGAGGCTACAACAGGAGATCTAAAGACAAAGACGAATATAACACAGGAAAATAAATTGGAATAAACGATAATACCAGTGCCCGCCCCCCACCCCAACCGTGCTCCGCTTCATGACAATTAAGTGTGATGGTTGAATGTTGCCACTTAACAAGTTGGATCAAAAATGCCAGGGACATTTTTTTTTGTGTGTCCCAGTAAACCCTGGCTAAGACAGTTAGTAGCAGATGTTTTTCTTTAATGGTTGCATTGTCAATCAGCCACTGTGCACTGTTTCAATTAGAGAAAAAGAAGCTGTTGTGGTTTTGATATTAGCAAAATATTAAATCCAAGCTGTCACTGTTTTTATGTATCATCACGCACCATGTTCACTAACTAGAAGACAGGGAGATGTATGAAAGATGATGACTCTAACAAAATAATGTGTGTGTGGGGGGGGGGGAAGATAGTGGTGAAAAGGGTGGGTGCACGGTGGAGCTCATTGGTGCTCGCAAGCAGGGCGCTTCGACCGGACCGGTGATCCCCTGCTACAGCCGCTATGGGCGCCAACTCCACAGCCCAAAGGACTCCCCGGGGCTGTGTGGTGACACTGTGTGGGGGGTTCTCCACCCACAGCTGGAAGCGGGGGGGTGGGGGTGGGGGGGGGTGGAACAGAGGACTGAAGGAGGAAGGTAACAGAAAGCACTATCCGCCCCCTGGGGAGATCAGGAGACTCCGAAGTTCACTAGAGGAAGAGAGGGTGTGAGAAGCGGGGCTTGTGTCTATGATGTTAATGTGCCAGGCATTCTTTGTGCACTCATTGTATATCTTTGGCTCCCTGGGTTTCATGGGGCAAAAATAAAGGGTATAAAAAGGAGGCGCCAAGAGACCCCGAGAGAGTATTTTCTGTGCTTGATGTTGGAAGGTGAATAAAGTTTGTGTGCCATCCAGCTCACTGCCTCATCTGCTTTCATCTTCCACAGGATCAGTTTATATTTATTTGCGCTAAAAATATCTATCCATAATAATAAAACGAGTAACACGAGTAATGCGTCTGATCAAATTTCAGTAACTGTAATGCACTACTGGATTTTTAAACAGTAGTTTCATTACACAGCACATTACTGCAAAAGTAGTGGCATTACAGTAACTCCCAGCACTGGAGAAGATAAGAGCCTTGGTGGAGGTATGCATTCTCAGATCATCAACAAAGTGTTATGGGTTCCTCTCTAGGCCAAGAACCACCTCTGGGGAAAATTTCATCCAAATCCATTCCGTAGTTTTGGAGTATTCTTGCTAACACACTGTGAGAATATAAGAGCCTTGATGGAGGTATGCATTCTTAGATCATCAACAAAAATATTTTGTGTTCCTCTGTATGTCAAGGACCACCCCTGGTGAAAATTTCATCCAAATCCATCTGGTAGTTTCTGTGTAATCCTACTGCACAAATACAAACAAGGTCCTTGCTGGAGGTATACACGTTCAGATCATCACCAAAATTTAAAGGGTTCATCCTTGGTCCAAGGGCTACCTCTGGTGAAAATTTCATCAAAATAAGACAAGATAAGCCTTTATTAGTCCCACAATGGGGAAATTTCAGATTAATGTTGTGTCGTCAAATTTATCCACCGGAGCTCACAGAAAAAACAACCTCCCGTCTCCCGCTGTTTGTTTACACTCGTTAGCCCTCGTTAATTCCGACACTTCATTTCAGCTCTACAGAGCTTCGGTCCATTTGTCAGCAGGTGAGTGTTAGCCTTATTTTTAAACTAGTTTAATTGCAGTGTTGATACGTTTAGCTCTGAGGCTGGTTAGCGGCTCAAATTGGAATGAATATTCCTACCGAGCCAACATGTTACTCATCCCATTGTGAAGAGGCAGCCCACAATATACGCCTTCTGTAATCTCTGCTGGCCAATGTGAATCTAAAAAACTTGTATTTCTGATTGCTATCACAATCTTTCATAAGATGGTGAGGGCTACATGAGCCAGTTGTGCACCATTTTGGCATTTTCTTTGTTTAAATTTAGCTAACATTGCCATAGAAATGCATTGAAATCGTCGTTTGTTGATACCTCGCTGTGCCACTAGGGTGCCCCGTCTTGCTTTTTCTTGCTTTTGTTGCTTTTTCTTGGCATGTTCAGACGAAAAAATAATGTCAGTGATCACATACTATTCACATCCACAACGTGTGGGCCTATGGTGTGGCCATGCATGTAACTCAGTGGACACATCTTAAAGGCGCAGTACATGAGAAGCACCATATCAATATATAAAATAATTTTCAAAAAAATCATGCATCCAGATCCTGATCCAGAGCACCACCAAAATCTAATCATCTGTTCCCTGTGCCATTACACACTTTTCCTGAAAATTTAATCAAAATCCGTTCAGAACTTTTTGAGTAATGTTGCTAACAGTCAGACAAACCAACCAACCAACCAACCAACCAACCAACCGCTTCCAAAAACATTACGTCCTTCCTTGGCAGAGGTAATAAGGTATTCAGTCTGACTCTAGAATAAATCAAAGGAGATATATAATGCAATTTTTCCATGTGTTGATGTAGTGCCCAGAGATCCTAATGAAATGTCTGTGACATGCTTTGGTCAGAATACATCAGCCTTTTTTTTGTTTTCAAGCCATTTTAACCAGCCTTCCTCATAACGAATCATTTCAGTGCATGTTTCTTTGAATACTCTGATGCCCACCTCACCTCAAGCAGTTTTGTTGGGGGGGGGGGGGGGGAAGTGTCATTTTGAGGCCGATGTTAGCTGTTAGCTCCAGATGGCAAAAACAGACTGAACTTCTTCTTTCAGCTGCTCCCTTTAGGGGTTGCCATAGCGGATGATCTGCCTCCATCTCACCCTATCTCCTGCATCTTCCTCTGTAGCACCAACCCTCTCCATGTCCTCCTTCTCTACATCCATGAATCTTCTCTGTGGTCTTCCTTTTTTTCTCCTGCCTGGCAGCCCCATCTTCAACATCCTTTGTCCAATATATCCACTATCCCTCCTCTGTACATGTCCAAACCATCTCAGCCTTGCCTCTCTTACTTTGTCTCTAAACCGCTCAACCTGAGCTGTCCCTCTGATATACTCATTTCTAATCCTGTCCCTCTTATATCCCTTTTCCACCAAAAAAGAACCTGTGCTAGTTCGGTTTTGGTGCCTGTGCCGGTGCTTAACCGGTTCAACTGTCGTGCCTCATAAGAACTAGTTGGTGTTCGACCGACAGAGCTAGTCGGGGAATAAATCAGGGAATTATCAATACTTCAGTTATCAACCGTTGTTAGCTCAAGTCTGTAGCTCAACTTGCTAGCACTGACTACACTTTTAAACACAATATTTATGTCAGTTCTGTAACAGGTGGTTTTACGGTGCATTACGAGGCGGAGGTCGCCTGTTACCTGGCCACATCCACGGTCATGATACTGGTGGGACTCCATTGTTCCGGGGCCCTGCCAAAAAGTGATCAGCTGCTAAAAAATGATCGCCAGGTGCCATATTGTAGTTATGGGGTTATACTAGCTGTAAAATATATATTTCAACAGGTAAACAGTACTGAGTTAGGTAGTATAAGCTATATTGTAGCAGACTCTAGGAACATAATGTTATGTATGAATAAGGAATGAGTCAGAGTCACGTTCATGTGGGAACCAACAACTTTATTATAGGATACAGAACTATTTATATACAAGGGGCTGTGCCCGCCTGACGTCACGCCGGGGTGGGTACGGCAGCACACACACAAGCCACACTCATGACACCACACTTCCCCTCCCCCTTGCAAAAATGCAAAACCACACACACAACTGAGACCGTCCCCAATTTAGGACCCGAATCATGCACTAGGAAAACAGAGGAACAATTAACTGTAATAAAATAACCTACCACATTCACACAAAACAACTAAAATTGGACCAAGTCTCTAAAAATACGTAAAATAATCTCATTACACACCACATACATACTGTCATGCACACCAGCATTGTGTACATGTATTTACATTTGATAGTGTTAAAGTCACACCTCTGTCCACTGGCAGCCAGCAGTAAAACCGACCCGGGGGCCCAGGGCAGCGCCCAAATCATACACACCCCTGGCCGCTGAAGATAAGACCGGCTCAGAGGCCCCGGGCAGCCCCATGACATGTGCGTTCGTGGCCGCTGTCTGCCTCCGGGATCAAAAACAGTCTCTCTCGCCATAACGTCCCTCTTCACCGCTGACTATGTTACTCCTCGGGACCCGCCGTGCTGCCACCTTTCTGCGCTTCGCGGCTGGCCCGCCGTCTTCAGTGACCAGGGACTCCCTCGGTTCCACCTTGATGCCCAGCTGGTAGCTTGGAGCCCGCTTTCGGCATACAGTTAGCATTGTGGCTAACTTGCTCATAGACGATGAGTGGGCCGTTAGCTTCTCCGAGCTAAGTAGCCCAGCCTCACTTAGCGCCAAAGCTCCCGCTACCCACAGCTTCTTGGTCCTCGTCTGCCCAGCGAAGAACTCGGCCAACCGCTCAATAGCATCCCCATAGCGCTCCATCTCTCCCAGTGTACCGAGAATTCTTTGGCCCTCCGCGCCAAGATGATAGGCCAGGAGCACTCATCGTCTTCTCCCGAGTCCATCTAGGCCCAGCGCCCCGATGTAACCCTCAAACATGGCCCTCCACTTTTCTACAGGATCACCGGCTCTCCCGTGTACTCCAGAAACGGCACTTGAGGTTGAAGTAGCCCATACGCTGCCATAATTATCCTCGTTGCCAGTATGTTATGTATGAATAAGGAAGGAGTCAGAGTCACGTTCATGCGGGAACCAACAACACCAACAACTTTATTATAGGACACAGAACTATTTATATACAAAGGGCCGTGCCCGCCTGATGTCACGCCAGGGGTGGGTACGGCAGCACACACACAAACCACACTCATGACACCACACATAATTCACCACAATATGTGTTCATGTACAGTATGATCTGTTTCCTGTAGTATCTGTTTAGGCACTTATGATTGTGCTCTCAGGTTTTCTTATCAGGCACCTATCTAGGCAGCTGAGGGGGGACCTAAATTAGAGGGAGAGGAGAGCTAGCTGTTATAGCTGTTGCTTCTTGTCACTGGCGATTTTGACAATTAAATGGCTCGCCTGCTCATGCAGTAAAAAGGGAGAAATTGCCAACATTTTTATTCCTTCAATTCCTACATTGGCGACCTCAACATCAGTCTGTTGAACGTATTCATCCCCCATAGCAGGATAAATATGTAACACTCCAAGCCCACCTGCTTAAAACTTTTGAACTCTCCGATGCAGAGCGAGCCAGCCAGCTTTTCTTGCTACAAGGCCTCGACAGCTTTGGCTGAGGAAGCTGACAATTTTTTCCTGGCTGGGCAGCAACATTATGCAGCCGCTTTATTACCTGCCACACACCCTCCACTGCTGCCTGTGGACATGACAGCTGCTGCAGTCACTCCGCCCCCCAAGCAATGACATGAATCTGGTTGGTGTTTTTACCATGCAAGATTTGGAGCTAAAGCCAGGTGCTGCCACTCTCCATGTGATTTCAATGCGGTGGGAAACGCCAGGGCCAGCAGTCAGTAGTGGCCATGACTGTCGGCCGAAATGGAAAGCTGCTTTTTATTCATGATACCAACTATGGCTGCTGTTTCCTGTGTGACACAGGTGCACAGAAGAGTGTCCTGCTTGCATCGAAGCTGGACATCCTGGCTGGGGGTTATGGCCCCCCTATGAAAGCAGCAAATGGAAGCACCATATGCACTTATGGCACCAGGTATGTTCAGTTGTATTTTGGCTGACAACAGATTGGCTGGGCCTTCATCTTGGGTGACGCAGCTGTACCCCTCCTTGGGGCAGATTTTTTGTGTGCCTATGGATTGTTGGTTGATGTCAAAAACCAGTTTCATCGACGTCACTACGTTCTGCTCGTATGCATGTGCATCAGGCGGCCCAAGTTCCAGTGCACCCTCTCTCTCTGCACCCTACGATTTTCTCCAACTGCTTGCTACTTTCCCTACACTCACGCAGGCTACCTTCTCATCTGCAGCTGCCAAGCATGGGGTAGAGCACCACATTGCCACCATGGGCCCACCAGTTAAGGCACGCTCTCAGTGCCTAGATGCTGCTAAATTAGCAGAAGCAAAGGCAGAATGTAAAAATATGGAGCACCTTGGCATCATCAGTTGCTCCAACAGTCCCTGGGTGTCACAGCTCCACCTCATCCTGAAGCCATGGGGTGGATGGCACCCATGTGGTTACCGCTGACTCAGTGACGCAATGACTCCTGACCACTATCTGGTCCCACACACTCAGGATTTTTCTGCCCATCTAGCAGGAAAGGTGATCTTTTCCAAGGTAGATCTAGTCTGAGGATACCATCAGGTACCTGTCCACCCATGAGACATCCCAAAGGCAGCAGTAATTACCCCATTTGGATTCTTTGAGTTTTTACGTATGCCCTCTGGCCTCAAAAATGCTGCACAGACACTCCAGCACCTGATGGATTCAGTGCTACATGACCTCCCTTTTATTTTTGTCTATTTAGACAACACTCTCGACGCCAGCACTTCCAAGGCAGAACACCTGTCCCACTTACGGACCTTGTTTGAGCGGATCAGTCAGCACGGGTTGACTGTCAACGTGGCCAAGTGCCAGTTCGGGCTGTCAACCATTGATTTTCTAGGACACAGAGTCACTAAAGATGGCACAGTCCTCCTCCCATCAGGTGACAGTGGTTGCAAATTTCCCATGCCCACTCACAGTCAAGTCCCTGCAGGAATTCCTTGGCATGGTTAATTTTTACCATCACTTCATTCCCTGTGCTGCGCAATTCATGAGTCCCTTGTATGAGGCTCTCAAAAGCAGGAGCTCCCGCCACACAATAGAGTAGTCAGCCGAGATAGAAAAAGCATTTGAAGATACCAAGTTGGCCCTGGCAAATGCAACAGTGCTGGCCCACCTATCACCCAATCCACCCACAGCCATTATCACATGCTTCTGACTATGCCACTGGGGCAGTTCATGAACAGTGGGTCAACGGAATGTGGCAGCCCCTTGCATTTTTCAGCCGACAGTTAGGCCTCAGTGAGCGGAAGTATTCCACCTTTAATCACGAACTGCTTGGACTCTACCTGGCCATCCATCACTTCAGTACCCTGCTGGAAGATCACAAATTCACAGCATTCATGGACCACAAACCGCTGACATTTGCCATGGCTAAAGTGGCCAACCCATGGTCAGGCCACCAGCAGAGACAGCTCTCCTACATTTCAATTCAATTCAATTCAATTCAGCTTTATTTATACAACGTTATTTATACAGCTTTCCTACATCTCAGAGTTCACCATGGACATACAGCATGTCGCTGGCAAGACCAACCTTGTAGCTGATTGTCTTTCCCGGGCCATCATGGCAGCAGTTCACTAAGGACTGGTCTACGCTTGCATGGCGGAGGACCAAGCAGCTGACCCAGAGGTGCAAGCATTCAGAACAGCAGTCACCGGGCTCCGTTTAAAAGATGTACATTTTAATGATATAGGAACAACCCTCCTCTGTGATGTTTCCACTAGCAAGCCCCGGCCTATTGTTCCCACCAGTTGTGGACGGCAAGTTTATGATGAGATCCATGGCCTCTCCCACCCTAGATGGAAGCCATCCCAGAGACTGGTGGCTGCAAAGTTTGTCTGGCATGGGCTCAAGAAGGATGTGAGACATTTGGCTAACACTTGTATCGAGTGTCAGCACTCCAAGGTGCAATGTCATGTCAAGGCCCCACTGATAGAGTGTCATGTGCCAGAAAGGCGTTTCGACCATATTAATGTGGATCTTGTTGGCCCCATGCCCCCCTCTTGTGGCTTCACGTACCTGCTCACCATGGTGGATAGGATGACTCGATGGCCAGAGTGTCATGATAAGATAAGCCTTTATTAGTCCCACAATGGGGAAATTCCAGGATTGCAACAGCACAGGGATAGCAACACTCAGAGCAACAATCAGAAGGCAAGAAAAAACAAGAGCAGCTAGTATACATATGTACATATTACTATAAATATATATATACACTACCGTTCAAAAGTTTGGGGTCACTTAGAAATTTCCTTATTTTTGAAAGAAAAGCACTTTTTTTCAATGAAGATAACTTTAAACTAATCAGAAATACACTCTATAAATTGCTTAAGTGGTAAATGACTATTCTAGCTGCAAATGTCTGGTTTTTGGTGCAATATCTACATAGGTGTATAGAGGCCCATTTCCAGCAACTATCACTCCAGTGTTCTAATGGTACAGTGTGTTTGCTCATTGCGTTAGAAGGCTAATGGATGATTAGGAAACCCTTGTGCAATCATGTTAGGTCTGCAATGCTGTAATTGCTGCAAATGGAGGATTCTTTGACAAAAGCAAAGTTTGAAGGAAAAAATTATTATTTCAAATACAAATCATTATTTCTAACCTTGTCAATGTCTTGACTATATTTTCTATTCATTTTACAACTCATGGTGGTAAATAAGTGTGACTTTTCATGGAAAACACAAAATAATTGTCTGGGTAACCCCAAACTTTTGAACGGTAGTGTATATGTAGACACACAGTGCGGAGCATTGTGGTTGGTGGATGTGCAGCAGAAAGTCTAAGCTCTCTCTCCGCGGATGCGGCGGGCCAGCTGGATGTCTTTGGGCATGATGGTGACCCTCTTGGCGTGGGTGGCGCACAGGTTGGTGTCCTTGAAGAGACCCACCAGGTAGGCCTCGCTGGCCTCCTGCAGAGCCATGACGGCGGAGCTCTGGAAGCGCAGGTCGGTCTGTGATGTGGAGCACAGTTGGGGAACCGTACTCACGCTTCTTTGTTATTCAGATTCAGATATTTGAGTTTGCTTTTTGTGCCTGTTTGTTCATGAGAATCCCTGTTTCTTAGTTATTTTTAGTCCCGTCTATTTACATTATGTGTCTTTGATAATCTAGTTTTGCATTATTAGTATTATCTGGCTGTCTGACATGAGCCTATCCTTGCCTTTTCCTTCAGTCCTCTTTTTGTAATTTTGATATTAGTATTCCAGCATTTGCATCTCTTGTTTTTGTATTTATCTCATCCTCACCTTTATGGATCATTTCTCCCTGTTAGTATTATCTAGTCTGTTTCTCATTTTGTATTCATTTCATATTTATAGCTAGTTCTTGTTGCCATATTCTCTGGTGCTTTTATTTTGTCAGCACCCTGTGTTTACTTCCTCTTTTGCTTCAAGTTCGTGGGCTGTCACAGCTGTCATTATTTTGGTCTGATTTTCCTCGCTCCTGTTCCCCACACCTGTCTTCATTTGTAATAATTTCCTCTGTGTCCTATTTAAAGGCTGTTGCAACACAGTCCGTTGCAACGCAGTCCATTGCAGTGTCCTTCTCAGTGTTCAGACGGGAGTTCCTTGTCTTATTTCTCCCTGTTAACCAGCGTGTGTTCCACGCTTAATTCTTTGTATTATCCTGCATGTGCTCCACGCTTTTTCTTGTGTCTCCAGACGTGAGCCCCATGTCTGCATCGGCGTTTCCACATGCTTTTCCCCTGGCTACTTCTGCATGTGAGTTTTGTTCTGTTGTTTGGATTTTTGTGTTTTTATTAAATCCTGCAAACTCACAGCTCCTGTGTTTGGGTCTTCGTCCTGTCCTGAGGGGCATTTATGACACAGAGGCTGTCCGGTTGGTGTCAGCTACATCTGACAAGGTGGCTCAGGCTTTTATCAGGACATAGGTTGCCCGATTTGGCACTCTGTCTGACCTCTCTTCTGACCGTGGTTCCCAATTCACCTCAGAGTTATAGAATGCTGTAGCAGAGAGCCTGGGGGTAAAGCTCCGCCGCACCTTGGCATATCACCCATAGGCTAATGGACTATGCGAATGCTTTCACTGTTCTATGAAGGCTGCTGTTCGGGCCTCACAAACAGCAATTGGACAGATAGTCTTCCGTGGGTCATGCTGGGACTCAGAACTGCTCCTAAGGGGGATGTCCAAGCTTCATCTGCCAAGTTGGTTTATGGTCAGCCGCTAAGTGTCCCAGGAGATTTTGTCCCCAACACAACAACCCCTTGGTCCACGGCTGCTCAACGCCAAATGCTCCTGGAGAATGCCAAAGCTTTTGTACCAGTCCCCACTTCACAACACGGGCTCCATCAATCTCACTTTCCTGCAAGTCTGCAATGCGCAGATTTTGTTTTTGTCTGCCATGATGCTCACCGTGGCCCTTTGAAACCTCCTTATGATGGTCCTGTCATGTTCAGGTGAGCGCACTCTCCCCCTCCCTTTCTGCTTGACTTTCCCCGGCTCCACAGGCAATCACCACACCTGTGTAATGAGATGCACCCGCTGCCTCTGCCTCGCCAGTGCTTAAAAGGGCCTTCATATTAATGCTTCAGTGCTGGCTAGTTGGGTATACTACCTGCAAACAAGCAAGTAAGTTTATATTCTCTCTCAGAAGAAAATAAGTAATTCCTCTTGTCCTTTCTCCTACAGGTTGCTACCATCTTCACGGTGCGTCTCCGGGGTCATTGTGCGCTCACCTGCCCCGTCATCATCACCACTTCAGCTGTCTTATCCACCCAGTCAGACACCTCACCCAGTTCTACTCCTGCAAACCAACATCCTTCCTTGATTCGCCATTTGTGCTGGGTTTCTCTGCCAGGTTCTCTGTTTTTCCCATGTGAGTACAGTCCTATTTATCCCTTTGCTGTCTCCCTCCTTGTCTAACTTGCTCTTGTCTCGCTTTCCAGACTGGGTCTTCCTCTGGCAAGTGACGTCTTTCATTAGCAAAGCTTTTCTTTTTTGAATCAATAAAAATCTGATTAATTTGCTTCTCTGTGTTATCATGTGTTTTCTCTGGTGTCACTCCCTGCAGGTGAGCTGTTAATTATTACCAATCAGGACAGGCCCATTCTGTGTGTTGGCACCGGAAGAGAAACACTTGTTATGGATGTTGGAGGCAAGCCAGAGAAAATTTCAGTGGACCGCCTAAAGCAAGCCCACCTGGATGTGGACAGACCTGTCACTCTTGCAAAACCCCCTCACCAGGAGTGCCCCCATCTCCCAACTAGACCAGTTTCAACGACCCCTCATGTGGGTGGCCCTGCTCCCCCTCTTGTTCGATGGAGTTGTTACGGCCGGGCAGGTCACCCTCCACCCCCACGTTGACTTTTTGTCTTTTTTCATTGTGGTAAATTCTGGAGGGATGTGTGTAGTGGACTCTAGGGACATAATTTACAACAACATGTGTTCATGTACAGTATGATCTGTTTCCTGTATGATCTGTTGGTATGGTAGTGCTCTCAAGTTTTCTTATCGGGCACCTATCTAGGCAGCTGAGGGGGGGACCTAAATTAGTGGGAAAGCAGTGCAAGTTGTTGTAGCTGTTGCTTCTTGTCACTGCCGATTTTGAGAATTAAACAGCACGCCTGCTCGTACAGTAAAAAAGGGAGAAATTGCCGGCATTTCTATTCCTGCAATTCCTACAATATTTAACAATTATAATACATTTTGAACCCCAAACAAACTTGATCTAGGATTAAAAGCAATTAAAATAATGCAGTCACAAGTTTTTATGGAAAAATGCATGGATTTTTTGTGAAAAAGTGTTTACCTCCTCCTGATTTCTCTTTTTTTTTGTATGATTATCACACTTTAATGTTTCAGATCATCAAACAAATTTAAATATTAGACAAAGATAACACAAGAGGCAGTTTTTAAATGAAGGTGTTTATTATTAAGGGGAAAAAAATCCAAACCTACATGGCCCTGTGTTAAACAAAAATTAACTGTGGTTTATCACAACTTTGGAAAGCTGAGTTCAATTTCTCTAGCCACACCAAGGCCTGATTACTCCCACACCTGTTCCCAATCAAGAAATCACTTAAATAGGACCTGCCTGACAAAGTGAAGTAGATCAAAAGATCCTCAAAAGCTAGACAACATGCTGGGATCCAAAGAAATTCAGGAACAAATGAGAAACAAAGTAATTGATATCTATCAGTCTGGAAAAGGTTATAAAGCCATTTCTAAAAGCTTTGGGACTCCAGCAAACCACAGTGAGAGCCATTATCTACAAATGGCAAAAATATGGAACAGTGGTGAACCTTCCCAAGAGTGGCTGGCTGACTAAAATTACGACTTAGTGCAATGACGACTCATCCAAGAGGTCACAAAAGCCCCCACAACAACATCCAAAGAACTGCAGGCTTCACTTGCCTCAGTGAAGGTCAGTGTTCATGACTCCACCACAAGAAAGAGACTGGGCAAAAATGGCCTGCATGGCAGAGTTCCAAGATGAAAATCACTGCTGAGCAAAAAGAACATAAAGGCTTGTTTCAGTTTTGCCAGGAAACATCTTGATGATCCACAAGACTTTTGGGAAAACACTCTGTGGACTGACGAGACAAAAGTTGAATTTTCTGGAAGGTGTGTGTCCCATTACATCCGGCGTAAAAGTAACACAGTAATTCAGAAAAGGAACATCATACCAACAGTAAAATATGGTGGTGGTCAGCGCTGTAAAAGACTCATTGCCAGTTATCACAAACGCTTGATTGCAGTTGTTGCTGTTAAGGGTGGCCCTACCAGTCGTTAGGTTTAGGGGGCAATCAGTTTTTCAAACAGAGCCATGTAGATTTGGATTTTTTTCCCCCTTAATAATAAGCACCTTCATTTAAAATCGCATTTTGTGTTTACTTGTGTTGTAGAAGAGCTTGGAATAACGAGGCGATGTGATTTATAAACCAAAGTTTATTATCAGCTTCGCTCCTCTAACAAGTCTCATCTCAGTGCAGAAGCAGAATAAGAGGTCGAACACATTCAGACCTACATACTTATACCTACACATAACAAAAGACATTGCATATCAAAGTTGACATCCCGCATTAGCTTAATCCCCCCTCCTTTGTCTTCTGACTCCTCCACCTGACCCTGGGTGGTCAGGGCGATCGATCTCCACCATTGTCCTCTGTCTCTTCCACCTGGCCCTGGGAAGTCAGGGCGATCGATCTGGTCTCCACCGCTGCGCCTCGGATGCTCTTTGATCTTCGCTGGCGGTTGAGACCTCTTGTCCTGTTCTGAGGCGTGAGGTCGTTGCACATATGTAATCACCAAACATTCTAATATGCTTATACATATGTAGGTTATGGGATATATGATTAATATAAACCACAGCCCCCCCAAACGACTAAGAAAAGGACAATCAAAGTAAGTCCACAGTTTAAGATAATTTCTATGACATACTATACTGTTAAACCTCTTGACAAGGAAGAAACTTTCCAGCAGCCATGCTACTGTAGAGAATTCAGTGGTAACCATAACAGCGTAGTAATATCACAAATCAGTCTTAAAACTGTCACGGCACAATCTGATAAAATAGTTAACAACTTTTGGTTAATTTGCATCAGTCCCTGTGCCGTCTGGGTTTTAATCTTCTCCCAAATCTGCTGTGGGTCCGCTTGGGCGTCCTGGCGGGACCTTCCTGTAAGGACTCTGCAGCTTGGGGAGGAGAGTGGTTATTTGTTCCCTGCAGGGGGGTTGAGTCTTTTTTCTTGGGGGGTCTACCCCGCCGAGGTGCTCTCGCCACCCGTGCAGGTTCGTCTCTCAACAAGAAAGCAGGTTTAAGTCTGTCAATGCTGACTGTTTCTTTTCTGTCCCCTAAATCAAGCACAAAATGCTTATCACCAGGTTCCAGCACTCTGAATGGTCCATCATATGGTGGATGGAGGGTTGATTTTAAAGCTTCATGCCTAACAAAAACGAATTCGGCATTTTTTAAAGCTTGGGGGACAAAAACCCGTGGAAAAGAGTGATGTGCCGGTCCGGGGAGAGTGTCCGGTCTGTTGCTGCCTAAAGGCCTCAGGGTTGGGAGATGCCCAGGCTCTGGGTTCTCTGGTAAAAACTCACCTGGGAGTCTGAGAGGTTGTGCAAAAACTAATTCTGCTGGGGAGGCATCTAGATCCTCTTTAGGCGCAGCACGCAACCCCAATAAAACCCAGGGAAGTTTATTTACCCAATTTGTATCCGTTAGAGAGGCTCTGAGGGCGGTCTTTAAAGATCTGTGAAAGCGCTCGCATAACCCATTAGCCTGAGGGTGATAAGCGGTGGTGCGGTGAATTGTCGCTCCTAAGCTGCTGGCCATAGCTGACCAAAGCTCTGAGACAAATTGAGGCCCCCTATCGGACGTGATGTCCGATGGGACGCCGAAACGTGCCACCCAGTTTGTCAAAAAAACGCGAGCGACTTCCGCCGCTGTGGTTGACACCAGAGGGACCACCTCAGGCCAGCGCGTAGTACGGTCTGTCATTGTTAACAGGTGTGTGAAACCCTGAGACGAAGGTAGTGGTCCCACGAGGTCGACATGAACGTGGTCGAACCTTCTAGCTGGGATTCGAAAAGGCTCTAGAGGGGCTTTTGTGTGTTTGTGTATTTTGGCGCGCTGACAAGACATGCAAGTTTTTGCCCATTCCTTTACATTTTTGCGCAGGCCCGGCCACACAAACTTTTCGGCGACCATTTTAACCGAGGCGCGCACACCTGGGTGCGCGAGGGAGTGAATTGAGTCAAAAATACGGCGGCGCCATGCAGCTGGGACTGCCGGGCGAGGTCGGCCGGTTGAGATGTCGCATATTAGGGGGGGTACACCATCGCGTAAACCCCTTTCCTCCAGCCTTAACCCTGTTGGTCCAGACAGGAGTGCGCGCACGTCCGCGTCACTGCCTTGCTCTTCTGCCATGGCTGCGTAATCTATCCCTACGTGAATTGGGGCCGCGTACATGTCCGCGTTGGCGAAGAGTTCTGCGGCTGAGGTAGTATAATCTGTCTCCTCGCGCTCTGGCGATGTCACAGCACGAGAGAGGCAGTCTGCTACCACGTTAAGTTTGCCTGCCACATGTCGAATGTCTGTGGTGAACTCTGAAATTGCAGCTAGCTGTCTTTGTTGCCTGCCTGACCATGGTTCTGAAATTTTAGCCATCGCAAAGGTGAGCGGTTTGTGGTCTACAAAAGCCGTGAAACGCCACCCTTCTAACCAGAACTGGAAGTGGCGGATGGATAAATGAAGCGCTAGCAGCTCCCTGTCAAAAGTGCTGTATTTACGCTCAGTTTGGTTTAACGATTTGCTGAAAAATGTCAAAGGTTGCCAGGTTCTGCCAACGTGTTGTTCCACAACTGCCCCTATGGCCAGGTCTGAAGCGTCTGTGGTTAGCGCAATGCGGACCGAGGGATCAGGGTGAACCAACAATGTGGCGTTCGCTAGGGCACTTTTTACTTCCGCGAAGGCGCGTTCGCGCTCCGGGGTCCATTCGACCGCGTTGGAAGGCTTTTGTTTTCTGAGCACGGTATACAGGGGCTGCATGAGTTCAGCTGCGCGGGGGAGGAAACGGTTGTAAAAATTAACCATTCCCAAAAATTCTTGCAGCGATTTGACTGTTTGTGGTCGTGGAAAATTTTTTACTGCGCGAACTTTGTCTGGCAATGGGACTGCCCCCTCCGGTGAAACTCTGTGTCCCAAAAAATCAATTTGTGACACGCCGAATTTGCATTTGGCTGGATTGATTATTAACCCGTGCTCTTCTAGCCTCTGAAAAACCGTAGTGAGGTGTTGTTCGTGTTCTTCCTCTGACGAGCTGGCTACCAGCATATCGTCAAGGTAGACGAACACGAAAGGGAGATCTCGTAATACCGCGTCCATCATCCGCTGAAAGGTTTGAGCAGCGCCCTTGAGGCCAAACGGCATCCGCAAAAATTCAAAAAGACCGAAAGGGGTTATTACAGCCGTTTTAGGAATGTCTTCCGCTCGAACGGGGACTTGGTGATAGCTGCGGACCAGGTCTATTTTAGAAAAAATGCGCACACCCGCTAGGTGTAGTGAGAAATCTTGGATGTGAGGAATTGGGTAGCGGTCATGCGCTGTTGCATTGTTTAATCTGCAGTAATCGCCGCACGGTCTCCAAGAACTGTCGGTTTTCGGGACCATGTGGAGTGGCGATGCCCAGGGGCTTTTCAAGCGTCTAATAATGCCTAATTTTTCCAGGGTGGCAAACTCGTCCCGTGCTATGGCGAGCTTGGTCGCATCTAAGCGCCGAGCTTTGGCGAACACGGGTGGGCCTGTTGTGGGAATGAAGTGTTCAACCCCGTGTTTCGCTACTGTTGCTGAAAATTTTGGAACTGTGAGTGCTGGAAATTGGGTGAGGAGTTGGTCAAACTTACCTCCTGCTGTTGTGACGCTGGCCTGCACGGGTGGTGGAGAGACTCGAGCTGAGCAGGGGATAGAATAAAATGACAGTGCATTAACCAAGCGTCTATTTGCTAGATCGACTAACAACCCATGTGCACACAAAAAATCAGCACCCAACAAGTTAAAACTCACCGCCGCTACAATAAACGTCCATCTATAGTTGCGGCCGTGAATGCAAAGAGGCAGGCTCCTTTCACCGTAAGTGTCAATGATGGAGCCGTTGGCTGCCATCGCCCCATTTCCCCGGGGACCCATGGCCCGATCTGCGTGGGAAGGGGTGATAAAACTCAGTTGAGCTCCGGTGTCGATCAGGAACTGTCTCCCGGTGTGTCCATCAGTCACATAAAGAAGTTTATTTTTTTCGCCGAGAACCGCAGCCGTTAACGGTTCTCGGTTTTGGCGTTTTCCCGAACTTTTGAACTTGCAGGGGGGAACGCATTTGTACGCCCCCTCGGCAAAACGGTGGTGGTAATAGCAGATGTCGTTCCACCTGCTGCATCTTGGTCGTGTTGCCGCCATGGTGGGCGGGCCCTGCTCGGTTGTCTGTGATTCTCCGCTGCTCTGGGCATCTGCGCTGAGATCTGCGGATGCTGCTGTGGCCACCTGTTCCCCGCAGGCGTTGATGAGTCTCTGCGCTTCTCGGGCCAGCGCGTGGAAGTCCTGCTGGGTGCTGCACCGCATGTTGATCAGCGTCCCTCTCATGTGTGGCGGCAGAGTGCTGAGGAAGATGTGTTGGAAGAGGAAGTTGTCGTTGTCCTCTTCCTTGAGCTGCAGCATGTCCTCCATGAGGGCCTTGGGTCTGCATCCTCTGTGGCCGTAGATCACCAGGATCTTCTCTGCTCTCTCCTCGGCTGAGGGGACGAAGTTCTCGACGATGGTCGCCTTCAGCTCTCTGTATTTGTCATGGGCGGGCGGCTGTCGGATTATGCTCCGCGCACATCTTGACATGGCAGCGTCGAGTTTGGCAACGATGTGATAAAACTTCGTCTCGTCCGCTGTTATGCCCGCCAGTGCAAACTGAGCCTCACCTTGCTGGAACCACGAGCTCGGGTCTTCTTGCCAGAATTCTGGCAGCTTGACGGTGACGGCGCTTGTGTGGGCCGTCCTTGATGTGTCCGCCGGGTGAGAGCGCCTTTCTTCTGCTCTCACGGTGGGGTTGGGGATGGTGCTCGGTTGAGCCCTCTCTTCTGCCGTGGGGGAACGTCTTCCATCCGTTCCCCTGTCTGCATGGGCGCCGGCGCTTGCCTGTGTCGCCTCCGATGAGTCAATCGCGGGAGAACGTCTCTGTTCCATCCTCACGTCTGGTCACCAGTGTAGAAGAGCTTAGAATAACGAGGCGATGTGATTTATAAACCAAAGTTTATTATCAGCTTCGCTCCTCTAACAAGTCTCATCTCAGTGCAGAAGCAGAATAAGAGGTCGAACACATTCAGACCTACATACTTATACCTACACATAACAAAAGACATTGCATATCAAAGCTGACATCCCGCATTAGCTTAATCCCCCCTCCTTTGTCTTCTGACCCCTCCACCTGACCCTGGGTGGTCAGGGCGATCGATCTCCTCCATTGTCCTCTGTCTCTTCCACCTGGCCCTGGGAAGTCAGGGCGATCGATCTGGTCTCCACCGCTGCGCCTCGGATGCTCTTTGATCTTCGCTGGCGGTTGAGACCTCTTGTCCTGTTCTGAGGCGTGAGGTCGTTGCACATATGTAATCACCAAACATTCTAATATGCTTATACATATGTAGGTTATGGGATATATGATTAATATAAACCACAGTGTTATCTTTTTCTAACATTTAAATTTATTTGATGATTTGAAACATTTAAGTGTGACAAACATACAAAAAGATGAGAAATCAGGAAGGGGGCAAACACTTTTCACACCACTGTACATGTAGATGCTGTTAAAATATATATTCTATGTACTGTAGCTTCTAAAGAGCAATGAGGTTTTTGCACATAAATATTGGAATCAGTTTCAGTCTCATAAATTCTATACATTGATATCCAAACTACCAACACTATAATTTTTCAGATGTGATAAAACCTCAGAACACTTACAGACACACTGTAGGTGGACTGAGACTAGGCAGTACACTTTTAACAAATGAGCACTCCTGGCTCCTGTAGCCGGAGATCACTTTTTAGCACAACACCAGATTTCACCATCCAGGCTATCCCATGCAGAAGTGGCTGATGAAACCCTTTTTGGACACAAGCATACTTACTCCTGAACAATGTAACTACAACTACCGGATGAGCCTAACCCTAACCCTAACCCTAACCCTAACCAGTTCAGTTATGAAAATGGCTTTTGGCTGCTTTAAAGGACGATGGGGGTCCCTCCTGAAAAGGAATGACTGCAAACTGGAGCTGAGCAAAAAAATGGTGCTCACCTACTGCATACTTCATAATATTTGTAAGGAACATGGTGACAACTTTGAACTCCCAGATACACCTGATCGCAGTCAGCCTCCAGTTCAGCCACCACCTGACCATGCCAATGTAGAAGGGAATGGCATTAGGGCACCTTTAATGGAGTACTTTAACAGTGGGGAGCAATAACCTGTTCAGTGCCTGCCATATCATTTACAAAATGTAACATACTGTATGTGAAGCAGTGCAAAATCATTAATAAATTAAAAAAAAAATCAGCTGACAATCGGTCCTCAGTGTACTCTGTTTTGAAGTATCAATGGGGTATTTATATATTTTATAGGCACATTTACAGAGTTGTTAATGTCATGAATTGCCCTTTGGGGCAGAGAGGACAGACCCAGGTGGTGAACTGTAGTTTGTGATACTGTTAGTATAATTTTCAGTATAATTAATCTGAGTCAAAAATCAGGCAGAAAAATTAGATATAAGTACATTTATTCCTCATGAGGGAGAAATACAGAGGCAGCCCCAAGTCTGACCATCCATACCTTCAAATCAGCCATTCATTGTTCTAGCTTTTAAAGCTGTGTTATCCATGGCAAGACGGAGAGACTGTCCTTGAGTACATCTGGCAAGACAGGGGATAACAGTTCTTATCTTTGCTCCCAGGAAACAAGGAGCCAATACCTTCTCGGTCACATAGGACTAGACATCCAAAAGTGTATCAGTACAGCTGGTGATTAAAATTGCTAACTCAGGCACACTCACACGCAGACTGAGGCTGTTCAAGGCCATACATGAATCACAAGTCATATCAGACATATAATATGAAATATAATATGGAAGAACAATATAAAGGAATGTATGAAGTTATCCTGCATGGAATGCACATATAAGCATCAGACATGAAATAGGAAAGGCATGATACATATTAATTATAATAATACATTATTAATAACAATAATAATGTGGATAATATGGAATTTTTCTATCATATTCTCCTTGATGCTTAATAGAGCATCAGGATTAAAAGAAAAATAGCAAAAGTGATAATAAATTAATATAAGGATATGTGTAAGAATTTACATGCTATTATGTGTCCTTGCAAGTTAAAATGTGTATAGAATATGTCATTAAGAGTGAACATGTGCAGTGATTAAAATTAATTTTAGACTGTGTCAAATAAGAACATAGAAAATAATATGAAACAGCCTTAAATTATATTGCAACCTTCAAAAAACATCCTCAGGCCAGTATCACCCCTCTCACCATCCTCATCATCATATTAAGGATTCACACAAGAAAAATCTGAAGTTATAAAAATCATTACCAAGTTTATGATGAGACTTCTCCATTAAGAGAAACACTAACTTCTATGAGTATCTGAGGTATTAATTTGACCATTTGCAAGGACCATTCTATCCTTTGTTATAATTTTGTAAATAACTGTAACCTATAATTAAGTGTTTTAATCCCTAAGGTATTCGCATCCACTCTCACCCAAAGAAACAGTGAACAAAAACCTCACTCCTGTACTTTTCATCTGAAATTGCATTCATGCTTCATAAATGGCATCATGTGGTAGAAAAGCATCTCTCTTCACCCTGCCCACCTGTCCTGCCAACATGATAAGGGTACGGTCAGTTGCCAAAATGGGGTACACAGATCTGCCCAGTGTCCAGCCAAATGTGAATACGCCCAATGATTCAATGACCTTTGACAATGTAGATCCTTGGTATAACACTTGCTCACTTTGTTGGTCAAGCAGGGTAGCAGTACAGGGGAGAAACGCATTGTAAGCCGTTGCATACTCAGAGTGTTAAGCTGTTGGAAAGGGGACATCACCACTTCAAAAAGAGGAGTTCCCTGATGAAATTAACCTTGCATTCGCAGAGTAGGGAGTGTCATCATGTTTCTAATCAGTGGAGTCATGTGTTGTGCCAGGTGTGATTCAAAATGAAGTTTGCTATGTTATTTCTGTATATAGCCTTTCTTAAAAAAAAAAAAAAACAAGCAGCCTGTAGTAGCTGCATTATTTTAGCAATAAAGATATTTTGTCCAACTGTTAATGTCATTAAGGAGTAAACATTCTCTACAGTGTAAAAGCAATGGAACAACTTAATAACCAATATTAAGTATTACTAGAGGATGCGGAGGATGATAAGGTAATGATACTAACCACACTTTTCTTTCCCTTGTATTTTTTCTCTTTTTCTCCCTAGTCATGATAAACAAACAGCCTGCTTCTCTATTAGCAGAGGTCGTTACTGGACACCAAGTCGTCAGCTGACACTTGCATAGAGAAACAGTTAAACAGTCATTTCCGCGGCTGTTTAGGTCAGCAGGATAACCTTTGTGCTGTCCTTGCCAGGGAGTTTTGGTCCAGTTTCCTCTGATGACCAGATCCCCTGGTTTGCTCAAGAGATGGGTGCACCTCCCACAGTTCCTTCGTCACATAGTCCCTCCTGGGAAGGGCAGTATAGATGACATCGCTGTCAGTTGTCATTCTTTGCATATAAGATAAGATAAGATAAGATAAGCCTTTATTAGTCCCACAACGGGGAAATTCCAGGATTGCAACAGCACAGGGATAGCAACACTCAGAGCAACAATCAGAAGGCAAGAAAAAACAAGCAAGCAAGAGCAGCTAATATACATATGTACATATTACTATAAAATATATATATACACACACACACACACAGACACACAGTGCAGAGCATTGTAGCTGGATGGAATAAATATATGAATATATGAACACACAGTGCAGAGCATTGTAGCTAGATGGAATAAATATGTAAATATATAAACACCCACAGTATGGAGCATTGCAGCTAGGTGGAATAAATATGCAAGTATATAAACACACACAGTGCGGAGCAATGTAGCTAGATGGAATAATATGTAGATATATAAAAACACAGTGCGGAGCATTGTAGCTAGATGGAATAAATATATAGATATATAAATATAAACACACCCAGTGCAGAGCATTGTAGCTAGATGGAATAAATATGTAAATATATAAACACACACAGTGCAGAGCATTGTTGCTAGGTGGGATGAAACAGCATAACCGTCTATTTAGTTATCCTACATGGTATGATTATGTGCCCATACATATTCTCACCCTCCATAGCGACCGGTATGTTCCTAGTTGTATGCCGGAGAGGACCATTGTGTAAGTCTATTGCATCTTTTGCATTCAAAAAAAAAAAAAAAAAAAAAAAACTATTAGTTTGTTACGTCTTTTTGCTATCTCTGCGAGCAGCCCTGCTTAGGTTGTACAGTCTGACAGCCGTTGGTAGGAAGGACCTACGAAACCTCTCGGTTGTGCACCTGGGATGATGTAGTCTGCTGCTAAATGAGCTCCTCAGTGCATCCAGTATGTCCTGCATAGGGTGGAACTCGGACTCCAGCAGAGATGACAGTTTAGCCACCGTCCTTCTCTCTCCTATCTCCTCCATCGGATCAAGGCGTTGCCCCAGGACAGAGCTAGCTTTCTTAATCAGTTTGTTCAGTCTCTTCCTATCGGCTGCAGTAATGCCACTGCCCCAGCAGACCACTCCAAAAGTGATGGCTGATGCCACCACCGTGTCATAGAATGACTTCAGCAGCGCCCCTTGTACACCAAAAGACCTGAGTCTCCTCAGCAGGAACAGCCTGCGCTGTCCCTTCTTGTAGAGTGCGTCAGTATTGTGTGACCAGTCTAGTTTATTGTTCAGATGAATACCCAGGTACTTGTAGGATGTCACCATCTCGATGTCTGTTCCCTGTATATTTACTGGTGCTGTGAGGGGCTGCCCATGCCTGCGGCAGTCCACCACCAGCTCCTTAGTTTTCCTTGCGTTGATCTGGAGGCAGTTCCGATGGCACCAGTCCACAAAGTCCTGGATAAGCCCTCTGTACTCAGCTTCATCTCCGCTGGAGATGAGACCAACGATCGCAGAGTCATCAAAGAACTTCTGTAGATGGCAATGTGTTGTGTTGTGTGAGAAGTCCGCAGTATAAAGAGTGAACAAGAAGGGAGCCAGCACCGTTCCCTGGGGGGCCCCCGTGCTACTGATGATCGTGTCGGAAACACAGTCCCGGGTTCTCACAAACTGAGGCCGGTTCGTGAGGTAGTCCAGGATCCATGATGACAGGTGCTGGTCCACCCCTGCGCGCAGCAGCTTGTCCTTCAGGATCATCGGTTGGATGGTGTTGAAAGCACTGGAGAAGTCAAAGAACATGATCCTCACCATATTCCCGGGCTTCTCCAGGTGGGACAGAGAACGGTGAAGGAGGAAGATCACCGCATCCTCCACCCCAATGCCATGCTGGTAGGCGAACTGGAGTGGATCCATCGCTGGTTCCACCAGGGGGCGGAGATGAGCAAGGAGCAGTCTCTCCAGGGTCTTCATCAAGTGGGACGTCAAGGCCACCGGTCTGAAGCTGTTCAGGTCTTTGGGGTGGGAAGTTTTTGGTACAGGTACCACACAAGATGTTTTCCACAGCTGTGGTACCCTCCCCAGTTTCAGGCTCATGTTGAAGATATACGTCACAATCCCACACAGCTGGTCTGCACAGGACTTGAGGAGCTTTGCGCTGATGCCGTCCGGTCCCGACGCCTTCCTCGCCTTGATCTTCCTCAGCTCCGTCCTCACCTGGGTCTTGGTCAGGGTCAGGATGGGGGGCTGTGTGTTGGGAGTGGGGGGGGGGTGTCGGTGGAGTGGGGAGTGGGTAGCAGGACTTGATTTCTTAGAGGCAGCAGTGGTTGTTGTGCAGACAGGGGGGAGGGCGGTTGGTCAAATCTATTGAAAAACAGATTCAGGTTGTTCGCCCACTCCCTGCCCCCCGTGGCCTGGGGGGAGGTATTCTGGAGCCCCGAGATGGTTTTGAGGTTTCTCCAGACCCCGCTGATGTCGCTCTGTTGCAGCTTGTCCTCCATCTTCTTCCTGAAGCTGTCCTTGCCTTCTCTGATCTTTCTCCTCAGCTCCCTCTGTACGGACTTCAGCATCTCCCTGTTCCCCGACCTGAAGATCCTCTTCTTCTCTCTCAGAAGTGTTTTTATCTCAGGGTTGATCCAGGGTTTGTTGTTTGAGTGACGCCGTATGGTCTTGGTGGGAACGGATTTGTCCACACAGAAGCTGAGGTAGCCCGTGAAGGTGTGAATGAGGCCATCGATGTCCTCACCATGTGGATCGCAGAGCTGCTTCCAGGCAGTGGCTTCAAAACAGTCCGTTAGAGTGTCCATTGTCTCCTCAGACCATAACTCCACAGTGTGCATGGCCGGAGGTTGTCTGTGCACTAGGGGTTTGTACACCGGTCGGAGATGAACCAAGTTGTGATCCGATCTCCCAAGTGGGGGGAGTTGTGATGAGGTGTACGCCTCCTTAGTGTTTGCGTAGAATAAGTCCAGTGTTTTATTGTCTCTAGTGTGTCATGTGACATACTGGGTGAACGTGGGTAGAATGGGAGATAGTGAAACATGGTTGAAATCGCCTGAGATGAGGAGAAGAGCATCTGGGTGTTCTGTCTGCAGCCTGCTGGTTACTGAATGGATGACGTCACGCGCTGTCCCAGCGTTCGCCGTCGGATTTGCATAAACAACAATGCAGATCACGTGTGAGTGTTCTCTCGGGAGATATGTAGGCCTCATGCTAACAGCTAGCAACTCAATGTCTTTGCTGCAGTGTCGTTGTTTAACAGTGATATGTCCCGGTCTGCACCAGTTGTTGTTAACATACATTATCACTCCACCGCCCCTAGTTTTGCCACTCTCTGGTGTTCGGTCAGCTCGTATCATGTGAAAACCCTCCAGCTCAATGTTAGCATCTGCTGCTAGTTCAGTTAGCCACGTCTCAGTAAACAAAAGGAGAGAGCACTCCCGGTAAGTGCTATCATAACGGGAGATAGCCGCTAGCTCATCTAACTTTCCCAGTATCGACCGTACATTTCCCATGACAACAGATGGAAGGGAGGGTCTGTACCTTATATTTTTTGTCCTCCGCCTTACTCCAGCCCGGCAGCCGCGGCGTTTTCGCCTCAGTTCTCTCGGTATGTCGAGTTTTTCCAGTGGGACCGGGTGGCGGTTAAATGCTAGCAGCTCTTCCCTGTTATATCGTATCCTGCTATAAACAGTGGCTCCGTCCACCGGCTCAGGAGACATTTGGGATGATCTGTGTGTCCGTGATATAAGTGGGGTGAAAAAAAAAAGTGATCAAAAGAGAGAGGAAGGGAAAAAAAACTCGGAATCGAGCCGCTGTTGCAAAAGGCAGCCGACTGGTGTGGCGCCGAGAGGAGAAAAAAAAAAAAAAAAAATCACCCAGAAACCCTTCCTCATCACCTAAGTTAAATGGCTTCAATAATAGGGTTTGTCATTCACAATTTCCCTATTTTTCTTATTTGTGTATTATACTAATCTTGTAGATTGTTGATGGTAAGCTAAGTGGTTTCCTAGGTAAATGTTTGGTACTAATAACCTAGGAACTGCACTTAAATGTGACATGATTTGATTTACAAGGTGTATTCCATTTCCATTATCTAAGTAAATCATTTCAGCTATTTTAAATCTTGATATTGTTTCAGTTAAGGGTTTCAGTATCACCATAGCAATATTTAAATTAGTGTAGGGGAAAGCCTTTGTATATTCAATAAGTGTGTAAATAATTAAACATTTTTACCTTCACTCTTATTTAGTTCAATGAGATCTATGCAAAGGTTTTGAAGAAACTAAGTTTTTGCAGGGAAGATCAAATTATTTTGCTTTGAGCTCCCTAAAGCATTGTTCTCTTAATTGAGTAAGGATCTGTATTGCCTTTGTAGTAGATTTTAAATTAAGTCCCACAGTAAACATAAATTCAGCACAAATTGGACTTTTCTTAGACATTTGGAACTTTTCTCATAAATTTGCATGGTTTTCTTCCTTATCAGTTTACCTTGTTCCTTGTAAACATGCTATTTCTTTTTACAATAACCTGCAGATATTTTCTTAAATATCTGAAATTTATTGATGTAACTTTTAATTTCTCCTACTGAATGCTGTAATTTCATTACCAAGTGGTTCCATTTATATTTTCCTCTTCATTATTGATCATCTATAGATAATTTTTATGTATTATCTATTTTTCTGAGGATTGCACAGTTTGTGTACTGTGTGAAGATGTTCTCTCAAGCAAAACAAATAATCCAACTCCGGTTTGCCATCCACCTCATACTGCTGCAAGGGGGCATGGGATTGCTGAGTTGGCCCTTTCTGAGCTGTGCAGGTGTCACAGCGGTGGACATGGAGCTTCACATTCTGATGACACCCCGGCCAGTAGAACCAGGCCCGAAGACGCTGCAGAGTCTTCTTCACCCCGAAGTGGCCTGCCCCCACTGACCCATAGATCAACTGGAGCACCTTGGTGTGGAGCTGTCGGGGGACCAGCAGCTACCTGACATGACACTGCCCAGCTGGAGCCTGCCACCACTGATAGACAACACCCTCACGACAGCAGAGGTTGGACCACTGGGAATGCAGGGCCTTGGTCTCTGGGTCCAGCACAGACACAGACTCTCAGGTGGGCCGCTGGTCCATATCCAGCCACCGCCGGACCCGGGAGATGACAGGGTCTCTATCCTGCTCGGCCTGAAGCTGCTGTGTGCCGAGGGCTTCGGTGATGTCATTGCTGGGGAGAGCTGACTGATGAGCTGAGGAAGAGCTGTGAGCCGCTGCGCTATTCCGGGCCGCAGCGGTCTGGAAAGCCCATGAGACCACTGGGTCACGATCTTTGGCCTGCGCTGACGGTACCGGCCCCTTGATCACATGGGTCCCCTGGCTCCACATCTGGCTCTTGCCACAGATCATGATGGTCCTGGCCTCCAGAAGGAGAGAAGAGCTGGCGGTGTCAATGTTCGTGCCCCATGCTGTGAGTAGATCTAGGCCGATGATGCAGCGGTCCTGGATGTCATCCAGCCAGAAGGGGTGGTTCATGTTCTGACCGGCCACTCCCATGACAATCCACCAATCTGGTGTGCTCACTGGTGGCTGTGGTGACACAGCACCTGGTGTGTTCCCACCCTTGCAATCTGAGTTCATCTGTACCGGGTAGCGCCCTGGGTCAGACCAGGGAAATGGTGGAATCTGTGTTGATCAGGGCCCAGATTGGAGTACCATCAAGATTGCACTGCAGGTACAGCCCCGGCGAGTGTCCAAGTTGGCCCAGACGTGGTGAGAGTTTGATGTCTGTGACAGGTGGTGGGTCCCCGTCTGTGCCACCTTGCTCTAGGATTAAAGCTGGTGAGGAGGCTGGTTGTCGTGGGGTAGGTGCAGGGCAGTGGCGTGCGGCGTGGCCTTGCTCCCCACAGCGGAAGCATCCCTCCTTGTGCTGCTGTCATGCTCTCGCTGGCCATGCAGCTGTGGCCTGGTGCAGCTCCTCCTCGTCCTCACTCTCATTCGTGGCCTGGAAAACTCTCTCCCTTGGGCATAAATTGTCAGCCACAGACCCCAGCATTGGCTCTACATGCTCTGCCTCTGCCACAGCCGTCTCCCAGCTGCTCGCGGCGTGAATCCGGACGTGCTCTTGGAGCCGGGCCGGGCAAAGCCCTTGGATGAAATTCTGGAGAGCAAGCTTCTTCACCACCTCCAGCTCAAAATCTGGGTAGCCGCGTCATGTCGGCAACCGGACATCTGCCGCATAGGCCCCCAGACTTTCTTGATTGCAGCGGCGGTGGCTGGCTAGCTGTTCCCGGATGTGGTCAGCGTGGATCATCCTGTCAAACCATCTACGAAGCACTCCCTGTAGCGCTGGCCAGCTGTGACATTCCTCAGGCTGGAGATTGGACAGCATGCAGACAGCTCCGCCTTCCAGAGCCAGTGCAACCTGCACAGCTGTCTCCTCAGGTGTCCAACCATTGAGTGTGGCGGCCACTTCAGCCTAACCCTAAATCCTCCACCACTTCCACAATGCAGACAGTACACAAATCAATGAATGCATATACAGTACATGTGCTGAATATGATGTGCATATTCATTAATATTTTTACATGACTGGCTCAAGAGGGGTAAAAAACCAATAAGAAATGAGAAAAGCACTCAGAGAATGCATACCTCCACCAAGTCTTCCATCTCTCATGGATCACCTCCAAAATGTAATGGGTTTGTGTGTAGGCCTAGAGCACGGGTGTCCAATCATGTGCCACGGAGGGCCAAGACCCTGCAGGCTTTACCTCCAAACAGTGTTTTCAACAGCAGATTTCACTGAACTTCTTTCCACTGATTGCTAATCAGTGAAAACACCTGCTGAAGAGACTGGGTAGAAGAGAAAACCTACAGGGTCTTGGCCCTCCATGGTACATGATTGGGTGCTCCTGGCCTAGAGCCACTTGTGGTGAAAATTGCATCAAAGTCTGTCCATTAGTTTTGGAGTATTGTTGCTAGCATACTGTGAGAAGATAAGAACCTTGGCTGAGGTATGCACTCTCAGATCATCACCAAAATATAATGGGTTCATCTCTAGCCCAAGAACCACCTCTAGTGAAAATTTCATCTAAATCCATCCAGTAATTTTGGAGTATTGTTGCTAACAGTCTGTGAAAAGATAAGACCGTTGGCGGAGGTTTGCATTCTCAGATCACCTCCAAAATGTAATGGGTTCCTCTGTACCCAAGAACCACCTCTGGTGAAAATTTCATCCAAATCCATCTAGTAGTTTTTGTGTAATTCTACTGCACAAATACAAACAAAGCCCTTGGTGGAGATATGCACTCTCAAATCATCACCAAAATCTAATCATCTGTTCCCCGTGCCATTACACACCTTTCCTGAAAATTTCATCAAAATCCGTTCATAATTTTTTGAGTTATGTCGGTAACAGACAAACCAACGCCAGCGAAAACATTACCTCCTCCCTTGGCGGAGGTAAAGATGGGCAAATTAGGGTGGCACAGTATTTTTAGTAGTATCCTTAAGAGTGATAAGTTCACAAGGGGATCCAGCCAAAAATCCTTTGAGTTCATAAAGTACTTAATATAACTGGCCATGTGTTTAAAATCCGAATAAGCAGTGCATTAAATGCATGTTTTTGCTGCATCAAGCACCTCTGCAAACAAAGCATCTGTGGCAGTTGCTTAGGCAGGCAGAAAAAAAAACAAAAAAACGAAGACATTAATGAGAGCTAGTGACTGATAACCTAGCACGTGCCGTCATTTAGAAGTACACACACACACACCCATGCACACATACACACACACAGATCAAACCAGACTACGGGACCTCAGGGGTCGGACCATTATGAGGCGGTTGCTGCCTCCATCTGCTATACTTCAAACTAGAAGGATGTCCCATTGATCTCTCTTTTAATCAGTTCCTCTGACATGTGATCAGTGAGACAGGTCATCTCAATAAGCTGACCCCTGAGTCCTGAGTCAAGTCCAACTAAGCAGGTGGGTTGAAGCAGATAGTTGAGGAACATCAACGGCACAAGGAGGGGGATCTATCTATAAATACAAGGAATGTCTATGCGTGTGTGTCTCTCTGTCTGTCTCTCTATCTGTCAGTGTTTTCCTCGCATATCTCTCAGAATCAGAATCAGAATCAGAATCAGGTTTATTGCCATTGTTCATGTAGTACACAAACTAGGAATTTGTCTCGGTGCAATGCTGCAACATTAAACATGATAAGATAAGAGAAATAAACTATACATGTAATAAAGTGTAGGATAAGATTAAGTGATACTGGTCAACAGTTAAAATATATATTAGCCAGCAGCAGATACTGTGGAGAACTATATAGTGCAGTCGGTAATGCAGGAAGAAAACAGTGATGATTGACATGAGTCTGGTTGAGCTGCTGTACATGGTGCACGAGAGTCAATAAGTCACTTAGTGTTCAGCAGTCTGATGGCAGAGGGGAAGAAGCTGTTCATGTGACGGGAGGTTTTAGTCTGGATGGACCGAAGTCTTCTACCAGAGGGGAGGGGGGCAAACAGTACGTGACCAGGGTGTGAGGGATCGGCTATGATCCGGCCAGCACGCCTCCGGGTCCTGGAGATGTACAGATCCTGGAGAGATGGGAGCTTGCAGCCGATCACCTTCTCAGCAGTGCGCACGACGCACTGCAGCCTTAGTCTGTCCCTGGCAGTGGCTCCTGCGTACCACACGGTTATGGAGGTGGTGAGGATGGACTCGATGATGGCTGTGTAGAACTGCACTAACATCTTGGTGGGTAGCTTGAGCTTCCTCAGCTGCCGCAGGAAGAACATCCTCTGCTGGGCTTTTTTGATGAGTGTGCTGATGGTCAGCTCCCATTTGAGGTCCCTGGTGATGGTAGTGCCTAGGAAGTGGAAGGAATCAGCAGTGGTGATGGGAGAGCCTGAGAGGGTGAGGGGGGGCAGAGGAGTAGTGACTTTCCTGAAGTCTACAATCATCTCCACTGTCTTCAGAGCGTTCAGCTGCAGGTTGTTATTGCTGCACCAGGACGCCAGCTGGGCCACCTCTCTCCTGTAGGCGGACTCGTCGCCGTTGGAGATGAGCCCGATGAGGGTGGTGTCGTCCGCAAACTTGATCAACTTGACAGACTGGTGGCTGGAGGTGCAGGAGTTGGTGTAAAGGGAGAAGAGTAGGGGGGAAAGTACACAGCCCTGGGGTGATCCGGTGCTGATGCTAGTATAGTCTGAGACAGTCTTTCCCAGCCGCACATGCTGCCTCCGGTCCGTCAGGAAGTCGATGATCCACCTGCAGAGGGAGTCAGGCACGTTGAGCAGGGACAGCTTGTCCCGGAGCAGAGCGGGGTGGATGGTGTTGAATGCGGAGCTGAAGTCCACAAACAGGATCCTGGCGTAGGTTCCCGGGGAGTCCAGGTGCTGCAGGATGGAGTGGAGGGCCAGGTTGACTGCATCGTCTACAGACCTGTTGGCTCGATAGGCAAACTGCAGCGGGTCCAGGAGAGGGGTGGTGATGGACTTGAGGTGGGACAGGACCAGGCGCTCAAAGGACTTCATGACTACAGAGGTGAGCGCTACAGGTCTGTAGTCATTAAGTCCAGTGATCCGTGGCTTCTTGGGGACAGGGATGATGGTGGAGGATTTGAGGCAGGACGGCACGTGGCATAACTTAAGGGAGGTGTTAAAAATGTCTGTGAATACAGGAGCCAGCTGTTTCGCACAGAGTCTCAGGGTGGAGGGAGACACGCCGTCTGGGCCGGGGGCCTTGCGCGGGTTCAGTCTGGAGAACTGTTTGAGCACATCCTGCTCACTGATGATAAGGGGAGGGGGGGAGGGGGGGGGGTGCCTTAAATGAAGTAGGGAATGTGGAGGCTGTGGAGCTGGAGGGAGGGGGGGAGTTGGACACAGATGACGAGGTGTCAAAACGGGCATAGTGTTGGGACAGTCTTTGACAAAGGGCTTTGTCATCCTGACCTTTAGGAGCCTTAGGTCGATAGTTGGTGATTTGCCTCAGTCCTCTCCACACGGAAGCCGAATCATTAGCAGTGAACTGCTGCTGGAGTCTCTCTGAGTATAGAGATCTCAACCGTTCGTAAGTCTGACCTAAGATTTAATGTGTTTTGTTGAGGTTACGAGGGTGTGCATCCCCAATTATGGAGTTGTTCAGACAAAATATGTAATTATTATCAATAAAAGTTTAGCCATCACTCTGTCTCCTCATACCCAGGCAATACCAATAATCTTCTTCTTTTGGCTGCTCCCTTTAGGGGTCACCACAGCAGATCATGTGCCTCCATCTCACCTTATCCCTTGCATCTTCCTCTGTAACCCCAACCCTCTCTATGTCCTCCTTCACTACATCCATGAATCTTCTCTGTGGTCTTCCTCTTTTCTTCCTGCCTAGCAGCTCCATCTTCAATATCCTTTGTCCAATATACAGACATGAACAAAATTGTCGGTACCCCTTTATTAATGAAAGAAAAACCCACAATGGTCACAGAAATAACCTGAATCTGACAAAAGTGGTAATAAATAAAAATTCTATGAAAATTAACCAATGAAAATCAGACAATGCTTTTGAATTGTGGTTCAACAGAATTATTTTGAAAAACAAACTCATGAAACAGGCCTGGACAAAAATGATGGTACCCTTAACTTAATATTTTGTTGCACAACCTTTTGAGGCAATCACTGCAATCAAACAATTTCTGTAACTGTCAATGAGACTTCTGCACCTCTCAGCAGGTATTTTGGCCCACTCTTCATAAGCAAACTGCTCCAGTTGTCTCAGGTTTGAAGGGTGCCTTCTCCAGACAGCATGTTTCAGCTCCTTCCGCAGATGTTCAGTAGGATTTAGATCAGGGCTCATAGAAGGCCACTTTAGAATAGTCCAATGTTTCACTCTTAGCCATTCTTGGGTGTTTTTAGCTGTGTCTTTTGGGTCATTATCCTGTTGCAAGACCCATGACCTGCGACTGAGACCAAGCTGTCTGACACTGGGCAGCACATTTCTCTCTACAATACCTTGATAGTCTTGAGATTTCATTGTACCCTGCACAGATTCAAGACACCCTGTGCCAGATGCAGCAAAGTAGCCCCAGAACATAACAGAACCTCCTCCATGTTTCACAGTAGGGACAGTGTTCTTTTCTTGCTATGCTTCATTTTTGCATCTGTGAACAGCCTTTACCTTTAACATGCTTGTCTATAATTTTCTCTCTAATCTCCTGAGACAACTCTCTCCTTTGCTTGTCCATGGCTAGTGTGGTACACACCATGTCAACAAACAGCACAATGACTACTTGTCACCCTTTAAATAGGCTGACCGACTGATTACAAGTTTGTAGACACCTGTGATGTTAATTAGAGGACACATCTTGGTTGAACATGTCCCTATGGTCACATTATTACCTCCGCCAGGCCGAAGGCCAGGAGGAGGTTATGTTTTTGCCGGGGTTTGTCTGTCTGTCTGTTTGTTTGTCTGTCTGTTGGTTAGCAAGATAACTCAAAAAGTTTTGGACGGATTTCGATGAAACTTTCAGGCATTGTTGGAAATGGTACAAGGAAGAACTGATTAAATTTTGGGGATGATACGGATCACCGTGTTGATACAGGAATTTTTAAAAGGATTCTTTAACATTGTGACATACGGCCATTTTCAACATGTGTGCAGGGGCAATAGAGGGCGCTGGTCGTCGTGTCTGACGAACACAAACTCCGCCTTCTTCAAAGTTTTAGGGACAAAAGCACGCGGAAAACTGTGGTGGGCAGGGCCCGCCAGCGTGCCTGTGTTTGCACCACGCTGCAAAAGCTGACACGGGCAGCTGTCCGCCACCGGATTATTTGGCACAAACTCCCCGGCCAGCCATAGGGGCTGCGCAAAAAACAGCTCTCTGCCGGGGAAGCTTCAAATCCTTTTTTTTTCCGCGGAGCGCAAACCCAATAAAACCCACGCCAACCTGTCTACCCAATTTGCATCCGTCAAAACAGTGGTGGCCTGGGCCCGCCAGCGTGCCTGTGTTTGCACTACGCTGCAAAAACTGAGACGGGCAGCTGTCCGCCGCCGGATTATTTGGCAGAAATTCCCCAGCCAGCTATAGGGGCTGCGCAAAAACCAGCTCTCTGCCGGGGAAGATTCAAAATCCTCTTTTTTTCCGCGGAGCGCAAACCCAATAAAACCCACGGCAACCTGTCTACGCAATTTGCATCCATCACTGAAGCCCTGAGTGCTGCTTTCAGCGATCTATGAAAACGCTCGCAGCCTGGGACTTTGCACATGAAGGAGATGGACACAACACCAACACTTCAGTTTATTGCCTCCACCAAGGAGGTAATGCTTTTACTACTGAACCCCTAATCCTATCATTGTGAATCCAATTGCTAGTCATATGTTTTCATGGTCAAGGAATCTGAAAACGTACACACAAACACTGTACGGGGGGGAACTGTGGCACTTGGCGGAGGTTTGCGCTCTCCGAGTGCTTTTCTAGTTTTCAATCTTTTCTAGGGGTACCATCATTTTTGTCCAGGCCTGTTTCATGAGTTTGTTTTATAAATAATTCTTTTGAACCACAATTCAAAAGCATTGTCTGATTTTCACTGGTTAATTTTCATAGAATTTTTATATATTACCCTTTTGTCAGATTCAAGTTATTTCTGTGACCACTGTGGGTTTTTCTTTCATTAACAGAGGGGTACCAACAATTTTGTCCACGTCTGTATCCACTATCCCTCCCCTGCACATGTGCAATCCATATCAGCCTTGCCTCTCTTACTTTGTCTCCAAACCGCTCAACCTGAGCTGTCCCTCTGATACACTCATTTCTAATTCTGTCCCTCCTAGTCACTCCCAATGAGACTCTTAGCATCTTCAACTCTGCCACCTCCAGCTCTGCCTCCTGTCTTTTTGTCAGCACCAACTGCAGTAACTGTGTTCACAAAAAAAGTTATATTTACTGTAATAAAGTGGAATGTCACAGGGAATAAGTATTGAACACATGAAGAAAAAGCGGTGCGAAAAGGCATAGAAAGCCAAAAATCCAGCTGAAATCCATCAGAATTAAAGAAGCCATCCCATCTGGTCCAACAACGCCACATCACTGGCCAAGAAGGGTCAAACTCGCCTCTATTTCCTCCTCAAACTGAGGAGAGCATGAGACCTGCCCCCCATCATGTGCTTATTGTCATGTTTGGGGTTGTTTTCAACCCCGTCCACGACCTGTGGCTGTAGGTTTTGATTATTGCCTATTAATTACAGCTGGCAGATTGAGCCTTGCTCTCCGCCAGTCCTACAGCCTTGCCTCCTCCTCTCACCAGACATTCACTGGCTGTATGGTTTCACCACATGCACACATACGCACGCACGCACGCGCACACACACACACACACACACACACACACACACACACACACATAGTTCCAATTGACATAACGTTCGGCTCAGGAGACGCACACACACAGGCTCAGAGTAGTTCAAACTGTTTATTAACAACAGGGATGTTTGGGTGCGTGTCTGCGGAATGTTAATGTGTTGGTGGTGGCGTCTGCTTCGGACCCAGAGGCAGGAGACCGTTCAGCCGGCAACCCTATGGGAGAAATTGGACACAGGGTGATGAGCACACACCAACACAGGAGGAGAATAGGCGAGGGAGAGAAGCTTACTTGTTTGGGCAGATGACTGGCGCTTCAAGGATGGAAGCCCGGGAGACAGCCACCTGCAGGGCTCGGTGCAGCAGCGAGGAGAGACGAGGGACGGGGTTGTCCGCCGCCGAGGAATCCACCTGTGCACAGGGGAGCAGACTGGAGAGATGAGGTGAGTGAACTTCTTACCGGTAAAGAGGATGCTGAAGAGAATGTGGTAGAAGTCCATGCAAGGAAAATGAAGTCTACGGCTTCAGGCCGAAGCTCAGGGCGAGGCGGCTTTTATCCTTCGCCGCTGACGAGTAGCAGGTGTGTGAGCAGGTGGCGCCGCTGATGAATGGCGCGGCGTGACAGTACTCCCCCCTCTAGCAGCGCCTCCTGGCGATGGCTTATCCGGGTGCGCTCGGTGGAAGTCCGCGATGAGCGATGGGTCCAACACAAACGACGGGGGCACCCACTGTCGATGCTCGGGCCCATAGCCCTCCCAGTCCACCAAGTATTGCAACCTACGACCCCGGCGCCGGGAGTCCAGGATGGAGGAGGCGGACCAGGCCGGATGGCCACCAATCATCCGGGGCGCGGGTTGCGCTGCAGGAGGAGGGCAAAGGGGGTCAGTAACCGCCAGTTTCACCTTCGACACGTGGAAAGTAGGATGAATGCGGAGGGAGGGGGGAATAGCCACGCGCACAGCCACCGGGTTGATGATCCGGGTGATGGGGTAGGGACCCATGAAGCGCTGTGCCAGCTTTCTCCTCTCGCCTTTTAGAGTGACGTCCTGGGTGGAAATGTAAACAAGCTGCCCAACTCTGTACGCCGGGGCAGGTCTCCTACGCCGGTCCGCCACAGTCCTGTTGCGCTCCGCTGTGCGCAATAGCGCATGGCGCGCGGCAGCCCAGGTGGAGCGGAACTGCCTGAGATGGGCCCTAACTGACGGGACAGTTACCTCACTCTCCTGCTCCGGAAACAGCGGGGGGTCGTAACCCAGGGACGCTTTGAAGGGGGACATCCCTGTAGCAGAAGAGCGAGCGGTGTTGTGGGCATATTCAACCCAGGCAAGATGGTTGCTCCAGGACGCGGGTTTGGATCTGGACACACAGCGGAGCGCAGCCTCCAGCTCCTGGTTGGTCCTCTCACACTGCCCGTTGGATTGGGGGTGATGGCCAGAGGAGAGGCTCACCTTGGCTCCGATGGCGTTGCAGAAAGACCTCCAAACCTCAGATGAAAACTGGGGGCCCCGGTCCGAGACCACGTCCACCGGAATCCCATGCAGCCTGACCACGTGTTGGACGAGGAGGTCCGCCGTCTCCAGGGCAGTAGGGAGGCCTCGCAGGGGGACGAAGTGCACGGCCTTGGAGAAGCGGTCCACGATGGTCAGGATGGTGTCATAGGAGTTGGAGATGGGGAGTCCGGTGACGAAATCCAGAGCGATGTGCGACCAGGGCCTGCCAGGGACGGGCAGGGGCTGGAGCAGACCCGCTGGAGGGGCATTTCCCGACTTGCAGGTGGCACAGATTGGGCAAGCCCGGGCGTAGCGGGCTGCATCCCTCCGCAGGCCTGGCCACCAAAAGGACCGTTGGAGGAGATCTATCATCCGGGAGGTGCCAGGGTGACAGGTGAGCTTGGAGGTGTGGAGCCAGTGGATGACCTCTCCTCGGACCGCGGATGGCACGAACAGCCTCCCCTCCGGTCCGCCGCCAGGGTCAGGTTCCACCTCCTGTGCCTTCCGGATCTTGCTCTCAATGTCCCACGAGATGGCTCCCACGACGCACGACCTGGGCAGGATGGAGTGGGGCGCCTCCTCCGACTCCACGGGGGCGAACTGCCTGGAGAGGGCGTCAGGCAGGACGTTCTTAGAGCCAGGCCTGAAGGTGATGGAAAATTGGAACCTGGCGAAGAACAGGGACCAGCGCGCCTGGCGGGCGTTCAGGCGCTTGGCAGACCGTAAGTATTCCAGGTTCTTGTGGTCCGTGAGGACCACAAACGGCAGGCTTGCCCCCTCCAACCAGTGGCGCCACTCCTGCAGGGCGAGCTTGATGGCCAAGAGCTCTCTGTCCCCCACATCATAGTTTCTCTCCGCCGGGGACAAGCGCCGGGAGAAGAAGGCGCACGGTCGCTTGGCGCCATCGTCCGGTGACCGCTGGGACAGCACTGCTCCCACTCCCGTGTCCGAGGCGTCTACCTCTACGATGCACTGCAGCGCGGGGTCGACCTGGCGAAGGACCCGGGAGGAGGAGAATTCCGCCTTCAGCGCCTCAAAGGCGGCAGCGACCTCTTCGGTCCACCGGAACGGGACCTTCGGGGACGTGAGGCGGGTCAGTGGTCCAACGATGGCACTGAAGTTGGGAACAAAGCGGCGGTAGAAATTGGCGAAGCCAACAAATTGCTGCACCTGCTTCCGGGATGCAGGTGTAGGCCATTCCACCACCGCCTTTACCTTCTCTGGGTCGGGGAGCACCTTATCGTGGGCGATGATGAACCCCAGGAAGGACGTACTCCTGGCGTAAAATTCACACTTTTCTGCCTTAACGTACAGACGGTTCTCCAGCAGCCTTTGGAGGACCCGCCTCACGTGGACCTGGTGCTCATCCCTGGACTTGGAGAAGATGAGGATATCGTCCAGGTAGACGAACACGAAAAGGCCAATGAAGTCCCGGAGGACGTCATTAATGAGGCGCTGGAAGACTGCAGGAGCGTTGGTCAACCCGAACGGCATCACCAGATATTCAAAGTGGCCGTTCGGGGTACGGAAGGCCGTTTTCCACTCATCTCCCTCCCGGATCCGGACGAGGTGGTAAGCGCTGCGTAGGTCCAGCTTGGTGAACCAGGTCGCCCCCTGGAGGGAGTGGAAAGCAGTGTCCATGAGAGGCAGGGTGTAACGGTCCCTCTCCGTGATATTATTGAGGGCCCGGTAGTCGATACAAGGGCGGAGGGACCCATCCTTTTTCCCCACGAAGAAGAACCCTGCCCCCACGGGTGACGATGATGGGCGGATAATCCCAGCACTTAATGATTCCTTCAGGTAGGCGTTCATCGTCTCCTTCTCCGGCGCAGACAGGCTGTAAAGGCGACCAGAAGGTAAGGGAGCCCCCTGGCGGAGGTTGATGGCGCAGTCATAGGGCCGATGAGGGGGAAGAGACATAGCTTTCGCTTTGCTGAACACCATACCCAGGTCGTGAAATTCTGGGGGCACCAGAGACAGGTCCGGGGGTGCAGCGTCCGTCGCAGGGGGAGGAGCGGACGGAGAGCAGGCAGCGGACTGAAGGCAGGTGCCCATACAGAACGTACTCCATGCCGAGATCCCAGCTGATTTCCAATCCAGGACCGGATTGTGAAGGCGGAGCCAGGGATACCCCAGGATGACGGGCGACACAGAGTTGGGAAGGACGTAAAAGGTCATCTCCTCCCGGTGGTTTCCCGAGATGATGACCGGTAGGGGAACAGTTTGATGTGTCACTCTCCCGAGGGTGGCACGGGAGAGGTGGATCAGGGAGATGGGAGTGTTGAGTGTCTGGCAGCGGATGCCCAATCGGGTTGCCAGGCTTTGTGAAATGAAGCTGCCTTCTGCGCCCGAATCCACCAGTGCGTGGGTGAGGTGCCCAGTAGGGTTATGGCAGAAACGGATGGGCAGCTTCAATTGGGTAAGAGATCCTAACCGATTGACATCCGCGAGGCTTCCAACAGTGACTCGCGGACCCCACCGACTGGCTTTCCGTGGACAACGCTCCACGGTGTGTTGGTCGCCTCCGCAATACATGCAGAGGCCCAACTCACGGCGGCGTTGTTTCTCCACAGGGGAAAGTTTAGTCCAGCCCGTCACCATCGGCTCCGACTCCTCGGGGCGCGATGCTGGCGGCGCCGCCAGGGGGCGAGCTTGGAACAGGTGCGGCGAGGCTCCACGAGGGCGAGAAGAAGAAGACCTCCGCCCCGAGGAGCGCTCGCGCAGCCTGTTATCCAAACTTATCACTAAGGATGTCAGCTCCGCTAGCGTCCCAGGGATATCCCGACCAGCCAGTTCATCCCTCAGATCACTATTGAGGCTGCGGAGGAACAGGCCACAGAGGGAGCGTTCCTCCCAGCCCAATTCCTCCGCCGCTACCCGGAAGTCGACCGAGTGGTCCGCTGCCGACCGGCTTCCCTGCTGGAGAGCGAGAAGCCGATCGACCTGGACCGTTTCGGTTTGTGAGTGGTCAAAGACCTCCAGAAAGCGCCTCACGAATTGGTCATAGGTGAGGGTGGCATAACTGGGCCTCGCCATTACGGCGTAGGTCCAGGTTAACGCACGCCCCTCCAGAAGATTCCCTATGTAACCAATTCGACTGTGATCCGAGGGAAAATCTCCGGGCACACGGTGGAACACGGACTCACACTGCATAATAAACCCCCGCGCTCCGCCGAGCTTACCGCTAAAGCGGGCGGGGGTCGGAATCGGCGTGAGCCGAACCGGTGCCACTGGAGCCGGCTGGACGGCCGCTGGAACAGCAGGAGCCGCGCCACCCTGGCGAGTCGGGAGGAACGGCTGTTGGGGATCCAAGCGGTTCAATCGGTTAGTCAGTTCTAATAATTGATTAAGAACCACCTGTTGCTGATAAACAATCTGATCCACCCGAGCCTCGAGGATGGTAAACCGGTGTGCGAGCCCGCCGTCCGCCGAGCCGCTCTGCTGAAGCCGTACTGACATAACGTTCGGCTCAGGAGACGCACACACACAGGCTCAGAGTAGTTCAAACTGTTTATTAACAACAGGGATGTTTGGGTGCGTGTCTGCGGAATGTTAATGTGTTGGTGGTGGCGTCTGCTTCGGACCCAGAGGCAGGAGACCGTTCAGCCGGCAACCCTATGGGAGAAATTGGACACAGGGTGATGAGCACACACCAACACAGGAGGAGAATAGGCGAGGGAGAGAAGCTTACTTGTTTGGGCAGATGACTGGCGCTTCAAGGATGGAAGCCCGGGAGACAGCCACCTGCAGGGCTCGGTGCAGCAGCGAGGAGAGACGAGGGACGGGGTTGTCCGCCGCCGAGGAATCCACCTGTGCACAGGGGAGCAGACTGGAGAGATGAGGTGAGTGAACTTCTTACCGGTAAAGAGGATGCTGAAGAGAATGTGGTAGAAGTCCATGCAAGGAAAATGAAGTCTACGGCTTCAGGCCGAAGCTCAGGGCGAGGCGGCTTTTATCCTTCGCCGCTGACGAGTAGCAGGTGTGTGAGCAGGTGGCGCCGCTGATGAATGGCGCGGCGTGACACCAATCAGTCACGCACCTGCTTGCCACACGGCTGTGTCCACATGCCTTCGTTAGTGTATTGTGTACTTATAGGGAGGCAGTGTGATCAGTCAGTGTGGCAACTTAAGTCAACATGGGACGACCAAGCGCGCTTGTAGATGGCTCCTTCCCCTTTGGACTTTATGGTGTTGTTTTTCCAGAGCTCCACTCCGACATTCATGTGAGTCTTCATCTTTATTAATTATTTGCCCTTCCTCTCCACTCCTGTTCCGAGCGCATGGAGCTTCTCCTCTCAGCCAACAAGGTTTGCAGCCAGTTGTCTAATCCATAACTCTGTGTGGACTGTACCTGGACATTTTGTGTTTTTCCATTGGTCAAATAAACACGTTACATTACTGCACTTTGGGCTCGCTGCCAATTTATATGTCTGCTGTGAGGCTATGCAGTGGGCATGACAGTAAGCTGCCACCACAAGAGCCCAAGCAGTGAGTAGCATGTTGGTTTTTTTTCCCTTTCATTTTGTGTGTGTTTTTTCCACCTACCTGAACTGGAGAAATCATGTCCTGGCTGGATGAAGCAGAGCTGCTGGATGTGTGTGTCCTGGAGGGTCTCCTGTCTCAGATCGAGACCACCGGTACTGCCGAGTCAGTCCGTGTGAGCTAGGACAGCACAGCTCGATTAATGGAGAAGCGTCCCTATCTGTGGAGCTGCGCGGAGGCCACCTCCATCTTGGCCTCCATTTTTTCCTATTCATGGGAAAGGAACACTTCCTGGGGGACAGGAAGAGGCCGCTCGAAGAGGCCGCTCCGACGCGGGACCCATCCCGTGGGGAGAAGAAGCATTCCTGGAAGCCAGAGGCTCATCACCCTCGTCTCGACCCTGGGCCCACTCCTCCGATACATGAACCTGCGGCTGACTCCCACACCCGGGTTGCCAGGCAAGTGTTTTTTCATCCTTTTTCTTCTGAAAATGATAAACTTTGTCTATCACCCAGGAGAGAGATGCAGGCTGTGTTGTCGCCTTCGTTTTCTCCTCGAGCTGTGGAAATTAAGACCTCTGTTCCCTTTGTGTCTCCCCTGTCTCTGCCTGAGGGTCCATCTGATCACCAGAGGGAGGACCAAGCCTCTCTGACGGCCATGGACCATGGAAGGACCTTTACCGTTTCTCAACCTGCCGAGTCATGTATGCCGTGCCCAGGAGGAACTCCAAAAGCTCCAGCCCCCTGGAACTCTGCTCTGGCTGTCCCGTCAGCCTCCCTCCCTGGGGCCGTCGCAGCTGAGGATCCTTCACCCACAACGCCATCATTGACCGCTGGGAGTGCATCCAGTCCTCCCTCGGCCCCAGCCGCCATCCAGGGTGCAGGGGCAGTTTCCTCAGGTTTTTCCAGGGGGCCCAAGTTTATCACTGACACGTCAAAGGAGGAGTCCAGCCCTGCCACAGCCAATGCGAGGAGCTACACCTCGCCAGCTGCAGCAGGAGACACCATCAGCCAGGAGAACAGGCTAGTTTTCCTTCCTTTTGGTTCTAAAATTTTTGAAAATTCTTGCCTGATCCCTGGTAGAGAGTCTCTGGGTGTGCAGTCCCCAGAGGCCTCTCCACCTGCTGCAGTCACTGTCATCTCACCAACTCTCTCCATATCTCCTCCTGTCACCTCTGAGCGTCCACTGACCCTGGGGCTCCAGATGAAGGAGGAGCCCGTGGAGCAGAGAGACACCACCCCAGCCCCGCGGAGCCACCGTGGCCAGAGAGAGGGTGCTGTGACCGACCTGGAGCCTGTGCCGACGAAGGAGCATCCCCTGACTTCAGTCACTCGGGGTCCAGCACAATGTGAGACTCCACCTCCAGAATCCATGCCAGGAGGGTCGCCTGCATTGGAACCTTCACTGGAGGAGGCCAAGACTGCGACTACTATCACGCCTGCTGCGGAGGCCGCCACAGCAGAGTCAGCGCCTGAGCTGCACCTCCTGGAGGCCAAGCCCGTGGAGATGTCGCCCGGATCGTCGAAGTCCTGGATGGCAGTGGAGCTTGAGCTAAGGCAAGTGCTCTCTTTTGTCTTTTTCTTTTCCCTTATAGAGCATTTTTGCCTAGCTTCAGGTGAGGAAAGCCAGCTGCAGCCACACGCTGCCCCTGAGCTCGCTTCACTGGGCTCTGCCGCTGCCAGCGACCCTGACCCCTCCTCCTTTGTATCTGAGTCCTTTTCTAGGGTCACCGGAGAGAGGTCCACGTTGTCGGACAAGGCGGAGGTTCTGGGCTCGCCATTGGAGGTTATCATCCTCGCGGGTGCAGCCAAGGCCCATTCGGGGTCCACCGCAGGTGCAGCAAGGGTCCTCCCGGGCTCCAACGTGGGTGCAACCATGGCTCGATCGGGGTCCACCGTGGGTGCTACACTGACCCAATCGGGGCTCACCGCGGGTGCAACTAAAGTTCTGCGTCACATCTGGACCATCGAGGGTGTTGCCAGCCAATGCAAAGACATCAGGGTCTCCTTCCCCCTTCCAGAGGCCTGGTGGGGGATCCTTCTCTTCCTGCTGGACACCGTCATGATTTGCCGGGTCCTGTCACCAGTGGCCACAAGGGTCTCCTTTCTCTGGTCCGGCGCCCACCTCCCAGTCTCCTGGTGGGCAGACTGCTTCCTTGCTTTTCCCCTTGGTTCTGGTGGCCCAACAATGTGGATCAGCCACCTGAGGGTCTGTGTCTCCTGGTTAAGGGGCCACTTTCTGGCCCGTTTCACCTGGCCCGGTGGCTGAGGAACACCAGTCGGCCGCCCAAGAAACTGTACTGTTGGGGTCGGTGGCCAGGTTTTCCAGGTAGGCCACCTGACTCACCTTGCCTGGTGGCCCGGCTGGCGTTGGACTTTGGCAGGCCACCTGGCCTGGTTCATGGATAGTCGTGGGCCTGGGACAGTGATCAGCCCCCTGAGCATTGGGACTCTTGGGTTTCAGGAGGGGTGATTGTGTTTTTGGGGTTGGGAAATGTCGTGTTCATTGTGTTGTATTGTGGTGTTTATCTTTTCCTGGTTAATCCCTCCTAACCTGTTTTCCCCCACCTCCCACCCTGGGTTGTTGTATTGGTTCTTGGAGGAGGAGGGAGGGCAGATTTTGTTTTCTGTTTTGATGGTACGGTGGGTGTCTGGTCTCCACCCCTTGAGGAGGGGCTCTGTCATGTTCGGGGTTGTTTTCAACCCCGTCCACGACCTGTGGCTGTAGGTTTTGATTATTGCCTATTACTTCCAGTTGGCAGATTGAGCCTTGCTCTCCGCCAGTCCTACAGCCATGCCTCCTCCTCTCACCAGACATTCACCAGCTGTATGGTTCCACCACATGCACACATACGCACGCACGCACGCACACACACGCACGCACACACACGCGCGCACACACACACAGTTCCAATCAGTCACGCACCTGCTTGCCACACAGCTGTGTCTACTTGCCTTCGTTAGTGTATTGTGTACTTATAGGGAGGCAGTGTGATCAGTCAGTGTGGCAGCTTAAGTCAACATGGGACGACCAGGCATGCTTGTAGTTGGCTCCTTCCCCTTTGGACTTTATGGTGTTGTTTTGCCAGAGCTCCACTCCGACATTCATGTGAGTCTTCATCTTAATTATTTGCCCTTCCTCTCCACTCTTGTTCCGAGCGCATGGGGCTTCTCCTCTCAGCCAACAAGATTTGTAGACGGTTGTCTACTCCATAACTCAGTGTGGACTGTACCTGGGCATTTTGTGTTTTTCCATTGGTCAAATAAACACGTTACATTACTGCACTTTGGGCTCGCTGCCAATTTATACGTCCGCTGCGAGGTTACGCAGCGGGCATGACACTTATTCTACCAGGGCACCATTGAGAGCATCCTCACCAACTGCATCACGGAGTGGTACAGAAGCTGCACCGCCTCCTGCCAGAAGACACTACAACACACAGTCAAAACAGCCAGCAAGAACATCAGTGTCCCTCTGCCCCCCCCCCCCAGACATCTACCACACCTGCCTCACTTGCAGAGCTATCAATATCGCAGGCGACATCTCCCAACCCTAACACTTCCTCTTCAGCCCCCTGCCCTCGGGAAGAAGGTACCGGAGCCTCTGGGCCCACTCCACAAGACTGCTAAACAGCTTTGTTCACCAGGCCATCAGGACCCTGAACTCTGCCCACCCCCCCTCCCCCGGACCGTAACACATTCACCCACACAGTAACTACCTCAGTTGTTTGCACAGAAACACTTGGCACACCAACAGTAATACATCTGCTGCTGTATGTCTCTGCACCTTACTGCAATCATTTGCACAAATGTTATACCTGCTGCTGTCTGTATTACAATGCTGATCATGTGCAGTATAATCAGTCACTGTCTGCACCTACACTATCGCACTGAACTTGCAATTATGGGTATTACTGCTCTGCCTTTTCTGTATATAGGATTGCTGGGTTTTATCCATCCATCCATCCATCTTCTTCCGCTTAATCCTTTTCGGGTCGCGGGGGGGCTGGAACCTATCCCAGCATCTTTGGGCGAGAGGCAGGGTACACCCTGGACAGATCGCCAGTCCATCGCAGGGCCAACACAGAGAGACAGACAACCATTTACTCTCACATTCATACCTAAGGACAATTTAGAATTCCCAGTTTGAGGCCAATTAACCTAACTTGCATGTTTTTTTTTTAAATAGGTCCTTATTTGCTTTCCATCGGAAGTCAAAGTCAAAGTGCCTTTATTGTCATTCCATTGCTAAAAAAACAATACAACAAAATTGAGATACTGCTCCCTAAATCTACTGGATCGCCCATAAATCTACTGGAGGAAAAGCCCCCAGGAAGCAGCTGGCCACCAAGGCTGCTCGGAAAAGCGCTCCGGCCACCGGCAGAGTGAAGAAGCCTCACCGTTACAGGCCCGGTACCGTGGCTCTGAGAGAGATCCGTCGCTACCAGAAATCCACGGAGCTGCTCATCCGTAAGCTGCCCTTCCAGCGCCTGGTGAGGGAGATCGCTCAGGACTTCAAGACCGACCTGCGCTTCCAGAGCTCCGCCGTCATGGCTCTGCAGGAGGCCAGCGAGGCCTACCTGGTGGGTCTCTTCGAGGACACCAACCTGTGCGCCATCCACGCCAAGAGGGTCACCATCATGCCCAAAGACATCCAGCTGGCCCGCTGCATCTGCGGAGAGAGAGCTTAGACTTTCTGCTGCACATCCACCAACCACAATGCTCCGCACTCTGTGTCTATATATATATATTAGTGCTGTCCAGCGATTAAAATATTTAATCATAATTAATCACACGATCTCATAGTTAACTCATGATTAATCACATTTTAGTTGCGTATTTTTGTCTCATGAAAAACCATTGTAATTCTCTTAACAGCACAAAAAGTGAGTGGGCTTGCTTTGTACAAATGTTTTTTATTATTATTATCATTGCAAAGCATCCATATCTTCCGTATTAGACCGAGAAAACAAAACAGGACATATTACTCTGAAAATAAAAAAATGTTTTCTTTTTTCCTTTTCATTAGTTTAGTAACCCTGCCACTGATATCTGCAATAAAAAAAGATACATACAAATAAAAAATATATAGGCACAAAAGCAGCCCCTTAAATACAAAATGAAAACAAGAGGAGAGTGTCCCCTGAGAGGAGTAGTACAGTCTAATGACTGTATAGTAGCCCAACTGCTGCAGTTTTAAACTTACCAACACAGCCTCTTGAACATGAACATAATGTAACTGCTAGCACGTAACAGGTGAGTCAACCTAAAGGCCTACTTTCTGTCTTTGAGCCAGTTGCTCAAACAGACAAGCCTATTGACATTTTCAGACAACAGGGAAGATCGTTTTTTCTGAACGACATGTCCAGACAGTGAAAACAATCGTTCACATGGTACTGACGTGGCAGGCGTTGCTAAGTATTTGCATGCAAGGGAGGCCATCTCACTGTGTGACGCTTTATGTGTGGACCACCATTCCTGTGGAGAGTCTTCAATGCCAATCATAGGTTCTGCCTTGTAGCGCTCAATGCAGCATTCCACGGTGTCCTCCTCTTCATCTGAGGAAGATTCTTGTGCAAACATGAGAGCTGGCTTCTTCTTCTCTGGCTCAGGCATGCTTTGGTCATCGCGCTGCTGGTCTCCCCTTCTCCTGCTGCTGGAGTAAGGCACGGATGGAATCCCACACGACAACCCGGTCAGGTTTGCTCAGACACTTGAGGTCCTTAAACCTTGAAATGAAATAATAAAAAATATCACGTTATTGCCATACAAGCAAAGGCACTAGTAAAACAAAACATTGACCTAATCTCTATTCCAGATTCAGAAGAAAAAAATGGATATTGAAGAGAACCAACCCACAAAACAAAGTGGTGCTTAAGACAAACAAAATACTGAGAAGAATGTAGAATGAATATCTTACCTTGGGTCGAGTGCTGTAGCAACCCTGAGCCATGCGATGTTCAACTTCTCTTTGCGACCTTCCATATCCGCTGAAAAGGTTTCCTTGAACTTGATCAAGTACGCTGGGTCGTCCTCAGTGACTTCCATTACTCGGGACAGGTGACATAATGCTGGCATCACCACAGAGCAAGAAACAAACTTCTCTCCACCCAGAAGATCTGTCACATATCTGCAACAATATACAAAAGCTCTTTCACAAAACTCTGTCACACACATACGGACACCTGATACATAACCTACAGTTACAGTGATGGGAGGGGATATGAGGAATCACATGTGTTCCTGCGCGCACACACACACACACACATTACCCATTTACAGTGCTGTGCGGGACAAACACACACAGTTGAAGGGAGAAAGGTGATACCGACAGACAGACATTAGGGCCTGTGTCCACCAAATGCATTTTTAGGGCGGAAAGTGCTGAAAACCTAGCCTCTTGGGCGCTTCCTGGCCTTCTCTGTTGTTAAGTTACACAGGGAATCAAAGCTATTGAAACAGTCACTGATTATGTCAAAATACAGAAAAAATATACAGATAATCACGAGCTACACTTTGAGTAAAATGAAGCAAACAAACAGTCTACACATAGAGATGGCCCATCTAAAACATGCCACAGGGTGGTATTTTACGTTGGGTGAGACAGGTGCTAATGTTTCTGTCTTGACACAGATCTACTTTAATTGTTAAAGAATCAGATATAGGCTACAAGACATAATTAGGCCTACCTGCAATGCTCCAACGCAGCTTCGAGCTTCTTTGTTTTCTCCAGCTCCGTTGCTGTTGGCATGGTGACTTTGGTTGAGTGTAGGGCCAGGGCAGCTGTCAGAGGTTCAATATTCCGGTTGACACGCTTTATCATTTCAAGGGTACTATTCCATCTTGTTGCTACCTCCTGCGTGAGCGCTTCTTCTTTCTGGTTGTGTGTGATTTGCTGCCGCTCGAGTTCCAGGGCATTCGTTGGGCTGTGTTTAAAGTGTCCCACAAGTTTTCTGCATTTTGCCAATGCGCTGTCGAATGGGCTATTGTGCAGAGAAACCATGACTGCTCGGTGCACGCTGTGTGCGATGCACGGCAGGTGTTCAAAGGGGAGCTCTCTGGCTGCAGCCATCATATTGCGTGCACTATCCGTGGTCAGTGAAACAACTTTCTTTTCGATGCCCCACTCTCTGGCTACATTCATGAAGTGCTCTGCAACATTATCAGCGAAGTGCCTCTCTTCTGTCTTCATAACAGTCAAAGCATGGGACTGAAGTTTCCACTGTGGGGTGAAATAATGTGCTGTGACCCCGAGGTAGTTGTCATTGCCAAGTGACGTCCAGTAATCTCCCGTTAGCGCGACTATTTCTGTCTGCCCCAATGCCTGTTGTAACTGGGACTTCTCCGTTTCAAACAACGTTTCTATCCGGCATGTGATAGTAGCTCTGGAAGGAGTTTCGTAGGTCCAGTCGTTGGATGCGATGCGAATTATCTCGGCCAGACCTTCATTCTCCACAATACTAACGGGCCTGCATGCCGTAGCCACCCACTTAGCTATGGCAGCTGTTAGCTTCATTTTAGTAGCAGCATCCATGGGCCGCTGTCGGAAGCCATCCAAACTTGTTTGGTTCTGACGCGGAGGAGGCAAAGCTACATCACTGGTGTGTTTGGCCATCAAATGGTATTTTAAACTGGATGTGCTTCGATGGTAGCTAAGTTCACATCGACAATAAGTGCAAATAACTTTAGTTTTATCGATCGAACCATCCTTTCCTATTTTAAATGTAAACTTTCCGTTCAGAAGTGTCCCTGGTGCGTCCATTACTGTGGCTGACTAGTGCCGCCAGTGCCGCGCGCTTTAGTCGTTGGGTTCTTCTTTGTTTGATATTTGAAATCGTATCCTTCGTTCCGCCACCATGTGTACGTGCGTGGTATTACAGCCAGTACACTGTGCTTATGAAAAACTACGGTCACAGCATTAATCTCGCGTTAAAAAAAATCTCGCCATTAAAAAGGCGTTTGAGTTAACGCGATAATAACGCGATATTTTGACAGCACTAATATATACAGTATATATATATTTATAGTAATATGTACATATGTATACTAGCTGCTCTTGTTTTTTCTTGCTTTCTGATTGTTGCTCTGAGTGTTGCGATCCCTGTGCTGTTGCAATCCTGGAATTTCCCCATTGTGGGACTAATAAAAGCTTATCTTATCTTATCTTAAAACAAACTATCACACTCACAGTTCACTCATGCATTTAACATTCTCATAATTACAACAATAAATAATGTTTAAAACAATAATACCTAAAAAGTTAAATACAGTATGTACATAGCAATAATAAAAACATACTGAGCGATAAATAAATAAGACCAGCTTATACACAAGGTTATTGCCACAAAATAACCTAAAATAACATCAGCAGTCTGTATGTGTTACATAAATCTGTTCAAAATACGTACTGCTGTTGTTGTACTGCTATGATTAATCCTGGTAGTCCGGGTTTTATGGGATCTGTACCGCTTTCCTGAGGGGAGCAAGTGAAAGAAATCATGACCTGGATGAGTGCATTCCTTAATAATGGCAGTAGCTCTGTTGGAAGAAACCGGCGAAATCCCGGGGTAAACCCACGCAGACACGAGGAGAACATGCATTTTTTCTTTATTTACACTATGGGTCGCATTACTGTACATAGACTGCATGCCTGTAGAACACAGGTGTAAGCAAGGGTGTAAGCAAGCACGTCAGCACTCATTCAGTGATGCCTGCCTTTGATCTTTGATGGTGTCTAGTGAGTCCTATGATCTTTGATGATGTCATAGTGAGTGCTATGATCGTGAGTCATGCCTGTGTTTGATCTTTGAAGATGTCCTATGCCCTATGATCTTTGATGATGGCATAGCGATGATGTACTGCTTCGAAAGGGTGTAAGATTTCCAGATTTACACACAAACTGACAGATTTCTTGAATTTATCAAGTGATATTTTTAAGATTTCCAGATTTACCGCTTCAAATGGGCATGGTTTAAAATGCTGTGTCCTATTGTGTATATGACTGCATGGTCTTTTTGTCTATATGACGGCATCGCGAGTCCTGATGTTCACTGTATATGACATCATAAAGACATCAAGGACAGCATCATATCATACGCTGTCAGGCAGGCATCACTGACATCATAAAAACATGAAGGCAGGCTTGATGTCCTATGATGCAGACATCATAGGGACATCATAGGAACATCATAGGCTCTCCTATGATGCAGACATTATAGGGACATCATAGGCACATCATAGGCCATCCTATGATGTCCTATGTTTGTGACACACAGACAGACAGGCACACACACACACAGTTTTCTTGAATTTATAGAGTGATAGAGTGATACTAGTGCATAGCTGTGAATGCCCGTGCATACCTGTGCATGCCCGTAGAAACCAAGTATAAGCAAGTATTTCTGCATGCCCGTAGAAAGCAGGTGTAAGCAAGGGTGTAAGCAAGCACGTCAGCACTCATTCAGTGATGCCTGCCTTTGATCTTTGATGATGTCATAGCGAGTCCTATGAGCTTTGATGATGTCATAGTGGGTCCTATGATCTTTGATGATGGCATAGCGAGTCCTATGATGCCCACATTTGATCTTTGATGATGTCATAGCGAGTCCTATGATCTTTGAAGATGTCATAGTGAATCCTATGATGGTGAGTGATGCCTGCTTTGATCTTTGATGTCCTATGATCGTGAGTGAGCCTGAGTGATACCTGCCTTTGGGCTTTGATGATGTCGTAGCGAGTCCAATGATCGTGAGTGATGCCTGCCTTTGATCTTTGATGTCCTATGAGCCATCATATAGACACCATTGTCTTCTTCTTCTTCTTTTAGATTTGATTGGCGGTTGGCAACCAGCTTACAGGTACCTTACCACCACCACTCTATATATAATTCAAGAAATCTCTTCTTCTTCTTTTAGATTTGATTGGCAGTTGGCAACCAACTTACAGATGCATTACCACCACTGACTTGATTATCATCACTCTATATCTTTGTATAAGGAGGTCTGAACAACTCATGTATGAAAAAATTATCTGTCCTTGGACTGTGTCCGAGGTGTGGCCAGCAAAAAGTGTCCTACTGACACCAACTGCTCTAATACTAAATGTGTCTGATCAGAGGAGCCTCCGACACCATTGTCATAGACACTGTAACACACACACACATTTTCTTGAATCACTCAATACTATGGTGTCTATATGACATCATATAGACATCACGTAGACATCAAAAGAACATCATAGGCGACTCTCTTGATGATGTCATAGCAAGTCCTATTGTCATATCCTGGTGAGTGCACGCCCCCTCCTTCCTGATTCTCCGGCTCCTCAGGTAATCAACTCACCTGGGAGATGAGACACACCTGCTACCTCTGCCTAGCCAGCACTTATAAGGACCTGTTCTTCTACCAGCTCCGTTCCCCCACCAACTACGTATGCCGGGGAGGTGGGGAAATGCAAGGATTTTTTGTGCTAAGTATGGCTATACCTGGGTCAGGTGGGACAAGAGTACCAAGATGAGATCTCTAAAATTCCCTTTATGACAGTCCTGCTCCGGGCTCGAGCCCTTAGTTGGGCTCGGTCTGTTCTTCATAGTCTGGGGTGGTCCGACTACACCTTTGAACAATTTGTGGTCAAGTTCACCCATACTTTTGATCGTTCTGAGAGTGAGGGGAACATTATAAGCCGCCTGTTATTGCACCGCCAGGGGAGTTGGTCTGTAGCCGACTACTCAGTGGTTTTGGGTCGAAGCAGCGGACTCTGGGTGGAACGACATTGCGTTACGCAGCGCCATCCTCCATGGTTTAAACCCCCACCTCCACGATGACCTGGCGGCTTATGCTGTTCCCTCCTCTCTGGACGGTCTTATTGTTCAGGCAGTCGGTTTGGATAACCGGTACCGCGAGCATGCGAAGGAGCGCCAATCCTCCTCTTGTTCATCCGTTGCGCGAGTGCCCCTCCCGGCTGCTAACACAGGAGGTGCTGATCCTTCCCCTGATCCGATGGTGCTCGGCCTGGCTCGGTTGAGTCCGCAGGAGTGCCAGCAGCGGAGGAGGATCGGCGCGTGCATGTACTGTGGCTCATTGAAACACAGGCTGGACGACTGCCCCCTGGCATCAAAAGACGTGGCCTGTCGGTAGCCATGGGGGGTCTGATGGGCGGGACTCATTCTAATCCCACCGGTAATTTCTCTGTTCCGGTCCTCGTTCAATTACCGGGGATCGAGAGGAGGGTTATGGCGTTACTGGATTTGGGGGCAGAGCAGAATTTTGTCTCCTCCCAGCCCCTCCCAGGAGATGGGTATTCCCACTTCCAAATTGCTCAAACCCATGAACGTTACCACCTTATCGGTTCAAAGTATCACGTTAGTCTCGAAACGCATGGCACCAATCTTGGTCCTTCTTTCCAGGAACCACCAGGAGGAGTTACTGTTTCTCATTTTTCCCAATTCATCCTCCTCGATGGTTCTGGGTTATCCTTGGCTCTGGAGAAACAATCCCATTATAAATTGGGCACAAAACTCCATCTCTTCCTGGAGTCCATTCTGTTTGGCATCATGTTTAAGTTCGGCTGAGTGTTCTCCATTTCTGCCCATTTCTTTCCCTCCAGCCGAGCTGCCGGACCTCACCCTCGTACCTGAGGTCTATCACAACCTTGGGGAGGTCTTTAGCAAGTCAAGAGCACTGTCACTTCCTCCTCACCACTCTTATGACTGTGCAGTAGATCTCCTCCTGGGTGAGCAGCTGCCGTCCAGCTGGCTCTATAGCATTTCTGGCCCAGAGAGGGAGGCAATGGAGAGATACTGTATATTAAAGACTCTCTGAACGTCGGCCTTATTCAGCCATCCTCGGCTGATCTTGGGGCCAATTTTTTTTTTTTTATTGGAAAGAAGGACAGATCTCTATGCATTGATTACCAGAAATTAAAATGATAAATATCCTCTGCCCCTGATCAACTCCACGTTTGAGCTCCTTCAGCACGTGCGGGTGTTTTCCAAACTTGATTTGTGTAATGCTTACCATTTAATCCGTATACGCGAAAGGGATGAATGGAACACGGCTTTTAAAACTCATCTGGGGTAGTGTGAGTATTTAGTCATGCCATTCGGGCTCACCAATGCTCCTGCCATCTTCCAGCTTCTCATTAACGACGTTCTTCGCGACACGATAAATCAGTTTGTGTTCGTCTACAGGGCTCACCCCCTTCGAGGCCTCGATGGGGTAAACCCCTCCCCTGTTGCCCATGGTGGAGACGGAAGTCGCGGTGTCATCCGTGGGGGTTCATGCATGCTGCTGCTGCCAGCTCTGGAGGTCCACTCGAGCCGCCCTCCTCCGCTCTTCGGAGCGCAACCGCCAGTATGCTGACTAGAAGCGGACCCCAGTCCCGAAGTACGTGGTTGGTCAGCGCGTGTGGTTATCGGCGGACCAAATACCCCTTCAAGACGGACTCCAGGAAGCTTTCACCTCGCTTCCTGGGTCTGTATCCCATCAGCAGGATCATCCAACGACACAACGGTCCGCCTACAGCTCCCACGGATCCTCCAAGTGCACCCGACTTTCCACGTTTCCCACATCAAACCCCTTTCCGCCAGTCCTCTTTGTCCTCCCCCTAAGCCGCCTCCTCCTCCCCGGACTCTCAACGGCCAGACCACCTACAACATCCAAAGGATCCTGGATGTTCGCTGTCGGGGCTGGGGCCTGCAGTATCTGGTCCACTGGGAGGGCTACGGTCCGGAAGAAAGGTTGTGGATCCCTAGGTCACACTTCCATGACAAAGGAATGGTCCGGGCCTACCATCGAGCCCATCCGGACAAGCCCGGTGGACTGCCAGGAGGCGCTCCTTGGGGGAGACACTGTCATATCCTGGTGAGCACACACCCCCTCCTTACTGATTCTCCTTCTCCTCAGGTAATCAACCCACCTGGGAGATGAGATGCACCTGCTACCTCTGCCTCGCCAGCGCTTATAAGGACCTGCTCTTCTACATTTCAGCGCTGGCTTGTCTGGGTATACTGCCTCGCAATGACTAAGCTAAGTTAAACTAACTTTTTGAAGGTGAATTCTTGCCATTCACCCTCTCGCTTTCTCCTTCTCCCACAGGTTACTGCCATTTGTGTGGTGTGTTTCCAGGGATTGTATGTGCTTACCTGCCCCATCATCCACTTCCTGCTGCAGCTGTTTCCTCCACCCGGTCAGGCACTCCCCAGCTCATTCCCTCTTCACTCTCCACCAGCGTCATCCTGCTGGTTCGTCTCTTCACGCTGGGCTTTCCTGTCGGACCATCTGCTTGATCTACGTAAGTGGCTAATTGGCATTCTCCACCTCCCAGTCTCTCTTCTCCAACTGACAGCTCTCGTCTCTCTCCCCACAGACTGTTTATTCTGGCCAGTGACGTTTTCCCTAGCTGTGCTCCTCTCCTTTTGAAATTAATAAGCTGTGTAAATGCGCTTCCAGTGTCATGAGTGTTTACTCAGGTGTTGCATTCTGCTCATGGACTGACCTCTCACTAATGATGACACCTATGATCATGAGTGATGCCTGACTTTGATCTTTGATGTCCTATGATCGTGAGTGAGTGTGAGTGATGCCTGCCTTTGATCTTTGATGATGTCATAGCGAGTCCTACGATCATGAGTGATGCCTGCCTTTGATCTTTGATGTCCTATGATCCATCATATAGACACCATAGTCATAGACACTGTGACACACACACAGATTTTCTTGAATCGCTCTATACTATGGTGTCTATCTGACACCATATAGACATCATGTAGACATCACAGCAACATCATAGGCAACTCTATACTATGGTGTCTATATGACACCATATAGACTCATGTAGACATCACAGGAGCATCATAGGCAATCCTATGATCTATATGATCTCCACCCATAGATAAACAGCTCTCTCTTTTCTCACCCATAACCACTGATGAACTTTCCGAAATACTCTCCAGCATGAAATCATCTACATGCCCCCGGGACCCCATCCCCTCCCCCCTTATCAAAGTCTGTCTCACCCCTCTTGCCCCCCTTATCATCGACACCATCAACTCCTCCCTCACCACTGGCACTGTCCCCCGATCACTTAAGATTGCTGCCATCACCCCCCTCCTTAAGAAACCTGGCCTGGACTTTGACGACCCCAACAATTTCAGACCTATCTCCAACCTCCCATTTCTGGCTAAAATATTGGAAAAAGCTGTCGCCACTCAACTCAAGAAACACCTCCTCTCCCTCAAACTCTACAAAACATTTCAATCTGGATTCCGTTCTCACCACAGCACTGAAACCGCCCTCCTCAGGGCCACCAATGACCTCCTGCTCGCCTCTGACTCTGGCTCCCTCACCATTCTTCTCCTCCTCGATCTCAGCGCTGCTTGCGATACCATCAATCATTCCATCCTGCTCCGTCGTCTGCTTTCTATTGGCATCACTGACTCCGCCCTCTCTTGGTTCACCTCCTACCTGTCTGAGAGATTCCAGTATATCTCCATCAACAATCATAAATCACGCACCACCCCCGTCTCACACAGTGTCCCTCAAGGCTTTGTGCTCGGTCCGACCCTTTTCATTCTCTACATGCTTCCGCTTGGTCACACCATCCGTCAACACGGTCTTCACTTTCACTGCTACACCGACGACACCCAGCTGTACATCTCCTCTAAATCCATCACCCCCGCCATTCTCTCCACCATCACCGACTGCCTTACAGACATAAAAACCTGGATGACTAACAACTTTCTCAAGCTAAACAGCAATAAAACAGAAATCATCATTTTTGGACCAAAATCTCTTTTACCCTCTTCCCAGAACTTTTCATTCCAAATCGATGGTCACTCAGTCACCTCCTCCCCCCTGGCCAGAAACCTCGGCATTATCATGGACCCCACCCTCCCCTTCAAATCTCACATCAACCATATCACCAAAACATCATTTTTTCATCTTTGTAATATTGCACGCCTCCGTCCCACCCTCTCACCCTCTGCTGCTGAAATACTTATCCACGCCTTCATCACCTCCAGACTTGATTACTGTAACAGCATTCTGTATGGACTTCCTTCCACCATCCTCCAAAAACTACAGTATGTCCAAAACTCAGCCGCCCGCCTACTTACTCACTCCCGCCCCAGAGACCACATCACTCCTCTCCTCCGTCAGCTCCACTGGCTCCCCATTCAACAGCGCATCAACTTCAAGATCCTCCTCATCACCTATAAAGCTCTCCATAACCTCGCCCCCTCATACCTAACGGGACCTTCTGTCTCGTCATTCTCCCACTCGTCTCCTCCGCTCTGCTGACGCTCACCTTCTTACCCCCATCACCAAGACAAAATTCCGCACCCTGGGTGATAGATCATTCGCCATCGCCACACCAACCCTCTGGAATTCCTTGCCCCTTCACATCCGGTCTGCCAACACACTTGCTTCTTTTAAAAGTCAACTCAAAACCCATCTTTTTAAATCTACCTATAAAAACTGACTGCCTCTTCTACCTATGTGTACCTATGTGTATGTGTTTACCCATTCTCTGTATGTTTGTCCCTATGCTGCTTTGTAAAGCGTCTTTGAGTATTTAGAAAAGCGCTATATAAGACTGATGTATTATTATTATTATTATTATATAGACATCATGTAGAGATCATAGGAACATCATAGGCGAGCCTATGATCTTTTAGTGAGTCCTATGGTCGTGACACACACACACACACACACACACACACATAGACACAGACACACAGACATAAGAGAGACAGCTCACCTATGGGCGTTCATTAAAGATTGAAGTACGTGGCGGTAATGCACCTGTGTGCTTGTTGCCAACTGCCAATCAAATCTAAAAGAAGAAGAGATGAGAGAGAAATGGCATTTCAATTCTCCTTTATGTCCTGTACATATAGAAGTATTGACAAATAAAAATCTTTGAATCTTTGAATCTTAATTTCAGCAGGTTAAGTCCTGACTGACAGCCTTTAAAAAGGTCTGTTAATAACATTCTTGAATTATATATAGAGTGATATGTAATGGTCAAGGGCCAGAGACAGATAGTGATGATATAGAGTGAAGTACGTGGCGGTAATGCACCTGTAAGCTTGTTGCCAACCGCCAATCAAAACTACTTCTTTTAGAATTGATTGGCGGTTGGCAACCAGCCTACAGGTGCATTACAGCCACACACTTTATATATGTCTGTCTTTCTGTGTGTCTTCTTCTGGTTACTGGCGGATAGCAAACAACTGAAAGGTGCATACTGCCACCTACTGTACAAGACTGTGAAACATTATGTCATCTGAGCCCGACCCCTAAATTCTATGACTTAATCGTGTACTATTTAAAAAAGAGAAAAGAGCCCTTCTCATGATTCTTATTGCCTCTCCATCTGTTCCCAGAATCCCAGTTAAATCCCATTCCCTACCGGCCTCTCGAACTTCATTTTCCATTATCTGTCTTTCATTTCCGTATTTGTGACAGTGTAATAAGATGTGCTCGACATTTTCTTTTACTCCACATTCTCTAGATTTGTCACTTTAGCTTTTCCCCATGGTGAATAAAGTTCTGTTTAAACCTGTGTGATCCAGTCTGTGTCTTGCCATAATGATGTCTTCCCTCCTTTTGGTTGTTATGAAATTCTTTATTGCAATAGATTTTTGTATTTTGTAATACAATCTACCTTTATGGTCTTCATCCCATCTTTTTGCCATAGCTCAGTTCCTTTTTTCTTGATTACTGCTTTCCCTTCACTTTTTCCAAGAGACAATGGTATAGTTATCTCTTTTCCAAGAGCATTTTTTGCTAATTTGTCTGCACAATCATTCCCTTTCAACCTTGATCTGCAGGAACCCAACAAAACTGAGCTTCTCCACCACCCCTGTGTACCCTAAATAAACTGTGATATAGCTCAATCACCAAGTCTTCCCTTGTAGATTTTAGTGTCTGTATGGTTTTTAGTGCTGCAAGTGAGTCCGTGCACACCACCACCCGGTCCGGTCTGACCTCCTCCACCCCACTGCAAAGCAATAATTATTGCCACCATCTCTGCTGAAAACACGGATGTATTGTTGGAGAGTCTTTTTGCGATGGTCACTTTAAACTCTGGGATGTATACTCCAACTCCAGCAGAGCCCTCTTTCTTTGAACCGTCAATATAGAGCCATGAGAAGTTATAGTAATTATTCCTGAGGTAAATGCTTGTTTTAACACCAACTTCACTCATATGCCAATCCTTTTTCCTCATTAGCAGACTAGCGTCTACTTCTATTCCCGGAAACAGCCAAGGGGGAACATTACTCACTGGACTGGTGTTAGCTATATCAATAGTGTGCAGCCCATACATTCTGGTCCTTCTTTCAATTGTCCACCCAAACCCACGTCCCTGGAAATTAGAATATTCCCAGCAGACTTGTAGTGTTGTTTTTGAAATATTTGCTTCGTCACTTCCTTTCAGCTTGACCCAGTATGACAATGCGAGTTTATCTCTTCTCAAATCCATTGGCATTTCTTTTGTTTCTATTAAAACTGCATTGTTTGGTGTTGTTTTGATGGCTCCAATGCACAGGCGAAGCACTCTATGCTGCATTCTAATTTTTTTGTGTCTGTTTTTCCTCATAACTTTGTGACGTGTTCCTCATAGCTTTGTGACGTTTTCCTCATAGCTGTGTGACGTTTTTCTCATAGCTTTATGATGTTTTCCTCATAGCTTTGTGACATTTTCTTCATAGCTTTTTGACATTTTCCTCATCGCTTTGTGACATTTCCTCAGAGCTTTGTGATGTTTTCCTCATAGCTTTGTAACGTTTTCCTCATAGCTTTGGGATGTTCTTCTTCTTTACTTTCATATCTGGGTCTCTGTAGTGTGTAGCTGCGGCTCATCTCATTATTCCTCTTCTTCCTTTACACTTGATTGGCGATTGATACACCAGCCCATGATGTCTTTGAACTTAAAGATCCCCCACTTAACAAGTCCTCAACTGCTTCCCAATGTAGCCCCTTAAAAATGCCTAGATATTTTTCTGCTGCTTTCACAATGATTGATTTTTTCGGTTTTCTTGGAAGTTTGTGAGGTGCAGCTTACCACATCTACCACAAATAAGACAAAATTATTTTCCTTCAAAACCAGAGTATCTTCCTTAATTCTACATGCACTGCAAGTCTCCACACTTTCCCTGTTTGAGTCCACTCCCACTTTTTTAGCTGGCACCTTTTTCACAGCTTCTGCATATGTTAATTCCTGGAAGACTTTTTATCTGCTGAATTTCTGCTGCTCTTTTGCTGGCTTCACAACGTCGATATGCAGAGCTATGTTCACCACCGCAGTTACAGCACTTTAACTTGGCTCCTCTTTCACACTTTCCATATTCATGTTCACCGGAGCATCTGGCACATCGTTGTCTACCTTTGCATATCGCTGCTACATGACCAAACTTTTGACATTTGAAACATGTGAGTGGAGGACGAACGTAAAGTCTGACTTCATAGCTCATGTAGCCAATATACACCTTACTTGGCAGTCTTGTTTCATCAAATTTTAACATTACTGACAGACTATCACATTTTTTGCCGTTTCTATTACCTTTCAACCTCCGTACCTAGTGACTCTGATTACTTTTCCTCTGTATCATCACTCTATATTGTCACGCAGTGTCTTAACTGAGCTAGCTTTTAGCAGAGCTGGGATACATCAAAACCCAAGTCATCTTCTTTTAGATTTGATTGGCAGTTGGCAACCAGCTTACAGGTGCATCACCGCCACTGACTTGACCATCATCACTCTATATCTTTGTATAAGGAGTTCTCACAAGGAGGTCTGAACAACTCCTTATGTTTGAAAAAATTATCCGTCCTTGGACATACCATCACTCTATATATAAAAGAAGAAGAGATAGTGTACTCTCACACTCGGCTGCACAAATAATTTTTTCACACATAGGGAGTTGTTCAGAGCTCCTTGCTGAATGTTCCTGTGAGCACTGTTGGAGCCATCATTCAGAAGTGGAAAGAACATTATTTTACCATAAATTGGCCAGGAAATCGACCAGGAGCTCCTTGTAAGATTTCTGACAGAGGAATCAAAAGAATTATCAGAAGAGTTATCCAAGACCCAAAGACCACTGGTGGAGAGCTCCAAAAATACCTTGAGTTAGCAGGTATTGCTGTTTAAAAAAAAAAAAAAAAAAAAAAACAAGAAGTAATGCACTCAACTGACATGGGCTCAATGTCCACTCATCTTGCGAGACGCCATTGCTGAAGAAAAAGCATGTTGAAGCTTGTTTAAAGTTTGCTGCACAGCATTTGGGCAAGCCCGTAAAATACTGGGAGAATATAGTCTGGTCAGATGGGACCAAAACTGAACTTTTTGGATGCCACAACACACAGCAAGTTTGGGGGAGAAATGGCACTGTACATCAGCCCCAAAACATCATACCAACAATGAAGTTTGGAGGTGGAAGCATCATTGTGTGAGGGTGTTTTTCAGCACATAGTACAGGCAGACTTCATATAATTGAAGGAAAGATGAATGGACAAATGTACAGAGACATCCTTGATAAGAACTGTTGCCATCTGCCAAGAGGCTGAAGATGAAATGAGGGTGGACATTTCAGCAAGACAATGATCCCAAACACACAGCCAAGGAAACTCTCAATTGGCTCCAGTGAAGGAAAATAAAGGTGCTAGAATGGCCCAGTCAGTCACCTGACTTGAATCCAATTGAAGATCTATGGAAGGAACTGAAGATCAAGGTTCATAGAAGACACCCACAGAACCTTCAAGATTTGAAGACAGTTTGTGTGGAAGAATGGGTTAAAATCACTCCTGAGCAATGCCTGCACCTAGTTTCTCCATACAGGAGGCGTCTGGAAGCTGTTATTACCAACAAAGGCTTTTCTACTAAATAGTAAATAAATTTCACCAAGTGTGTTCAATACTTATTCCCTATGCAATTCCACTTTATTAAATATAACTTATTTTGTGAACACAGTTGCTTTGATTTCTTTGCATGTATAAATTACTTTGGTTGTTACTGATACCTGGCGAAAATCTCAGGTCGATGGCTCCATCAGAAATACTGTATGTTTAATGAGAAAAATATATATGAAATGTTGACGTGTTAATACTTATTTTCCCTGTTGTCTAGAAATCTGCAGCTTTTGTTACTCTAAATTTGTGATGTAGTTCTTGTGAATTTATTATTAATTTTTCTGTGGAAATGTGCTACCCCCTCCCCCGCATCCATGATTGCTTTCTCACAAATGTGTTACTTTTTCTCATAAATTTGCAATTTTACTTGTAAATTAGCATCCTTTGTCGTATTTTTGCACCTTTATTCTTCCATATTTATAGTTAATTTACATCCATAGGCTTTACTTTATGCTAAATTTCATCATCTAAGAAGCAGTATTTTTTTTCTTCATTCAGCAACATCTACTGTGGAAACAAACATTTTTTCACCAAATTGTGTCCACGAAAATTTGCATGGAGCGGAATTTGAGCTTAACATCAAGATAATAGGTAAAAAAGTAAAAACTACTTGTCATATGCGTGCGTAAAACGCAGTGCATGTGGAAATAGAACATGAAATCCAAACGCGGGAGAAAGTTGAGTGTGCTTTATTAACAAAAGGTGAGATACAGTCCAAGCTAACATACAGCGAAGCAAGTACGATGAGGAGTCACTGGGATTACACGCTGGACGCTCCAGGCTAAGGGAGAGTGAATACGGAGGGAACCCAGGATGCTACAGGCAGAACTGAGCAGCGACGGCAAGGAAGAGAGGCTCCACAGCACTTCCAAACATGACTGGGCAGCAAGAGCAAGCAGAGAGTACTCACAGTCCAGGAACCGAGCAGTCCATAGTGAAAAATACCAGCAGACGTCCCAGAAAGACAATGCAGCTGACAGAGATGAAGACAATCAGGACAATCATCCGGCAATGTACCACAGCAAACACAGATCTAATATAGTGCAACCACTAATGAACTGAGTGCATGCCAGTGTGAGTAATGAGTGCGTGGGTGTGTGTGAGTGAAGACAGGTGCATGAGTGAGTGTCAGTATGTGAGTGAGAATGAATGGTGTTTGTGTGTGTATGTATGTGTGTGCATGCAAGAACAAACAGGAGTGCACAAACGAGGATGACAAACAGCTGGTGAGAACTGGCAGAGTGAGGCATGGCTGTCAGCTGGCAGGGAGCCAAGATCCAGTGGCTCCAAAGTGTGCTGCCAGAAGCACATAGAGAACAACAGTACAAGAGGAAAGACAGCCACATGTCAGGGAACTGGATTGGAAGGAGGTCCAACCCAGTTCATGACAGAGCCCCCCCACCTCAAGGGGTGGAATCCAGACACCCCACCATATCATCAAAAGAACACGAAAGAAACACAAAGAGTGGGTGGGAGGTGGGGGAACAGGTCAAGAGGGAACCAACAAAAATAACACGACAATATAATACAAGAAAACACAGTACACCCCCTAACCCCAACACTTAGAGCAATACCCCCAAGACCCAGGAGTCCAGAAGTTCAGGGGGCCGACCAGAGTCCCCGGCCCAGCAGGTAGCCCACGGAACAGTGTCAGGTGGCCTGCCAGAGCAAATGGGCCACCCGACCCGGAAACCCAGTCCTTTGGGCGGCCAGCCCGCATAGTTGAGCCACCAGGACCGGAGGGGCAAACGAAGAGGCGACCTACCCAACAAAAGGCTAAAAGGTGGGTGGCCAGACCAGAGAAGGGGGATCCCAGCGGTCTCTGGTGGAAAGGCCTGGTGGACCACGGCGGTGCCCAGAAGAAGAGAGAGGAACACCCAGAAGGCCTCTGGAAGGGAAGAGGAGACCTTGCTGTCCTTAGACTGGCCGGCTGCACCCTCAGTGGTGGACTGAAGCTCGGCCATGCCCGTGGTGGACCCGGGCTGGACCATGGCTGCACCCACGGCGGTCCCAGCCCGGGACACAGTTGCACCCACCTAGGACCCCGACCGGGCCATAGTTGCGCCCACGGTGGAACCCGGCTAGGCCCCTGCTGCACCCACGGTGGGACCTGGCTGGGTCATGGCTGCACCCATAGTGAGCAGGCAAACCTGCAGGAGCACCAGTCTGAGGAAGCAGTCTATGGTAGGACCCCTGATGACCTCGGCGGAGGGAGCTGGGACCTCAACATCGTGTGCCAGTTGGACCAGACCCATGAAGAGCCCCGGTGGCGGCGGACCCTCTCCAGCGACCCTAGACACAGGCTCAAGGGAAGCAGAGAGAGAGAGAGAGGGTCAGGGTCACTGGCAGCGGCGGAGCCCAGCGAGGTGAGCTCAGGTGCAGCAGGTGGCTGCACCTGATTCTCCTCACCAAGAGCCAGGCAAGAATGCTCTAATACAGAGAAGAGAAAAAACAAAATACAGCACTTGCCTGAGCTCAAGCTCCACTGCCGTCCAGGACTCCGACGATCCAAACAACGAATCTCCAGCAGGCTCAGCCTTCAGCAGGTATGGTTCAGGTGTTAACTCCGCTGCGGCAGCCCTCGCAGCAGGCATGGTGGAAAGGACAGTCCTAGACACCTCCAGAGAGCGCTCCCACGCAGGTGACTCTCCCAGCATGGAATCTGGAGGTGCAGTTCCTGGCTGTGCTGGACGCCTAAGATCAAAGCCAGGGGACACCTCTCGGCTGGCACAGGCTTTGGTTCAGTCACAGCACTCCTACCCTGTTCAGTAGGGCTCTGCAGGGCTGGGATGAGGTCCTCCAGCACCGCATGCCCCCCCACCCCCCACCCCCCGGTAGTTAGACTTCCGGACCAGTGGACACTCAGAGGCGAGGGGAAGAGACTTAAACAGGGTAGACCAGTCATTAAAGATAGCAATGGGTGGTGAGGACCCAGTGGACTGCATACCCAGGCCCCCACCCCCGGGAGGCAGGCAAGGTAACTTTTCAGATTGAAGAGTAGAATGGGTAAACACTTGCCTGTTCTCCTCGGGCGTGGTGGTGTCCATTGCAGTAACCCCCATCCCCTCCATCTCCACATCTATGATGAACTTGGGACCCTTGGGACAACCCGAGAGGGCCGCCCCCACATACTGGATAATGGGCAGGACCGAGAGAGGAGTGACTGCACTCCCAGTGGCTGATGACGGTGCTGCGAACGAAGGACCCTCAGCTGCGACGACCCCGAGGATGCCAGCTGATTTGACAGCCGGGGCAGCATTCCTAGGGGACTGGGGCTTTAAGAGTTCCGCCCAAACCTGGCAAGCTCGAATCAGCAGGCTGAGAGATGGGTGAGTTCCTCCCAGGGCCCACGGTCGTCTGAGATGCTCGGTCCTCCGGCATGAGCAGAGGAGACACAGAGGAAAAGGAGGTTTTAACCACTGCAGCTCAGGGAGAGAATGCAGATGATTGCTGTGTCTCTTTCCCGGATGACAGACAAGGTTTATCATTTTCAGAAGAAAAAGGATGAAAAAACACTTGCCTGACAACCCGGGTCTGAATGTTCACTGCAGATGGTGGGCGGTCGCTTCCCTCCATGTGTCGCAGAAGAGAGGACTCAGGATGAAGGTGACGAGCCCTCCGGCTTCCGGGAATGTTCCTTCTTCACACGGGGCGGCTCCGGCGTCGGAATAGCTTCCTCCTGTCCTTTGCTCTCACATGAATAGGAGAAAATGGAGGCTAGGACGCTGATGGCCTCCAAGCAGCTCCACAGATTGGGGCGTATCTCCATTAATTGTGCTGCGTTGTCCTGGCCCACACGGACTGATTCGGGAGTACCGGTGGTCTGGATCCATGACAGGAGACCCTCCAGGACGCACATGCCTTGCAGCTCCTCTTCATCAAGCCAGGACCTGATTCTCCAGTTCAGGTGGGTAAAAAAAACACACAGATGGATGAGGAAACAACAAATGTACACTCAGCTCCTCTGCTGGATTTCTTAATCTGGCTGGATGATTCTGTCATATGCATGTGTAAAACGCTGCGCATGTGGAAATAGAACATGAAATCCAAACACAGGAGAAAGTTGAGTGTGCTTTATTAACAAAAGGTGAGATACAGTCCAAGCTAACATACAGCGAAACAAGTACGACGAGGAGTCACTGGGATTACACGCTGGACGCTCCAGGCTAAGGGAGAGTGAATACGGAGGGAACCCAGGGTACTACTTGCAGAACTGAGCAGCGAGGGCAAGGAAGAGAGGCCCCACAGCACTTCCAGACGTGACTGGGCAGCGAGAGCAAGCAGAGAGTACTCACAGTCCAGGAACCGAGCAGTCCATAGCAAAAAATCCCAGCAGACGATCCAGGAAGACAATGCGGCTGACAGCGCTGAAGACAATCGGGACAAACAATCATCCGGCAATGCACCACAGCGAACACAGATCTAATATAGTGCAACCACTAACGAACTGAGTGCATGCCAGTGCCTGCCAATCCTGGTGTGACTAATGAGTGTGTGGGTGTGTGTGAGTGAAGACAGGTGCATTGTCAGTATGTGAGTGAGAATGAATGGTGTTTGTGTGTGTGTGTGTGTGTGTGTGTGTGTGTGTGTGTGTGTGTGTGTGTGTGTGTGTGTGTGTGTGTGTGTGTGTGTGTGTGTGTGTGTGTGTGTGCGCGTGCAAGAACAAACACGAGTGCACAAATGAGGATGACAAACAGCTGGTGAGAACTGGCAGAGGGAGGCATGGCTGTCAGTTGGCAGGGAGCCAAGATCCAGTGGCTCCAAAGTGCACTGCCAGAAGCACATAGAGAAACAACAGTACTAAAGGAAAGACAGCCACATGTCAGGGAATTGGGTTGGACACTACTAGGAATGTTTATTACAAATATGCAGCTTTTTTATAATGTGATTATTTTTACGTGAAAAAAAAAAAATCATACTTTTCTTTTAACTTCAGAACTTCTTAATGTAATTTCAAGTTTTTTAACCACAAAAAAATGGAGTAGCTGTGCGGCAGGTGTAGTGGAGCCAACAACTGATTGGCGGGTGAGGGGTTTCAATTCCTGCTCTGTCTGCAGTCTGCATGCCGAAGTGTCCTTGAGCAAGACACTGAACCCCCATTTGCTTCTGGTGGGTCAGGCCAGTGCCGGTGTATGGCAGCTCCGCTGCCATCAGTGTGTGAATGTGCGCGTGAATGGATGGATAGCAGGATCTGTAAAGCACTTTGGTCATCCAGAGATGAGTAAAAATGCATTAAGTGAATGCCATTTACCATAAAAATTGTAGTTTTTGCTTATAAATTTTCATATTAACACATACTGTAGGTTTATGTAGCCTGTTTTTTTTTTTCTTGGAAATTTAGAACTTTATTTAAAAATCTTTGTAATGGGGAATTAATTAGTTTCTCATTTGCATAAGAAAAATATGTCATAGTCAGAGAAGTTTGATATATTTGATGGCAGCTAAAAAGAAGTTCTGAAAGTTAGTTCACTAATCTGAGGTCCTGGGACTCTTAAGGTTCTGCTCATTTTTTGATCACAACTTCTGGAGTCTCCAGCCTTGTTGAATGCAGTCAGTCTTTCAGTCAGACCAATTATTACTGTCATTAAATACTGAGGGATGTAGATTCCGGGCTAGTCCAAAAAACATCCAGATAGTGCTAACAGCACACCTGCCACAGATTATCAAATAATAATGAGATTCACTTTAATTTACTTCCCTTCCTGTAATAAAAGGGATTTATAACAGTGAGCGAAGTGATGACGTAACTGGCTGGTACCGTCATCACGCTGACTTACTGTATATAAGGGAAGAGCTGGCCATGTTGTGCGTCTTTTGCTAGCTCTCTTGCTACCGGCACAGTTAGGAGCTGAGTGCTCATTCACTTGTATTGTATTACTGAGAGTTTCTGCAATAAAGTTCAGTTCTAGCACAGCTCACTCGTCCGTGGTCATTCCCAGGTTTGTGGACATAACATTTGTGGACATAACATTTGGCGACGACCGTTAAACTATGGAGGCATGCCTGAGGCCACTAAAGCCCCTTTTCCACTAGTACCTACTTAGCCCTACTCACCTTGACTTGACCCACTTTGGGCTCATTTCCACTAAAATAAGAGCCAGTGCTAGTTTGGTTCTGGGGCTGGTGCCAGTGCTTAACCAGTTCAACTGTAGTGCCTCATAAGAACCAGCTGGTTTTCCACCGATATGTTGCTAGTCAGGGCTACGTCATTACATAGTGTGAAGCGCCTTTATGCAACCCCGCAGAACACCACAGAAGAAGTAGTAGCGCTAGCTTGTCAACAGCTTGTCAACATGTAGGAGTTTGTTGTCTCTTTGGGAGCGCTGCTTTTATTATTCCAAACCTGTAATACCATTCAAAAATAGTTTTATTCTTAATGGCAGAGAACGGCAGCTACATTTAACCCTTGTATTATGTTGAAAAAAAATTACATTGATTATGTTGCTGGTCATTTTGACCCGTACTGTGTCAATCCACTCAAAACAGTCAAAAAACAGGTTAAACCAATAACAACTTTATTTTAGATTATATAAACATATATAAAAGAGACATAACAATACATTTTTAATTTCAACACTATATTTAAGAACTATTTTGTTCAAGTTTTTCCCTCTGCATTTTTTTTTCCATTTAACTTGCCCCTTTTTCTCACATTTTCAATGTTCAACATTTTCAGTGCTCTCCACATGATAGACAGAATGTAACTGTGTGCTTTCTGCAGATGTAATTATTGCATTTCACACAAGAGGTACTTGTTTTACTGTCCTCTCGGGGGGGACAGACCTGGCATCTTTTCCGTTTCTTTACACCTGTGTCCACTGGATCCATTGCAGATTGGTTGGATGACCTGACCTTGACCTTTTCAATGACAGCTGCAGCTGCTGGGGATCGAGATGGCCTGGCTCGCCTCTGGATCTTGGGAGTGACAAGTGCTTTGCCGAGTTCTTCCAGGAAAAGCCGACGTCGGTACAATTTGCTGGCATTCCATTGCTGGTTGATTTCAGTCCACAGGACATAGGCATTGTAAGCAGACACATCAACAATGTTGTAGAAAATCACCAAGGGCCAACGGGCAGTCTTGCGCTGGCAGCTGTATGTTGCTGTGACTTTGTCCAGATTGTCAATTCCTCCTTCGGTGGAGTTGTAGTCCAGGATCATTTGTGGCTTCATGTCTTCTCTTGTGCTCAGAGATGCATCTGTGTGCATTGTGCTCATTACAAGAACATTCTTGTTTCTCTTTGGGCAGTATGAAACAACTGCTGCTTTCTCAGTGAAAACAAATATTGAGGAATGCAGTGGTCTGCCCTGCATCTTCAGAATTTCACTGGGTCTTATTTCTTCTGACTGTTCCCAACATAGTCAGCTTTCTCTTCTGAAGTCCATCTCCAAGGCGGTAGGATGTAAAGAAGTTGCCACATGTGATGTTATGACCTTGCAACCCTTCACTCATCTCCAGCACCACACGCATCCCCTGATTCTTCTCAGATGCTCCTCCAGGTAGCTTTCCAGTATACACTTGCATATTCCATGCATTGCTAGATTTTGCATCACAGGCTACCCACATTTTGATGCCATACTTGGCAGGCTTGTTGGGCATGTACTGTCCGAAAGGACAGCGCCCCCTGAATGGTACAAGGCGCTCATCTACAGTAACATGGGGAGCAGGATTGTATAACAAAGGTAGAATTTCAACCCATTTGTCCCATACATCTCTAAACACAGCTAGTTTGTCTCTTTCACGTCGACCAGCTCTGGTGTCACGGTTGTCAAATCGGATGACACGAGATATCATGTGAAATGTCTCCAGAGACATTGTTGCTCAAAAGATTGGCCTTCCATACTCTTCATCCCATAGACTTGCAGTTGCTTCTCCCTTTGACCTGTACACTCCAGCTAATAACAGAATTCCAATGTAAGCATGCAAGTCAGTCTGATCCAGTGGCTTCCATTTCTCCTGAAATACACGACTGCCCTCCAAGTTGGTCATTTCCAGTACAATCTTCTCTATTGGTGGGGATATGAAGAGCTGAAATGCTGATTGAATGTCATCAACTCGTATGACAGCAAATTTTGTAGGACCAGGAGTCATTTTGATGACACTGGAAGATGACAGTCTACCTCGGCTTTGGTGTGATGATGTTGACCATTTTATATTACCATCTTTAGATGCCCATGTCCCCTCTGTGGATGATGATTGCTGCATTCCTTGGCTTTCATCCGATGGAGACACAACGGCAGGCTCGTCCTCTGAATCCTCCTCATCGTCGGAAAATTGACAATCTGGATCATCAATTACATTGTCCTCGGTCTCTGAAATCTCTTCCTCTGCGTCACTATCCCAGTTCAAAATATGTGATGAAGCTTCTTCAGCTGTAAACCTTCTGGAGCTCATTTTTGGTGTGTTTGTCAAAGAAATGGCATGAGAAAAGTGACAAGGACAAGGGAGAGAAAGTCCCTCCTCGACACACACCTGGGTCTCTGGCAGTCAAAATACAATTAATTGGGCAGTCAAAATAAAGTACATCAAAGAGGCATGTTTATTTTGGATCTGTACAGCTACTTACCCACATAAAAGTGTCCAGGTCAAAATGACCCGCAACATCATCTTTGTATACAAACTCTGCACATACATTCCACTACACATCAAAGTGTCCAGATTTTACACACCAGTTCATGACCCTAGATGAGGAAAAGCCACAAAATTTCATGAAGAAAAAGAAAGGATAACCTGTACTTTGGTCAACACAAAAACCGAAATGGGTCAAATTGACCCTTAACACAATACAAGGGGGAGACCGGTAATTATCAATATTTCAGTTGTCAGCCATTGTTAGATTAAGTCTGTAGCACAAACATTGACTACACTTTTAAACATAATATTTATGTCAGTTCTGTAATAGGTGGTGTTATGGCGCATTATGAGACGGAGGTCACCTGTTACGTCATGCCAAAAAATGATCAGCTGCCCAAAAAATGATCGCCAGGGGCCATATTGTTTTGGGTTTATATTAGCCGTTAAGTTTATATTTCAACAGATAAACAGTACTTAGTTAGGTATAACAAGATATATCTAACACTTATGATGCATTTTGAACCCGAAACAAACTTGATCTAGGATTAAAAGCAATTAAAATAATGCAGTCACAAGGTTACATGGACAAATGCATAGATTTACTGCATATATACATGAAGATACTGCATCAATACATATTCTATGTACCGCCAAACAACGATGTTTTTGCACATAAATATTGCAGTCATAATTTTTCAGATGTGATAAAACCTCAAAACATTTAGACACATTGTAGGTGGACTGAGACCAGGCAGTACACCTTTAACAAGTGGGCACTCCTGGCTCCTGTAGACTATGATCACTTTTTGGCACGACACAGGATTTCACCACCCAGCCGACCCCATGCAGAAGTGGCTGATGAAACCCTTTTCGGACACAGGCAGACTTACCCCTGAGCAACGTAACTACAACTACCGGGTGAGCCGTGCACGTTCAGTTGTGGAAATGGCTTTCAGTGGCTTGAAAGGACAATGGAGGTCCCTCCTGAAAAGGAATGACTGCAAACTGGAGCTGAGCAAGAAAATGGTGCTCACCTGCTGCATACTTGATAATATTTGTGAGGAACATGGTGACAACTTTGGACTCCCAGACACACATGATCACAGTCAGCTTCCAGTTCAGCCACTACCTGACCATGCCAGTGTAGAAGGGGTAATGGAGTATTTTAACAGTGGGGAGCAATAACCTGTTTAGTGCCTGTCATATCATTTACAAAATATAACATGTGAAGTAGTTCAAAATAATTAATGAATAAAACATTCAGCTGACAATCAGTCCTCAGTGTACTCTGTTTTAAAGTATTTATGGTGTATGTATATATTCTATAGGCACATTTACAGAGTTGTTAAAGGTATACGCCTTCTGTACTTGTATGTAATCTATTCTGGTTAAAGTACTGATTCAAGTTTTTATTCATGTAGGGGTAACAAGAAACAGACTGTAAAGTGTAAAAGTTAAAAGTACTTTCCCCAGAAATGATTTTGTCCAGAGCTGATAGAATGTCATGTAGTACGTTGTCAAAAGAATATAAACTCATTATCATTTTTGAAGCTGGCAACTTGGAACATTTTCCACAGAAAAAGTGCATAGATTTAAAGTTTGTTGGTGCTTGTTCTTTAGAAAATGTGAAAAGAAAAATTGTCAAAAATATGTGCGTAAAGTCCACAAATACCTGATATATTGTCCAATACCTGAAAAAATGAACTTGCAGTAATTCAGTACTTGTACTTTCACTTCCCACCACTACAGTGTTATAGTGATTTGATTGTTTGCTCTAAATAGCTTTACATTCCATGCATATGTTTGGTGTGAGGAAAACAATTAATGTAGAAGCAGAAAAACACAGGAAAGAAAGCTTTTATTTACAAAATGTTCAAAAACTTAAGACTGCTACATATGAAACATTATGTACATACAGCCAAAAATATCATTGCTGTGATAGTTACTTTGCAGTCCCTCAAACACAGACACAACGTGTCCCATCAGTCCAACAAAGGTATTGATACTGTCCTCCATTTTCTGGATGCTTTGCAGCAAAGCGGAGGTCAGCTGCTCCTCCCTCCTGCTCTGCTCCTGCTGTTTCTCATCTGACCTCTCCAGGTAGTCAAGAAGGAGGTCCATGTTTGTGTCCCACTTCTGTTTCCCTGTTTTAAAGTACAAAAATAAGCAATATAAAATAACCACACACTGAAAAATGCAGGAATTGTCAATCCAAGATCGAATGTGTCTATTCAACATCCATTTCCTGGAATTTCCCCATTGTGGGACTAATAAAGGCTTATCTTATCTTATCTTATCTTATCTTATCTTATCTTATTTACTGTTAGTGGTATCACAACATTCAATTCAAGTGTATAATTGGTTTAATTCACTCCCTCCTTTGTGTGAATGGGTCATGATCTGAACATATATTACCTAATCTGGTCTGATGAGAATAGGAAGAGCAAGAGGAGGACAAGCTTGGTGCTGGTGAAGGTGAGCTGGACACCACAGGTCTGGGTGGTTCTCCCTCATCATCCAGGTATAATAAATCTGTAAATACAAAAAAAAGGTGTTTTAGTTTGTGCAGTGTCCAACTTAAGCCTTCCATTAAATGTGCAGACATAGAAGGCAATTTTATTCAATATCAATAGTAGCAAAGCTTACATGTCTGATTATGGAATAGAAGAATAGGAATAGAATAGGCTTCGTTGTCATTGTACAGTTGCACAGTACAATGACATTGCAGGTGCTCCACCAGGCTACTGCGCTATAAAGTAAGAGAAGGATTAGGCACGGTGGAGGAGTGGTTAGCACTGCGCCAGCAAAGCAACTCACCCTTGGCCGGGGGATCCTGGGTTCGATCCCAGCCCCTGACCAACAGTGATCTGTGTGGAGATTGCATGTTCTCCTCGTGTCTGCGTGGGTTTACTCTGGGATTTCTCTGGTTTCCTCCCACATGCCAAAAACATGCACGTTAGGTTAATTGGCATCAAGCTAGGGATTCTAAATTGTCCTTAGGTATGACTGTGAGAGTGAATGGTTGTCTGTCTCTCTGTGTTGGCCCTGCGATGGACTGGCGATCTGTCCAGGGTGTACCCTGCCTCTCGCCCAAAGATGCTGGGATAGGCTCCAGCCCCCCCCCCCGCGACCCAAAAAGGATTAAGCGGAAGAAGATGGATGGATGGATGGTTACACAACACACAATTAAATGAGTGAAATAAAAAAAATGGCCCAAGATTAAGGAAATAAAAAAAGACAACGTTACTAGTGTCTTTGGTAGAAAAATCTCCCATAACACAATGCAAGGCACCCATTCATACACAGTACTGATACCACAAAAAACGTATTTTGCGCTGGATGTCTTTATAAAAAAAGTATTCTGTAAGACGCTAACATTTTTGTTCTTGTTTCTCTCAAATGAGCATTTCAAGATATACAGTATGGCGATGCCACTGACGTCATTTGAGACAATAAACCGTGTTGATACTGAACAAACAGCGTATTTTGCACTGGATAGCTAACAAAGTATTCTGTAAGACGGTAAGATTTTTGTTCTAGTTTCTCAAACGCGCATTTCTTTATGGCGAGGAGAAACGTTCATGGTAAAAACACTGTTAGCTTGTTAGCATAGCTAACCGAAAATACTATAGTCACAAGAGTGAGTAAAAAAAATCCACACTTTGTTCATTACATATCAATACAAGCGGATATATATGTATATATACAGTATATATACATTAACTTTTGGCATTTTAAAGACAATACACTTACCAGTGTCTTTTGAACAGTTTATTGTACGGACTCAACCATGGCAGTTAAGATGGTCCGGCTGGCTGGCCTGTCCCCCAAAACAGTTCATCAGATGAGTGGCCTCCTCCAGCTTATCTTGTACTTCTGCTCATGTCCACAGAGCCAAGAAATGTGTCTCCTCTTCGCTCCAAATCTGTTTGGTTTTGGAATCCGTCGCTTGCTCTGCTGATTGGAAAGCAACATGGCGGTCAGTAATGTTTTGAAGCTGGTCAGTTAACCACGCCCATGGCTGTGGACATAACCAACGTAAACTGGTGCTGCTGCTGGCCCAGCTAGGAGTTGGGGCCACGATAGCCCCACTTTTGAGAGCCTGGGAATGGTGCTTCAGGCGGTGGAAAACCAAAGAACTGGTGCCAATCAAGGCTCTGGCTCCAGTTAAGCACTGGAACTGTTTTGGTGGAAAAGGCCTGTTTGTAGGGTTTTCCTTTTTTTCGGACCTACTTCAGTGAGGTTCCAACCATGCTGAGTCGAGCTGAAAATGTGATGTCAACAGACTTCAGGCCACTGATTGGTCAGGGTGTAACATCATGAGAGCAACGTCTTCACCAGAATCTTCAGCCACCATTTGCAAAAATTCTTCAACGAGTGAACGACGAGCATCAGTGTCAACATTCAACGACAGAAATGGCTTCACAGAAATCAACACTGTGGTCCAACAGACATTTCTGTGCCTTTTGGCTGATGAGAGAATCCAGAGGGAGCTAGATGGAGCCACCCGAAATGAATTTAGGGCCACCGACCAGCAAATAATGGGAGGTGCACTGGCGTCGACCTGACCACAGCAGTTGAAAACCAGGATGGTGAGTGATGTGATATGATGTGATATTATGCGTCTTTTATGTTATTTATCCCAGTGGTGGAAAGCTCACTTTGAACAAACAACACCATTGTCTCCTGCGTGCAGACAATGAGCTAGCTCGTTAGCCATCAATATTAATTCCGTGCTCTGCTTGTGTTTTGCGCTTGTGTTGACAACATCTGATGAAATAAGCTAGAGTTAATCCTGGTTAAAATGGTGGATTTTAACATGTTGCACTTTCGTGCTCTGCATGTACTTAAGTTCTGTGTATTTTCATTCCAGAGTCTGACCAGCATCTACTTTGACACCGGCAATGTAGCATGACACAGCAATATGTTATGACTGGTAAGTCTGGTATGACTGGTCCACTTGACCTGTTCCCCAATAAACTTATGCAGTACTATAACAGGACACATTATAAATATTTGAGACCCATTGTAGTGCATCCTTTTATATTTTAGCAATATCATAAGTACAAAACACCACCCACACTTCTTGAAGCCAAGGCATGAAGAGACACAGTGGTGACAGAGCAGTAGCTAAACTTTTATTGATAAAAATTACATATTTTGACTGAGCTGCTCCATACTCGGGGATGCACACCCTTGTAACCTCAGCAAAGCACATATAAAACCTTAGGTCAGTCTGACTGAATGTATTAACTCATTCTGATTGCTGAGGCCACAGTAAAAAATGATTTTAAACGTAATCCAGCCCTTGTAAAATCTACTTTACTGAAGCGCAGCTACATGGAAATTGTGGTTAAATACAACAACGAAGTACTTTTTTGTCACATTCCACCACTGGCTTTTAGCAACAAGTGTATTTTCTAAATATATACTTTAAACTTGGTTTGATTAACCACCACCCATTTCTGTCTTTCGTCTAGGCAAGAGGAAAACGATACACCCCAAACCAGACCTTATGTCATTTACAGACAAGGTGAAGATCTGCTGAACCAGGACCAGCGTGAGCGGCACATCCAGTTGCTTCGCAGTGAGGCAAGGGAGCATGAAACTACCTTGTGAAGAGAGGAGATGGCTCAGAATGCTGCCTTCAATCAAGCGTTCCTTGGTGTGCTGGGCCACCTTGTGAAGGTGATGAGTGGCTGGCGTGTGCAACCCATTCTAAGTTTTGGTGGGTTTTTTTTACAGTTTAGAGTTTGAATTTGCACATTCTAAATAATCTGGATTTTACTGCTGATTGTAATAAACAATTTAGTGACATGTGTTTGCATCATGATTTTCTATTTTGTCTGTTAAGGCACCGGTGGGAAAAGAGTCAATAGTACAAACCAATTATCAGTGACATTGAAAATAATGGCTAATTTTTAAGAAAAAGTAACCAAAAAGAATTATTTTATTTACTGAAGACTGTATTGTTGTATGTACCAGTGCAGAAGACACTGCACACTTTAGTGATAGTACCAGTATATGGAGGAATTCTGTGCCATATTAGCATCTATATTTCCTAATAATGGATTAAGGTTTAATGGAATTTAACATTTTAACACAAACTGTGTGGCGGTTCGTTTTAACCCCACAACAGACTAAGGACACTCAGCCCTCTTTTCTCTGTTTTTCTGCTGCATTACTGAGAAGCAATGTGCCATTCATGTATTTGTGATGCAAACATGCATGTGTTGTGATGTAATGCGCCATTCTCTATAGTGTGCATATGGCTTGTCCTTACTGTGCTTTTTCTGAGCATCTTAGATGTGCTTTGGTGTATTAATGTCTACAGGTAGACAAGTTTCTTCTGTCTCACCTATGTGATGTTAATCGATGCCTTTCATCCTTTGTACTCATGCGTCCTGTCCTTACTGTGACCTAGAGACTCAGATCAATATGTAGATGTGCTTGTTAGCCTCTTTGTCTTGCACTTAGAGCGAGGTCTAGCTAATCTGCCCATTGTGATGTATGGCTTACAAATGCAAATACCTCCTGCCTGTTCTGTTGTCCCTTTGATCATTCTAGACTGTGGGGTATGTCTTTTTGATGTATTGTTATGATCAAGTATTTAAGGTGCAACTCTGTAACGCAATCTCTCTCATTCTCTCTCACTCTGATCCTGCAACTGGTAGACACACACTGTGTCCGCCTCTCTTTCTCTGAGAGCTTAGGGATCCCGCTCCGGGCTGCTCCACTATGCACCGGAGAGAGGATCCCGTGAAGGCGACATGATATAATAAAACCTGCTTAAAACCACAGCACTGCTGCTTATTTTTTCATGCCGCTTCACTGGTGACCCCGACGTGATATGAACACGCACACGTTTAGTGCGAAAGCAACCTTCCGAGCTGGACAACCACACAGCTGCGTTGGTGGCCCCTTGAAGACGCACACGTTTTGTGCAACGCAGCCTTCTGTTTTGGATGGCCACGCTGGCGAACCGACGCTGAAAAAAACGAGCGGCCAGCGAACGCAACACCCGGGCATGAATGCTCCGTCGCCTGAGATCTGCACAACCACGCTGGACCGGCCGCTCTCACTGAGAGCGCACGCACCTCGTCCTCTCTCCACGACGGCAACCTCCAGGGCCGACGGGGAGCGCAGCGCGTGGAACTGAACGCACCATGGCCGCACGAGCGACAACGATCGTCTCCTCCCTCCCACCGCTCCAACGCAGCTGCACGAGCCCGGGGCACAAAGATCGTCTATTTCCTCTCAACGCTCCAACGCACCATGGCCAAATCTACAGCAACAGCTCAACCTGGATTTTATTGGCGCCGTCTGCGCTGATCTCCACCAAGTTTCTGCACCCTGACTCACCACTCCAGCGGCCCACCCACGCACTGAACCCCCGCGCACGCATCGGGGAGTTACAAGGACGGCGCATCACGCATGGGACAAGTAACGGCTCCACAGACTGCCTTCCTCCTTCGCCGCTGCCTTTCAGGGCTGCTCGCTCACCTGAGGCACGCATGCAGCATACTGGAAGGATTTGTTAACAGTCTCAGCCACGCCACAGACCGCCATCGTCCTCCGCCGCTGCCCACAGAACCTTCAGGGTTGCTCGTTCACCTGAAGCAAGCACGCAGCTTGCCACTGGATTTTTTAATGGTCTTAGCCACGGCACAACGGGTTCAGCCGTCAGCTGTTCCCGGGAGCTTTGGGGTTGCTTCAGCACCCAAAGCCAACAGTCCCCCTGCTTTGTTTACTTTTTCTCTTACAGCCGCTCCTGCTTTTCTTCATGGCCACAAGAGGAGTCAGAGACTAATTTTTCTTCTTGTGATCTCCGCACGTGCAACGGGACAAACCCTCGACGTCACGGAGCAGCAAGCAATTTTTGCACGGCTCAGGACGATTTCACAGCTCCTGCCGGCACTTACTACCCCTCCCCTCCCTCCCCCTCCGCCTGCAGCGAGCTTCTCCCACAGCTCGCTCACACAGATGGATTATCGAGGTCGCGACCCCCTGCCGCGTCCTCTGGGGGGGAGCGTGTGTGGCGGTTCGTTTTAACCCCACAACAGACTAAGGACACTCAGCCCTCTTTTCTCTGTTTTTCTGCTGCATTACTGAGAAGCAATGTGCCATTCATGTATTTGTGATGCAAACATGCATGTGTTGTGATGTAATGCGCCATTCTCTATAGTGTGCATATGGCTTGTCCTTACTGTGCTTTTTCTGAGCATCTTAGATGTGCTTTGGTGTATTAATGTCTACAGGTAGACGAGTTTCTTCTGTCTCACCTATGTGATGTTAATCGATGCCTTTCATCCTTTGTACTCATGCGTCCTGTCCTTACTGTGACCTAGAGACTCAGATCAATATGTAAATGTGCTTGTTAGCCTCTTTGTCTTGCACTTAGAGCGAGGTCTAGCTAATCTGCCCATTGTGATGTATGGCTTACAAATGCAAATACCTCCTGCCTGTTCTGTTGTCCCTTTGATCATTCTAGACTGTGGGGTATGTCTTTTTGATGTATTGTTATGATCAAGTATTTAAGGTGCAACTCTGTAACGCAATCTCTCTCATTCTCTCTCACTCTGATCCTGCAACTGGTAGACACACACTGTGTCCGCCTCTCTTTCTCTGAGAGCTTAGGGATCCCGCTCCGGGCTGCTCCACTATGCACCGGAGAGAGGATCCCGTGAAGGCGACATGATATAATAAAACCTGCTTAAAACCACAGCACTGCTGCTTATTTTTCCATGCCGCTTCAACTGCTTTATTGTTCGTAATTCTGTTGACAGACTTACACCAAACCAAAAGTGATTTCTCATACTGCTGGATTATTCTTAGACAGCTTTTCCAATCTTTTAGTATTTATGTCACTTGTTGGTAACCTTCACAAATAAAACAAACAAAAGTGGAGACACATCTGCAAAAAGTACAAGTTTATTGTCAAAATTCCCAGTGCAATACTAAATGAATACATGTATAGTACATTGTTGATACAGAGAATATACACTACTCATAAAAAGTTAGGGATATTTGGCTTTCGGGTGAAATTTATGGAAAATGTAAAAAGTTCACGCTACAGTGATATAATATCATGAAAGTAGGGCATTTAAGTAGAAGCATGCAATGGTGATTTCCTCATCTCAAGCAATTTATTGGAACAAAAGCCAACAACAGTGGTGGGTATACCACAACAAAAAATGTCAGTGTCTCAATAACTTGTCATGTGCCCTTGAGCATCAATTTCAGCTTGACAGTGACATCTCATGCTGTTCACAAGTTTCACTCTTCTTGAAGAACGGCCCTCAGGTAATTTAGGTTGTGGGGTGCAGGGTTACAAGCCTCTACATGGCAACTCAGCTGATCCCATAGGTTTTCCATGGGATTCAGGTCTAGAGAAAGTGCAGGCCACTCCATTTGAGAATACTCCAGCCTCCAGCAGTTGTTCTCTGATGATGTGACCTCGATGAGATGGAGCATTGTCATCCATGAAGATGAAATGAGGCCTGTGTTGTTCATACAGGAGCAAAATGACCGGATTATTGATGTTATTCAGGTAATATCGGCTTGTCACTGTACCATTCACAAGGTGTAGGGCAGTTCTGCATTGACTAGACACACCTGCCCAGAGTGTAATGCCACCACAACAGTGGCTGACGCATAGCGCTCTCCTTGACGTCTCCAACATCATTGGTGGCCATCATTTCTGCTCAACATGAATCGATTTTCATCAGAGAACAACACTGAGGCACACTGGTCCCTTGTCCAGCGTAAATGCTCCCTGGCCCATGCAAAACGATGACGCCTGTGCCTGATGGTGTAGTCAGGTACTCTTGCAGGTCGTCTAGCACGCAGACCATGCTGATGTAAATGTTTCAGTTGGTCTGACGTGACACTTGGGTTCCTCTCACCTCCCTTAAATGTGCGTCTAGCTGAGTGGCCTTCATCATCCGGTTCCTCAGGGCACCATTCACAATGAAGTGGTCATCAGCGTGGGATGTGGCGAAAGGACGTCCACTTCTATGCCTTTCTGTGACTCTTCCAGTCTCTCTGTATTTCTGTTGCAACCTGCTGATGACACTCTGTGACACTCTAAGCTCAGTGGCCACTTCCCTCTGAGAACATCCTGTTTGAAGCCTCGCAATGGCGAGGTACTGTTGATCAATTGTGAGGTGTCGTCTTGGTTTCATGATATCAAAATGTGAACAGCATGATGAAGAGGACTGTTTAAAAACCAATTGTGATGTTCTTCAAGTATTTGTTTTGTTTTTAGTTACGTATTTTTCTTTAATTGATCTTATGTCACTTATTTTGGTTAAAAGACTAAATGACTGCAGCAAAAGTTTTAATTTGTTTGCAAAGGTAATTTTATTCTGAAATGAGCCATCAGTTGACATCACATCCTTTTTTAAGCTACTGCCTGTCTTTTTCCTGGCTCTCCTGAGAAGTATGGCAGACATGCTGTGCATGCTCTGAATTTAATCCGTTGCCATCCACTATTGAAAATCATAGAGGCAATGCCGTAAGTTCAAGACTATAAATAGTGATGTTTTGTTAAAAATTGTAACTTAATGACAGATTTAAAAGGAAGTTTATTTACAGTTAAAAACATGCCAAAAAACGTCTGAATACATGATGCTAATTAAGTGCACATAGTAACGTGAATTCATGGTTAATGACTATGTACAGAGAAATCTTTGTTAAAAGCACAGAGGCCGAATATTTTGTGTTATTTTGTTTACAGTTTTCACCACCTATTAATGAAGAAGTGTGGAAGTAAATGGTCAGTCTTACAACGACTCTGTCTTCATTGACTATGGTTTAACTTGGTGTTTAGTCAGTGTTTCGACACACTGCATGGGAACTCTAAACCAATTCTAATTGAACCAGAAAATTTATTGATCGATTCATGGATCAAACACCTGCTGTGAATTTTGCTGTTAAGCACCTTGCTAGAGAAGAGCAAGTTATGCAAAAAGTACTGAAACATTGAACAGTTGGACATGTACATTTAAAAAGTTAGAGAAAGTCATATTAAGTTCACCTGTAAAGGTTATAGTGCATTTTAGGTGCATCCTGAAACTTCACCTGAAAGCTGAATATCCCTAACTTTTTGTGAGTAGTGTATATTTATAAAGTATCTACATGTATATATCCAGTAAATCCATGTATTTCTCCATGTGACCTTGTGACTGCATTATTTTAATTGCATTTAATCCTAGATCAAGTTTGTTTTGGCTTAAAATGTATCTTCTTCCGCTTCATCATTGTTAAATATATCTTATTATACCTAACTCAGTACTGTTTACCTGTTGAAATATACAGTATATTTTATGGCTAATAGAACCCCATAACTACAATATGGCACCTGGCAATCAATTTTTGGCAGCTGATCACTTTTTGCCACGACACCACCACAGGCTCGAATGCTGCTGGAGCAGGTGCATCCCATGATGTCTCAACAGTCTCTCCGTGATTTTCACACAGATCAGAGCAATTTGTTGTGCAGGAAGCTAAACGTTTCTACAGACATTCTGAAGTTCCGCAACCACTGCGCGTTCGTGAAGCTGGGGTGACATCCCACCACTGGGATGCTCGGTTGAATGATGAGTTGAATGAGTGATAATTTGCCACAAGAGAGCCATCTGAAACACACATAGCATACATATTTTATTACCTAATAGCGATAAGTTGCCGACATTACAATGTAATATGGGGGACTTATTAGTGACTGTAGCAAACTAGAATTAGCATTATCTTTCCCTGATGTGATCTAGTTTGTATCCTCACATCTTCGGCTTTACACTGCTCCATGGCTCCCTAAACTCTCCAGTACTTTTACAGAGTGTTTCATCTTGCTGCCTGTAGCCTTCTCTGGCTCTCTTTTTTTGCCTTTACTCTACAGACTGAGCAGTACGTATACCATCGCCTCATAATCTTCCATCTTGTGTTTTGCTTGTGTCACAAAATTTGTGTCTCAGGAGTGTTGGGCCGCCTTGCTGTAAAAAAATCCCACCCACCTCAGGCAGTACTCAACTGTAATGGAAAACAAACCACACCGTGGTGAGCTGAGTTAAGAAAAGTCGAGGCGAGTCAGACTAAGTAGGAACTAGTGGAAAAGGGGCTTTTGACCGTTTCTGGAGTACCCCGGTGAGCCATCTGTTCCACAGCCATGTTGGCTTGACACTTTTGAAACGTATGTAGCAGCATTGGATTTGGGCAAGTTGGACAAAGACGGAAACAGGCTCTACTGGTCCACACCCTGGGCATTGAAGGTCAGTGCATTTTTCATACGCTTGGACCAACAGACTCGTTCAATGAGGCTGTAGAACTGCTAGCTAGCTACTTTGCTACACTAGATAACATGTTGGTGCAGCGCATGCGATTCTGCCAATGGCGACAGGGAATTGGTGAGTCCACCCAGCAATATCTGGCTAGCATGTGCAGATTTGGGCTTTTAGAAGACGAAATGGTGTGGGACCAATTGGCCAAGCACATGAACAACCCGCTGCTGTGGGCAAAGATGCTAATGGCGCCATAGTGACATGATGCTAGCTAACACTGTCGAGCTAGCATTCCAGTTTGAGTCAGCAGAAAAGTTAGCATTGGAGCTAGGTGTGCGCCAACAGCAACAACAACCAAGACAGATGCCACTAACCTACACAGTGGGCATGGAGGAACATGGTCGCACAGCAGAAGAGTTTGAGACGAACACCGTGAACTGGAGGACTGCTTCAAGAGGCCCCGTATGTGGTAACTGTGGTTCCCCGATGTACTATGAGAGAATACGTTTTTGCCCGGCAAGAGGATAGCGTTATAACAAGTGTGGAAGATTTAATCACTTTGCCAAGGTTTGCCGGTCGCCGACGCCGTGGAGTCTACCAGCTAAGCAAAGCCACCCACCCGTGACGACCAACCACGCGGTAAGCCCTCAGAACATGTCATACACATACAGCATGGTAGAGTTGGATGACATTGCTGTGCAGCCCCTGCTTGACACAGCTGCAGTGAGAGCGATGTTTAAATTTGACCACGGTGAAGAAATTTTTCCCTAACCACCCGATTAGAAAAAAACCCAGTGGAGCTGTATGGTTATGGTGGCCACAGAGTTAGCAATGTAGGGACCATTGTGCTAACGGTCTGCTACACGTCGAGAGTGGTTTATGACTTCGAGTTTCAAGTAGCTATGCATGGTGACAACATACTGGGATGCGACCTTTTCTACTGACTGAATTTCACCATCCGCGACAGCAACGGGCTCAACTTGTCTGGCTACGGTAATTGGGACGCAATACACACCAGTGATGATGACGTTGAGTGGGACGAGAAAACAGCCATCCTGTGTGTGCAGAAGGAGCACTGCCCAGAGGGGGGACAGCAGCCGGACTCGCCTTAGATCCTTGCCCAGCATGAGCCCACGGAAGCAGTGTGATGAGGGATGGTCCCAGTCCGGGGGACTCAGCATCTCCAGGAGAGACGTTCACCGCTGGCCTGCTAAAAGGCCCCTCCAGCAGAACCGCCTTCCCCATGGAAGACTGTAAGAAAGAAAGAGACTGTTTCATTAGGAGCATGGCTGTTGAAACGAGTGGCAGAATAATCCACTCAGCCACGTTGGGTTGAGTGGCAGTCCACCCGCTAACCTTAGTCCAGGATGTTGTTATTCATACCAAATTGGGGAGGGTTACAATTAGTAAAAGTGTTCTGTGTTTTTCCGGGGGAGGTGGGGGTGGCTAGGGGGTGAATGTTATAAAAGGGATTTATAACAGTGAGTGACGTGATAACGTAGCCGGCGGGTACCATCATCACGCCTCCCTATATAAGGGAAGAGCCAGCCATGTTGTGTGTCTTTTGCTGGTTCTTTTGCTACCGGCACAGTTAGGAGCTGAGTGCTCATTCACTTGTATTGTATTACTGAGAGTTTCAGTAATGAAGTTCAGTTCCAGCACAGCCCACTCATCCGTGGTCATTCCCAGGTTTGTGGACATAATACTTCCGACTAGAACATGAGTGAAGTGGCCCACCCGAAATCCTCCTGACTACCCCATGGGCCACTCTGGGCCTGGGCCTATCTATAAGTGACTACATGTGTGATTGCCTTCATGTACACTTCTGTCCCACTTTCAAACAAAGCCTACATTTGTACACTAATTGACCTACTTGCTTTCTACAGGCAATGCACTAGTTTAAAAAAAAAAACTCTTTGCAAACTGTTCTTGCATGTGTGCACATGTTTCTTTTTATCTGAACTTGGATTTTTCCATGCACTGTTAGTGCTGTGGTTACACACTCTTACAGCACAATGTTTATTGCAATATGTTGCATCACACTCGGCCCACTGCCAGTCCTGAGCATGTCCCAGTTGGGCACGGTGTGATGATGCATATTGACCAAGTCCATGTGGAGGTAATAATTACAGGTTCAAAGATAGTTGTGCAGACTTAATTAAAAGCAATACTTTGAACAGCAGGTTAAGATGCACAGGTTTCCTTCCATTTTTCCTGGGAAGTCGATATTTAAATTCTCCTTAGTTATCTTATATGAAGTCTACAAACTCTAATTTGCCATAGCAATGCAGAGTTGTATGCTAGTTTGATTAAAGTGGATGTTAAGTAAGAATAGTGCATTCCAGATGCACCGAGGGCCTTATGTTTACATGGCCACGAGTAAACGGATTACTGGAGTAAACCGATAAAGGTAATAAACAATTTCTGGTGTTTACATGCACTGAGTAAACGGTTTACTGGGCAAATAAACTAGGTGTGTTAATCTGTTTTCTCATAAACCGTTAATGAGCCTTTGACCCTGTTTACATGGTCACAAGTAAACCGATTAATGGAGTAAACCGATAAAGGTAATCGGATTACTCTGTTTACACAAAAAATCTTGGACAAAAATCTAAAAATCTTGGACAAAAAGCCCATTAGGTGGCATCACTGTAATATTTTAAAAAAATACAACCTATTGAGTTTTGAGAGTTTCATTGACCTCTGTTTTCTGAAATTAACTTTCAAATGTTTCCATAAATCAGCACCCGAGCCACTTGCTGGTTTCATCCAAAGACAGGACAGCAGCAGAGCCACCAGGAGTTCTGTTAACAATAACTGTAAAATATTCCACCGCAGAACCACATTTGGACAAACAGCTTTCTCTATAAAGGGCAGTCACATCTGGAACACAATGCCAAATGAAATTAAAATAATAACGGACTTTAAAACATTCACTAAAAAGGTTAAAAACTGGCTGAAAAATAAACAAGAATGTACCCATGTATGAAATGATTGTCTGCAGGGTGAGAGTGAATGAAGGGAAGGAATGAATGTGTTTGTTTATAGTGAGTGACGAAGGGAGGGAGGCCTGAAATAGGCAAATGTGAGTCAGGTTGTTATATTGTGTATTTATAATATTTATAATCTTTATAATATTTATAATAGTGTATTTATAATGTATTTATAATCTTTTTTGCATTGATGTATGTGGTTATTGTGTGTTCTGTTTTCATTTTTTTATCTTTTCCTTTCCTTTTTTCTTTTTACTTGTTTCTCCTTTCTAAAGCCCATCCAGGGACAAGAGTTGCAAATTAGCTAATAGCTATACACTCTTTGTGCAACACATCAGATTGATTGTCATTGATTAATTTTTTTTTTTTTTATTTTTTTTTTTTTTTTTGTTACTTATTTGTACCCGTAGGTAGACTTGGTTTGCAGTCTGGTGACAAGCCACCGGCTGCTGGTCGCTGCGTGCGCGAGCGCCCTAAACCTACATGTTTTTGGTATGCGGGAGGAAACCGGAGAAATCCCGGAGTAAACCCACGCAACACGGGGAGAACATGCAAACTCCACACAGCTCACTGTTGGTCGGGGGCTGGGATCGAACCCACGACCTCATGATCCCCGCGATCCCCCGGCCGAGGGTAAAACTGTGCTGTCACAGTGCTAAACCACTGCGCCACCGTGCAGCCCACGGTTAATTGTCTATGTTTATTGCACTGTCCCTGTCAAATAAACAAATAATCTAATCTAATCATGACAGTTTGAATAATCGGGTAACTCCAGAAAGCTGATTGTAATCAGTTTACTCATGACCATGTAAACAGGGTCATTGATACGATTAATGGAGAGCTGAGGGACTCAAATATGTTCTTTTGCTGGTAACCCAGCCTTGTCCCTTCACCATTTTTGTTTTTACAGCTTCCAATATGCTGATTATATGTAAACTGCAACGATGTCAAGGGAGCAATACACATTCAGAATGAGACATTGCCTTATGTTTTCAGTCAACAGGGGAGCAGCTAAACAATGTCAAGCACAAAAAATAACATGTGACACAAACAAACTCCTGCTTCCATGTGCAGAATGCAGAGTGGCTTCTCAAGTCAGTAATTTTAAAGATTTGATATCGGCATGATGTAGAATAGGAAATAAATAGCAGTACCTATTGTGCAGTGTATGACTCACATGCATGTACTAATTGAGATCCATACACACATCAACACATAGTGTCCTCTGCTGGAGGAAGTCAGTAACTAACTAACTAACTAACTAACCTGCACTTATATAACTAACTAACTAACTAACCTGCACTTATATAGCGCTTTTCTAGTCACAAAGACCACTCAAAGCGCTTTCATTAATACTAACCCTCTATTCTAAGGGCCTATAGGAAGCGCTTTTCTAGTCACAAAGACCACTCAAAGCGCTTTCATTAATACTAACCCTCTATTCTAAGGGCCTATAGGAAACAGATATCTAGGGACAATTTAGAACAGCCAATTAACCTAACATGCATGTCTTTGGCATGTGGGAGGAAACCGGAGAAATCCCGGAGTAAACCCACGCAACACGGGGAGAACATGCAAACTCCACACAGATCACTGTTGGTCGGGGGCTGGGATCGAACCCACGATCCCACGATCCCCACAATCCCCCGGCCAAGGGTAAACTGTGCTGCCGCAGTGCTAACCACTGCGCCACCGTGCAGCCAGACTGTCCACAGAGATTTGGAGAGAGACATGAGAGAGTGACTGGAGCAGATGTACAAGGATGTAGCCATCAGAGAGTTTGGTTTTCAGCTTTGCTTCTGAAAAACTTGCACATATTTTCACAACCAAACTGGAAGAAATTTTATTCTCAATCAACAACAAAAATAAAAGTTGTATTCTCCTTGGAGACTTCAACATTGACCTCTCCAGTGATGATGCAGCTAAAAAATGACTTTATGAATATACTATACTCCTCTTCCTTCTTCCCTACCACTAATACCTACACTAGAATCACTCACTCCACCAAGTCCATTATTGATAATATCATTACTAACATTCGCAATTCCACACTGGTATCTGGAGTCATGCTCTCCGAGATTTCTGATCATTTCCCCATTGTTCTGTTTCTTGACCTTGCTGTTAGGCCCTCAATCTCACGACATAAACTAAAAATAAAAATACTTAATGAAGAAACCTTACAACAACTGAGTGAGGACTTGCATTTCAAGGTATGGGATAGAATGTACAATTGTAGTGATGCTGATGCTGTGTTTGATGCCTTGACCAAGGAAATAACAGAATCCATCCAGAAGACAATTCCTGTCAAGACTATCACATGTAATGGTACTATTCAACATCCATGGCTTTCTAAGGGCATACTAAAATCTATTAAGTACAAAAATAAATTACATAAACGCTACATAAAAATCCAAATATTAACAATAAAAATGAATATACTAATTATAGAAATAAACTAACACATATTATTAGAAAGAGAGTAATTACTATGCAGAACTTATAAATGCATCACAGGGTGATTCCAAGAAATCCTGGAGAGTACCAAATAAGGTTCTAAATAGGGACCAAAAAGCCCCCACATTTCCGAACAATAACGCAATCAGTAATAGCACCAGTAATGCCACTCTCGCTGACAAATTTAATAATTATTTTGTTTCCATTGGAGAAAATTTATCTGATAAAATTAACCAACCCCAGGCTGCTCTTTCAAACATTATCTATCAGGAAACGACCTGAATTCTTTCTCCCTGAAGTCAACTGATTGTGAGTAAGTCTGTAAAATCATCAAGGAAATGAAGAACTCAAACTCTGCTGGAGCTGATGAAATTTCCAGCAAAATATTGAAAAGTATCATTAATTTAATACTGGAACCTCTTACCTACTGCATTAATCTATCTCTAATCTCTGGAGTAGTGCCACAAATAGCAAAAATTGCACAAATTATACCAATTTATAAATCAGGTGATAAGAATGATTTGACTAATTATCGTCCAATATCCATTCTGCCTACTCTTTCAAAGGTTTTGGAAAGACTAGTTTATAACAGACTTACCAGTTACCTTGATAAGCTCAACATTATTATCCCATCTCAGTATGGCTTCAGAAAGAAACACACTACCTATATGGCAATACTTGACCTAACTGAAAAAAATCAATGATGCAATTGAAAGAGGCAGCTATGGTATTGGCATTTTTTTTTAGACCTGTCTAAAGAATTTGATACCATTAACCATGACATCCTTATTAATAAATTACAACATTACAGTATCAGAGGCCTTGCATTAGATTGGTTTATTAATTATCTGTCTGGAAGACTTCAGTATGTTTATATAAATAACCACAAGTCATCATAATAAATCCATTGATCATGGGGTTCCCCAGGGTTCCATTTTGGGACCAGTTCTATTCATTCTGTATATAAATGACATTGCTAACTCCTTGTCTCTACTACATAAAGTACTGTTTGCTGATGACACTAATTTATTTTTTGCTCACCAGAATCCAAATAAACTTGAACAGATAACAAATAGTGAACTATTGAAAATAGACACCTGGCTTCAGTGTAACAAACTTTCACTTAAAGGGGAACTGAACTGAACGGCATTGAATGGCACTGGGTGATAGTACATACAATTATAAAGATAATTTATCATTGGCACCCCCTCCACAAATCCCGGAATCTTGGAGAAAATCGCGATTTAGAATTTCCCGCCCTGAAAAATCAGACAAATCCGCCGAAGCGCAGCTGGAGTTCCGTGTGACGTCACGAGTGTGACCCAGCCCTCATGTTTACCATTGCGAGCACGTCGACACTGGTTGTTTTTGGTGCATTTTGTCGTGATAGTCGACTACAAAACACTTCCAACACCTGGGAAGATCTGTTCAGTGGCCAAGGAAAGCTGTCATGGCGACGAAAGAAAAGAAAGGGGGAGGAAAAGCGACCGGGAAGCGATGCATTTCTAGATATACAGTGATCCATCACTTATCGCGTTTAATGGGGACCAGAACCGACCGCGAAAAGTGAAAAAACGCGAAGTAGCGTCACCCCCCCCCCAAGGGCGTCACAAGCACTATTTTGCACAAAAAGGCACAAGAGAACAGCGAAAAGTGCCACTAAGCAACACGAGCGATAAAGAAGGCGCTCTGCAGGGAGAGAAGCTGGGTAAAACGTCTCGGCCAATCAGCTTGCCAGGTGAAACGTCTCGGCCAATCAGCTTGCGAGATTCCCAAGCGGTGAAGAGGTGGGCGGAGAGGAGTGGAGCGGTGGTCAGAGAGGTAGATTTTGAGCTGTGCGGGCTCTCCGTGTTGATACCTGATGTTCTAATGAGAAGGCAGGGAGACTACATTAGAACATCAGGTATCAACACGGAGAGCCCGCTCTCCCCGGCTCCCCAGCCCGCTCGGGAATCTCGCAAGCTGATTGGCCGAGACGTTTTACCTCGCAAGCTGATTGGCCGAGACGTTTTATCTCGCAAGCTGATTGGCGGAGACATTTTACCCAGCTTCGCTCCCTGCCGAGCGCCTATACCCAGCGAAGGAAGACCGCATTAAACGCAATAAGTGAGGGATAACTGTAATAAGTTGGAAAAATGCTGATTTTTTTTTCCCCTTTCTTTTTTATTGTTAATTTTCCTTATCCTGACACTCCAAACATGCCAAAGTAAAGACTCACCATTCTGTATTCAATAAGCGACTCTCCACCCCATCACTGCTGCGGTCTGAGTCGGTGCTGGAATCCCCCGAAAATTCTGGCTCTAATCTGTACGGTTCGATGCCTCCCTCGCTCTCTTCCTGTTCACTTGACACTCCTGCATCCTCCTCTGTCTTGTCACCGATCCTGAATGCCTCTTCACTCTGAAAACTCTGGTGTTCTTGACTGCTGGAACTGCTATCATCTGCCATTGTTGTTTTGATAAGGCTCACACTCGTGACGTCATGCAGCATCGTCTGCACTACTTCCGGTTTGTTTGGCACTGCCAGCCAGAGGCAAAAGTTTATCGGCTTATAGCTTGGCCATCGCACGGCCTAAAAATTTCTTTTATGTGTTGAAAAATACAATAGGTAATAAGGAATTAATCTGCTATTCTACTTTTTTGGCAAAAAGGTGAGTTCAGTTCCCCTTTAATATCAGTAAAACTAATTATATTGTATTCCGTTCCAATAAAAAGCCAGACACCAAGGAACTTTGCCCCCAAAATAATGGACAGAATATTACAAGAGTTAGTTCTATAAAGTTCTTGGGGGTCCTCATTGACGAATTTCTCAATTTCAAATGTCACATTGACTATCTAACCAAGAAAGTGGCCAAATATGCTGCTCTGTTTTTTAAAGTGAGACATTTTCTACCACTTTCAGCACTTCTCACTCTATGTAAAACTTTATTTAAGCCTCACTTACATTACTGCAATATCATATGGTGTAACACATTTCCAACTCACCTAAAAAGGCTAGAAATTCTCCAAAAGAAAGTCATACATGCCTTATCATGGTCTGAATATAATTCTCCTACTAGTCATCTTTTCCACTGTTATAATCTTCTAAGACTTGCTGAGCATAATTACTTCCAGAATGCCTATATAATGTATCAGGTTGTCCACAAACTCAACTATACATTATGTGAACTCATTCCAACCTTCCTTCCCATACACACCTATACCACTAGAAATAAAAACCAAATTACTGGGAAAAAACGAAGACTAAAATCCACCAGGTTATAAGCCTATTAAACGCCGACCTTAAGATAATCTGTAAAATTTTAGCAAGACGAATACAAGAAATTTTACCAAATATTATTAATCGAGATCAGAATGGCTTTATAAAGGGTAGACAAGGCTTCCATAATGTAAGAAGACTATTTAATATTATTTATTTTAATAAAGAAGCACCGGATACAGCTCTCCTATCATTGGACGCCGAAAAGGCCTTTGATAGAGTTGAATGGCCCTTTCTTTTTGAAGTCCTACAAAGGTTTGGACTTGGAAATAATTTCATAAAATGGGTTCAAATAATATACAATAATGCTACAGCAGAAATCCTAACAAATAACAATATTTCAAAACCAATAAAAATCAATAGAGGATGTCGACAAGGCTGTCCACTTTCACCTTTACTGTTTACTATGGCAATTGAACCTTTAGCGATAGCGATACGTTTACATTCACAAATATATGGAATTAAAGTTGGACCAACAGAACATAAAATCTCCCTGTACGCCGATGATATAATTTTGTTTATGTCGAATCTAAAAAAATCAATTCCAACCTTGTTGAATTTAATAAAGAATTTTGGGGAAATATCAGGATATAAAATAAATAAAACTAAATCTTCAATATTAATGCTAAATGAGACCCAGAGAAATTACCCAGCCCCTGAGGTAAATCAATTCAATGTTGTAAATCAGTTTAAATATTTAGGAATCCATATTATGCCTAAGCTAGAATCAGTCGCCAGTGTCAACTATGAAGCCTTAATGTCAGATATCAGTGAGTTAACTCAGAGATGGATGTCACTACCAATGTCGATGATCGGGAGAATCAATATACTTAAAAGTAATATTTTACCTAAAATACTTTATTTATTTCAATACATTCCCTTATCACCACCTTTAGATCTATTCTCAAGAATAAAAAAAAAGTTAGTGGAATTTATATGGAACAACAGGAGGGCTAGATTACGTTTGTCTTTATTATATTTACCATTTGATCGTGGAGGTCTGAAATGTCCAAATTTTATGTTGTATTATTGGTCGGCACAACTGAGGTCTATGACATATTATTTTTCATCAAATGATCTCCCTCACTGGACTGAAATGGAATCATACAATTTACCTTTACCTCTTCCCATATTCATATACTCAGATTCGGCAAAAAAAATTACAAAAACAAGTTAAAAATCCATTTGTAAAGCATATGATCAAAATATGGTGTGAAGCTAAAAACTATTTAAAAGAACCACAGTTATTGTCACAATTTAGTCCAATATGGGGTAATCAATATTTTAAACCAGGGAGAGCGGACGCTGTATTTAAAGTATGGAATTTAAAAGGGATACAAAAGATTCAGGATTTATATTTGCCATGTGCAGACAACATAATGTCTTTTGAAGAGCTGAGGATCAAATTTAATCTCAATAGAACACATTTTTTTAAATATCTTCAACTTAGAAACTTTATTCGATCAAATCAAAATAAAGCTCTCACTCGACCTATTTATTCATCCTTGGAAAAAATGATGATGAAAGATAGTAAAAGAAAGGGTATTATTTCAGAGTTTTATAACTCATTGACACTATCTTCAAGTGAAAATTCACTGAAAAGATTAAACTACTGGAAAGAAGATCTGCAAATTGAAATTTCAGAGGAACAATGGGAATTGGCTTGTACAGAAGCTCAAACCAAATCAATAAATGCACGCCTTAAATTGATACATTTCAAATGGTTAATGCGGATGTATGTTACACCGGAGGAGTTAAATAGATATAACAAAAATATACCAGATACATGCACAAAATGCATGGAAAGTAAAGGAACCCTATTTCATTGTTTATGGGAATGTAGATTAATAAGAATGTTTTGGGAAGAGGTGAGGGTAACAATTGAAAAAATAATTTCAAAACAAATCATATTGAATCCTAAACTGTTTTTGTTGGGTCTGTACCCAGAAAAGCATAATTTTAATAAAAGTGAAAGAACATTCATAGACCTCAGTTTGCTTAATGCCAAAAAATGTATTGCACTATTATGGAAAAAGACTCATAGACCAGATGTGACTCAGTGGTTAAGACAGATGTTAACAAACCTTCCATTAGAAAGAATAACATATATACTGAAATCAAAGGAAATTGTGTTTGAGAATATATGGAGACCTTTTATTGATTATGTAAAAAATTTAAACATAACTCTTGAAGAAGAAGGTGAATGATGTGTGTGGACCTTGTAAATTCCAAACTGGTGAACATAATATGTATACTTATGTATTGGATTGTCTAGACTAAACAGAGGAGCATTGTTGAAGACTTGATTTTGTTGGTGGTTGTTGGTGTTTTTAGTGCATTTTTTTTTTTTTTTGTAGTACTTTAGTGTTAGTGTTTGATTGTTTGTATCATGTTTGTTAAAAAAAAAAAGGTTCAATAAAGATATTGTGGAAAAAAAAAAATCCACCAGGTTTAGTATTGTGTGCAGAGGACCGCAGATTTGGAATGAACTTGATGAGAATCTAAAAATGTCACCTTCCATCTCCATCTTTAAGAAAAAACTAAAAATGCAGCTCCTATCATTATATAATTAATCTGCTATTTGTTACACAAACTTGCTTACTGATGAGTTGTTACTCCATTGTAATTTTATTTAATATGTTGATTCACTCCAACAGTATTTAATAACTTGACTATATATCTTGAACTCACCTACTAATTCAATGTAAACAAATGCTGGGATTATGCACTATATGTTTGTCATATGTTTGTTTGATCCTGTACACAAAGACATCAGACTGATTTCCGTCATCGTTTTATAGTAGAATTGGGCTCCCTACTAAAAGCTTTAAATAGCTTATTTGGCATGACCTGTTTACACTCCAAATCAATGTGGAAAAAAAGCCGATTGTATACTGCTAATCATGCTGTTGATAATTCATATTGTAATTCATTCATGCTGTTGATAATGTGTGATGTGTGTGTGTGAATAAACTTGTTAAGAATATCTCAGGTCACTATTTCGACCATCCTGCCAGAGAGCTGAATGTGACAACCACAAGCTTTGATAATGATTCTCATGAGAGTGTACCTTTGCATCCGGTGACTGCTGCTGACTGATGACATTTTTTTTTATAAGAAAATACCTGAGGATGTTGTCAGTTGCATGTCAGCATGAGCTGATTCACCAGGCAATGCTGGAAATGCTAAACTATTCTCAGGTCTGTTACCTCGGCAACAAGCCATGCATGGCAGAAGAAAGATGTGGGAGAAAAAAAAAGATGAGAAGCCCATCTTGGGGCTCTGACACTCTTAAAGTGGTAGGTCACCCTCGAAAATCCTTTGTGGAGCTCCAGTGTTTTTTTCTGTGAACTTGTGAAAACACTCAAGCATCTGACACACACAGACCTTTCCAAACACTAGCTGAGATCCTGCCTGTTAATTATTTTCCAAAATAAAAATTTTATTAATTTAAAATACAGTCCCACAGCTTTCCCTTGGTGACCTAGATTCAACATGTGACTGAATTTCATTGCAGCATATTTTGAGACTAATGTTATGGAAACAGCTGGAGGTGGTACTAATTCCATGCATATGAATGAACATGCAAAGTACAAAATGATCCCTTCCAACGAGATGTAGACCCCATGATGACAACCTTGTATTGGATAAATAGCTCAGTGTTTACACAAGCTGAAAAAGTGTCTTGTAGTTTTGGCAACACAGAGATTTGCACGTGCTAAGGTGGTTAAAGGTGCAGTAGGTGAATTTTTTTCAGGGTTGTCCCTCCGGGGCATAGAGCTGGACTCAAATGCTGGGTGAATCTTGAACATGGTTTATTAAAAGGCAAAAAATAAACTCAGCTCAGGGCTAGAAAACACAAAGCTAGATAAATAATCTTGCAGACTTGGCCAGACGTAGACACAAAGCATGGCATGGCTAGACAAGAAGACCAGTGTTGGGCAAGTTACCAAAAAACAGTAACTAGTTACAGTTACTAGTTACTTATTTTCAAAAGTAACAGTTACTGTTGAGTTACTGTATGATTAAAGTAACTAGTTACTTAGAAAAATAACTCACGTTACTTTTAAATGCATACTTAAATCATCTTGCACACACAGCAAGATCAAGGGCTCCTTGTTCTCAGAAAAAAAGAAGAAAAAGAAAACTGATGAGAAAAAAGTCTCATCTTACAGAGAAAAAAATGTCTCTGATTTACTTAAACTATTGTAATCAGTAGAAAGTCAGAAATTTACTAGAAGCTGTAAATTCACAGAGATAATTTTTGACCCCCTGGTGACCCGTTTTTGGCCCACGAGCCACATGTTTGACACCCCTGGACGAGCCCATTAAAACGCATATTTAGAGGATTTACTTCCATGAAGTAGTTGCATATCACAAAAGCATGTAAATGAATAAGATAAAATAAAACAGAAAGCACAGATAAATGAAAGATTACCTTAAGCTGTTCTCTGCTGCAACAAATCAGTCACTTTTTCCTCTGTGTGGTAAGAAAACATTTACATAACTACGGATATTAAATGCAGTTTCTTGCTCTAAAAATACTCGTGTTTAACCACAGAGACAGGAGCTCATGTTGGGGCTACTCACCGCTCGGACAACAGGTGATAAGGGCTGAGAAGTCGCCACCGCCACATTTCTTCCAAATCAGGTTGTGACGTGAGCAGGACAGGAAACCGACTCACAGAGGAGACTGATGGCTCCGTCAGCTATGTAGGATCAGTTCATATTTATTTGCGGTAAAAATATCTATCCATATTAATAAAATGAGTAACGTGAGTAATGCATCTGATCAAATTTCAGTAACTGTAACATATTACTGAATTTTGAAACAGTAGTTTCGTTACACAGCATGTTACTGCAAAAGTAGTGGCGTTACAGTAGTGTGTTACTTTGTAATACCTTACTCCCAACACCGAAGAAGACATACTTAGGTTACTGATACATCTCCAGCATTATATTCCAGAATACATGGATGATGGGTAACTTAACAGTGGCATGAGAATGGAATCACAATGGGCATGGTAACATGACTGATCATTGGGTGAGAATGGGAATGAAAATTAGCAGAATGCAGAATAGGAGACTGAGCGAATGGGAGAAGGGTTTAACTGTAAAATAGAAAAATATAAATGATGGATTGAGCCGTTGCCAACGATGGATCTCCCACCTTCTGGCTGCATTAAATTGTAAAGGGGTGCTTGTGACGGCGATGACTGATGAGGCCGGTGCGTGAAGCACATGGCATATCGCAATCGGGACAGATGTACATAATTGGCTGAGTGGATGACACCGACTGCTGTAGACATCTCTGTTGCTGGGCGGCACCGTGACGTGCTTTATGGCGGGCATCCAAAAGGGCAGTTCTCTCTCTCTCTCGAAGAGGTCAACACCTTCATGGCAGATCTTTCGCCAAAGGGGACGATTCTTGGCCTGCATTTCCTATGTCATAGGATCAATCCCACACGACTTGAGTGAGGCTTTGAGCACGTCTTTATACCGCTTCCACTGACTGCCCCGTGACCTCCACCCTTCGTCCAACTGGCCCAATAACAGGATTTTAGGAATGCGCTGATCTGTCATCCGAACAACGTGGCCGGTCCAGCGCAACTGGGAACGTATGATGAATGACTCAATGCTGGTGATATTGCACCGGCGGAGGACTTCTGTATTGGCAACTTTGTCTCGCCACGTGATTCCACACAGCTTCCTTAAACACCGCATGTGAAACTGTTCAAGTTTCTTCACATGGGGGCGATAGGTTGTCCATGACTCGCACCCATAGAGAAGTGCAGATAGAACAACGGTGCGATAGACCTTGATCTTGGTGCTTAGACGAATGCCACGCTTCGACCATAGACGATGCTGTAGGCGTCCATAGGATGCGCTAGCCTTGCTGATGCGGTGGGTAACTTCATCATCAATCTTAGCGTTCTGCAAGATGGTGCTCCCCAGGTAGCAGAACTTGTCAACTGCCTTGAGGGGTTTGCCACCAATGGTAATAACAGGATTTATTGGGAGCATACCAGGACGAGGTTGATGTAAAACCTCTGTCTTCTTGATACTTATAGTGAGTCCATAATGATTCGTTGCTCTAGCAAAATAGTCAATGATGAACTGTGCGTCTTCAAGAGTGTGAGCGATGAGTGTGCAGTCGTCGGCATAGAAAAGCTCTCGCAGCATCATGCATGACGTCTTTGTTTTAGCCTTTAAACGTTGCGAGTTGAATACATTGCCGTCAGTGTGAAACCGGATCCTTACACCCCTGTCGCAGTCCTTGAAGGCATCAAGGAGCATTGCAGTGAAGATGATACTAAAGAGCAGCGGGGCCATAACACACCCCTGCTTAGTGCCATTGATGATAGGGAATGGATCGGATATTAAACCACTCTCAACCACCCGCCCGACCATGCCATCGTGGAATGAGCAGATGACATTGACGATCTTAGGAGGGCACCCGACCCTGGCAAGCAGCTTCCAGAGGCCCTCTCTCCCAGCAGAATCGAAGGCCTTAGTCAGGTCTACGAACACTATGAACAAATCACAATTTTGTTCTCAGCACTTCTCTTGTATTTGCCTGGCTGCAAACATCATGTCAATGGTGCCTCATCCTGCTCGGAAGCTGCACTGACTCTCGGGAATGATGTTGTCGACAACATAGTGATTGAGGCGGTTTATGATCACACTGCTAGAATCTTACCAGCGATGGCTCGGAGCGATATTCCTCTGTGGTTATCGCAGCAGTGGCGGTTTCCCTTATGCTTATACAAGTGAACAATCATTGCATCCTTGAAGTCTTGCGGAACCGCCTCCTGCTCCCATATGGTGGCAAATAACTGGGCGAGATGGGCTATGATGATGTTACCGCCACACTTATAGATCTCCAGCGGGATACCATCTTCACCAGCTGCCTTACCACTAGACGTCTGTTTGATGGCATCTTTAATCTCAGTAACTGTCGGTGAGACATTCAGCTCCTCCATGATAGGTCTCTGAGGAAGCTGTGCGATGGCTTCATCAGAGATCACAGATTGGCAATTCAGGACACCATTAAAGTGTTCTACCCAACGCTCCAGGATGAGAGCCGGCTCCCTTATGAGCATCTGACCGTCCAAAGAGTACATTGGCGTACTGCTGTGTGATGTTGGACTGTAGACCGCCTTCAGGCCATCGTAGAACGCTTTCATGTCGTTCTTGTCAGCAGCTTCCTGAAGGTCCTCAGCTCTAGTAATCCACCACTGGTCCATCATACTACGCAGCAAAACCTGCACTGTCTGCCAGACATGGTGGTAGGTGTCCTTTTTTGCAATCGAGCTCTTATCATTCACATACTCAAGATAGGCACGGTGAAGACGGTCCAACAATTGGATGGCTGCTACATCATTTTCATCGAACCAATCCCGATGCTTGCGTTTGGTGAAGCCGAGCACTTCCTCCGCCGCTTCATAGATATTATCATGAAGTAATGTCCAATGGCTGTCAACGGTCTCAAAAAGGGCATTGTCAAAGTCAGTAAGTTTCGTGACAAGTTGCTGTTTCAGTTGGGTCCTGGAATCCAGTGAGCCGAGCTTGGCCACATTAAGCTTCTTCACAGGTATCTTCTGGACCCTACGCCGTGGGGGCTTAAAGGAGAATGCGACTCTCGATCGCAGCAACCGGTGGTCTGAGAGACATGTTGTTCCCCTCATTGCTCTGGTAAGGTGCACATCCTTGATGTCCCGCTGTTGTGTAATGACAGAATCAATCTGATGCTAATGGCCTGAACGTGGGTGCATCCATGTGGATTTCAGTTTGTTCGCCTGTTGGAAGAACATGTTGGTGACATGGTATTTGTGACCCACAGAGCAGACACAACTCCAGGTAGATACAATTAACCGTTTTATTGAATAAATGTACGTGAGTGGATGCGTGCATGCAGGGTTGTGTAGTGTAATGTAATGTAATCTGGATTTCCAGCTGGAACCGGCAGAGCACCGTACGACCTGGCAACCCTGGGAAGAAACAGAGGCAGTTAGTAACAGCTTAGGCCCATCGGGCACTTTGGATGAAATTGTGCTTACTGTCAAGGTGGTAGGACGTAGCCCAGGTAGCGCTGAAGCTGCAGCCAGGAAGACAGTGCCCGCAGGCGGCCGGTGAGCTGGGAGTTGGCGAGGGAGGTTGATTATCCACCGCCGGGAAGGGAATGGTCTGCCGCCACAGATCTCCGCCTGTGCACAGGGGAAGCAGACAGAGTGAAAGGAAAGCATGGTGGCTTACTTGTTGTAGGATGGTCCGGGAGGCGCAGGCCCAGACAGGGGACAGCAATGGCTTGGAAGCCGACATGTAGATGCACGATGAGCTGGGAAGCTCGAAGGCTGGCGTAGCAGGATTCTGGGAAAGGAACCACACAACTCCACACCGAGCACCGGTCCTGATGGAATAAATAGGCCGCTGGAGATGGCAGGCAGGTGCGCGCACAGGTGCGATGATTGGCGGCCATGACAGTTGGTAATAGATAATTGATGCTGGGCGCACAAGGAGAGGAGCAGGGTGTCATTGGAATTCTCCTTTCCAACACCATGGTGGCCAATAACATTCTCCCAGGTGGTCCATGAGGCTCCTACGCGAGCATTGAAGTCCCCTAGGACCACCAACTTGTCAGTATGAGGAGTGGCTTGAATAACATGGTCTAGTTCCTCATAGAACCGTTCCTTGCTCTCATCTGTGTGTGTCATAGTTGGTGCATACGCACTAATGCATGTTATGTACCCAGTATCAAGCTTCAGGCGGAGCATCATAAGTCGATCACTGACCCCATGCAGTAGAGTCAAGCAGGTTGACGTAACATGTCTTGATGGCGAAGCCAACTCCTGACTGTTGTGCCTCATCAATCGGGCGCCCACTGCAATAGAACGTGTAGCCAGACCCATGCTCAGTGATCTCTGTCGAGTCAGGCAACCGAGTCTCACTAAGGGCAGCTATTGTGATGTTGTAGCAGAGCAATGGGCATGGCAACGTGACTGATCATTGGGTGAGAATGGGAATGAAAATGAGCAGAATGCAGAATAGGAGACTGAGTGAATGGGAGAAGGGTTTAACTGTAAAACAGAAAAATATAAATAATATTTAGTAATTATGTGCTTCAGACCACCAATATTACTTAAACTGAATAGCTGACAGAGAGCCTAATTAGCATTTCACCCACACATACATATGCAGTATGTGCTCTGTCTACAGCTAGGAGGCTAACATTAGCTTCACAGAAGATTAATCACACAAGAATATAAATTAGCAAACCAGTTCTGAAAACACATATAAGAGCACTTAAATCCCTTATTTATCATGCATGCATCCAGTTTAGTGAGCTATTTGTCAGGGTCTGAACATGGCAGTGCTCATGTCCTCGCTTGATGTTATTTGTTCATGATCTTTGGGACATGAGTTGAGCCATGTCCTTGCCCACAGTTTACTGTGTTTCATTTTCATCCCTGTCGTTGCCCTAGTGATCAGGTTTTCATTTTCATTATTATGTCTCCTATGTTGTCCCGTTGATTTGGTTCATGTTTGTTATTATTAATAATAATATTTAGCTCCTGGTGTGATTGTCTGTTCAGCCCTGCCCGTCTTATTCTCTATACCGGTTGTCTCTGTCTCCCTGTGTGTCTCTGATTGCCCCTGATTGTTCTCACCTGTTCTGCATTCTGTAAATATCCCCTCATCTATTTAAGTCTGTTTCAGCTTTAATCTCATGTGGTGTCATTTGATGTTCTCAGTCAGTCCTGTCAATGAGTTTTTCATGTCCATATGTATATCCTCCAAGTCTAGTCCTGCCCTGTCTGTCAGTTTGCCCAGCTATTTGTTTTATTTTCAGCCCACGTGCTGTCATTTGTTTGTTTGTTTTTTAAGTTGTTACTAAATAATCATCTTTTGCACCATATCTTGTCTGTGCTTGAGTTCTGTGTACCCTCACCTTGACAGAATGACGCCACCAAAGGACTCAGCGGGCAAGACTGGCAGGAGGAGGAAGGAACCAAGTCAGGATATGCTGACGGAGGTTTTTGCCCAGGTCACCCATTTGTTGGACCAGGCTCTGAGTCATGCCAACCTATCTGAAGGATTGGGGGAGCTTCTAGCAGTGGAGGACATTCTCAATCGCCCGGACCTGCAGCAATTCCCGAGGTAGCCGAATTTTGTTCAATATTAACACCATTCTGGCACAAGATCAAGTGACGCGCCTGCCCGCACCACCTTTTCCAACCTGACTCCAGGCCATCTGCCTCTTCTCCTGCCTCCGGGAAGTTGCCTCCCACCCTCCCTGTCACTCTTGCGCTGTCTGCCACCTCCATCCCACCAGCCATGGCAGTGGACGTGTTGAAGCAGGAAGAGTGGAGGCAGGTGGTCCTTGCACAAAATGACATCCTGCTGGAATATAAGCCCTGGCTTGCTCTGGAGGTATTATTCCCACCATGTGAGGACCAGCCACCATCAAAATGGCCAGTGGGGAAGCGAGCCTCGAGGAAGCGTCGCTCCTTTCACCACTCAGGCCCTTCATTTGAGGTTTCGCTGAGGGTTTCTGGTGTTGTGGCCCCACTTTCCTCGAATGCATCAGCAACTGCAGCTCCAGCAACTTCAGAGCGGGAGGTCAGCGCACCCCAGCCGTCCTTTCCCAAGGTGCACATCTCAGCTCCAGCTGTCTCCATGATGGCTACTCTATCGTGTGCGCCTGAACAGTCCACTCCTCCTGCGCTTCCAGAGACAATTGCTCCTGCAGCTTATCCTGAGACAGTCACCACGGCAGCAGAGGACCCGGAGCTAAGGCAAATTATTTTCTTTTCATTAATTACACAAATATTAAAAAAGACTTGCCTAGCTCCTAGTGATTTCAGTGCCACCTCACCCTCTCCCCACCTTTGTGCTTTGTCCAAGGTGGCTACAGCAAGTATGGCTCTCCAAGCATCTGGGCCGGATGCTCTCACACCTCAGCAGCTGTCACTGGTGGTCAGCACTCTCCAGCCACCGTCTGCTCCCAAGGACGGTGAGCCTCTATGAGCTGTTCCTGAGGCTGGTGCACCTCCATCACCTGTTCCTGAGGTTGGTGCACCTCAGTCATCAGCACTGGAGGTCATTGCACTCCAACCAGCAGCACCTGAGATCAGTGCGCTCCAACCATCAGCGCCTGAAGTCAGCACGCCTCAACCACCAGCTCCCAAGGCTGGCACGCCTCAGTCTTCCATTCCAAAGGTTGGTGCGCCTCTGTCAAGTGTTCCAGAGGCCAGTGTGCCTCCATCACCTGTTCCTGAGGCCGGTGCGCCACTGTCATGTGCTCCAGAGGCCAGTTTGCCTCCATCGTGTGTTCCACAAACGGGTGAACCTCCGTCATGTGTTCCAGAGGCTGGTGAGCCTCTGTCATGTGTTTACGAGGTCGGTGGGCTTCCACCTGTCGTTCCAGAGGTCGGAGGGCCTCCACTTGTTGCTCCAGAGGTCAGGGGCCTCCACCTGTTGTTCCAGAGGTCAGTGGGCCTCCACCTGTCGTTTCAGAGGTCTGTGGATATCCACCTGTCTTTCCAGAGGTTGGTGGGCCTCCACCCATTGTTCCAGAGGCCGGTGGGCCTCCACCCATCGCTCCAGAGGCCAGTGGGCCTCTGCCTGCTGTTCCAGAGGCCAGTGAGCCTCCCTCGACGTCTCATCCTGTGGTTGCCACCCCAGCAATAAAAGACCAGAAGTTAAGGCAAGCACTTTTTCCCCTTATTTTCAACATCAGGAGGAGAGGAGGGGGAGTACAGGGCGCTGGTAGACAGATTTGTGGAGTGGACGGAGCAGAATCACCTGAGGTTGAATGTCAGCAAGACCAGAGAGATGGTGATTGACTTCAGGAAGAGGAAGACGCCTTCTCAGCCACTGCAGATTAGGGGGGAGGATGTGGGAGTGGTTGAGGACTACAAATATCTGAGTGTCAGGATCAGCAGCGGGTTGGACTGGAGATTCAACACCGATGCTGCGCACAAGACGGGGATGAGCAGACTCTACTTCCTGAGAAAGCTGAGATCCTTCAACGTGTGCAGCAGGATGCTGGAGCTTTTCTACCAGACTGTTGTCGCCAGCGCCATCTTCTTTGCTGTGGTCTGTTGGGGTAGCAGTATCAGGGCCAGAGATACCAACAGACTTGACAAGATTATCAAGAGGGCTGGTTCTGTAATTGGTCTCAGACCGGAGACCTTTGAGACAGTGATGGAGAAGAGAATACTAAATAAACTGCGATCTATCATGGACAATCCTGATCACCCCCTCCACCACACACTAGATAGACAGCGAAGCACTTTCTCCAGTAGACTACTACAGCTTCGTTGTCGAACGGCCAGGTACAGGAAATCTTTCCTGCCACATGCAATTTCACTGTACAATAACTCACTATGATGTTGTATTCTGGCATAGCTATGCTGCCACACTGCATCTTACAGACTAACTGGTACATCACATTTTCACTCTACTCCTGATAGTCCTTCTTTGTGCAATGGGATGATTCATGTGTTTATACAGGTCATCATATATTAAGCTATGATGTATATAGGTTTTATAGTCGTATCAGTTTTTACTTTCTATGGGTAATCCCTTTGTCTGCCATGTGTGTGTTTCTGTTGTTTGGTTGTCAACTGTCATGCTGCTGTTACACTGTAATTTCCCAGTTTGGGATCAATAAAGTACATCTATCTATCTATCTATCTATCTATCTATCTATCTATCTATCTATCTATTTTTGAAAAACTTGCCTTGCTTCTGCTGGGGGGACCCAAGCACAGACTCCACATGCTTCAGGGTCCTCCCTACCAGTCTCTAGTGCTGATGATTATGGTATCACCTCACTGACCTGTTTTCCCCTCTTGCCCGGGGTGGCCATGTTGAGGGTGGAGTAGTAGGAGGACCATGCTCCACCCAGTTCATCCCAGCAGTCGGTTCCACCTGGGCCGTCCGAGCTGTCTGTGCCATCTGCGCCATCCTGGTCACCGTTGGAGCAGTCCATTCCACCTTCGCTACTCGAGGTCACCACTCTTCAGCTGCTGTCACCCAGGCTCAATGCTCCTGACGTGCCATGCTCTCTGGTCTGGTGGCCTAGGGACATTGGGAGGCCACCCGATGCATCATGCTGTCCAATGTGGGGGCCCGTGGATTTGGGTAGATCTCCTGAACTATTCTTCGGTCCGGTGGCCATGGGACTTGAGTAGACCGCCCAACCCATTTTGTCTTGGGTTTTGTGGCCCTGAACTTTGTTGTGCCCCACAAAACTGTGTTTTGTTTTGGACTCTATGGGATGTAAGAGTTTGTTTTGGCCCACCTGGACTTGGAGCCCCACTACCCTCTCTGGGAGGGTCTTTTTGTGTTTCTTTGGGTCATTTGGTATCTGAACTTTTAGAAGGGGGTACTGTCAGGGTCTGGACATGGCAGTGCTTATGTCCTCGCTTGATGTTATTTGTTTCTTTATGATCTTCAGGACATGAGTTGAGCCATGTCCTCGCCCTCAGTTTATTTTGTTTCTCTGTGTTTCATTTTCATCCCTGTTGTTGCCCTAGTCTGCGTTGTCATCAGATTTTCATTTTCATTATTATGTCTCCTATGTTGGGCAGCACGGTGGCGCAGTGGTTAGCACAGTGGCAGCACAGCAAGAAGGTCATGGGATCGATTCCACCCTTGACCATCGTGGGTTCGATCCCACCCCCAGACCATCGGTGACCCTTCTGTGTGGAGTTTGCATGTTCTCCCCGTGTCTGCATGGGTTTACTCCTGGTGCTCCGGTTTCCTCCCACGTGCCAAAGACATGCAGGTGAGGTTAATTGGCATCAACTGGGGATTCTAAATTGTCCTTAGGTATGGATGTGAGACTGAATGGTTGTCTGGCTCTCTGTGTTGGCCCTGCGATGGACTGGCGATCTGTCCAGGGTGTACCCTGCCTCTCACCCAAAGATGCTGGGATAGGCTCCAGCCCCCCCGCGACCCAAAAAGGATTAAGCGGTAGAAGATGGATAGATGGATGGATGGTCTCCTATGTTGTCCCATTGATTTGGTTCATGTTTATTATTAATATTATTTAGCTCCTGGTGTGATTGTCTGTACAGCCCCGCCGGTCCTGTTCTCCATACCAGTTGTCTCTGTCTCTCCGTGTGTCTCTGATTGCCTCTGATTGTTCTGACCTGCTCTGCGTTCTGTAATTATCTGCTCGTCTATTTAAGTCTGTTTCTGCCTTAGTCTCATGTGGCATCATTTGATGTTCTCAGTCAGTCCTGTCAATGAGTTTTTCATGTCCAGATAGCCTCCAAGTCTAGTCCTGTCCTGTCTGTCAGTTTGCCCGGCTATTTGTATTTTCAGCCCATGCACATGATGTTGTCATGGAGGAGTGGAAGAGGATTCCAGTGGCAACCTGTGAAGCTAGGTGAACTCCATGCCCAAGAGAGTTAAGGCAGTGCTGTTAGATAATGGTGGCCACACAAAATTTTGACACTTGGGCACAATTTGGACATTTTTACTTAGGGGTGTACTCACTTTTGTTGCCAGCAGTTTAGACATTAATGGCTGTGTGTTGAGTTATTTTGAGGGGACAGCAAATTTACACTGTTCTACACTGACTACTTTACATTGTATCAAAGTGTCATGTCTTCAGTGTTGTCCCATGAAAAGATATAATAAAATATTTACAAAAATGTGAGGGGTGTACTAACTTTTGTGAGATACTGTACATGGAGAGTATCCATGCAGCCCTACCATATCCCAGCGTTCAGCACATGGCTCAGCCTGGTTTTTTTGGGGGGGGTTTTTTTTCTCAGCTTAGCCAGAAGTGGAGCAAACTAGGAAACAGTTCAAAGTTTTGTGCTTTAATTATGCAGCGGTTTGAATGCTAAACCACCAACAATCCAGAAAACAGCAACATCTGATTATTTAAGCTTATGTTATGCAACATTATTTTTTTTTCTGATGGGCTGTATGCTTCACTTAATGTACAAGTACATCTCAATAAATTACGAGGGGGGCTAAAAGGTTCATAGGCTGAAAAGTTCATTGTGGTCAAATTTGACCAAATGTGGTTTATTTTTCAACATTGTCTCCACACACTTCTTCCATCGGTGTTGCAGCAGTTGGATCCCTACGGTTGAAAAATAAAGTACATTTGGTCAAATTTGACCACTATAAACTTTTCAGCCAATGAACTTTTCACCCCCCCCCCCCATACAATGTCATCAAAAAGTTGATTTATTTCAGTAATTCAATTTAAAAAATGAACTCATGTATAGATTCATTACACACAGAGTGATATATTTCAAACAATTATTTCTTTTAATTTTGATGATTATGGTTTACAGCTCATGAAAACTCCAAATTCAGTTTCTCAAAAAATTAGAACATTACATAAAATTAATTTTTAAAAAATTGATTTTTAATATAAATGTTGGTCTATTAAAATTATGTCCATGTACACACTCAATACACACTCAAAAATACAGGTTAAAATGTGTACCTAGAAAGGTACAAATACTTGTTGCTGGGGGTGTACTTTTTTGAAAAACATTTGTGTACCCCTCAGTGCTGGTTTGTACCATATCAGACTGAACCAGTTAAAGTACAGTTGTGTATCCTGAAAGACATAAATGTACCTTTTGTAGAGAATGCGTTCAAGAATGAGGCTGAGTTTATTTCTCAGAGTCAACTTTATTGAGTGAACACATGCTCTATCAATCTCTAGGCAGGAAAAGAGACTGAGCAATCAAATACCACGTTCTTATACTCTGCTGGAGACACAACCCTCGGTCACATGTTACTTAAGCAAACATATAATTACATGGCACATAGTCTCAGTCACAATGCAGTCTTTCATGTCTCACTATTGTCTCTTATCCCTCGATGGTCCGGGAATCTTCCTGGGACGTCCTCTCCGAGACAAAGGCCAAAACTCACACCTACTCATCATCTCCTGTAGATCTCTGCAGGTCCAGATCTCTTTTGTCCCACCAGACGTGGAGTCCCCAATACACATACAGTCATACATTTGTGGGGAGATATGAACTCAATATCTGCGCCACACTTTAAACTTTAGTACAGTAATGCACCCATTGAAAAGGGTACAAAAGGGTGCTTATAAAAGGTACCACCCCAGTGACAAGCTGTTCTGGACTTTAAGGAGACAAAAATGTACCACAATAATTTCGTCATGACTGTTATCAATTTGAAAAGCTTATGTTGTTTCTTTCTCTAGTTACCACATTCACAAGGTTGGCGTTGACGCTACCACCACCACCCATCTGCCCGGCAAGGTAACAACAATACCCCTTCAGCCTTTTAAAGGCTGAGGGGTAAAAAATGATGAAAGGAAGGTCGCAGACTTAAAAGAAGAAAGTTGCAACTTGATTAAGAAAAAGTTGCAAAATTGTATGCAAGAGGTCAGAAATTTATCACAAAGAAGCTGAATGTTTACAAGAAAAGTTGCATGCTTACAAGACAAAAGTCTCAAATTCATAAAGAAAGCCTCGCAGTCTTATTAGAATCCAGTCTCAGATGTACAAGAAAAAACAAAAAAGTGCATTTATGAAACATACTTTCCATATTTATTAATAAAATTTGCAAATTTGAAAGAAAAATGAATTTATTTATTTTTTTAAATGTCCACATTTATGGGGGAAAAATGGCCAGAGTAACCTCATTCCTCACTATTTAAGTCACCTTTTTAAGTTGCATTTTTTCCCTCTAAAAACAGTAACAGTAACAAATTTATATGAAAAATGTCTTAAATTTCATAGAAAAACGTCACAAATTTCAAAGAAAAATTTAATGGTGAGAGTAAAGCCATTACTAACTTTTTTAGTGGATATACTTTAGTCTTACTTAGATTTTTTTTTTTACTTCTACTTGCATTATTAACATTATGAGGTAATGCTGTAACACCTGGAGTTCATAATAATAATAATAATAAATAATAATAATAATGAGGGTAGGTGAACTCCACTGTCTCTGACTGCCTTGTTTAATGAATTTAATCAATATTTATTATATGACTTATTACCTCCGTCAAGGGAGAACGGAGGTAATGTCTTTAGTGGCGTTGGCTGGTTGGTTGGTTTGCTGTTAGCAACATACCTCAAAAAGTTATGAATGGATTTTGATGAAATTTTCAGGAAAGGTGTGTAATGGCACGGGGAACAAGATGATTCGATTTTGGTGGAGATTCAGATCAAGATGTGGATGTAGGAATTTTTTTGAATATTATTTTATATATTAATCTGGTGCTTTTCATGTACTGCCCCTTTTAAGACGTGTCCACTCAGTTACGTGCGTGGTCACGTCATAGGACCATGGCGCCTCGGCAACCCGGGAGCTAAACACTGCAGAAAAAGTATTAGCGGGTGTATTCCCGGGGAGATGACGAACTGAGTGGTCATGCTTTTCACAGCTCGTTAAACTCCAAGTCCCAAACCTTGCTTAAAACTTTGTTTTTTCACCTATAATGAACAAAATGTCTAACTCAGACATCATAAAACCACAGAAATTTTTTTTTGACACAAATGCAAACCAAGACGCGCCTTCTGGCATTGAAAGTGGAGTAGACGACAAAGGCTATGACCATGACTACGCTGCTATGGAGGTAACCACGTTGAATAAGCGAGAGCATAGTAACGAAAACTCAGTGTCTTCAACTCTGGAGAAGTCTCACCTGGAAAAGAAAGCAAAGCCAACAGGAAAGGATAAAAGCGGTGAGCTATCGCTTAAAGATGTTATGGAAGCTATCTTAAAACTGACACAGAAAGTGGATTCTTATCACAACAGTAGGGATGGAAAATTGAAAATGGTGGATGCTAAGCTAGCTGACCTGAAGCAGCAAGCTAGTCAAAGTAGCACAATGCTCACTAGCTTAGTGAAGGCTGTTGAGTTTAACACTCAAGAGGTGAAAGAATGCAAAGAAAAAGTAAAGCAGATGGAAAAAGAAAATGAGCGAATAAGCAAGAAGAATACTGACTTAAGGATGAAATTGAGAGAACAGGAGAGGTACAGAATGAGGTGGTGCATCCGTATCAGAGGTTTGGATGAAAAAAAAGATGAAGACATCAGAGAAAGAGTGGTTCAAACCCTCGGCAAAATTGTTCCTGAGCTGGAGCCGAAGCTGGAGGCTGCAATCGACGTTATGCACAGATTGGGTAGAAAGTTGAATAAAAGGCAAAGACCTGTTATTGTGTTCTTTGCTTATCGAAGAATAAAGGAGGAAGTCTGGAAGATGAGCAAGAATTCCACTTTTTGCAAAGAAAATTGCATAAGGTCACTGAGATGCTACCCAAGGCAGATCTTGAGGAGAGGAACAGACTGTGGCCGCAAGTTGAGCAGGCCAGAAAAGCTGGGAAACTGGCTTACTTTCGGGGGCCTTTTGCTTACATTGAAGGTCATCGAATTGGATTTGAACGCTGATAACAAGAACAACAAAAGATATATCAGGTGAAAATATATGAAGGGACATTGAGGGTTTTTTCCTTTAAAGTAGAAAAAAGAGAGTTACTATTTTGTTGTTGTTTTTTTCTAAGTTAAATTAAGGGTTTTTCTTTTTATGGTAAACGTTAGGATTTTTTTTTGGTTGTTTGAATGTTGGGGCTTGAAAGATATTGTGAAAAAAGCTCTTTTTTATATTGCAAAGGACAAAGATCTTACTGTATATTTCTTCAAGAAACTCATTCCACAAAGGCAGATGCAGCCTTTTGGACCAATCAGTGGGGGGATAAGATGTTCTTCAGCCATGGTTCTGATCGTTCTGGAGGAGTGGCCATATGTTTCAACAATTTTCCTGGAGAGGTTGTAACTCACCTTTCTGATAGAAGTGGACATTGGTTAACAGTGGTAACTGAAGTAAATCATTTATTCCTTTTATTGGTTAATGTTTATGGTTTCAATGATGAAAGGTTAAACAAAACATTTCTTGAGGATCTGACTAATGTTGCTTTGGACCTCAAAACTAAGAATCTCACTGACTATATTATTTTTGGCGGCGACTGGAATATAACACCAAATGAATGGCTGGATCGATGGCCCCCAAGGTTAACAAAACAACAACATAATGACTTTATTTGTACATTTATATCAGGTAACAATTTGACAGATGTATGGAGCACATTATATCTAAATCTTCCCACTTATTCGTGGAGAAAACCAAATGGAGTGTTATGATCAGGTGAACGCGCTCCCCCTCCCTTCCCGTGGGAGGTTCCTCGTCTAGTCCCCGGCTCTGCAGGTAATCAGTACACCTGCGTGAGTGGATGCACCTGCTGCCTCTTCCCTGCCAGTGCTTAAAAGGACCAGTTTGTGAACGCTCCAGCGCTGGCTCATTGGGTATAGCTGCCAAACAAATAAAGTAAGTGATATTTAAGTTTTTAAGGAACCCAGCCATTAAATTCTTTTTACTCTTCCTCCTCCTCAGGTTGCAGCCATCTCCGCGGTGTGTCTCCGGGGGTTGTTGTGCGCTCAACTGCTCCATCATCATCATCGCTTCGGACTGCCTTCTCCACCCGGTCAGACACCTCTCCCAGCTCAACTCATCCGCTACTCCCTGCCAGCTCTACTTCTCTGGTTCATCCTCTTCCTGCTGGGTTCCTCTGCCTGGCTCTCTGCATCTATTCATAAGATTATCCCTGTAATTCATTATTCCCCATCTCCCTCTTCTTTGCTAACCTGCTCTCGTCTCCCTCTTTACAGGCAAGGTATTCCTCTGGTGAAGTGATGTTTTTTCTCTAACTTTGAGTTCGCCTGTTTAATAAAACTGTGTTTAAACGTGCTTCTCTGTGTCGTGTGCATTCTCTGGTGTAGCATCCTGCACGTGATCTGATCATTCTCTCAATCATGACATGGAGAATGTAAATTTAGGTTGGATTATTGGTTGGTTAGTGATGGCATTTTGAATTGTACTGTACAATGTGGGATTTCAAAAGCACCTTTATCTGATCATTGTTTTATAGATTTTAATTTAGGTCACATGATCCAAAAGAGGCATAAAGGTTACTGGAAGTTTAATGCAGCTTTACTGAAGAATGAAAAATACTGCGATGTTATTAGAAATATTATTAAGAGTGTTGTAAATGATAATTTGATTGAGGATGGCATTAATACATGAAAATTTGTTAAATATAAAATTAGATTAACCACCATAAAATTTAGCAAAGATCTTAGTATTAAGAAAAACAGTATGAAAGTAATCTATTCTTGGAAATAAGTCAGTGCTGTAATTCTTCTGGCCATAACACACAAACTTGAATGGAGTTACAGGCTAAGGTGAATGACCTGTACCTTCAAAGAGCTCAAGGTGCTTTTATTAGATCCAGAGCCAAGTGGATCGAAGCTGGAGAGAAGAATTCCTCATATTTTTGTAACTTGGAAAAAAGCAGACAGCAAAATAATTCACTAAACACCGTAATAATTAATGATGTGGAATGCAGTGACACTACGGTTTTAGAAACAGAGGTTTTTAGGTTTTTTCCAGCTCTATATTCCATAAATTATTTAAAAGAAGACATGGATGAGACTTCCGGGAAGATGGCGGAGAGACATAACGCTTAAACAGAGAGCTCTCCCTAGCCAGATTAAAAATCATCGGTAAATGGCCAACTCGACATAAGCGGATCAATAAACTAAGGGATGAAAACACGAAGGAACCGGGCACAAGGACAAAAGCAGGGTAAAATTGAAGAATTCCTCTCCAACAACGCAGGAAAAACCGCTGAACACGAAGCCCAAAAAAACGAGGTGTCTACAGCAGAGAAAATGGAGGACGCCAGACTCGAAAACATGAACACTGGCATCGCCAGTTTGGGTGAAGAGTTAAGAGAATTCAAGCGGCAGCTGCAGCAGGATTTAGCGGCTCTTAAGGAGGAGCTGAAAAAAGAGATTAAGGAGGAAATTATGGACCTCCGAAGAGAAATGGAGCGTAAGCTAACAGAAAACATGGAGGAGCTGCGCTCCCAGCGGGCGTGTATGACAGAAGCGCAGGCCCGAATATCGGAGCTAGAAGATTGGAAAAGCGAGGCAAACGAACAACTACAGACCCTGACGACGCAAACGCAGAGGATGCAGGAGAAAATAAACGACTTGGAGAGCAGATCCAGACGAAGCAATATGCGCATCTTTGGAATTCCGGAGGGCATTGAAGGCAACTCGATGACGAAATTCATGGATCAGTTCTTGAAAAAAGAGCTGGAACTGCCCGGAGAAACGGATCTGCAGATTCAACGAGCGCACAGAACCCCGGCACAGAACCCGAAAACAAACGCTACACCCAGGTCAGTTGTGGTAAACTTTGTGAAATATGACATAAAGGAAAGAATCCTGACGCAAGCATGGAAAAAAAAGATACGAATCGGCGACAAACAGGTGTTCTTTGACCATGACTACCCGACAGAAATTGTGCAGCAACGGAAGAAATATGCCAACATTAAAAAAACGCTGAAAGAGAAAAAAATTAGATTCCAAACGCCGCTAACGAAAATGAGGATTCACTGGGAGGACGGCACAAGAACCTACAACACAGCCGAAGAGGCAGCGCGGGATATGATGGAGCGGGGCCTTGAGGTGAGCGTGCCGGAGGAAACGGCTGGAGCAGCAACGGCCCTGAACGCATCACGACAGCCGGAGTGGAGACGAGTGAACGGCGGAAGAAGGGGGAGAGACGTGGCGCAGCGGGCCCAGGACAAGCTACAAGGCTTTCAACTGAAAGCCTAGATCATAACAAAGATTAAGAAAGGCACAGAAGAAATGAAGGCCAAGAAGACAAGGTAAAAGAGAAACAGACGGCTAGGAGAGGTTTAAGTGATATTTGTTGGACATTTCTAGACTAATGACTATTACTTTGATAGTAATTAGTCTAGGGAGGGCCCTTCGCTCTGTGAAGACAAACCCCCCACCCACCAACAGGGACCAGTGGGCAGAAGAAAGGCCCAAAGTATGGAGGTCGAGATTTTTTAATGTGTTTTTATATAAATATATGTTATTTTTGTTGTTAAAGGGGCTAGGAGCACAAGTTAAAAAAATGGAAAAACATGAATATGGGTAAAAATCTTAAGATAATAACACTAAACGTGAATGGTCTGAACTCACCTGTTAAAAGGGAAAGAATAATAAGAAAATTCAAGAAGGAAAAAGCTGAAATTATATTTATGCAAGAGACACATTTGAGCAAGACAGAACATGTGAAACTAAAGAGATTTGGCTATAAGAACTCCTACTACAGTTCATTTAAGGGAGGAGCTAAAAGGGGGGTCATGATACTAATCTCAAACAAAATACAATTTGAAAGTGAACAGGAAATCCAGGATAAAGAAGGCAGGTATGTAATAATAAAGGGAAGAATAGATGGTATGCAGATTACATTAGTGAACATCTATGCCCCACCAGAAAGTGACAAGGGTTTTTTTCAACATCTGTTTGATCTCATAGCAACACACAGTGAAGGAGTCCTAATTTGTGGAGGAGACTTAAATGCTGTCATGGATCATGAAGTTGATACAACAAGTGTTAAGAAGACAAAAAAACATGTAACAAAGTTCATAAGAGCCTCACTGACAGAAATGGGTATGGTAGACATATGGAGGGACCTACACCCACTCGAAAAAGACTATACACATTATTCAGCAGTCCATAAAGTACACTCTAGAATATATTACTTCCTTATGAATGAAGGTGACAGACACAGGGTGAGAAATTGTTGGATTGGAGGGGCAGAAATATCAGATCATAATCCTATATACATGGAAATATATTTAAACAATAGAAAACGACAAACAACATGGAAACTTAACGTAGGACTGTTAAATGATGAGAAAATGAAAGAAAGAATAAAAATAAACATAAACGAATATATCCAAGAGAATGACAATGAAGAAGTGGACCCAACAATATTATGGGACGCACTAAAAGCCGTGTTAAGAGGAAAATTAATTGTTGAAACAGGAAAAGCAAATAAGACTAAACTGGAAGCGTATGAACAAAGATGTGAGAGACTGAGGGAATTAGAACGTAAACATCAAAGCACAAATGATCCAAAAATATATCAAGAAATTAAAGAAGAAAAAACAAAGATAAAAGAAACACAAATGGATGAAATTGAAAGGAAAAATAGATATCTAAAGCAAAAATATTATGAAACGGGGCCAAAAGCCACAAAACTGCTGGCAAAACGGTTAAGAAAACAACAAACAATGAATAATGTATACAAGATTAAAGACCCCACCACAAATAAAACCACAGTTAACCCAGAAAACATCGAAGAAATATTCCATAATTTCTACCAAGAACTATACTCGCAACCTGAAGAAACAAATACTAAAGATATTAAAAAATTTCTAGGCACATTGGACTTGCCATCAATAGGAAATCAACAAAATGAAAAGCTAACAGCAGAAATAACAACACAAGAGATCAGAGATGTGATTAAGTCACTTAAAAACGGTAAATCACCAGGTAGTGATGGATACCCATCTGAGTTTTATAAACTGTTTATAGAAGAACTCACGCCACAGCTCCTAAAGTCATTTAATTGGACGTTGAACAACAACAAAATACCTCCATCATGGAACGAAGCTATCATTTCAGTTATTTTAAAGCCAGGGAAAGATAAAGAACAATGCGGAAACTATAGACCAATCTCTTTATTAAATGTGGATTATAAAATATATACAACAATTATATGTAAACGAATAAAGACATTCTTGACGGAATTGATAGAAGATGATCAAACTGGTTTCATAGAGGGACGCCAAACACATGACAATATCAGGAGAACAATACATATAATTAACCAAATACATAAAGAAAAGAAAAGCGCAGTAATAATGAGTTTAGACGCAGAAAAAGCATTTGACAGGGTTAACTGGAAATTCCTATATAGTGTACTGGAGCGCTTTGGATTTAACGAAAAATCAGTACAATGCATAAGGACGCTATATCAAGAACCTGTGGCAAGAATCAAGATAAACGGTAGCTTAACAGACAAAGTAAATATACAAAGATCAACTAGGCAGGGATGCTGCTTATCGCCCACCTTGTTTGCTCTGTTCATAGAGCCACTGGCTCAAGCGATACGACAAAATAAGAAATTAAAAGGTGTAACAATAAAGGGGGCGGAACACAAGATTGGGCTATTTGCAGACGATATTATAGTTTACCTCGAACAACCAGATGAATCAATAATGGAAACTAGAAAAGCACTCGGAGAGCGCAGACCTCCGCCAAGCGGCACAGTTCCCCCCATAGAGTGTTTGTGTGTACGTTTTCAGATTCCCTGAGCATGAAAAGATATGAGTAGCAATTGGATTCACAATGATTATTTGTTTATTTGACATGGACAGTGCAATAAACAGACAATTAATGAATGACAATCAATGTGATAGTGATAGGATTAGTGGTTCAGTAGTGTAAAATGGGGCTATAAGGGACGGCGGGTTAATAAGGGACACTTTTGTGGGAAATGTTTTAAATGTAATTGTGCTTTTTTTATTTTGAGCAGGACGCTGAGTTGTGTTGTTATTGTCAAATATCCATGAATCCTTCATCAAATCTAGGCGGAAGCAAAATTAAAAAAGCAGAATTACATTTAGAAAAGTGTCCCATATTACCCCGCCGTCCCTTATAGCCCCGTTTTACGGTTGTAAAAGCATTGCCTCCTTGGCGGAGGTAATAAACTGAAGTGTTGGTGTGTCCATCTCCTCCACTGACGGATGCAGATTGGTTAGACAGGTTGGCGTGGGTTTTATATTATATTATTGGGGTTGCGCTCGGCGGCAAAACAGAATTTAGAGTCTTCCCCGGCAGAGAGGTCGTTTTTACGCAGCGCCTATAGCTGGGCGGGGAATTTGTGGCAAATAATGGGGCGGCGGACAGGTGTCCGTGTCAAGCAGGCACGCTGGCGTGGCCAGGGCAGCAGTGTTTTCCGCGTGCTTTTGTGCCTAAAACGTTGAAGAACGCGGAGTTTGTGTTGGTCAGACACGACAACCAGCGCAATGTGCGCAGCGCCTATGGCTGGCAGAGGCACGATGGGGGTCCGAGGCCAGCAGTGTTTTCCGCATGCTTTTGTGGCTAAAACGTTGAAGAAGGCGGAGTTTGTGTTGCTCAGACCCGACGCCCAGCGGCCTCCATTGCGCCTGCGCACATGTTGAAAATGGCCCTATGTCACAGTGTGGAAAAATGCTTTAAAAAAATTCCTGTATCCAGACGGTGAACCGGATCACCCCCAAAATTTAATCAGTTCTTCCTTGTACCATTTCCAACAACGCCTGAAAGTTTCATGCAAATCCGTCCAAGACTTTTTGAGTTATCTTGCTAACCAACAGACAAACAGACAGACAGACAAACAGACAGACAGACAGACAAACACACAAACCCTGGCAAAAACATAACCTCCTCCTGGCCTTTTCGGCCTGGCGGAGGTAATGATGAACTTGATAGAAAATTTTGGAAAATTATCAGGATACAAGATAAACATAACAAAAACACAAATACTGACATTCCACTATAACCCTCTAAACCAGATAACTGATAAGATCAAACTAAACTGGAACCAAAAAGAAATAAAATACCTTGGAGTGAACATACCTAAAGACCTAAGCAAAATATATAAAGCAAACTATGATAGGTTGGAACAAGAAATAAAAAAAGATATTGATAGATGGTCAATCTTAAATATGGATCTGAATTCAAAAATTGAGACAGTCAAAATCAGCATACAACCTAGATTACTTTACCTCTTCCAGGCTATACCAACAGAGATTCCAGATGCCCAATTCTCAAAGTGGGACAGGATGATATCGAGATTTGTTTGGGGAGGTAAAAAACCAAGAGTGAAATATAAAACCCTCCAATTACCAAAAGAGAAAGGAGGCATGGGCCTACCGAGTCTAAAGGAATATTACTACTCAGCACAAATAAGATATATCATATGTTGGTGCGACGAGGGATATGAGGCAAAATGGAAAGAAATGGAAAAGGAAATTGAGGGACTCCCAGTACAAAGCATAATAGGAGATAAAGATGCATATAAGCAAATCAAACAAATAGACCCAATCACTAAATTTACTTTAGAACTGTGGTATAAAATAGTACAAAAATATAATATAAGGGAAGACATAAAACTATTGAAATGGGTAGCATTTGACAGTCAGTTTGAACCGGCAAAACAAGATAGGGGATACAAAAATCTGGTGAACAAGGGAATCACAGCATGGGGCAATATCGGAAAAAAAGATCTCGGGAGCTTTGTAAACATCAGGAGAAAATTTAAACTAGAAAGATCGGAATTTTTCAGATATCTGCAGATGAGAGATTATTATATGAAGAAGATTAGGCATAACCTCCAAACAGATGTGAACGAGATTATACAACTTATTTTAAGCTCATATACAGGAAATAAAATAAGAATTATTTCAAAGCTATATCAGAAACTTAAGACAAACAATCATACAAGTAACTATATAAAGGAGAAATGGGAGAAAGAGCTCAATTTAAACATAACAGAAGAAAGCTGGCAGGAAATATGGAAAACACAACACACATCAACAAATTCAAGGACATGGAGGGAATTTGGATGGAAAAACGTGATTCGCTTTTTCATTACACCACAGATTCAAGGAAAATATACAAATACCCAATCTTTATGCTGGAGGGGATGTGGGGCTCAAAATGCAGACCACTCACATATGTTTTGGAAATGCTACAAAATATCATCATTCTGGAAATCTATACATGTGACAATACAGAGAATATTAGGATATTATATACCAATGAACTGTAACCTGATGTACTTATGTGATCTTAAAAGAGACAATGTTATACAGGCTGAGGACAGATATCTAGTTAAAATCTTGTTGATTGCATGTAAAAAAACTATCACAAAAAAATGGCGATCAGAAGTTCTTCCTGACCAAAAACAATGGACTGACATTGTTGAGGACATACGTATGATGGAAAAATTAACATATCGACAAAGAATGCAAGAAGGACTATGGGAAAAAAAATGGCGGAAATGGACACACTACAAAGTGCAACAACGAGGCAGAAATTGAAAGAGTAACCAAAGAAACTGAAAAAACCAGAAGAATTAAGAGATGGAAACTAAAAACTTGATGCTCCAACATTTGTCCCCCCCCTTTTTTTTCTTTTTTTTTTTTCTTTTTCCCTACCCTAACCCCTTTGTTTTTAAATGTAGAATGTGATCTGAATGCATTATATATAATGAAAAATGAATAAAAACCTAAGTTACAAAAAAAGAAGACATGGATGTTTTCTTTATTAAGGTTAAGAATTTTATTCCACATATTGAGGATTCTTTTAAGGAATTATGTAAATCACTTCTCAATAGATTTGGAAGAATTTTGTTGACTAAGATGGAGAATTTAGATTAAGAAGATGCTAATAGGATAGCTTCCATCAAACTGCTTTTGACAGGTTTATGACCCCTTAGCCCCGCCCAAACCCCTGCTCACGCCATGCCCCCTTCCCCACCCCCTTTGACCTGACCTGACCTTGACCTCCCCTTTGATCCATAATCATCCTTTGATCAGCAACATCCTTTATGACCCGTAATTATCCTTTGATCAGCGACAACCTTCATGACCCGTAATTATCCTTTGATCAGCGACGACCTTTGATCCGTAATTATCCTTTGATCCATGATGACCTTTGACCCTCGCCCTGAGTGTGGGAATGGAATGTTAACATACAGGAAACACTGGGGACGGTGTGTGTTGTAGTTGCATAGTTTTATATTCATATGGTTGAAGTGACACTGCGCAGAAAAAAGATAACGCACAATCTCAGAACTAAACATTAAACAACTAAATTTTAAAATAAAATGTTAAACGGCAATAGCGCTTTTACTCATGAACAAGAAGGGGCTTTACAGATCCTGCTTTTCACACACACATCCCCCCCACTCCCCCTCGCCCACCCCAACCCTCCGTTCCCACGTATATAATGATTGTGTTTTTATGTATTATCATTATGAATTTCATTTTATTTATCTATTTAAATTGATTCTTGTACTGATGCAACATGTTCAAATAAATCATTCAAACTGATGGATGATATTTGAGGTTTATAAAGTTTTTGATCCAGCCTCAGCCAATGAGCAGCGAGGGAAGGCTTGATGGGGCTGTCCAATGATGACCTAGAGGCATACCCCTACGGTTAACCAATAAAACTACACCACGGTGTGTGTGAAAATTGGATCATTAAATAAAATCAGAAAATTAAACAATGAAAACTAGAAAAAATTCACCACGAGTGCGGGTTAGTGAGACACCTGCCTCCAGCTTTGGTCCAGACCAGTTGAGGTTTAAGTGGGGAAAAAAGAGGATTGTCTGAGCTGTATCCAGACCCCTGTAGGCGACAGCACCTCCCACAACTAACCTCGCCCAACAATTTTAAAAGAAGACCACCCAACCACCCATTTTTACCTGAGGCAAAAATGGAGACAGACTCCACAGCCTAGCCAATGCCGTTCTAGAGGCAGGGTAATCCCCAACCCCAATCAAGGGTCAAGCCAGCATAGGAAAAAACAGTGCATTGCCGATCCAGAGATCTTCGGACAAACTGGGATAGACTGAACTATGCAAAAAGTAAGCCTTTCCAACGTGCATTTTTGCACCCACTTCCCTCCTTTTTTCCTTAATCAAACAACCCAGTAATGGAAAAAAAAAAAAAACTTTTATCTGTATGCTTGTGACAATTAGAGTTTATTTTGTGCTGATACTAGGAAATTTAACATTTCTCTTATTTATATTTTCCATTTTGGGGCGATTAGAGTTTATTTTGTGCTAATACTAGAAAATTTAACATTTCTCCTATAAAAGCATTTTATATTTGTGCTTACATTTTTAAATAACAATACAACTGACATGACTTATGACCCCGAAGGCAGACACACACTCAAGAATAAGCTCAATTATCTTTATTATCAAGTGTGAGAGTGAATGTGTGCAGGAATGTAACAGCCGGGGCGAGCAGAGCACCGTACAGACTGGCAACCCTAGGGAGAAGCAGAGACAGGGGAATCAGTGACAGAAATCGGGAGAGATGATTCAGTAAATGTCTAGTCTTTCTGTAGGCAAGTTGGTGTGTCGCACAGGTGAGATCCCGGAGGCTCTGGCCAGAGGGACAGTGTCTTTGGCCCCGGTTGCAGAGGAGGTGAGAGGTGAAGAGATGAGTAATGAGCTTTGAACAGTGCAGGTTGAGCTTGGTCCGCCGCCAGGAGGAGGAGGAGATCTGCCGCCACGGATTTCCACCTGTGCACAGGGGAGCTGAGCGAAGCGTGGAGATGAGGTTAGGATGAGGCTTACTTGTTGTTGGGGAGCTGGGACTCCCAGAAGGACGACGAGGCAGGAAGGACTCAAAGGAAATGGAACTCCGGAACATGCAGGTGACGAAGAGGCGAAGAGGTCTTCCAGACCAGGGAGCTTGACATCTCCGTGCAGACCTGAGGGCAGCATGGCTTAAATAGGCAGGTTGATGAGGAGAGCAGGTGTGCGCACAGCTGTGGAGAAAATTAGGGCAATAGGCAGGCAGAGCGGATCACTACAACAACAGCCTTCTACGGATTGTCTGCGTGAAACAATTTTGTAAAACATCCCACAACTTGTACGTGATATTTACCAGCAATTAAATGATTTTTATTCAATCAAACCTTTTATCATCTGCTGTGATCTGAAAAAAGTTTTGTAACTTTATGGCAGACTTTTTTTTTCAACCACTCATGACAGCTTTAAACCAGAATTTGCAGAGAGTTTTTTGGCTGTCTGCGCATCTGCGTGTTCTTTTACCATCTCATATGATGAACTTTTTTACAGGGTGGGTAATTGGAAAAAAAAAACATTTTAAAGCATGGATGTTTTTCTTGATCACTACAAAACATTTTCACATCTCCCCTAATTGTATGTTCAAAAAAAAACAAAAAAACCCCAAAACCTTATTAAATCAGTCTACAGTTTTTTCAACATTCAAACTCTGCTCCCTAGTGTTCTGTCCAGCTTATGTCAAAGCTTATGTCAAACTATCTGCAGCTTTACGTCAAATGGGCCATAAATGATGTCTCCATTTGGCTGTCTGGCCACCACTCAAAAAGTGTTTGATGTTCACACACACACACACACACACACACACACACACAAAAGTTCAGTTGTTTTTAGCTCCCGACACATAGGTGTTATCTCATCACTTATACTGCAGAAATCCTAATCTTTTTTCACTACAGGAACAATCCTTTGTTTTTAAGAGACATTTATCAACTTTCTAATCATTCAAAAATGGACTTTTTAAAGGAATTACCTTGGGTCTTTGGCTGGTTCTTGAAGGCGTTAAACACTTTGCACCATACTGCATTACTAGCATTAGAGTTACCAGATTCTGAAACAATTTGTAATAACAGTGTACTTACTTCTTTGCATAGTATAGTTTTTTTTTATCCTTCGTAATAACAAATTACATGTTGCACAGTGTTGACACAAACTCTGATTTTGAAACTAGTATATTCACACAAAGTTGTTTCACTATGATTAATGTGGCTAAAAACGTTCACTACTTTCAAAAAAGAAACTCTGAAACAAGTATTTGTTTGGAGGAATTACAAAAAACATTTTGTTTAGTTGTACAGAAGCATTTAAGGATAAACTAATTTGCATTACCTTCCCTTAAACATTTATCACTGAAAGGCAGTAGTAACTCCATCAGCTGTATACTTGCTTCTTTGCATAACACCATTTTAAGGACCTCTTTTTTTAAATCACACAAGTACATGTCTGAAGTACATTTACATGTTTGAAGAAAGAATTTTTAACTCCCTTATTTTTTGTAACTAGTAACTCCTCTTGTACTAAACATTTGCTTATTAAACACCTGATACAAGTTTGTAAACAGTCAACATCACCCTGTTTTTACTGTGGTTTGAGTTTTTAGGTGTGTTTTGTACAAACTAAATACCCTCTGGTATTTTTTTTTTTTTTGTACAAAACAAGCTGCAGACAATTATGCAGCAGCTGAGCACGGTCACCGATCATTTTAGCCACATGTCTTGTTTGGGTCCTGCCCCTTCACCTGCCGACCCTGTTTCTTCCATCATTCGCCGAACCACCTCCGTTCCCTCACCAGTTCCGTACGTGGGGGAGGTGGGGAAACATAAGGGATTTCTGTGCCATGTTCGGCTTTATTTGGGCCAAGTGGGTGGGGAGTATCTGGATGATACATCAAAAAATCATTTCATGACCCTCCTGCTGTGAGACCGAGCCCTTAGCTGGGCTCAGTCTATTCTCGACAGCGCAGAAGATCCTAGTTATACTTTTGATAGGTTTGTTGGTGAGTTCTCCCGTGCCTTTGACTGTACTGAGAATGAGGGCACCATCATGAGCTGTCTTATGTCACTCCGCCAGGGGAGCCGGTCTGCCGCCGACTTCTCTGTGGAGTTTCAAGTCATCGCGGCATACTCTGGCTAGAATGACGTTGCTTTATATAGCGCCTTCCTCCAGGGTTTAAATGCCAATCTCCGCAACGACCTGGTGGTTCATGCTATTCCCTCCACCCTGGACAGGCTCATTGATCAGGCCATCAGTTTAGACAACCGATACCGCGAGCACACGAAGGAGCGCAGGACGTCCTCTGGCCTGCCCGTTTTGCGTGCACCTCTCCCAGCTACTGACACAGGTGGAGCCGACTCTTCCTCCAAAGCAATGGTGCTCAGCCAAGCCCATCTGACTCTGGAAGAGCACCAGCAACGGAGGAGAGTCGGTACATGCATGCACTGCGGCTCTTTAGGGCACAAACTGTTTAACTACCACCTGAAGCAAAAAGACGCAGTCCGTCAGTAGCCATGGGGGAGTCTGACGGGCGGGAATCTTTTTCATCCTCCCAGTAACTTTTCCATTTCGGCCCTCATTCAGTTGCCGAGGGTCAAGAGGAGGGTGATGGCATTAATTGATTCAGGGGCAGAGCAAAATTTCATTTCTTCAAGGCACATGCGGGAAGTAGGCATCCCTACAACTAAATTGCCCGCTTCATTAAACATCATGGCATTATCTGGTAGTAATGTGGCTTCTATTACCGAACACATGGCGCCAATCTCCGTCCTTCTTTCCGAGAACCACCAGGAGATTTTATCGTTCTTTATTCTCCCTAGTTCGTCCTCCCCGGTGGTTCTGGGGTACCCTTGGCTCCGGAGCATAATCCCATTATTAACTGGGCACAAAATTCCATCTCTTCCTGGAGTCCCTTTTGTTTAGCATCCTGCCTCTGCTCAGCCAAGTGTTCACCATCCCTGCCCATCTCCTCCCCTCTGGTGGAGCCGCCAGATCTCAGCCTCGTACCCGAGGTCTATCATGACCTTGGGGAAATCTTTAGCAAGTCAAGAGTGCTCTCTTTGCCTCCTCATCACTCTTATGACTGTGCTATCTATCTCCTCCCAGGTGCGCGGCTGCAGTCCAGCTGGCTCTACAGCCTTTCTGGGCCAGAGAGGGAGGCCATGGAAATCTACATCAAGGACTCTTTGAACGCCAGCCTCATTTGGCCCTCTTCAGCTCCTCTTGGGGCAGGGTTTTTCTTTGTTGAGAAGGATGGATCTCTGCACCTGTGCATTGATTATTGTGAATTAAACGCCATAACAGTCAAAGATAAATACCCTCTGCCCCTAATCAACTCCACGTTTGGGCTCCTTCAGCGCGCACGGGTGTTCACCAAATTAGATTTGCGCAATGCATACCATCTGGTCCATATTCGCGAGGAGGACGAGTGCAAGACGGCTTTTAAAACACACTTGGGGCAATTTGAATATCTCGTGATGCCTTTTAGGCTCACCAATGCCCCCGCCGCCTTCCAGCGCATGATTAATGACGTCCTCCGTGATATGGTTAATCAATTTGTTTTTATCTACCTTGACAATATTTTGATCTTTTCCCGCACACCAGAGGAGCACGCAGTCCATGTCAGGGCCGTGTTACAGCAGCTCCTGGAAAACCAGCTTTTTGTGAAGGCCGAAAAGTGCGAGTTTTCCACCCGCTCCACTTCCTTCCTAGGGTTTATTGTTGCTGAGGGGGAACTGAGGGCCGACCCGGCCAAGGTGAAGGCTGTGCTTGATTGGCCTATGCCTCAGTCCCGCAAGGAGCTTCAACACTTCTTGGGGTTTGCAAACTTTTATAGCTGATTCATCAGGAATTACAGTGGGGTAGCACAGCCTCTGACTCAGCTGACCTTAGTCAAGGTGCCTTTCACCTGGTCTGAGGCAGCCGAGTGGACCTTCTCCAAATTGAAGGATCTGTTCTCCAAAACCCCCATCTTGGCAAAGGTCGACCCTCAGCTCCAGTTCATTGTAGAGGTAAACGCTTCTGATTCGGGGGTGGGTGCTGTCCTCTTGCAGCGCTTGACCTCCGATCAGAAGCTCCACCCATGCACGTATTTCTCTCAGCCGATGTAAGCCGCCAAGAGGAACTACGACGTAGGGGACCGAGAGTTTCTGGCCATTAAATTGGCTCTTGAGGAGTGGAGGCACTGGCTGGAGGGAGCAGCCCATCCCATCGTAGTATTGACATAACGCACGGCTCAGGAGACGCACACACACAGGCTTAGAGTAGTTCAAAGAGTTTAGCAGGAGTGAATGAGTGCGTGTCTGCGGGATGTAAATGTGTTGGTGATGGTGTCTGCTCCAGGCACAGAGGCAGGTGACCGTACAGCCGAGCAACCCTATGGAGAGAGCACAGGGAGAGGGTGACGGGCATACACCAACACAGGAGGGATTTATGGCGAGAGAAGGACTTACTTGGTGGGTCAGGACAGCTGGCACAACAAGGGGGCGAAGCCCGGAAGACAGCCACCTGGGGAGCTCCGTACAGCAGCGAGGATTGGGCGAAGGAGTGGAGATGTCCGCCGCTGGGGAATCCACCTGTGCACAGGGGAGAAGACTGAAGAAGAGAGGTAAGCGATCTTCTTACCAAAAAGGTGATGCTGAAGAGAAGTATGCTCACAACGGTGAGGGACGAAGTCTGACGGCTTCAGGCCGAGCCTCCGGGCGAGACGGCCTTTATCCCTCGCCGCTGATGATTGTCAGGTGCGTGAGCAGGTGGCGTCGCTGATGAATGGTGCGGCGTGACAGTACTCCCCCCTCTAGCAGCGCCTCCTGGCGATGGCTTATCCGGGTGCGCTCGGTGGAAGTCCGCGATGAGCGATGGGTCCAACACAAACGACAGGGGCACCCATTGTCGATGCTCGGGCCCATAGCCCTCCCAGTCCACCAAGTATTGCAACCCACGACCTCGGCGCCGGGAGTCCAGGATGGAGGAGACGGACCAGGCCGTATGGCCACCAATCATCCGGGGCGCGGGTTGCGCTGCAGGAGGAGGGCAAAGGGGGTCAGTGACTGCCAGTTTCACCTTCGACACATGGAAAGTGGGATGGATGCGGAGGGAGGGGGGAATAGCCACGCGCACAGCCACCGGGTTGATGATCCGGGTGATGGGAAAGGGACCCATGAATCGCTGTGCCAGCTTCCTCCTCTCGCCTTTTAATGTGACGTCCTGGGTAGACACATACACGAGTTGCCCAACTCTGTACGCCGGGGCAGGTCTTCTGTGCCGGTCCGCCACGGTCCTGTTGCGCTCCGCTGTGCGTAAAAGCGCATGACGCGCGGCAGCCCAGGTGGAGCGGAACTGCCTAAGGTGCGCCCTAACAGAGGGGACAGTTACCTCGTTCTCCTGCGCTGGAAACAGCGGGGGGTCGTAACCCAGGGACGCCTTGAAGGGGGACATCCCCGTTGCAGAAGAGCGGGCGGTGTTGTGGGCATACTCCACCCAGGCGAGATGGTTGCTCCAGGACGTCGGCTTGGATCTAGTAACACAGCGGAGCGCAGCCTCCAGCTCCTGATTGGTCCTCTCACACTGCCCGTTAGACTGGGGGTGATGGCCGGAGGAGAGGCTCACCTTGGCTCCGATGGCGTTACAAAAAGATCTCCAAACCTCGGATGAAAATTGGGGGCCCCGGTCCGAGACCACGTCCACCGGAATCCCGTGCAGCCTGACCACGTGTTGGACGAGGAGGCCCGCCGTCTCCAGGGCAGTAGGGAGACCTCGCAGGGGGATGAAGTGCGCCGCCTTGGAGAAACGGTCCACGATGGTCAGGACGGTGTCAAAGGAGTTGGAAACGGGGAGTCCGGTGACGAAATCCAGTGCGATGTGCGACCAGGGCCTGCCGGGGACGGGCAGAGGCTGGAGCAGACCCGCTGGGGGGGCATTTCCCGACTTGCTGGTGGCACAGATTGGGCAAGCCCGGGCGTAGCGGGCTGCATCCCTCCGCAGGCCTGGCCACCAAAAGGACCGTTGGAGGAGGCTGATCATCCGAGAGGTGCCGGGATGACAGGTGAGCCGGGAGGTGTGGAGCCAGTGGATGACCTCTCCTCGGACCGCAGATAGGACGAACAGTCTTCCCTCCGGTCCGCCGCCAGGATCAGGTTCCACCTCCTGCGCCTTCCGGATCTTGTCTTCAATGTCCCAAGAGATGGCACCGAGGACGCACGACCTGGGCAGGATAGTGTGGGGCGTCTCCTCAGCCTCCACGGGGGTGAACTGCCTAGAGAGGGCGTCAGGCAGGCCGTTTTTGGAGCCCGGCCTGAAGGTGATTGAGAAGCAGAACCTGGCGAAGAACAAAGACCAGCGCGCCTGGCGGGCATTCAGGCGCTTGGCAGATCGTAAGTACTCTAAGTTCTTGTGGTCCGTCAGGACCACAAACGGCAGGTCCGCCCCCTCTAGCCAGTGGCGCCACTCCTGTAAGGTGAGTTTAATGGCCAGGAGCTCTCTGTCCCCCACATCGTAGTTTCTCTCCGCCGGGGACAGGCGCCGGGAGAAGAAGGCGCACGGCCGTTTGGCGCCATCGTCAGGTGACCGCTGGGATAACACTGCTCCCACTCCCGTGTCCGATGCGTCCACCTCCACAATGCACTGCAGCGCGGGGTCGACCTGGCGAAGGACCCGGGAGGAGGAGAACTCCGCCTTCAGCGCCCTAAAGGCAGCAGCGACCTCTTCAGTCCACCGGAACGGGACCTTCGGGGACGTGAGGCAGGTCAGCGGTCCGACGATCGAGCTGAAATTTGGGACAAAGCGGCGGTAAAAATTGGCGAAGCCAACAAACTGTTGCACCTGCTTCCGGGATGCGGGAGTAGGCCACTCCACCACCGCCTTCACCTTCTCTGGGTCTGGGAGCACCTGATCTTGAGCGATGATGAATCCCAGGAAGGATGTGGTCCTAGCGTAGAATTCGCATTTCTCAGCCTTCACGTACAGACGATTCTCCAGCAGTCTTTGGAGGACCCGCCTCACATGGACCTGGTGCTCGTCCCTGGACCTGGAGAAGATAAGAATGTCATCCAGGTAGACGAACACAAAAAGGCCGATGAAATCCCGGAGGACGTCATTAATGAGGCGCTGAAAGACGGCAGGAGCGTTGGTCAGCCCGAACGGCATGACGAGATACTCAAAGTGGCCGTTCGGGGTACGGAAGGCTGTCTTCCATTCATCTCCCTCCCGGATCCGGACGAGGTGGTAAGCGCTGCGTAAATCCAGCTTGGTAAACCAGGTCGCCCCCTGGAGGGAGTGAAAGGCAGTGTCCATGAGGGGCAGGGTGTAACGGTCCCTCTCAGTGATGTCATTTAGCGCTCGGTAGTCTATGCAGGGGCGGAGGGATCCGTCCTTTTTCCCGACAAAGAAAAACCCTGCCCCCACGGGTGACGACGATGGGCGAATAATCCCAGCGCTCAGTGATTCCTTCAGGTATGTATTCATGGTCTCCTTCTCCGGCGCCGACAGGCTGTAGAGCCGACCAGATGGCAGGGGAGCCCCCTGGCGGAGATTGATGGCACAGTCATATGGTCGATGCGGGGGAAGAGACATAGCTTTCGATTTACTAAATACCATACCCAGGTCGTGAAATTCTGGAGGCACCAGTGACAGGTCCGGAGGTGCTGTATCCGCCACAGGGGGAGCCGCGGACGGGGAGCAGGCAGCGGACTGAAGGCAGGTGCCCATACAGAAGGTACTCCATGCCGATACCCCAGCGGACCTCCAGTCCAGGACAGGGTTGTGGAGGCGTAGCCAGGGATACCCCAGGATGACGGGCGACACAGAGTTGGGCAGGACGTAAAATACCATCTCCTCCCGGTGGTTCCCTGAGATGATGACTGGGACAGGCATGGTTTGGTGAGAAACTCTCCCAAGGGAGGCACGGGAGAGATGGACCAGGGAGATGGGGTGTTTTAATGCCTGACAGCGGATGCCCAATCGGGTTGCCAGGCCTTGTGAAATGAAGCTGCCCTCTGCGCCCGAATCCACCAGTGCGTGGGTGAGGTGCCCAGTGGGATTGTGGCAAAAACGGATGGGCAGCTTTAATTGAGTGAGAGTGTCTAACCGGTTGGGATCCGCGAGGCTCCCTACAGCGATTCGCGGACCCCGCCGACTGGCTTTCCGCGGGCAACGCTCCACAGTGTGTTGGTCACCTCCGCAATACATGCAGAGGCCCAACTCACGGCGGCGTTGTTTCTCCGCAGGGGAAAGCTTGGTCCAGCCCGTCACCATCGGCTCCGACTCCTCGGGGCACGATGCTGGCGGCGCCGCCAGGGGGCGAGCTTGGAACAGGTGCGGCGAGACTCCACGAGGGCGAGAAGAAGAAGACTTCCGCCCCGAGGAGCGCTCGCGCAGCCTGTTATCCAAACTTATCGCTAAGGATGTCAGCTCCGCTAGCGTCCCAGGGATATCCCGTCCAGCCAGTTCATCCCTCAGATCATTATTGAGGCTGCGGAGGAACAGGCCACAGAGGGAGCGTTCCTCCCAGCCCAATTCCTCCGCCGCTACCCGGAAGTCAACCGAGTAGTCCGCTGCCGACCGGCCTCCCTGCTGGAGAGCGAGAAGCCGATCGACCTGGACCGTCTCGGTTTGAGAATGGTCAAAGACCTCCAGAAAGCGCCTCACGAACTGGTCATAGGTGAGGGTGGCATAACTGGGCCTCGCCATTACGGCGTAGGTCCAAGTTAACGCACGCCCCTCCAGAAGATTCCCTATGTAACCAATCCGACTGTGATCGGAGGGAAAATCTCCGGGCACACGGTGGAACACGGACTCACACTGCATAATGAACCCCCGCGCTCCGCCGAGCTTACCGCTAAAGCGGGCGGGGGTCGGAATCGGTGTGAGCCGAACCGGTGCCACTGGAGCCGGCTGGACGGCCGCTGGAACAGCAGGAGCCGCGCCACCCTGACGAGCCGGGGGGAACGGCTGTTGAGGATCTAAGCGGCCCAACCGGTTAGTTAAGTTTAATAATTGATTTAGGATAACCTGCTGTTGATAAGCAATCTGATCCACTCTAGCCTCGAGAGTGGTAAACCGGTGTGCGAGCCCGCCGTCCGCCGAGCCGCTCTGCTGAAGCCGTACTGACATAACGCACGGCTCAGGAGACGCACACACACAGGCTTAGAGTAGTTCAAAGAGTTTATTAACAGCAGGAGTGAATGAGTGTGTGTCTGCGGGATGTAAATGTGTTGGTGATGGTGTCTGCTCCAGGCACAGAGGCAGGTGACCGTACAGCCGAGCAACCCTATGGAGAGAGCACAGGGAGAGGGTGACGGGCATACACCAACACAGGAGGGATTTATGGCGAGAGAAGGACTTACTTGGTGGGTCAGGACAGCTGGCACAACAAGGGGGCGAAGCCCGGAAGACAGCCACCTGGAGAGCTCCGTACAGCAGCGAGGATTGGGCGAAGGAGTGGAGATGTCCGCCGCTGGGGAATCCACCTGTGCACAGGGGAGAAGACTGAAGAAGAGAGGTAAGCGATCTTCTTACCAAAAAGGTGATGCTGAAGAGAAGTATGCTCACAACGGTGAGGGACGAAGTCTGACGGCTTCAGGCCGAGCCTCCGGGCGAGACGGCCTTTATCCCTCGCCGCTGATGATTGTCAGGTGCGTGAGCAGGTGGTGTCGCTGATGAATGGCGCGGCGTGACAAGTATAGACCGACCAAAAAATTTAGAGTATCTTCGGTTGGCTCGCAGATTAAACGCCAGGCAGGCCCGCTGGGCCCTATTCTTTCTTTAGATTTAATCTTACCATCACTTACAGGCCTGGCTCTTGCAACATCAAACCGGACGCTCTCTCCCGCCAGTTCACCCCTGACCTACCAGCCCCCCCTTCATTCCCCCAACCCATTGTGCCATCCTCTTGTATTCTTGGAGCCCTTTCCTGGGAGATCGAGCAGAGGGTCCGGCAGGTCCAGTCTACTGAGCCCAAATCCAAGGGGGGACCTGATGATCATCTGTTTGTCCCAGCTGGTCTCTGCAGTGACGTCATCCGGTGGGTCCACACTAGACACTTTGCCTGCCACCCAGGGGTTTCCCGGACTATTAATCTGGTCCAACGAGTGTTCTGGTGGCCCACCCTGCGGGCAGACATCCAGGACTACGTCAAGGCATGCCAAGTGTGCATCCGAAACAAATCTGACTCCACACCTCCATGTTGGCCTCCTACACACATAATCGGTTCCCAGCCGACCTTGGTCACACATCGCCCTGGACTTTGTCACTGGACTTCCCCCCCTCACAGGGCAACAGCATTATCCTCACCATTGTGGACCGCTTATCCAAAGCTATCAATCTGGGGCCCCTCCCTAAGCTGCCTTCCGCCTCTGAGAACGCCGACCTGCTGACCACCCACGTCATCCATCTGCACGGCATTCCTCTGGACATTGTGTCAGACCGACAATTCTGTGCCCACAATTCACCTCCCACGTGTGGAAATCCTTTTGCCGCTCCTTGGGCACCACGGCAGCCTTACGTCCAGGTATCACTCACAAAGTAACGGGCAGGCTGAGTGCGCCAACCAATCCCTGGAGGCCACCCTCAGATGTGTGGCATCCTGTAATCCATCCACTTGGAGCACCCATATGACCTGGGTGGAGTATACCCACAACTCTGCTGTCTCCTCATCTATGGGATTAATGCCCTTTGAGGCTTCCATGGGGTAACCCCCCCCCCCCCTTCCCGTTGCTCATGGTGGAGAGGGAAGTTGCCGTACCATCTGTGGGGGCCTATGCTCACCGCTGCTGTCGGCTTTGGAGGGCCACCCGGGCTGCTCTTCTCCGCTCTACTGAGTGGAATCGTCAATACACAGACTGCAGGCGGGTTCCAGCGCCCAAGTATACAGTCAGGCAGCACATGTGGCTGTCGGCGGACCAGATACCCTTAAAGATGGAGTCCTGGAAATTATCACCTCGCTTCCTCTGGGCCTGTTTACCATCTCCAGGGTCATCAATGACGTGATGGTCCACCCGGAGCTTCCACCAATACTCTGCATTCACCCCACATTCCATGTCTCAAGGATCAAGCCCCTCTCCGCCAGTCTTCTCTGCCCCCCCCCCCCCCCCCGGAAGCCGCCTCCTCCACCTCGGATCCTCAACGGCCAGACCACCTACACCGTCCAGAGAATTTTGGACAATCGCCGTCGGTGCCAGGGGCTGCAATACCTGGTCCACTGGAAGGGCTACAGCCCCGAAGAAAGCTCATGGATCCCCAGCTCCTACTTCCATGATAGGGGGATGGTCCGGTCCTTTCACCAAGCTCATCCCAACAAGCCCAGTGGGCCGCCAGGAGGCACCCCTTGGGGGGAGGGGGCACTGTTATGATCAGGTGAGCGCACCCCCCCCCTTCTGTGGGAGATTCCTTATCTTGATGCCGGCTCCGCAGGTGATCAGCACACCTGCGTGAGTGAATGCACCTGCTGTCTCTGCCTTGCCAGCGCTTATAAGGACCAATTCCTGAACGCTCCAGCGGGGGCTCATTGGGTATAGCTGCCATTCAAGCAAGTAAGTTATTGTGCGAATTACAAAGGAATCCAATTGTAATTCCTTTTCTCTTCCTCTTCCCCAGGTTGCTGCCATCTCTGTGGTGAGTCTCTGGGGTTCATTGTGCGCTCACCTGCTCCATCATCTTCATCATCGCTCCAGGCTGCCTCTCTCCACCCGGTCAGACACTTCACCCAGCTCCACGTCTTCACTTCTCCCTGCCAGCTCCATCCAGCTGGTTCACCTGTTTCCTGCTGGGTTCCTCTGCCAGATTCTCTGCTCGCCTCTCGTAAGATACATCCCTGTAATTCCCTATTCCCGGTCTCCCTCCTCTTGACTAACCAGCTTTCGTCTCCCTCTTACAGGCTGGGTTCTCCTCTGGTGAGTGGCGTCTTTCCCTAACTTTGTGTTCACTTTTGGTCAATAAAATTGTGTTTAAACATAGCTTCTCTGTGTCGTGTCCGTTCACTATTGTGGTATCCTGCACGTGAGCTGATCATTCTCTCTACCATGACACCACTTTGGCATTCTTTTCGCAAATGGATTGGAGAGGAAATGACTCCAGGTCTTGAGCAGGGAGTAACTTATTCACTTTATGGCCGATGGCATAGGGTTTCACAGCTCCGGTCTTGGGTGAAACAATTTCTCCTTAGCAAAGAATAATTTTATAAATTAGAATCCAGCTGATCATGCTACATAACCCCCCCCCCCCACCCGTATCAATGATGAACTGCGATCATCTTTGATAAACATACTTGACAGCTGGTTCCAATGGAAGACCACTGACTCAACTGCTGAGCTAATGGTTCTGATGTCCATAAGCACTAACCTTGGAATCAGTATCTATTCATGAGTATAGATCTTTGTGTTTGATTTACAGTAATAAAACAAACTTGTAGAAATCTTCAAAAATAGTTTGAATATGAACAAATATAAAAATGATAAAAAATTGTTTGAAAAAGGACATATGTGCATCAAAAAACTCAAAAATTCTAGGAACAAAAGTGCAAAAAGAAAAAGTATGTAATTTTTTACATACAGTGGTGTGAAAAAGTGTTTACCCCTTCTTGATTTCTCATTTTTTTATATGTTTGTCACACTTGAATGTTTCAGATCATCAAACAAATTTAAATATTAGACAAAGATCATACAAGTAAACACAAAATGCAGTTTTGAAACGAAGGTGTTTATTATTAATTGTAAAAAAAATTCAAACCTACGTGGCCCTGTGTGAAAGATTACTTGTCCCCACCACAACCACCATTAAAACATAAATTAACCGTGGTTAATCACATCTTTGGAAAGCTGAATTCAGTTTCTCTAGCCACATCCAGGCCTGTTTACTGCCACACCTGGTCTCAATCAAGAAATCACTTAAATAGGACCTGGCTGACAAAGTGAAGCAGACCAAAAGATCTTCAAAATCTAAACATCATAAGATAAGATAAGCCTTTATTAGTCCCACAATGGGGAAATTCCAGGATTGCAACAGCACAGGGATAGCAACACTCAGAGCAACAATCAGAAGGCAAGAAAAAACAAGAGCAGCTAGTATACATATGTACATATTACTATAAATATACTGTATATATATATATATATATATATATATATATAGACACACAGTGCGGAGCATTGTGGTTGGTGGATGTGCAGCAGAAAGTCTAAGCTCTCTCTCCGCGGATGCAGCGGGCCAGCTGGATGTCTTTGGGCATGATGGTGACCCTCTTGGCGTGGATGGCGCACAGGTTGGTGTCCTCGAAGAGACCCACCAGGTAGGCCTCACTGGCCTCCTGCAGAGCCATGACGGCGGAGCTCTGGAAGCGCAGGTCGGTCTTGAAGTCCCGAGCGATCTCCCTCACCAGGCGCTGGAAGGGCAGCTTACGGATGAGCAGCTCCGTGGATTTCTGGTAGCGACGGATCTCTCTCAGAGCCACGGTACCGGGCCTGTAACGGTGAGGCTTCTTCACTCCGCCGGTGGCCGGAGCGCTTTTCCGAGCAGCCTTGGTGGCCAGCTGCTTCCTGGGGGCTTTTCCTCCAGTGGATTTACGGGCGGTCTGCTTGGTTCTTGTCATCGCTCTTTATTATTCTGTCTTATATTTCTTGCACGCCGCCTAAACTCCAGCCCGGCACCCGCGTCATTTTCGCTCCAGTTCTCCCGGTATGTCGAGTTTCTCCGTCAGCACCACGTGGCAGTTGAGTGCTAGCTAGCTCTTCCCTGCTGTATCGTCTTCTGCTGTAAACAGAGGCTCCGTCCGCCAACTCGGGAGACCTTTGGGGCGATCTGTGTGTCCGCGATATATATAGAGTGAAAGGTGTATCGGATCAGAAAGTTATCACCGGGTCAGAAAGAAGAAGAAAGATAAAAAGACTCAGACTTGAGCCGCTATCATGCTGTGAGTCAAAGAAATTCAGGAACAAATAAGAAACAAAGTAACTGAGCTCTATCAGTCTGGAGAAGGTTATAAAGCCATTTCTAAAGCTGTGGGATTCCAGCAAACCACAGTGAGAGCTATTATCCACAAATGACGAAAACATGGAACAGTGGTGAACCTGTTACTAAAAAATAGTAACTAGTTACAGTTACTAGTTACTTCTTTTCAAAAGTAACTGAGTTACTTTTGAGTTACTGCATGATTAAAGTAACTAGTTGCTTGGAAAAGTAACTTTCACATTACTTTTAAATGCAAACCTAAATCATTTTGCACACATAGCAAGATCAAGGGCTATGCCTCCCTTAGTCATAAAGCAAAGGTCCAAGGCTCTTTATCACAGCTATTTATTCAGCACTTCAAGCACATGACTTGAAATACAGGTACACAGCATAGAGCTAACAGAAAAGACATTCTGGAAAAATGTCAGCAAAATTGAAAACACAAAATGACAACTTAACTACACAAAAATATACAGAAGCAAATCATACCTCTTTTGCCCACTTATAAACTAAAGGAGGGGATTCTTCTTCACAGTTTTGCCTTAAAGTCTTATCTGGAGTAGCCTTGGCCGTCTTTTGTCTCCTTATGCCTGCATCTCACATGGCAAACAGGAAGAGGAAGTGATGCACAAGGCATATAGATAGATAGATAGATAGATAGATAGATAGATAGATAGATAGATAGATACTTTATTTCGAACAAAAAAGTATAACAGAAACAAAACAAATGACAAATGCAATAAAGTAACAGTATACAGTGTTCAAAAGGGAGAAGGAAGAAGTGAACACTTATTAATTCCATCTCCTCTTTTCCATAAATACACCCATGTGAATTATATACAAATTACCACATTTAAGACCCCAAGTAAACAATTAACTGTATTTTGTACATATCAACATTAACACCCATCCATCCTAGTGTAACGGATGCCAACTAGTACTGTTCGGCGTAGAACGTTAGTAAACCTCCCTCCCGAAAGCCTCATACAGTATCGGTAGCGCTGAGCTATCGGTCGGACCTTTAGCTCAGCACGATCGTGCTGTGCGTGTCTCTGACCAGTTAACTGTGAGGTCGCGGGTTCGCGTCCTGTGTAGGGCGAACTGCGCTGATGACCTCAGTTAGTTAAAAGTGGTGCTGTGAGCCCCAGATGGTAGCGCTGAGCTACCGGTCGGACCTTTAGCTCAGCACGATCGTGCTGTGTCTCCCATGCTCGAACTGTGTGTTAGTTGACTGAGAGGTCGCGGGTTCGTGTCCCGTGTGGGGCGAACTGCGCAGGATGATCTCTGTCACAATGGTGCCGTGAACCCGGGATGGGAGTGAGGTTTAAGGGGGAGAGTGTAACGGATGCCAACTAGTACTGTTCGGCGTAGAACGTTAGTAAACCTCCCTCCCGAAAGCCTCATACAGTATCGGTAGCGCTGAGCTATCGGTCGGACCTTTAGCTCAGCACGATCGTGCTGTGCGTGTCTCTGACCAGTTAACTGTGAGGTCGCGGGTTCGCGTCCTGTGTAGGGCGAACTGCGCTGATGACCTCAGTTAGTTAAAAGTGGTGCTGTGAGCCCCAGATGGTAGCGCTGAGCTACCGGTCGGACCTTTAGCTCAGCGCGATCGTGCTGTGTCTCCCATGCTCGAACTGTGTGTTAGTTGACTGAGAGGTCGCGGGTTCGTGTCCCGTGTGGGGCGAACTGCGCAGGATGATCTCTGTCACACTAGCATACATGCTAGGATGTATGCTGCACGGTGGCGCAGTGGTTAGCACTGTGGCAGCACAGTTTTACCCTCGGCCGGGGGATCGCAGGGACCGTGAGATCGTGGGTTCGATCCCTGCCCCCGGCCAACAGTGATCTGTGTGGAGTTTGCATGTTCTCCCCGTGTTTGCGTGGGTTTACTCCGGGATTTCTCCAGTTTCCTCCCACATGCCAAAAACATGCAGGTTAGGGAGTTAAGGGGCGCTTGCGCACGCAGCGACCGGCAGCTGGTGGCTTGTCACCAGACTGCAAAACAAATCTACCTACGGGTACAAAATAAGTAATAAAAAAAAAATAAAAATACATTGATGTCCATACATCAAAACCAGCCTCAAACAACACGGATATACACAGTGCTGTCCCACCCACCATTCCATAGTGTCCCAGAGTGAGCATATTTAAACGTACATATAAATACTACCCTTCTAACATATATCCTTTCAGCAAATAATGTTTGTACCTCTTTTTGAATTGATTTCTGTTTGTACATAGTTTCAGTTCCGGCTCCAGACTGTTCCACAAATCCACCCCACAGACAGATATGCACATACTTTTCTTGGTTGTTCGTATCTTGGGTTTTGTAAAGTTTAAGTCTCCTCTCAATTTATGATCATTGTCTCTTTTTTTAAATATTTTTTTGTATATTAGTTGGGAGTTGATTATTAATTGCCCTGTGCATGACTTGTGCTGTCTTAAATTTAACTAAATCGATGAACTTTATGACATGATACTTTAAAAACAACGAATTGGTATGGTCTCTATATCCTACATTATTTATTATTCTTATAGCTGTTTTTTGTAATGTGCATATTGATTGTAGGTTGGTCTCGTAGGTGTTTCCCCAGACTTCTACACAGTAGTTAAGATAAGGTAGAAACAGTGAATTGTACAGTAAGACCAATGATTTATAGTCCAAGATGTGTCTTGTCTTCCCCAGTATGCCTATACATTTTGCCAACTTGGCCCGGATGTGACTGATGTGAGGTTTCCAGCAGATTTTATTGTCTAGCGTCACCCCCAGGAACTTATTTTCCTGTACTGTTCCTATTCTGGTATCATCTATCGTTACCATTATTTCATGATTTATTTTTATAATTTCCAAACAACATAATCTTTGGGTTTTTTTAGATTTAGAGATAATTTATTTTTGTTGAACCACTGTGTTAACTTTTTCATTTCAGTTGTGACCACCTCTAAAACCTGCTGCAAATTCTCACCAGTGCAAAGGATATTTGTGTCATCCGCAAACAAAATAAATTTCAGAATTTTTGATACTTGGCATATGTCATTTATATACAAAATAAAGAGTTTGGGTCCCAAAACTGACCCCTGGGGCACACCACAAGTGATGTCCATGAAGGATGATTTGTGCTCACCAATTTGTACAAATTGTTATCTGCTACTTAAATAACTTTCCACCCAACTCAGTCCGACCCCTCTTATCCTATACCTTTCCAGTTTCCTTAGTAGTATTCTGTGGTCAATGGTGTCAAAAGCTTTCTTTAAATCTATAAATACTCCTACAGCAAACTTTTTTTTATCTATACAACTAGTAATTTCTTCTGTAAGTTCGATCAGTGCCAAAGATGTACACTACCGTTCAAAAGTTTGGGATCACCCAGACAATTATTTTGTGTTTTCCATGAAAAGTCACACTTATTTACCACCATGAGTTGTAAAATGAATAGAAAATATAGTCAAGACATTGACAAGGTTAGAAATAATGATTTGTATTTGAAATAATAATTTTTTCCTTCAAACTTTGCTTTCGTCAAGGAATCCTCCATTTGCAGCAATTACAGCATTGCAGACCTAACGTGATTGCACAAGGGTTTTCTAATCATCCATTAGCCTTCTGACGCAATGAGCAAACACATTGTACCATTAGAACACTGGAGTGATAGTTGCTGGAAATGGGCCTCTATACACCTATCTAGATATTGCACCAAAAACCAGACATTTGCAGCTAGAATAGTCATTTACTACATTAGCAATGTATAGAGTGTATTTCTGATTAGTTTAAAGTTATCTTCATTGAAAAAAAGTGCTTTTCTTTCAAAAATAAGGAAATTTCTAAGTGACCCCAAACTTTTGAACAGTAGTGTAGATTTATCTGCTCTAAAACCATACTGGCTGTCTGTAAGGAGGTTGTGTTTTTCAATGAAATCATCCAGTTTCTTAGTGAAGATTTTTTCAAGTATTTTGGAGAATTGTGAGAGTAAAGAGACTGGCCTGTAATTTGTGAAACAATGACTGTCTTCTGTTTTGTATAGAGGTATTACTTTTGCTATTTTCATTTTGTTTGGAAATTTACCAGTTTGAAATGACAGGTTACAGATGTGGGTGAGTGGTTTAACAATTCCTTCAATTACTTTTTTCACTATTGTCATGTCAATTTCATTCCAGTCCGTTGATTTTTTGTTCTTAAATTTATTCACAGTCTCAATAATTTCCTTTTCAGTAACTGCACCCAAAAAGATTGTGTTTGGATTTCTATCTTCTATTTCATTTACAGAACAACTGTTGTTTGTTTCTGTTGCCACTATTGATTTTGCTAATTCAGGACCAATGTTTACAAAAAATTTATTGAAACCACTGACCACATCCTCCATATTATTTATCAAATTGCCATTTTCAATAAAATATTCTGGATAATTAGCATTCTTAGGTCGATTACTAATAATCCCATTGAGTACTTGCCATATTCCTCTTAAGTTGTTTTTATTATCCTCTAATATTCTGTTGTAATATTCTTTCTTACAGGTCCTCATTATATTAGTAAGCTTATTTTTATATCTTTTATATTTGATCTCAGCCTCCACCATTCTGCACTTAATGAATTGTTTATATAATGTATTCTTCTTTTTACATGCATTTATTAACCCCTTGGTGACCCAAGGAATATTTTTCTTTTGTTGTCTGTCACTGTATTGTTTTATAGGACAGTTTTTATTGTACAATGATTGAAATACTTGTAAAAATTTATCATATGCTTTATTTATATCATTTTCATCATAAACTATCTTCCAATCTTGTATTAATAATTCCTTTGTCAGTAAATACATAGATTCTTCGGTTCTTATTCTTTTATATTTAATATTTTTGGTATACTTTTTCTTCCTATAATCACATTGATAGGCAACAAAAATCGGCAAGTGGTCACTGATATCATTCAATAAAAGCCCACTCCTGATATCATTTTCCATAATGTTTGTGAATATGTTATCTATTAGTGTGGCACTGTGTGACGTGATTCTGCTAGGTCCGGGCTAGTTCTAATATGCATTAGAACTAAATACAGCCAAAAAAGCAAAAATCAACACAAAATAGATGTCAATCCCCAGGATACAGCTTAAATGTGCGAAAAACATAAATAAATAAAATTAACATTTTAAAGAAAATAAATTGATTGACAATAGGTGTAATTCACCAAAGTAAAGTCCTTTGGCACCACATGGTGGCAAACTACCAACACAGCGATCAGATACACTCATACCATCATGCAATGCATGATTCTTAAAGTCATTATGAAAGTCTCTTGAAATAAACAAAGCATGGAACGTCTCAACAGGTAAGCTTAAACAATACCAATGACATTGAATACTCATTTTAACCTTTTAATCAGCTTCAAGTAACAATACTGTCCTGTGTATGGGACTTTCTAAATAAACAGGTTTACTTGTGCGTGCACCATTGCTGTCTAATGTTCCATCACTCATTAGCAGTTTGAGCCTTCTCACTTTTCTATCACTTTGTAGGAAAACTTCAACCACCCTTGCCATCTTCCAGCAATTTCGTGGTGTGGCATCATCTTGAAGCAAAACGATGTCATTAATCTTAACATTTCTTCTGTCATTATTCCATTTACTCCTTTGTTGCAAGTTTAGGAGATATTCTTTCCTCCACTGAGACCAGAATCCATTTGCCAAGAACTGAACTCTTTTCCATCTCTTTTGCAGATAAAGGTCTGCTCTTATGAATTCTCCAGGTGGGGGTGCAATGATTGTCGATTTCATTGTCAGCAAGTGATTAGGTGTTAGGGGCTCTGGTCCCATTGGATCATTGATGTGCTCTGTAGTTAATGGTCGACTATTCACGATATCCATCGCTTCATACATGAATGTTCTTAATGAAGAGGTGTCAAGCTTTCTTGCAGATTGGTCTAGAATAGAGGTCAGGACATTTTTCACAGTGCAAAGTTGCCTCTCCCAGACACCACCCATGTGACTAGAAGCCAGTGAATTCATCACAAAGCTGCATCCTAATTCTTTCAAGCACTCTTGCTCCATTCCCTTTATCAATTCCAGAAACTCATTTCTTGCACCTACAAAGTTGGTGCCTTGATCACTCTTAAGTTGAGTCACGTTGCCGCGTATAGCAATAAAGCAACAAAGTGCATTTATGAAGGCATCGGTACTGAGGTCATCCAATACTTCAAGATGCACAGCTCGTGAACACATGGAAGTGAATATCAGACCATATTTTGTCATTTCCTTTTGTCCATCCTTTACATAAAATGGCCCAAAGCAGTCCATACCACTATATACAAATGCAGGGGTAGCTTCCATCCTTTCTGGTGGTAGGTCAGCCATTTTCTGTTCTTGGCTACTCTTCCTAAACTTTCTGCACATTACACATTTGTAAATGAACGAGGATACTTCACCACTGCATCCTAGAATCCAAATTCCACTGGAGCGGATTTCATTAATGGTCCTTCCACAACCCTGATGTTGTACCTTTTCATGGAAATGTTTTATGAGTAGTCGTGAGACATGATGCCCCTTTGGAAGGATGGCTGGGTGTTTGATATGGGGATGAAGAGCCGCTTGTGTCAATCTTCCTCCCACCCTTAGAATGCCATGGGCATCAACAAATGGGTTCAGTTTGTACAATCTGCATGACTCATTAATCTTCACTTCTTTGTTTTGCTTTAATGATTTAACTTCATCATTGAACACCTCCTCTTGGACTGTACAAATTATGAATTGTTCAGCAACCTTTCTTTCTTCAAGTGTCGTAGTTTCATTGGACCTTGTTTTTAGATTCTTTATCTGCTTTGCATGCCGTTTGAGTCTTGCTATGGCTTTCACCAAGTTTTTCCAATCTGAGAACCTTTCAAAATGACTTGATAAAGACCTTTCTTCCTTTGTTCTGGTGGTGAGAACCTGTACCCTTTTGAGTTCTTGGTCTTTATCATCAATCTCTGCTTCCTTTATGCCTTCATCTTTAGGGAGTTCACTTTCCCATAAAAAGCTTGGTCCTGAGAACCAATTTGACTCTAGGAGCTCCTTGACAGTGAACCCCCGAGATGCATGGTCAGCTGGATTCTTTTCTGAGGCAACATATTTCCATTGACAGGGCTCTGTGCTTGATTTAATGTACTGGAATTCGGTTGGCCATAAATACATGGAACCTCCTTGCATCATTGTTAAGGTAGCCAAGGACAACTTTCGAGTCAATCCAAAAGTATTCATGAGCAAATTCCATTTCAAGCTCTCTCTTGAGTGAAACATGTGTTCTTGTGGCTAGAGCTGCGGCTGACAGTTCCAATCAGGGAACTGTTGTCACCTTTGTTGGGGCAACTCTTGCCTTTCCCATGACCAGAGCACAGTGAACTTCCTTTGACTTGGTCACAGCATGGATTTATGAACATTCTCCATAGCCAGATGAACTAGCATCGGAGAAATGGTGCAGTTCATAGCTTTGAACTTCGTTAGACGTGAATGGTACATACTGTCGTGGTATTTCTACGGAAAAGAGGTTATAGAGGTCTTGCAGCCAAGCTTCCCAATGTGGCCTGAGGTCATCGGGAAGAGGCTCATCCCAGCCCACTTTATCTTGACACATTTTTTTGTAAGATCTTCTTTCCAATCAAAATGAAAAGGGGCTAAAAAAAATCCAAGAGGATCAAAAATTGATACAACTGTAGATAACACTCCTCTTCTCGTGAAAGGATTTTCTTTCACTAGCACTCTGAATTGGAACTTGTCTGAAGCTACACACCACTGGACTCCAAGCACCCTTTCCATTTTGGGTTCTTCAAGGGTCATGTCTAGGTCAGTTGCTACTCCAGCCCATTCTTCTCTTGGAATAGCACTGATCACCTTTCTGCTGTTGCTAACAAACTTGTGTAGCCGGAGTCTCCCAGTGGTGCAGAGGTTAACTGCTTCTCTGACAAGCTGAATGGCTTCTACCTCAGAGTTCACACATGTCAATCCATCATCAACATAAAAACTATGTTGTATGAACTTTATTGCAGCTTGACTAAACTTGCCTTCACTTTGGGCAGCCAGGTATTTGAGCCCAAAGTTTGCACATCTAGGTGAGGATGCTGCACCGAATAAATGAACCTTCATGTGAAATACTGAAGGTTGGGCTTCCATGTCACCTTCTTCCCACCACAAGAATCTAAGATAGTCTTGATCCCTTGGTGCAACATGAAACTGGTGAAACATTTGCTCCACATCACATACGATGGCCACTTTTCCTTTTCGGAAATGACACAGGACCCCTACAAGAGCATTTGTGAGGTCTGGGCTACTGAGTAAATGTTCAGTGAGGGATGTATCCTCAAACCTTACTGAACAATCAAAGACAACACAGATTTTACCAGGTTTTTGGGGATGACAGACCCCATGACGAGGGATGCTTATTTCCATCTCTGGGACCCTTTCAGCATCACCTCTTGTTATTATGTCCTTCATAAAATCCATGTAGTCATCATGATAGGTTTTGTCCTTTGACAGACATTTTTTCAGGCATCTCAGACAATGTTCTGCACAAGCTTTTTTATTTGGCAGGCTTGGCCTCTTTGTTCGAAAAGGCAAAGGCATCTCATAATGTCCATCTTGTTTTTGTCTGATACCTTCTTTCAGCCTTTTCAAAAACTGAACATCTTCTTGAGACACTGAAACTTCCTCACTAGTCTTTTCGGAGGAATCTAATTCAAAGACTTTAATTCTCTCTGCTGGAGTGAGCATCTCCTTGACTTGGTTCCTAAGTACAACGTGGACTTCAGACTTAAACTTATAGGATTACTTAGCATCTGGTAGGACTTGCTTCACAATAATGCTGTGGCTCACTCCCACTTCATCTTCATAGTCATTGCTAGAATTATCATAGCCAACAATGCTCCACCCTAACACAGATTTCAAAGCAAATGGCTCACCTTCTGTGCCACTGCTGATGTCTTGGGGGAGCAAAGCTTGGGGGCAATTATAGCCAATTAACAACCACAGTCAATTTCAGGGTACATTTCACTTGCTAGGTGTTCCAAGTGTGACCATGACTTTGCTGTTTCACAAGTAGGGATATGAGATCGGTTTGCTGGAATGTAATCTCTGGTGTAGATTGTTTGGAGCTTGATTTTTGTGTTAGACCTGATGCCTCTTACTTGAAGTCCATTAATTTTTTTTACAGGACACAACCTTTGTTCTTGATGTTACTGTGGAAATCTTGAGATTCACTGACTCTCTCTTGGCATTCAGCATCTCAGCAACATCTCTTAAAATGAAAGCAGTGTCACTTTGGGTGTCAAGTAAAGCGTAGACTAGCACTTCATTATCAGGTTCAGTTGTCGTGGAAACATAGACTGGAACGATTGGAGAAATATGGGAACTAATACTTTCTTGAATGATCTGACTGGAGATTCCTTGGTTGCAGTGTTGGTTTGGTACCAATTCTGACCTTTCTCCCATTCCTTGGTTCTCTCATAACTGTTCTGGGTTTGGTTTCTCATGATCTTGGTGAAGACACGTTGGATGGCGTTTCTTACATTTGTCACATTCACTTCTGTTGGTGCAGCCTTTAGAGTTATGACCATGTTTAAGGCAGCCAAAACACAATTTTGTGAGTTCCACAAACTTGACTCTTTCTTCGATTGGCTTCTCCATAATCTTGCAACATTTATGGAGAGCGTGGCCTTGTTTCCTACAGAAAATGCACACACCGGTTGCCCTTTCAGAAGAACTAATAGTGAATGCCCTTGCACCGGGGTTACGGCTGCGATGAGACTTAAATTGTCCATTATCTGCTAACCTTAGTACTTCTGACTCTATTGGCTTCATTACTTGCAGTGATGTAATGGGGTTGCATGCAATTCTGGCTTCTTTATAAAGTCCACAAAATATTTAAAGTGCTGATGACATGTTTTCGACTTCCTCTAATTTTTCAACACATAATACAATATGACAAAATAAGTTGGTCTGTGCAGTTCTAAGTCAAACAGGCTTTTTTTCACTTGAATATCCAACGTTTTCATGAGCGCCACGTCACCCATTGCGTCAGTGGCTGGATACCCCCCAGCCATGTTGTAACGTCATCGACGGAACGCAGCGCTTGGCTGCCCTTTGTACACACAGGATGGAAGCAGTTGAAAACATCAACCATGGTTCCAGCACATGTAGTCTGGAATTAGTTTGTGTTGTCCAATCTTCAGACAATTATAGTTCTGAAGAATGGGATGACAATGAAGAATCTGGGGGCATCAAACCGTATAGGTTTGAGCCATGCCAAGCAGACATTGTGCCTAGCGAGTCAGACTCTGTGACAGTCAGCTGTTCATGTTTTGTGTGCATCATCTGCCGTGTTGTCAGCCAGCCAATATTGCCAACACTATCACGACGTGTTAGCCACTCCACACAGCCGTGGTTCTGTTGCGCCCCTTGTAGCGATGTTGGCTCTGGGGCGCAACCGTGGTTAACATGTCTCCTCTCCATGTTCACTGGGCGATGTTGGCCCCGAACACCTACTGTTTGTGTTTGGGTGTATATAAGTCTTCACCTTTTGGGATCAGTCTTTATGTTCAATGCATGTGCTATGGTGAATCCTACGCGTAAATCCTCGTTATTTACATGTAAATCCTCCCTCTCTGTGTGCTCTTACGCAGGGCATGGAGAGGGAGCATGAAATAATGAGGATTTACGTGCAGAGTTCACCACAGCACATTTAATATAGAACAACAGAGAATTCCCAAAAAGGTGAAGCCGTATAAAAAACACAAACACACTTACTGATGGCATTCGGGGGCCAGCATCGCCCAGAGAACGAATGAGAGGAGACGTGTTAGCCACAGGTGCGCCCCAGAGCCGACATCGCTTCAAGGATGCATGAGAACCACGGCGAACATGGAGCGACTAACGTCGTGAGAATGCTTAAAATACTGGCAGACTAACAGCACAGATGACAATACTATTGACCAGCATTGCGTTACTGGCAAACGGCCGCTAATATGTACACGCACTGCTGGTGATGGTGTGATGAGAAGCACCTGGGCGAGGACCGGGAAATATGATCAGCGGGAGTTTGAATCAGCTGGTGATAATGATAGAGGGAAGTGGCCGGACCAGTGAGATTTTCTGCATGGGATCACAGAAAGGAGGTCAAAGCTGCGCGTAAATCCATTAATCCTTCTCCTCCTCGTGCGCTCCTCCTGCCTGAAAGCGCACGAGAAGCGCACGAGGAGGCTTATGACAGTTGGAGCTGAAGCGTGTGATATGGTCTTTCATGGCTTGCTGTTTATCTAAGCCTGCGACACAACGTGAAGGCATAGCTGTAAAATTAAAACAAGAAACCAGAGAAAGTGTGAGCTACAAAGCTGCTGTCATTCTAGTTAACGATTCAAGATTCAAAGGCTTTACCATCATGTGCACAGTTAAGAAATGCTACATTTCCTGAGCAATGAAATTCTTACTTTGCTCTCCAAACGAATGCCAAGTTAAAGGTACAGAAACAACAATTCTAATAGGTCACGACACACTAACACAGTAACTCAATCCTAGTACTGACGGATGCTAAGACACATACACCAACACACAGTTAGGCAGTAGAGGAATGAAAATGAAAGTCACCGGATGACTAAGGTGATAGTGGTATATTGATATCAGAGATGATGTGAACCTGAGATGGCATGAACCCATGTACAGTGTGCAAATGAGCAGTGTGCAACCTGATGTGAACCTGAGATGGCATACTTATGTACAGTGTGCAGATGAGCATTGTGCAACCTGATGTAACCTGAGATGGCATAGACTTATGTACAGTGTGCAAATGAGCATTGTGCAACAAGCAGTGTAAAATTACAAATTATTGGTAAGTAGCAGCAGAGATGATATGGACATCAGACAGGTGATACCATATCTACTGTACAGGTGAGCAGTGTGCAAATTTAGCAGCCAGTGTGTGAGTTCCTATATGCAAAGCTGTGTTAGAGTTTTTGGGAGTTGTTGTCTGTTCATGAGTCTGATGGCAGTGGGAAAGGAGTTTTTCAGTCTGGCTGTCCGGCATTTCACACTTTTGTACCTCCGACCTGAGGGTAGAAGTGTGAACAGGTCTGTGTTGGGGGTGGGTGGGGTCCCGGAGGATGACGTCAGCTCTCTTTTGGACTCTGCGGTGGTAGGTGGTCTGCAGAGAGGGGAGTGGAGTCCTGATGATCTTCTCCGCTGTCTTCACCACTCTCTGCAGGCGTTTGCGCTCCAGGGCAGTGGTGTTTCCATACCACGCAGTGATGCCGTTGGTCAGGATGCTCTCGATGATGCGGCTGTAGAAATTGTTGAGGATCCTAGAAGACATGCCGAACTTCTTCAGCCTCCTCAGAAAGTACAGTCGCTGTTGAGCTCTCTTGACCAGCTCTGTTGTGTTGTGTGCCCACTTAAGGTCCTCGCTGATGTGGATGCCCAGGTATTTAAAGCTGCTCACTCTCTCCACCTCAAGCTTCTGGATGAACAGCAGCCCATGGGGTCTCCTCCTCCCTTTCCTCATGTCCACTATCATTTCCTTTGTCTTGTCCATGTTGAGGGTGAGATTGTTGTCCTCACACCATGACACCAGGCTGGCCACCTTCCTCCTGTAGGATGCTTCGTCATCACCAGTGATGCGTCCTATCACTGCTGCGTCATCCGCAAACTTTAGGATGATGTTGTCTTTGTGGGAGGCAATACAGTCATGAGTGAAGAGGCTGTAGAGGATGGGGCTGAGAACACAGCCCTGGGGGACACCTGTGTTTGTGATGATGGTGGCTGAGGTCCTGTTACCCATCCTGACAGACTAGGGCCTGCCAGTTAGAAAGTCCAGTAACCAGTCACAGAGGGTGGGGTGCAAGCCAAGTGAAGACAGTTTGTCGGTGAGTTTGTGGGGGATGACCGTGTTGAAGGCGGAGCTGTAGTCGACAAAGAGCATCCTAATGTAGGAGTCTTTATCTTCCAGGTGGGAAAGAGAATAATGGAGTGCTGCAGTGATGGCATCTGAGGTGGATCTGTTGGGCCGGTAGACATACTGCAGGGGGTCCAGGGTGCCCGGTATGCTGTCCTGAATGAGGGGCAGCACCACTCTCTCAAAGCACTTCATGGTAATTGGAGTGAGTGCTACTGGTCTGTAATCATTCAGACAGGTTGGTGGGCTCCTTTTGGGGATGGGGATGATAGTTGTTGTTTTGAAGCACAAGGGGACTATGTTCTGGTTGAGGGAGAGGTTGAAGATTGCTGTGAGACCAGCAGTGAGACCAGCTGTGAGACCAGCAGGACCAGACAACATCCCTGGGTGGGCCGTTGTCTGGTCCTGCTGCTTTGCGAGGGTTGATATTTCTCAGTAGTGGTCTGGTGAGACTCTTAGTGGGTGTGTGGGGGGGGTGAGTGTGTGTCTCTTTTCTGTGCTGTGGCTGATGGTCCCGAAGCGGGTGTAAAAGATGTTGAGATTGTCCGGCAGGTTGTCTGTAGGGCTAGCGGTGCTGTTGTTGGTCTTCTTGTAATCTGTGATGTGTTGCAGGCCTTGCCACATGCGCCCCGGGTCAGGAGTGGAGTAGAGGCTGTCCAGCCTTTCTCTGTACTGCCTCTTGGCTGTTGTTATAGCCTTCCTCAGTCCATACTTTGCAGCTTTGCACTCGACCTCACAGCCTGATTTAAATGCATGAGAGCGAGCACACAGCATCTGACGTACCTGACTGCTGATCCAGGGCTTTCTGGTTGGGGAACTTCCTGACCTGTATGGTGGGTACAATGGTATCAACGCACGTGCTGATGTACACAGTCATGTATTCAGCGTAGTCCTGTATGTTAACAGAAGAGTCCTCCCGAGTGGCTGCAACTTTAAACACATCCCAGTCTGTGCAGGCAAAACAGTCTTGCAGGATGTTCTCAGTCTCTGGAGTCCAGTGCTTAATTTGCTTAGTAACAGGGTTTGTTTGATTCAGCTTTTGTCTGTAGGCTGGGTACATAAGCAGTGAGATGTGATCTGACTGTCCGAAGTGGGGGCGGGGTGTCGCTCTGTAGGCGCCACTTATATTGGAATAAACATGATCCAATGTGTTTTTATTGCGGGTGGGAATGTCCAAATGCTGATATTTGGGGAGTACGGTCCATAAATTGCACTGGTTAAAGTCGCCAGCAACAATAAAAACAGCATCGGGATGTTTTGTCTCTACTGCGCTGATGACGTCGTTGAGTTTGTTTAGCGCTACTGTGTAGTTGCTTTGTGGACAGATGTATACAGCAGCCAAAAACACAGCGGTCAATTCCCTCAGTAAATAATAGGGACGGCATTTCAGCAGTAAAAACTCCACGTCGGGCAAGCAGCGCTGATAAACAGTCTGTACATCTCCACAACATGAGTGGTTTATAAAAACGCACACAACCCCACCCCTCGTCTTACCAGAGTCTCCTGTTCTGTCTGCCTGGTGTGTTGAGTGGGTCTGGAGCTGAATAGCGCTCTCCAGGACTCTGTTTGAAAGCCAGGTTTCACAGAATATTAGGGCACAACACTCTCTTGTCTCCCGCTGGTTTTCAATCCTTGCTCTTAGTTCGTCTCGCTTATTTTCCATAGATCAAACGTTTGCAATTAACAGACTGGGTAATGGTGGCCAGCTGGAGCAGGCCTTTAGCCTAGCCTGTAGCCCTCCTCTCTTGCCTCGCCTTCGGTGCCTTCGACCCCGCCTCCGACGCACTTCCAACACGCTTCCTTCGGGTCAGCACACTCACGCAGGCTCAGTGCTTCGGGGCCTTCCTGGGGGTGCTGATGGTCATCGTTGGAGCGGACAGTGCATTGCAGGTCGGGTAGTATAAAGCCAGTAAACTCCGTGTGGCTGCTTGACTTAGCGATATCCAGTAGTGTTTGTCGGTCCCATGTTAGCAGTGCATGACCTCCTTGCACTGTAGAAAGAACAACTATGCAAAAAAGGAGAAAAGTTTGCATTCGGGAGCAGAATGAGCAAAGACATTCGCCAACGGTATGCGCCATCTTTACAGATGGCTCGATGGACTCCGGTGTTGTCTGTTCTGTCAATTACATCATTGGGGTGCCGCCCTTAATTTGGTGGGCGGCACCACGGTCCAGTCAGCGGCTGCGGTTATTTGATGATAACTAGTTTATGCAGGCAGTGTTGTAAATATTATATTGATCATAGACAATGACTTTTGGGTTTACACAACATCCTACAAAAGCGTGTCATCAGCACTTTAAAGTCAGAGAAAACTTTATATTCATCTTGGAACTTTGTGACTGCTCGGTTCCACCGTGAACTTAACCAGTCAGGCAATTTGGCTGCAATCTTTTGGTTTTCAATACAGTTATCAAGTGCTTGCGAGCCTTGAACATATGGCATGACTGATTTGACACTGCTCAAAAAATCTGTAAATTCATGCAGACCTTTTCTATCTTTGGGACTGATTTCATGCCATGATTGTATTTTGTCTCAATAAGCTTTGCCAATAACAAATGGATTGCCAAATCTATCAGCAAGTATTTTCAAGGCAGAATGATAAGCAGCTTCTGTTCCAACTAGAAAGTGCCCTTCAATGGCTCTCTTGGCCTGGTCACCAACATATTTGCACAAAGAGAAAAGCTTTTCTTCTGATGGCAGATGCTTGCGATCAATTAGAGTTTGAAAGGACAACTTCCAGTCATTGCATTTTAGTGGGTCTCCTAAGAAAACAGCAGGCTCAGGGATTGGGATACGACTAGCTGTCATGGCTTCAGCAAGCGTTTTTGAAAAGTCAGTAGAAGCTACATGAGGTGTCATGAATGTGACTGGCTAAGTGGTAGGAACTTGGTTGGTAAAAGTTTGTGGAATAGCAGGGGGTTGAGGGGTCATTGCTTGTGGTGATGACGGGCATTTACTGAGTGAGAGCAGATGAGTGGGGGAACTGCCATGGCTAGCTGAGAAGGAGCAACCCTTTGACTTTGTTGAGAAGCAGGAGCTTGCAATGATTCCACATCATCACTGAAATTGCTTTCTGCATAAACTTGCAGCCTTGCTTGGGCAACATTGTGCTTCTTCAGTTCCTTCAACCGCTCCACTTCTTTCCTTTTCTCTTCGAGCTTTAATTTTCGAGCGATGCTTTCTGAAATATACTTGGCTCTCTTTCTTGCCTTTTCTGTTTCCATTTCCTTTTCTTCTACTTCCTTTGCTGCCATGAACCTTTGGTCTTCAGCTTCCAAGTTTTGAATTTCCCTTTCACACAAGTGTTGTGTCTCCATTATTTTGATTACCTCTTGTGTTGCTGCGACTAGTTGCCTCATTTGCAAGAACTCAAAGGAAGACTTTAGATTTCTCTGAAACTGTCTTTGACTTACTGGTAGTTGAAAAGGTTTCACTGGATACCGTGGTATCAAAGACTGATTCAGCATCAGACCAGAGTACCTCATCGGCGTCACAATTTCCATTAAGAAGTTAAGCCTTTAAATTTGTGGTCTTGGCGACTGCACGGCACGTGTCATTTTGTTTCTCCATAATTCAGGTTCAGGGGCTGTAATGTCTTTTATTTTATCATAAATGTTGTCAACATCTGACTGAACAGCGTTTATTTTGCACAGGATTTCCTTAGTTAAATCTGCATCATCTTCATTGTTCTTAATAGATCTTTTCAAGCCATTGATGTGATAATTCCATCTTTTGTATGTCTTTTCAAAGTCCTTTTTTAGGTCATTTAATTTGCTATCAAGAAGCTCCTTTCCCTTTTCTGTAAGCTTACATGTGCGTTCACTTCTCCTGATATCTGGGAGTTGTTGTGTGTCCTTTGTATTCACTTTAAGATGATGGTCTTTGGTGTTCTTTTTTACATGAGCATCAATTCGCTGAGAAGAGGTGATCTATTCTGCTTCAACACTTTACGCTGCATTATACTCTGCATGGCTGACTTCTTCAGTGAACTGCATTAAATCTTTGTTAGTGTTTGCCATATTAAATGTGGTTTGTATGAAATATCAAAAATGTTGAAAGTGTCATGAATGCCCCTTGCAGGGCATTAGTGAGACGCCAGGAGCCAGAAGTAAGTTTGCAAGTTTATTTACAAAAGGACAAAAGGATAAAATAAACAGCCACGTGGGGCAAAACACGTACATACACTAAAGCTCAAAATAATAGACACTGATGACAAACGAGGAAGTGTAGCGAGGACAGAACCTACGCTGTACAAAAACACTTACAAAGACGAGCAGCGATGAATCCAAACACAGGAGGAAGACTGGAGTCGGGGATAGGAACTCCAGCCCATCAACATAGAGGTGTTTGTGTATGTAGGTCGCAGTGAGGAGTGAGCCTCAGCTGCTCCCTTAAATACTGGACATAGGCCAACCAGGAAAGGGTAATGTAATTAATGAAAATGGCAAACAGCTGTCACAACACCAGCTCGGCTTTGACAGCCAGAAGTGCGGCCATGATGCTGTCACAATAAGAGCCTTTGAGAGGTCCTAATAACAAACCCCGAAATAATATGGTGGAAAAGGGGAAATACTGAGTAACCCGAGTGCAGACGGAATCAGCGCTCAGATCACCACAGTACCCCCCGTTCAAAGGGTGCATTCCAGTCGTCAAACATAACATCCACGGGCCCCCCCAATCAGAAGGCTACCAGGACCGACCCAGGGAGGGCGGAGGGAGAAACGGGCCAGGAGGGTGAGAACCAAAAAACAAAAAACGCAACAGCGACACCCAGAGGAGGAAAAAAACCCCCACAAGGAATGGATAACAACATGGATAACATAAAATGGCGTGGCTAAACACAGAAATGACCAAAACTAAATGAAGTGCAACAGGATGAAAACAAAATACAGGTACCCTTCCAACATACATAAGTACCAAGTAACATTTCAACGAGAGAAATAAAGTGCAGCAGAATGAAAAAAAAACACGGAGGCCCGGGGACGCTTACTCATCGGCTCAGGCTCCAAACGGCAGCCAGGTCTCCTCCTCTGCTCATGACGCTGCTGCGGGGTTGGAACCAGGCTCTCCAGGCCGCAGGCTCCTCCTTCATCCAACGGTCTACCCCTGGCACCGGGGGACGCTCAGAGAGAAGGGAAGGAGACATAGAGGTAGCAGGTCTAATGTTAATGGCTGCAGCCCCAGGAGTCAGACAAGGCAATTCATTGTACTGAGAGTGAGAATGAAATAACACTTGCCTGTTCTCCCGGGGACTGATGATGGCTGCTGCAGTGGGCTTGGTTCTCCCCTTTCCCCTAAGGATGGTGACTGAGGGCCCCCTGGGAAGACGAGGAGGAGCCACTCTCACAGGATCAGTGACAGGTGGAGCCAGAGCAGGACTCGCTGAACTCACAGCAGCTGGGGAGAGCACCGAGGAGGAGGGAGGAGCAGCCGAGGCAGTCCGGGAATGAGAAGCTGATGGAACAGCAGGGAGAGGTGACCCGGAGGCTGGGGCTGCTGTCTCAACCCTGTGACGTGGCACAGGGGAAACAGCTGGCTGGGAGGCAGAGTTCTTGCAGCAGCCCGGGACAGGATCCGTACGGGAACCTCGCGGAGGGACGGTGACGGGTGGAACCAGAGAAGGACTCACTGGGCGCACAGCAGCTGGAGGGCGTGCCAAGGAAGAGGGGTGAGCAGCCGGGGCAGCCTGGGTCCGTGGAGCTGACGGAACAGTGGGACAAGGTGACCCGGGGGCTGGGGCTGCTGTCTTCACCCTTCGACGTGGCACGGAGGAGGCAGCTGGCTGGGGAGCGGAGTTCCTCTGGCGACCCGGGACGGTATCCGGACGGGAACCTCGTGGAGGACCGGCCTGATCAGGAGACTTCTGGACTGGATTCTCCATCAGCTCACAGTTCCTCACCCGCAGAGCCACCAACTCCGACACTCTCTCCTTACCCTCAGGAAACGAGGTCAGGTGATAGCTCTTTAAAGCCCTCTGCACGAGGTCCAGGTACCAGTGTGCGGTGTCGGAGGGGATGAACAGATGGGCGTTGGACAGAAGGTCATCAACATCCATTAGGTACTCAATACAATAGTCCATTTCTCTGACTAACACTCGCACCCCGAAAAGGGAAAAAACTCAAGCCTGACAACAAACTTACAGTGGCTGGCATCACGTTTGGCTGTGACCTACTGTCATGAATTCCCCTTGCAGGGCATTAGTGAGACACCAGGAGCCAGAAGTAAGTTTGCGAGTTTATTTACAAAAGGACAAAAGGATAAAATAAACAGCCACGTGGGGCAAAACACGTACATACACTAAAGCACAAAATAATAGACACTGATGACAAACGAGGAGGTGCAGCAAGGACGGAACCTACGCTGTACAAAAACACTTACAAAGACGAGCAGCAATGAATCCAAACACAGGAGGAAGACTGGAGTCGGGGATAGAAACTCCAGCCCATCAACATAGAGGTGTTTGTGTGTGTAGGTCGCAGCGAGGAGTGAGCCTCAGCTGCTCCCTTAAATACTGGACATAGGCCAACCAGGAAAGGGTAATGTAATTAATGAAAATGGCAAACAGCTGTCACAACGCCGGCTCGGCTTTTACAGCCGGAAGTGCGGCCATGACGCTGTCACAATAAGAGCCCTTGAGAGGTCCTGATAACAAACCCCGAAATAATATGGTGGAAAAGGGGAAATACTGAGTAACCCAAGACGGAATCAGCGCTCAGATCACCACAGAAAGAAAATGTGAGATTTTAAATCAATGACCTTTGAAAAAGTGATAAGTTTTAGAATGGTATAAAATTAACTACAGATAAATATGCTAAGGTAGGAAAACCACTCTATCCACTTAGAAATCACACAGAAATTTAACAGTCCAAAAAACTAACTTACAATTTTAACCTCTTGCACTCCAGGATACCACGGGTGGTCACGTCTCTGCGTACTATTGCGCCCTCGTGCGCACTAGGACGCACACTGTGCATCCTAGTGCGCACTGAAAAAAAAAAAAAAAAGCTGCATTTCCGTTCTTCCACTACAGATACAGCCGCGAACAGAAAGCCAAAGGAGTGCTTTGATTGGTTTAGATTTGATTGACCTCTCATTCGACTAATAAGAGCCTTGAATTGGGTTTCTGAAACCTTGAAGAACCAATGACTGAAAACCTAGCAAGAAGGACCTGCCTACCAACGGCTGAGAATACAGCGAGCCAATTGAAGCAGAGAAGTTCGACGATTGAAAGCGTGCGTCCCGTGCGTAAAATCTGTTTTGTGTAAGCCGCTGTGTGTGACGGTAGCGTTTGCCAGTGTTTTTTTCTTACTACTGTTCTTATTTGTTTTGAAAAATTGTTTGCCAAAACCGCAATCATGGAAGCGCAAAACCGCAATAATGGAATCATGGTTTGACCGAGTCGCGTGACCAGAACCACGAGTCGTAACAAGCGGACTAGCGTCATGTTCGTCTGACAATGAGGAAGAGATGTTCGCCAGCGACACTGCTGTTGTGGACAGGTAAGTGTTACAAGCTAAATTATTCTTTATCCCTGAAAAAATTGTAATCAAAATGACTTTTGACCGATCGGTAAATTACAACTGTGCGTCATCGCCGCACGGACCGAACCGTGCGCCGAGAACGGTCCCCCACCCCCCGCTACTCTTCTGTAGCAGATTGCAGATATATTGCAGATATTTTAGTACAACTGTGCGTAGTAGACCGCGGCGCACGGTCCGGTCCGTGCGCCGTGGTCCGTCATGTGGCGATGGACGATGTCCGTCCTCTGTAGCGGGGGGGGGGGGGGAGTTGTTATCCTCTACATTACAGATATTTTAGTATAATTTTTATTGCATTGTAGGTCATATTTTCTTGTAAAAAAAAAACGCCGCACATTTTTTACGTGGCATGCTTCTTTGTGTGTGGGGGCTTGTTTGTTCATTCATTCATTCATGAATGAATAAACAACCCCCCCCCCCCACACACACACACAGCCCTGAGTGTCACCTTTCATTAGAGCCCAACATCAAGCTTCTATATTGAATCATTCAAAAGTTACAGACGTTTTTCCAAACTGTGCCATTTGGCACAATTTGGCACAGTTCAAAAACGCCTGGGAACAACCTGACAAAAAAGCTGTGTAATATATTCATTTTTTGTGGTATTGTTACAAAATTTTGACCTCAGCTGGATAACACTTGGTTCTACATTTCTGTTGCATTTTCCAGCCCGTATCTGACAGCTGTGTGTTATTTGCAAGCATTTGTATCCAAAAAAAACACCCAGGCGAACTTTATTTTCTTCAAGTTCAGTATTTTTAGATGACTGTTACTCAGTGGCAGGAGCACTTAGAGAGATTATGACTGTTTTGCCAAAAAATTCAAAGTGTTTTCTTTTAAATGAGACCAACCCCATGAAGATGCTGCAAAGGGTTGAAGAACAGCTTTTGATTTAATTTGGGTACGTTATTTTTAGGCGTTTTTAGGGAAATTGACCAGAGTGCAAGGGGTTAAACTGCATACATGTGAAAAATACAGAGAACAAATAAGATGTTTTGTAGCCACACATGTGACTTACTTAATGCCTTACATAATGCCTCACATCTTAGATAAGAACAAAGGGCAGAGTTTCCTTGGAGTTAACAGGAAGCTGTGAAAGTGTAATCTTTGGTATGCAAGAGACTGCTTGGGGGAGCCTTTGTGGGCCAAAGACTGTGAGAAGGAGGCTAAGGGATTAAAGAGGAAATGCATTGTTTTGATTTGAATGCAATGTGACTTGTGAGCTGTGGGGAGACCTGGGCATATAAGGGACAGTTTTTTTCTGAGATGATCTCTTTCTACTTTGCTCATGTTGGAGACGTGTAATAAACTGCCTTGAGACAAAACATGCCTCGTCAATTACACACTCCACACTGGTAACCCAAGACGTAGCATGCAGCAAGAAGAGAATTCCCCGGGGCCAGCCTCGTTGGGAGCCCCCAGCCAAGCGTACGCTGTTACGGTCCAGCTACCGGACTTTTGGCAGCACAACCCGTGCTCCTGGTTCCACTTGGTTGAGGCACAGTTTACCCTCTGGGGAAAATCGGTAGATGACACGAAATTCTACCACGTGATCGCAAAGCTCGATAACCACATGGCGCAGCATGTGGACAGCCTTCTGGAGCAGACACCAGCCAGCGACAAATATGGCATGTTGAAGGCTGCACTCATCCACTACACTCTCTCGGTTGAGGAGAGAGCAGAGAGACTCCTGGCGCTGACCGAGTTGGGAGATTCCACGCCCGTTGACCTGATGGAGAAGATGCTGAGGTTGAAAGGCTCGGACGATGACCACTTCATCTTTACCCACCTCTTCCTCAGGACCCTGCCGTCAGTGATGAGAGCGGCCCTGGCCAGTTCGCCGTTATTGGCCCAGCGGGACTACCATGCGCTGGCCCGGGAGGCGCATCGGATTGTCAACGCCAGCAAAGAGCGCGCGGCCGTGGCGGCAGCGATGGAAATCGGAGCGATGGCCGGGGATGGCGGGGAGCCAGGGACGGTGGTAGCGGCGGCGGGCGCCAAGGAACGCAGAGGAGACATCCTTTGTTTCTATCACCGCCGCTTTGTGGAGAAGGCATGCAAATGTATACCACCGTGACAGTTCAAGCGCTCGGGAAAACGCCAAGACTGGGGGTCGGTAGCAGCTGCAACCCTCGGGGAGGAGAACAAGCTGCTCTACTTGACGGACGCACGCTCCGGGAGATATTTCCTCGTGGACACCGGCGCCCAGCTGAGTTTCATCTTGCCGTCCTACGCCGACCGGCTGGCACGTTCCAGTGGCCCCCAGATGGCAGCAGCAAACGGCTCGGACATTAAAATCTTTGGTGAGAGGACTATGCTTCTGTCTCTACACGGCCGTACATTTGAGTTGACTTTTGTCATAGAAGCATTGAATTTCAATATATTGGGGGCTGATTTTTTGTGCTCACATGGGTTGTTGGTTGATGTCGCTAACAGGCGCCTGGTTAATGCACTGTCTTTTGATTCTATTCCCTGTACAGCTCGAGCGTCCTGGCCAACAGCACAAGCCAACGTCACAGCTGCAAGCGGTAAGTTCCACACACTGCTCACTCAGTTCCCAGCACTCACGGTCCCCACATTTTCGGCAGCTGTCGCTAAACACGGGGTGGAACATTTTATTACCACCACCGGGCCGCCCATTTTTGCAAAACCTCGGCGCTTGGATGCAGCTAAACTGGCCATAGCGCGCGAGGAGTTCGCCAACCTGGAGAGGTTGGGCATCATCAGGCGTACAAACAGCCCATGGGCTTCCCTGCTACAAATGGTCCCTAAAGCTGACGGTTCATGGCGACCTTGTGGGGATTTCCGCAGGTTGAACAACGCCACAGCGCACGACCGCTACCCAATTCCTCACATCCAAGATTTTTCCGTTCATTTGGCAGGAGCGCGCGTTTTTTCTAAAATAGACTTGGTCCGCGGTTACCACCAAGTCCCAGTGCGCACTGAGGACATACCCAAAACAGCGGTGATAACTCCGTTTGGCCTATTCGAGTTCTTGCGCATGCCATTCGGGCTTAAAGGGGCTTCACAGACGTTCCAACCCATGATGGATGCGGTGCTGCGCGATCTCCCTTTCATATTCGTCTACCTGGACAATATTTTGGTAGCCAGCGCGTCCGAAGACGAACACGAAACCCACCTCACGGAGGTTTTCTGGAGGTTGGGAGAGCACGGTTTAATAATCAATCCAGCGAAGTGTCAGTTCGGGGTGACGCAGATTGATTTTTTGGGGCACCGCGTCTCCCCTGAAGGAGCGGTTCCGCTGCCTGACAAAGTGCGCGCAGTAGCAGATTTTCCCCGACCACAAATGGGCAGAGCATTACACGAGTTTTTGGGAATGGTGAATTTTTATAACCGTTTCCTCCCCCGCGCAGCGCAGCTCATGCAACCGCTGTACGCCGCGCTCAAAAAGCAGAAACCCGCGAATAAGATCGAATGGTCCCCGGAGCGAGAGCGGGCCTTCTCGGAAGTCAAGGCAGCCCTGGCAAACGCTGCGTTGTTGGCACATCCAGACCCAACGGCCCGCATAGCGCTCACTACTGACGCGTCAGATGTGGCCATAGGGGCGGTCGTGGAGCAGCGTGTAGCCGGCGCTTGGCAACCGCTCGCCTTTTTCAGCAGGACATTGCGCGATAGTGAACGTAAATACAGCGCGTTTGACAGGGAGTTGCTGGCTCTCCACTTGGCTATTCGCCACTTCCAGGTCTGGCTGGAAGGACGCTGTTTCACTGCGTTCGTTGACCACAAGTCACTAACATTCGCGATGGCCAAGGTTTCAGAACCGTGGTCGGGCCAGCAGCAGAGACAGCTGGCCGCGATCTCAGAGTTTACTACCGATATTCAGCACGTGTCGGGTAAACTGAATGTAGTGGCAGACTGCCTCTCGCGCGCCATGGCTGGCCCCGTCTGCATGGGGATAGATTACACAGCCATGGCCGCGGAGCAGGTTAGTGACGCGGATGTGCGCGCGCTCCAGTCTGGACCAACAGGGTTAAGGCTGGAAAGCAGGGTGCTGCGAGACAGTATGCCCCCTCTAATCTGTGATGTCTCCACGGGGCGACTGCGTCCCGTGGTACCGGCAGCGTGGCGCCGCCGCATTTTTGACTCGATTCATTCTTTGGCGCACCCAGGGGTGCGCGCGTCGGTCAAAATGGTAGCAGAAAAATTTGTGTGGCCCGGCCTCCGCAAACAGGTGAAAGAGTGGGCAGCAGCCTGCATGGCGTGCCAATGAGCCAAGGTACACAGACACACGAGGGCTCCCTTGGAGCCATTTCACATTCCGGCTAAGAGGTTTGACCACGTTCACGTGGACCTCGTGGGTCCCCTCCCGCCATCACAGGGGTGCACGCACCTTCTGACAATGGTGGACTGCACCACGCGCTGGCCAGAGGTGGTTCCTTTGGCGTCAACCACAGCCGAGGAGGTGGCGTGCGCGTTTGTAACAGCATGGGTGGCACGTTTTGGAGTCCCGTCGGACATTACGTCCGACAGAGGCCCTCAATTTGTTTCCGAACTTTGGTCAACAATGGCCCGCAGCCTAGGTGTCGCAATTCACCGTACAACCGCGTACAATCCACAGGCTAATGGGTTATGCGAACGTTTTCACAGGTCATTGAAAGCAGCTCTCAGAGCATCACTGACGGATGCAAATTGGGTAGACAAGCTACCGTGGGTTTTATTAGGGTTGTGTTCTGCGCCTAAAGAAGACTTAGAAGCTTCCCCAGCTGAACTTGTTTTCGCGCAGCCACTTCAGCTGCCCGGGGAGTTTCTCCCGGATAATCCTGCACCAGGCAGTTCCCCGTCTCAGCTGTTGCAGCGTAGCATTGACACAGGCACGCTGCCGGGCCCCGTTCATCACAGTTTTCCACGCATTTTTGTGCCTAAAACTTTGAAAAACGCGGAGTTTGTTTTTGTCAGACATGACGCACATTGCCCCCCACTGCGACCACCTTATGATGGACCGTTCAGAGTGTTGGAAACAGGGGACAAGCATTTTTTGCTGTATTTGGGGGGTAAGAGGGAAAAGGGTGGCATAAACAGACTCAAAAGCCTGTTTTCCACTAGCCCAGCACACCTCGGTACGGCTCGATTCACTTCAGTACGGCTCGGAACGCTTCTGTCTCCATTAGCACGGTATTGTGCTTGTGCTGTGATGGTTTGTGTTAAGAGGTTTTAGAAGCGGGGCAGCAGCAGATTCTCAGCGAGGCGGGGCCACACTCCCGTGACGTTACGCACCCGACTGAGTCCTTATTTACAGGAGACAAAAAAGGATCCAAGGATTATTGCCTTGCTCGCTCTGTGGATTTATCTCACAATTAATTTTATCTCATAATTAAGCTACAACAACACAAGTCACTTTTGTTTTGAATTAACTGCCAAATGACCTAGAAATAATGAGCTGAAACTTGTTTTTATTCGTATTAAATAATGAGACGGTGGCACACTGGCCTACACCAAATTATTATTTTTTACATCCTAGGGCATTTTGGATGTACTGAATTAAAAAAATTCATGTTTTTCACCTTCAGGTCAACGTTTGGAACAACAGTATTATTATTTTCCGTTTAGATGATGCTACATTCCTTCTAAAGTATTGTAATTCTCTGAATTTGGAATGCCGATAGAACATCCAATTTACATATACTTACTTTTTTACATACTTTGACTTGTAAGCTTGATCAGTCTCTCCTGCTGCATTTTAAAGTCCAACTGTGCAACTTCTTATAAGTTAACATAAAAAATTTACCCAAAGTTTAGAACTGGATCATGTGGGGCTAATTTTTTATGATATTTCAATAAAAAGAACAGAAAGCTTACAAAAACATTTGTTTTTTGGTCTAGTTAAAAATTACATTACCTTTACAATGGTTGACCCCTGACAGGATGATCAGATCAGATTAGGCAATGGAATTTCTATGTAATTATACTGTTTTATAATTCAGTGTTATAACAGACAAACCACACTTTCCAAAACAATTCCATTTTATTATATACAAAATATTAAAAGAAAAAAAAAACTTTGCAACACAACATGAAGGTTAATCGACATTTTATACACGCCGACCACTGAGTGTCTACATCAGCTTCCCAAACTGGGTCACGACTCGGATGAATGAAGCGTCTCTGCCAGCTGTGGGTCAGGATGGCTCGGTTGAATAATCCGGACGGGCTGTCGCGGCGGACGCGTGGGATGATTCTACAAGGAAAATGCACACAATAAAATACAACACAATAGTTTTTAACAAGAATACATAAGCTTATTTCAGCGTATTGTTCACATGAATAATTAAAATAAAAGCTTTAGTCCGCAGTGTGCTGCAATAAAGCAGCGATCATCATCCACAAATGAACAGCTTTTTTATTGCATAAATAAACTGAGCGTCTTACCGAATATATTTGCGAAAAAACGCACAATAAAAAAAAATTAAAACTCACCGTTAAAGGACTCCGATGTCGAGACCTCCCGGTATATTTTTTCATTCTGGGCAGCTCCGTCTAACTCGCGCTGGATACGTTCGTCTGACAATGCAGTGAGCAGACACTGCAGCTCCTTACTGGTCCATGGAACACCCTTATTACACAAAGCCATTTTTGATAGAGAATAAATGAAAATAGCACAGCAATACACTGAAAAGGAACCGCCAACAGTGGTTGCGTGCTGAGTAAAGGCGGTCGTGAAGATTCTTTTTTTTTTTTTTTTTTTCAAAATTGAGAATTATTGAGAAGGTCGTGAAGATTGGGTAGATGAGGAGGAGGAGAGGGGCGGTTACAACCTGACCAATCAGCGCCGGTTATGACCTGACCAATCAGCGGCGACCAGTCTGTTAACGTCACAACACGGCACAGCTCAGCACTGCTGTACCCTGCCCTTCAGCGGGGCTGAGAATTGCGGCTGTTAAACCGTGTTGGGGCTTGTGGAAAAGCGTACAAAGCGTGCTGAGCCGTCCCGTGTCGCGCTAAAACGTGCTAGTGGAAAAGGCCCTTAACCCGCTTTTGTGGTGGCAGACGAGCAAGTGCTGTTGGCAAGGACCCCTCGGCACGGAAGACCCCCACGAGGAGCTTCCCAGAGTAATATTTCTCCAGAACACCCACAGGGACTGACAAAAGGTTTTCACCCCCAGACAGCAGCTCCCCAGCATGACAGCGCTGCGGAGGCGGTGAATCCTGGTTACAGCAGATACGGGAGAAGACTGAAGCCCAAGCAGCATGTGGACTGATGTGTAATGATTCTATCACAGCATGCAGACTGTTATTCTTTTGTTCGATCTAAAATGTTTGGGGGGGGGGGGGGTGTAGCCACACATGTGACTTACTTAATGCCTTACATAATGCCTCACATCTTAGATAAGAACAAAGGGCAGAGTTTCCTTGGAGTTAACAGGAAGCTGTGAAAGTGTAATCCTTGGTATGCAAGAGACTGCTTGGGGGAGCCTTTGTGGGCCAAAGACTGTGAGGGAGAGGCTAAGAGATTAAAGAGGAAATGCATTGTTACTTTTGATTTGAATGCAATGTGACTTGTGAGCTGTGGGGAGACTTGGGTATATAAGGGACGAGTTTTTTCTGAGATGTTCTCTTTCTACTTTGCTCATGTTGGAGACGTGCAATAAACTGCCTTGAGACAAAACATGCCTCGTCAATTACACACTCCACAGTTTAAACATTTCACTAGGATTTTTCCCTTTTTTTTCTTTTGTTTTTTGTGTGCACTTAAAATATTGATTTATATTTTTCTTTTCAGTCCTTTAAGTAAATCAACAATGGGATGAGCAAATGTCTGCAGTTGCTTTTGAGATGAGCACAAATAAATTTGTCACAATAGAATCTTAACTGTCACAGGCGCCAAATGGCGCCGAACTCCCTAGTGGTCAAGAGTGGTAAAGATTTTTGTCAAGAAAATATTCAGATCAGATGTCAGAGATTTTCAATAATTTCATTATCTCTTCCCACTTGCAAGTGGGTTGGTTTAGGCGTCCTGCTGGGACCTTCTTGTGAGGAATCTGCAGTGTGGGAAGGAGAGAGGTTATCTGTTCCCTGCCTGGGGGCTGAGACTTTTCCCTTGGGGGGTCTACCTCGCCGAGGTGCTCGTGCCAACTGTGCAGGTTCATCTTTCAACAAGAAGGCAGGTTTAAGTCTGTCAATGCTGACTGTTTCTTTTCTGTCCCCATAATCAAGCACAAAGTGTTTATCACCATGTTCCAGCACTCTGTAAGGGCCATCGAATACTGGGCGTAACGTTGGTTTTAGAGCTTCATGCTTAACAAAAACGAACTCAGCGTTTTTTAAAGTTTGAGGGACAAAAACTCGTGGGAAGGAGTGATGAGCTGGACCGGGGAGAGAGTCCGGTCCGTTGCTGCCTAAAAACCTTGGGACTGGCTCTGGGTTCTCTGGTAAAAATTCACCTGGGAGTCTGAGAGGCTGAGCAAAGACTAATTCTGCAGGGGAAGCGTCTAGATCCTCTTTAGGTGCAGCACGCAACCCCAATAAAACCCAGGGAAGTTTATTTACCCAATTTGTGTCCGTTAGTGAGGCTCTGAGGGTGGCCTTTAAGGACCTGTGAAAACGCTCGCATAACCCATTAGCCTGAGGGTGATAAGCGGTGGTGCGATGAATTGTTGCCCCTAAGCTGTTGGACATGGCTGACCAGAGCTCTGAGACAAATTGCGGCCCCCTATCGGACGTGATGTCCGATGGGACGCCGAAACGTGCCACCCAGTTTGTCAGAAAAACGCGAGCAACTTCCTCCGCTGTAGTTGCCGCTAGAGGAACTGCCTCTGGCCAGCGCGTGGTGCGGTCTATCATTGTTAGCAGGTGTGTGAAACCTTGGGAGGAAGGTAGTGGTCCCACAAGGTCGACATGAATGTGGTCGAACCTTCTAGCAGGGATTGGAAAAGGCTCCAGAGGGGCTTTTGTGTGTCTGTGTATTTTGGCGCGTTGACAAGAAATGCAAGTTTTTTTTTGTTTGTTTTTTTTTTTGTTACTTATTTGTACCCGTAGGTAGATTCGGTTTGCAGTCTGGTGACAAGCCACCGGCTGCTGGTCGCTGCGTGCGCGAGCGCCCTAAACCTACATGTTTTTGGTATGCGGGAGGAAACCGGAGAAATCCCGGAGTAAACCCGCGCAACACGGGGAGAACATGCAAACTCCACACAGCTCACTGTTGGTCGGGGGCTGGAATCGAACCCACGATCCCCGCGATCCCCCGGCCGAGGGTAAAACTGTGCTGCCACAGTGCTAAACCACTGCGCCACCGTGCAGCCCCAATTCTTTTACGTTTTTGCGCAGGCCTGGCCACACAAACTTTTCAGCAACCATTTTGACCGAGGCGCGCACACCTGGGTGCGCGAGGGAGTGAATTGCGTCAAGAATGCGGCGGCGCCAAGCAGCTGGTACTAACGGGCGAGGTCGGCCGGTTGAAATATTGCATATTAGGGGGGGCACGCCGTCGCGTAACCCTTTTTTCTCCAGCCTTAACCCTGTTGGTCCAGACAGGAGTGCGCGCACGTCCGCGTCACTGTTTTGTTCTTCTGCTGTGGCTGCATAATCTATCCCTTCATGGATAGGTGCTGCGTATGTGTCTGTGTTAGTGAAGAGTTCCGCTGCTGAGGCAGTATAATCTGTCTCCTCGTGCTCTGGCGGTGCCACAGCGCAAGAGAGACAGTCCGCTACTGCGTTAAGTTTGCCTGCTACGTGTTGAATGTCTGTGGTGAACTCTGAAATCGCAGCCAGCTGTCTTTGTTGTCTGCCCGACCATGGTTCTGAAATTTTAGCCATAGCAAAGGTGAGTGGTTTATGGTCTACAAAAGCCGTGAAACTCCGCCCTTCTAACCAAAACTGGAAGTGGCGGATGGACAAATGAAGCGCCAGCAGCTCTCTGTCAAAAGTGCTGTATTTGCGTTCAGTTGGGTTTAGCGATTTGCTAAAGAATGCTAAAGGTTGCCAGACCCCGCTGACAAGTTGCTCTACAACTGCCCCTATGGCCAGGTCTGAAGCATCTGTGGTTAGTGCAATGCGGGCCGAGGGATCTGGGTGAACTAACATTGTGGCGTTAGCTAGGACGTTTTTTACTTCTGCGAAAGCGCGTTCGCGCTCCGGGGTCCATTCGACCGCGTTGGAAACCTTCTTTTTGAGCGCGTCATATAGGGACTGCATGAGCTGAGCTGCGTGGGGGAGGAAGTGGTTGTAAAAATTAACCATCCCCAAAAATTCCTGTAGCGATTTGACCGTTTGGGGCCGTGGAAAACCTTCTATCGCACGAACTTTGTCTGGAAGCGGAACTGCCCCCCTTCGGAGAGACTTTGTGTCCCAAAAAATCAATTTGCGAAACGCCGAATTTGCATTTGGCTGGATTGATTATTAGCCCGTGCTCTTCCAGCCTCTGAAAAACGGTAGTGAGGTGCTGCTCGTGTTCCTCCTCGGACGAGCTGGCTACCAGCATGTCGTCGAGGTAGACGAAGACAAAGGGGAGGTCGCGTAGGACCGCGTCCATCATACGTTGAAAAGTTTGGGCCGCGCCTTTGAGGCCGAAAGGCATTCGCAGGAATTCAAAAAGGCCGAAAGGGGTTATAACCGCTGTTTTAGGAACGTCTTCAGCTCGGACTGGGACCTGGTGATAACCGCAGACTAAGTCTATCTTTGAAAAAATGCGTGCACCCGCTAGATGCAGTGAAAAGTCTTGAATGTGAGGGATTGGGTAGCGGTCATGCGCTGTAGCGCTGTTTAATCTGCGGTAATCTCCGCACGGTCTCCAAGAACCGTCGGATTTAGGAACCATGTGAAGTGGTGAAGCCCAGGGGCTCTTCGAGCGTCTAACAATGCCCAATTTTTCGAGAGTTGCAAACTCGTCCCGTGCTATGTTGAGCTTGGCCGCATCTAAGCGGCGAGCTTTGGCAAAAACGGGAGGTCCCGTTGTCGGAATGAAGTGTTTAACTCCGTGTTTAGGTTGGGTTGTGAGTGCTGGAAATTGGGTGAGGAGTTGCTCAAACTCACCTCCTGCCGTGGTGACGTTGGCCTGCACAGGTGGTGGAGAAACTCGAGCTGAGCATGGAATAGAAGCAAAAGATAGTGCATTAACCAGGCGCCTATTTGCTAGATCCACTAATAACCCGTGTGCACACAAAAAGTCTGCGCCTAACAAGTTAAAACTCACCGCCGCTACAACAAATGTCCATCTGTAGCTGCGGCCGTGGATGAGGAGGTGCAGGCTCTTTTCGCCGAACGTGTCGATGTCAGAGCCGTTGGCTGCCACTGCTCCGTTGCCCCGGGTGCCCATGGCTCGATCTGCGTGGGAGGGCATGACGAAACTCAGCTGAGCTCCTGTGTCGATGAGGAACTGCTTGCCTGTGTGTCCATCCATCACGTACAACAGCTTATTTTTCTCGCCGAGAACCGCTGCTGTTAACGGCTCTCGGCTTTGGCGTTTCCCGACATCGTAAATTTGCAGGGGGGGAACGCATTTGCGGGCTTTCTCGGCGAAGCGGTGGTGATAGTAACAGACGTCGCTCTGTTTGTTACGTTTGGGCCGCGCCGCTGTCACCGTGGGCTGGGTCTGCTCCGTGGGTTGTGGCTCTCCGTGGCTCGGGGCGTCAGTTTTGAGGTCTGCGGATGCCGCTGTGGGTGTCAGCTCCTTGCAGGCGTTGACGAGCCGATGAGCCTCGCTGGCCAGTGTGCGGAAGTCTTGGTGGTTGTTGCACTTCATGCTGGCGAGTGTCCCTCTCATGTGTGGCGGCAGCGTGCTGAGGAAAATAAACTGGAAGAGGAAATTGTCATTGTCCTCTTCCTTGAGCTGCAGCAAATCCTCCATGAGGGCCTTCGGATTACCCCCTCTGTGGCCGTAGACCGCCAGGATCTTCTCGGCTCTTTCCTCCGCTGACGGGACGTAGTTCACCACGATGGTCGCCTTGAGCGTCTCGTACTTGTCCCGGGTCGGTGGTCGCCAGATCAAGCTCCGCACACACTTCGAAGTGGCGGAGTCGAGTTTGGAGACGATATGATAGAATTTTGTATCGTCTGCCGTGATGCCTGCCAGTATGAATTGGGCTTCAGCCTGCTGAAACCAAGAGGCGGGGTCTTCTCGCCAGAAGTCTGGCAGCTTGACAGCGACGGCGTTCGTGCACACCATCACTGTTGTGCCCGCCGGGTGAGAGTGCCTTGCTTCGGCTCTCACGGCGGTGCTGGAGCTCGGTTGAGCCCTCTCCATTCCTTCTGCCGGGGGGAACAGCTGTCCGTCAGCTCCCTCGTCTGCGTAGTTGCTGGCGTCTGCCTGAGTCGCCACGGATGAGTCGCTTGAAGAAGAACGCCTCCGGTCCATACTCGCGTCAAGGTCACCAGTGTAGAGGAGCTGGAAATAATGAGGCGATTTTGTTTAAAAGCAGCATTTTAATGATCAGCTCTTCTATCTTGTCTCATCAGGTGCAGAGCGTGGCAGAAGGCAAAAAGAGGAAGAATTCTGCCAGCTCGCTGATTAAATACAGGCACACATCAAAAGACAGGCATTACAAAGGCTGACATCCCTCGTTATCTTAATCCCCCCATTGTCCTGTTATTTCCTCTCCTCGTCTTGGGAGGTGATGGGAATTCCTCTCCTCGCCTTGGGGGGTGAGGGTGACTCGTCCGGTCTCCACCGTCGTGCCCTGGGACGTCTTTGTTCTTCACACGGCGGGTGAGATTCCTTTGTCCTTTCAGAGGTGTGAAGTTCCTTACATATGCAGTCACCAAACATTTCACATGTTCTAACACATGTAGGTATGGAATATATGAGTAATATAGACCACAACGGTTTATATGCCGTCATATAGACATGTAGACGGTCCTATGATGGCCGACATCATAGGATCATCATAGGACATCATGCAGACATCATGGGAACATCATAGGCGGCCTATGATCGTGACACACAGACAGACAAACTGACAGATTTCTTGAATTTAGAGTGATAATTAGATTGGTTCTTGAATAATTTGCACCTGTGACCTCTTATAATGTCGGCCCTTCTGAATGCTTGATACCCACCTTTGATGTGCAAATATTACGCTTTAGGTGTTTTTATTCTACAGTAAAATGGTGGTAAGTCGTAAACTGCTGACGTTTCAACGAAAAACTCCTAACCTGTTTAATTGGCGATACCTCTGCTCATGTGCAGATCTCTGGCCTCAATATCGTCTCCATCCATCCATCTTCTTCGGCTTAATCCTTTTCGGGTCGTGGGGGGGCTGGAGCCTATCCCAGCATCTTTGGGCGAGAGGCACGGACACCCTGCAACACAGAGAGACAGACAACCATTCACTGTCACATTCATACCTAAGGACAATTTAGAATCCCCAGTTTGATGCCAGTTAACCTGACTTGCATGTTTTTGGCATGTGGGAGGAAACCGGAGAAATCCCTGAGTAAACCCAAGCAGACACGGGGAAAACATGCAAACTCCACACAGATCACTGTTGGTCGGGGGCTGGGATCGAACCCAGGATCCCCAGGCCAAGGGTGAGTTATTGTGCTGCTGCAGTGCTAACCACTCCGCCACCGCGCTGCCCTCAATATCGTCTCCCACCTGCAATAAGGTCGCATCATATTACAGTTCAGCAACTTCGCTCGAATTTGTGGAGCAGAACCCAGTTGAGCAGAACGCAGCTCAGGTAAATTTTTCTATTATTTAAACAGACTTATTGGCTGTTTCCCTTTTATATTGATAACCTGCAGTGTTAACTTTAATTGTCTGTGACCCGGTGATAGAAAAGTTTAACTGAATTTCAGTCACATAATTAACGGTCACAGTTGACTAGCTAGCTTGCTCAAACTAACGCTTCATCCTGTGTGTGTGTATGTGTTTTCTGGCCCGTTTTTATCCGAGGAAAACGGACAGGTGTCGATACCGTGAGTTAATTTTCGGTTGATAGTTTAATAGAAAAAGGTCAACCAAACGGATAATTAACGCCATGACTTGCATTTCACATGGGCGGGTTATTGGTCGGTAGTTAATTGGTGTCAATAAACAGAAGGTGGGGTTGGCAAACAACTCGTAAAGATATTTATGCAGATTTTCAGCAGTAACTGAAGTTTTTGTGGAGTTTGACCTCTCACGGCGGTACATTATTTAAAGTGCGTTTTGTAAATGGTTAATGAAGTTATGGCAGACGAGGCTGAGATGCCAGTAAACACATTTTTTCATGGCGTTGTTCATCCTCTTGAACAGTAGGTGGCAGCAGGAGAACGGATGCTCTCCAGTAAACTGAAGGAAAGGAAGAGGAAATGTTTGTGGCGTTGGCGTGTTAGCGTTGCTTTGTTTGTCAACTTTTAGTCTTTTGTCTAAACACTGGATGTGGATTTTAACGTCCTTACTAGCGGTGTGATGTTTGGTGGTTCACCCGAACTTCATATTGTGGTGTTTGTAATTTCTGTGAGAGAAAAGGGAATACGGATACCGCGTTGCATTATGGGAAACACAATTGACGTCCTTATTTTCTGCAAGTTGTACCCATTTTTTAAACGACACATTAGCAGTGACGAACGATGCGAATCTGTTTGTTTTGTTGTTGTTATTGTGATCATTGCAGTGAACTCACACACCGTTAGTGAGACTGATGATGTGCAGAATGACCCCCTTTCTCCCGACGTTTTCTTGGTATCGCTTCTTGGCCTTTTGGCTAAGACTGTGATCGCCTCCTTTTGGGTGGAATTTCTTTGCCTTTGTGGCTGTGGTAATACCATTGTTTTGGAGGATATTCTATTTTCTGTTTAGAGTGTGGCAACTTTGTAGTTGTTTTTGCTCTAATTTGGAAAAAAATTTGTTTTGTCGTGTATTTGTGTGTTCAAATTTGGTGAAAAAGGTAAGTCTAAATTTTTGTTGTTGCTTGTGGTGCCTCCATCATGTCAACTTTTTATGCCGGCATGCGGAGGCACCACAGTGTTCGCTTTCTCTTTGAAGAAGTTGATGGTTGTTTACCCTTAATGTCCCGACTTGATTTCTCAAGGAAGTTCATCCAAAAAATATTGGGTTTTACTGTTCATGATTTGAATTGTATTCTGTCATTGCCTAGCCAAAAAGGTTTTGATGTTAGCTTCTTCTCTGCTGATATTTTGCGAAGGTTCTGGTTGAAATTTGAAAATGTTAAACCCCAATTCTCTGCCTTTACTGTCGAGAAACTGACTGACAATACACTGAAAACAGCTATTGTCAGAATGTTCAATGAAACAGTGAGCGGAGAAGATATTTGTATGTGGTTGGGGAGATTTTGCACTGTGAGAGGACTTGCTACTAAGGTCAGGGATGAGGATGGCATATGGACCTGTGCTTGGAGGGTCCCCATCCAACAATGGCAAGACCCCCAAGGCTATCAGGGCTTGAAACACCTTCCGTCTATGATAGTCCTAGGAGAGAACAGGGGCTATATTCACTACCAAGGTCAGCCCAAGCTGTGCCGCAAGTGTGGTGACTATGGGCACTTGGTAGAGGCATGTGACAAAGTATTTTGTGGTAAATGTCGAGAAATTGGGCACACCTATGAGGAGTGTCCCAATGGCAGAAAGTGTAACCTCTGTGGAGACTCAAACCATCTCTTCAGAGATTGCCCAAAATCTTTTGCCAACAAGCTGAAGGGTGGAAAACAAAAGGAAATGGAAGACAATGCTGGGCAAATTGAAGTTAACGAGCAATTTGGAGATGTAACAGCTGAAAATGCAAATTTCCCTCCAAATCTTGTAACTGGAGGAAAAGAATCAGGTGAGGAGGGAAAGGGGGAGGAGTCTGTTGTTGCCTCACCAATGGAGGAGGCTGGTGATTATGAGGTGATGCAGACGGAGGGTGGAGCTGTGTCACCTGCTCGGATGCCTAAATCATGGGATGCACCTGAGCAGGAACCATCAAAGAATGACAGTGAGGATGCCCCCCTCCCCGATGGTCAGCAAGCAAAGAGGTCTGCATCAGAACTGTCAAGTGATTCCCCTATTATGGCAGGGAAGAGGGGAAGAGCTGGGCCTTTCTTAGAGAGTTCCTCTGGGGAGGATTCCAGAGTCTTCCCCTCTGGTTCACCAAATGAGGTCTCTTTTTTAACTATTGCTCTGCAATCAAGCCCGAAAGAGAAAAAGTTGAATGAAAGGCTCTGTCAAAGGCCAGCTCGCAAATCTAAACGGGGGAATGAGGCTCAAGATCCCCTCTCTTCATCTGTAGGAGTAAAGGAAGGGCTTCATGAAATACCTTAAATTGTTTGTTTTTTATGTTTTACTTTTTAGTATTCTAAATGATGTACCTGTTTTTAATAACCACACTCATGACTCTCACCTTCTCGACTATCAATGTCAGAAGTGTGAAGTCGCGAGTTAGAGCTCAAAGCATTTTATCTTGTCTTAGTACGTTTAACTCTGATGTGTTTTTAATACAGGAATGTGGCCTACCTTTTTTAAACCACTATAAGCAGTGGGAGGAGATGTGGCCATATACATCAATATGGAGTGGGTCAAATGAGAACAGAAATGATGGAGTGGCCATTTTAATTAAAAACCCCCACATTGTGGTGAAGGGCTGCACAGTGGTGAGAAATGGTCGGGCACTTTTAACACACTTAACCTTTTTTGGACAAGATTTTAAGCTCTTAAATATTTATGGTTATAATGATAAACATAAAAGGTACAATCTTTTACAAGATTTGCAGTCCCACATGTTGGGTAAGATACCCCTCATTGTAGGAGGTGATTTTAACTGCATTCTAAACCGAGAGGATAGGAAAGGGGCAGGGGAGGATTTTAAAGTAGACAAAACATCGGTTTTATTAAAAGGGATACATAGAGATTTTAATCTTGTAGATTGTTTTAAGATTATGCATCCCAGAGAGGAGAGCTTCACCTGGTTCAGTGGTGATGGCACCAGAGCCTCTCGCATCGATTACCTCTTTACTCGAGACTGTTCACCAACTGATGCTAGATTAACCCCTGTCTTTTTTTCCGATCATCTCATGCTATCATGTACCTTTTTATTGACTTTGGGTGTGATGCAAGGGAGAGGCCTGTGGAAACTAAACTGCTCCCTTTTAGAAGATGAAAATATACTTCATCAGTATAGGGAGCAGTATAAAGAGTGGCAGACCCTACAAGACTTTTATGATACACGTGCACAGTGGTGGGAAATGGTGAAGGGAAGGACACAGAGCTTTTTTAGAAGAGTGGGAAAAGAAAAAAAACCCCAAGAAAACAGACGCATGATGGGATTGCAAAAACGGTTACAACGTTATTTTAATTTAAATAATTGGGGTTTAGATTTCAATGATGAAATAAGGCAAGTAAAAAAGGAAATGTCGCTGTTGGCAGAAATCCAAAGTAAAGGTGTTATTTTAAGAAGTAGGGAACGAGAAATAGAGGAAGGAGAAAAATGCACAAGATATTTTTTTAAGAAAATCATTAATAAAAAGGGGGATCTTTTAAAGTTAAAAAAGATAAATGGATGTACAGTGGAAAGTACAAAAGAAATAATAGATTGTGTTGAGGATTTTTATGAAGATTTATATAAAGAAAAACCTGTTGATACTGCCACTATGACTGCAGTTTTAAATATCCTCAAAGGAAAAGTAAGTGATGTGTTTTTAGCCCAAGATTTTAATATTAAAGAGTTAAATAAATCTTTATTAAGTTTTAAGAAAGGGAAGAGCCCGGGCCAAGATGGCCTTCCTTTGGAATTTTATTTAACTTTTTGGGATATTTTAGCACAGGATTTGATTGGTGTTTTTAAAGAATTTGATAAACTTGACCGACTTCCTGACAGTTTTAGAGTAGGGATAGTTCGACTACTCTATAAAAATAAAGAAAAGACAGACCTGCAAAATTGGAGACCAATTACCCTTTTAAATTTTGACTGTAAACTTTTTAGTAAAATTTTAGCGACCCGTGTGACATTGTTTTTAGATGAATTAATTCACCCGGATCAAGCCTGTGCCGTGCCAGGGAGGAGGATCACCGACAGCCTCGTACTGATTCGAGATACCATCTGTTATGCGAGAGACAGAAATATTAGGCTAGTAGTTTTAAATTTAGACTTTGAAAAAGCCTTTGATTGGGTCTCGCACCAGTACCTCTTTCAGGTACTGCAAAAAGTGGGTTTTCCAGAAAGGTTTCTAATGTGGGTGGGATTGTTGTACCGGGACATTACCAGCAGATTCATGGTTAATGGGCACTTAACAAAAGCAGTAGAAATCAACTGCGGTGTCCGTCAGGGATGTCCGTTATCCGCTCTCCTGTATGTTCTATGTGTTGAACCATTGGCACAGATTTTGAGAACTGATGAAAGAATTAATGGACTATGGATACCGGGTAGCGGGGGACTCGTAACTAAATGTGTTTTATATATGGATGATGTCAACATTTTATGTACGGACCTTTTATCTGTTAACAGGACTTTGGACTTGACTGACTGGTTCGGACTAGCCTCAGGGTCCAAACTTAACAGGACCAAAAGTCAAGTTCAATTTTATGGACCATGGACAGAAACAGAGACAGCAGGTCTCCCCCTGACCATTACTGAAAGAGAGCAAAAAATATTAGGAAATAAATTTGACAAAGAAGGGGGAGGGGAAATCAATTGGTCTGACATGGTAGGGAAAGTGAGACAAAGACTAGGATACTGGGGACTTAGAGGACTGACTATGGAAGGAAAGGTTTTAATCATTAAAGCAGTGATTTTACCCTTGCTCCTACTAACCAGTTGTGTTTTTACGCCATCCAGGAGAGTGCTTTTAGACTTGGAACGATCCATTTTTTACTTTTTATGGGGCTCAAAGTTGGAAAGACTCAGGAGAGCCATAATGAAGAAGCCAAAGGACAAAGGGGGAAAATGAGTACCTGACCTATATTTGTTCCTGGGAAGTTTATACACCGCCCTGCACTTGAAGAAAGTCACAGACCCATCCGGAAATCCAAAGACTACAGCTATGATAAAATTCTGGATGGGGTCATACCTCAGAAAGAAAAAACTGTTATCCAGAGATTTGACTGTTCCAGTGTCTTTTAATTTGTCACCAGCTTATGTTTTAATAGAAAAGTTTTTAAAGCACTTTAAATTAGAGCAAGAAGAATTGGAAATTTTAACTAACCACCGTTCACTCATCTCTGTTGTGCAGGAGCGGGAACAAGTGAGTCCAGTGCGTGGGCTTGCAGTTGGTGACCCCTCCATTATTTGGCGCAATGTAAACCATCCTGCTCTCTCAAACAGACTCCAGGACTTGTCTTGGATGGTAGCTCATGAGATTCTCCCAGTCAGAGCCGTCATGCATTCCCGGGGCATGTCAGGAACTGCAACCTGCCCTCAACCAGGTTGTGATGAACCAGAGACAGTGAGACATCTGCTCTGGGAGTGCAGTGCTGCCATAGACCAGTGGGCCACAGCCGGCTCCTTGCAATTCCCGAGCTTACCAGCAAGGGAGGTCCTATCTGCACAAGTAGTGCTATACGGGGTGAGTTACGATGGAAGAGGAAGAAATACTTTGACGGTAGAAGAATGGCTCACACTGTCTACTATCAAAGATGCCATTTGGACCTCTAGAAACTTACTGGTAAGGAAGCACATGCAGATCCCCCCCGCGGCTGTGCTCCATATGGCGAAAAGAATCAGACAAATAGAAGGTGCATGCAGCAGATTAAGGACACAGCCGCAAAGAAGAATCGCCTCTGTGCCCATTCGGATGAGGGAGCCGGAGGCCCACAGGGAAAGGTCGAAGCAGCAGCGGCCTGGCTCTCCGGGAGAGGCAGGAGGGAAGGAGCATCAGGGTGAGGATCTCCTCTGAGCAACAGGATCCCGAGAGGTTTAAATGTTTGAGAAGGTAGGATGAGGAATGTTGATAGGGACTCACCCCGCTCCTGCACAAATTTGGTGTTAAAATGTAATTTTTGTAAAAACTTTGTTTTTTTATATAGATTTTAATGAATAGTATTTTATCTTCTGCCTTGTATAATTTGTACAGAAAAGTTGTTGCCACTACATTTTACATGTGTCCTTGTTGGGCTTCTTGTATTGTGGTATTTGTGTACACCAGGTTCAAAATATTTGTAAATGAGTGAATTTGTTCCTGTATTGTTAAATAAACACGTTCAAAAGAAAAAAAAAAATCTGTTCTTATCAGTTTAATATCTGATACGTCCCCTACCCGGGGACCATATATTAAATTGATTTTTGGAACAGGGAGATGGAATAGGGGCTTGCTCCGTCCACTCCACGCATCGACCTGGTATTGCAGTATCTCCAGGAACGGTGCACCCCCCCTAATGATGTATAATAAAAAACGATTATTTATTTTAGTCTCTGAGCAAAGTTCTGAATAGCTACGTATACGTTCTCTTATCATCCATTCCAAGTCAAAAGGGGCAAGTGGTGTTAGTGCATAATAGATATCGCTAGATGTCGCCTTGACTACTGCTGTTCATTTCAAATCAATGTGTCAATGAGAAACGTACGATAGTGGTGAGAAATGGTCCGGCATTTTTAACACACTTAACTTTCTCTGGTCGAGATTTTAAGCTCTTAAATATTTATGGTTATAATGATAAACTAAATAGGTACGATCTCTTACAAGACTTGCAGTCCCACATGTTGGGTAAGACGCACCTAATTGTAGGAGGTGATTTTAATTGTATTTTAAACCGGCAGGACAGCAAAGGGGCAGGAGAGGATTTTGAAGTTAAAACATTTGTTTTATTAAAAGGTATACATCGGGATTTTAATCTCTTAGATTGTTTTAAGACTATGCATCTTCACCTGGTTCAGTGGTGATGGCACCAGAGCTTCTCGTATTGACTTCCTCTTTACTCCAGACTGCCAACCGATGCTAGATTAACCCCTGTCTTTTTCTCCCATCACCTCATGTTATCATGCACTCTTTGAGTGGAAAAAGTGGGAAAAGAGAAAAAAAAAAAAAATCGGTGGCTCCCTCTGCTTCAAGTTGTTCTGTAGGTGACTTCTTAGTGCTTTTGCGGCCTCTGTGTATATTTATGCCACTCATTTCTAAAATGTTTTATATCTATGACTCGAGTTACGTGTTCTAAGTGGCGTTTCAATATAAAGACTGATACGAGCTCTTAACTGCACAGCTGCTCACAACGCCGTCTTTCCCGGAAGCCGTGTTTTTATTAATTTATTGGATGCTAGGTGCTGATGTGCTCAGTACTTATATTTGTTTTTAAAATAATTTTCTGAGCATGTGTTTAAACCTTTTTCTTGTCTAGTAGACTAATGCGAAGTCACATTTCTTTGTGGAAAGCCCCCCCAATAAGGGAGGCATGAGGTATGCCTTGATAGGTATGTGTTTCCTGACCAATGAAAGAAAAATCCAAACTGGAGAAAAACAAAACAAAGGTATTGTTTTGTATTGTGAGAGCGGCAGCTGATCCAGAGGATTGTTAATTACCTCACCCTGGGTGCACTTTGAAAAGATGATGTCAGCTCCGTCCATTTGTGTTTGTAGTTTTTAATTTACGTATTTTCATAACCTTATTCCTTAATAGTTTGACAACAACCTACACTGTTATTTACGTGGAAATTTATCTTTTAAATTGACAGACATCATATGTGTAACTCGTGGAAAATATGATCGGGATCAAAATTTAATTTTGCTCTTGCCATAAATTTCAATGGAGATTTTTTTTTACATTCAAGGTGCCATATGCGGAATTAGAGGGGGCGTGACTTGGGCTCTCTATAGTCTCTACAGCAGGACCCCCAGGAATAAGGTGGATTAGAGCGCATATGTACTGAACAAGCAGTTTGATGTATTTGATTCTGAAACCCCTTTGACTTTAATTCTGAAAGGTTTACCCTAGCATGTGCAGTTGACTAGATTCTTTTTATGATAATACAGCCTCTCTTACACAACAAAAATGGACAGTAACTCTGAAGGCTGCAGCTTGTAGTTTTGAAGCAGTTCCACAGCCTGTGAAATCCTGTCCACTACAACTGTGTTTTTTTCCTCCACTCTCCAGAGAAATGGGGGCAGCAAAGAGACTGTCAGCTGCCTCCCCAAACAGGAAGTCAAAGGAACAGGAAGTGGTTGTCCTGCTAACATTAGCATGCTTTCCGTGTGTTTTTATTAATTTTTCTGTATGTTATGTGCTGATGCAATGGTGTCTGAATGAAGTATGTGTAATGTTCTCCTGGAACATGTAATGACGAGGCGCACACACCGGGTGTCAGTTAGGACTTTTTACTAGTCACTTCAAGTGCAACTAACAACTAACCACACAGTTGCACATGTACATCTCCTTTTATAGTCAGGTCATGGCCAGGGTCATACTGCCCTCTAGTGGTGACTCCATATGAACTTCACATATCAATACATCTCCCTTTTTTTTTCAAGTAAGGTCATGTCCAACTATAAACTTTTTCTCAAATTTCTATATACAAAATAAACTCCATTTCTATTTACATTTCTTTCACCTTTGTACACTGAATCACAAGTTCAATTTTTTTTTTTCTGTTTACAATTCAACATCAACACATTTTTTCCTCTGTTTACAATTCAACATCACACTTTTTTTTTTTTTTCATTTCAGTACTCCTTACATTTCCTCAATCAATCTTTTCGGTTTCACAATTTGCCTTTGTGATCTTCTGATTTGTGTCACCTCAGTCTGTTCGTTATTGTCTGTCTCTAAGTTTTGGTTCTCAGCCATTTCTGGTTGTTCGGTTTGGCTGGAAATTAGCATGTCGCTTGTTTCACTGTCTGTGACTCTCAATTTGGTCTGAGGCACTTTCAGTAAGTGACGTCGGTTTCGCCTCATTGTTTTCCCATGCTCTGTGATGACTTCATATGATCTGGGAGTTGTTTCTTTAACCACTTTTGCCAGCGGTCCCCATTCTCCATCACATCTCACTCGCACTATGTCCTCATGTGCAAGTGGTCTCAGAGGTCGTGCTGTTCTGTTGTACAGTTCAGTTTGCCTCTCATCACGCCTCACATCTCTCTTTTCCATCACTTGAGATGCTGATGGAAGTCGCGTTCTGAGTTTTCTGTTCATGAGCATTTCTGCTGGGGACAGTCCATTCTCCAGTGGTGATGCTCGGTAATTCAGGATCGCCAGATGTGGGTCTTCTGCATTGTCTGCAGCCTTTTTCAGTATGCGCTTCACAATTTGCACCCCTTTCTCTGCTAACCCATTTGACTGTGGGTACAGAGGGCTTGAGGTCACGTGCTTGAACCCATATGTGTCTGCAAAGTCTTTGAAGCACTGACTCGTGAATTGTGGTCCGTTATCACTCACAACAGTCATTGGAATTCCATGGCGTGCGAACATTGTCTTTGTATGTGCAATCACCTTTTCTGCTGTTGTGTCACTCAACCCTGCAAACTCTGGGTAGGTGGAATGATAGTCCATGACTAACAGATAGTCCTTGCCCTTAAGCTGAAATAGATCCATGCCCACTTTTCTCCATGGCCCTTGAGGCTTCTCATGGGGCCTCATAGGCTCCTTTGGCTGTTGATACCTGTGGCGCTGGCAAATGTCACAGTGCTGCACATATGCCTCAATGTCCTTGTGCATGTTGGGCCAATATAAAACATCACGTGCACGTCTTTTGCACTTTTCAATACCCAAATGCCCCTCATGCACTAATTTAACCATTTCTGATCTCATGGAGGTAGGTATGACTATCCTTGTACCTTTTAACAGAACCCCATCTAACACAGACAGTTCACCTTTAAAGTGTTGGTAAGGCTTGTCAATCATAACCTGTCCTGGCTGATGTATCTGTTCCATTACTCTTTTTAGTTTCTCATCTTTTTGTGTTTCTTTCACTATCTTCGTCCATTTTGCATCTGACACTGGCATGTGTGCCTTAATAGAGTCTACATGTATTTGCACAGCTTCCTCTGTTGTGCTGCTGGTGTTGCTCAAGCTAGCCCTACTCAGCGCATCGGCTACAATTAGTTGCTTGCCTGGTGTAAACTCAAATTTCAAGTCATATTTCTGTAATCTTAACATTAGACGCTGGATGCGCGGTGGTGCGTCACCCAGTGGCTTCTGTGAGATAGCAATCAGTGGTTTGTGGTCTGTTTCTAGTATTACTGACCGTCCATACACATATTCATGAAACTTCTCACATCCAAACACTGCACCTAGAGTCTCTTTCTCTATTTGCGCGTAATTTTTTTCTGCGCTTGTCATGGTGCGCGATGCGTATGCGACTGGATACCACTCTGTCATGTTTTTGCAATAGCACAGCTCCTAGGCCGGCTTTGGACGCATCTGTGGACACTTTTAGCAGTTTGTCCTGATCATAGAATTTTAACACTGGCTCCTTTATTAGACTGCTTTTGAGCCACTCCCATTCTCTGGCATGCTCTGCCATCCACTTCCACATTGTATTGGTCTCTAACAAGCTTCTAAGAGCTATTGTGTTAGCTGATAAATTTGGGATAAATTTCCCCATGTAATTGACTAGCCCTAGGGCTCTTTGCAAGTCATTTTTGTTCTGCGGTACTGGCAGCTCTGCTATGGCCCGCACTTTTTCCGGATCTGGTTGCACGCCTGCCCCAGATAATTTTTCTCCCAGGTATGTAATCTCCTGTACCCCGAATTGGCACTTACTCTTATTCAGTTTCATACCTGACTTTTGCGCCTGTGTGAGAACTCTTGCCAACCTTTCGTCGTGTTCCTCTTTTGTTTTTCCCCAGACTACCACATCATCAAGAAAAACTCCCACCCCTTCTATTCCATCAAACAATTGCTGCACAGTTCTATGGAAAATTTCAGGGGCTGAGCTAATCCCGAACGGCATTCGTAGAAAGCAATGCCTTCCGAATGGCGTATTAAATGTGCACAATTTAGCGCTTTCCTCATCGAGCACTATTTGGTAAAACCCAGATTTGGCATCTAATTTTGTGAAGTAATTTGCTCCACTCATTGTGCTGGTTATGTCAGATTTTGTTGGTAGCCTGTAATGCTCCCGCTGTATTACTTTATTTAGATCTTTTGGATCTATGCACAATCTCAAATCTCCATTTGGCTTCTCCACTATAACTAGTGAGTTAACCCATTCAGTTGGTTCTTCTATTTTTCTGACCACTCCGTCTGCTATCAGTGAGTCTAGTGTTTCTCTCAGCCTCTTTTTAAGAGCTATTGGCACTTTTCTTGCTGCATGTATGACTGGCTCTGCATTCTCTTTCAGCCTAATTTTTTGTTTGCCTGGTAGGCGGCCTATTCCTTTGAACACCTCTTTGTATTCTTTCACCCAGTCAGTGTGTTTGTGCTTACTTGTTGTAGCCTCTGTATTTTCTCGTGTTGTCACTTTGTCTGTATCAATGACATTCACCCTTTTGATCAGACCTAGCTGATCGCATGTTTTTAAACCCAAAATTGCTTGTCTATTTCCATCAACAAGTACAAACAATGCATGTTTTACCTTTGTTTGACAGTGTAACCCTGCACATTCCTTTAGTGGGTATTGGTTTATCGTCATATGTTCTCAGATTAATCTTTTTATTTCTTATTTTCGGCTTGTTTTTCAGTCTTTTAAATTCTTTCATTGGCAGGATGTTTACCTGCGCACCTGTGTCAAGCTTCAGTGACATGTCCGTGCCATTCATCTCCAAGCATACTATCCATTCGTCAGCGCTCGTCTCTCCCTCGATGGCGTCCACGTAAAACTGATCCTCCTCGCTGTCGCTCTTTTTCTCCACGAGTTGCACCCTCCTCTTTGAGAAGCAGGTCTTTGCGAAGTGATTTTTTCCGCCACACTTGCGACATTCCTTCCCGAATGCTGGACACTGTTTCAGCGCGTGTTGCCTTCCACACCGCTCGCAGTTCCCGCGCGCGCGCTCTGGGTTTGCCTCCCTTTTTCTTGCCTGCAACGTTCCTTTCGGCTTCGCGCGCTGCACTGCACCGACCTCAGCAGTCTCTTTTTCCTTGCTGCTAAAAGTCTTTAATTGTGCCTTTGTACTCTCAGACGCTTGGCAAATCAGTATCGCTTTCTCCAGCGTTAAGTTAGTCTCTTTCAGTAATTGCATCCGCAATTTGTTGTCTTGGACCCCTATTACAATTTGGTCCCGTATCATTGACTCACTCACTGTTCCAAAGTTACATGACTGACATTTCATCCGTAGGTCTGTGACATACAGCTCGATGGACTCTGACTCTTTCTGAAGTCTTTTTCTGAACACATACCTCTCGTACGTTTCATTCTTTCTCGGTGTGCAATAATCGTCAAATTTCTTCATCACGGCGTCGAAGTTGCCTTTTTCTTCTTCCGTGAAGATGAATGTGTTAAACACATTTAGCGCCGCTCGCCCTGCTACTGTCAGCAGTAATGCTATTTTCCTCTCCTCGTCACGGAGACCGATAGCAAGCGAATAAAGTTCAAAACTCTGTTTGAATGCTTTCCAGTTCTCGTTGACGTTACCGGTCAACTTTAACTCGTCCGGCTGTCGAAGAGCGTTCATCTTCGTCGTCGGTTCGTAGTTTTATCCTGGTATCATGTAATTTACTCCTGGTACCATGTAATGTTCTCCTGGAACATGTAATGACGAGGCGCACACACCGGGTGTCAGTTAGGACTTTTTACTTGTCACTTCAAGTGCAACTAACAACTAACCACACAGTGGCACATGTACATCTCCTTTTATAGTCGGGTCATGGCCGGGGTCATACTGCCCTCTAGTGGTGACTCCATATGAACTTCACATATCAATACAGTATGGTTAATATTTCACTTACTTAATCATCTGTTGGGCTGTTAGTCATTAGTAAGATGGTTAATGAATTGATTTTACTGCGGTTTTCAGTTAGCTTATTATACACTGGTGCCCCAATGCATTATGGGAACCCTGCTCAGTACTCATATTTATTTTAAAATAATCTTGTGAGCACGTTTTGAAACCTTTTTCTTGTCTAGTAGACTAATGCCATGTCATCTTTCTTTGTGGTACTTTAAATATTTCAGTATGATCACCATCAGTGAGTATAGTATGTCTGTGAATGACTCGTGACTCCGTGAGCAGAGCAACTCATACTTACCTGGCAGGGGAGATACCATGATCAAGAAGGTGGTTCACTCAGGGTGAGGCTCAACCATTGCACTCCGGCTGGGCTGACCTTTGCGAATTCCCCAAATGTGGGAATTTCGACTGCATAATTTCAGGTAGTGGGGGACTGCGTTCACGCTCTCCCCTGATAATATGTACAAAGAAAAATTAGTTTTATTTGTTCGTTTTTTGCTCATAATCCAAGGAGAACTGTTCTTCACTGTATTGCCGTTAGTGATGTCGCGCTTGAGCCACACTGTGTGATACTATATTGAACATGTGAAGCAGAACTGTCACGGAGGTGTTTTGATGCCTGCTTCCGGCTGTCCCAAAATCACGTCACCATTCTAAAATGAGGCTCCGTGACGTTATGTGCACGTCAGTTATATTATGAAAGACATACATATTTTACTTGCTTTTCAGAAAATAGCTTTTATTGCACAATTGATTAAACCGGAATCTGTGAGACCGTGACATTTTGAATTTCTTCAACTCTGTCAGATGCAGTATTCATGTCAAGGCATACCTCATGCCTCCCTTATTTTTTTTTATCGCTGTATATTTTTCTTTTTGGCGTATAGAAATGGCAATACGCCCGTATTTGCTAAAATTGCATTTTCCCCGTATTAAAATACGGCAAAACCGTATCACTTGACGGGTATGGGAAACAGGAGGTGAGGTTTTACTAATCTCCCGCCATGCTCGTGTTTAGTGATGTGGGATGGTTGGAGTTGCTCTCTGCTAATCGTTGAAACAAAAACTGAATGAATGAATGAAAAAACAAAAACTGAATATTATTCCGTTATTATATGACAGCCGACAACTTGGTGTGGAACATTATCTTTTTAAATGACAAACATATGTGTAACTCACTGCAAAATTTGATCGGGATCAAAAGATAATTTCGCTCTTGCCCTTCATTTCAATGGAGAATTTTTTGATTTAAGGTCTCATATGCGGAAGTAGAGGGGGTGTGTCTTAGGCTCTTTATTATGAGTCCAACTTCAGTATTCGGGCAGAAGTGGTGACACTTGGGGAAAAAATAAAAATTTTTTCTGTTAACATGTCTGTAACATGTTTCGTGTGATTTACAAGACATAGCAAGAGCAAAATCATTCTATACTCCCAAGTATGTGTTTTTCCTGCTGTGAATGTCTGCTTAAGCTCCACACCCACCCCAAAAAAGGCAGATTTGTTTAGAGTGTTTCTAGGCATTTCTAAGTATTCTTGCTTACCCTGATTGGTTATAACATTAACCAATCAGACGGATACTCTTGGGTACCTCGGGGGAAGAGAGAGGAGCAGCAGGATTGAGGCAGAGGGGAATGAAGAGGTCTGTTTTGCATAGCGAAGCAGCGGAGGAGGCGGAGAGAGAGAGAGACCCCTGATTTGAATGTGGCTGTGCGACACCACTTTGTCAGCACACGGGGCGCTGCGCAGGTCTTGCTGAGCTGCAGAATGTGAGCCATCCAGCGGACCACTTTTGGTAAGCAGAACTCACGCCGGCTTGCCGCAGTTACCAGCGGACAGGGCACCGCGTCGTCTTACCGAGTGCGGCGCCCCGTCCACCGGCGACTGTGGCGAGCTGGCACCAATTCTGCTTACCAAAAGTGGCCCACTGGACAGCTAACATTCCAGCCTCCAAGCGGGGCCAGGCTGCGACTTTCCGCGACAGTGAGAACGATCCTTCCTCAAGGTGGAATGCCTTCTTGGAGCCCTGGCTCAAAGTCCTCTTCTTCTACCTGTTGGTGGAATAGGTATGGTATGGGTGGAGCTAATTAGAACATTTATAGATCTGCGGATACTTCAAGTAGGTGGAAGATGTAAAAAGCTCTCTTTCCAAGCAATTCTAAGGCAATGATTTTTTTTTTTTTTGTCTATCAAAAGCCACAACATACTATTTTGGGCAATATACATTTTATTTTTAATGGTGTTATGGTGACTTTAGAGCCACCGGAGTGCATCTTGGAAGCTGCCAGTGGTGGAGGAGTAATGGGTCATAGCGCTATTGAATGTTTTTCGACTTCGATTTAATGTATAGCCCACATACGTCTTTTGCAGTCAAGTGGCAGTTAATTTCCGCATTTGCTGACTTCGTATTTTACAATGCATTTGAGTAGTTCTGGTACTTACCGTGCAGCTGTTCATGGCTGTATCATAGACTATCAGTGATACAGTCTATGGGTTGTACTCACAACCAAGCAAAGCAAAATTTGTGGCTTCAACAGCAATGTGTAGATCATGCACTGAAAACTGAAAAGGATGGTTTGGGGACTTGCGGTTATGGCGGCCACGTAGGAAGACGTGTTTCACTCTGCTCTGCTCCTAAAAATAAAAAGAAGGCTAAAACTCTCTCAATTGGAGCAAAAACCTATCCCAGCGTTTAGGCGCGGATATGGTAAAGACGAAGGCTGGGAAATTAGGCGGAGGAAAAAGCGATTCTTCGAAACAATCCAAGCTAACAGACTTCCACGCTCGTGACGAAGCAGGTAACTCTCCAGAGACTATGGCGCAGGAAGCTCGCGGCGGAGCGGCGTCTGCTGAAGAAGGCACGAATGCGGTGCTGGCTGCTATCAGCTCCATGAGAGCAGACTTTTCATCTAAGTTTGATGGGATTATAGCAGCGATAGAAGGAATGAGAAAAGAAATAAGCGACTGTATGGAACGAGTTTCGCAGGCGGAGCTCCGAATCTCCAACGCTGAAGATGACGTCACCAGCCTACAATTAAAGGTCCAAACATTGGAATTAAAAAATAAACGTCTGGAAGATAATGTCCTGGACTTAGAATCCAGGTCGCGACGGAATAATTTAAGGCTGGTGGGCCTCCCGGAGGGTACCGAGGGACAGGATACGTGTTCCTTTTTGGAAAAGTGGATTCCAGAAGCGCTGAACAACGCAGATCCGCAGTCATCGATCGTCTTGGAGAGCGCACACTGAATCGGCCCACCGAGAGATAATAAGACACCACCGAGGACGCTGATTATGAAGTTCCTCAACTACAGAGACAAGATGACGGTCACCAAAGCAGCGCGTACTAAAGGAGAAATCAAATACCAGGATCAATAGGTGCGGTTCTACTCAGATTTGGCCACGGGAATCCAACAGTTAAGGAAACAGTTTGACCCCGCCCGTAAAGAGCTGCGCAGCCTCGGGATCCGTCACGGAGTGATTCATCCGGCAAGACTGCTGGTCACATATAAAGGGAGAACCCACACCTTCAAGACCCCTGAGGAGGCACAGGAGCTTATGAAGCAGATCCAAGGAGACACTGGCGGGAGCTAAGCATGAAGCAAGAACAAGATATAAAGGTAGAATATTTAAGCATGTGTACAAGTATCTGACTGATTTGAAACATATAGTATGTCTACAAAATATAGTTTGTATTATATATATATATATATATATATATATACAGTATATAAAAAGTTATGATGTACAAAGTTGCTATAAAATTTTGGAGTTAAGTTGGAAAAACTACAGAAGAGAGTTATTGTCATGTCATTTAAAGTAGCAGAGTAAGGGTGATTGAAAGGAGAAAAGAGTGAGTGGTTTGACTGATCCTCGCGAGTGAGGAGCAGCCAATGGCTATAGCGGGAGATGGAATTTTTTTTTTTTGATTTTGGGGGGGTTACCACGAATGTGGGGAGGGGGAATTTGTTTTTGTGTAGTTTGTGGGATGAATGTTCAACCATCCATGTTTTTGCTTCTCTGTATGAGCATGCTTATTTTGCAAGGTAATCTCAAACTCTTTATTGATCATAGACCAAAGCGTTAATCTTAATTTAACTTCATGGAATTGCAGAGGTCTACAAAATCTAAAAAAACTTAAACAAGTTATGAACAAAATAAAAGACATAGGATCAAAAATTGTGTTTTTACAAGAAACTCATCTAATAGAGGAGGATGTAAAAAGAATAAGGAAAAGATGGCAGGGAAGTGTGTTCACCTCATCATTTTCATCCCGAGCAAGGGGAGTTATGACTCTCATACATAAAACAGTCCCATTTCAAGTGAAAAATGTAATTGGAGACAAATTGGGAAGATATCTAATCATCCAAGGATCTTTGTTATTAGAAAATCTAAATCTGGTGAACTTATACGGTCCCAATATAGATGATCAAAACTTCTTCGTCAATTTATTTCTTACTTTAGCATCACTCACAGGGCAACATATAATAGCAGGGGATTTTAATTGTACATTGAATCCCAGTATAGATAGATCAACAGGACTGGACTGTACGCACGATGGATGCAGGATGACCATTAATCATTTTATGAAAGAATTGAGATTGCTAGATATATGGAGAGAAATGAAACCACAAGTCAAAGCCTATTCTTGTTATTCTAATACCTACAAGACATTTTCACGTATTGACTATTTTTTGATCTCCACAGAATTAAGGTCCAAGATTCAAAACTGTTTCTATGATAACATCGTGATATCTGATCACGCACCCTGCTGTCTAATATATGTAGGTAAGAAATTGACAAAGGTTCCAGGTAGGCGGCAATTTTAGCATAAATGGCTTCAGGATGAGGAATTTGTTAAGGACATCGAAAAACAGATAGATGAGTTCTTTGATATCAATACCACACAAACATCAGCATGTATAAAGTGGGAAGCTTTCAAAGCTTTTATTAGGGGGCATATTATTAGTTATACAGGATCAAAATCTAGGAAGACTCGAGAGGAGAGAGTCCAATTGGAACGTAAAATAAAAATTCTTCAAGAAAAAGTGTATGCAGGAAGTAATCCAAAATTAGAGAACGAATTACTGATTCTGAGAGCTGAATATGACAAAAAATCAGCGAATAGAGCTGCCTCGAGTCTTCTAAGATTGAAGCAAACCTTTTATGAACAAGGTGAAAAATCAGGAAAATTATTGGCATGGCAGACTAAACAATTAGAATTTAAAACACCAATTACCAGTATTATAAGTAACGGACAGGCAGTTGTAGATCCTTTAGCAATTAGTAGTGTCTTTAGAGATTATTATGAAAAACTATATGATACAAAAAATGAAACTGACTTAACAAAACTAAATGGGTTTTTGGACGGATTATCTATACCGTGTATTCCAAACGAAAATAGGGAGCTATTGGAGTCAAAAATTAGTCAAGAAGAAGTTGGGCTAGCCATTGATAATATGAAATCAGGAAAAAGTGCGGGACCATATGGTCTTCCAGTTGACCTCTATAAAAAATTTAAGAATAAATTAATAAAACCATTTTTGGAAATGGTTTTAGAAGCATTTGAAAATAGTAATTTACCACCATACATGAATAATGCCTTAATTATACTGTTGCCAAAACCAGGTAAACCCTCTAATAAATGTGAAAACATGAGACCAATAAGCCTATTAAATGCTGACCTTAAGATAATCTGTAAAATTTTAGCAAGACGACTACAAGAAATATTACCAAATATTAATAACCGAGATCAGAATGGCTTTATAATGGGATGACAAGGCTTCCATAATGTAAGAAGACTTTTTAATATTATTTATTCTAATAAAGAAGAACCGGATACAGCTCTCCTATCACTGGACGCTGAAAAGGCCTTTGATAGGGTCGAATGGCCCTTTCTTTTTGAAGTCCTACAAAGGTTTGGACTTGGAAATAATTTCATAAAATGGGTTCAGATAATATACAATAATGCAACAGCAGAAATCCTAACAAACAGCAATATCTCAAAAGCATTAAAAATCAATAGAGGATGTCGACAAGGCTGTCCACTATCACCTTTACTGTTAACTATGGCAATTGAACCTTTAGCGATGGCAGTACGTTTACATCCACAAATATATGGAATTAAAGTAGGACCAACAGAACATAAAATTTCCCTGTATGCTGATGACATAATTTTGTTTATATCGAATCTTAAAAAATCAATTCAAACCTTGTTAAATTTAATAAAGAACTTTGGGGAAATATCAGGATATAAAATAAACAAAACTAAATCTTCAATATTAATGCTAAATGAGACCCAGAGAAATCACCCAGCTTCTGAGGTAAATCAATTCAATGTTGTAAATCAGTTTAAATATTTAGGAATTCAAATTGTGCCTAAGTTAGAATCGGTCGCCAGTGTCAACTATGAAGCCTTAATGACAGATATTAATGAGTTGCTTCAGAGATGGATGTCACTACCAATGTCGATGATCGGGAGAATTAATATACTTAAAAGTAATATCTTACCCAAAATATTTTATTTATTTCAATACATTCCTTTACCACCACCTTCAGATCTATTCTCAAGAATTAAAAAAAGTTAGTGGAATTTATATGGAACAATAGGAAGGCTAGATTACGTCTGTCCTTACTATATTTAGCATTTGATCGTGGAGGGCTGAAATGTCCAAACTTTATGTTGTATTACTGGTCAGCACAACTGAGGTCTATGACATATTATTTTTCATCAAATGATCTCCCTCACTGGACTGAAATGGAATCATATAATTTACCTTTACCTTTTCCCTTATTCATATACTCAGATTTGGCTAAAAAATTACAGAAACAAGTTAAAAATCCTATTGTAAAGCATATGATCAAAATATGGTGTGAAATCAAAAAATATTTAAAAGAACCACACTTATTGTCACAATTTAGCCCAATATGGGGTAATCAATATTTTACACCAGGGAGAGCAGATGCTGTATTTAAAGTATGGAATTTAAAAGGGATTCAAAAGATTCAAGACTTATATTTGTCACGTTCAGATAATATAATGTCTTTTGAAGAACTGAGGGTCAAATTTAATCTTAATAGAACACATTTTTTTTTTGTAACTTAAGTTTTTTATTCATTTTTCATTATATATATTGCATTCAGATCACAGTCTACATTTAAAAAAAACAAAGGGGCTAGAGTAAAAAAAAAAAAAAAAAAAAAAAAGGGGGGGGGGACAAATGTTGGAGCATCAAGTTTTTAGTTTCCATCTCTTAATTCTTCTGGTTTTTCCAGCGTCTTTGGTTATTCTTTCAATATCTGTCTCGTTGTTGCACTTTGTAGTGTGTCCATTTTCGCCATTTTTTTTCCCACAGTCCTTCTTGCATTCTTTGTCGATATGTTAGTTTTTCCATCATACGTATGTCCTCAATAATGTCAGTCCATTGCTCTTGGTCAGGAAGAACTTCTGATCGCCATTTTTTTGTGATTGTTTTTTTTACATGCAATCAACAAGATTTTAACTAGATATCTGTCCTCAGCCTGTATAACATTGTCTCTTTTAAGATCACATAGGTACATCAGGTTACAGTTCATTGGTATATTATATCCTAATATCCTCTGTATTGTCACATGTATAGATTTCCAGAATGATGAGATTTTGCAGCATTTCCAAAACATATGTGAGTGGTCTGCATTTTGAGCCCCACATCCCCTCCAGCATAAAGATTGGGTATTTGTATATTTTCCTTGAATCTGTGGTGTAATGAAAAAGCGAATCAGGTTTTTCCATCCAAATTCCCTCCATGTTCTTGAATTTGTTGATGTGTGTTGTGTTTTCCATATTTCCTGCCAGCTTTCTTCTGTTATGTTTAAATTGAGCTCTTTCTCCCATTTCTTCTTTATATAGTTACTTGAATGATTGTTTGCCATAAGTTTCTGATATAGCTTTGAAATAATTCTTGTTTTATTTCCTGTATATGAGCTTAAAATGAATTGTATAATCTCGCTCACATCTGTTTGGAGGTTATGCCTAATCTTTTTCATATAATAGTCTCTCATCTGCAGATATCTGAAGAATTCCGATCTTTCTAGTTTAAATTTTCTCCTGATGTTTACAAAGCTCCCGAGATCTTTTTTTCCGATATTGCCCCATGCTGTGATTCCCTTGTTCACCAGATTTTTGTATCCCCTATCTTGTTTTGCCGGTTCAAACTGACTGTCAAATGCTACCCATTTCAATAGTTTTATGTCTTCCTTTATATTATACTTTTGTACTATTTTATACCACAGTTCTAAAGTAAATTTAGTGATTGGGTCTATTTGTTTGATTTGCTTATATGCATCTTTATCTCCTATTATGCTTTGTACTGGGAGTCCCTCAATTTCCTTTTCCATTTCTTTCCATTTTGCCTCATATCCCTCGTCGCACCAACATATGATATATCTTATTTGTGCCGAGTAGTAATATTCTTTTAGACTCGGTAGGCCCATGCCTCCTTTCTCTTTTGGTAACTGGAGAGTTTTATATTTCACTCTTGGTTTTTTACCTCCCCAAACAAATCTCGATATCATCCTGTCCCACTTTGAGAATTGGGCATCTGGAATCTCTGTTGGTAGAGCCTGGAAGAGGTAAAGTAATCTAGGTTTGTGGTAGACTGCAAGTCTAATTTAAAACATTACTGGCACATGCCTCTAGGGGGAACTACCTGTATTGTTTAGCATTACTACTAAGGGGACACATTAGAATAAGAGTGTGAAAACCCCGCGCAGAATCCATGTTCAGTCATTATATGTGTGTTGCAGAATAAATGGCAGAGTTAGCCAAAGAAATAACTCAAGTGTGATCATTGCTACACGGTAGAATATCACACAATTGGCGACGAGGATTAAAAGAAAAAAATCAGCGGCGAAAAACAGAGAACATTGCAAGTGTGGCGAACTCAAGTGACTCCAGTAGTTCGAGTGCAAGTTCAGAGGAGGAAAAACGAGGTTTCCCCACCACGACGAGCAATGGCGGCTGTAATCGGAACGGTAACCCCTTTTGATAACTCGACTCAGTCATGGGAAGAATATAGTGAAATGTTGGACTTTTTCTTCCAAGCTAATGAGATTGAGGAGCCAGACAAAAGGAAGGCTGTACTGTTGAGTGGAGTTGGTGCAACTACTTACAGTTTGTTGAGAAATTTAATAAGCCCTGCATTACCGAAAGATAAAACGTACGACCAGCTTACTGCTGAGCTTCAGAAGCACTTCAGCCCCAAACTGAGTGAAATAGTGCAACGATTCAAATTTAATTCACGCATAAGGAGGAACACTGAGTCCATAGCAGAGTATGTGGCAGAATTGAGGAAATTAGCACTGCACTGTGATTACAAAGACTCATTGGAAGAAATGTTAAGAGACAGACTTGTGTGTGGAGTGAATGATGACCGAATGCAACGGCGACTTTTATCTGAAACAAAACTCACTTTTGCAAAGGCTTTGGAATTATGCCAAGCGATGGAAACAGCATCTAAAGATGTGAGAGAAATGCAAGGGAAACTAGCAGAGGACACAGCAACGCATGTTCGTGTGCCTAAGACCCAAGTACGTGTCCACAAAGTGTCAACTGACAAAACTCAGCACAAATTCCCCAGTTGTTATCGCTGCAAAGGCCAGCACAATGCCGCCGAGTGCAAATTTGCCACTGAGCTGTGTCATAATTGTGGCAAGCGAGGGCACATTAAGAAAGCATGTAGAACAAAGGTGGGCAATGCACAGGTGCAGAAGGCAACAGTAAAAGGGCAAAAGAACGAAAACAAGGGCCCAGGAAAGGAACAGCGAGCGAATCAACTTAGAGGGGAGGGAGAAAGTGATACAGAAGACATGGATTTTCACACAATTTACAACACGTCAGAGGAGCTGACCAAGGTAGCGCCCATCACGTGTACCATGAATGTTAATGGAATGAAAGTAACATTTGAAGTTGATACAGGCTGTGGAGTAACCATATTAAGTAAACAGCAATATACACAACTGTGGAAGAAAACAGACACAGCAGAATTAAATCCCTGTTCATTAAAATTAAAAACATACACAGGAGAGAAGCTAGACGTGCTAGGCATGGCACAAGTGAAGGTGCAACACAAAAACAAAGAAAAGGACTTACCTGTAGTAGTAGTTGGGAGCGAAGGACCAAATCTACTAGGGCGAAGTTGGCTACAAGAACTGGCCATGATGGATCAGTTGGTGAATAAGGTGGAATCTCAGCCCAAATTGCAGCTGGAGGAGATCCTCGAAAGACACGCTGAGGTGTTCAAAGAAGGCTTAGGACAGCTAAGAGGTGTCACTGCAAAGATTAATGTGGACAAGGAGGCCCAACCACGATTCTGCAAACCCCGACCGGTACCCTATGCAGTCAAGCCACTGGTTGAAAGCGAGCTACAGAGGCTGCTGGATGACAAGATCATTGAACCAGTGCAGGTTGCAGAATGGGCGGCGCCCATAGTCCCAGTGAGAAAGCCGGATGGCTCCATTAGAATATGTGGAGATTACAAACTCACTGTCAATCGAGCATCACGGGTGGATCAGTATCCAATTCCTAAAGTGGAGGACCTCTTCGCACAGCTGAACGGCGGCCGACACTTCACGAAATTAGACTTGAGTCACGCCTACCAACAAATAGTCCTGGAAGAAGAATCAAGAAAGTATGTAACCATCAATACACACAAAGGCTTATATACCTACACACGCTTACCATTTGGAGTAGCTTCCAGTCCTGCTATATTCCAGAGAACTATGGAGGGCATCCTAGGTGGAATTCCGAATGTTGCCATTTATTTGGATGACATCCTTTGTACAGGACCAAATGAACAAGAACATCTGAAAACGCTGGAGGAAGTGCTTCAACGGTTGGAGAAAAGCGGTCTGAGGTTGAAAAGAAGCAAGTGTGAGTTCATGGGAAAAGGGGTGGTGTTCCTAGGCCACAAGATCAACGCCAGTGGTCTACACCCTCTAACAGACAAAGTGGAAGCCATTGCGGAGGCGCCTGAGCCACAAAATGTTACTGAGTTAAAAGCCTACCTGGGCTTGTTGAACTATTACCATAGGTTCCTCCCAAAGCTCTCCACGCTGCTGGCACCACTACATACCTTACTTAAGAAGGAAGAAAAATGGTCATGGAGGGTCAAGCAGCAGAAGGCGTTTGAAGAGTCCAAAGCGCTACTTCAGTCCTGTAGTGTGTTAGTGCACTATGATTCAAACAAACCACTCATCCTGGCGTGTGACGCATCACCCTACGGTGTGGGAGCTGTACTTTCTCATCGTATGGAGGATGGCTCAGAGAGACCCATAGGGTTCGTCTCAAGAACTCTTAGTGCAGCTGAGAAAAACTACTCCCAGCTAGACAAGGAGGGCCTTGCAGTAGTATTTGGTGTAAAAAAGTTCCACAAATACCTGTATGGGAGACAGTTCGCTATAGTGACTGACCACAAGCCACTAATTTCACTGTTCAGTGAAATGAGAGCCATACCCCAGATGACATCTCAGAGAATTCAGAGATGGGCCGTTACATTAGCAGCGTATGAGTACACCATCGTTTACAAAGCCGGACGGGACCATACGAATGCTGACGCGATGAGTAGGCTACCCTTGGATGGAGGAAGAGACAGCACGCCTGAGGAGGAGGGGAGAGTGCTATTGTTTGAAGATATCGGCGTGCCCCTGGTGAACGCACAACAAATAAAGAAATGGACAGACAAAGACCCTGTTCTAGTAAGAGTGCGAGAATACATCTTGCGAGGATGGCCGAAGATGAACAGTCCTGAGTTCATTCCCTATGCCCGACGACAGGATGAGCTCATCACCCAGGAAGGTTGTATCCTGTGGGGAGGACGCGTGGTTGTTCCACCACCTGGTAGGAATGCCTTACTGCAACAACTACACCAAGCACACCCTGGCATCACTCGCATGAAAGCGTTGGCGAGGAGCTACATGTGGTGGCCCAACATGGATGCAGAGGTGGAGGCGCTTGTGAAGTCATGTGCGGCATGCCAGGAGAACAGGAACAGTCCTCCAGCAGCCCCACTACATCCCTGGGAAGTTCCAGATAAACCATGGAGAAGAATTCACATTGACTACGCAGGTCCATGGATGGGAAGAATGTTCCTGATCATAGTTGACGCATAGTCAGAGTGGATCGATGCATATTCTGTGAGTAGCTCTACTTCTACTGTTACCACTGAATGTCTTAGAGTTTCAGCCAACATGGGCTACCTGAAATCATAGTATCAGATAACAGTACATGTTTTACGAGTGAACAGTTCCAAGAGTTTTCTGAAAAGAATGGCATACGTCACATCACGACTGCGCCATACCATCCTTCTTCTAACGGCTTAGCCGAGAGGGCCGTGCAGACGTTCAAGTCACTCATGAAAAAGATGGCAGGAGACTCTATTGAAACCCGAATGTCGAGAGCTCTGTTCAGCTATCGAATAACACCCCAATCTACAACTGGCAAGTCACCAGCTGAGCTGTTGTGTGGAAGGAAGTTGAGGTCAACATTTGACTTAATACATCCAGACTTCAGAAACAAAGTGCATGACAAACACGAGAAACAAAAAGGTTATCATGACATGCATGTTAGAGAGAGAATACTGAGAGAAGGAGACGTGGTCTACACCCGCAACTTTGGCTCAGGACCAGCCTGGGTACCAGGAGAAATAACAGAAAAGACAGGCCCTGTGTCATTCAAGGTGACATTAGGCCATGGACAAGTGGTGAGGCGACACATCGACCAAGTTCGTGGTAGGAGCTCCATTCCCCTGCCGATGGCACCAGAGGTGTTGTCTGACACCCATCCTGAGGAGAGCATCAACGAACCACCACTTCAGGTGATACCTGAGGTACCCGTCTCTGCAGATTCTACGGGCAGCACTGCAGCAGCCGAAACAGTGGAGCAGTCTGAGTCTTCACCTGCAGTTGGCTCACCAGCCGTGAGAAGATCTCAGCGAGCTAGGAAAGCTCCAGACTACTTGAAGGACTATACTTAGTCAGTAGTGAGTTCCCCAGCCACAGGACAAGAATGCGTCCTGGAACCTCACTGGGATGCGGTAGTCAAACCAATTCCCCAGTTAGACTGTTATGTGTGTTATACATGTGAAGAAAAAAAAAAAAAAAAAAAAAAGAAAAGAAAAGAGAAAGAAATTATATGTATGGCACATGTGTTTAAGAAGTTAAAAGTAACTGTGATTGTTTAGGATTAAATGGGAGTTCCAGGATGTCTAGCATAATTGGCTAGTGTAATTAAAAGTAGTTTAATCTAGAGGGGAGGGATGTGGTAGACTGTGCGTCTAATTTAAAACATTACTGGCACATGCCTCTAGGGGGAACTACCTGTATTGTTTAGCATTACTACTAAGGGGACACATTAGAATAAGAGTGTGAAAACCCCGCGCAGAATCCATGTTCAGTCATTATATGTGTGTTGCAGAATAAATGGCAGAGTTAGCCAAAGAAATAACTCAAGTGTGATCATTGCTACACGGTAGGATATCACAAGGTTGTATGCTGATTTTGACTGTCTCAATTTTTGAATTCAGATCCATATTTAAGATTGACCATCTATCAATATCTTTTTTTTATTTCTTGTTCCAACCTATCATAGTTTGCTTTATAGATTTTGCTTAGATCTTTAGGTATGTTCACTCCAAGGTATTTTATTTCTTTTTGTTTCCAGTTTAGTTTGATCTTATCAGTTATCTGGTTTAGAGGGTTATAGTGGAATGTCAGTATTTGTGTTTTTGTTATGTTTATCTTGTATCCTGATAATTTTCCAAAATTTTCTATCAAGTTCATCATTTCCATTATTGATTCATCTGGTTGTTCAAGGTAAACTATAATATCGTCTGCAAATAGCCCAATCTTGTGTTCCGCCCCCTTTATTGTTACACCTTTTAATTTCTTATTTTGTCTTATCGCTTGAGCCAGTGGCTCTATGAACAGAGCAAACAAGGTGGGCGATAAGCAGCATCCCTGCCTAGTTGATCTTTGTATATTTACTTTAAGCTACCGTTTATCTTGATTCTTGCCACAGGTTCTTGATACAGCGTCCTTATGCATTGTACTGATTTTTCGTTAAATCCAAAGCGTTCCAGCACACTATATAGGAATTTCCAGGTAACCCTGTCAAATGCTTTTTCTGCGTCTAAACTCATTATTACTGCGTTTTTCTTTTCTTTATGTATTTGATTAATTATATGTATTGTTCTTCTGATATTGTCATGTGTTTGGCGTCCCTCTATGAAACCAGTTTGATCATCTTCTATCAATTCCGTCAAGAATGTCTTTATTCGTTTACATATAATTGTTGTATATATTTTATAATCCACATTTAATAAAGAGATTGGCCTATAGTTTCCGCATTGTTCTCTGTCTTTCCCTGGCTTTAAAATGACTGAAATAATGGCTTCGTTCCATGATGGAGGTATTTTGTTGTTGTTCAACGTCCAATTAAATGACTTTAGAAGCTGTGGAGTGAGTTCTTCTATAAACAGTTTATAAAACTCAGAGGGGTATCCATCACTACCTGGTGATTTACCGTTTTTAAGTGACTTAATCACATCTCTAATCTCTTGTGTTGTTATTTCTGCTGTTAGCTTTTCATTTTGTTGATTTCCTATTGATGGCAACTCCAATGTGCATAGAAATTTTTTAATATCTTTAGTATTTGTTTCTTCAGGTTGCGAGTATAGTTCTTGGTAGAAATTATGGAATATTTCTTCGATGTTTTCTGGGTTAACTGTGGTTTTATTTGTGGTGGGGTCTTTAATCTTGTATACATTATTCATTGTTTGTTGTTTTCTTAACCGTTTTGCCAGCAGTTTTGTGGCTTTTGGTCCCGTTTCATAATATTTTTGCTTTAGATATCTATTTTTCCTTTCAATTTCATCCATTTGTGTTTCTTTTATCTTTATTTTTTCTTCTTTAATTTCTTGATATATTTTTGGGTCATTTGTGCTTTGACGTTTATGTTCTAATTCCCTCAGTCTCTCACATCTTTGTTCATATGCTTCCAGTTTAGTCTTATTTGCTTTTCCTGTTTCAACAATTAATTTACCTCTTAACACGGCTTTTAGTGCATCCCATAGTATTGTTGGGTCCACTTCTTCATTGTCATTCTCTTGGATATATTCATTTATGTTTACTTTTATTCTTTCTTTCATTTTATCATCATTTAACAGTCCTACATTAAGTTTCCATGTTGTTTGTCGTTTTCTATTGTTTAAATTTATTTCCATGTATATAGGATTATGATCTGATATTTCTGCCCCTCCAATCCAACAATTTCTCACCCTGTGTCTGTCACCTTCATTCATAAGGAAGTAATCTATTCTAGAGTGTACTTTATGGACTGCTGAATAATGTGTATAGTCTTTTTCGAGTGGGTGCAGGTCCCTCCAAATGTCTACCATACCCATTTCTGCCAGTGAGGTTCTTATGAACTTTGTTACATGTTTTTTTGTCTTCTTAACACTTGTTGTGTCAACTTCATGATCCATGACAGCATTTAAGTCTCCTCCACAAATTAGGACTCCTTCACTGTGTGTTGCTATGAGATCAAACAGATGTTGAAAAAAACCCTTGTCACTTTCTGGTGGGGCATAGATGTTCACTAATGTGATCTGCATTCCATCTATGCTACCCTTTATTATTACATACCTGCCTTCTTTATCCTGGATTTCCTGTTCACATTCAAATTGTATTTTATTTGAGATTAGTATCATAACCCCCCTTTTAGTTCCTCCCTTAAATGAACTGTAGTAGGAGTTCTTATAGCCAAATCTCTTTAGTTTCACATGTTCTGTCTTGCTCAAATGTGTCTCTTGCATAAATATAATTTCGGCTTTTTCCTTCTTGAATTTTCTTATTATTCTTTCCCTTTTAACAGGTGAGTTCAGACCATTCACGTTTAGTGTTATTATCTTAAGATTTTTACCCATAATCATGTTTTTCCATTTTTTTAACTTGTGCTCCTAGCCCCTTTAACAACAAAAATAACATATATTTATATAAAAACACATTAAAAAATCTCGACCTCCGTACTTTGGGCCTTTCTTCTGCCCACTGGTCCCTGTTGGTGGGTGGAGGGAATGTTCTCACCGAGTGTAGGGCCCTCCCTAGACCTGTATTTACTATCCAAGAAATAGTCATTAGCCTAGAAATGTCCAACAAATATCACTTAAACCTCTCCTAGCCGTCTGTTTCTCTTTTACCTTGTCTTCTTGGCCTTCATTTCTTCTGTGTCTTTCTTAATCTTTGTTATAATCTAGGCTTTCAGTTGAAAGCCTTGTAGTCTTTCCTGGGCCCGCTGCTCCACGTCTCCCCCCGTCTTTTGCCGCTCACTCGCCTCCACTCCGGCTGTCGTGATGCGTTCAGGGCCGCCGCTGCTCCTACCGTTTCCTCCGGCACGTACACCTCAAGGCCCCGCTCCATCATGTCCTGCGCTGCCTCTCTGGCTGTGTTGTATGTCCTCATGCCGTTCTCCCAATGAATCCTCATCTTCGTTAGCGGCGTTTGGAATCTAATTTTTTTTTCTTTCAGCGTTTTTTTAATGTTGGCATATTTCTTCCGCTGCTGCACAATTTCTGCCGGGTAGTCATGATCAAAGAATATCTGCTTGTCGCCGATTCGTATCTTTTTTTTTTCCACGCTCGTGTCAGGATTCTTTCCTTTACATCATATTTCAGAAAGTTTACCACACCTGACCTGGGTGTAGAGCGTGGGTTCGGGTTCTGTGCCGAGGCTCTGTGCGCTCGTTGAATCTGCAGATCCGCTTCGCTGGGCAGCTCAAGCTCTTTTTTTAAGAACTGATCCATGAATTTCGTCATCGAGTTGCCTTCAATGCCCTCCGGGATCCCGAAGATGCGTATATTGCCCCGTCTGGACCTGCTCTCCAAGTCGGTTACTTTCTCCTGCATCCTCTGCATTTGTGCCGTCAGGGTCTGCAGCTGTTCGCTTGCCTCGCTATTCCAATCTTCCAGCTCTGATATTCGGGCCTGTGCTTCTGTCATACACGCCCGCTGGGAGCGCAGCTCCTCCATGTTTTCTGCTAGCTTGCGCTCCATTTCTCTTCGGAGGCCCATAATTTCCTCCTTAATCTCTTTTTTCAGCTCCTCCTTAAGAGCCACTAAATCCTGTTGTAGCTGCCGTTTGAAGTCTCTCAACTCTTTACCCAAACTGGCGATGCCAGTGTTCATGGTATCGAGTGTGTCCTCCTTTTTCTCTGCTGCAGTCACCTCGTTTTTTTGGGCCCCGTGTTCAGCGGTTTCTCCTGCGTTGTTGAAGAGGAATTCTTTAATTTTACTCTGCTTTTGTCCTTGTGCCCAGCTCCTTCGTGTTTTCATCCCTTAGTTTATTGATCCGCTTATGTCGAGTTGGCCATTTACCGATGATTTTTAATCCGGCTAGGGAGAGCTCTCTGTTTAAGCGTTATGTCTCTCCGCCATCTTCCCGGAAGTCCCAGAACACATTTTTTTAAATATCTTCAGCTTAGGAATTTTATTCGATCAAATCAAAATAATGCTCTCACCCGACCTACTTATTCATCCTTGGAAAAAATTTTGACGAAAGATAGTAAGAGAAAGGGTATAATTTCAGAGTTTTATAACTCATTGACACTATCCTCAAGTGAAAACTCACAGAAAAGAATGAATTATTGGAAAGAAGACCTGCAAACTGAAATCTCAGAGGAACAATGGGAAATGGCTTGCACAGAAGCTCAAACCAAATCAATAAATGTACGTCTTAAATTGATACATTTTAAATGGTTAATGCGGATGTATGTTACACCAGTGGAGTTAAATAGATATAACAAAAACATACCAGATACATGCACAAAATGTATGGAAAGTAAAGGAACCCTATTTCACTGTTTATGGGAATGTAGAAAAATCAGAATGTTTTGGGAAGAGGTGAGGGTAACAATTGAAAAAATAATTTCAAAACAATTCACATTGAACCCTAAACTGTTTTTGTTGGGTCTGTATCCAGAAAAACGTAACTTTAATAAGAGTGAAAGAGCATTCATAGACCTCGGTTTGCTTAATGCCAAAAAATGTATTGTACTATTGTGGAAAAAGACTCATAGACCAGATGTGACTCAGTGGTTAAGACAGATGTTAACAAACCTTCCACTAGAAAGAATAACATACATACTGAAATCAAAGGAAAATGTGTTTGAGAATATATGGAGACCTTTCATTGATTATGTAAAGAAATTAAACATAACTTCTGAAGAAGAAGGTGAATGATATGTGTGGACCTTGCAAATTCCAAATTGGTGAATGTATATTATGTATTCTTATGTAATAGATTACCTAGACTAAACAGAGGAGCATTGTTGTTGACTTGCCTTTGTTAATGGCTGTTGGTGTTTTTAGTACATCTTTTTTTTTTTTGTAGTTAGTGGTTTTTTGTTGTTTTTTTAATTTTTAAATTACTTTAGTGTTAGTGTTTGATTGTTTGTGCCATGTTTGTAAAAAAAGGTTCAATAAAAAATATTGTGGAAAAAAAAATTACATATTTTGACTGAGCGACTCCGTACTCGGGGATGCACACCCTCAGTTAAAGTACTAGATTCCATTCAACTGAATGTATTAACTCATTTTTATTGCTGAGGCCACAGTAAAACCAAATGATTTTAAGGAAATGCTGCGGTATCGCATGATATTTAACAGCTGTTTGTTCATTAGAAACGATTTAAGGATTGTTGGTTATTTTCTGAGGTCTACTACTTCACCACTCTGTCAGAGAAGATAAAAACTTTGACATAACATACAAACACTTCATAGAATAAAAATTAACAGGCTACTTACGTATTATTTAGAATACAAAAATCCAGGTGGATCCCGGTACATCACACTTCCTTGTTGTTAATCACGTGATCACAATCGGTTGTCCTCAGTTTTGCTTGGGTCTTTCTTGAGATCTCACATTATTTTATATAATTATCACGCAATCTTGTTTTTCGAAACTTGTTCTTATCCATGCCGCTTCAAAACACAAAAGGACTTGGTAGGGATGGACGCAAGGCTCCGTCTGCACTGGATCTGTAATGGACTACATCTGGAGTCGTCGTAAATCCAGGGTTAGGCTCTTTATTACCACTTAGTGATATGACACTTGAGCCACACTGCTCAATGGAGAGCCTAAGTCATGCCCCCTCTACTTCCGCATATGGAACCTTAAATCTGAAAAAATCTCAATTGATGTGAATGGCCAGAGAGAAATTTTGATCCCGATCGAATTTTGACACAAGTAACACATATGTTTGTCAATTTCAAGACTACAAACACAGACTGGTGTAAGCGTGCTCTCACACCTACAGGCTTTAGTTCGTTTCAATCGAACTCAAGTTCATTTTCTCCATTAGTGCGGTTCGTTTTGTCTGGTGAGAACACGGTAATTGCACTCAAATGTGCACCAAACCAACCATGCCGAGACCAGCTGAAAGAAGTGGTCTCAATTTGAATCAGCTGGTGAACTCTGGTGCGGTCCTGCAGGTGACAAAGGGACTGTACTAAAACAGGACCAGGGCAAACACTAAAACATTTTATGCCACTCTACATACCTGATGGATCTTCAAAAATATCTGTGGCTAAGCATGTCACGGTTCTGGAAGATTAATGAACGTTAACATGTTATTTTCCATCCGTAGCCGGATATATAGTCATTTTATCAGACTATACAATTTGCCGAGAGTGGTATATGCACGTAATGTAGGGCTGTCGCAGTAGAGAAATTTCCCCTGCAGTGACGGTGGATAGCTCAACACCGCGATATGCAGTATTATTGCAAATGTTTTTAGGACCCTGTGGTTTCGTAATTTAAACAAGGTTCATAACTTATATGGTAAACGATGGAAGCTGTGAGAAACTCACTGCAGCTCCGCTCTCAACTTCATGTGCGTGTGTGACAACTGCAGAGTTTCGGTCTTTCTACAGGCATGAAGTGCTGATTCTGTAAAACAACAACAACAAAAAAAAACAAAAAACAAAACAGTCATTTTCATAAAGCAGTGGCGGTAACTACAGGGTGTGTGGACTGAAGACTGCAGCGACATTCAGCTTATTTAAATAGGACAGCCTCCGTACAGGACTCTGCATGGCTCTTGTCTTTGTGATTTTTGGATTTTTACCACTGTCCAAAAAATCACGTTCAAACAAGCACTGTACTATGCAGTAGTCGTTTTGCTCTCGGAGCTCAGTTGTCAGGATCATACACACTCTGCTCAGAAGTAGGGGTGGGCGATATGGCTTAAAAATGATATCACGATATTTCTGTGAATTTTCACGATAACGATATTCTTCGTGATATCAAGGAATACAGCTTTTTCTTTTAAATTTATAAAGGACAGTTTCACAGGCCAGCATTAATTATGTTCAACATATTCAGTAAAAACAAAACAACAACTCTTATTTCTCCAATTTATGTCAGGTCAGGCACTGGTTTGCTTGCTACCGGATAACCATGAAAACCGGTACTACCTGTCTCATGGGTTGGGCCGTCGGCAACTCAACCGGCAACCCCGCCCTACCGAGGGTGTGGAGGGTGAAACTGGGCGTCCTGACAGAACTACAAGCAATATCTGTCACAGTTCTGTGGAGGGCCACTCCCAGTTATACGGGGTGAGACTGGACATCCTGGCAGATAAGCACATCTGTAGCAAGGTCTGTGGTGGACCTTTGCCAGTAGGTGCATCGTGACATGCACTACACAAAGAGCAGAGATAAACAAACCTATCATCTGGTCAGTCACTGCAACAGATACTGGAGTCAGTTTGTCTTGGCCTGTCCTTGCCACTGATAATACCTCTATCTGCCAAGAATGTGCCGCTAGTCCAGCAAAAGCTAGCGGTACTCAAATACTTTGCAGTTTCATGAAATGGTCAGTCAGAAAGCAACTCACGCCGGCTCGGACGTCGCCCGGGTTAACAAGGTCAGGAGTTCCTGGCAGTGGAAGGCGAAGGACAGAGCTGCATGGAAGCTCATATACTACAATATGACACCTAGCTCAGGGGTCGGCAACCCGCGGCTCCAGAGCCGCATGCGGCTCTTTCATCCCTCTGCTGTGGCTCCCTGTGGCTTTGGAAAATAAATAATGAGTATTTAATTAAAATGTATCTTATTTTAGTTCACTAGTTTTTAAAATGTAATTCTAAATTTGAAGATTATGGTGATCTTGTAAAATCTAAATAAAACGTGTTAAAGTTTAATCACCGTCAGTTCCGTTTGTTCTGGACGAGCTGGAAAGCACATATTCTGATCTCCTGCTGCACAACAAAGTCCGGTGGCTGTCCAGAGGGGAGGTGCTGAAACGCTTTGCTGCATGTATGGAAGAAGTGAAAACTTTCCTGGGCAGCAAAGGGCTCAGCTTTCCTGAGCTGGAACAGCCAGAGTGGCTGGAAAAGCTACACTTCATGGTAGATATGACAGCGCACCTGAACACGCTGAACACAACTCTTCAGGGGAACGGACGCACACCCTGCACATGTTGGAGGAGGTTTTGGCATTCGAGCGCAAGTTGACGGTGCTTGCCAGAGATTTACAGAAAGGTACAGTGTCTCACTTCCCCAGTTTGAGAGAGTTCAAACAAGCTCACAACATGATAAATTCGGAGTATTTAATTCTGCAATCATCGCAATGCAAACATCGTTTGGGAAACGATTCTGTGAGTTCAGAGTTCAGTTTGACAGCTGAGTGCATGCACCAGTAAAAGGACGGCACACAGAAGAGGACGGCATTTTTGGTTTGCTGCCGGTGGATAATTTACTGTAAGTATGGCGTTTTTTTCATAAATGCAAGAAGGACTCAAATAGATATTGGGTATTTTACTTGAAAGTAACCTTCAATCCGACGTCTTTTTTTTTTTTCGGAGTTCAAAATGTTTTTATTGTATGCAGAAATGTAATTTCATTTTCTCTGCAGGAGTTCATTGATTTCATAAACGCAACACATTATAGTTTGTTTATACATAGCATAAAGTGGAAAAAAAAGTGTTACAGTTAGGCCCAGAAATATTTGGACAGTGACACAATCTTCATGATTTGGGCTCTGCATGCCACCACATTGGATTTGAAATGAAACAACTACAACGGAATTGAAGTGCAGACTTTAAGGTTTAATTCAAGGGGTTGAACAAAAATATACGATTAAACATGTAGGAAATGTAGCTATTTTTATACAAACGCTCCTCATTTCAGGGGCTCAAAAGTAATTGGACAAATAAACATAACCCTAAGTAAAATGTTACTTTTCAATATTTTGTTGAGAATCCTTTGCAGGCAATGACTGCCTGAAGTCTGGAACCCATGGACATCACCAAACGCTGGGTTTCCTCCTTTGTGATGCTTTGCCAGGCCTTTACTGCAGCTGTTTTCAGTTGTTGCTTGTTTGTGGGTCTTTCTGCCTTAAGTTTTGTCTTGAGCAAGTGAAATGCATGCTCGATTGGGTTGAGATCTGGTGATTCACTCGGTCATTGCAGAATATTCCACTTTGTTGCTTTAAAAAACTCCTGGGTTGCTTTTGCAGTATGTTTTGCATCATTGGTGAAGCACCGTCCAGTCAACTTTGCTGCATTTGGCTGAATCTGAGCAGAAAGTATATCCCTATACACTTCAGAATTCATCCGGCTGCTTCTGTCTTTTGCCTCATCATCAATAAACACAAGTGACCCAGTGCCATTGGAAGCCATGCATGCCCATGCCATCACACTGCCTCCACCATGTTTTACAGAAGATGTAGTGCTTTGGATCATGAGCTGTTCCAATTCTTCTCCAAACTTTCTTCTTCCCATCATTCTGGTACAGGTTGATCTTAGTCTCATCTGTCCAAAGAATGCTGTTCCAGAACTGGGCTGGCTTCTTCAGGTGTTTTTTTGGCAAAGTCAATTCTGGCCTTTCTATTTTTGAGGCTGATTCATGGTTTGCACCTTGTGGTGAATCCTTTGTATTTACTCTCATGAAGTCTTCTCTTTATGGTAGACTTAGATACTGATACACCTACTTCCTGGAGAGTGTTCTTCACTTGAGTGGATGTTGTGAAGGGTTTTTTTTTTGTTTGGTTGGTTTTTTTTGTTACTTATTTGTACCCGTAGGTAGATTTGGTTTGCAGTCTGGTGACAAGCCACCGGTTGCCGGTCGCTGCATGCGCGAGCGCCCTAAACCTACATGTTTTTGGTATGCGGGAGGAAACCGGAGAAATCCCGGAGTAAACCCACGCAACACGGGGAGAACATGCAAACTCCACACAGCTCACTGTTGGTCGGGGGCTGGGATCGAACCCACGATCACATGATCCCCGCGATCCCCCAGCCGAGGGTAAACTGTGCTGCCGCAGTGCTAAACCACTGCGCCACCGTGCAGCCCAGGGGTTGTTCTTCACAATGGAAAGGATTCTGTGATCATCCACCACTGATGCATTCCGTGGACCTCCAGGCCTTTTTGAGTTCCCAAGCTCACCAGTGCACTCTTTTTTTCTCAGAATGTACCAAACTGTTGATTTGGCCACTCCTAACATTTCTACTATCTCTCTGATGGATTTCTTTTTTTTTTTTTTTCAGCCTCAGGATGGTCTGTTTCACCTCCATTGAGAGCTCTTTTGACCGCATGTTGTGTGTTCACAGCAACAGCTTCCAAATGCAAACGCCACACCTGGAATCAACTCCAGACCTTTTAACTGCTTAATTGATGACAGGTTAACGAGGGAAGAGCCCAATGCAGCCTTGTTATTTTTTTATTTTTTTTTTGCAGCCTTCTGAGTCAATTGTCCAATTACTTTTGGTCCCTTGAAAAAGAGGCGGCTACGTATTAAAGAGCTGTAATTCCTAAACCCTTGCTCCAATTTGGATGTGAATACTCTCAAATTACAGCTGAGAGTCTGCACTTTAAGCCCATATTGATTATGTAATTGTGTCCTGAATATGTTTTTGTAAACAGCTAAAATAACAAAACTTGTGTCACTGTCCAAATATTTTTGGGCCTAACTGTATATGCAGTGTTATTTCATTTTGAGTGTCAAAAGGGTTTTGTGGCTCCCAGTGTTTTCTTTTCTGTGGGAAACGGGTCCAAATGGCTCTTTGAGTGATAAAGGTTGCTGACCCCTGACCTAGCTGATCCATGTTTTGCCACGACACCACTGGCTGGAGCAGGTAAATCCCATGACATGTCTCAACAGTCTCTCCATGATTTTGACACAGATCAGAGCAATTTGTTGCACAGGAAGCTAAACATTTCTACAGACATTCTGCAGTTATGTAACCACTTCGCGTTCCTGAAGCTGGGGTGACATCACTGTGTTGAACGTTCAGACCCACAGTTTTAAGCGATATTTTTGCCACAAGAGAGCCATCTGAAACACACACACACAGAATACATATTTTAGTACCTAATACTGATAACTTGCCGACATTACAATGTTGTACGGCAGACTTAAAAGCAAAGTAGCTTTAGCAATCATTAGCTTACCGTCATACGTGATGGAGTTGTTTCCTCATGTGTTCCCCTTTATACTACTCTATGGTTTCCTAAACGCTCCAGTACTTTTCCAGAGTGTGTCGTATCGCCGCCTTTGCCTTCTGTTCTCCTTTTTTGCCTTTATTCTGTCAAAAAAAGCCAGAGAACGCAAACACCTCGTATCCTGCCAGCTTGTGTTTTGCGTAACGTTATGCTTGTTTTACGCCAGTTACGTAATGGGAGGAAGAGGATTGTGCCGCCTTGCCTGTAACTGTTCCCACCCACTTCAAGTGGGACCTAGTGCAGTGGAAACACAAAGCAGGCTGAACTGTACCGTCCCGAACCGTACTGTACTGACCCTAGTGGAAAAGCGCCTTATGTGTCAGTAGAAATTAAATGCGGTGTCTGTCAGGGATGTCCGTTATCTGCTGTCCTCTATGTCCTATGTATTGAACCATTGGCACAGATTTTGAGAACTGATGAAAGAATTAATGGACTATGGATACCGGGTAGCGGGGGACTTTTAACTAAATGTGTTTTATATATGGATGACGTCAATATTTTATGTACTGACCTTTTATCTGTCAACAGGACTTGACTGACTGGTTCGGACTAGCCTCAGGGTCCAAACTCAACAGGACCAAAAGTCAAGTTCAGTTTTATGGACCATGGACAAAGACAGAGACATCAGGTCTCCCCCTGACCATTACTGAAAGAGAGCAAAAAATATTAGGAATTAAATTTGACAAAGAAGGGGGAGGAGAAACAAATTGGTCTGACACGGTAGGGAAAGTGAGACAAAGACTAGGATACTGGGGACTTAGAGGACTGACTATGGAAGGAAAGGTTTTAATCATTAAAGCAGTGATTTTACCTTTGCTCCTACTAACCAGTTGTGTTTTTATGTCATCCAGGAGAGTGCTTTTAGACTTGGAACGATCCATCTTTTACTTTTTATGGGGTTCAAAGTGGGAAAGACTGAGGAGAGACATAAGGAAGAGGCCAAAGGACAAAGGAGGAAAAGGAGTACCTGACCTATATTTGTTCCTGGGAAGTTTATACACCGCCCTGCACTTGAAGAAAGTCACAGACCCATCCGGAAATCCAAGGACTACAGCTTTGATAAAATTCTGGACGGGGTCATACCTCAGACAGCGAAAACTGTTACCCAGAGATCTGACTGTTCCGGTGTCTTTTAATTTGTCTCCAGGTTATGTTTTAATAGAAAAGTTTTTAAAGCACTTTAAATTAGAGCAAGAAGAATTGCATATTTTAACTAACCACCGTTCTCTTATCTCTGTTGTGCAGGAGCGGGAACAAGTGAGTCCAGTGCGTGGGCTCGCAGTTGGTGACCCCTCCATCATTTGGCGCAATGTAAACCATCCTGCTCTCTCAAACAGACTCTGGGACCTGTCGTGGATGGTAGCTCATGAGATTCTCCCAGTCAGAGCCGTCATGCATTCCCGGGGCATGTCAGGAACTGCAACCTGCCCCCAACCAGGCTGTGATGAACCAGAGACAGTGAGGCATCTGCTCTGGGAGTGCAGTGCTGCCATAGACCAGTGGGCCACAGCCGGCTCCTTGCAATTCCCGAACTTACCAGCAAGGGAGGTCCTGTCCGCACAAGTAGTGCTATACGGGGTGAGTTATGATGGAAGAGGAAGAAGTACTTTGTCGGTAGAATGGCTCACCCTGTCCACCATCAAAGATGCCATCTGGACCTCTAGAAACTTGCTGGTAAGGAAGCACATGCAGATCCCCCCCGTGGCTGTGCTCCATATGGTGACAACAATCAGACAAATAGAAGGTGCACGCAGCAGAACAAGGACACAGCCGCAAAGAAGAATCGCCTCTATGACCATTCGGATGAGGGAACCGGAGGCCCACAGGGAAAGGTCAAAGCAGCAGCGGCCTGGCTCTCTGGGAGAGGCAGGAGGGAAGGAGCACCAGGGTGAGGATCTCCTCTGAGCAACAGGATCCCAAGAGGTTTAAATGTTTGGGAAGGTAGGATGAGGAATGTTGATAGGGACTCACCCCGCTCCTGCACAAATTCAGTGTAAAAATGTAATTTTTGTAAAAACTCTTTTTTATGTCCTTTTACATAGGTTTTAGTGAACAGTATTTTATCTTCTGCCTTGTATAATCTGTACACAGAAAAGGAAAAAAAAAAATCAGTTCTTGCCAGTGCATTTTACATGTGTCTTATTGAGCTTTTTGTATTGTATTATTTGTGTACACCAAGTTCAAAATATTTGTAAATAAGTGAATTTGTTCCTGTATTGTTAAATAAACACGTTCAATAGAAAAAAAATCTTCTGATCGGTTTAATATCTGATACGTCCCCTACCCGGGGACCATATATTAAATCGATTTTTGGAACAGGGCCCGCGACCCTATACAGGATTAAGCGGAAGAAGATGGATGGATGGATGGATGGAGATGGAATAGGGGCTTGCTCCGTCCACTCCATGCATCGACCTGGTATTGCAGTATCTCCAGGAACGGTGCACCCCCCTAATGATGTATAACAAAAAGCGATTATTTATTTCAGTCTTTGAGTAAAGTTCTGAATAGCTTCAGATGCTTTCTCTTGTCTTCCATTCCACGTCAAAAGGGGCAAGTGGTGGTAGTGCATAATAGATATCGCTAGGAGTCACCTTGACTACTGCTGTTCATTTGAAATGAATGTGTCAATGAGAAACGTACGATAGTGGTGAGAAATGGTCCGGCACTTTTAACACACTTAACTTTCTTTGGACAAAATAGGTACAATCTCTTACAAGACTTGCAGTCCCTCATGTTGGGTAAGACACACCCAATTGTAGGAGGTGATTTTAATTGTATTTTAAACCGGCAGAACAGGAAAGGGGCAGGAGATGATTTTGAAGTTAACAAAACATTTTTTATTAAAAGGTATACATCGGGATTTTAATCTCTTAAGATTGTTTTAAGACTATGCATCCCAGAGAGGAGAGCTTCACCTGGTTCAGTGGTGATGGCACCAGAGCTTCTCGTATTGACTTCCTCTTTACTCCAGACTGTCTGCCAGCCGATGCTAGATTAACTCCTGTCTTTTTCTCCCATCACCTCATGTTATCATGCACTCTTTCATTGGCTTTGGGTGTGACACAAGGGAGAGGTCTGTGGAAACTGAACTGCTCCCTTTTAGAAGATGAAAATATACTTCATCAGTATAGGGAGCGGTACAAAGAGTGGCAGACCCTACAAGACTTTTATGATACACGTGCACAGTGGTGGGAAATGGTGAAGGAAAGGACATAGACCTTTTTTAAAAGAGTGGGAAAAGAGAAAAAATACCGAGAAAACAGATTCGTGATGGGACTGCAAAAACGTTTACATTATTTTAACTTAAAACAACTGTGGTTAGATTTTATTGATGAAATAAGGCAAGTAAAGGAAATGTTACTGCTGACAGAAATTCAAAGTAAAGGTGTCATTTTAAGAAGCAGGGAATGGGAAATGGAGGAGGGAAAGAAGTGCACAAGATATTTTTGTAAGAAAATCATTAATAAAAGGGGATTTTTAAAGTTGAAAAAGAAACGGATGCACAGTGGAAAGTACAAAAGAAATAATAGATTGTGTTGAAGATTTTTATGGAGATTTATACAAAGAAAAAACTGTTAATACTGACACCATGACTGCAGTTTTACAAACCATCAAAGAAAAAGTAAATGATGTGCTTGCTTTTAACCCAAGATTTTAACATCCAAGAGGTAAATAAAGCTTTATCCAGTTTAAAGAAAGAGAAGTGCCCAGGTCAAGATGGCCTTCCTTTGGAATTTTATTTAACCTTTTGGTTAAACAAACAACAATCCACAGGATCTGGTTGGTGTTTTTAAAGAATTTGACAAACTTGACCGACTTCCTGACAGTTTTAGAGTAGGGATAGTCAAGACTATAAAAACAAAACCCCTCCATCATTTGGCACAATGTAAACCATCCTGCTCTCTCAAACAGACTCTGGGACCTGTCGTGGATGGTAGCTCATGAGATTCTCCCAGTCAGAGCCGTCATGCATTCCCGGGGCATGTCAGGAACTGCAACCTGCCCCCAACCAGGTTGTGATGAACCAGAGACAGTGAGGCATCTGCTCTGGGAGTGCAGTGCTGCCATAGACCAGTGGGCCACAGCCGGCTCCTTGCAATTCCCGAGCTTACCAGCAAGGGAGGTCCTGTCCGCACAAGTAGTGCTATATGGGGTGAGTTACGATGGAAGAGGAAGAAATACTTTGTCGGGAGAAGAACGGCTCACCCTGTCCACCATCAAAGATGCCATCTGGACCTCTAGAAACTTGCTGGTAAGGAAGCACATGCAGATCCCCCCCGCGGCTGTGCTCCATATGGTGACAACAATCAGACAAATAGAAGGTGCACACAGCAGAACATGGACACAGCCACAAAGAAGATTCGCCTCTATGCCCATAGTGAACAGTATTTTATCTTCTGCCTTGTATAATCTGTACATAAAAAGAAAAACAAAATCAGTTCTTGCCAGTGCATTTTACATGTGTCCTTATTGAGCTTTTTGTATTGTATAATTTTTGTACAACAAGTTCAAAATATTTGTAAATAAGTGAATTTGTTACTTTCTATCGCCAGTCCATCGCAGGGCCAACACAGAGAGACAGACAACCTTTCACTCTCAGTCATACCTAAGGACAATTTAGAATCCCCAGTTTTGATGCCAGTTAACCTAACTTGCATGTTTCTGGCATGTGGGAGGAAACTGGCGAAATCCCGGAGTAAACCCACGCAGACACGAGGAGAACATGCAAACTCCACACCCATCACTGTTGGTCGGGGGCTGGGATCGAACCCAGGATCCCCCGGCCAAGGCTGAGTTGCTGTACTGCTGCAGTGCTAACCACTCCACCACCGCGCCGCCAAAGGATTAAGCGGAAGAAGATGAATGAATGAATGAATTTGTTCCTGTATTGTTAAATAAACACGTTCAAAAGAAGAAAAAAAAAATCTGTTCTTATCAGTTTAATATCCGATATGTCCCCTACCCAGGGACCATATATTAAATTGCCCAGGTCAAGACGGCCTTCCTTTGGAATTTTATTTAACCTTTTGGGATATTTTAGTACAAGATTTGGTTTGTGTTTTTAAAGAATTTGACAAACTTGACCAACTTCCTGACAGTTTTAGAAGTAGGGATAGTCAAGACTATAAATACAAAGAAAAGACAGCCCTGAAGAAGACTGTAAACTTTATAGCAAAATTTTAGTGACACGTGTGACATTTGATTTTAAATGAATTAATCCACCCGGATCAAGCCTGTGCTGTGCCAGGGAGAAGGATCACCGATGGCCTCGTACTGATCCGCGATACCATCTGTTATGTGAGAGACAGAAATATTTGGCTAGTAGTTTTAAATTTAGACTTTGAAAAAGCCTTTGATCAGGTCTCGCACCAGTACCTCTTTCAGGTACTGCAAAAAGTGGGTTTTCCAGAAAGTTTTCTAGAGTGGGTGGGGTTGCTGTACCAGTATAATCTGGTAGCAGGAGGGAAGGAGCACCAGGGTGAGCATCTCCTCTGAGCAACAGGATCCCGAGAGGTTTAAATGTTTGGGAAGGTAGGATGAGGAATGTTGATAGGGACTCACCCCGCTCCTGCACAAATTCAGTGTTAAAATGTTAATTGTTCCAGTATTGCCTTGGTCTTGTCTCCCCTCTGGTCCCCTGTGTGTGATTATCTGTTCAGCCCCGGCCATCCTGTTTTCTGTAACCATGCCCTGCCGTCTGTGTTTGCCCCTGCATGTTACTTCTTCTCCTGCTTGTTACTGTTCTGTGTTATGTGTGCCTATATATACTAGTGCATACCCATGTATGCCCGTAGAAACCCGTGCATGCCCATAGAGGGGATGCATTGGAACAGAATTCTTGCCAGTAACAGGACAGTTGGTATAGCAACACAGCACTAAGTGGCAATCACATGTGATGGGCTTTTATATGCAGCAAAACATAAAAATCACACAAAATATGCCCTGCTATCTGGGGCTGTTTGCCCCTGCTTGTTACTTCTTCTCCTGCCTGTCACTGTTCTGTGTTATGTTGTTTACCTGTGTCTATATATGTGTCTTCTAGGGAGTCATGTGCTCTGTCTATGTGTTGTCATATAGACATCATCTGGTGAGTCGTCTTCTTTGTTCAGACCACTGAAGGGTCTCCTCCTGTCTCAGACGGCTGTCTTGTTCACAGTCATGCCTGTGAGCTTACTGGTGGAACCTGAGGTGTTTCATGTTCATGGCATCCTTTCTGATGTGCAGCAGTTCAGGAGTTCCTTGCAGCGGAGGACAACGGACAGAGCTGTGTGGAGGAATCTGATCAGAACTAAATGAAACAGTCATTGTTGCCCCCGACAGACTGCTATGATGGGGATGGGGGGGGGGGGGATTGCTCTCCAGCTGGTGGGTGGTATTCTTCTTCGTTCAGACCGCTGGTTGAGGGATAGGTGCGTCATAATTCCAGTTCATGGGCATGATCCTGAAAAAGTGGCTTTCGACCCTGTTCAGGAAGGCCCGTGCATGCCCATAGAAACCAAGAAACCGGAGCACCCAGAGAAAATCAGCACTTTGCTTGGCATTTTACACATTTGTTAGTGTAGACTGGCATTCGTCAAGGTTACACATTTGCCGTCATGTAGGCATGGCGAGTCATCCTATGATGCCTGAGTTCATATGATGCGCTATGATGATGAGGCAGAGATCATAGGCCATCCTATGATGTCCTAGAAACATGCTTTAAAGTCTGTCATACCCTGTGCTGATGAAGGGTGTCCTGCCTCAGACAGGTGCGATGTACAGATGCTCCTTCTCCTTCTCCTCCTTCTTCTTCGTTGAGACCACTGGTTGAGGGATAGGTGCTTCGTAATTCCAGTTCATGGGCAGAATCATGAAAATCTGAGCAAAAAGAGGCTTTCCGGCATGGACTCACTGTATATGATATCATAAAGACACGAAGGCAGGCTTGATGTATATGACATCATAAAGACATATTTGTCTATGTGCCGTGGGCTTGATGTATATGACATCATAAAGACACATTTGTCTATGTGCTGTCGCATAGGCATCGTGAGTCGTCTTATGATGCCCGAGTTCATGGTCTATATGACATCATAAAGACATATTGTCTATGTGTCCTATAAAGCCTGAGTTCAAAGACACATGGTCTATATGACATCATAAAGGCACATTTGTCTATGTGTCCTATGATGCCGGAGTTCAAAGACATGTTCTATATGACATCATAAAGACACAATAAAGACACATTTGTCTATGTGCCATCATATAGGCATCGCGAATTGTCCTATGATGCCTGAGTTCACGGTCTATATGACATAAAGACACATTTGTCTATGTGCCGTCATATAGGCGTCGCGAATCGTCCTATGATGCCTGAGTTCATGGTCTATATGACATTATAAAGACACATTTGTCTGTGTTCTATGATGCCTGAGTTCAAAGAAACATGGTCTATATGACAAAGACACATTTGTCTATGTGTCCTATGATGCCTGAGTTCATAGGACGTCCTATGATCTATGATGTTCAGGCAGAGATCATACGCCGTCCTATGAAGCATGACAGACACACACAGATTTCTTGCTTTTATAGAGTGATGTCTTTTAGTGAGTCCTGCGGTCTGTATGACGTCATATAACCATCCCTCAGAGATCATTGGAACATCAGCCTCACGGTTTGTCTGACATCATATAGACTACGGTTTATATGCCGTCATATAGACATGTAGACGGTCCTATGATGGCCGACATCATAGGATCATCATAGGACATCATGGGAACATCATAGGCGGCCTATGATCGTGACACACAGACAGACAAACTGACAGATTTCTTGAATTTAGAGTGATAATTAGATTGGTTCTTGAATAATTTGCACCTGTGACCTCTTATAATGTCGGCCCTTCTGAATGCTTGATACCCACCTTTGATGTGCAAATATTACGCTTTAGGTGTTTTTATTCTACAGTAAAATGGTGGTAAGTCGTAAACTGCTGACGTTTCAACGAAAAACTCCTAAACTGTTTAATTGGCGATACCTCTGCTCATGCGCAGATCTCTGGCCTCAATATCGTCTCCATCCATCCATCTTCTTCGGCTTAATCCTTTTCGGGTCGTGGGGGGGGCTGGAGCCTATCCCAGCATCTTTGGGCGAGAGGCAGGGACACCCTGCAACACAGAGAGACAGACAACCATTCACTGTCACATTCATACCTAAGGACAATTTAGAATCCCCAGTTTGATGCCAGTTAACCTAACTTGCATGTTTTTGGCATGTGGGAGGAAACCGGAGAAATCCCCGAGTAAACCCAAGCAGACACGGGGAAAACATGCAAACTCCACACAGATCACTGTTGGTCGGGGGCTGGGATGGAACCCAGGATCCCCAGGCCAAGGGTGAGTTATTGTGCTGCTGCAGTGCTAACCACTCCGCCACCGCGCTGCCCTCAATATCGTCTCCCACCTGCAATAAGGTCGCATCATATTACAGTTCAGCAACTTCGCTCGAATTTGTGGAGCAGAACCCAGTTGAGCAGAACCCAGCTCAGGTAAATTTTTCTATTATTTAAACAGACTTATTGGCGGTTTCCCTTTTATATTGATAACCTGCAGTGTTAACTTTAATTGTCTGTGACCCGGTGATAGAAAAGTTTAACTGAATTTCAGTCACATAATTAACGGTCACAGTTGACTAGCTAGCTTGCTCAAACTAACGCTTCATCCTGTGTGTGTGTATGTGTTTTCTGGCCCGTTTTTATCCGAGCAAAACGGACAGGTGTCGATACCGTGAGTTAATTTTCGGTTGATAGTTTAATAGAAAAAGGTCAACCAAACGGATAATTAACGCCATGACTTGCATTTCACATGGGCGGGTTATTGGTCGGTAGTTAATTGGTGTCAATAAGCAGAAGGTGGGGTTGGCAAACAACTCGTAAAGATATTTATGCAGATTTTCAGCAGTAACTGAAGTTTTTGTGGAGTTTGACCTCTCACGGCGGTACATTATTTAAAGTGCGTTTTGTAAGTGGTTAATGAAGTTATGGCAGACGAGGCTGAGATGCCAGTAAACACATTTTTTCATGGCGTTGTTCATCCTGTTGAACAGTAGGTGGCAGCAGGAGAACGGATGCTCTCCAGTAAACTGAAGGAAAGGAAGAGGAAATGTTTGTGGCGTTGGCGTGTTAGCGTTGCTTTGTCAACTTTTATTCTTTTGTCTAAACACTGGACGTGGATTTTAACGTCCTTACTAGCGGTGTGATGTTTGGTGGTTCACCCGACCTTCATATTGTGGTGTTTGTAATTTCTGTGAGAGAAAAGGGAATACGGATACCGCGTTGCATTATGGGAAACACAATTGACGTCCTTATTTTCTGCAAGTTGTACCCATTTTTTAAACGACACATTAGCAGTGACGAACGATCCGAATCTGTTTGTTTTGTTGTTGTTATTGTGATCATTGCAGTGAACTCACACACCGTTAGTGAGACTGATGATGTGCAGAATGACCCCCTTTCTGCCGACGTTTTCTCGGTATTGCTTTTCGGCCTTTTGGCTAAGATCAAGTTTAGTCTCTGGATTGTTGTACCGGGACATTACCAGCAGATTCATGGTTAATGGACACTTAACCAAAGCAGTAGAAATTAACTGCGGTGTCTGTCAGGGATGTCCGTTATCTGCTCTTCTGTATGTTCTATGTGTTGAACCATTGGCATAGGTTTTGAGAACTGATGAAAGAATTAATGGACTATGGGTAGCGGGGACTTGTAACTAAATGTGTTTTATATATGGATGATGTCAACATCTTATGTGCGGATCTTTTATCTGTTAACAGGACTTTGGACTTGACTGACTGGTTCAGACTAGCCTCAGTGTCCAAACTTAACAGGACCAAAAGTCAAGTTCAATTTTATGGACCATGGACAGAAACAGAGACAGCAGGTCTCCCCCTGACCATTACTGAAAGAGAGCAAAAAATATTAGGAATTAAATTTGACAAAGAAGGGGGAGGGGAAATCAATTGGTCTGACATGGTAGGGAAAGTGAAACAAAGACTAGGATACTGGGGACTTAGAGGACTGACTATGGAAGGAAACGTTTTAATTATTAAAGCAGTGATTTTACCCTTGCTCCTACTAACCAGTTGTGTTTTTATGCCATCCAGGAGAGTGCTTTTAGACTTGGAACGATCCATTTTTTACTTTTTATGGGGCTCAAAGTTGGAAAGACTCAGGAGAGACATAATGAAGAAGCCAAAGGACAAAGGAGGAAAAGGAGTACCTGACCTATATTTCAATTCAATTCAGTTGTTTATTTCAAACTCAGGGTTCATATTATGAGCAAAACAAAAAGGAGTAGAAAATAGATAAACAAATAAATAAATAAAGTATATACAGATCAGCAGACACTCGGCGCTCTTGTAACAACAATGACATACAATAATGGGCTCAGTATAAAATGGAACGCCTCCACTTCCAAATGCTGGAATGAAGTGTGAGTGACGAGTTGACAATTGCTGATATAAGATGATTGTTACATGCGAGCAACCTTCTCAAAAAACTGTAAACATTCTTACGTATCAATTCACCAAAAGATGGAATGTTCACAGACACAAACATCTTGCTTGCACTCGACCTTCGTGGTACATCTAACAATCTTCTTAGGGAGTTATTGGCTGCACGGTGGCGCAGTGGTTAGCACTGCGGCAGCACAGTTTACCCTTGGCCGGGGGATTGTGGGGATCGTGGGTTCGATCCCAGCCCCCGACCAACAGTGATCTGTGTGGAGTTTGCATGTTCTCCCCGTGTTGCGTGGGTTTACTCCGGGATTTCTCCGGTTTCCTCCCACATGCCAAAAACATGCATGTTAGGTTAATTGGCTGTTCTAAATTGTCCCTAGATATCTGTTTCCTATAGGCCCTTAGAACAGAGGGTTAGTATTAATGAAAGCGCTTTGAGTGGTCTTTGTGACTAGAAAAGCGCTATATAAGTGCAGGTTAGTTAGTAGTTAGTTATTATATGCAATGCGGATTTTGTTCCTAACAGCAACATTGCTATTAAACCATAAAGGCGAGCAGTACATTGAGGTACAGAAGGTCTTGAACAACATACATTTGACATCAGGAGAACATCTATGGAAATTTCGCAACAGTAAATTTGTTTGAGCGTACAGTTTCCTGAGATGCCTGTTACAATCAACATTGGTCTTATCAGATTCAATCCACACACCTAGGTATTTGACTTTTTCAACAAAGTTCAAGCTATTACCACAGAGTGGCATAACAGGATTCGACGTATTGACACCCTTTGGTTTGAAAGCCATACACATAGATTTAGTACAGTTGAACTGGATGTCATTTTTTTCACCAAATTTTTCACAAACCGAAAGGAGATGTTGCATCGCTGCAGTAGACAAACTTAACAAACAGAGGTCATCAGCGTAGAAAATGTGATTTAACAGTGCACCGTTAAAGGAGCCGCCCACATTAGTATTGTTCAACAGTACACTGAGATCATCAACATAGACATTAAACAACAAGGGTGACAGTATACCACCTTGTTTAACACCGTTGGTCACATGAAATTTGGATGAGGTGACATTGCCCCATCTAACAACCATAGACTGCCTTCTGTACCAGTATAGCAGGATGCTAACAATGTAAATAGGAGTACCTCGATCGATCAGTTTTCTGAACAAACACCAGTGGTTAATCCTGTCAAAAGCTTTGCTAGCATCCAGGAACGTAGCATAGACACTAGTGGAGTGGCTTCTGAAGTAGTCAACAAATTCATGGAGTAGGTAAACAGCCTTGTCAGTTGAAAGAGCTGATTTGAAACCAAACTGATTGTCGTTTGTCCACAGATAATCCTCAATTCTGTTCAGGAATAAACCCTCTAACAGTTTAGATATAACATTTGCAATAGCTATAGGTCTGTAGTTGTTCATATCAGACAGACTGGCACACTTGTTTTTCACCAAAGGAATAATAACAGAGTCCATCAACATATCTGGCATGTAACCATGAACAAGCATACAGTTAAAACACAATGACAACAGAATACACAAATTGAAATCAGCGTTGATGAGGCATTCACTGGTGAGACAGTCAGGGCCAGCAGATTTGCCTTTCTTGAGAACTTTGATCAGTGAATCAACTTCAACAGGAGTAACAGCAGAGATATCAGAGGCATCAAACATGTCGTTATACAGACGAATATCATGCATAACAGAATCCTTCATTGAAACATTCTTGACTGAGTTGAAAATAGCTTCATAATGACATTTCCACTTTTCAGCAATATTAACGTCACCAGTCACACCATCAATAGTGTTTGATCTGACAGACCGGTGGGAGCTCATAGCCTTCATTTGTTTCCAGAATTCTACCATGTTCAGTTCACTCATGTGATTAGCTAGCTGGTCACATTTGATACTTTCTTCATTGCGCCTGCATGCTCGTAGAGCATATTTGAACCTAGCCCTGCAATTTTTCATGTTTTCAAATATTGGACCAGAGCGTGGTTTGCTATTACTCCTCCACCACAAAAAGGCATCCCGAGCAGCTGTGTGAGCCTCGCTAATGACATCATTCCAGCCTGGGACGTTATATTGGGTGGTCGCACTGTGACTAGGAATGCATTCACTCACACAGTAATTTAAGGCATCAACAATATCACTGTAGAACCTGTCGATATCGTCCCTGTGTGCTGCACAATTACTGTCGTGACACCTGATGGCGTCCATAGGAGCACGGATGTTACGGAGTTTCCTACGAGTAAGTTTCTTATATCTGGACAGGTCTGATGCTGTGGCATCACGCCATTTGTATGTTTTACTGCCCGTTGTGGCTGAGGGAGCTTCCCGGGGGTCACTTACAGCACTAGATACCTCAATATCTATAGATAAAGGTACATGATCGGAACTCACATAGTCAAACAGAACTTTGATATTGGACACGTTGTCATGGGGCCTGAGGATGTAGTCACACAGTGATCAAGCCATGATGTAGAGCTATGAGACAGGCTAACATGAGTAAAGGTATCATCTGGTAAGATAATCCTGTCCAAGATGTGTAAGGAGTAACTCTCACAGAAAGACACCAGTTCGTCTCCAAAACAACTTGAACGTGCTGTATTAGCGTTGAAGTCACCAATTGTGAACACATATGGAGTTGGAAAGTCCTCGGTGATACGTTTAACAAGACTCAGGCAGTGCAAGTATTCATCCAAGTTTTCAACACTGTCATAGGGGAAATATACACATAGTATAAGACAGTGAAAGTCACCCAGGTTGACTTCAATACCTATAACTCTTAAGCAGTCGTAAGTTTTCACAACACAACTGTTCGCAAGTGACTTCCGCCATAGGATACCGCCGCCGCCATAGGGGCGACCTAAGATAACACGTTCTTCCGTATCCATAAAAGAAACCCCTTGTCCTATAAAGTCACCATGTAATCTGCTCAGAATAGACAATTCATTTTCGAACAACCAGTGTTCCTGCAACAACACAATGTCATGGTTATCACATAACCTGGAAATCTCGTTAGATGAAGTTTTTACATTCTGGCAGTTGAATGAACATATAAGATAAGATAAGATAAGATAAGATAAGCCTTTATTAGTCCCACAACGGGGAAATTCCAGGATTGCAACAGCACAGGGATAGCAACACTCAGAGCAACAATCAGAAGGCAAGAAAAAAAACAAGCAAGCAAGAGCAGCTAATAAACATATGTACGTATTACTATAAAATATATATATACACACACACACACAGACACACAGTGCAGAGCATTGTAGCTGGATGGAATAAATATATGAATATATGAACACACAGTGCAGAGCATTGTAGCTAGATGGAATAAATATGTAAATATATAAACACCCACAGTACGGAGCATTGCAGCTAGGTGGAATAAATATGCAAGTATATAAACACACACAGTGCGGAGCAATGTAGCTAGATGGAATAATATGTAGATATATAAATATATAAACACACCCAGTGCTGAGCATTGTAGCTAGATGGAATAAATATGCAAATATATAAACACACACAGTGCAGAGCATTGTTGCTAGATGGAATGAAACAGCATAACCGTCTACTTAGTTATCCTACATGGTATGATTATGTGCCCATACATATTCTCACCCTCCATAGCGACCGGTATGTTCCTAGTTGTATGCCGGAGGGGACCATTGTGTAAGTCTATTGCATCTTTTGCATTCAAAAAACTATTAGTTTGTTACGTCTTTTTGCTATCTCTGCGAGCAGCCCTGCTTAGGTTGTACAGTCTGACAGCCGTTGGTAGGAAGGACCTACGAAACCTCTCGGTTGTGCACCTGGGATGATGTAGTCTGCTGCTAAATGAGCTCCTCAGTGCATTCAGTATGTCCTGCATAGGGTGGAACTCGGACTCCAGCAGAGATGACAGTTTAGCCACCGTCCTTCTCTCTCCTATCTCCTCCATCGGATCAAGGCGCTGCCCCAGGACAGAGCTAGCTTTCTTAATCAGTTTGTTCAGTCTCTTCCTATCGGCTGCAGTAATGCCACTGCCCCAGCAGACCACTCCAAAAGTGATGGCTGATGCCACCACCGTGTCATAGAATGACTTCAGCAGCGCCCCTTGTACACCAAAAGACCTGAGTCTCCTCAGCAGGAACAGCCTGCGCTGTCCCTTCTTGTAGAGTGCATCAGTATTGTGTGACCAGTCTAGTTTATTGTTCAGATGAATACCCAGGTACTTATAGGATGTCACCATCTCGATGTCTGTTCCCTGTATATTTACTGGTACTGTGAGGGGCTGCCCATGCCTGCGGCAGTCCACCACCAGCTCCTTAGTTTTCCTCGCGTTGATCTGGAGGCAGTTCCGATGGCACCAGTCCACGAAGTCCTGGATAAGCCCTCTGTACTCAGCTTCATCTCCATTGGAGATGAGGCCAACGATCGCAGAGTCATCAGAGAACTTCTGTAGATGGCAGTGTGTTGTGTTGTGTGAGAAGTCCGCAGTATAAAGAGTGAACAGGAAGGGAGCCAGCACCGTTCCCTGGGGGGCCCCCGTGCTACTGATGATCGTGTCGGACACACAGTCCCGGGTTCTCACAAACTGAGGCCGGTTCGTGAGGTAGTCCAGGATCCATGATGACAGGTGCTGGTCCACCCCTGCGCGCAGCAGCTTGTCCTTCAGGATCATCGGTTGGATGGTGTTGAAAGCACTGGAGAAGTCAAAGAACATGATCCTCACCATATTCCCGGGCTTCTCCAGGTGGGACAGAGAACGGTGAAGGAGGAAGATCACCGCATCCTCCACCCCAATGCCATGCTGGTAGGCGAACTGGAGTGGATCCATCGCTGGTTCCACCAGGGGGCGGAGGTGAGCAAGGAGCAGTCTCTCCAGGGTCTTCATCAAGTGGGACGTCAAGGCCACCGGTCTGTAGCTGTTCAGGTCTTTGGGGTGGGAAGTTTTTGGTACAGGTACCACACAAGATGTTTTCCACAGCTGTGGTACCCTCCCCAGTTTCAGGCTCATGTTGAAGATATACGTCACAATCCCACACAGCTGGTCTGCACAGGACTTGAGGAGCTTTGCGCTGATGCCGTCCGGTCCCGGCGCCTTCCTCGCCTTGATCTTCCTCAGCTCCGTCCTCACCTGGGTCCTGGTCAGGGTCAGGATGGGGGGCTGTGTGTTGGGCGTGGGGGGGTGTTGGTGGAGTGGGGAGTGGGCAGCAGGACTTGATTTCTTTAGAGGCAGCAGTGGTTGTTGTGCAGTCAGGGGGGAGGGCGGTTGGTCAAATCTATTGAAAAACAGATTCAGGTTGTTCGCCCACTCCCTGCCCCCTGTGGCCTGGGGGGAGGTATTCTGGAGCCCCGAGATGGTTTTGAGGTTTCTCCAGACCCCGCTGATGTCGCTCTGTTGCAGCTTGTCCTCCATCTTCTTCCTGAAGCTGTCCTTGCCTTCTCTGATCTTTCTCCTCAGCTCCCTCTGTACGGACTTCAGCATCTCCCTGTTCCCTGACCTGAAGATCCTCTTCTTCTCTCTCAGAAGTGTTTTTATCTCAGGGTTGATCCAGGGTTTGTTGTTTGAGTGACGCCGTATGGTCTTGGTGGGAACGGATTTGTCCACACAGAAGCTGAGGTAGCCCGTGAAGGTGTGAATGAGGCCATCGATGTCCTCACCATGTGGATCGCAGAGCTGCTTCCAGGCGGTGGCTTCAAAACAGCCTTGGCTTCAAAACAATATTCTAAGGTTGGTCCTACTATTGAATGAGTATAATGACAAACACAATAATGACAATCACATGTAGATCATTTCCTCTCAAAAAATTGTCGAATGTATAAACCAGATGGCCACACATTTTTGTCAAGCAACTTCTTGCTGCAGCTGGCAGGACATGTAATCTTGAAGGAGGCATAACCATCATACTTGGTTTCTAGTTGCTCAATCTTGAGATCGTCTTTTAGTTTAACGTGAGTATTGATATGGGAGCGTACATGGTGGGGTCTGGTGGTGGGGTCAAGTCGACTGATGAAGACGTGGTGCTTCTTCTGACCTTGACCTTGACCCTGAAGACCGCCATCCCTCCTACCAAACTTCGGTGCAACGCGTAACTGTGAGTAGGGGCGTGACTTGTTGACGACCTGTAACTGTTTCGCGGTCTGATTGGTGGTCGGTTGTTTGTCCGATGATTGGAGTGCATCGGCGTAGGACCTCATCAACTTGTTTATCTTCTTAGTACGGCGACTCTCAACTTCCTTGAACTCAGACTCGCGTTCTTCAGCAATTACAGCAACTATGGTAGATTTGGCAGCCCCAGAAGGGCTGCTGTCGACAGCGTCATCAGAACGGGCCTCTGTGGGGGTGGTGGTCACGACCGCATTCACATCGTCGGCCGTGACAGTAGGAGGAGGACCACAGGCAGCACTGGAAACCGAGGCGTGGACGACAACTGGTACCATGGTCTCATCTTCGCTGGAGATGCTGACAGCACTCTGAGTACTGCCGGCCTCTTCCTCACCTTCTTCATCCTCGTCATCCTTGGCCGGGACGACAGCTGGAGGGGGTGTGTCGCCGAGTTTGGACAATATTGCCGCCACGTCGATCTGGATAGCAGATATCGTTTTGAGCACGGTGACAAAGCTCTCTCCGAGGGACATCACACGGCGCACATCGTTAGACAGTTTGGCAAGGTCAAACGACTCCAGCGAAGCTGGTGGCAAAGCCTTGAGGTTCTGGGCAACGTATTGTGGCGCCTGCTGACCAGCCTCATTCAGCTTGTTGTAGATGTCGGAGATGTTGTTTTTCTTCCGGTTTGAGCCGGACCTCTTTATCATCCGCGATGAACCCTCCTGGGCACTGCTTGAACAGCAGCTTCTTTGCACTTTCAACCTGGTTGTCGTCGTAGAAGTCGCCAACCCATTTCGCAAGAAAGTCCATCGAGGTATTACCCATGTAGTTCTGCATAAAGCACAACAGCTCACAGACGGGCCTCTGACGTGGGGGTGCTGAAGTTGGCCCATGCTGGGGATGGTCAACACCATGGTTGACTCTAGCCATAACTGGCTTTAGTCCATTTAGTCCAGGAGACATTACTGACAGTTATCTAACAAGATACTATCATGTATATAGCGCACCAGCTTAGGTTTATCGAGGTAGCTTTGAAGCCCAACAGGAGTGCCGTTCAGCGAGTCTGATCATTAGATTGGCGGGGGCTAGCGCTAGCTTAGCATTAGCTTAGCATTAGCTTAGCATTAGCTTAGCAATAGCATTAGCTTAGCATTAGCGTGGTAGAGTCTGTGAGTGCACTCTTGTGCGAGTTAATACACACGCGCTCTTGGTTCCACCTCACTTCGGATCAGTTCGCCCTCCGGGGAATAACGGTAGACGACACCAGTATTTACCTTAACACGTGCAAATGACCTTAAGCCCGACTACGTGAATATCTTCACACTGCAGCCGTTAGTCTGGGGAAGCAGGAGAGGCGGAGAAGCGGTCTTTAGAAGTCTGAAACGGGCCAGAGCCGCCAGAACCACCGGAACCTTCACCGGGTCAGCGCTGATTGTCATAAGAGTGTTCCCCACATTTGTTGGTGGCCAACAAAAGTCCTTATTTGTCCATATTTGTTCTTGGGAAGTTTATACACCGCCCTGCACTTGAAGAAAGTCACAGACCCATCCGGAAATCCAAAGACTACAGCTATGATAAAATTCTGGATGGGGTCATACCTCAGAAAGAAAAAACTGTTATCCAGAGATTTGACTGTTCCAGTGTCTTTTAATTTGTCACCAGCTTATGTTTTAATAGAAAAGTTTTTAAAGCACTTTAAATTAGAGCAAGAAGAATTGGATATTTTAACTAACCACCGTTCGCTCATCTCTGTTGTGCAGGAGCGGGAACAAGTGAGTCCAGTGCGTGGGCTTGCAGTTGGTGACCCCTCCATTATTTGGCGCAATGTAAACCATCCTGCTCTCTCAAACAGACTCTGGGACCTGTCTTGGATGGTAGCTCATGAGATTCTCCCAGTCAGAGCCGTCATGCATTCCCGGGGCATGTCAGGAACTGCAACCTGCCCTCAACCAGGTTGTGATGAACCAGAGACAGTGAGACATTTGCTCTGGGAGTGCAGTGCTGCCATAGACCAGTGGGCCACAGCCGGCTCCTTGCAATTCCCGAGCTTACCAGCAAGGGAGGTCCTGTCTGCACAAGTAGTGCTATACGGGGTGAGTTACGATGGAAGAGGAAGAAATACTTTGTCGGTAGAAGAATGGCTCACCCTGTCTACTATCAAAGACGCCATTTGGACCTCTAGAAACTTACTGGTAAGGAAGCACATGCAGATCCCCCCCCCCCCCCCGCGGCTGTGCTCCATATGGCGAAAAGAATCAGACAAATAGAAGGTGTATGCAGCAGATTAAGGACACAGCCGCAAAGAAGAATCGCCTCTGTGCCCATTCGGATGAGGGAGCCGGAGGCCCACAGGGAAAGGTCGAAGCAGCAGCGGCCTGGCTCTCCGGGAGAGGCAGGAGGGAAGGAGCATCAGGGTGAGGATCTCCTCTGAGCAACAGGATCCCGAGAGGTTTAAATGTTTGAGAAGGTAGGATGAGGAATGTTGATAGGGACTCACCCCGCTCCTGCACAAATTTGATGTTAAAATGTAATTTTTGTAAAAACTTTTTTATGTTCTTTTATATAGATTTTAATGAATAGTATTTTATCTTCTGCCTTGTATAATTTGTACAGAAAAGTTGTTGCCACTACATTTTACGTGTCCTTGTTGGGCTTCTTGTATTGTGTTATTTGTGTACACCAGGTTTAAAATATTTGTAAATAAGTGAATTTGTTCCTGTATTGTTAAATAAACACGTTCAAAAGAAAAATCTGTTCTTATCAGTTTAATATCTGATACGTCCCCTACCCGGGGACCATATATTAAATTGATTTTTGGAACAGGGAGATGGAATAGGGGCTTGCTCCGTCCACTCCACGCATCGACCTGGTATTGCAGTATCTCCAGGAACGGTGCACCCCCCTTAATAATGTATAATAAAAAACGATTGTTTATTTCAGTCTTTGAGCAAAGTTCTGAATAGCTACATATACGTTCTCTTGTCTTCCATTCCAAGTCAAAAGGGGCAAGTGGTGGTAGTGCATAATAGATATCGCTAGATGTCGCCTTGACTACTGCTGTTCATTTCAAATGAATGTGTCAATGAGAAACGTACGATAGTGGTGAGAAATGGTCCGGCATTTTTAACACACTTAACTTTCTCTGGTCGAGATTTTAAGCTCTTAAATATTTATGGTTATAATGATAAACAAAATAGGTACAATCTCTTACAAGACTTGAAGTCCCACATGTTGGGTAAGACACACCTAATTGTAGGAGGTGATTTTAATTGTATTTTAAACCGGCAGGACAGCAAAGGGGCAGGAGAGGATTTTGAAGTTAACAAAACATTTGTTTTATTAAAAGGTATACATCGGGATTTTAATCTCTTAAGATTGTTTTAAGACTATGCATCCCAGAGAGGAGAGCTTCACCTGGTTCAGTGGTGATGGCACCAGAGCTTCTCGTATTGACTTCCTCTTTACTCCAGACTGTCTGCCAACCGATGCTAGATTAACCCCTGTCTTTTTCTCCCATCACCTCATGTTATCATGCACTCTTTCATTGGCTTTGGGTGTGACACAAGGGAGAGGTCTGTGGAAACTAAACTGCTCCCGTTTAGAAGATGAAAATATACTTCATCAGTATAGGGAGCGGTACAAAGAGTGGCAGACCCTACAAGACTTTTATGATACACGTGCACAGTGGTGGGAAATGGTGAAGGAAAGGACACAGACCATTTTTAAAAGAGTGGGAAAAGAGAAAAAATACCGAGAAAACAGATTCGTGATGGGACTGCAAAAACGTTTACATTATTTTAACTTAAAACAACTGTGGTTAGATTTTATTGATGAAATAAGGCAAGTAAAGGAAATGTTACTGCTGACAGAAATTCAAAGTAAAGGTGTCATTTTAAGAAGCAGGGAATGGGAAATGGAGGAGGGAAAGAAGTGCACAAGATATTTTTGTAAGAAAATCATTAATAAAAGGGGATTTTTAAAGTTGAAAAAGAAATGGATGCACAGTGGAAAGTACAAAAGAAATAATAGATTGTGTTGACGATTTTTATGGAGATTTATAAAAAGAAAAAACTGTTAATACTGACACCATGACTGCAGTTTTACAAACCATCAAAGAAAAAGTAAGTGATGTGCTTGCTTTTAACCCAAGATTTTAACATCCAAGAGGTAAATAAAGCTTTATCCAGTTTAAAGAAAGAGAAGTGCCCAGGTCAAGATGGCCTTCCTTTGGAATTTTATTTAACCTTTTGGTTAAACAAACAACAATCCACAGGATCTGGTTGGTGTTTTTAAAGAATTTGACAAACTTGACCGACTTCCTGACAGTTTTAGAGTAGGGATAGTCAAGACTATAAAAACAAAACCCCTCCATCATTTGGCACAATGTAAACCACCCTGCTCTCTCAAACAGACTCTGGGACCTGTCGTGGATGGTAGCTCATGAGATTCTCCCAGTCAGAGCCGTCATGCATTCCCGGGGCATGTCAGGAACTGCAACCTGCCCCCAACCAGGTTGTGATGAACCAGAGACAGTGAGGCATCTGCTCTGGGAGTGCAGTGCTGCCATAGACCAGTGGGCCACAGCCGGCTCCTTGCAATTCCCGAGCTTACCAGCAAGGGAGGTCCTGTCCGCACAAGTAGTGCTATACGGGGTGAGTTACGATGGAAGAGGAAGAAATACTTTGTCGGGAGAAGAACGGCTCACCCTGTCCACCATCAAAGATGCCATCTGGACCTCTGGAAACTTGCTGGTAAGGAAGCACTTGCAGATCCCCCCCGCGGCTGTGCTCCATATGGTGACAATAATCAGACAAATAGAAGGTGCACACAGCAGAACATGGACACAGCCACAAAGAAGATTCGCCTCTATGCCCATAGTGAACAGTATTTTATCTTCTGCCTTGTATAATCTGTACATAAAAAGAAAAACAAAATCAGTTCTTGCCAGTGCATTTTACATGTGTCCTTATTGAGCTTTTTGTATTGTATAATTTGTGTACAACAAGTTCAAAATATTTGTAAATAAGTGAATTTGTTCCTTTCTTTTCCTTTTCGGGTAGCGGGGGGTGGGGGGCTGGAGCCTATCCCAGCATCTTTTGGGCGAGAGGCAGGGTATACCCTGGACAGATCGCCAGTCCATCGCAGGGCCAACACAGAGAGACAGACAACCTTTCACTCTCAGTCATACCTAAGGACAATTTAGAATCCCCAGTTTTGATGCCAATTAACCTAACTTGCATGTTTTTGGCATGTGGGAGGAAACTGGCGAAATCCCGGAGTAAACCCACGCAGACACGAGGAGAACATGCAAACTCCACACCCATCACTGTTGGTCGGGGGTTGGGATCGAACCCAGGATCCCCCGGCCAAGACTGAGTTGCTGTACTGCCGCAGTGCTAACCACTCCACCACCGCGCCGCCAAAGGATTAAGCGGAAGAAGATGAATGAATGAATGAATTTGTTCCTGTATTGTTAAATAAACACGTTCAAAAGAAAAAAAAAAATCTGTTCTTATCAGTTTAATATCCGATATGTCCCCTACCCGGGGACCATATATTAAATTGCCCAGGTCAAGACGGCCTTCCTTTGGTATTTTATTTAACCTTTTGGGATATTTTAGTACAAGATTTGGTTTGTGTTTTTAAAGAATTTGACAAACTTGACCGACTTCCTGACAGTTTTAGAAGTAGGGATAGTCAAGACCATAAAAACAAAGAAAAGACAGCCCTGAAGAAGACTATAAACTTTATAGCAAAATTTTAGTGACACGTATGACATTTGATTTTAAATGAATTAATCCACCCGGATCAAGCCTGTGCTGTGCCAGGGAGAAGGATCACTGATGGCCTCGTACTGATCCGCGATACCATCTGTTATGTGAGAGACAGAAATATTTGGCTAGTAGTTTTAAATTTAGACTTTGAAAAAGCCTTTGATCGGGTCTCGCACCAGTACCTCTTTCAGGTACTGCAAAAAGTGGGTTTTCCAGAAAGTTTTCTAGAGTGGGTGGGGTTGCTGTACCAGTATAATCTGGTAGCAGGAGGGAAGGAGCACCAGGGTGAGCATCTCCTCTGAGCAACAGGATCCCGAGAGGTTTAAATGTTTGGGAAGGTAGGATGAGGAATGTTGATAGGGACTCACCCCGCTCCTGCACAAATTCAGTGTTAAAATGTTAATTGTTCCAGTATTGCCTTGGTCTTGTCTCCCCTCTGGTCCCCTGTGTGTGATTATCTGTTCAGCCCCGGCCATCCTGTTTTCTGTAACCATGCCCTGCCGTCTGTGTTTGCCCCTGCATGTTACTTCTTCTCCTGCTTGTTACTGTTCTGTGTTATGTGTGCCTATATATACTAGTGCATACCCATGTATGCCCGTAGAAACCCGTGCATGCCCATAGAGGGGATGCATTGGAACAGAATTCTTGCCAGTAACAGGACAGTTGGTATAGCAACACAGCACTAAGTGGCAATCACATGTGATGGCTTTTATATGCAGCAAAACATAAAAATCACACAAAATATGCCCTGCCATCTGGGGCTGTTTGCCCCTGCTTGTTACTTCTTCTCCTGCCTGTCACTGTTCTGTGTTATGTTGTTTACCTGTGTCTATATACGTATATGTCTTGTAGGGAGTCATGTGCTCTGTCTATGTGTTGTCATATAGACATCATCTGGTGGGTCGTCTTCGTTGTTCAGACCACTGAAGGGTCTCCTCCTGTCTCAGACGGCTGTCTTGTTCACAGTCATGCCTGTGAGCGTACTGGTGGAACCTGAGGTGTTTCATGTTCATGGCATCCTTTCTGATGTGCAGCAGTTCAGGAGTTCCTTGCAGCGGAGGACAACGGACAGAGCTGTGTGGAGGAATCTGATCAGAACTAAATGAAACAGTCATTGTTGCCCCCGACAGACTGCTATGATGGGGATGGGGGGGGGGGGGTTGCTCTCCAGCTGGTGGGTGGTATTCTTCTTCGTTCAGACCGCTGGTTGAGGGATAGGTGCGTCATAATTCCAGTTCATGGGCATGATCCTGAAAAAGTGGCTTTCGACCCTGTTCAGGAAGGCCCGTGCATGCCCATAGAAACCAAGAAACCGGAGCACCCAGAGAAAATCAGCACTTTGCTTGGCATTTTACACATTTGTTAGTGTAGACTGGCATTCGTCAAGGTTACACATTTGCCGTCATGTAGGCATGGCGAGTCATCCTATGATGCCTGAGTTCATATGATGCGCTATGATGATGAGGCAGAGATCATAGGCCATCCTATGATGTCCTAGAAACATGCTTTAAAGTCTGTCATACCCTGTGCTGATGAAGGGTGTCCTGCCTCAGACAGGTGCGATGTACAGATGCTCCTTCTCCTTCTTCTTCGTTGAGACCACTGGTTGAGGGATAGGTGCTTCGTAATTCCAGTTCATGGACAGAATCATGAAAATCTGAGCAAAAAGAGGCTTTCCGGCATGGACTCACTGTATATGATATCATAAAGGCATGAAGGCAGGCTTGATGTATATGACATCATAAAGACATATTTGTCTATGTGCCGTGGGCTTGATGTATATGACATCATAAAGACACATTTGTCTATGTGCCGTCACATAGGCATCGTGAGTCGTCTTATGATGCCCGAGTTCATGGTCTATATGACAACATAAAGACATATTGTCTATGTGTCCTATAAAGCCTGAGTTCAAAGACACATGGTCTATATGACATCATAAAGGCACATTTGTCTATGTGTCCTATGATGCCGGAGTTCAAAGACATGTTCTATATGACATCATAAAGACACAATAAAGACACATTTGTCTATGTGCCATCATATAGGCATCGCGAATTGTCCTATGATGCCTGAGTTCATGGTCTATATGACAAAGACACATTTGTCTATGTGCCGTCATATAGGCGTCGCAAATCGTCCTATGATGCCTGAGTTCATGGTCTATATGACATTATAAAGACACATTTGTCTGTGTTCTATGATGCCTGAGTTCAAAGAAACATGGTCTATATGACAAAGACACATTTGTCTATGTGTCCTATGATGCCTGAGTTCATAGGACGTCCTATGATCTATGATGTTCAGGCAGAGATCATACGCCGTCCTATGAAGCATGACAGACACACACAGATTTCTTGCTTTTATAGAGTGATGTCTTTTAGTGAGTCCTGCGGTCTGTATGACGTCATATAACCATCCCTCAGAGATCATTGGAACATCAGCCTCACGGTTTGTCTGACATCATATAGACTACGGTTTATATGCCGTCATATAGACATGTAGACGGTCCTATGATGGCCGACATCATAGGATCATCATAGGACATCATGCAGACATCATGGGAACATCATAGGCGGCCTATGATCGTGACACACAGACAGACAAACTGACAGATTTCTTGAATTTAGAGTGATAATTAGATTGGTTCTTGAATAATTTGCACCTGTGACCTCTTATAATGTCGGCCCTTCTGAATGCTTGATACCCACCTTTGATGTGCAAATATTACGCTTTAGGTGTTTTTATTCTACAGTAAAATGGTGGTAAGTCGTAAACTGCTGACATTTCAACGAAAAACTCCTAACCTGTTTAATTGGCGATACCTCTGCTCATGCGCAGATCTCTGGCCTCAATATCGTCTCCATCCATCCATCTTCTTCGGCTTAATCCTTTTCGGGTCGTGGGGGGGCTGGAGCCTATCCCAGCATCTTTGGGCGAGAGGCAGGGACACCCTGCAACACAGAGAGACAGACAACCATTCACTGTCACATTCATACCTAAGGACAATTTAGAATCCCCAGTTTGATGCCAGTTAACCTAACTTGCATGTTTTTGGCATGTGGGAGGAAACCGGAGAAATCCCCGAGTAAACCCAAGCAGACACGGGGAAAACATGCAAACTCCACACAGATCACTGTTGGTCGGGGGCTGGGATCGAACCCAGGATCCCCAGGCCAAGGGTGAGTTATTGTGCTGCTGCAGTGCTAACCACTCCGCCACCGCGCTGCCCTCAATATCGTCTCCCACCTGCAATAAGGTCGCATCATATTACAGTTCAGCAACTTCGCTCGAATTTGTGGAGCAGAACCCAGTTGAGCAGAACCCAGCTCAGGTAAATTTTTCTATTATTTAAACAGACTTATTGGCTGTTTCCCTTTTATATTGATAACCTGCAGTGTTAACTTTAATTGTCTGTGACCCGGTGATAGAAAAGTTTAACTGAATTTCAGTCACATAATTAACGGTCACAGTTGACTAGCTAGCTTGCTCAAACTAACGCTTCATCCTGTGTGTGTGTATGTGTTTTCTGGCCCGTTTTTATCCGAGGAAAACGGACAGGTGTCGATACCGTGAGTTAATTTTCGGTTGATAGTTTAATAGAAAAAGGTCAACCAAACGGATAATTAACGCCATGACTTGCATTTCACATGGGCGGGTTATTGGTCGGTAGTTAATTGGTGTCAATAAGCAGAAGGTGGGGTTGGCAAACAACTCGTAAAGATATTTATGCAGATTTTCAGCAGTAACTGAAGTTTTTGTGGAGTTTGACCTCTCACGGCGGTACATTATTTAAAGTGCGTTTTGTAAGTGGTTAATGAAGTTATGGCAGACGAGGCTGAGATGCCAGTAAACACATTTTTTCATGGCGTTGTTCATCCTGTTGAACAGTAGGTGGCAGCAGGAGAACGGATGCTCTCCAGTAAACTGAAGGAAAGGAAGAGGAAATGTTTGTGGCGTTGGCGTGTTAGCGTTGCTTTGTTTGTCAACTTTTAGTCTTTTGTCTAAACACTGGACGTGGATTTTAACGTCCTTACTAGCGGTGTGATGGTTGGTGGTTCACCCGAACTTCATATTGTGGTGTTTGTAATTTCTGTGAGAGAAAAGGGAATACGGATACCGCGTTGCATTATGGGAAACACAATTGACGTCCTTATTTTCTGCAAGTTGTACCCATTTTTTAAACGACACATTAGCAGTGACGAACGATGCGAATCTGTTTGTTTTGTTGTTGTTATTGTGATCATTGCAGTGAACTCACACACCGTTAGTGAGACTGATGATGTGCAGAATGACCCCCTTTCTGCCGACGTTTTCTCGGTATCGCTTCTCGGCCTTTTGGCTAAGATCAAGTGTAGTATCTGTTCTTATCAGTTTAATATCTGATACGTCCCCTACCCGGGGACCATATATTAAATTGATTTTTGGAACAGGGAGATGGAATAGGGGCTTGCTCCGTCCACTCCACGCATCGACCTGGTATTGCAGTATCTCCAGGAACGGTGCACCCCCCCCAATGATGTATAATAAAAAACGATCATTTATTTTATTCTTTGAGCAAAGTTCTGAATAGCTGCGTTGCGTATACGTTCTCTTGTCTTCCGTTCCAAGTCAAAAGGGGCAAGTGGTGGTAGTGCATAATAGATATCGCTAGATGTCGCCTTGACTACTGCTGTTCATTTCAAATCAATGTGTCAATGAGAAACGTACGATAGTGGTGAGAAATGGTCCGGCATTTTTAACACACTTAACTTTCTCTGGTCGAGATTTTAAGCTCTTAAATATTTATGGTTATAATGATAAACTAAATAGGTACGATCTCTTACAAGACTTGCAGTCCCACATGTTGGGTAAGACGCACCTAATTGTAGGAGGTGATTTTAATTGTATTTTAAACCGGCAGGACAGCAAAGGGGCAGGAGAGGATTTTGAAGTTAGCAAAACATTTGTTTTATTAAAAGGTATACATCGGGATTTTAATCTCTTAAGATTGTTTTAAGACTATGCATCCCAGAGAGGAGAGCTTCACCTGGTTCAGTGGTGATGGCACCAGAGCTTCTCGTATTGACTTCCTCTTTACTCCAGACTGTCTGCCAACCGATGCTAGATTAACCCCTGTCTTTTTCTCCCATCACCTCATGTTATCATGCACTCTTTGAGTGGAAAAAGAGAAAAAAAAAATCGGTGGCTCCCTCTGCTTCAAGTTGTTCTGTAGGTGACTTCTTAGTGCTTTTGCGGCCTCTGTGTATATTTATGCCACTCATTTCTAAAATGTTTTATATATATGACTCGAGTTACGTGTTCTAAGTGGCGTTTCAATATAAAGACTGATACGAGCTCTTAACTTTTTTTTTTCCAAAACTTTATTAAGAACAAGGTGAAAGTACAAAGTTTTGACGTAGATGTGATAAACATGGCAATTAACAATTTTTTTATCTAAATTGTGTAGTTCAGTCAACAGTCTTACAAGAGGTAAGAAGGATAAGATGAAGTAGTAAGAATAGTAAATAATAATAAGATAAAGTAACTAAAAGCATAATAAAAGTAGACAAAAAGAGAAACGGGGGGTTCTTTTCAGTCCAGAGTGTCCAGAGTTCTAGGGGTTTTCCATGAGTTTCCGATCATCGACCAAACAGTGGAGTTTCACAGCATTCCGCTTCTTCATGTGTTTCAGTGATGAGAAAAAAAGGCAGAGTTCTTTATGAAATACATTAAAATTTGGCTTGCATTTTAAAAATCTATTTTTGTGTACATAAAATTTTCCCAAGATTACGAGGGTGTTAATAGACATATCATGCAATGAGTTCTTAATAATAAAGCCATACAAAATATTCTGACAGTTAAAAACAGGGGTTGGTACATGTTTAGATAACCAGTGATGAAAATCATCCCAAAACGCAATGGTGTACATACAGTAAAAGAAAATGTGATCTGTACTTTCTATATGTTCATTACAAAAGGAACAGTTATTGTTCTCAAAGCCAAAGCGTTTACTTAGAAACTCAGCAGAAGGATAAATTCCATTTAAAACTTTATAGTGGATCTCTTTTGCTTTTGGTGAAATAGGAAATTTAAAGAATTTAGATCTTAGAATTTGAGCTTCTTTTTTGGAGAAAAAATTAAGAATAGCAGCTCTAGAAACTGTTGCTGGGAAGATTTCTTTATTAAATATTTTCCTAATCGTTAAATTGTTTAATTTTGAGTCATCTAGGCGGAAACCATTCACCAAAAGCAAAGGGAGGTTTGGGCAAGAGCCAAATCTATTTAAAGTTGAGGCCATTAGTATAACTGTCTGAGGTATTGCCTCCATTACTTGGTTATATTCTCGTTTATCATTTATGTTATATTTAGCACAGAAATTCTCAAAAGTTAAAATATTCCCTGTGCCGTCTAATAAGTGTAGTACAGACCAAATGCCCTTATTTTGCCAGTTTTGTAGGAATATTGATTTGTGTTTATATAGTACATATCTACAATTCCACAGAGGGGTCATATGAGGGCTAAAATTATGTTTATAAATCAATCTCCAATATAGTAAGACCTGTTGATGAAATGAGGAGAGTTTATAGGGGAGCTTTTTTAGGTCATAGTCACATCTGAGCAGGAATTCAATGCCCCCAAATTTAGCAAAAATTTCATTGGGAATATGAAACCAGAAATGTTTGGGTTGTTTAATAAATTGTCTCAGCCAGTTAATTTTGATGGTGCCATTAATGCATTCAAAGTCTATAGCTTTAACACCACCTTCCTCATATTCTTGAATCATGGTACCTTTTTTAATATAATGTGTTTTCCCTTTCCAGATATAATTGAAAATGGTTTGATTGATGGCTTTAACGGCATCTTTGGGCATTGGTAATGAATGGGCTGGATAAATAAATCGGGAGATGCATTCCATTTTTGTCAGAAATGTTCTTCCTATGATGGAAATATCTCTTTGAGACCAGGAGTTGAGATAAGTTTTTGATTTCTCCAAGCAATTCCATATATTGAGCTTGACTAATTGATCAACATCTTTAGTGATATGCATGCCCAAATATTTCACTGTTTGTTTGACGGGAATGGTATGAATGGCTGATAGACTGCAATCATGAATAGGTAATAATTCACATTTACCTAGATTCAGTTTAAGCCCAGAGGCTTTAGAGAAAACATCTATATAATTAAGAATTTTAGGGACTTGATCAGAGTTGTGCATGAATATGGCTGTGTCGTCAGCCGGTTGGCTGATTGTTAGTTGTTTTCCAAATACTGTTAATTTATCAAAGTCAGAGTTTTTTATAAAAATTGAGAGCATTTCAGCTGCTGCAATGAACAGCAGAGGCGAAACCGGGCAGCCTTGTTTTATTCCTTTGCCTATTGAAAATCTAGGGGAGGCACCATGTGGTGATAGAACTGAGCTGTTGGTATCCGTGTAAATTAGTTTTATAAAGTCTAAAAAGTGCTCCCCAAAACCAAAAAGCTCTAAGGTCCTAAACATAAATTTGTGTTCAATCATATCAAAAGCTTTAAAAAAATCCAAAAATAAAATAAACCCCTCGTCAATTAGGTCCCTATAGTCAAGTAAGTCCAATACCAGGCGTATATTGTTGTGTATTGAGCACCCTTTAATAAAACCTGATTGTGTCTCTGAGATAAGATCAGTGATGCCAGTTTTGAGTCTGTTGGCATAAATATGTGTTAAAATTTTGTAATCATTATTAAGTAAAGTAATTGGTCTGAGATTATCAATCAATTTTGGGTCCTTGCCAGGTTTGGGAATTAATGTGATGACTCCTTGTTTCATAGTATTTGGTAAAACTGATGTAGCACGGATTTCCTTTAACATATTAAAAAATAAGTCTTTTAGGTTAATCCAGAAGTGCCTGTAAAAATTGGCTGTCAAGCCGTCTGAGCCAGGTGATTTGTCTAGAGCTAAGGATTTTAAAGCTTTCTCAACTTCCTCCATTTGGATCTCTGCGTCACATGATTTTCTAAAATATTCATCAATTTTCGGTATCCGTCCTGAAATGGATTCAAAGAAACCCTCTGCATTAGTATGCGAGTAAGAGGAGGAGTATAATTCACTGTAAAATTTAAATATTTCTTTAGAGATCCTCACAGAATCAGTACATTCTTTACCATCAATTATAAGAGACTTAATGGCATTTCGTTCTTGTCCTCTTTTCTCAAGCCTACAGAAGTATGCTGAGCTTCTCTCTCCCTCCTCTATCCATTTCGCTCTTGACCTAATATATGCTCCTTTGGCTTTATTAATATAGATGTTATCTAGGGAAGAGTGCAATAAAATCAGTTTTTGTTTGTCCTCTTCACATAAGGAGTGTTTGTTGCATATTAAATGGATCTCTTTTACAATATCCATTTCTTTTTGTTTATTGGCTCGGCTTATGACTTTGCTGTATGAAATGGAAATCTGACGGATTTTAAATTTAAGAAATTCCCATTTCTCCCTGTAAGTTGACAATAATGTATCTTTAGTTATACTGTCGATTGTCCTTTTAACATCCTGACAGAAAGGGTCATGTTTGAGAAGATTTGAATTAAATTTCCAGTAGCCTTTATTTCTTCTGACTGCGCTAGTGGGAGTTATGGTTAACTTGATCATACAATGATCTGTAAGCGGAGCTGCAGAAATTGAGGTATTTATGTCTATATTAGGTTGGAATTCAGAAATAAGCCAGTAGTCTAATCGCGATTTAATGGTGCCATCAGGTTTAAACCAAGTAAAGGTTTGAGTATCTGGATTTAACGCACGCCATATGTCACTAAGCTGAAATGTGTTACAGAAGTCTAGTAAAGTGGTATTATACTGATGATTAGGAAATCTTGAAGGTTGCCTATCAAGCCATTCATCCATAACCATATTGTAGTCGCCACCCAACACAAAAACAGGATTGATATATATTTGGGATAATTCCTTCAATATGTTAGTCACGTCTGTAATTAATTGTTTGTTCTGACTGTGGTTAATAAATCCATAAATGTTAACAAGAATCAAGAATTGTTTGTGTATTTCAAAAACGCAAATAATCCAGTGTCCTGTGTCATCTCTTTTGGTTGCAACTACTTTCCCAGGAAAGTTATTTAGGAGTATGGCGACCCCTGCTGATCTATTTGTGCCATGACTATAGTATATTTTTTCTCCCCATTGATTTGTCCACATTTTTTCATCTGTATTGTTGCTGTGAGTCTCCTGAATAAGATAACAATGTGCTTTTTCATTTTTAAGGAATAGAAATGTAGCCTTTCTTTTTATAGAGTCTCGTAAACCCCTAGCATTAAGTGATGCAAAAGAAAAGATTGTAATAAAAGACAAAGGATGAAAAAGAATAAGGAAAAAATTAAAATAATAATAAAATAAAAATAACAAGTAGATAAACGGTTTAGGTTGTTACTTTGGACCAAGTACACTTGAAGAAAGCCCCTGATTAAATTGCTAAATATATGTTTTAACTCATAACTTTTTTCCCCTTTTTTTTTTCCTTCCCTTTTTTCCTTTTTCTTCCTCTTTTTTCCTTCTCCTTCTTTTCCTTTTTTCCCTTTTCTTTCCCCTTTCCCTTCCTCCTTTTCCCCCAAGCTGCACGCTTGTTATGACAGAATCCAAAAACCTAATCTATAAAATTATCGAAAATATGTAATGCAAATTATCAAAATGGCATTGAAAAGGAGCTGCCTTATAAATCTACCCTTCAAAAAAAAAAAAAAAAGATTCAGGAACCTGAGTAAAAGTAGCATGTAAACATTTCCAAATGACAGCTGCCAGGAACACAGCGTACTTCAAAAGGGGACTATGAAATGACTCTCTATAAAGTAAACATTGAAGTAGCTTAGCAACATGTACAGAACATAAAAGAGTCAAAGTGCTTGTTCAGCCATAGTTGTGAACCAGACCCTTAGATGCTGACTCTTCTACCGTCGATGTATCCCACATGGCCTTTATACCAGACGTTTTTCCCAGCTGCACGGGCTTGCTCCATCTGTGGCCATGCTGCTGCGCGGGCATCCCTGTCGGCTTTACAGAAATCTTGCTTGAATCGGATCCCGGCTATTCTGCAGAATTTGGAGTTTTTGGTCAGCCTCCAAATTTCTTCACAGTGGTATCTCATGACAAACTGAAGAATAACCTGGCTGTTTCTCCCATTTTCACGTTTTCCCAGGCGGTGGACATTATCAACAATAGTGCCCATGGTCGTTGCCCACTGCGGTGCAATTTCTGACAGAATGTGGATTACCTCCTCACGGATCATTTCGTTATCCTTTTCTTTGATCCCGTGTATTTTAAGGTTCCAGCGCCTCTTGTACCTCTCCAGCTCAGTAACCCTTTCCTTTAGCTCTTCGTTTTCTTGTATAAGCTTGGGGATGTCTCTCTCAAAGCTCTGTAGTTTGGTCTGGCAATTTTTGATGTCAGCAGTATTAATTTCAACAAGAAGGGTGATGCTGGCTACCATTGTGGCGGTTTCCCTTAACTGCGCTCCAAAATCATCAACTTTGGTGGTTAGTTTTGTGATAGCATCTACCAAGTTGTCGTAAGATTGCTCTTGGACGGTTTTCATCTTGGAAAGTGGCGGAGCAGAGGACTTAGTTGGAGTGACGGGAGAACTTTTTCTCTTACCAGGACCGCTACTAACAGAGGTTTCCATCGGGGTGTAGTCATGGTCAGTAGTAGCTGTTGTTAGCTTAGCGTTCGTTTTCCCGCCGGACATATTAGTCGGATTTGATTAGTTTCCTGTGACAGAAACTTGCGTTCAAAATCACCAATTGAACTTACTTGCTTTGAAGCTGTCAGCTCTGAAAATGTTTTCAGTCTGAATATGAGTTATTGTCCAAGTTTCGGGGCTGGAGAATGCGGGTTTAGAAGAGCGAACTGGTCCGGATCGCCATCTTCCGGAAGTCGAAGATTAGGGAGTCGATACAAGCTCTTAACTGCACAGCTTCTCACAACGCCGTCTTTCCCGGAAGCCGTGTTTTTATTAATTTATTGGATGCTAGGTGCTGATGTGCTCAGTACTTATATTTGTTTTTAAAATAATTTTCTGAGCATGTGTTTAAACCTTTTTCTTGTCTAGTAGACTAATGCGAAGTCACATTTCTTTGTGGAAAGCCCCCCCAATAAGGGAGGCATGAGGTATGCCTTGATAGGTATGTGTTTCCTGACCAATGAAAGAAAAATCCAAACTGGAGAAAAACAAAACAAAGGTATTGTTTTGTATTGTGAGAGCGGCAGCTGATCCAGAGGATTGTTAATTACCTCACCCTGGGTGCACTTTGAAAAGATGATGTCAGCTCCGTCCATTTGTGTTTGTAGTTTTTAATTTACGTATTTTCATAACCTTATTCCTTAATAGTTTGACAACAACCTACACTGTTATTTACGTGGAAATTTATCTTTTAAATTGACAGACATCATATGTGTAACTCGTGGAAAATATGATCGGGATCAAAATTTAATTTTGCTCTTGCCATAAATTTCAATGGAGATTTTTTTTTCCATTCCAGGTCCCATATGCGGAATTAGAGGGGGCGTGACTTGGGCTCTCTATAGTCTCTACAGCAGGACCCCCAGGAATAAGGTGGATTAGAGCGCATATGTACTGAACAAACAGTTTGATGTATTTGATTCTGAAACCCCTTTGACTTTAATTCTGAAAGGTTTACCCTAGCATGTGCAGTTGACTAGATTCTTTTTATGATAATACAGCCTCTCTTACACAACAAAAATGGACAGTAACTCTGAAGGCTGCAGCTTGTAGTTTTGAAGCAGTTCCACAGCCTGTGAAATCCTGTCCACTACAACGGTGTTTTTTTCCTCCACTCTCCAGAGAAATGGGGGCAGCAAAGAGACTGTCAGCTGCCTCCCCAAACAGGAAGTCAAAGGAACAGGAAGTGGTTGTCCTGCTAACATTAGCATGCTTTCCGTGTGTTTTTATTAATTTTTCTGTATGTTATGTGCTGATGCAATGGTGTCTGAATGAAGTATGGTTAATATTTCACTTACTTAATCATCTGTTGGGCTGTTAGTCATTAGTAAGATGGTTAATGAATTGATTTTGCTGCGGTTTTCAGTTAGCTTATTATACACTGGTGCCACAATGCATTATGGGAACCCTGCTCAGTACTCATATTTATTTTAAAATAATCTTGTGAGCATGTTTTGAAACCTTTTTCTTGTCTAGTAGACTAATGCAATATCATCTTTCTTTGTGGTACTTTAAATATTTCAGTATGATCACCATCAGTGAGTATAGTATGTCTGTGAATGACTCGTGACTCCGTGAGCAGAGCAACTCATACTTACCTGGCAGGGGAGATACCATGATCAAGAAGGTGGTTCACCCAGGGTGAGGCTCAGCCATTGCACTCCGGTTGGGCTGACCTCTGCGAATTCCCCAAATGTGGGAATCTCGACTGCATAATTTCTGGTAGTGGGGGACTGCGTTCGCGCTCTCCCCTGATAATATGTACAAAAAAAAAACTAGCTTTATTTGTTTGTTTTTTGCTAATAATCCAAAGAGAACTGTTCTTCACTGTATTGCCGTTAGTGATGTTGCGCTGAAGCCACACTGCGCGATACTGTATTGAACATGTGAAGCAGAACTGTCACGGAGATGTTTTGATGCCTGCTTCCGGCTGCCCCAAAATCACGTCACCATTCTAAAATGAGGCTCCGTGACGTCAGTTATATTATGAAAGACATACATATTTTACTTGCTTTTCAGAAAATAACTTTTATTGCACAATTGATCAAACCGGAATCTGTGAGACCGTGACATTTTGAATTTCTTCAACTCTGTCAGATGCAGTATGCATGTCAAGGCATACCTCATGCCTCCCTTATTGAGGGGGGGGGGGGCTTTCACACCTGTACTGAGTACTTAAAAACTGTATTTATCGGCAGATGAAAGAAAACTGAAGCAAAAAAAAAAACAAACAAAAACCAAACAAACAACAACAATTGCAACATGAACTATTTCAAACATATTTATTCAAATGTACACTTATATGGACACAATCTTGAGCCATAACTTTTTGGTAATGTGAAAATAAGCCAAGTAGCACAAAAAAAAATAAATTAAAAAAAATAAATGATAATTTTAATAATAAATAAAAAAAACAATATTTTTCAAATTTACATTAGTACAAGGTAGATTGCTTAATTTGAAAGTACACAATAAGAATAATTCTGAATATAGTTCTTAATTGTCAGCTAGATATACAGTGATCCCTCACTTATCGCGTTTAATGGGGACCAGAACCGACCGCGAAAAGTGAAAAACCGCCAAGTAGCGTCACCCCCCCCCTCCAAAGGCGTCACAAGCACTATTTTGCACAAAAAGGCACAAGAGAACAGCGAAAAGTGCCACTAAGCAACACGAGCGATAAAGAACAATGAATGCGGTCTTCCTTCGCTGGGTATGGGCGCTCTGCAGGGCGAGAAGCTGGGTAAAACGTCTCGGCCAATCAGCTTGCGAGGTAAAATGTCTCGGCCAATCAGCTTGCGAGATTCCCGAGCGGTGAAGAGGTGGGCGGAGAGGAGTGGAGCGGTGGTCAGAGAGGTGGATTTTGAGTTGTGCGGGCTCTCCGTGGTGATACCTGATGTTCTAATGTAGTCTCCCTGCCTTCTGCTAGCGCCCGGGCAACTTTCGTGCCATTTTTTCTCAATTTTGAATTTTTGATGAATATTTTTGAAAAATCCGCGATGCACTGAGGGCGCGAAAGGTGAAACGCGAAGTAGCGAGGGATCACTGTATACACTTGTTCTAAGATACAAAAAATAACAGTACACTATAGGGGATTTGGGCTACCTCTAAGCACGTTTGTTAAGATTTAAAGCATTACAGTGATCCCTCGCTACTTCGCGCTTCACCTTTCGCGCCCTCAGTGCATCGCGGATTTTTCAGAAATATTCATCAAAAATTCAAAATTGAGAAAAAATGGGCGGGCGCTAGCAGAAGGCAGGGAGACTACATTAGAACATCAGGTATCAACACGGACAGCCGCTCAACTCAAAATCCACCTCTCTGACCACCGCTCCACTCCTCTCCGCCCACCTCTTCACTGCTCGGGAATCTCGCAAGCTGATTGGCCGAGACGTTTTACCTCGCAAGCTGATTGGCCGAGACGTTTTACCCAGCTTCTATCCCTGCAGAGCGCCCATACCCACCGAAGGAAGACCGCATTCATTGTTCTTTATCGCTAGTCTCGCAGCGTGGAACTTTTCGCTGTTCTCTTGTCCCTTTTTGTGTGAAATAGTCTTCCCGTCGAGCCACTACGCCGCCTCCTGCAGCTGCCCTCGACAATCCTGCGCCTCTAGCACCTGACGATGAGGCGTCACCTGAGGAGCAGTAAAGCTCTCATTAACCTGTGCAGTACGTAAATCATCTTCATCTTGAGTTACGTATCTTGTTATAAAAATAAAGAGTTCTAAAAACATATTTATGTACACTTTATTTACATCTACGTATGTATGTACACTTACACACACACACACACACACACACGTATCATATGAGAGAGAGTGAGCGAATGAACGTATGTGTTATTTATGGGTGACGTCATT